>FR990108.1:22198757-23606257 GCA_905404275.2 Hedya salicella
TACGCGTAGCAACATTTCGAGCGATCGGATCTGCGCAACGTCCAAACGCGTGATTGTGACACGCGATCATCCCATGGGACGAAGATCTGATCGGGCAAATTATACTATGTGGACGCACCTTAACTTGTGCCTTAACGCGGAAACATGTTAGTTGAAAATTTCCGCGATAGAAAAGTTATCCGAAAACGCGTCTTCATTTTCCGTTTTTTGTCTAGTTTGTACAAAAGACAGATTAATAAACGGCTAAATTATGTTAAAATGTCATTCCTCCCTTTATCTATTACGTCATTAACTTAAATGTTAACAAAACATAATAATATCTTCGATTTCATTGGCCGGCTCGGCGTTTGGGCGTGGTCTACGAATAGGCATTCCTTGACGATGCAGGCCCTTAATTACGTCCTCCCGCAAAGTTTAGGTAAATAGGCTTAGGCTCCTTTTCCGATCATTCAAGTGTATTAAGTTTTAGCTAAAAGCGTGTTAAATATCAAATATTACATGAGGCGAAAAAACGTTATAGAGAATTACGGACCCGCCAGCCTTCCAACGAATACCTATACTTATTTGATAGTTCAAATAACTTCTAAGCTACTTAATTAGTGTATCAACTGGGATCAAATTTAACGAATTTGTTTAACGTATATGAAACTTTGATAGCTTATATCACAAATGAGAAATATCTTAATATCTACAAATACAGTTGTAAAAATAAAATGTCTATACATTGATGATATTTAAAGAGAAAATTTTAACGGACTATTTATAGGTCGTTGAATCGAATAAAAAAAAAATATTTTTTATTTTTTGTATGAGTCGTTGTGGCTTCCTCACGTCAAAAAAACGGCTAAATAGATTTTAACAATTTTCGGTACACGGGTAGCCGGGTATCCACAGATGGTTTTAGGATACTTTCTACCCAACTACGCTGAAAAAAAGAAGGGTTTATGATTTTTTCTCTTCCGCGAACGAAGTTGCGAGCATCTTCTAGTAATATCTAATACAGGGGGTCGAAAATGTCGTGAATGGCTTCGACACAAGTATGGTACGGCGTGTGTTTGTTTTGTTCGACTTGGCGGGGGCACTGCCGTGCCCCCAGATCTATACTACTTTGAAGTTTTAATAATAAAATGTCTGTACATTGATGTAATTTTTCAGAAAATAAGTGATACGGAGTATTTGAAGAATTGTTCACCAAAATTGTTTTTTTTTTTTTTTATGTTCGTATGTGTTGCTGTGGCTTCCTCACGTCAAAACGGCTAAATAGATTTCAATTATTTTTGGTACACGGCTATCTGGGCAACCACAGTTGGTTATAGGATACTTTTTACCCGACTACACTGAAGCAAAAAATAGGTTTATGGATTTTTTCATGCAGAAGTTGCAGACGCCTTACAGTACAGAATATAGATATATATTTCATAAATTTCATGTATGTACGAGAAAGTATTCTTTGCGAGTTAAATATCTATACTATTACAAGGTTGTAAAAACGAAATATCTGTACATTGAAGATAGTTAAAAAAAAGCTATTGTAAGGGAGGTCAATGAAGCGATAAAAAATTTTTTTTAATCGACTTCCAAAAAAAGGAGGAGGTTCTCACTTCGACGGAATGTTTTTTTTTTCTTATGGATGTTCACCGATGACTCAAAGACTATTTGACCGATTTCAATTTTTTTTTTTGTTTTATAGAAGGTACTTTCTAGTTGGTCCCATTTAATTTTGGTGAAGATCTGATGATGGAATCCATGAGGAATTGAAGGACCTCCTCAAATATTGTAGGCATACATATAGCGATTTTGGTATTATAAGAAACATAATAAGCATTTGCATTCAGAAAGTGTAAATTGGTGAAGTGGAACTGATGCAGAAGACCACAGAATGGCATCGGAACTCCTCAATTATAAATGATTTACGGGTGGCGACAAAATATCTTGATTAATTTAGCTAAGCAACTTCATAGTCACAAATTTAAATATTCCTGATGAGAATGGAACCATCGAATTGATTTCATGATGGAGCCGGAAGGTAGGCACCAGATCTATGTAATAAAATAATGTATCCTAGCCGTGTTTGGGCTTGTTCGAATCGTCACGAGATACACTTTTAAGTAACGATTAACTAAAAAGTGTAAAATAAATAAACTTTAAAACAAAAAAAATAAAACCGACTCCAAAAAAACTAAAAAGTAAAAAATAACGCCATAATTCAGTTTCTTCAAATTAATTATAAGTAACCGTTTGTATACTCAATCTATACAGTATATACAATTAATGATATTTTAGAGTCGGTGCCATCGTGTCACAACTTACTAAAATCGTCAATTTTCAATATTTTACACATTCTTTATATGGCACCGACGCCAAAATAAGATTAATTGTATATACTGTATAGATTGAGTATACAAACGGTTACTTGTAAGTAATTTGAAGAAACTGAATTATGGCGTTATTTTTTACTTTTGAGTTTTTTTGGAGTCGGTTTTTTTTTTTTTTTAAAAGTTTTTGTATGTTTGCATGTGTCATTGCGGCTCCATTATCGTCACGCAAAATCAGCTAAATGGATTTCAACTATTTTTGGTACACGGGTAGCTGGGTATCTCCAGATGGTTATAGGAAAAGAGGGGTTATGACTTTTTCTCCTCCGCGAACGAAGTTGCGGGCGCTTTCTCGTCTATAATAGAATTACCGATACAAACACAAAGTAATTACCATATGATAAAAACAATTATGTTCATGAATAAATGGAGGTGTTTACGACCAATTTAATTTATTCAATGTGAAAAGTCACAGGTAACATCCGTGTATTTTTAGCAGGTATTACGTAATATTCAACTACACGTGTAGCTTATCTGGGGGCACGGCAGTGCCCCCGCCAAGACGAAAAAAAGAAGCGGGACACTACTTACCTTTTCCCGAACCGTTTCGTCTCATTTTCGTCCCAGTCAACACCTGAGAGCCCAAATTTACAGGCTAAGATGTAAGTGTATGTATGTCATACTTTAGGTTTCATTGATACCTAAAATACGCCGATTTTGTCACTGACTCACTCACTCACTCCCGTATCAAAATTCTAGGGTACTTCCCGATAGTCAAATCAAGAAATCTGCAACTTTCACCCTTCTACCCCTAAAAAGGGGGTGCAGGTCTCGGTACGGAACTAGTGAAACTGAAATACTTCCTATTGCATCGCTTGACCGTTTCATACATCAGTATATGTCTATTATTAATTTGAATTCCTCTCTATGAAACGGACAGGCTATACTTTTGAAACCAAGGCGTAGAGTTAGTAAAATCAGGGCTTAGGGACTTCAAGGCCGTTGAAGACATACTTTTTAAGATTAGTAAGATAAGTGTAGGGTCAGTAAAGTCAGAGCTAGAGGCTTGGCTTTTCCTGGGATCTGAAAACTTTTTTATAGCGAAAGCGTCATGAGCTTGTGAGTCTTGGCTGCCAATTTTACACGAGATTTTTTGGTGGGATTGCTTATACAAAATGCATAAGACACATGTTAACGACGATTGTTTTGTAGTAGTATAGTACATAGCTATAATAAAAAAAGTAGAATGTTCGAGTTGATTACCCGCTATCGACAGTTCGGCTGTCCCCTAATGGGGAATGAATGAAAATTTTCAAAAATCTTGAAATTTTGTTTATAGGTAGGAATAAATCTCCTTATCGTCAGAAAAAAAATACAGATGTTTTTGTGGCTTAGAAAAAAATAAAAAGATGTAAAGGTGTAGTGTTGGTTGGCCTATATGACAGCTTATACGGCACGGCAAATACACTATTGATGTTTTCGATTAAAATGGCTGTAAATGTACTGTTATTCTTGCCGTACCGTATAAGCTGTCATATAGGCCCGCCAACACCTTTTCATCTTTTTATTTTTTTCTAAGCCACAGAAAAATCTGTAATTTTTTTCTGACGATAAGGAGACTTACTCCTACCTATAAACAAAATTTCATGATTTTTGAAAATTTTCATCCATTTCCCATTTTCGTCACGTGTCGCTAAATTAGTGTCGCGAATATGCGCAGAAGTTTCGTTACAATCATACCAGACGGCGCTGTTATCAATAACTGTACCGTAAATATGTAAATCACATTTAAAGTGATCGAAGCGAATAAATTCAGTGATATGAAATAACGTTACAATTGGTACTTAACAAAATGATCACACGGATAGATTTCACGCCGTTTCCCATATCGGAGTTTATACGAACGTTATTCGAGACTATTAACATAAATTGAATTTTATTGTCATTTCGCTCCGAATTGATACTTTATGGGTCTGCCGGTGCTATTTAAATAAAAGCAATAACGTTACTATAATTATGATGTATCGTTTATCATGTTTGAAATCTGTAATCGCAAAATGATACATAACGCGTATGTGATTGTAATGGATGTGTATGTCAGTATTTAATTATATAGCGACAAAGCAAATATATTACTGCGAGTTTGGATGAATAGGGGAGACTGGGTAAGGTTGTCTCACGGGTTGGGTGTCTCAAGACGGCCATAACAGAAAGCTGAACGAACGAATAAGTTCATCGAGTGGTAGCAAAAAATCGCGAGAAATTTATCTAGGAGGGAGATATAGCTCTCGCGATCTTTCGACACCAGTTATGAAGTATTATGCCCGCTCTGACTAGCGATTCGTGAGACAACCTTACCCGGTCTCCCCTAATTGAAACCGATTATAATGATAAAAACTTGAAATTTCCTCTTTCAATAAGTGTTAATTTATTATTAACGGCTGGTCAGATGAAATATACTCTACTTTCCCACGCATGATATGCAGGAAAAAAAATGGGCCCTGTAGGAAAACTACCTTAAATCCGTAAGCTCATTTTTTATTTAAATTTTCCTAACGGTAAAATGAATAAATGCATTCACTGAATTTGTGAAAATCTTACCTGAACCGGGAATCGACCTAACTAAAAGTGCAAAAAACTGTTACACTTCATGGACTGTTTTTTTTCTAAGTACAGATGTTTATTAGAAACATTTTATTGATCTTCAAGATCTTATCGATGAATAGAATGAAACAGTACTAACAATTTGTTTTTGTTACTTATAGTCAGTTCGATTCCCGATCCATATAAACTTTTTAAAGAAATCTGCGAATACAGTTATCCGTGTTAAAACTTGTTTTATCGAAAAACGCTTTCATTAAATACTTCATTTCGTCGACATATCATTTCATCGAAAGCATTTTACTCTGAAACCGTTAATGATTTGGGATTGTTATAGAATAAACCTAATATAAATAAAACAATTTTAACGGATTATATCGCGTATATTTATTATCTTATTTCAGTTCCAGACGTTTCGGAAGCCTGAACTTGAACCCTGAATTTGTTGGAAACTTAAGAGGGTATATTAGTGGCCGTTCCTCCATACAAACGTAATCCCCCGTTTCCTCTTGGATCTGATCTGATCTGAGACCGATTTTTTTTTATAAATATAATCTATACTTACCTGTGCCATGCCCCTATGTTTTATTTATCCTAATAATTTGTTTATTTTAAGAATAAGAGGCCCTCTAAAACTGCAAAAAATATCACCATCTGGCGCCATAAGCACACCTTCAGTAAACTTTAACGAATATAAAAGAAAAACAGAAAACATAGAAGCATAGCCGAAGCCCGCGTTATAATATATGTGAAAGAAAAACTAAAATTAGTCCAGTTTTGGAAGAGGAAATAGGGTACTACGCAACCCTGTTTTCGCCATTTTTTTGTAGGTCAAATCGTTCCGAACTGCAGTTGTCCCTTTTGCACTGTAATACGGGGAATATGAGGCGATGAGATAGGAATAGTTTTTAAAAGTACCTAATTTCCATAAGGCCTTTTGCTAGTATATCCTCTTAAGGGTTTTGGCCAAGTCTCTTGAAGTACATACATACGCCTTTCAATCACGCCTTTTCCCCATTACGGGGTAGGCAGAAACTACCTCCTTCCACTTGCTACGGTCCTGGCATACAAATGCCGCTTCATCAACATTCATTAATCTCTTCATTTTGTGCTGTCACAACCCTTTCGCTTTGTCCCATTCACACACAGAATATCAATATTTCTCGCATCCATCAGACATACTTCATCTATTATATAATTCATTCCTCCCCTTACATTTAACGTAGCAAAGCAGCTCTCCATAGCCCACTCTTCGCTCTCGCTGGGATCAAGACGTGATGGGTTGCGAACCACATCGCCGCCATTTGCGTTCCGCATACGAGGTAAGGGTTTAGCCTTATTCTGGGGTCACCACTTCACCAGCCTCAGGGCAATTCGGCACGCTAACGACCGCCTCGAGTCACAGTCGACTCTAGCCACGCATCCATCAGCACGGCATACCTTGGATTGGCGGAATAGGAGGAAGGATAACAGGGTAAAGAAAGGAATTGTACGAATTTAGACAGGAGAAAGGGTTAAAGGATACTACTGTCCCGAAAGACTATGTATGAGCCAGTAGCAGCTCGGGAAGCCGGGGTCGCATACCCGTATACTATAACAAAAATGCCGGAAAGGCAACTTCCTATGAGTAATCCCTTGAAGTATAGTCGTAAAATATTTTAAAATTCTGTATTGATATAGAGATCTCGTGACGTTTCTGACTTTGGGAACGTGCTGAGCGGGAGCTGGCTGACGTTATGCAACTTTACGAGCCAATATGCGCAAACGCATACTTAATAACATTTGAGCAAAATACGTAATAATAAATATATAAATAGAACCCTACATTGTACTTGGTGTGACATGCCCTTTGACGGTTATTTTACTTTCTTGTAATCATATTTCATTACGAGAATGTATTAGGCATTTTATTACTTCGTACAAAGTCCAAAAAAGCGAGTTACCTCCATAATTTATATTTAACGAGCGAGTCAAAAAAGGCCATTACCGCAATTCCCTATCACGTTAAAAGCTAGACTTACAGCGCAGTTAGTGCTAGCTAACCTTGGCTCGTTGCGTTGAACCAGGGGGGCGATTCTGTACACCGTAGCTAAGCGTGATAAAAATGTCGAGCGACATTTTATTGTCAGTTTGCTTAAACTAAGAAATTGTGCTTCTTAGTTTAAGCAAACTGACAACTGACTCTTATGAGGAAACAGCTGCAAAAGTGTCCGGCGGTAACTATTTTCTATTTATTCTTTACTTGGCATGTTTTATAAATTTTACTATTATATAAAATAAAATAGTTAAAAGTGGGTTCACCATAAATAATAGCTACTCTAGAGTAGCAATAGGGTATGAAATTAATTTAGCCGTTGTCTCTCAATTAGGGTCATTTCAACGACCAATATAAAAACATTTTTATCGAAATACTATTCACTCCTTCGATCACCGCATGTAAAAATATCGAATCGTGTTCAAAATGTTTGTTTTTTTCTGCGTTATTGTGGTAATTTATTTTAAAATCGCGGAAGATTTAGTATGGTTTCTCTTTGCTTACATCGGTGTCCTTCAATGACTTTCATCGTATGTTGTCAATGACACATCCTTGCCAATAAAATCAATTTACGTATTTGTTACTGTGGCGCCACCAATTTAAAGCCTTTTGACGGACACTTTGTATACGCAGAGATTGTGCTCCTTACCTTCTACCCTCCATAACTACCAAGCGAAGACTGTCAAAATTCAATCGGAATAGGGATCGTTATAAGTTTTGATTAACTACTCTCTTAGTTCATAGCGCAGGCGTAACTTTTTTGGCTCACGTAAACTTGTAGGGTGGGTAGCAATGATATAACGTAAAAATAAAACTGACTCCAAAAAAGCTAAAAAGTAAAAAATAACGCCATAATTCAGTTTCTTCAAATTACTTACAAGTAACCGTTTGTACACTCAATCTATACAGTATATACAATTAATCTTATTTTGGCGTCGGTGCCATATAAAGAATGTGTAAAATATTGAAAATTGACGATTTTAGTAAGTTGTGACACGATGGCACCGACTCCAAAATAACATTAATTGTATATACTGTATAGATTGAGTATACAAACGGTTACTTGTAAGTAATTTGAAGAAACTGAATTATGGCGTTATATTTTACTTTTTAGTTTTTTTGGAGTCGGTTTTATTTTTTTGTTTAAAAGTTTATTTATATTACACTTTTTAGTTAATCGTTACTTAAAAGTGTATCTCGTGACGATTCGAACAAGCCCAAACACGGCTAGGATACATTATTTTATTACATAGATCTGGTGCCTACCTTCCGGCTCCATCATCAAATCAATTCGATGGTACCATTCTCATCAGGAACATTTAAATTTGTGACTATGAAGTTGCTTAGCTAAATTAATCAAGATATTTTGTCGCCACCCGTAAATAATTTATCATTGAGGAGTTCCGATGGCATTCTGTGGTCTTCAGCATCAGTTCAACTTCACCCATTTACACTTTCTGAATGCAAATGCTTATTATGTTTCTTATAATACCAAAATCGCTATATGTATGCCTACAATATTTGAGGAGTTCCTTCAATTCCTCATGGATTCCATCATCAGATCTTCACCAAAATTAAATGGGACCAACTAGAAAGTACCTTCTATAAAACCAAGAAAAAAATTTGAAATCGGTCAAATAGTCTTTGAGTAATCGGTGAGCATCCATAAAAAAAAAAAAAAAACATTCCGTCGAATTGAGAACCTCCTCCTTTTTTTGGAAGTCGGTTAAAAAGAGGTAGATAGGTTATACGGGCTCCGAAAATGGCACACCAAAACTACGCCGATTGGCAAACCTTAAATCAGTCTTAGTCTTGCGCACAGAGTACCTACTTTGTTATACATTGGATTATGAGTCAAATAAACAAAAATGCAGTCATGCATAATGAGATTTTGCACTAATTACTCAATAAAACCGTCTAAAAGCATTTATGATTAGTGTGTTATTGCAATATTATCAGACTTATGTGTGCATTAGTCTGTCCATTTTTACACGTGGATTATCGTGTAGGTAACCTATCTACCTCTTCCTATATTTTATCATTTGGGGGTAGAATGTTTATGAGGTTGCGTGTTTAGAGAATTTCTAATTTAAGACTGGAAACCGTGCTCAACCGATGCTACACGCGTACAGTCGGTCGGTCGTGTATGACCGCGCGCTGACGGTCAGCATCAGTATGCTTTCTACAGCGATAGCTACGCCCGATCGACCGTACGCGCGTACCTACGTCCAGTCGAAGACTGCCTCCAGCCAAAATTTGTATCGTTTTGAAAATTTAAAGCAACTACCTATTCTTCGTAGTTGTATAAAAACACTTGTTTCTTTTGTGACTGCCAGTAAACAAACAGGACTATTAATAATCCTCATACATTTATTTTTATTTTTATCGAGACTGGTGTGTCTAGTGACGGTACTGGCCTGCGGTCCGTATAGACACAAAAGCGGCCAAGTGCGAGTCGGACTCGCCCATGAAGGGTTCCGCATTCGTTTATACAAAAAATGCACTACAGCTGAAAAAAATACGATATGAAAAAAAAACACTAACAAAAGAGCGTATTTCCCCGGCACTTTCGTCCTTTTGCTGCGAACGGCAGTTTTTTGGCAATAACTTAAAAACGGTATGTCCGATCACGTTGAAAACAATTTTTGTTGAAAGTATTTATGAAGTTTAATATTTGTAAATTTTTCACAATTTTCGAACATACCGTTTATAAAATAGAGGGACAGGGACACAATTTTTGGTACTTTCGGAGCGAATATTTCGGAAAATGTTCACTAAATCAGCATTTTTTTTAGAAGCCTCACTGTGTTTTTAGAAGAACTATCGAAATATGAGCCACACATTGATATTTGCTGAATTTTTTTTTTTTGGTTTCGGTTACATGTATGGAGTGCCCCCCCTAAAAATATATATATCTTTTATTTAACTATCAAACTAAGTAGAAGTTTACACACTACATCTATGCTCTAAATTTCATTAATGTACATCTTATAGTTCTGGAGTAAAATGCCTGTGACATACGGACGGACAGATAGACAGACAGACAGACAGACATGACGAATCTATAAGGGTTCCGTTTTTGCCATTTTGGCTACGGAACCCTAAAAAGCACTGCCTACCCTGAACCACCACACCATGGGGCCATACAGAAACGGAGAAAGTGCCTACCCTGAAGCCCTGAACGACCATGGCTCCGTATGTGACGACGTAGCGTATACATAGAATAACTTACTTACAGTAAGAAGAAACGTACAGTTCCAATGTGAGCTTGAACGGTACTTACCTAGAAAAAAAAGAAGTATTATTAATATTTATTTATTTATTAAAAGGTTTTACGACAGATACAACACAGAATGAAATGACACTGATATCATATGGACATAAAGACAAGAGTGTTTATCGAATAACAGGCAAACACAGCATGCTTTCTATAAGCTAGCTAAACTATGTGAAGAGACTGCTAGTATTTATTTATTCTACAGATAAGTAATATGATTTGATTACAATCAAAAATATAAAATCATTATTTAAACACCATACATTTACAAAAAGGATTTTTTCGACATTGAGCTTAAAAATGCAAAATACTGTTATGGGAATGATGGCAGTTCTTTTTTAAGATGGATACACACAGCGATAATTTGTCACAGCTTAAACTGCTTTCTCCCTACGATCCTCACTTAAATTATATTTCTCTTTCCTTATCAAACGCACGTCGGTTCGTAAAATAAAAATACTATACGTCGTGTTACTCGAGAATAGTCCCCTAAAACACATGCTCGCCGCATTATTATGTAAATGCCGTTCCTAACATGCGCATGTCAAGTACAGACAGACATACACGGCTCACACGAATCAACAGTTTGATATATAGCCTGGGCTACATAGATGGACTGAATTCTTGACCAAATATAATTAAGGGTAGTACTTATAAGGTGGATGACTATATTTATATTACTTTAAGAGTTCCTAGCAAGCTCGGCCGAATTTCACCTTCCAATACAAACGGAGTTTCGTTCTCATTTTAAAACTACGTGTTGGATTGTAACGAAACTTTGCATATAGTGACATGAGGCATATCTAGGCTTGTAATTAGTTTATATGGCTCCAGTTTATAAAACGAACGAAGTACAGCAAAAACTAGTTTTCGGAACGAAGAACGGTGTAAAATATCTTATCTGTTAAAAAGTAGTTTAATTCATTCATTCATTCAGTCTCTGTTTTTAAAATACTATAATTAGTAATGAGGTAGCCTGGGAGTTTTTCTTTGCACCGTTTATTTTCTCCTCAGTTCGTCTCATTTGCGAAATGCTGCTTGGTAAATTATTAAAACACACACCACACATGAACATGTGTAACTGTCTTTACAGCTTAGGCCCATCTGGCATGTATGTACACCTTTATTTGTTTTTTCAAAAATGGGTAGTTTGCACAAATTGTAACTTTGACACAGGAAAATATATCTCTTCTCAGTCCACTCGTGACCATGGAAAGCTGAAAAGCTTCCGAAAGGTCGGGAACTAAAATGTGATAATATACGCGAAATAATCCGTTAAATTGTTTTATTTCAATAAGTAATAATCGCAGAAACAGACGAAAATATTAAACACAAGTTTTGTACGAATAATTTAAATCCGCTGTATTTTTTTACTATGACATTTGAAGCTATATAAACTAATTACAGGCCTGCATATATCTTAACTTATTCTAAGTACAAAGTTTCAGAGCAAACTAGCTAGTCGTTTTAAAATGAGAGCGAAAGTATGTTTGTATAGAGAACCGAGCTTACTTGGGACTCTTAAGTGCCAGATAGTATAGTTACAGCAAAGTAATAACTTGACCTGCCTTTTAAAATATACTCGTAGGTACATAAGAAAAAGGTACATATGTAACATACTAATATACTCACTTATATCTACCTACAAAAAATATACACGGTACCCACGAGGAATCCGAAAGAATTTAAAGACGCAATCCTTAGGTCATTAGGAGCAAAACATATGAACCCCAGTCAAATCCGGCTTACTTTTGAAGACACGATTATTATCAATTTTCGTGTAAACTATTTATTGTGATTACTAAAATGCATTTACTTCTTTTTATCGCGACATTGCCACGTATGATGCCAAGTTCTCGTCGCTATTGTCAGACATCAAAGTAACAGTAACCACTCACAAACGTCATCCTGTTTTGGAAACATAATCGTCACCATTTTAGTAAAAGGGAAAATTCTCGTAGAGAAGCGAAAGTTATTCAAGTTTTATGTTCAAAAATCGTTAGCTACATTTTGAACATTTACTTAAGTACTTAATTGTTCTAAAATAATTATCTTATTTTGGAGTTTTTCTTTCAATTGTTTAAACAAGATTCCATTACAAATGTGTTCCTTGTGACTCATGATTCGCACCATAAACAATAACAACGAAAAATATTGCATAATTTATAACATTGGTATGTAAGTATGTAAAATAACTCAAATATCAATAATGTGCCCTAAAACTATTTCTGAATGCTGATACACGCCTGTTATTGGTGCATAAACAGGTTTCGAGTCTCTGTGTTTGTATTTTTACTGATATTGTTTATGTACTGTTGGTGTGTCTTATAAATAAATAAACATTGCTTACAAAGATTTTGACCAGGTTCGATTCCCGCCATTGCCGTTATTATTAAATCGAAAATCGACGCCATGGTTCATAATTTCTGACTTCTCCCTACTGACCCATTTGGATTGATCACCCTGCATACCCACAGTAAGCTTTGCTTAGTTTGGGTCTAGATCGATTTGTGTAAGATTGTCCCTGATATTTTGACCGAACGAGCGAAGCGTCACTGTTTCAGCTTGGGCAACAATGCTTTCGTATGTCTGGATGTTCGGGGGATATTATTGTCCTCCACAGGTTGCATTTCTCAACCGATTTTCTTGAAATCTGTGGAAAAAATGAAAATTTGTGGGCAGGTTTGAGAATTATATGAATTTTTTTATCGATTCAGTTTTTAGCTTGTTTCAAAATGGTGGAGGAGTGGGGGGTTGAAAAACTCGCGATGTCTACAGCTCACAGAGCCACTAGTTCTTTATTTTTAATTGTTTTGGATCTCAGGGTAGGTTTTGTACAATACATATTATACAAAAAACGTGAAAATACAAAAAAGGAATTACTTCCTTCTGTATCTGACCTTTGATCCAGCTATCTAGCGAGAGATTCCCTTCTTATTACCTATTATTTTAAGTAGAAGTGTGAGGTAAGAATTATTGAAACAAACGCTGTATTACAAATTGCCATTCACAACACACAACACACATAATATTTAACGTTGTCAAAGTGGAATGAAACATCGTAAAACACTTATCAGCAACATTAACCCAGAACCCACATTGAATTTCACGAGGTGATCGACCCGAACAAGTCTGAAATAAATACATTAGGCATCGCTACTAGAAAATATAGTTTGTAAACTGGAATCGAAAAGATCTGATATGATAAATAAATATTATGAGATAATTCACACATATCGGACTAGTCCCATAATAAGTTCGATAAGGCTTGTGTTATGTCATAATATTGAATTGTCAGCGAAGATACGCAAGCATCCCATATTAAAGCCAAATTGGGATGTATCAAATTTTCATAATCATTCAATAACCACTTCGAGGAATAGGTTTTAAAAACCGCTTGCAATTATCTGATTTCAAAAATATGATTTCTTGGATAAGTTGTTCGTGTTTTTAAATTTATCTGCGTCCTTGCCAAACCCTAGTACAGACGTCACTCGAAATATTACCATCAAAATTAAACGCATCCTAATGTAAAACGCATGAAATGAGTATGTTAGATTAGCCTATTAACCTAAAATATATTAAAACAAGTAGTGACGTCACTCTAAATATCTCCTATTTAATAAAAAAAAATTAAACGCATCCAAATGTAAAATGCATGAAAATGTCTCTTAGGGTAGCCTATTTTAACGAAAAAGTAAATAAAAACAATGGCTTTTTTTTGTTTCATCCCAATATTCCCAATTGAACGCCAGCAAGTGATTCTAATTTAGCTTCTAAGATTTAACCCAAACTACCATACTAACTAACACGGCAAGTTAAATGAAATCTTGTTTAAAAACTTATTCAATTAGTCCACTTGGGAGCTAGGAAACACACGTCAAACTAAACAGCTCTCTTTTTAGGGTTCCGTTGGCAAAATGGCAAAAACGGACCCCTTATAATTACGTCATCTCAACCCTATGTCAAATATGTTAAATTTAAAAACATCACAAAGATAATTACCTAATGCCTAAATACTTACAATGAAAATTATTTTAAACACGATAGAAGCAGCCTTTTTTGAGTAATTGCCGAAAAACAGCGTTTCTAAACAAAATGTCGTAAGTGACATGAAGATGCGCTCTTTTGCTGCACTTTTTCACATGGTATCTTTTTCATATGTAGTGTATTTATTTTTAGTAAGAGCTAACGGAACGGAAACCTACAGTGAGCCTGGTCCGACATGCACTTCGCCGGGTTTTTTTTCTGGAGTTAAAATGGTCGTAGACAGCTGTGTTTTGAAAACACACCCACATCAAAATGCAAAAATAGAGTACAGTAAGAAAAACAACGTCGGAGTAAAAATACCTGCCTAGCAAACACTTGAACCTTTCACTATTTCCCAGAAAAAATACAGAAGATTATATATTCCACCCGGCGAGACAAGAATAATCCTGTTCCAGACACAGAGGGACGTAATTGCCTGTAGATGTGTATCTCATACGTCTTTCTTGACACAGGGCAACTGGAAAAATATATATTTTCTATATTAAGGAGCTGAGAGTCTTTCTAATAGGCTTAAGAATACTGAAGTATACGGTGACAAGAAACGGGAAAATCTCAGTTGTTATTATTATTAAGACGCTTCCAAGAAGCTTTAAGTAATACATTTTTCTCAAAAATATACTCTCATACTATGATGTATGTATGTCTCTTTGCGCTCATTTCACGCCAAAATCGCTGGACGAAGATTAAACATTTTTGGCACCATGGAACACGACGTACCTATAGCTGCACATTCGAGGATGAATAGGATATTGTACTTTTTACCCGACTACGCTGAATCAAACAAGACGGTTATGACTTTTTCTCTTCCGCGAACGAAGTTGCCCTTCTATTGTTGAATATTGCATATACTTGGGACCGGAATTTAATAAAGTATCTTCACTGTACAGATACTTCATACATAAAAGTTTAAAATTTTATAACGTACTACAACGACAAACACAACATACAAAAAATCCAAATGAATATCTTCGGGTCAGTGACCCTTCGAATAGACCGTTACAATTTTTTTTAATATCCTGAATGTACAGACGTTCCATTTTTACAACTTTATAATAGTAGAGATGTAAATTATCAGCCTAGTTCCGAGCACGACAATTTGAATGAATTAAATAAAACCATCCGTATATATACAACGACATAAGCAAAGCGACGCCATTTGCCTAGACTAAACAACCGGCTAGCCTGTGAGAGGATCCAATCAAATGGCGTAGCCTAAACAATCGCTATCGTGCTCGTAAATAATCGGCCAAGTTCCAAGCACGCCAATGTGGCGAGACAACGTCGTGTTGAATGATTTTGTATATTGTTACTCTTGAGGTGACCGGCATATGGGATATTCATTCGACGATCATTGCCCTGATATTCGTTTTGACAAACGGTCTAATTTTGACATGATAACGTCTTATAAATCGATGAACGCCGGCTGCACGCACGAAAAAGTGTCACGTTCCACTCATTGTCACGAGCCGAGTGTTCGGCTTGTGACGCATCTCTGTTACACGTTATCACGTAAAATTATCGTCCGTAAACTGACTTTACAGACAATCATTTTTTAAAAAACGGAACCCTTATAGATTCACTTTGTTGTCCGTCTGTCCGTCCATCTGACTGTCTGTCAAGACCCCCTTACCTCGAGAACTAGTAAGTAAGCAATATAAAATGATCGAACACCGCGTACATTTTGCTTAGGAGTCTCTGCTTGATGCTTACACTGGAATTTCACAGATACGGCCGTTAGTAGTGTATATTTTGTATGGAACACTCGGTGCGCGAGTCCGGCCAAGTGCTGTTTTTTTTCTAATGCTTGGCTCAGCATACTTCCGTGTTTCTTTAGGCGTACGTTATTAATAAGTTTCCTTTTTCAGACAAAGGGAAATATATCAAAGCTTTTTAATAAAGCGTGGGACTTTTTCTTTATAGCTTATTTTGGACTTTAAAGCTGTTGTAAAATTGTACAATCTACTTCAAAGGTATCCAACATATTTTTATGGCTTCAGTATCTTAAAAGGAAAAACGGAACCAGTCAAAGTAACGTTATAAAGTAAAATATTACTTAATGTAAATTGTCGCAACTTCGTTTGCGGAGGAGAAAAAGTCATTACCCCTATTTATTTTCAGCGTAGTCGGGTACAAAATATCCTATAACACCCAATATATCAAAAATAGTTGATCTCCGTTTAGCCGATTAGGCGTGGTGAACCCACAACGATACATACAAAAAAAAAACGATGCAACTAGCGACCTTCAAATAGTCTGTTGCAATATTTTTTGAAAATATTTTCAATGTACAGACATTTCATTTTTACAAGTTTATAATGAAATAATGATCATTATTCCGTAAGTAGGCCGCAAGGGCACTTTTACAAGTCTGACTCTACGGCATTTCCCAAGAGGAGACCACTGTTGAGAAGAAAGCCGAAACAAATTCAACAGTCAGACATTTTATCTAAATAAATCTTATCTATTACAATATTTGTGCTTAGCCTATCTTACTTACGTACATATGATACGTCATCTTATAAGAACCTTGTCGCGGTAAAGTAAATTATAATACAATAACTCTTTATTGCACACCTTACAAAAACAGAGTACAGAAAACAATACATGCAAGGAGAAGTAAACAACAGGCGGTATTATCCCTACATAGCGATCTCTTCCAGACAACCTTTGGGTAGTGGGAGACGTCAAAATTATAAATTTTGAATTATGTGGTTTCTGTATTGGGCCATGCATTTTTGTCTGTTAAATAATCCTCTGGCGTATAATATACCTTTGCCATCAGATACTTCTTAAGTACTTTTTGAGAGCTGGAAACGTATAGATTACATTTAAGATATCATTTTTTAACAATAGTTTTATAGACTTAGGGTTCCAATTGGTGTACGCACCTAAGCACGCAGATCCTCCTTTTGCTCGCCGTTACATCGTATTTCGAACAGAAAATATAAAAAAACTTGGTCTCGGTTCTGGCAAGTCAGTTTTATTCAGTTGTAAACTTTTCCGAAGAACCCGAACAAGTCCATAAATATAAAGTTACTTGCAAGTCACGGAGGCTGGCGGGGTACACTCGAGACGATTTTACGAGGTTTTAATAACTTCATTTCGTCACTCATAGCCACACCGGATGCGTGTGCGTGACGTGCACGTAGAAGTGCGCGTGGCGTGCGCGTTGTAAAGTACGAACCCTCATAAGAGATGACACACCGCTGCGCACACGTCACGCACACGTCGCGCAAGCGGTGTATCATCCCTTATGAGGATTCGTACTTTACAACGCGCTCGCCACGCGCAAGTCTACGTGCACGTGACTTAAAACTGGCTCGTAAAAAGGCAGTATGTGCATACTAGCGTCGTTAGAGTTAACTACGTATTTAGTTTGATTAAAGCAATATATACAAGTTTTTTTTCGAATTAGTGATGTTTTGTATCTTAGTATGTAGGGGAGACCGGGTAAGGTTGTCTCATGGGTCGGTTGTCACAGCGGCCATAATGGACTTGAACCGGTGTCGAAAGATCGCGAGAGCTATGTCTCCATTCTATATACAGCTCTCGCGATCTTTCGACATGACTTTTTCTAATTAACAAAAATATACTAAAATGAATCACATTAAAATTTAGGTACAAAGTACAAACTATACTTGTGTGACGTCACGCGACATTTTGACTCAATGTATTTTACATCTATTTTTCGATAACATAAAAGAAAAAATACATGTCCAATAATCTTTATAAATCTACATAAGTGACTAATTATTGTAGTAATCATCCCTATTCTACATTCAACTAATCAACACTGTGTAGAGTAAATCTTTAATTATGTTAATCGATCGTGAATACCTAGGAAAATATTAGGTATTTTATAATATTGGTCGTGATGAGCCGGGGGTTTTCTACAGAGGAGCGGCCATGATGCTTTTTATCGATACAAAACTTACTGGAAGTTTTTTACAAGAGGGAAATAGGCAACACGCACACGTTCTTATTTTATACACCCTTAGTTAAAAAAACCGGCCAAGTGCGAGTCGGACTCGCGCACCGAAGACTCCATAAAAACAAAAACCTCCAAAAACGCGGCCGGTTTTAGCGTATCTATTAAAAATCCAGTGTTAGCAGAGCCCTACTCTACTCCTAAACAAAATGTACACGGTGTAAGGTTATGATTTAATTTTATATTCGTTACTGACATAGAAAATTAAGACTTTCTGATTTATTTCGTGGCTTGTGCTGTAAGAGCTACCTTCTTAACAAAGGACTGGGCACCTCTAGACCAAAAGTTGAAAAATAATAGTTAGCGGCCTCTTCGGAATTTAATTTTAGATGAAAGCTATGAATATGTGCTTCATTATTAATATGAGCATAACTCTCAGATGTGAATAGCTAAAAAGAGAGGTCGCGACCCCAGGTCTGGCTCATACCCGGTTCAGCAAAATCGCTAGCGATACGTCGGGGCAATGCCGCTAGCATTTTTGGAACATTTGCCCCAGGTGCTGGTCAGGGTGGAGTTTGATTATTATTTGTTAGTAGCTTCTGCCCGCGACTTCGTCCGCCTTAAATTCGTTTATCGTGGATAAGGGTATTTTTCCGGGATAAAAAGTAGCCTATGTCCTTCCCCGGGACTCAAACTATCTCCATACCAAATTTCATCCAAATCGGTTCAGCGGTTTAAGCGTGAAGAGGTAACAGACACACAGACAGACACACTTTCGCATTTATAATATTAGTATGGATATGGATTGACGAAGCGTGTTGCGGATTGCTATAATGTATCATTTGGACGAAGCTTGTCACTGATAAATAGTTGTATGTAATTTTGACGAAGGTCCTTAAGGATGCTCATTTTGTATTTAGGACGAATCCTGCGCTGTGGATATTATATTTGGATGCATGCTTTTAATTATTACTCAATTTTAAACAATTATTATTTTTAAACTTGAAAGCTATATTATTTTTTTATGATATCTTTGGTAAGAAAACAGAAATCAAATTAAAATTGTTGCTGCAACCATTGCACTTAATATGTTCAAAAGATAATGTTCATTTTATTTTCGCAAGTCCTTGTCACACGCATTATTCCCTTCCCGCTTTATCAGTGGGTGTTGCTGCTGGTGTTGTTGACATGTTGGCCTGTTTTGCCGCATTGTGGCAGTTCTCCTGGGCGAGCACGGGACTCAGAATGAGGGACGAGCTCTCTGGGTGGAACCCGGCTTTATTTCATCTCTCATAAGAAATCTTAGAGGGTTCAGTACAAACTTTCACTTACCCTAACATTATTACCCGCTTCCGGCCCCCTTATTGCCTAACGCGTTTGACGCTCGGAATCAGAATCAAGTGTCATGATTTCGTATGGGCTATGACTATGACAGTTGATTGGGATATAAATTGTCACAATTTCGTTAGGCAATAACCCCCCTGATCAGTTAAGTTTGCACTTCAAATCTATAGCGTTGCATTCAAATGAGGTGCAAACTTAACGCAACCGGGTTGTTCAAATAAGTATTTTGAAGAAGAAAAGTTTCGTTGGTACTCTTTGGGGACGGAACCTTGAAATTGTTTGAATCTTCTCGTTTATTACAGACGTAAACATGTGTGCATGTGTGTAACATCTAGGCCCCTCTTTGCGACTGGGCAGTCTGGGCACGACACCTCACGGGGGCCCCGAAAAATCAAAAACAACATTTTTTTAACGAGGTTTCAATTTTTTTTTATTGAGTACCCCACGGCCCCAATTTTTTATTTCTCGAGGGCCCCCGTATCCCTGCGTGCCCGAGGGCCCCCGCATGTATAAAGACGACCTTAGTTACATTAGCCGGTGTAAAAACTAATATGAAACCAGCGTGTGGTCCGCGAGTGTACAGCTGGCTTTATGAACTCACTGAGATTAGATGAGCGAGCGTTTTTCGTAGTCGTGCTCGTGTTGTAATTTGTACTTAGAAACTGGTTTTGTGTGTACATTGGCATCATGACAGCGGTATAACCAAGAGGATAGAATAGTACATTACTACAGAGGGCAGGGCGAAAAGTGTTGCCGGCCAAAGACAAATGCAATGAAATAAACAACAAAAAAATCAACGTTTTATTTTTAAAGAAATTTTAATACGCATGGTGGCAGAATGTCATGATGCCTGTGCCACATAATTTATGTGGAATGGAAATTAAAAAAGAAGACTTTGCCGGCCTAGGCCTGCATGATTTGTATGAAATTCCATTAACCACCTCTTGTCCTAGCCACACCTGAAACGTCATACTTCGCAGCCAATATTATATTTCGTAGCGTATAAGGAACATAACATCAATATTTCATTGCATGTTTTAAACCAGTGCTTAGAATACGCTAACGGTGCGTTATCGCAGTGACGTGACATATGCGCAGTTGCGTGTGGTCCATATAGGCACAAAGGCACTGCCTACCCTGAACGACCATGGCCCGATGTAAGTACAGAGAAAGTGCCTACCCTGAACCCCTGAACGACCTTAGACCATATAGGCACAACAAAAAATAACTTCCTTGGCCAAGAACCCTGTGTGCGACACTGCGTATGCAGCACGGTTTGTACGCATGCCTCCCACACCGAAGCTTAACGCTGCGTATACGAGGTGAGGTGCCTCATGTGTCACGATTTCACTATACATTCAGCAGCGTAAACGCATAGTCAGCGTATTTTGAGCAGCGGTGTGGAGGATATGCGGTAAAATCGTGACGCGTTTAATGCACCGTCAGCGTAATTTAAGCATTGGTTTGGGCGAACTTTAGCTCAGGAGAAAATATCAAAAGAGTTACTTAAAAAAATGCTATTAACGTAAGCTACTAACATAATGGGAACATATACGATGGGCCCTTGAAAAATGAACCTATTATTAGCAAATAGTAGATTGTTTGACAAGGGGCTAAAATAAGCCATTATGACACGAAGTGATTATTTACAAATATGTCTGACTGTCATAATGGCTTTTAGCCACGTGTTAAACACCCTGCTTTTCACTTCGACTGCGACAAAATAAAAATGATTAACATACAAAAAGAATAACATAACATTACAATTGTATATTTCATGAAAAACTAAAAGTACAGTTTGAGCAATTATATCAGAAAGTTGGGCCAATCTGATCAGGTTGGTTTGTTTGTTTTTAATTATTCGTAAGGAGTATGTAGCTGTTCGAAAGTTTTTTTTTTCAGTGTCATAGAAATTTGTATGGGATTATATATAGCTTTCTTTTAAACCCTAGGGGCTAAATGTACTATTTTAGTCTCAATTCGCGAAGCTAATATGACATACCGTGAATTGGGGTTACTTTGATCAACGGGGTAACATTTTTAATCCATAAGATATTTGTTTGAGCGATTTAGAGTAGAGAAACGCGTTTATAAGATTTTATTGTTAAGGATGGCAACATCGTTAAAAAATCATTTTTGACGCGTTCAGAAATACACTCCTTCTAGTTTAAAAATTAATGATCAATGTTACCCCGTTGATCAAAGTATCATTCACGGTACTTTTTGAGCAGAAGAAGTGATTTTTTTTCCTTTACCTAAAACGATTACAGACTAACCCAGAATCCATGGCAACGAAGTACCGAAACAAAGTTGATTGTCCCTTAGACAAAACGTTATAATTAAGGGAACGTAGTTTGACGACCGTCACACAAGCGTGACTTTGGCAAATCCATTTCAGGCACGTGTTAAACTTGCCTTAATTAAATTTGCTGTTGCCGAAATAAATATCTAAAATGTTTTTCTCGGCAAATGTATTTACACGTGACGCGTAATCGGGAGGAACCGGGTTCGGGTCCTGGTGTGACAACGTGCGAGAGCAATCGTGTTTTTCTTTGAGATAATAATGTGGTGTTAATTTTCCCGCATTAAAAAACACAGAACCTACTGGGGTTCTAACTTGTGGTTCATATAAAGAACATATGTATTTTGTTTAATTTTGGGGATCCATGTGTTATTCCGGAAAACCATCTATCCACAATACGCCACCAAAGAATACTTTCCTATTTCGGCCACGTAGTGCGTAGAGGTGATGAAAGTCTGAAGAAGTTGATCGTAGTTGGAAAAACGAATGGCAAACGAGCTCGAGGCAGATCTTCAACCAGATGGACTGATCAAGTAAAGTTCAAATTCTTCCAAGTTTTGCTCAGTAGTAAGGGACGCAATGGACAGAACCAAATGGGCCTCCATTTGGTTCTGTCCATTGCGCAAATCATCCACGCTAAGTGTAAAAAAAACCCAATGATGACCACGATCCTCAGTCATGAGCATGAGGAGAGAGAGAGCCGTCTTTAAATAAAACAAAGTATTTTGTGCAAAAAAAGGTGAAAATATGTGCCTTAGAGGTTCACCAATGGAAGCGCGGAACCCTGAAAAGAACAAAGAAACGGAAAAGGAAACATCTACGCGCAGCCGTATTGATTTAGACGAGCCTTCCTAGGCCGAGCTTCACATCTAAAACGTCGTATGTATTACGCAATTCAACGGATCATATGCTCTTCTTGCGAAACTGTATGATAATAATTAGAAGACTGGTATGTTATGTTATACTTATAGATGAGTATATTTACTCATATTTTGCCACGGAAACTGACGTAACAAAGATGGCTGTTAATAAACAGGATATTGTTTTGGATTTACGGTAACTTCGACATATCTATACTATTATAAAGTTGTAAAGATGAAATGTCTGTACATTGAAGATAAAATGATTATTACGGACTATTTGGAGGTCACTAAAACGAAAAAAAATTTTTTTGGATTTTTGTATGTTTGTATGTGTCGTTGTGGCTTCATCACGCAAAATCGGCTAAACAGATTCCACAATTTTTGGTACACGGGTAGCTGGGTATCTCCAGATGGTTATAGGATACTTTTTACCCAACTACGCTGAACAAAAAAGAAGGGTTATGACTTTGTCTCCTCCGCGAACGAAGTTGCGGGCATCTTCTAGTCGCTTAAAGATGCGTCCACATTTGTATCATTTGCCCGTATCAGATCATCGTCGCGTGGCATGATCGCATGTCACGATCACGCGTTTGGACGTTGCGCCGATCGGATCGCTCGAAATCCATTTTGCTACGCGTATCACACAGTTATATCGGACGAGTACGGCATGAGCGGCGCGCCGACAGTAAGCGTCCAAGCAGCGCGATACGCAGTCATGCCACGGCACGGTGATCGGATACGAGCAAATGATACAAGCGTGGTCGCACCTTAATAGGTACATTCACAGACACTTGCCTATTAGTAGTTTGTTTAATGGAAAATTTAATAATCTTTTCTCCTCTATCCCTCCTCTTCCTTCTTGTGTCGATAATCCTCAATACTGAGAGGCGTGGTCTCTCTGAATGACTTTATTGTGGACTATTTTGCACCAGCTCAGTCTATCCTCGGCTGCGTGGATGACATCATAAACTGAGGTGTTGAGGGTAGAGCGTATCTGGTCAGACCAGCGTGGTGGACTTCTGCCTCTGGGCCTTTTTCCGTACACCTTTCCTGTCATCAGCAGCTTTCTCCTCTATACTATTATAAAATTGAGATAATAAATAATAATAGATACCTTTATTCTTTTTGATTGGTGGGCCTTCTGTATGGCGCTTCGAGCAGATTTGTTCTATTGTGGCAGCCATTTATTACAGTTCACTACTGAGGTACGTTGAGTCTAGGAATTCTTTGGGCTGTGAAGTGTTGTATCTCTTCCAGCACGCGATATATTACCCTAGGTAGATACTTGTAGTCTCCTGTGTCTCTTGGCAGAATCTGCATACTGTGTCCTGTTTCATATCAATTTGAAGCAGGTGCTTGTTTAGTTCGCAGTGACCCATCTAGATTCTTGAGATGCCGCCTTACAGGGGTAATGAATCTAAAAACCGGCCAAGTACGAGTCGGACTCACGCACCGAGGGTTGTGTATAAAATATAACGGCCGTATTTATGAAAATCCAGTGTAAGCAGAGCAGTAGGGATCGCGCGAGCACTAGCAGGCGTTAGTAAAACTTTAAGAGAGACTAGAAGGCGCCTGCAACTTCGTTCGCGGAGGAGAAAAGGTCATAACCCCTTTTTTAAAGACAGCGTAGTCAGGTAAGAGTATCCTAAAACCATCTGTGGATACCCAGCAACCCGTGTAGCAAAATTAGTTGAAGTCTGTTTAGCCCATTTTGCGTGATAAAGCCGCAACGACACACACATACATACAAAAAAAAATTCGCTTCAGTGAACTCCAATTAATAGTCCCTTCAATCGTTTTTTTTAAATATCTTCAATGTACTAACATTTAATTTTTACAATTTTATAGTAGAAGTCGGCGATCGAATAGAAAAGATATCCAAAACCTCTATTCCTATTTTCCTTTCATTAATTAGTTTTTACTGCTTCCCACGCTATAACCCAGACATTTGGTGGAGGTACACCCTAATGGCAAAAGGAGAAAACACATTTCCAGTATCATTTTTCGGGTGTAAGTTGTTGGGCCGATCTTCAGCATTTCTTTGGCATCTGAGGTATTTTCAGAACATTAGCTAATGGAAAGAATCGCCATAGCGACGGAAGGTGAGTATATAACTTACTTTCAGAACAATAGCTAACATCTCACAATGAAAAAATTAGAAAACATGAATCCAGAATTATTTTTCGGATGCTTTTTTTATGTATTCAGTCCGACAAAACTCAACTTCCCAAATATATTTCTAAAATTCTAGTTTTTTTTGGGATATTAACTTTCTTTAAGTTCCTGAGTCTTGGATGTTTTCTATGTATATAAGTAATATATCTATTAAATATATCGTCGTCTAGTACCCATAACACAAGCCTTATTGAGCTTACGATGGGACTAGTTCGATTTGTGTAAAATTGTCCCTTAATATTTATTTATTTTTTATTATTTATTTAACCTAAAAAATCGATTACCTTAAAGCTAACATAATTAAAAAATACCACTCTAATCTGTGGATCATTTTCTATTTATTGCTGAAGTAAAAACAAAGTTGGCATCTGATATATTTTCATAGCAGGAGCTAATGGAAGGAATCGCGAAAACGACGGAAGGCGGGTCTATAACGTATTTTAAAACAATAGTTAACAAGGCACAATGGAAAAATGAGATCTCACATTTCCAGTATAATTTTTCAGGAGTAAGTTTTTAAGGATTCAGCCAGACATAAATGTTTTGTTTCTCGAAATTTTAAAAACCGGCCAAGTGCGAGTCGAACTCGCGCACCGAGGGTTCCGTACCAAATACACGCTACAAACGATCGTATCTATGAAAATCCAGTGTTAGCAGATCCCGGAATAGAGACTTCTAAGCAAAAGTACGCGGTGTTCGATCATTTTATATTGGTTACTAATATAGACAGGCAGACATAAAATGATTCTGTTTTTATTATTTGTTGTTATAGCGGCAACAGAAATACATCATATGTGAAAATTTCAACGGTCTAGCTATCACGGTTCATGATATACAGCCTGGTGACAGACAGACAGACGGACAGCGAAGTCTTAGTAATAGGGTCCCGTTTTACCCTTTGGGTACGGGACCCTAAAAATCACTCTGAAAGTGACATAGCAACAACAAAGTCGGTAACTAATATATTTTCAGAACAGAAGCGGATGGAAATAATCCCCATAGCGACGGATTATATATTATCGAAGCAATAGCTAATATCTCACAACGAAAACCTAACGGGACTCGGGACTAAGCATTTATGGATTTGGTGTTACATATACATAAGGTTGGAATCCAAATCCACATCTAGTCCCTTGGATGTTTTAATTGGACCTTGGGCCATATAGACAACATGTGAAAATGACTGTCATCATTTTTACATTATTAGCTATCAAAGTATCCTTTGGTAGCTACTAATTTATTTCTCACTTCTTGCACTAGCTAGTGTAACTAGTTTCACGAATTAAATTTAACTAATGGCGGCCAAATACCTATCATAAAATCGGAACGGGGAAAACTAGCATCTTAGAGAATATTTTAGTTGACCTGAAAATGATTCAATTCATTACAAATTGATAATAAAAAATATGTTGAAAAAAAACTGTGCATTAATAATTATTTTTAACCGACTTCCAAAAAAAGGAGGAGGTTCTCAATTCGACGGAATGTTTATTTATATTTATTTATTTTTTTATTTTATTTTTTATGGATGATCACCGATTACTCAGACTATTTGACCGATTTCAAAATTTTTTTTTTGGTTTTATAGAAGGTACTTTCTAGTTGGTCCCATTTAATTTTGGTGAAGATCTGATGATGGAATCCATGAGGAATTGAAGGAACTCCTCAAATATTGTAGGCATACATATAGCGATTTTGGTATTATAAGAAACATAATAAGCATTTGCATTCAGAAAGTGTAAATTGGTGAAGTGGAACTGATGCAGAAGACCACAGAATGCCATCGGAACTCTTCAATGATAAATGATTTACGGGTGGCGACAAAATATCTTGATTAATTTAGCTAAGCAACTTCATAGTCACAAATTTAAATGTTCCTGATGAGAATGGTACCATCGAATTGATTTGATGATGGAGCCGGAATGTAGGCACCAGATTTATGTAATAAAATAATGTATCCTAGCCGTGTTGGGGCTTGTTCGAATCGTCACGAGATACACTTTTAAGTAACGATTAACTAAAAAGTGTAAAATAAATAAACTTTTAAACAAAAAAATAAAACCGACTCCAAAAAAACTAAAAAGTGAAAAATAACGCCATAATTCAGTTTCTTCAAATTACTTACAAGTAACCGTTTGTATACTCAATCTATACAGTATATACAATTAATGCCCTCCGGTCGACTTCGGCCACTTCCTAATTTGTATCTTTCCAAACTTGCCCACTTCCTGATTCGTCCACTCCAACATCGTCCTTTTCCTAAGTTGTCACTTTATAGATTCCGAAGTTGACTACTTCCTAAACAATCATTTCCCTATTCGTATTTTCCTATCATGTCCATTTTTAGAATCGCCAACTTCCTGATTGGTCTACTCTTACAACGTCCTTTTCCTTGATTGTCAGCTCTCTGTAAGCTAAGGTACAGATGTAAGTAGTGCATATTGTTTTTCGTTCCTATTATCACGGAAAAGCACGAACGTGTCATCCTACAGTGAGTCAACGTCCGTACTTCTTGTACTGAGACTGACTAAAATAGACGGACGGACGGACGGAAGGACGGACGGACAACAAAGTGATCCTATAAGGGTTCCGTTTTTTCCGATTGAGGTACGGAACCCTGAAAACAGACCAAAGATTCAGTTTTTTATTTCATAACCATAACATTATATCATGTATGTATTCATAATCATAACACAACACATAACATAACATAACATGGACCAGTTAGGAAAAAGTCTAGTTTGGAAGTGGACTGCTTAGGAAATAGTCAAGTTTGGAAGTGGACTAGTTAGGAAATAGTCAAGTTTGGAGGTGGACCAGTTAAGAAAGAGACAGGTTGCAAAGTGGACAAGTTTGGAAAGATACAAATTAGGAAGTGGCCGAAGTCGACCGGAGGGAATTAATGTTATTTTGGAGTCGGTGCTATCGTGTCACAACTTACTAAAATCGTCAATATTCAATATTTTACACACCGACGCCAAAATAAGATTAATTGTATATACTGTATAGATTGAGTATACACACGGTTACTTGTAAGTAATTTGAAGAAACTGAATTATGGCGTTATTTTTCACTTTTTTAGTTTTTTTGGAGTCGGTTTTATTTTTTTGTTTAAAAGTTTTATGAACCTCTTGAATAAACGTTGATTGAAAGGCGCTTGCAATATTTTCCACTAAAAATACACGATGCACTTTTTACCCTCCTAAAAAACATACTCAATTATCTCACCCCAGATTGACAAAAACTCGTCATATCTGATAGCAATTAAAATTTTAATTACAAATTGACGTAACTTTCTTCACATTGACGAAGACTTACGCCATTTTCAAGATGCGCACGTTATTTAACGTGGCCCCATGGACACGCACTGCGAAGCGCATCAAATTACCAACGAATTGCATCCACGAACACTCTTAACACGTTGCACTCAGACTCCAATTTCCATGGCTCAATTCTGTTGTAAATTTGTTTCATCGCAACAGTTTCGTTTGCGGTCCGGATGGAACTTACTAGTTACTTTTTAAGGTTGATTTTGAATTGTGTGGTTTGTAGGTAAGGTTGGTTGGAGATGCATTCCAGAGAGTGCATCCTTGACAAGTATTCGCGGGACCCACTTTTAATTGATAAAAACGCGAAACGGGTTTTGCCGCCACATTGTAGATAACCAGTACTTGGTACTCGCTACCGACACTGGGACACATTGGTGCATCTTGTTTTTTTCCATTAACTTCGCTATGTGGGTGTAGTTAAATAGGAGTAACAATGAAATAACGGCTGCAATCATTAATTAACAATGGATATATCTATACTAAATACGTTTGTCAAAATGAAATGTCTGTAGATTGACGATATTTTCAGAAAATAAGTTATTCGGACTATTTAAAGGCCACTGAATTGAAAACTTCAAATACGTTGAAAGTTTAAAACTCAAAAGTAGACATACAGGTCCTTCGGATATAGGACCGACCCTGTGAGTGTATTTATGTGTATATTTATAATAATGGAATAATGATCTTTATTCTGTAAATAGGCCGCAAGGGAACATTTATAAGTCGGTAAATACCTTATTTTCATACTAAGGTACATCGATGACCACTGTGCGATAAACGGTAACCAAAAAAAAAAATATAGAAAATGGCAGTTCAACAATGCTATATTATAGATTAATACGCCACAAAACAATCTGACTATCACTTTTTTGCACAATATGCTTTTTACGTAAAGATGAGAAAAAAATGTGGCGCTAGAGGCCCCCCTACCAATTGCATGAAATTCTTTTATCGCATTTCTGAACAAGATATCAAAATATGTACCGTAAAAACGATTTGAAAAAGTGAAATTAAAATTTAAATCGAACAAGAAATACGCATGATTAAACTACTAATTATAGACAGGGATTTGACAGAGAGATCAGACATGAACTGTTACGTCATAGTGCAGTCCTACCATATAAACTTTTGCTAGAAAGAGATAGAATGTTTGATGGCTTGGTTATTTGTATAGTTATTCGAATAAATATTATTGTCTACTGTTTACTACATTAATGAGCTTTTAATAAAGCAAAAATAAAAAATGCATTAAACATTAAATACCTCATTTAACTGCGCAATCCCGCAGAAAGTCACTTTAATAACCCTTACGTCACATACCTATAGCGCTTTACTGTTTATCCCATAAGGTACAGACATCCCTTTGTCTCCCATTAGGCGGCAGACACACGACATTGTATCCATTGTTCCTCTATTGTGCATCCGCCCTTACACTACCCCGTTTACAAAAGGACCTATCTCATTAGGACACTATTGTCGCTTAAGCTCTGTTGCACGAACAATAATAAAGGGAATAAAAGTCGTATCTTATTGGGAAATACATGCAACTTAAGTCTTTTTGTGCCGAAGCGAAGACTATCTTAAGGGGATTTTAGATGTGTCGCTAGGAGAAAAAGAACTTTAATATTGAGCTGTTGTGGTTGGTAATGGGTGTGGTTGCGTAATTTGTTTAGTTATTCCTTTGTCTATTAACGTATGTGTCAAGAGTCCATAAAGCGTGCCACAAAGTATAAAGATTCTATAAATACCCCCGTTTTTAGGGTTCCGTACATCAAAAGGAACCCTTATAGACTAATTCCCATCTTACGGACTAATTCCCGTTTGTTGCCATTAATAGGCACTCTTAACCACGAACGCGTAGAAATATCAAGTAGAAATTACCTATATTAGATATAAGGCTTTATGGTGCCTTATAAAAAAAAGCGGCCAAGTGCGAGTCGGACTCGCCCATGAAGGTTTCCGCAGCCGTTTACACAAAAAAAATGCACTACAGATGAAAAAAATACGAAATAAAAAAAAAAACACTAACAAAAGAGCGTATCTCCCCGGCACTTACGTCCTTTTGCTGAGAAGCGCAGTTTTTTGGCAATAACTTAAAACTAGTATGTCCGATCATGTAGAAAACAATTTTCGTTGGAAGTATTTATTAAGCTTCATATTTGTAAATTTTTTAATATTTTTTGAACTTACCGTTTCGAAAATAGATGGGGGGGGCACAATTTTTGCTACTTTTGTAGCGAATATATCGGAAAATATTCACTAAACCAATTTTTTTTTTTAGAAACCTGAAAGTGGTTTTAGAAGTACTGTTGAAATATGTGCCACACCTTGATATTTGCTGATTTTTTTTTCAGTTTCGGTTACATGTATGGAGTGATCCCCCTAGAAATATTTTTTTTTATTATTTAACTATAAAACTAAGTAGCGGTTAACACACGACACCTATGCTCCAAATTTTATCAATGTACATCTTATAGTTTGTGAGTAAAATGCCTGTGACATACGGACGGACAGACAGACAGGCAGACAGACATGACGAATCTATACGGGTTCCGTTTTTGCCATTTTGGCTTCGGAACCCTAAAAGTAAGCTTCAAAATCAACGGAATCAAAAATCATGGCCATCTATTAGTTAGCATGAAATTTTTTATAGGGTGACGAGGGTATTGAAGTCTGAAAAAAATATAGGAGTTGACATAAAGCACTTGAAGCTATAAATGGACTAGATGGACCGATCACGTCAACGGCATTTGTGCCTCCAATTAGTGAGCAGTTATAGTGACAGATGTAATGCAGGTGAATCCTTCAGGTGTTAAACACGAGCTGATCACAATCCTCTGCTACGAGGCAACGACGTGATAGGGAGCAAAATGTCCGATAAAAAAGATATTGCTCTTCTATTTATGTTCAACTGTTTCCAGGAAAGGTTAGAAGTACGAAAACTATAGTCGCAATCAAGATAAGAAGTAAATCTTAGTATTAACATGCTAAACGCCGGATATCTGACACACTTCTTCAGCAATGCTGGTCTACTGTCCACATCCGAACAATGGTTCTAGCCTTTCCCCTCTTATGTGTTCCAAATTTTAATTATTATTCCTGAAAATGCTTGAAATTACGATAAAGTTAACCACCAAAATCTTGTCCATTAAATCACCTACGAATCATTTCTTAAATATACAGTGCAACAGAAAAGAGTAGAAATTAAATAAAATGGAGCCACAAAATTTCCGTACTAAATTGTTGCCATGTTTAAGCCTTTTTCGTCAAAAATGTAACAGTTACGCAGAAATTGGCACCCTCATTTAATTTCTAGTCTTTTATTACTGTAAGTATGTCGATAGGATTTGCAGTTTTCAAAATAGAGGATTTGAGTGCTACGTGTAACGCGTTTGTGTGCTAGAATTACCATAACACCCTAATGGGTGAAATGGTAATTTAGCAAAAGACTGTTTAGTTAATTTCATCTTAGAAACGTGACAGTGGGAAGCAAAGACATATAAAGTATTATTAGGTTCATTTGACTCGCGGAAACAATTCAGATTCTCAGCTAGACAGCATCTTTATTGGCCATCATAACAATAAAACAAAGACAATCGGGTCGTCGCCCTCACCACAGACTGAACAAAAAGCCACCGGACGTCGTTATAGGCTTTTTGTGGGTTGCCAGCACTGACGGTTTATCTGAAACCGTTCATTAGCTGCGGTTACCCATTAGATACCAGCAGCTTCTCTCGAAGAATTTGCATGGGACTTTGTGGAAAAATAGTAGGCGGAATTTCGCGTTACGTTTAAGCTTTAGAGAACACTTAGAAGTCTTTGCTGTCGCTCTGTTTTTTTTTTCGAACTCTTTAAGGTCTATACTAGGCACCTCACTATACTAGGTAACTCTCCACTGCTGCGTATAATACAAGAATACAACACAAAATTGAATACCAAAGATTGATTTGACTGTTCCAAAGCCACCTTCAAAAACCATATTCGATTGTTTATTATGCAAGGTGGGTAAAATTGGAGTACGTAGACTCTACAATACGATAGCTTTGTCTCGAAAAAATGCACAGTTCCTAAGGGATAAGTGAAATAGTAGGCTAAGCGGGCGAAACACCTATTAAACCGCTGAATTGATTTAGATGAAACTCAGTATGAATTAGTTTGAGACTATGGAAAAGACAGGATAGTTTTTATGCCGGAAATCATCCCTTAAGGTGAAAAGGGGGAGGAAAGTATGGGGAATCAATCATTAAAACATATGCTAGTGGAGACCGGGTAAGGGTGTTGTTTGGTTGTCATTGTCACACGACGGCCGTAACAGAAAACTAAACGGTCGAATAATTCATCGACCGGTGTCGAAAGATCACAAGAATTTAATCTGGAAGGGAGATATAGCTGTAGCGATTTTTCGACATTCATTTTTTTTATGTTTTAGTGGCAAACGAACAGACGGATGGCCTGATGGTAAGCAATCACCGTCGCCTTTAGACACTCGCGACAACACACGTGGAGCCACAAGTGCGTTGCCGGCCTTTCAGGTTGGTGTACGCTCTTTTCTTGAAGGTTTGAAGGTCGTATCGGTCCGAAAATACTGCCGGCAATTTATTATACAGTTCAGTCGTGCGAGGCAGGAAATTTCTAGCAAAATGCATAGTTGTGGACTGCCAACCACTGTGGTGGGGATGGGAAGTTGCGTAGGACGATGGCGAAAAGATGTGGCAGGGAGCAATCCGGACAATTCCTCGGTTCGCAGTCCATTATAGACGCTGTGAGCTGTGACAACCGACCCGTGAGCCAAGCTTACCCGGGCTCCCCTACTTAGTACAAGTAGGGTTGCAAGCTAGTGTTTATATATATCAGCGTAGTCGGGTAAAAAGGATCCTATAACCATCTGCGGCATCATTGACGCTGGTCAACCTGTGTCCCAAAAATAGTCGTAATCCGTTAAGCCGATTTGGCGGGATGAAGCCACAACTGTCAACTACACATACAAACAGTACATTTTTTTTATTATTGACCTCCAAATAGTCCGTACAATCATTTTTTTTATATAATGTACATACATTACATTTTACAATTTTATAATAGTATAGATATATATGTAGAACCGCGATAGGAAGTCGGCGTTTTAATGATGAAAAACGTAAGCTATATAGGAAACACGGTTACAGAGTCATTGTTTTGTTCTCGACGAATTATAAACTATTAAGATAAGGACTTCTAATCATGGCTTATTCACAATGATATGCGCGAGACGTGAGAGTAATAAATTGTACTTACCTTTTTTACCTTTATTGCATAAAACTAACACTTGCCCGCAACTTAAAGTTATACAACATAATAAGGCTCCATACTTCACTGGAGTTGGGTAATAATATGCTATACTTTCATGGGCTCCCGACTATACCATATTGATTATCATAATAATTTGAGCCATGGGACGTGCACTGCTGGACACAGACCTCCTCAATTGATTTCCACATGGGCCGGATAGACGCGACCCGCATCTAGCGAGTCCCCGCAACCCCAACAGGTCGTCCGACCACCTTGGGTGGTCTTCCCACACTGCGCTTGCCGGTACGTGGTCTCCACTCGAGAACCTTTATGCCACAGTGGCCATCGGTTCTTCGAACTATTTACCCTGCCCATTGCCACTTCAGTTTGCTTACCCTGTTTGCTTGGTTCGTCTATGAAACTCCTCATCGCATGCATATTCTGAGAGATGTATGTATGTAAACTCTTTAATATTTTTAAAAACAGCAGAACAAGTACATAAAAAGAAAAGTTGTGTACAAAGGCAAACTTATGGGTCTAGTTGTAAGAAATCTCTGCCAGTTAACCTTTGAACAAACGAGATAGAAAAGTAAACATCGAAGAGGGCAATCGAACAAGTCAAATTGCACAAAGAAACAAATTTCAAATTTTGCATACATATTTTATAACTATATATATCTATACAATAAATATAAATAAATAAGTAAATATATAACAGTAATGCGTATTCAATATTTTCATTGCTCATTCAGATTCCACTATTCATCCGATATAGAAATTCTTCATAAGGTTATTGGCATTTAAAAAGATTTTTGCGTCGGTCTTTTAAACCGAGATTCGTTTACTAAAAATGTGTGACGGAGGTGTAAATGACGGTGCTGTCGCGCAAATTTTGAAAAAAGGAATAAGTACAAATATACAAGCAAAGCAATCATGACGCTAATGATATTAAATATTGTAATGACATTTTAACACTTCAAATAAATCAAGAGCTGTTTTATTTTAACCGAAATTATGCTGGGGGGACAGATTAATTGTAAATAATTGTAAAAAAGAAGAATGACCCTTTTACACTTTTATGATAGCAGACACTGAATAGTAGAAGAGCGGTTTTAAAACCAAATGGCATTTCGAAAAATTCAAACGAACCTAAATCTCCGTTTGAAAACTACATATTTTGGAAAGTTAAATTAGTTTTGGTTAAATTTAGCTAATCATATTTATAATTAAGTGCGCTTATAGATGTACAGTCAGCATCAATTAGTCTGTAACAACCATAATGCTAAATACATCGCCACACATTTAGAGCTTATTATAAAGATGTTTTGCAATATATTTGACGCTTTGGATGTTAAATACTATTTGATGCTGACTATACGTACTCAAAATTACATGTCAAAACCATGTTTAGAAGCTACTGAATCCAAAGTACTAAAAGTTGGCAGGAAGTTTCAACCATGCCATTGTTATTACGTGCTAAAACCTTAGCTCTCTCAACACAAGCTGTCTAAGTTGATATTTATCCCAAGGGCAATAAAGCACATTTCTCGACGCCCGACATGTCAGCATCCATTAGGGGAGGAAGTAAAATGTATAGACAACATTTTTATATTTCCCCGGGAAACTAGGTCACAGCTGAAACCTAGTTCGTGTAATAAAATATTAGTTTCACCTGAAAAGCGTTTTCAGGTAAAATGTTTTATTGGAAGTTCTGGGAAATGTTCGTAATACGATGAAAACAATTGTGAAATTTGTTCAGTAAACCATATAAAACATACTTGATTAATTCGTTGTGTTTCATTCGATGGAAAAGTTCGTAATACATCGGAAACAAATGTAAAAATTCTCCAATAAACAATTTACATCACTATATTCTGTTATTATATTTCGCACTACCTTAAATTTTCTAGTAGAAATCGATATTTGGATTTAAGATCTGTTGTTTTCCGTTTGCAATGGCAATTTTGTTATAATTAAGAACCTGATGGTGTAACTTCGGTGTGTTTTGTAGCACACCAAAATTACAATTATTATAATGTAATAAACGGGCAGACACCCTGAAGAAAAGTGGTCATCGTCGCCTATGGCTATGTGCAACACCGAAGGAGTCGCCCATATTTTTCCGACTTTTGAGTGCCCCGATAGCGTGTAATGTGAGTACCTATTGTGTTTTCACTGTCAATAAATAAGTAATAAGAGAAGTACAGAATTTTGCACATCCTTACAAAAACGCTATTTAGGCATGAGAAACGTGCCTACTCTATTCCTCTCTGACTATCGCATAACTTGTATTCATTCGCACGCATCGGCTGTAGTGCTAGGGTTGTCACGCCAAGAATACATCAATCGGGACAAACAATGTTCTAGCTCACCAGATATCGCTGGAGTAAAGTGAGCCGACATTAAGTACATGTTACTTACAGTTGTATAAGTACATTATTACGACGCGTTCAGAGACCGAATGTTCAAAACGGCAGATCATGGCGCTTCGAGTGCACGCTCGCTCGGTGTCGGCCCTGGGCCTTTCCTAATGTCTACTCTCAGAGTAGCCAGCGGGAAGATAAATGGCGCGGCGCGCCCCGCCCACTACAAGCCCTCTGCCCATACAAATGTTTAATTTAGCAATATACATATGTTTAATTTGATATTTAAGTACCGGAAGCGTCCGACGCCTAATGCAACGCTTTATCTTGCACGGAACCTGACCTATTGTAATTGGCTAAATGAAATTATTATTCATTGGCTCAATTATTCTGCCAATTGGCGCCGTGACGACCCGTAGTTAGGCCACCGTCATGCCGTTTAATGGGGTACGTGATACTGTTATGTAAAAAAACCTTTGTAATTTGCACGTTTCGATTGAAGCCTCTGACTTAGTAGAGAAACTGCTCCTTTTGTCTATAGTAATATTATAAATCCTAAATTAAATGTGGATGTGGTTTGAGATCCTATATCTTTGCATGGGGATAGTTTGAGATCCTGAGAAGGATAGGATAGTATTTATGCCTGTAATCATTCTTTAAGGGAGCGGAAGTTTGTATGGGCCATGGGAAGTCAATCATTAAAACAAAGGCTACTCAATTGTCAGCAACGTAGACGAAAGCGCAGGTAAATAGTAATAAATATGTTATTTAATGTATTTTTTACTTTATAGGGGACAAATTAGCAGACGGATCGCCTGATGGTGAGCGATTAAGTCTTAAATGCGTTTATCTGTCTGCTTATCCATCTGTAAGTCAGTTTATTTATTTTGTCTACGTAAATTTACGTTTGTCTGTCCATTTACACACGCCTAGGTCTTAAAATCTGGCTGTTTTAAGAGCACAAAGTGCAGGATATATGTGAGTACGTAAAACCAATGTGAGTGATTGGTCTAAATACGCACTGATGTTTTTGAGAGAATGTATACTTTATCGAATAAATAACCTTCGATACAAACGGGATATCATGACGTAAACATTGAGTAGGTACAGTCGAATTTAATTAAATTAACTGCTTAATTAGAAACATGCTTACCATGTTTGTTATGATTAACTAAACTCATTAAAACTTGCGTAATTTAATGTAAACCTCTTCGATAAGTCGTGCATGTCAGACTTTCATTAACCCCCGACAAAAAAGAAGGGTGTTATAAGTTTAACGTGTTTGTGACTCTGTGTATCTGTGTATCTGTCCGTGGCAGCGTAGCGATTTGAGTGCGGTTTTTTTCGTGTCATAGATAATTTTATCCCGAGTGTTCTTAGCTGTGTTTGATGAAAATCGGAGCACTTGTCTCCAAGATATTCAGCTTTTAGTGGAACAAGTGACAGGATCTCAGCCAATATTGAAGCTAAGAACTCCAAATTTTGTTGTTATGTTCATTTGTGTGGGGGGGGGGTTTAAAACTTTTAATTTTCTATAGTTATTGTAGAATAGGGATGTTGATAACTAACCGTTCAACAATATAAATACATATAGGTGAGTGTCTTGTGTAAGCCGCTACTCACTTTAAACTTAAAATTATTTTGAACATGATCGGATATACCGTTTTTGAGTTGTTGCCAAAAAACTGCGCTTCTCAGCAAAAGGACGTAAGTGCCGTAGAGATACGCTCTTTTGTTAATCGACTTTTTCATATCATGTTTTTTCATCTGTAGTGCATTTTTTTGTATGAACGGCTGCGGAACCCTACACTGAGCATAAGGCCCGACATGCTCTTGGCCGTTTTAATAACACTCAGATCCCTGGTATTTGATTAATGGATAGAAAGATAGTATCTTTTAGTGTCTTGGTTAGATGTGACAATAAATTGAGCTCACATGCGCATATTTTCATGCAGTTTTCAAAGAAAATTACGCATGCAAATACAACAAACCACCACCAGACAGTATGATCCTCTAAAGATTACACACTATTTCGCAACTCTCATAAAACAAAGGAACATAAAATAAATCAAAGGAACTATAATCCATTAATCCTAATATGGAATACCGCAAAGTGACGCCTGAATCTATTATTTAATCCCAGGTAAATATCGCACGAGCCGTAGGCGAGGCGTAGTGTCTTCACTATTTTACGCCTTCCTTAATTTCCTTTGTGCGGGAAATATAATGTTAACGTAACGAAATAAAACTTAAATTATTTTGTGTTTTTCGCATCTATGAAACATGGTTCAGGATACTACGAGCTTCCTGATTCTATTTTCGTATCCAATTATACAATACGTGTATCACGACGCCGACTGTACCATGAGTCACAGCCCTCCGGAAGTTGTAAATCATAATTCACACATGAAAGCTAACAAGATTGGTACGCACACTAATATACCTTATAACTGTAGTACATGAATATACTAAAATTGGTAGATTTTCGCTAGAAGATTGTTTTCCAAATTACAGATATACGAGTACCTACCTACTTGACTGACAGATCAAACAAGTTCCTTTGTTATGATATGAACTGTCAAAACGCTCAGAGAGTGTGAAGTTTCAAAGAAAAATTTGTTTATGACGTCACAAATAATAATGCTATATATTTTTTAAGCCCCGACGAAAAAGAGGGATGATATAATTTTGAGGTGCGTATGTGTGTGTCTGGTTGTATTGGTATGGTTGTATCTGGTTGTATGGTTGGTTGTTGTGGTATGGGTGTGCCTGGTTAGGTTTGCAAGGGCTCGCTGGATGCGGGTCGCCTCTATCCGGCCCATGTGGAAATCTATTGAGGAGGCCTGTGTCCAGCAGTGGACGTCCTATGGCTGAAATGATGATGTGTGTGTCTGTCTGTGGCACCGCAGTGCTTGAAGTAGTGGACCGATTTCAATCTAGTTTTTTGTGTTTGGAAAGTGACTTGAGGGTGTGTTCTTAGCTAAGGTTCTGCTGTTTGGAAAAAAGAGTTTTTGTCTGAAATTCGACTCGCACTTGACCGGTTTTTTATCCCTCGGGAACCAAGCATTTATCTGGGATAAGCAGTAACGGGCCAAGTAGCCTATATCACTATCCATAGCCTATATTTTATCAACACCGTGTTTTATTTCCCTTAATTTTAACAGGCGGTAACCCGTCAATTACGGACAACTTTTCATATGGGGAAACACTTCAGAAACGAAAAGGCAAATTGCCATTCCCAAAAGTTTGGTTTGAGTTACCACTACAGGTTTAACGCTTAACTTAGTCTGTTCGCCTGTGCGACAAATGTGTGACAATATGGTCTGTACCATATAGTGTCTGTTCCTGAGGTATGGGAGGAGTACGGGAGGGGTGACAAGTAACGTGACATGACGTGTCCTAACTGTCGCGCTATATACACATGTACGTCACCTGTCAACTCTACTGTCCCGTACCACTCCCATACCTCAAGAGATTCACTTTTGGAAAATCGACCACTCGAAATTATACGTCAAATCAGAAAAATTAAAATTTTAACATGTATTACATACACGACTTTTTCCCATTACGGGGTAGGCAGAGACTACCTCCTTCCACTTGCTACGGTCCTGGCATACAACTGCCGTTTCATCAACATTCATTAATCTCTCTTCATGCATGCTCGCCGGTTGAGAGTACTTTTTACTTGGCCTTTTTTCAGAATTTGAAATAGTGAGGAAAGGGAAAGGAGAATTGTCCATCTAAGAATATCGTCGAAATTACAATCATATCCTATGGTAAAATTGACAAAATTGATATGGTTCGAAATAAATAATGACCTTTTGTATGAAATTTGGTTATATTTATTCTTCAGCACAATTACATTTTGTCAAAATTCAAAATAGTCAATTCAAGGGGACGATTTTCTATTTGTACTTAATGACAGTAAATCCCTAAGGAACAGACTCAGTTATTTATTCGTTAGTCCTACAATACATCCTCCTAGTATGAAGCCAGATTTTTGTTTCGTGTATGTTATGGCGTGACAGGAGGGCAAACCAACAAACACACATTCGAATTAATGTATTAGTGAGGATAAATATTGACACTTTGGGACTAGTAGCAGAATACGAGTCTTCTCGGTGGCAAAAAGACAACATTTTGCGGACTTTCAGGAAGTTGCGTGTTCTTTGACATACCTGTGCGCCTACCATGAGTTCGGCACGAGCAAGTAGCGAGCGCTCGATGACGGTCTATCTCTTTCGCACTATTAGCGCGTGCGAGAGAGGTGCACTAAATCTCGATACGAGATACTCGCTAGCGCTGATGGTAAACTCAGCTCATGGTAGGCACACTTTCTTTTCGGCCCGTTTCACAAAAGCTTGTAATTTTTGTTACAAGAGGAAGTCTCTTTTTAATGCATATTGTTGGAAAAAGATTTCCGCTAATACAAGTTACAAGCATTTATAAAATGGGCCCTTGGTGGATACTTATAGCATTTCACTGGAGATACCATAAGGTGCGTCCTCATTTGTATCATTTGCCCGATCAGATCTCCCGTGGCATGATAGCGTGTCAAGATCACGCGTTTGGACTTGAAATCCATGTTGCTACGCGTATCACACACTTAGATCGCCGCGCCGACAGTGAGCGTCCAAGCAGCGCGATACGCAGTCAAGCCAAGCCACGGTGATCGGATACGAGCAAATGATACAAGTGTGGACGCACCTATACGGATATATTCGCCCCTCTGCCAAAGTAATCTCGAAATCGCCGGTCAGTTTATACGGTAAGTTGTCAGTGTGTTGGTGTTTTTTCGTTTGTAGGTGTTTTCTTTTGATTGTCTGCGTTTTTAGAAGTAAATAGCAATATGTTCGCAGTGTACGTGTTACCTCGCCCTTAGCTATAAATGCATGGTTTTTTTTCCTATTGTAACAATGACAGGGCTTGTCATCTATAGTAATTGGATGCTGACATTGACTGTACATTCTTTAAAGATCGAAAAACTTACCAATACTAGATCCATTGACTTAAAGGACACTTACCTGAAAAAGAAAACGCATTATTAGTAAAATATTTCATTGCAGATGTTTTTTTATGTATTTTACAATTGGCATTATTGGTTAAGTAATTCAAACCTCGATTTACGAATACAAAAACCTTAAATAACTATAGTAAATTAAAATTTAAAAAAAACCCCGACTTGTTTCACTAAAAGCTGAATATCTTGGAGACGAGTGCTCCGATTTTCATCAAAAAAAGCTAAGAACACTCGGGATAAAATTATCTATGACACATAAAAAACCGCACTCAAATCGGTCCATATATATGGGCGCTACGATGCCACAGACAGATACACAGATACACAGAGTCACAGGGTCACAGACACGTTAAACCTATAACACCCCTCTTTTTTGTCGGAGGTTAATAATGAAAAAAAATAAGACCTTGGGCCCGTTTCACAAAAGCTAGTAACTTGTATTACAAGTGGAAGTCTCTTTTTAATACATATTGTCGGAAAGAGATTTCCGCTTGTAATATAAGGACTCCTCGTCTGATCTCGGACCAGTACCTCGGGCCATGCCGGAGCGTACGCTCTTTACCAACCAACTAAGCTACTGTTCCAGTAAGCGAATTAAATTTGATATTATTTTGTTACAGATTTTTGAATTATTGCGTTTTTCCGGCCTTTTACCGGAGATTTTTTTTAATATTATATTTTATATTATTATTCTGAGCCTGTTCTGTCCCACTGCTGGGCAAAGGCCTCCCCCTTCTTCTTCCAATGTTCTCTGTCCTAGGAAGTTTCTGGCCATTCCTCAAGAAAGGAGTCTAGTTCATCCCGCCATCGCCGATGAGGTCTGCCGCGTCTACGTCTATTAAGTCATATTAATTGAAATCCAATGAATTCACACTTTCGTATAAAATGTATAGTGAAGGTCTAACATGCTTAACATTTTCGAAGTCGTAAACTATAATAGTGTTATTTGACTACGACGAATGTCCTTGCATAAAACCTCTAGCTAATTGGTGCTAAGAGTACTTAAACGCAAAAAATGCTAATATTGCACGTCCCCTCAATTAGCCTTGGTGTGTTTGCTGGACAAGTACTTAGCAAGGTGTATTTAGTTGACATGGTTATATGTATTTCTACAATTTACTAATGTGGGAAAAGGAACAGGTTGCGTGTTCAGATCACGTCGGGGTTACAGTCACTGAAGTAAACCACAATCAAATTTACTTATAATAAAACAATGACATAATGCGATTTATTAAGTGTCAATAATAAGTTTCTGTCATAAATGTCATTTTTGTGGCAAGCTTTTATTGCCGATTGTACTTTTCTTTGAACATCCATCAACTACTCACCGAGATGATTCTAAAGAGCCCAAACTCGGTTAGGATTGCATTATGATATCACATAGTTCCTACGACCACCTTCCTGCTCCATCAGATCAGCTCGAGGGTATCATATTATTGCATTATCACTGAACTTACATAAGTATAGTGGGGTGTAGTCGAAAATAAAGATGGTAGAGAGAGTTTACGTGTTTATTCGTCTAGATCCAAATCAGTAATCCAACCAAATACCTTCTGACGTCACAAAACCGAGACGGAAGATATTCCTTATTCGAATCGGTCATTCAAATAAGGACAAACTATTATTTAAATTTTGCAAATTTGCAAACCGGGAAGTAGTTCAACTTGCAAGATTCCACCCGAACAGACATATTATATTGCAAGTTGAATAAAATCTTGTAATAATAGACAACGCCCGTATTTATTAAAAAGGTGCATCACCACACTAGGTTTGTAAAAGAGTTTTAGTACAGCTTTAAAATACCTCGTTCTTATCTTCGTGATTTGTTCCAGAAAGTCATTGATTTATTATTATGTTTGTGTTAATCACTAGTTTATTTATATTGTATGCCAGCAATAACAAAACAAACCTAAATATTAAAATAGCCTTGGTTTGGTCTGTTTGCGCTCAACCAACACACAATAAAAATGAAAGAAATTCAAGAAACCTCCTAAGGATTCTTTGCAAAAAGTTATTTTCTTTTCAAGCTATAGAAACGCTAACTTTGTTCATCAAAGAATCGCATTCAGGGTAAAAGAAAAACGAACCAGTAATAGAAAGTGGCAAGAAAGTTGCCACAATGCACGCTTTTAGTGATTCGCCGCCAACGGGCGATCGTGCTGCACTACACGTATACTTTATGTACCTAAAGGTCGCTCCACACTCACGCGGGAACCTCGCAGACAATCTCAGCGAGAATCTCGGCGAGGATCTCTCTCCGCTCCACACTCACGCAAGATCGTCGCAGACAATCTCAGCAGCAGTACCTTTAGGTTTTTGATCTATAAGTCAGGCAGTTAGTGGGTCAGTCATTACAAAATTGCCCGTTTTGAAATGTTATTTATCAATAACTGTATTAGCTATATTTATGAAATTTTGTATTGTAAATAAAGTCAGTATTAATAAATGTGCAAAATTTCGTCTATTTAGGTTGAATAGGTGTCGAATTGTGAGGGGAGGATCAAACATAGCTAGAAATGGTTCGTGTAATATATACAATTTATATGTAAAAAACAATAACTCATTAGCCTTATTGCACACCTCACAAAACAGAGTACAGAAAACAATATACATTCAAGGAGAGGTAAGAACAGGCGGTCTTATCGCTAAACAGCGATCCCTTCCAGACAACCTTTGGGTGTATATATATACACTAGGTATACAAACGGCTGCTGCGTCGACAGTTCCTTTTTGTTTGAACTTGGCTGGACACGCTACCGCGTGACTAGAACTATTTCATATTATTCATGACACGCGATTTCAGAAACTATACGGACTAACCATTTAAGCATTTTTGGAGACGTTTAATTATCAAAAATAACTAGGATATTTGTGTGCAATAACGTCATTACACTTTTTTATTATTATATAGTGACAGGCGAGCACCCTATTCAGATTTCTGAAGAGTCACAACATCGTCCAACGAGCAGCGTTGCTTAGTACAACAAAAACCTACGCTCTCATTCTCATTTCACAGCCTTACGCCTTTACGTCATACCAACGGCCATAAACAATTCCAAATTCAAAAGGCCCAGAACGAGGCAGTGACCTTGTAGGGATGTTGCAGTGCGTTATCGACCGACCCCCTGCACTTCCTACCCCGCACCCCTCCCGGGCACGGGAGCTCCAGAACCTTCCAGACGAAATGATGTAGAAGGTTGTCGAATGCCGTGTTTACAGTACACCGATATCGTATGAACGCCAGTGAAATGTTATAGCGATGTATTTATTTATTTATTTATTTATTTATTTATTGCAGTCATGTACATTTCACAACACCTTCTTAAGGTCTAAAACTTATTACTAAGTACATGAAACCTGATAGGGCATGGCAACATAAAAACGATGACGACATAAAATCAAAATGATGCTTAATCTGCTAAGTACAAACATGCATTATAATATATTTGTACACTTTAAAATAATCAAATGAATAAATCAAGCATTCCAGGGAAATTCAAAATAATAATAATAATTACAGGTAATAAATAATGTGTAAAAAATTTCAATTTCATAACGTACAATTTTAATTTCATCAGAGATACGAATTTATACAATAATAATAAAAAATTACAATAGAATATAAATTGATATGTTTAATAATGTCAAGTAAATGTAAATTCATTTGATCATTTAAACATGTTTAACATAAGGCTTAGAGTAGGTAACAATAATTATTGATTATATTACAAAGTGTCGTCATTTAAGAATTCGTCAACAGCATAATAACATTTATCGATTAACAGTGTTTTTAGTTGGTGTTTAAATGTGTTAAGTCTAGTTTCTGATTTAATTTGTTCTGGAATCTTATTGATATATATGTATCGGGCGTTTTGTAAAAGAAATGTTAATGTGATTTTGTTTTTCTTAATAATATAGATTTTAAATAAAACAATTTAACGGATTATACGTATATTATCTCATTTGTAACTTTGACAGAGGACAATATATCTTTTCACAGTCAGCCCGCGACCATGGAAAGCTGAAAAGCTTCTGAAACGTCGGGAACTCAAATAAGTAATTTAATAATTTTATTTCAATGAGTAATAATCGCGGAAACAGAAGAGAAATTATTGTCATCATGGTTTATTATCATCATGATTGCACTTTTAATATGTTACAGACGATTCTGGTTTTTTGTTACCACCCGGAACGTCTTACACCTGGTAAATCCAGTCCTGTCATACAAAATTACATTTCCCGTTTTGTTAATAAAGAAAAGAAAATAAAATAAAACATTTAATTCAGACATAACTAAACTAAAAAGAGACATAAACAGAGAGATATAACTAAACTAGACCGGTGGTGTGATGACCGGTTTAGCTCAGCGGGAGTAACGTTGCCTGGGACGCTGAAGGTCCTGGGTTCAAATCCCGGTAAGGGTAAATATTTGCGTGATGAGCATCAATATTTGTACCTGAGTCTTGGATGTTTTCTATCTACATAAGTAAACATTAATATCTATTCTATATATCTCGTCTTCTAGTACCTACTCATAACCCAAGCTTTATTGAGCATGAGACTAGTTCCATTTGTTTAAAAGGGATCTATATCGGAATCCCTATCGTTCGTTCGTTCGTTCGTTTCGTATCGTTTGTCATAACGCATTTTTGTACGAAACTGTGAACTTTTCAGGATTGTTATAAAACAAACCTAACCTAATCTATACGATAATCTCATAAAAAATCCTGAAAAAATTACGGTTTCTGAATAAATGCGTTATGACAAACGATACATTAGGAAAAACGACATAAGGGATTCCGAAGGAGACCCGTTTAAAATTTGTCCCGTAATATTTAATATTTATAGACCAATGTAAACAATGACTGCGTGCAGTCTGCCAGCGGGTGAGGATGGGGCCATTTTCGCGCTCCGTAAACACGCTCAAAATGCTGTTGGGGCTGCCGCGCACATGCGACGCATCAGTAAGTGTATTCCATTAGGAATTGAATAAAAAAAAAATAGGTCGTCTCCAATATTTAAAAGATGTGCTCTGAATTAGCAGTGTCTAATATTTAGATCTTTTGCTGGAGACGAATGGAAAGAATAAGCTGGACGGAAAAAAATACGAATGAGGAAGTGCTTAAAAGAGTAGAAGAGAAAAGGTCGTTGTTAGAAACCATTGAAAACAGAAGGGGACAGATGTTTGGACACTTGCTACGACAAGATGATTACATAAAAACCATAATAGAAGGAAAGATTGAGGGAAAGAGGAAGAGAAGAAGACCTAGAAGATGCTCTATAGACCAAATAAAGGAGAAAGTAGACGGCGTGTCGAATCAGGACATCAAAACGAAAGCGGAAGATAGAAAAATATGGAAGCTGCTCCACAGACAAGAGCCAGGCTCTTAAGTTTCTGATGATGATGAATATTCAGTGGTTTAACAATATCAGAACTGTCTTGTACAGTCACCAGCATTGATATCTGCCACAACAAAGCGCGCATAGATGTCTGTCTGACACGCCTATTTCTAGAACCGTTAGTCATAACGACATATCTGACATGTCAATGTCAGATATTTTCGCCCACTTTGTTATGGTATATGTGGTTAGTGACTGTATAGTCGGCCAAGAAATTGGTTTACCACTGTTCGACTCTATTTCGCGTGTTTTAACGTTCCAAAGTAGTAGACCAATTTCTTGGCCCACTCACTGTACAGAACTGTTTGTTCTGAGTGCATAAAGAATTACCAATGAGAAAACACAAGAACTCGACTAGTGAAAAGTCAATCTACTATTGTGTGAAATGTATTAGACGAAGTCTACTCGTATGGACATTCACTCTTTGTCTTTGAAATTCGCGAATAAATTCAATATTTCTCGTCGCAAGCGGACTGCGCGAAATATTACGTGTTTTAAAATAAATTGATGGCCGCTCGCTAATCCGGTCGTAGTGGAGTGAAAGCCTCAATTTGTAGATATCCATCACTTCGGGCTTACTGTCATATTACTTTATCTATATTTGAAGTAACAGGAATTTCAGCAGCACTATTAATCTATTAATGACGTTACAAGGTATAGGTGGCGACACATTGAATGAATAAATTAATGGACGGATAAATGAATGAATGACTGAATTGATTAATGAATTAATGATTTATTTGCAAAAAACAAGCGTATATAAAATGGTTTCGGAACAGAGATATAGGCACATAGGCAGCTAGCGATGAGATTTGTAGAAAGCTTCATTTCAACTAATGTTCCTATAGACATTTTTTTTCCCTGAAAGCATATTCTTCTCTCTCTTAACAGAGTGGTCGTGGTCGTCACATCAGGGTTTGTGGCAAGCTTTACAATCCGTCGTCATTCTTCTTCCTCTTTGTCAATCCTCCAAGAACTCGGTATCAAGCAACGTCTATCTTCCATCGTCCAGTGTCGCATTCTCACTTCCTTTGGACATATCACACGTAGAGATGACACATCTGTGGAGCGACTTGTAGTGCAGAGAAAAAATGAAGGCACAAGAGCACGCGGCAGGTCACCAATGCGTTGGACCGACCAAGTTAAAACTGCACTCAATGGCCCACTCCACGAATGTACGAGGAGAGCTACAGTACGATAAAGCATATATTTTCCTCGATTTATGTATAGGTCAACGCAGGTTTCTATAAACCCTTACATTGGCTTAGTCCCACCTGTTACCACCAACTTGTTACCACTGGTAACAGATAATAATTTATTTCCCATCTGTTACCAGTTGGTAACTACTGAGAAAAAATCCCAACAGTTACCACCAAAACCAATGGCACCAATCACTTTTGTGGTAACAGCTGTGATGTTTTTCCCCAGTGCTTACTATCTGGTAACAGATGGGAAAAAAATACCAGTAACAAGTTGGTGGTTGGTGGTAACAGGTGGGAATAATTCCTAAGGATATGTTTGTTTTATAACAATCCCAAATAATTAACAGATCCAGTGAAAAACGCTTCTGATAAGATTTGTCTCTAAATTCAATATTTTGAACCCGCATCGTAATCGGCACTTCGTAAATATTATAAGTTACTAAAGGCCTGAAAGGTTATACACGGAGGACTCTTTTTTTCTCAGCATAGTCTAGTCGGGTAAAATGTATATTATAACCCTTCTCGGATGTTTATCTATATTTTTATATATTGGATATGTTTAGTTCAGTCGTTTTGACCTGGTGAGGCCGAAAGTCATTACGGCCGAGTGGTAATTATCACTGTTCATAATTCGACTCATTTGTAGATCGTGCTATTAATTTTTTTCTGAGATATATGACTCCTGTAAGGAATCTGGATTATAGATAAGTAAAATATTGGTATTTCTTAGCCAAATAACTATATCGTACAAATGAATACAACTCAAAATCCCTGTTTCCCTTATAAGGAACTTACTCGTAGATACACTACGCGTCTTTCTTAGGTACCTATTCGCTATCCATAGTATGTATACGTACATTGAGCCATCTTAAAAGTACTTCCAGTCTCTCTGTCTCACGCCAAAGCAGTTGCATGCCCGTCTCGCTCGCACCAAAGGGAGATGGATGAGATGGCGCTAAATGGCCATTACTCTACGCCTCACGGAAAAAGGACGAAAGTAACACTTTCCTTCACTAACATAGTACTCTTTGTGGTTATGCGATGGAGGCATTACTTGCTGAATAAGTACTATGTGCAATGAGAATAAAGTGAATCGTTACTGCGCTATGGCTGCTGGAATTCACTTTCCTTGTTCAAAGTTGCTTGCCGCAGCTAAAACACAATTTCAGACGATCTTTAAAGAGTCATCGATATGGCTTCGTTGAGCTTGTCTGGCATTTGAGAACCGTACCGTGTAAGTATACAGGGTGATCAATCCAAATAGGTCAGTATGGAGAAGTCAGAAACTATGAGAAATAGCGAAATCTGTTTTTAGGAACCATGGCGTCGATTTTAGATTTAATAATAATGGCATTCAATATTTTTTTAACTCATACATAACCGGGAATCGAACCTGGTCAAAATATCTGTAAACAATGTTATAAATTGTGCAAGTTTTTTCGTTGTTATTGTTGATGGTGCCAATGACAAGGAACGCATTTTTAATGAAATCTTGTTTAAACAATTGAAAGACAAAATTCGAAAATAAGCTGATTATTTTACTTAAACAAATGTTAATAATGTAGCCATTTTCCTGGATGCAAAGATTAATTTTCTGTAGAGTAAAAGAAAATTTTAAATGCCATTATTATAAAATTTAAAATCGACGCCAAAACATATTTCGCTATCTCTCTTAGTTTCAGAGTTCTCCCTACTGACCCATTTGGATTGATCATCCAGTATATAGTCCGTCATCGATTTCGATGACGACGAGCCTACACAAACATTATGGATTTCGTCTATTGTGGGCTCTGGCATGGCTGGCTAGGCCGCACTTATTTTTGAATACTCTCTTGCACGCGCGGCAGAAGAGTTGGCCAGCATATGTGTACGTATAGGAGGGCTTAGGTCTTCCTTTACGTGATTTCGTAAGTATAGTAGGTAACTTTTTAAGGGTCCTCCATCATCATCAGCCAAAAAACATCCACTGCTGGACATAGGCCTACCTAAAAAGCAGCAGAAAGATCGGTCGTGCGCCGCCCGCATCCAGTGGACTCCAGCGCCTTTCACGAGATCATCGGTCCACCTTGTAGGCCATCCGCTAAGTCTTCCAGTGCGTGGTCGCCACACAAGAACACTACAAGAAGTAAGGATAAAGCCCTTAAAGTATTTTCTTTATGTCTGTATGTCTTCTTCGTCTTTTTTAACGATATCATGAATCCATGGCTTAACTTACCTACTTACATTAAAAGTGGGGTTGTGGATTAAAACAATAGGCAAATGCCCGACAAGTCTTGAAATAAGCTGATATTTTTCAAAGGTCTGAATCGATTTTCTTGAATTATAGTTTTTGAACTCTCAATAGGGAATATGCATGAATTTTTATTTTTGCTTTATTAAAAGCTCATTCATGCAAAGAGCAGTAGACAAAAAATATTTTTTCGAATAGCTATAAAAATAACCAAGATAATATAAGCCATCAAACATTTCATGCTGATATTCCATTGTCCACCATTGGTCATTGTAATATCAAAACACAAAAAACCGACCTTCATTCTCACTCCCCGACGAAATTGAATCGGTACTCGAATTGTTCAACTTATGGAATTTGCATACGGTCCCTCTGCACTTCTCGAAAGTCTTTTGTTTCGTTCGAAATTCGAACTGATATTCCATTGTCGTTTTATTCATTATTTTTCTGAAATGTAATTTTGTTTTTACCACGTTATTTTATTTTTTCTTGACTTTCGGCTTGTTTTTGTTTTAATTTCAAACAGATCTTTTCCAACTCCTGTATTTAAATACTTTATATTTTCTTTTAGCAAAAGCCTCGATATTTTTGTTCGAATTTTGAACTGATATTCCGTTAAGACTAAATAGGCGTTATTTATAACTTTCCTGTTATGTTGTTTGGAAGATGATGTTTTTGTTTGCAAACATTTAGTCTGTTTCCGCCCAAGAATTCATTATTATTGTTAAGTTATTTGAGTAGTACGTATTTTTAGCTTTTCTTTTTTTTCTACTTAACAATACACTCTTAAAAAATGTCTCTCTCTTATCGTTACTGTGCAAGAGAATCTTATAAGTAGATTTCTATTTTGTACCCAACCCGGTCTGTATAATTTGAAATTTTCACGCATGTATATGTAGCCTGCATTACAAAATGGGTCCGCTCTTTAGTAACACGTCACTTTAAGTGCATAATCCATTACAGGAAAGTATGATCTAAGACAAACCAAAAAGGTGCTCAAATTTACAGACGTATATCGAGCGTAACTAAACGAATGTACCAAATGAAAACAAGCCAAAGTGTGCCAGCATTTCCACTGTTTACTAATCTAATATTCAACCCTCAAAAAGTTAACCCTAAAACGTCACCGTGTCCCATTTGTTCCCGATCAGCTGTTGCGCCGCGCCGTTGCCAGCTCGCGCGGGGCAATCGACCGCCGCCGTGCCTGCCCCATTCAAAATTACTCGGAGGAGACGTAGTAGGATTTAGCTGGTGAAATACTAGGAATAAGCACGAAAAACCGGCTAAGAGCATGTCTGACCATGCTCTGTGTAGGGTTCCGCCGCCGTTCATACAAAAAAATGCACTACTGACGTAAAAATGTGATATGAAAAAGTGCACTGTAGCAAAAGAGCGTATATCCACGGCACTTACGTCCTTTTGCTGAGAAGCACAGTTTTTCGGCAATAACTCAAAAACGGTACATCCGATCATGTTGAAAACAATTTTCGTTGAAAGTATTTATTAAGTTTTATCTTTGTGATTTTTTTCATATTTTTGGACATCAGGTAGAAAATAGAATGGGGGGGGGGGGACAATTTATGCTATACTTTCCGAGCGATTATTTCCGAAAGTATTTACTTAATCAATTTTTTTTTAGAAACCTCAAAATGTTTTTAAATATGTGCCACACATTGATATGTACTGATTTTTTTTTTCAGTTTCGGTTTTATGTATGGATTTCTAAGGGGGCACCCCTTAGAAATAGATTTTATTATTAGTTAACTATCAAACTGAGTAGCGGCTTATACAAGACACCTATCCTCCAAATTTTATCAATATACAGTGCAGAAATTTTTGAGTAAAATGCCTGTGACATACGGACGTACAAAGTACGGGAATACAAAAGGGTTCCGTTTTTTGCCATTAGGCTACGGAACCCTAAAAATTGACTCTAAACCAGGGGTCGCCAACCTGCGGCTCGCGAGTCTCATGTGGCTCTTTGGATGTAAGCTGAGGCATTATAGATTACTTTATTTATCATAAAGTACTATTTATTGTTGGCAAGATTTTTTTGTGGCTCTTTGAAAACTTTGAAATTTTGTAAATTGTAATTTTTTACTCTTCCGACTCTCTTGCTCTAGACACATTAACGACCTGTTTACACTTTGGTTAGTGATGTGTGTATATTTACTACTAAACGCAAGTGCGAAATGTATGAGGTCATTCTGCACATAATTTTCGACATCTCCGACAAAACTGTATATTATAGAACGTCTCATTGTCGCGCTGCGTTAGAAAGATACATAACTAGGCAATTATTTACAATAGTTTTGATAAATATGTAATAACTGTAGACTACTATAAAGTGAGTAACATAGTGGTTATTAATGACCTCCGAGTTTGTATGAAAATAGGGTATTTTCCACTATGTTACCATGTTTTATAGGGATATAGTTACTAATGGTTGAATTTTAACGTATACATATATTTGAAGCACCTATGTCGCTATCACAAAACTTAATTCTTATACACCAGTTTATAGAATATCAAGTATTATTTTGAAAATAACAAATGTGCACAGATAACTAGAATGAACAATGATCTCGCACTAATCACTAATCAAAGTATAACAGTCCGAGTAGCACACAAGCTGTACTTAAAACTTATACAGGCCTTAAAACGCTCAAACTGTATAATTAGGCTATTATACAGCTTGTGTGCTACCAGGGTGGCCTTAACTAAAATAAATGATTAAACATTTCTCGCGTCGAAATTGTAGTTGTAGGTTTTAACTGGAGCTATTTGGTATTTCAAGAATGTGTTTCATTCAATATTAATCGGAGGCTTAGTAGATTAGCTGGTGAAATACTAGAAATGGAAGAAACAACTGACGGTTTACAATGATACCAACATACAAAAGAGGAGTGCTAACTGCTAATACGCTTTCAAGAATGTATTTCATTCAAAATTGGTCGCCGTCAATACAACGTAGTATAACTGAAATGCTGAGTCTACCCCTATTGTTTGTATATTGTTGCTTGTATTGGTTTGACGACACGTTTGGCTCAGTGGGTTGTTACAACGGCCTACGAAGCTAGCGGTCCCGGGCTCGAATCCCGGCCATGTGTGTTTGTGTGATGAGCGCGAATGTTTGTTCCTGGGTCTTGGATTTATTCTATGTATTTAAGTATTATTATTTATGTATATGTTATGTATATCGTCGCCTAGTACCCATACCCAGCTTTGCTTAGTTTGGGACTAGGTCGATTTGTGTAAGATTGACAATGATTTATTTATTTATATTTATATTGTCACACTGTTTGTTCTGTTTCTCTGTTGTTAGACATAAGTTAGTAGTTAAGTTTGTTAGTTAAATATATTATATTTTATTCGAAAAACTTAACTAACACTCCTCTTGCAAGTACAGTTAGCATAAATATTTGACACAACAATGCGCGCATAAATATCTGACACGATTCTATTCTAGGGCCGTTAGGACGTGTCAGATATTTTAGCCCGCTTTGTAAAGGCAGATTGATGCTGGTGACTATAGTCTGGCTAGCCAAATATTGTTGGCAGATATTTCCTTGTGGTATCACCAATTGTCTATGATTTCAAAAACTGCTAAAAGTCGGTTGTCAATTTAGTAGGTTGGTGCTCTATAAATATTTTGATACTTTGTGTACTAGTTGTAAAATTTGCCTATAACTATGATTAGGTACGTGAATTTATTAGTACCTGAATCCTCATACACAGGACAAAATGTGTAAAGAAACGGATAAACAAGAAGTTCTAGAAAATATAAATAAAATGAAAACATTGGAACGTAAGGAGTTACTAAAAACCAATATTCAGAAAAAATCTGCGGACTGGTCAGTAGTAAGTTGATATAAAAATATCTTGGCCAAAAATGTCTATATATGAGCGACGAGCGTGTCGATGGAATCCCGCACTTGGCCCATCGTGCCGGTGCAACATTACTCTAACCTAACCCATGTCTATACCTTCTTAACCTAACAACAGACATTGGTGATGGATTAATAATATTATGGTATTATCGAACTAGATTTTATTTATTTTTCTCCTTGTTAAAATGGTATATGGTGAGAAAGTGTAAACATATATGTTTGTCGTTCACTGTACTGTTGTACATTAACTTTGAGTGCACGTCAACGTATATTTTATTTACTTATTTCCTTAAGGTGCGTCCACACTTGTATCATTTGCTCGCATCCGATCACCGTGCCGTGGCATGACTGCGTATCGCGCTGCTTGGACGCTTACTGTCGGCGCACCGATCATGCCGCACTCTTCCGATATAACTGTGTGATACGCGTAGCAAAATGGATTTCGAGCGATCCGATCGGCGCAACGTCCAAACGCGTGATCGTGACAAGCGATCATGCCACGCGACGATGATCTGATACTGGCAAATGATACAAATGGCGACGCACCTTAAGGCGTTCTAGACTGACCGGCTACAAGGATAATGGGTTTTTAAAAAAACATTCAAAATTACTCGGAGGCGGTATAGTAGTTTAGGTTAAGTAAAATAAGCATGCTATGCCCTAACAGTGTCCAAGATGTACATTTATAAATGTTACCAACTTCGTTCGCGGAGGAGAAAAAGTCATAACCCTTCGTTTTTTCTTCAGCGTAGTCGGATAAAAAGTATCCTATAACCATCTGGAGATACCCAGCTACCCGTGTACCAAAAATAGTTGAAATCCGATTAGCCGAGTTTGCGTGATGAAGCCACAACGACACATACATAAAATACAAAAGAAATAATTTTTCGTTTTAGTGACCACAACAATCATTTTTTTGAAAATATCTTCAATGTACAGACATTTCATTTTTAAAACTTTATAATAGTATAGATATAAAATCGAAGGATAAACTGACGTATTAGGACTATACGCGAACTTACAATAGGTATACATGCTAAAGAACAAGGAAACCGAGGAAATTTGCGAAACATTATGAAGTTTTGAATATTGTCATTAATACTTTTTTTTATTAAAATATAATGAACTAGTATAATGAAAATGTATTATAATTATACAGAATTTTTCGTAAACTTCCTTGCTATTTCGATAATTTTACAGGTTTATGCGATATTTGCATGTAAAATTACATAATTTTAAACAGTGTATAGATAAAATTAGAATTCTGTCCCCGCTCCCTTTCGAGTCTCAGGGGTGTATCAGCTTATTCAAGTCTAGATGAGATGTGACATCATTCATAACAAAAGTTATGATACATTTTATGGGTTAAACCGTTTCGATAAACGCAAGTTTGAACATAGCTGCGGAACAAAGTTCTTAATTTCCCCAACAGGGTAGGACACGTTCCAAGGCTTTAGTATGGAGCGTTTTTTGGGAAAGTCCAAAGATGTGATTTAATCATTGTTGTATTTCGGTGAGTTTCTATGAGTTTGAAGTAGTCTTTTCACCAATGTTTCTATTATTGAGAGGTCGTTCTATAATATACCACAGAAAAAAGCTCCATATTGGTAATTTCACCGGAAAAAACGCCAATTTCAGGCTAAAAAAGAAAATGCTGGTAGCAGGGCTCGGGGACGGTATTTTTGAAATCTACTAAAATACACGCTATTTCTAGTATGCTTTAAAACTGTACAGATGTAGTGAATAATCATTTACCATCGTATTTTCTCGGAAATGTTCGTATTCGTCTTGCTACTTCATTCACACTCAGTACCCATCAAGACAACGTAGGGGACGGTCGCATTGCGAGACGAAATATCGATATAGAGTGGTTAATACCGCAGGATTTATTTAAGTTAGTATTTTGTTTACCTAAATAATTCTTTATATTATTGGATCGTGGTGGTCTTACATCTCAGTGTGATATACTTCAAACTGGTGGTTTGACATTTGACATTGATGAATAAAGTAGTCAATTTATTTGATACAAACACGTCAATTAATAATACAATAATTCATGGACACATCGGCGCCATTCGGAAGTAGTCATATGTGCCGAGTTTTCACGATGGGAAAGGATTATTCACTGCATCTGTATTTAGGAGAAGAGAAATGAATCCCAAAACACCTGATTCAATTTTAATAAAATATACGAAAATCTGGCAATGGAACAAAAAAAACGAATCGTTATTTCGGATATTTTGTATGAAAAAAATAACGGTTCCGTTCCCTGGCTGGTAGACAAGACCATTTTGAGGTCAGGAATAACAAGCTAGGTATATTGAAGCTCTTAAGATTACAAACAAATGGTTTTCAGTACGGGCACGGAGCAACGGCCCGCTCGTAAAGCAGTCGTGAACGGTCCCCCGGGATGGCGAGGGCGTTGACCCGCGCTCCTCTGATGTAATCTGCACTTGGGAAAACGGCGGGATTCTCAGCAAATCCGACAAATTATGTAACACTGGGCTTTGCTACTGTGTGAAAGGAGAAAATTGAGTCTTAAGGAGCCTTATACACCGTGATTTTTATTTCCTTTAATTTACAGGTAGTACGAACAACTAATTTGATTAGGTTTTTCTGGGTTTTCCGTAATCCTTGCAACAAATATTGAATCATATTGTATGTCTCCCAGCAAACACTTCTCTAATGTACTGTACCTGACAATTCAAAAGTGCTTGTACCTAGGCCTACTTGAATAAAGCATATTTTGATTTGATTTGATTTATTTATTACATGAGAAAATACAAGGATAAATTTCCATTAGTCAAAGTTATAAGTATTTACATCAATGTCGTCGTATACAATATAAAGTAAAATTGAATTAAATGTTACAATGTCAAACACAGAAGTAAATAATAAACGTAATAATTAATCTCATCCCAATAAGGATCGTCACCACAACATGAGAAAAAGAAATAATAATAATAAATCGCTTAAATGAAACAATATCAAAATAAAATATTTCTTAATGTTAAACTATACAAGATATAATTTTAAAAAATCCATAGCAAAAATAATAGTAATAGTCAAAGCGCATCTCCCAATAAGGATCGTCATCACAATATCGAAATTAAATAACAAAAATAGACACTTAAGAGGTTAGTTCCATGTACTCTCTTACTGAGTACAGGGGGTTTTCCAACAATACGTTTCTCAGTCGACGCCTAAATTTTTCGTCAGACGGCTCGTTTCTCAAGTCAGCAGGCAAGCGCTCGAAGTAAGTTGGGCCAATGACACGAGGGTTCTTGCCTGAAAGTGCTATACGAAGAGGAACAGTTCTCAGTCTCCAGGTAGAACGGAGGTGTTTACCAGTGACATAAACGCGTGCAAACTGAGTAATGTTAGATCTAACAAATATAAGTAAGTCAAAGAGGTATTGTGAGTATGATTGATTGATTGATCGACTTATTTCTTATAGGGAGACATTTTGGAAACAACAAACAAACCACCACCAAACAGTATAATTCTCGACACGTGTTTCGCATCTCTATGAGGCATCATGAGGAAATGCAGGAGATGTTTACGGTCCAGCGTCCACCTGAGAAGATTTTTGACTTTTTAGGGTTCCGTACCCAAAGGGTAAAACGGGACCCTATTACTAAGACTTAATTCGCTGTCCGTCTGTCTGTCTGTCTGTCACCAGGCTGTATCTCATGAACCGTGATAGCTAGACAGTTGAAATTTTCACAGATGATGTACGGATTACCGCTATAACAACGAATACTAAAAACAGTATAATTTTATGTCTGTGTGTCTATGTCGGTGACCAATACAAAATGATCGAACACCGCGTACATTTTGCTTAGGAGTAATGCTCTGCTTACACTGGATTTTCATAGATACGGCCGTTTGTAGCGTAAATTTTGTACGAAACCCTCGGTGCGCGAGTCCAACTTGCACTTGGTCGGTTTTTCGTCTCTTTTGCATTTTTTTGTAGTAACGGCTGCGGAACTCTACACTGAGCATGGTCCGACATGCTCTTGGCCGGTTTTTGTAAATTGGCATCCGTCTGTCGCTCACATGCTTGATGTATTTTTTTATAGGTCACTTTTTACCCAATTATGTCTTTTCCTCCTCCGCGAACGAAGTTGCGGGCACTCACACAATATATTTCTGTTGCCGCTATAACAACAAATATTAAAAACAGTATAATTGTATGTATCAGTAACAAATATAAAACAATCTAGCACCGCGTACATTTTACTTAGGAGTAGGCCTCTGCTAACACCGGATTTTCATAGATACGGCTATTTTTAACATATATTTTGTACGTAACTCTCGGTGGGCGAGTCGGACTCGCACTTGGCCGGTTTTTGTGTATTTGTATGCGTATTTTTTTTAGAAACTGCATGAAAATATGCGCATGTGAACACAATTCATTGACACATCTAACCAAGACATTATTTTTCGGAAAAGTAAAGGAAACTATGTTTCGTTCATTTAATATAGGATTCCCTAAATTAATGCATGAATTAATCAATTAGAGAGCCTTCTATAAACAAGTACAAACTTAATAATTTATTTTCATATAAAACGTGCTATTTTATGAAGAAATTGCGGTTTTATTGCACTGTCGGTCACGTCCGGTACTAAATTACCTTTAATCATGTGAACACTGCACTTAGTTACATTCACATACTTTTATGCAAATCTTAGTGACCTAGCAAAATGAGAATGGTTATACCTACTGACCAAGTGGCGCGTTACAAGGTTCTATTGCAATCCTTTTATAGATTTAACCTAGTTATTTTTTTTTATTAGTTAAGTAACCTAAGCATAAAAGATTACTCATGATCTCATGTATGGTGTGAGAAATTTAATTTGTATGATATTTAAATGCTAATGAAAACAAATAATAATTATTGTATGGTCATGAGTTACACAGATCTTTTGAAAAATACTAAATCACTATGTAAGACCTCAGAGACCAAGAGAGGCGTACAATATTTATATCTTAATTTTAAATATTAAATTATAACATTATTAGTAACGGACTATTTGGGGGACACTGAAATAAAAAATATAATTTTTATATGTTTGAATGTGTCATCGTGGCTTCATCACGTCAAATCGGCTAAACGAATTTCAACTATTCTTGGTACACGGGGCAGCTGGGTATCTTCAGATGGTTATAGGATACTTTTTACCCGACTACGCTGAAGAAAAAAGAGGGGTTATGAGTTTTTCTCCTCCGCGTACGAAGTTGTCTTTTAGGAAAGTAGAGTAGAGGTCACGAAGCAAGGGTTTTGTGAAGACTTTACTAGGTCTACCTTTCCTTGTTATTTTCTTATTAAGTAAAAGTGCCAGAACGAGTTCCCCAATAGAAATTTTGAGACAATTGTCAATATTTGATCGACACGGATGGGTGTGGAAGATTTTAAAGATCTTGAATGACTGTTTGCCCACAAACCCGTTGGCCGTGATATGATGATGCATTCTGTTTTCTTACATTCTTAAAGTGTTTACCGATATCTTGAGATGATTTGAATTTGTGTGTTTGATTTTTATGGAAGAGTATTTTAATGATTTAGATTCTGGTGAGGTAACTAAATATGTCTTCTAGATTATTATAAAGTTGTAAAAATGAAATGTATGTACTATATAACGGAGTATTTGGAGGTCACTTACACGATTTTTTTTTTTTAGTTTTTGTGTTTGTATGTGCCGTTGTGGCCTCATCACGCCGAAACGGCTAAACATACTTCATATATTTTTTTATACGGGTAGCTAGGAATCGAAAGATGGTTATAGGACACTTTTTACACGACTACTCTGAGGAAAAAAAGAGAGTTATGATGTTTTGGAGATTTGGCGTGATGAAACCACAATGATACACATACAAAAAAAAATGATTTAGTGATTTCCAAATAGTACGTAACAATCAGTTTTTGAAAATATCTTCAATACAGACATTTCATTTTTACAACTTTATAATAGTATAGCTGAGAACATATACACCCTGTGTACTGTATGAAACCTAGGTGCATCACATACATCCTTCTAAAGATTTTCAATCGAATAGCTTTGTAGAAAATGTACATAAACCCATGTACCCCAAGCCATTGCAGGCTTCATTGTACGCGGAGCAGCGCTGAAAGGTTTTCAATGGCGGACAGTGAAGTATCGGATATCCGGCAATAAGAGCATTGCGGCTGATACAGGTGAAATGGATGCTGGGACAGCTTATAGATCGGGAAAAATCAGAAAGCACTAGCGATTCACGACCGCGACTCGCCTTAGACTTATAAAAATACAAATACGTACATTATACGAACAGATCCTAAAGTATCACTTTAAATTATAAATGTTAAGGCTTTCTAAAACACCCGTATTTCCGTCGAGGGTTAAAAAAACTCGCGCATCGAGGGTCCCGTTCAAAATATACGCTAAAAACTGCCGGACCTAATAAAAACCACTGCTCGCAGAGCCCTATTCCTAACCAAAATGTACGTGATGTGGGATCATTTTATATTGGTAACTGACATAGACATTAAAAAAATCGATTTTTAGATTCATTTCATCGATGGTGCTATAAGAGCCCCAATACCTGAAATTATGACCACGACCACTCTGCCAAGAGTGAAACCGACGAAAAAAAGAACGTGATTAGTTGGACGGAAAAGCCACAAATGAAGAAATACTCCGAAGGTCGGAGGAAACGAGGAGTCTAGTTAAAAACGATAAAGAATAGGAAAGGGAAAATGTTTGGTCACCTTATACGACACGACGCTTTAATTAATGACATCGTACAGGGAAAGGTTGAAGGCAAGCGAGGAAGGGCAAGACATAAAAAAGAAGATTGACTTCATGTCGTATAGGGAAATCAAGGAGGTGGCCCTTCAAAGGGCGAGATGGAAACAGCTGCACCGACAAGAGTTTGACCCATAAATATATGAAACCAATGTGAAAAAGCAAGAAGATAGTCTGTTATCGAGGTATATGCATTTTAAACGGATGAAATCGCCTTAAAGAGTCCAACGAGCATAAAGAGTACCCAACTCATAATTCCAGACATGCAAAATATCTCACACTGGTAGGTACTCAGTTTTACTAACATATGGACTAACAAGATAATGAAAGACTTACATATCTATGTATAGGTTGGTACATGTAAATCAATAGTTTCAATAATTGCGACTACGGACGTTAGAGCAGTTGCAACCCTCAGAAACATTAATATTCCTCAGAACCTCAATCGAAACAGAACAAACAGATACAAAATGGAAATGTAATTTGTAAAGTACTGTATCATTAATCAGTGTTTGTATAGAATCTGGTTAAAATTCATATCCATTACACAAATAGGCGTGTTCCCGGGGGTTCGGGACGGAGGCAGCGACGTGAGACACTGATTTTAGATACCGGCACCGCTAGTCGTATATCATCCTTGTCTGACGTTTCAGTGCTGTTTTTATTGTGAATGGCTCTATCTTGATTTTTGACGACGTTTCTGTCGAAGTCTAAAGGGACTTAGACAATATCTATATTAGGTACTTGACATGTATATTTGAAACGTATGAAATCGCCTTAAAGAGTTCAAGATGCATAAAAATTATTGAAATAAAACAATTTAACGGATTATAATTGTTTTATTTCAATGAGGAATAATCGCGGAAACAGAAGAAAATATTAAGCATAAAAATTACCCAACTCAGAATTCCGTTAAATCTGATGCCGTTGTATTGTAGTACAGTTAAGGGGCAAACATAAGTAAACACCACAAAATCTCATAAATACATATCCAATCCCGACGACCGGTTTGGCTCAGCTGAAGTAACGTTGCCTGCGAAGCTAAAGGTCCTGGATTCAAATCCAGGTAAGGGCAAATATTTGTGTGATGAGCACAAATATTTGTTTCTCAGTCTTGGATGTTTTCTAAAAAAATACAAAAAATACAAAATGGTTTATTTATCAAAAGAACTTAAATACATGATTGGGGTTATCCATCAGAGACCAAACTAGGCTGATATAAGTAAATATATCTATTAAATATATCATCGTCTAGTACCCACAACACAAGCTTTATTGAGCTTACCATGGGGATAGTTAGATTTGTGTAAAATTGTCCTGTAAAATTCTTACAGTAGAGTCCTTAAGGAACTCAAAATACTGAATGCCCAGCGCCTGTCCTCTATTTGTCTACACCGTATAGTGAGTTATTTTGGCCACATCGCACGAAGAGGAGCAAACAAGCTGGAAAAACTGATAGTGACGGGAAAGGTCGAAGCCAAAAGACCCAGAGGCCAAAGCCCGAAAAAATGGTTGGACCAGATCTCCGAACAGCTGGAGTTACCAGTCAGTGCCACCCTGCACCAGGCGACGGACCGGATCAGTTGGAGGCAATCAGCAATGTGGGAACGATTAAGAAGGTGTGTACATATTTTTGAAACTTAGAGGGTATTTATATTTGCCCTTGACTGTACAATGGCGGTGTTGTATTGGAATTAAAACGACTTACAATATGTTCGCATGTTTGTTTTGTTTTATGTGTTGATTTTGGAACAAAACGCAGTCAAATCGGTCTACCAGATTCGGAGTTAAATTAATGACCGAAACTGGACGGCAGGAGGTGTGTTGATAAATTTTTGTGGACTAGTTTGTCATTGTCATTAACTTGAACCTTAACTATCGAAATCTCATCATCAAACACGTCGAAAGATTAAATTATAATGATAATTTTCGTAAGCAAACTCGACCTTCATTCGGCTAATCTGAATGTATCGTTGTTTAGGTTTGTTCGTACATACTTGTAGGTATGTAAGTACGAAATCGCGAGCAAATGTTAGTTGCTAAGTAACATACCTCTGCCCTGCCTCAAACTGTGATAATTGGTGAAGAGGCTGGGATCATTATCACGGTATGCAAAGCAAAGTTATTTACAACATGTAACTGTAAGAGAGTTATTTACTATAGTAAATTTAAATTTGAACAATTTTTTCTGGTGCAAAATATATGCCACCGTAAAGGATAGTATTTTTAAGCTGCTCTCCAAATCATCTGCTCTTTCCTTCATTGGCAAGCGAAATTAGGTGCTTTTATTTCTGTATTATTTTTCGAAAAGTGTCGACGAGGGCACTAGACTCGAGAGTCAAGCTGCCTCTTAACAGTGTTTAAAATGTTAACGTCATTAAAAGCGCAAAGATAAAATGTAGGAGATGGAGATGAAATACGGACTAGGGTGGTCCAAAAAAAAAATTATTTCGATTTCTGGTTTGAATACCCGTTTAATCTGTTGCCTACTGATTTAACATCCTATAATATTGGCTCACTAATCGTTATAGAAGTTGGTGATAATAGGTTGTTAAATACAAAAACAGTATGATTTGTTTTCTGTGTTATTCACAAAAAACGCGTGTTTTAGTAATGTTTGCCCCATACAAATAAAATTGGTGAGGTGTGTGTTTTTTAAGATGAAATTTATGAAAAGTCGTTAAGTTGGCTGAATATTGGTCTACCTGCCCTTTGAAAAGTAGTCTTCAAGGCGGGAAAGCCCTGTTTTCTTTCAGCTGGATTTCAGAATCTGGAGCTGTTTTATTATTTGACTTACATTTGACGTCTAGACGAAATTTTTGACCTTATTATTAGCAACTAAAAGTAACAAATAATGGGTCAAATTCATCTTGACATTGCAAAACGTAGGGTAAGAAATCGATAAAATCGTTATTTTGAAGTCGATGAGCACCGCCTTCCCAAAGAGAGAGATACATGAAGTACAAAATTAAGGGGAATCGCGACCAATAAATGATGAAAAAAATTAGACTCATACATTTTGTATTTAAAAAAAAAAAAAAATTATGAAATCATCGCGGCACCCCTCTCATTTTATTGTTTATATATTACCTTTGCCATTACTTGTGAAAATGTTGATTATACATGAAGTACAAAATTAAGGGGAATCGCGATCAATAAATGACAAAAAATTAGACTCATACATTTTGTATGGAAAAAAATATTCTTTTTAGGAAATCATCGCGGCACCCTCTCATTTTATTGTTTATATATACCTTTGCCATTACTTGTGAAAATTTTGGTTAGCCTAGCTCATTAGGGAGGCGGTGTCATCGGCTTCGAAATAACGATTTTATCGATTTCTTACTCTACGTTGTCAAGATGAATTGGTCCCAGTATTTGTTACTTTTAGTTGCCAATCTGTCCGTCTGTCACCAGGCTGTAACACATGAACCGACAGTTAGACAGTTGAAACTTTTACAGGTGATGTATTTATAACAACAAATGCTAAAAACATTATAATTTCTGTCTATGTCAGTAACCAATATAAAATGATCGAACACCGCCCTCTGGCCACGTGGTCCTACTACCATTGTCCTACCGATCAGACCACATGAACTTTTTTTCCGGTTCTTTCAATTAATCGGATTAAAAAGAATTGTAATTCCGCTTGGTCATACCGATCGGACCAAATGAACAAATTTTTAATTGTGCTCAATTTCTCACCTCTCAAAAGTTAATAATAGGGTATACCAAAAAAATTAACACACCATTATTTTGTTAAAATCGTAGAATATAGGCCAATTTAAGATACTTATTTCATCCGTTTGCCAATTAGATACGTTTCATATTTTTTCTCCATAGTAATCATTTTGTGATGGCGTCACTATTGACTTCACTTGTACTGCAAAACGGCAAGGAAAAATAAAAGTCAAAAAACCTTATAACCCTAAGTACCTCTTTCGCGTATATTTTGCTTAAGAGTAGGGCTCGCTAACACTGGATCTTCATAGAGACAGCCGTTTGTAGCCTATATTTTGTACGGAACCCTCGGTGCGCGAGTCCGACTCGCACTTGGCCGGTTTTTTTTAAATTTGTAGACGGCTTTTTTTACTGTGTGCGTTTTTAGAAATTGTAAAATTTCCGTAATAATATGCCTGTCTTTAAAAGTGCATGAAAAATTAGTTCGGTAATTACACAGCTTGTCATTAGATACTAGTGTTTACATGGTCTAATACCACGAATCTCGCAAATATTTCTATTACTTTTCAATTTATTAGATTCGGATTGGGTCGAAAAATGTCGAGCAGTTCTTGATTTTAACGATTTAAACTTCATTTGGTAACTTAAGTATACAACTTGTTACTCTATTTTACCCCTAACAAAATTGATTTTGCTAAGAAAAATCCTCTAGAGAAACTTCAATTCATATATTCTGATGACGGAAAATTTCCGTAGTCGTGAAGGATCAACCTTCATTAAAGAGGGATTGCTGAAACGTGATACACGTGCGCTTATAGATAGGTAACGTGCTTCATTTGTTCTGACTTCCGTGGCCACATTTTATTGATACTACGCGACGTGACGTCTTATAATTTTTGGTTATAAATATTGGCGAAGGCGACGACTTCTACTTAACAGCGGATATCTATAAATTTATCGATCAAATTCTTAAACCTTATTGATTAAGGTAAACGTCCTTGTGCTCGACACGCTAATGCCTAATAATCAGAGGTCGGACAAATGGGCGTCATTGCTTGCAATAACATGGACATGACTCAAAAGTTTGATTGGTTAATTTCTTACTTGTAATTTTATTTGTAAACGCTGTAAATAAAAACACAGACTTCTTATTGTGTAGGTTTATTAAAGTAAATAAACAGTATTTTTTCTAAATTTTCCGTGGTAAATTCATTCCTTTTTACATCCAAAATATACTTATGAGCTGAAAAACTCCGTTCGCAATCTGCTGAAGTTAACGGAGCAAACTTCAGTACTATAATAGGATTCAGAGTCTATTTTGCCTTCTATGTATTGGATGAAAGTTTCAAAATCTGGATTTCTTTTAAGTACTGCTTTCATTTTTCCTTGCTAACTAATTCCTATTTCACCTTGAATGCTTTCCAGATTATTCAATATACATCGTATTTTACTTAATGAAAATTCAATAGTATTTGAATTAGATTGCAAACTCTCTATTACGTGCCGGATTTCTTTAAAATTGAAATAACAGCGGCACAAGCATATTTCTTTGTTGCCTATATATAAGAGAATATATAATTTAATTTTCATTCAAATTGTTTAAGATAAGCCGTAATAAATAAAACATAATTTTGACATACCATTTCCTCGTCGTAATCTATTCAATTTTTGCCATGAGCTCGCTGGTAAATTGATGATATTCAATTGGCTTCAATAAAAAAATTGTCATAGGTTTTTTTATTATGGCTTTATATTATTATGGCTTTATATTTTTAGTGATATAGAGCTTATGAAAGAATCACAAGGTAAATATAATGTATATATCATTAATAGGAATGAATTGCAGAATAGAAAAGTCAATTTCAAAAAGTAGATTGTTCTGTTTTGCTAAAAGGACATCAAAGAAGGTTTAGTATACCATTGAAATTTTATCAATTATCATTATATCATCAATAAGTAATTTAATTCATTCATCAATAAATCAAACTTTTGAGTCATGTCCATGTTACTGCGAGTAATGACGCCCATTTGTCCAACCTCTGCTAATAATCGACACTATGCTAGTATGCTGTCACCTCTATGGCTAATGTCATAACGTTCAAGATGGCAACTATAGGGACAGTATCGAACAGTAAGTTTACCTTACAATCCATGTATTCTCTGATGCCAGCAAATATCCGTAAACATCAAGGATCAACCTCCATTAAAGGGGAATCGCTGTTATGGCTGGGACGTGAGACGTGAGACACATGGGTTATCTATCGATGACGTGCACGGATTGGAGGCAAGTCAAAACGTTTCGATTGGCCAAAGTCGGTAATTAAAAACACATTTTATAACCAGCCAGGTGTAGCATATTTGACCACAACTTCGTGTCTCATGGGATATATCGCCACCCGTCTCGCTCCCACTGTATTAAATAGGAAGCAACAGGTATAATACATCACGTGTGAGTAAAAATCGCTTAACGCAGTTTTAGAGGTACATAGTGGGATTCAAATGTATTCTGCTTAAGAATTGTGGTTAAACATATAAGTATCATTCGCTTGTCCTTGTCTCATTTACTTGGGGTCGGCGCAGCATGTTTTTTTCTTCCATACATCTCTATCACTCGTCGTCTCGTCACTCATGTCATCTCTCATGCAATCCATCCACCTTTTCCTCGGCCTACCCCTCCTCTATATCCTTCCACATGCAATCTGCAATGCATCTAATACCCTTCTTGTCACATGACTCTCATCCTTCCGCATAACATTTCCATACCACCGTAGGCAATAGGGAATAAGAATAATATAATTAAGCCCTTCTGGCACATGTGTAACTGTCTTTACAGCTTAGGCCCATCTGGCATGGTGTACATAACACCTTTATTTGTTTTTTCAAAAATGGGTAGTTTGTACAAATTGTAACTTTGACAGAGGAAAATACATCTTTTCTCAGTCCACCCGTGACCAAGGAACGCTGGAAAGCTTCTGAAACGTCGGGAACTAAAATAAGATAATATACGCGATATAATCCGTTAAATTGTTTTATTTCAATAGGGAATATTCATGAATTTAAATTTTTGCTTTATTAAAAGCTCATTCATGTATCAAACAGTAGACAAAAAGAATTTTTCGATGAAATCGTTTTTACGGTATTTTGATATTTAGTTAACAAAAGCGATAAAACAAAATCATGCATGTTCCCTATTCATATTGCATTAAGTATGAAAACAAAAATGGTTTCACTATGTAAACATTCATACCATAGCAAACACTTTAATTTAGTAACAGAAGAGCATTTCTAGTGTATGAATTACTCTGATGTTCGTGGTTGGAGTACTATAAAAACTCTGCTATTGGATATTTTGTAGTTGACCGTCTTTTAAAAATAACCATTGTTTGTAAGATTACTAAACATATCTGAATTCTTTAGCAAGTGACTAGGATTCATTAATATTGAGATCCCAACGATTTTTTTAGCAGCAGCAACGGATCAACCTTTATTAAAAGGGGAGTCACTGAGACGTGAGATACGTGGCATTATCGATCGGTGACGTGCCAATACGCTGCAGGGATCGGAAGCCAACCCGATCGGATTTGCCTAAGTCGGAAATTAAGAGTAGATTTTAAAACCAGTGTGGCGTTGAGGCGCATATGCTGGGTAAGAATTTACCTAAGTCGGAAATTAAAAGTGGATCTTAAAATCCATCAAATTTCAGGGGCTAGCTGGGTGTCGTAGCCAATTATAATATTTAACAATTATAAAAAACTACATAAAACAATTTAACGGATCATATCGCCTATATTAATTATCTCATTTGAGTTCCCGAAGGTTGACAACTCGTGACCATGGAAAGCTGAAAAGCTTCCGAAACGTCGGGAACTCAAATGAGATAATATACGAGATATAATCCTTAAAATTGTTTTATTTAAATGAATAATAATCGCGGGAAAGAAGAAATAATTATTAATAAAAAATAATACCATTGAATAACCCATGAAGTATATGGTAAAATGAAAAAGTATCTTAGCTGAATATTAATACAAAGGTTAATTAATCATAAAGGAAATTCTATTGTTAAAATGTTGGAATTTTCATAAACGAAAATAGCAAGTGATATTTTGTAGATAAACAAAAGTCTGATTTAACAATTATATTGATTCTTATATTATCACGCAACATTTAAATGTTATAAAATAAATTTGAAAATTATTGGTTGTTTTCTTTTTGTTTATGAATTTTACTGACATATGATAATTTTAAAGAAGGCTTTCAGACAAGTACCTACGCAATGTGAAACAATATTTTGCATGTTGACTTTGATGTCGACAGAATACTGAGACTAAATCCATTGTAAGACCTAATTAATTGTAACGTAATTCTAGCAAATAAATATTTCCATTTCCATAACAAACTGTGCAAAGAATGGAAGCTGCTTGGTATACATCGGAAAACAATTGATAATAATCCTCTTTTTGTGTGTCTGTCACCAGGCTGTATCTCATGAACCATGATAGAAATAAATACAAAGTAACAACTAAGCTATGGATCAGAGGCATCCTCCTCCTCGCCTCCTGTTCCTCATTACTGAGGGTCGTGATTCCCCCGATGGGAGATCAATTTCTCTTTGATGATGCTCCTCCAACTATGTCTGTCCTTGGCGTCATGGAGAGCATCATGTAACTTGGTAATAAGTATTGAGCGCCTTTGGGCGGACGGGCTGCGACCCCTCGGTATCCTATCGATCTTCCCAGTAAGCATGAGATCGGAGACGCTTTATGTAATAATTGCCCTTCCAGAACTAAGTTCTCTCTCCGAAAACAAGCAGGTACAAATTAGAACAAGAATCATAATGAGCGCGGTTTTTAGAGTTCCGTACCCAAAGGGTAAAACGGGACCCCATCACTAAGATTCCGCTGTCCATCTGTCTGTCTGTTTGTGTCTGTCTGTCCATCTGTCAGTAGGCTGTATCTCATGAACCGTGATCGCAAGATAGTTGTAATTTTCACAGATGATGTATTTCTGTTGCCGCTATTAAAACAAGTGCGAGTGTGATCCCCGACCATTATAATTTGGGCGTGCTCAAGACAAGAGTGAATAGGCTGTTTCTAGACGGGCATGATACATCCTTGACCGCATCGTCACTTAACAACAGGTGAGATTGCGGTCAAATGCCCTTCTATTTATAATAAAAAGAAAAAAAAAAGTACTAAAAACATTGTAATTTTATATCTGTAATCAATATAAAATGATCGAAAACTGCGTACATTTTGCTTAGGAGTAGTGCTTTGCCAACACTGGATATTCATGGATACGGCCGTTGGTAGCGTATATTTTGTACGGAAACGCGCGAGTCTGACTCGTACATGGTCGGTTTTTTATCTTTTATCGTGTTAAAATAGGCCAAAGTGAACCCATATATGTCATTCGTGTATGTGAGGACTTAATCTACAGTTACGGAATACTCAGAAACGCGTTTTAACAGTTATACGTATGGAAAAGTGCTCAAACGGAGGAATCGGGCGGCAGCTCAAACCAATTTCCCTAAGTCGGGGCAATTAAAAGCCAGGCGGATTTAAAAGCCAATTCGGCTGGGCGTATTTTCGAGAATTCGATTTTTACAGAAGCTCGGTAGGCAGTGATGCAAATATGATTAAAATTGTGAATAATCGAATCTTTAGCGTTAACTGAGCCATTAAGAGAGCGTGTTTCAACTGCTCTGATTGGCTATGACCACAGTTCTACTATCAGATTTCAAAGTTATTAAAAAAACATTAAGTAAGTTAATACCATTTTAACCCCCAGTCATTTTGAAGTAGCCTCTTCAAAATTACCAGGGGTTAAAATTATAATCTAATTTCATCGCGTTTTACCAATAATGTGACTACGGAAGTCAGAACGGTTGAAACACTCCTAAAATGTCATTATTTTTTTTACAAAAACGTTCCAATTTAGCTAAATAGTTATAAAAATTGGATAAAGAACTAGAGACAGGCACCATTACCTACGATCTGCCTAATTAGAGGATTTCCACAGTATACAAACCCTCTAAGACTCAAGATCAAATATTCGCCCTTTCAACTAACTGCACCTAAAACGCATGAATTTAAGGGAATTCAAAGGACATTGAGGCGTCCAGAATAATTGGATGGAGGGCTATAGACAACGCGCCGATGCAGACAGGAGTTCACAGATCTGCTTTGTGAAGTGTGAACAACCGTAAAACAAGGCCTTTTCAGCCCTAGAGCAAATCGAGGAGTTTGTCTGTGTTCGGGGATTTGTCTGTCTGGAAGACTGATTCGCCAATTAGAAAGCTAGTTAAATATATAAGCTAGATATTATATATAGAGGAACGGCTAACAAGAAAGTCGCCGTAGATATTATACTATTAGGTATAATTATTACAAACTTGTAAAGAATGTGTGTGTGTGTGACTTTTAAGATATTTTTAAAACATCAATAAAACGGACTATTTGAAGGCCAACTAATAAAAAATATTTTTTAAGCTTGTATATGTCTTTGTGGCTTCATAAAGCCAATACGGCTAAACGCGTTTCAACTATTTTTGGTAGACGGGTATATAGCTATATCCACAGATGGTTATAGAATACTTATCCGACTACGCTGAAGCAAGAAAGAGGGTTATGGCTTTTTGCTGACTTAATATGTACATCGTGTATAAAGTCCATGCCAGCTGAACCTAGTCTTTATCACTATGAGTGTTGCATAACATCTATGCCAATTTAAAGTTGCACAAACGAAATGTACACTAATACAGACTATTTAGAGGTCACTGACTCGAAAAATATATATTATGGATTTTTTCTATGTTTGTATGTGTTGATAAAACGAGGTTAGGAAATGATAGATTTTTTTTCAAAACTGTTTTTATAATTGTAATGTCAACGTAAATGAGAACTGTGACATCGACAAGAAATATACTCATGACTAAATTTCTTGCCGACATGTTTTATTAACAGCGGTACCTATCTACCAAATGTATTATACCAAGTACATGCTAAGAATAGTGCTTTATATATGCATCACATATAAGCAATTTAAAATGCAAAATCCTCTTCATTAGACAGACAAGCATTCTATGTTCCCTAAGGCTTTACAATTGAATATGAAATGAGATTTATGATAAGATGTATCTAAGCCAATCAGTATCTGGCCCCAGCGCTAGCTGGACTACTTTCTACACCACAATGGAGCTATATCTACATACAAAGCGGGCCGGCAAACTAGTGTTGTTAGAGACTCGAGCTATGGAGTTCTATTTTAGTAGACTCGAATCAGATAATACCCGTTTCGGTGGATTCGGAGACTCCGAGTCCCGAGTCGACTCGAGCGTGAGCGTGAGTCTCAAATCAGCAAGGACTCGAGTTCTATTAAGAGCTAGAATTTTAGAACAGACCACAGCCAACTTTCAGTTCCAAAATTCAACTCGAAGACTATATTCTCAAAAATAGGTACTCAAAGCTCGCTCAGTTCATGAAACTCACTTGGTTCGAAGTCTTGTTTTATAACAGAGTCATAACGTTATCACAACACAAAAATACGGGGTTTAATCGCGAATAAATATGGTTTATAATAATAATAATAATAAGTCTTTATTTTCAGATAACTATGATCCATACATTATTTTTTTTTAGTAAAATACTTATACCTATGTTAGTTTAAAAATAATAATAAATACGTTAATACATTAAAAACAAATTTCCAATAAAATTCCATCAAAATCCCAATTAAAATAAAATGTCTGATTACAAAAAAAACAACGACAAGATAAGTAATAAATTTTAAAACCTAATAAAATGAAATAAAGAAATTAATATAAAATTGACAAACTAAAATTGTATAAAAAGATTAAAATTGTAAAATTAAAATTGTATAACTAAATAAATTGAGAATTAATAAAATAAGTTAATACATTAAAACAAATTTTCAATAAAATTCCTTCAAAATTCCAATTAAAATAAAATAAAATGTCACATTACAAACATAAGAACAAAATAAGTAATTAATTTTAAATCTAATAAAATGAAATGAAGGAAATAAAATAAAATTGTCAAATTAAAATTGTATAAACAGATTAAAATAGTAAAATTAAAATTGTATAATTAAATTAAATTGAGAATCAATAGATAGTGCGAGCCACCGGTTTGACTTGCCCTATCCAGTATATTAATATTGGGCAATCATATTTGTCAGCAATTGCATTCAGAATACTGTTGGAGCTCTGCCTTACCCGTCCTAGGAGAGACACAATCTTCTTGCGCATGATGGCCTGGAAGCCGTCAGTGCGCATCTCGCAGAACATGCCGGACGCACTACACCTGCGTGGCAGGCCCAGCAACATTCTGAATGCATTGTTGTACTGAACTCTGAGGGCGCTGTAGGCTCGCTTCGTGTACCTGGTCCATAGGCTACTCGAGTAAAAGGATTGGCAGTATGCCTTAAATAGAGTGACTTTCACTTCCGTAGAGCAACGAGCAAACCTCCGGGCCAGCATGTTACTACGAACCGACAGCGCTCTTCGTTCTCGTTCAATATCTAGGTCATCATTTAAGTCACTCGTAATAATGTGACCTAGATACTTAAATTTTTCTACTCGCGTCAACGGCTCACCATCCAGCGAAATAGGTGGAACGTGGTAAGGCTTAATTTTCCCAGCACTAAACACCATCACCTCACTCTTCTTGGCATTATACTGTAGGCCATGGGACCGGGCATACGTCTCACAAAGGCTCAACAGTTTCGTAAGCGCGCCAACAGATGGCGCCAGCAGCACCATGTCGTCGGCATAGCTTATGTTATTGACAGCCATGCCGTCTATATAGCATCCCGTATGGATGCTGCTAAGGCCAACTATTAGCTCGTTCACATACAAGTTGAACAGTTTGGGAGACGTTAGCCCACCCTGCCTAACACCACACTCCAGCCGATATTCACTAGACAGTGCATCGGCCCATCTCACCTGATTAGACTGATTTGTGTACCAGTATTTGAGTATATTTACACACTCACCGGGCATGTCTGTTTTCCCGAGTTTCCTCCAAAGAATATTATAGTCCACGCGATCGAACGCCTTGGATAAATCAAGAAAACAGGCATAAACAGGCGTTTTTCTGGCTGTGTAGTACCCGACAGTATGCTTCAGACTAAGTATTGCACTCTCGGTCGACAGCCCCGCCCTAAAACCGAACTGCGCGTCATGGATATTTAGGTGCTTCTCAAGAAGAGAGTCAAGCATACTATCGAGCACTTTCGCAGCTGTCGTCGCAAGTGAGATCGGCCGATAATTAGCCTTATCCGCGAGGTCACCTGTTTTATTCTTCACAATTGGAACAATTACTGTTTTCATTAACTGGTTCGGTAAGTATGAGTGACAAAGACAGAAATTAAAAAGCATGGCTAATACTCTCGGTAAGTGCATACTTGCATACTTACGAGTAAAATGCTCGATACTGAGACCGTCGTGGCCGGGCGACTTTCCTCTCTGCATTTTATTAATGGCAGCAGCCGTCATCTTTGCCGTGAAACTAAAACTTCTCCCAGCCGCGACCGTCTCAGTATTGTCTGCAGCACAAGAACCAGCGCCTAGAAGCGACTTGACCTCGAAATGTTCCCTAAAGAGTTCAGCAATGTCATTGGGCTCACATTTGTTGTCCACACTCACAGGCAGGCCCGGCTTTACGTTCAGACTGCGCGTGCCTTTCCAAAAGGTTTTGAAGTCAAGGTCACTGTGCGCCGAGGCTAGGCTGTCCATTCGCAATTGGTCTTGCCTATCCTGGCACCACTTTAGCCTTGACTTGAAAATCTTCTTCGTCAGTGACATACGTTCGAAAGCCTCACCTTGGCAGGGTTTTCCTACAAGCTCCCACATCTGAAAACGCAGCCGCGCCTCCCTGTGAGCCTCTGACACATATTTGTTCCACCCCGCTATATATCCTCCCTTTCTACATTTCTGTTTTCTATAGGTCATTCTAGACGCTTCACTTAAAATATTTATTATTCTAGAGTACATATCCTCTAATATAGCGAGGTGGTCTTTATTTTGGCAAACTCCATCACAACATTCTCTCAACTGAGGAGGAAAATCCAACTCTTTCAGCTTTTCATTACATATTTCGCTATATTCACTGATTTGCTCTTGGTTGCGATCACCCCACATTATTTGACTATTTACATTTATAAAAGGTACATTACAAACCGGTTTTAAAATATCTATGTCGCACTCTACACATATGGGGAAATGGTCTGACCAGAACACATCATGCATGACCGATACATTTTTAATTGTGTCCCAACCACACACTGACACTACACAGTGGTCCAGCCATCTTTTGCAGCCATGACTATCACTAATATACGTGTAGGTATCGGATTTTAGCCCCAATTTCTCAATATCAGCACATATCCAACTTTGTTCCGAGCAAAAGGCTATTAGCTCATTGTAAAACGGCTCACCCGGATGTGCATTAAAATCGCCCATAACGTATACCGCTTGAACATCACCATTTTCAAGAATAGCCGACGATAATGCACTTAGGCTATCCGTGAACTCCGTAACGTTGTCCTTAGAGTCTGTAGGCATGTACACACTGAACGCTAAAAACGACTTTCCGCGCGACGTCAATTTCACACCCGACACTCGATCACTTTTACACTCCACTACTGTAGCCAGCCATTATATTTACATGTTTACTTTGATGTTTCGAACGTCGCACTCAGTCTTTATTCTTGAAGGAACTGAAGAGGCGGGTTTTAAAATCTTCTAGAGCCGCTCGAGTTTCTCGAGCTGCTCGCGCTTGGTCGTGTTACTCGTATGCGTGAAAATAGTGTAAGTTTAAATCAATGTGATGTGTTGTAACGTGTTAGTCTAGTTTGTGAGCCGAGTCACAAAAAGACTCCGAGGACTCGAGTATTTTACAACACTACGGTAAACTATACTTTGTGTTAATGAGCCGCGGCGCGGAAAGTGGGGGTTTTTCGCACGTCGCTTTGTTCCCTGGCCCATTGATAGCGTTTCATGAATGAATGTATTGTGAGTCAATTTGATGGCCTTTTAAACGGTGGCTTGTCACGATATAATAATAGGTATAACAACTTATGTATAGACTTATTCGGTGGCAGCAGTGGCTTGTAGTCCATATAGGCATTAAGACTACCTACCCTGAACGACCATGGCGTTCATATAGGCAAGGAGAAACTGCCTTTACGCACCAACAATTTTATCTTCATAGAGTTGCAGATTCAGGATAGATTCTCGGCGACTGTGCAGTTCCAAGTTTTGTAGTTCTTTGACCACATCACACAATAAGAACTCCATGGAAGGATTGGTGGTCCAGGGCCAGATGGAAGGCAAGAGAAGACGAGGCTGATCACCGACTCGCTGGATCGACCTTATTAAAAAGACCACACAGAGCACTATGGTACAGTGCACTCGCTTCGCAGACAACCGGGTGAAATGGAGACGCATCGCGAGAGCTGTCTGCCAGAAGAAGGACGAAGATTAGAACCCAAATGTGGAAATCAATGCCGTAACTACGACCACTCTGACAAGAACAAATGATGATGATGGATTAAGGTTGAAGGTACCAACTACGACGGTATCTGCCGCTAAGACTTTAAAAATACATTATATTAGCAAGTAAACGTGAGCTAATTGTATTCAACGTCTTCCCACAACTCTCACAAGAACGTCGGTTCACCTTGTGGGTAACCCTTAAGTAAAAAAACCTCTTTGAACTGAAGAAAATTTTCATCCTTTTACTTGTATTTTATATGTAGCGCTTAAAGTGCATTGCACTGTTTAAATCCTTTCAGCAAGAATGTTAACCTGTCCGTTGGATCGTACACTGAACTGCTTCTGTACGAATGACCTCGGGACCTTTGTACCAACTGTACCTAGTCAAGAAAGTCTTAAGACCCTAGTAATATGGTTTGACATCTCAAGTTGTAAAAATGAAATGTTTGTACATTGAAGATAATAAAGAAAAATAAGTGTCACGTCACTGCTATAACGCAGCGTAAATGTATTGAACAACGGTTTGGTCGAGCCTCAAACAAAACGAGCAGACGGATCGCCTGATGGTAAGCGTAGGGCTTCCACGACACTTATATTATTTCGCTCACTGAGAATCAATGACACTATAAAAAATAAAATTGCTTCGTTAAACCACAAAACGTCACTATTTGAATTCTCAGATTTTGTATAGTGTCACTTTGACTCTCAGTGAGCGATTTGCGTTCGCGCAAAAAGGAGGTTCTCAATTCGACGGAATGTTTTTTTTTTTTTTTTGGGTATTCACCTCTCGAACTCGAAGACTATTTGACCGATTTCAAAATTATTTTTTTGGTTTCATAGAAGGTACTTCCAAGTTGGTCCCATTTAATTTTGGTGAAGATCTGATGATGGAATCCATGAGGAATTGAAGGAACTCCTCAAATATTGTAGGCATACTTATAGCGATTTTGGTATTATAAGAAACATAATAAGCATTTGCATTCAGAAAGTGTAAATTGGTGAAGTGGAAGTGATGCAGAAGACCACAGAATGCCATCGGAACTCCTCAAATGTTCCTGATGAGAATGGTACCATCGAATTGATTTGATGATGGAGCCGGAAGGTAGGCACCAGATCTATGTAATAAAATAATGTATCCTAGCCGTGTTTGGGCTTGTTCGAATCGTCACGAGATACACTTTTAAGTAACGATTAACTAAAAAGTGTAAAATAAATAAACTTTTTAACACAAAAATAAAACCACCAACTCCAAAATAACATTAATTGTATATACTGTATAGATTGAGTATACAAACGGTTACTTAAAAAGTTTATTCTTTGTATCTCTTTTTCTCTCTCTCGGTATCGACCGAGCTACCGCGTCGAACACGAAGTAGCCAGTCGGTTCATAGTGCTTGGCATGTTATATTGCATGATATCCTCCAGCAAAGAGCGCCACTCCTCATCAGGACCAGAACTACCAGAAGTAGCAAAAAAACATCATAATATTGACAATACACGCTCGGGTATTGAAGAAAACACAATTGAAAGTATTGACTCAGAACTGAAAATGAAATTAATAGAAGTCGCGCACCCAAAAATTTGAGCACCGTCGCGGGACAGAAAGACAGAGATTTTTCTATTGCTCAAGTTGAGATGTGTGTCTACGACAGCATTTGCCGTAAAGTATTTTTTGATTGCAGCATATGACTATTTTCTGTGAGTTGTACCAACTAATGTAGCATCAGAGCGTGCATTCACATCCGCCGGTTATCTATGCCAATAAACAACGAAGTTCGCTATCGAATAACGATAATACTTATCCTATTTAACACCTCAGGTTTCAATCCCGGGATCCCGGGACAGGCGAAGACAGTTCCGGTATTTATACCGGTTTTATGAAATTTCCGGTATTTGGAAGCCCTAGTAAGTGATCACCGTCGCCCATAGACACCTGTAACACCAGAGGAGTCAGAAGTGCGTTGCCGGCCTTTCAGGTGGGAGTACGCTCTTTTCCTGAAGGTTTGTAGGTCGCATCGATGCGGAAATACAGCCGGCGACAATTTATTCCACAGTTCAGTCATGCGAGGCGGGAAATTTCTGCAACGCACAGTTTTGGACTACCAAATATCTAAGTGACGGGGATGGAAATATGCCCGCGTAGGAATAAAAAACGGTTTTTGAATGACGATATTTGTAAACAATTGGCGCAACCCAATTAGCCAAAAAATACAATCAGCAGACGTCCACTGCTGGACACACGCCTCCTCAATAGATTTCCACATTGGTCGGATAGAGGCGACCCGCATCCAGCGAGACTCCGCAGCCCTAACCAGATCGTCCGACCTCCTTGCGGTATGGACCTCCCACGCTGCGTTTGCCGGGACGCGGTTTCCACTCGAGAACCTTTCCGTCCCAACGGCCATCGGTTCTTCGAACTATGTGCCCTGCCCATTGCCACTTCAGTTTGCTTACCCTGTTTGCTATGTCAGTGACCTTTGTTCGTCTACGGATCTCCTTATTTCTGATTCGATCTCGTAGATAGATCCCGAGCATAGCCTTTTCCATAGCTCGCTGAGTAACTCTGAGCTTCCTTAAGAGCCCCATAGTTAGAGACCACGTCTCGGCTCCGTACATACAATACTTATAATTGATAGATAACTACAGCATAACGTATACTGCAACTAAAACAAATTAAAAAACATGTATGTATTATGTATGTAAACTGAACTTCGCTATGCTTATGTTGCTCATCTAAATGCAAACTTAGCGCAATACAAAGGGAAGTCGAATTTACTCTGAACGAATTTAACTTGATAGAGCCACTCTCCATGTAAAGAACGTCACTAATAAGTAGAAATACGTATGCATTTACGATATTTAGTTACTAAACACGACGTGAGCAACACAGTGACAAGGTCGTATCTGCCTAAGATGCCAAATGAAGTTACGTCGCTTTAGTAGTAAGCGACATGGTGCTCCTAGTGTCAACTGCTGCATATTCATGGATGAAACGTCAAAGAGTCGATGAACTTTGCTGAGGTTTAATTAAAAATTACAGTGCTGTTACGTCATCAAAGACTTTGGTCACCCCGGATTGTAAACAGACTAGATAAAACCCCCAATTACATTCGGTTCATGCAAAAATTACAACAGAGATCAATTTCCGGACAAGGAGCGAGCCTAAATCTGTCCTCCCTATAATCATCTTACTTACGGTACAAATTAAATAGTTCTAGTTCTAAATTTATTTTAAACAAGAAGGTGCCAGCAACTTCGTTCGCAGAGGAGAAAAAGTCATAACTTTCTTTTTTACTTTAGCGTAATCGGACAAAGAGTATTCTTAACCATCCGTGTACCACAAATAGTTGAAATCCGTTCAGCCGTTTTGTGAGTAATGAAGCTACAACGACACATACAAACAAACATACAAAAATCCAGTGACCTCCAAATAGTCGGTTACATTTTTTTCTGTTCTTAATATATATCTAGGATGATGATGTGGAGTTAACAGTATATCAAAGGATAATTAATATCGTCACGCGTTAACAGCTGCGTGCAGAGGGCTTTTGGCCAAGGTAGGCAGTTCCTCTGTGCCTATATGTATATGGAACCATGGTCGTTCAGGGTAGGCAGTTTCTCTGTACCTATATGAAGCCATGGTCTGGCTAAACTAGCTGGTTTGTCGGGCTTATCGGTTTTAAGTCCTGGCAACCCTAAGCCCATGTCCAGGACATTTTTCAACGGACGATTTCTATTTATTTGTTAAGTGAGGCATCAACAGGAATACGTATGGGCGTATTGTGTGTCTCTGTGTGTATGAGTTGGGCCTAGGGTTGCCTGGTCTTAAAATCGAAAAGCCGGACATACTAGCCAGTTTAGCCGGACATTGGGGTAAAAGAACCAGACACTCTTAACTTTTTAGTCTTATTATAACACGACTTAAAAAAAAAGTAAAACATGGCTTTTTTTATCATTTACCATAAAATCGTCTTTATTTAAGCTTATTTCAATGTCCCACTGCAGGGCAAAGGCCCCTCCCTTAGATCTTCACGACTCCCTATCAGATGCTACCAACACCACTCTTTGCGTCAGTGTTAAGAAAAAAAAAACCGGCCAGGTGCGAGTCGGACTCGCACACCGAGGGTTCCGTAGAAAATATACGCTACAAACGGCCGTATCTATGAAAATCCAGTGTTAGCAGAGCCCTCTACTCCTAAATAAAATGCTCGCGGTGTTGGATCATTTTATATGGTTACTGATATAAACAGACAGACTGATTTTAGTATTTGTTGTTAGGTACAGCAGCAACAGAAATACATCACATGTGAAAATTTCAACCGTCTATCCATCACGGTTCATGAACAGACCTACAGCCTGGTGACAAACGGACAGACAGACGGACGGACTGCAAACTCTTAGTAATCGGCTCCCGTTTTACCCTTCGGGTACCGAACCCTAAAATGCGTATCAAATGCGAAATGAGAGCTGAAAGTACGGCGAATCATGACGTAAAGTAATACGTGTTGCTAAGGCTTCGTAAGACAAGGTAACAAAACATAACCCAAATACTGGAGGTGAATGACTCTCAGTCTCGGGTTGAACCCACGACCTCTGCGCTTCGTTGGGCACACGTAATTTGTACCCGGTTGGATTTATATTAGTTAATTAGGGCGAAAATTACGTTTTATAGTGGTATTGAATGTGATTTTGTTTTCCGTGCTGGGGTTGAAAGAAACAGGTGCTGATGTCGTACACCTGCGGGACTATGATATGTTGGTCGCAATGGAGAAGTAGATTTATTCTTAACTTGAAGACGCCCGCAACTTCGTTCGCGGAGGAGAAAAAGTCATAACCCGTCTTGTTTTTCTTTAGTAAAGTCGGGTAAAAAGTATCGTATAACCATCTGGAGATACCCAGCTACCCATGTACCAAAAATAGTTGAAATCCGTTTAGCCGATTTAGCGAGATGAAGCCACAACGACACACATATATATATAGATGTACATAATAGTATAGATGTACAATTATAAAGCTTAATCAATACTTCCAACGAAAATTGTTTTCAACATGATCGGACAAACCGTTTTTAAGTTATTCCCAAAAAACTGTGCTCCTCAGCAAAGGGACTTAAGTGCCGGGGAGATACGCTCTTTTGTTAGTGTTTTCATTTGGAATGCGTTTTTTTGTATAAACGGCTGCGGAACCCTACACTGAGCATGATCCGACATGCTCTTGGCCGGGTTTTTTTTATTGATACCTATCGATCGATTAATGATACGATTCGATTTCGAAACTTTATTCTGCACAAGAAGCTTTATTAAAGTTGTAAAAAGAGAATGTCTGTACATTGAAGATATTTTCAAAAAAATATTGTAAGAGACTATTTGGAGGTCACTGAATGCAAGATTTTTTTCTTTTTTTAACCGACTCCCAAAAAAGGAAGTGGTCCTCTATTCAGTTGTTTTTTTTTTGTATATTTGTATGTGTCGTTGCGGCTTCATCACGCCAAATCGGCTAAACGGATATCAACTAGTTTTGATACACGGGTAGCCGGGAATCCACAGATGGTTATAGGATACTTTTTATCCAATTACGCTGAAGAAAAAACGAAGGGTTATGACTTTTCCCCTCCGCGAACGAAGTTGCGGGCGCCTTCTAGTTATGAATAAGTTTCTGTCAAAAATTTCATTTTTGTGACAAGCTTTTATTGCCGACTGTACTTTTCTTTGAACATCCATCCACTACTCACCGAGACGATTCTAAAAGAGCCTAAACTCGGTATGATAACGAGTATATTATTTTCTTACAGAGTTCCTACGGCCACCTCCCTGCTCCATCATCAGATCAGCTCGAATGGTATAATACTATTGCGTTGACACCGAACTTACATAAGTGTGCCAAATTTTAGTTCAATTGGAAACCGGGAACTAGGTCAAATTTAACTTGCAAGGTTCCACCTGAACAAACATACATTGCAAGTTAAATAAAAGCTTGTCACAATAACCTTTCGGTGGTATAAAAAAATAATATAATCGAGTAGTTAAAGTTAAATTTAACCTAGTTTTCCATTGAACTTAAATTTGGCGTACTTATGTAGGTTCGATTTCAATGGAATAGTATGATACCATCGAGCTGATGTGATGATAGAGCAGGAAGGTAGGCATAGGAACTCTGTGATAAAATAATGCAATCCTCCGGAGTCTGAGCTTTTTAGAATCGTCTCGGTGAGTAGTTGATGGATGTTCAAAGAAAACAGTCAGCAATAAAATCTTGTCACTGAAATGTCATTTATGACCGAAACTTATTAAAATAATAAATCATATTTTCACTTCTCCTGCTCAAAAAGTAGGTACGTCATATTAGCTTCGCGAAGCGAGACTAAAATAGTAAATTTAGCCCCAAGGGTTTAAAGAAAGCCATATGATCCCATACAATTTTCTATGACACTGAAAAAAAAACTTACGGCCAGCTACATACTCCTTACGAATAATTAAAAACAAACAAACCAACCTGATCAGATTGGCCGAACTTTCTGATAGAATTGCTCAAACTGTACTTTTAGTTTTTCATGAAATGTACAATTTTAATGCTGTCTTTTTTATTTTCTCGCAGTCGAAGTGAAAAGCAGAGTGTTTAACACGTGGCAAAAAGCCATTATGACACTAAGTGATTATTTGGAGCCCCTTGTCAAACAATCTACTATTATACGCGATTAAGCCCCGTTTTTTTGTGTTGTGATAATTAGCGAATCTAGCCTGGCAGTTCACGTGTTAACACGAGTCTAGGAGTCAGATTACAAGTAAATCCCGGCATGACATTAGGCATGATGACTGATGGGTATGAAAATCAAAATTCAAATAAGTCCGTCAGCAAGATAATAAAAAAATATTGGTCACGTATTTTTTGCTTTTTGAAAATAATAAAAAACAACCGAGATAAACCGCATTAAGGGCCTACTGCGTCATTTTTAAATCACGCTCCAAACGCGGAGCCAGCCAATAAGCGTGATTTGTAATAAGGGACGCATTTATTGCTCGCGCGCATCAAAGAAAGAGAAAGTTCATAATTATTAATCACTGAATAGGTTATATAGTCAAGAAACACATATCTGAAAACCAGCCTATTTTATATACTAGATTTAACAAAAAATGCGCTACAAAATAGCTTGAATTTCCCCTTAAAGTTTAGGGGGGGGGGGGGGCTCGTGACGTCACTCCTAAGTAAAATTTGTACTAATGTCACGTGACATTTTGACTCAATGTATCGCCTTTATTTTTCGATTATATGAAAATATGTGTCCACTATTTTTTATTAATCTACATGACATGGTGGACTAATTATTACAATTTAGTCATCGTCCCCTTTGTCATATTTAGCGAGCTGAGCTGATTCCCTCAATATGATTATTTTTCGAAAGTTCCATTCGCCGTGACGGCAGCAGGAAGCAATTTCTATAACAAGCGAGATAAACACACAGATAGCACTTGTTGTAGGCCGATAACCGCTGTGCTAAATTGTTGCCGGAAAAGCCCCTACTGATAGGAGTACACCATGTCACGTTTTTACCTTACTTACTACTTACTAATATTATCTACGTGTATGCCCGCTAGGTTGCACGGAACTTAATTATCACTGAAGCCTCTTTAAGATATTACCTCGACAAAATGAGAATAATCGCGTAATTATGCTTAATAAATGTGATATCAGACGGTTCACTTGAACGAATGGTCACTTTGAGTGAAAGATGCAAAATGAAACAAGAAAAGGAAAGAAAAGTGAACCGTCTGATATCACCTTAAAATATATTAAGACACTTGCAATTTACCAGTAATATGTAAATTGTGAAGAGACCGAACGTGATAGAAATGATTGAGCATACAAAAACTTAAGACGTATATATCTGACGAAACATTTAGGCGTCGACTGAGAAACTTGTTGGAAAACCCCCTGTACTCAATAAGCGTGTACCTACATGGAACTCGCCTTTTATATGGCTAATTGTGTTAATTAATTTGATTTTGTGATACAATCTATATTGGGAGATGCGATTTCTGTATTAATTTTTATTGCGTTTTAAGTTATATGTTGTACAGGAATATTTTTTATTTAGTTGATGTTTCTTCCAATTGTTTTTTTTTCTTCACATTCTTATGACGATACTTTTTGGACGATGAGATTAATTATTAGAAATAAACGAATCTGAATGAAGTGTTTAACACTTCCAAATGAAAGTCGCAAATCATAGTTAAAAAGTTAAACGATATATTTTTCTCAAAAACCAAACGTTTGTATAGTTGAATCATCGAGAGCGTGGAATTGCATATGTAGTAGTATTGTTTGTTTACAGGCATTCTATATTTGAATTTTCTATTTTCTTGTACTATCAGCATACAAAGAGGTTATTATATATCGAAGAACTAAAAACAAAAATAATGTCAGTGTGAAATTGTCAATATTATTTACGTTGTGCGTATATTTTTACATCTGATTTGATTGTATTCTCAATTAATTATTGTGTCCGTCCGTACGACTACGAATAATTTCTATATTTAAAAAAAATATGGCTGTAAGTAATTTTGGTCCTATTGAGGGTCAAAGTAAGCAAATAATTTTCAACTGTTATAAATATTTTGAAAATGAACTGACGAAAAATTTAAACTTGCCTTACACCGCTGCCCAGTTAGTTGAAAAAGCTACAGGTGTTTGTCTCTCTACTGTTTATAACATTGTGACTGAGAGCAACAGCGAGAAATTCGCAACAACAAAGAAATTCACCTCCCCGAAGAATAAAAAGTTGCGTCCTTGTCCGTCATCAGCAGTAGACGACTTTGATCAGGAAGTCATCCGGAGAACTATATACAATTTCATTCATCTGTCCCATAAGCAATTTCCAACCTTAAAGGGACTCCACTCTGTGTTAAAATCCGATATAAATTACAAATTTGGCATTTCCACCTTACGAAAACAAATACAAAAATTAGGATTTAAATGGAAAAAGACCGAGGACAACCGAAAAATATTAATGGAAAAACACAACATACGACTGCTAAGAATAAATTACCTTATCAAAATTGCGGAATATCGATCTCAAGATAGACCACTACTTTATACTGATGAAACCTACATCCACACATGTGTCCGGAGAAGCTTGGACCGATGGAACAGAATTTGGTGTAAAAAAACAAATCAGTACAGGCCAGCGGTTAATAATAGTGCACGCAGGAGGAAAAGATGGTTTTATTCCCAACGCTTTGTTAATGTTTAAGGCAAACCAAAAAACGGGAGATTACCATGACCAGATGAACTTTGTCAACTACGAAAAATGGTTAAAAGAAAAAATAATACCGAACCTCAAACCGAATAGCGTACTTATCGTGGATAATGCGTCCTATCACAACAAACTTTTGAATCGTGCTCCAACGTCAAATTCTAATAAACAAGAAATGATGGATTGGTTGACAGAACACAACATTTCGTATAACCGGTTGATGTACAAAACCAGTTTGTATGAATTAATTAAACAAAATAAAGAGCGGTTTCGCGAGTACCACATAGATGCAATTTTAAAAGAACATGGCCACTCCGTATTACGATTGCCACCGTATCACCCGACATTCAATCCGATCGAAAATATTTGGTCCATGGTAAAAGGATATGTAGCAAAAAGAAACGTTTCATTAAACATGCAAGGCATAATGAGTTTAGCACCTGAACGAATGAATACCATCACTGCTGAGGACTGGGAAAATATTTGTCACCACGTCGAAAGTGAAGAAAATAAATATCGATGTCAGGAAGGAGAAATGGATCAAATAACAGACAATTTTATTATCAATACTTGTGACAGCTCAGATGAAGAACATGATAGCGAATAAAAGAAAAAAACAGAGGACTACTACTTATTCCACTTCTTGGGTATGTCATTTTATTAAGTTAAGAGAAAATTATTCTCCTTTTGTTGCAAACGGTACAACCACTACAAATGCAATTCCATCTTCTCGATAATTCAACTATATAATATTGTAGTTTCCTGGGTAAAAAAATATTATATACCGTAGGTACCGTAAGCTGCGTGGTATAATCATGAAGTCTAATTATGCCTGTCATCAGCGTCAGAGACTTATCCGATGTCAAACATGTTTTTAAATTAAAAGTCCTGTTTAAAATTGCCTGAAATTTATACATTTATTTTGCAATTATATGAAAGGCGTTCGTTCAATATCGTTCAATTGACTTACTGTCTGGCGAAATAAAATAGTTTTTTCCGATATCCGGACTAGATTCAATTAAAATCTCGGAGAGGCTTCGTTTAATGGGGAGATAAAATGCGTATAGGCTTTCTATTGGAACGAAATAAAAAATGAATAAAACGAGCTTATCTTTCCGAAGGCTGCAGTTATTTTATCTTTAAATATATTATTTTATACCATCAGTAAAGGACTTAATTTTGCTCAGTTGTAAGGACACATTTAGCAGAACCAGATAGAGGCAAATAATTCACTCCAAGTGAAAATCATCACATGACAGTGGGGTGTGGTCTATATAGGCATAAAGGCACTGCCTACCCTGAACGACTATGGCTCCATACAGGCACAGAAAAACTGCCTAGCCTGAAGCCCACAACGACCATGGCTCCGTATGTGACGACGTAGCGTATACGTAGAATAATTTACTTACAGTAAGAAGAAATGTTCAGTTCCAATGTGAGCTTGAACGGTACTTACCTAGAAAAGAAGAAGTATTATTAATATGTATTTATTTATTAATAGGTTTGCTAACAGATACAACACACAAAAAAATGACACTGATATCACCCTTATCCCTACTATATTATAAACGTGAAAGAATGTAAGTACGTACCACTTAATCTCAAACATGGCTGGATGATTTTTTATGAAACTTTCCAGTTATGTACCTTATATATCAGAATAGGATATAGGCTAATGTATGTTAAATTTCATCCCTTTTACGGAAGAAAGTAAATATATTTTTACGCTAGAAACTTGAAATCTTGGTAATATGCTTCACATTTAAATTAGTAAAATATCGAGTTTTGGGGAGAGACGTAAGCTACTTTTATCCCGGAAAAATAACTTTTATCCGCGATAAACGAACTAAGGCGGAAAAAGCGGGCAGCCGCTGGTATGGACATAAATCCGACAAGAGTGTTTATCCAATTACAGGGAAACACAGCATGCTTAGCTCAATATAGGCACGGAAAAACTGTGCACGCCAGTGGCACATGATTTGTAGTAATAAGAGAACGACAATATTATTCATGCAGAAATTCAGGATGGGAATAAAAAAAATAACTGTCATCTCAGTACGTCAAAAGTATATGAGATGACAGTTATCTATCGCGATCTGTGCGCTCATGAGTTCGGCACGAGCATTCTTTCGCACTATTGGCGCGTGCGAGAGAGGTGCACTGACTCTCGATACGAGATACTCGCTAGCGTCGATCGTAAACTGAGCTCATGGTAGACACACTGATCGCGGACGAGTATAATACCTACTAATTAATTAATTAAACTGTTCCGGACACTTTAGATGAACAAAAGTGCAATGGTTGTACACAGATGTCACGTTTTCAGGCAATACGGATGCACGAATCTCATAATTTTCAAGTGATATCATATCACATCGCTGGAAAGATATATTTTAATGATTTCCGTGGTAGCTTAGCTCAAATACTTAGTTTCTTAATAACCGTCTAGAATTCATTTTCACCTAAAGAAAGCTGACGACATTGAAAAAAAAATACAAATCTACGCACGTTTTTGGTTCATTTATGTTTTTAGAATTGCACGGCATAGTTCTAAAATTCCTTTGCGTGGAGTTCAAAAAATATTAAAACTTTTGACACATTAAATAAAAAAATAAAGCAAAATCTGTTGAGCTCAGCATTATTTGCCAAGTTTGAACTTCAAAGAGAAATTAAAAAAAGCGAAGCTAAAAATAAATCACCATAAGATTAAACAAACTCGCTCTAAATCTCATAATCCTTCAACCTACTTATTCTAATTACTCAAACTTAATTAAACAGAAAAAACTCGATCACGTAACGGTCATAAAACGAAACAGCCAATCACGAGCCAGTTTAACGCGCTATCGACCGATACCGAACGATAATGGATGACATCAGCCAATCAGGGGCAGCGTCGTTAGTTCTGCGATGACGTCATACTCTAATAGAAATTAATGGACACAGACGTCTAGATGGATTTTATCTTCTTTGACGTAATGGAAATAAAGCCTTGCATTTTTATGAAAGCAATTTATTTAAATCGTTTTTATAGACGTTGCATAATATTACGTGTGGAATCTGTCATCCACATAAACTTAAGATGTATGAAAGACGTAGTCTCTCTAAATCCTTGTGTCCTAAAACAATATAATTAGGCCGTCAGTACGATTATCACAAAATATTGGACACGATTTGTTGCCACTATAACAACAAATACTAAAAACAGTATAATTGTATGTCTGTCTGTCTATATCAGTAACCAATATAAAATGATCGAGCACCACGTAAATTTTGCTTAGGATTAGGGCTCTGCTATCACTGGATTCTCATAGATACGGCTTTGTAGCGTATATTTTCTACGGAACGCTTGGTGCGCGAGTGCGATTCGCACTTGGCCGGGTTTATTTTAATTTGTGCACCATTTCTCATGTAAAATGTGCTAGTTTCACCTTTGAGTTGAAATAAATAATGAAATGAAATAATGGTCTTTATTTTGTAAGTAGGCCGCAAGGGCACTTTTACAAGTCTGACTCTACGGCATTTCCCAAGAGGAAATCACTGCTGAGAAGAAAGCCGAAACAAACTCAACAGTCAGTATTTTTTTCTAATAGTTGAAAATAGATATTTGTATGATAGAATAGGATGAAGTGTTCAAATATATTAGTACTAAAAGCTGAACGTGACCCTACGATATATAAGGCAGCGGGGTCACTTTACTCTGCAGCTGAGTGTACGAAAGGCCTTTAATACATTTATGTCCCACAGGGACACTTTCTGTTCCAGTGATTTGCCAGGATAAAGGCTGTCACGCGACTGGGAGCAATTAGTTTCGGTTGGAAGCTCGACATGACGTCTCCCTACACAAACGTAGTTTGGTTGTCATTTTAATACCACATACTTATACTTAGTATGACAAGCTATACCATTCACGAAATGTGTTGCGTTGACGGACTTGTCACTACTAAAATGTGACCCCTACCATGAGTTCGGCACCAGCGAGTTTCGAGCGCTCGATGACGGTCTATCTCTTTCACACTATTAGCGCGTGCGAGAGAGGTGCACTGACTCTCGATACGAGATACTCGCTAGCGCCGATCGTAAACTCAGCTCATGGTAGACACACTAGACACGTATAAACTAGTCGTTTCTGCAGGTCTCACCCTTGGCTACGTTTTCTTAAGTTAGTTTTGAAGACCTGCTTGACGGACCATTAAAGTTAAAAAAATGGATTGTCGAGCAAGCGTAATAGTTAGAACGAATTTTTAGACAGCAACTAAAATAAATCAAAAAAATATGAATCATACTGTTAGCCAAAAAATCGAATCATATAATATATGTATAACTATAGTTTTAGCATGTAGTGAATTTATTGTGACATAGATACAAGTCTAAACGCAAAGAAAAATACGATTGCTCTCGCACGTGGTCACACCAGGACTCGAACCCGGTACCGATCGATTATGCTAATATATCGAGCGTGTCAACCCCTCCACCAGTGAGCACTGTACCTATCGCCTCGAATTTATCCATCCGCTTTGACCCATGTACCTATTTATTTTCCCACATTAAAAACACAGCAACTCTAAAATTAGCGATACATAGAAATGTAGTAAATTTGATAAAATTATTTTAAGGTAGGTATATAAATTTTAATAAATATGAAATGTAAAATTGTAATTTATATTTTATTTAAATATATAAAAGAAGAAACTGACTGACTGACATATCAACGCACAGCCCACACCGCTGGTTCGAGAGAATCCAAATTTGGCTCGTAGGTTCCTTATAAGGTGGATGCACTAAAAAGGGATTTTTCAATATTCACCCCCTAAAGGTGCATCCACATTTGTATCATTTGCCCGTATCAGATCATCGTCGCGTAGCATGATCGCGTGTCACGATCAAGCGTTTGGACGTTGCGCCAATCCGATCACTCGAAATCCATTTGCTACGCGAATTACACACTTGTATCGGAAGAGTGCGGCATTATCGGCGCGCCGACAGTAAGCGTCCAAGCAGCGCGATACGCAGTCATGCTACGGCACGGTGATCGGATACGAGCAAATGATACAAGTGTGGACGCACCTTAAGGGGGTGAAATGGGGGTCCAGAGTTTGTATGGGGAAACAAGATTAGTTAGACTTTGTAGACAGTTAAAAATTACGCTAATTACGCAGGCTATGTCGCGGGCAAAAGCTAGTATATAATAAACGTGAGTCTATTGCAGTGACATTAAGGGGCTTCAAGCGAAAATGTACGATTTTTCATGATTTTAATTGTGTATCTGGTCCTTGAAATGGTGTAAAAAACTTTCCAAACATACTTCATACTTTCAATTTTGTCACTCGTCCCAATTGTACTTCACAAAGTGAAACAAAAACATCAAAACAATTCCTTACTCTCGAGTCATTTACGTAACGTCTTCCATTATGTAGCCGTCATATCATATTCCGACAGGATACTGAGGCCTCACAGCGATTATGTCATTTTGTACGACAATGTAAGCCATAATCAACCTTTTGAGTGACGAGGGGTGGTACAGGCGGGTGGAAACGTAACGTTGTACTATAAATATATCTATTCTAAAATATCTGGGACAATCTTGTTCAAATGGACCTATACCCTGATTTTTAATACGAGATCAAAATTTTACGTCAACAGGCGCATTTTCGCTGTGATCACTGCATACTGGTTTAAGTGTCAGTATTTTTATCAATAAAACTTACCCTAATATTACTGGTTGCACGATTTCTCATTCATATATTTATGAAATAATGTTTATTTGTTTAAATCATCCAGATGAGAACTGTCAGATTTTGGTCTTGAATGAAAAATCAGAGTTTAGTCCCAAACTATAGTATGGCAATGCTTGTAATATAGGTACTAGACGAACCTTTAAATGAGGGATTAGTGGGTGGAATGTTCAACGACTGTGTTGATAAGTTGACATCCATTATGTACACTGATTGGTAGCATTTTTGATGCAGCGATAAGTTGCGTCCACACTTGTATCACTTGCTCGTATCCGATCACCGTGGCGTGGCATGCCTAGCTTGTCCGATCTACGTGTGTGATACGCGTAGCAACATGGATTTCGAGCGATCGGATCGGTGCAACGTCCAAACGCGTGATCGTGACACGCGATCATGCCATGGGACGAAGATCTGATCGGGCAAATCTATCGACAATATTAACTATATTTAATCGTTTAAATTGGCATTTTCCTCATCTATAGCGCAATACCATGATCGGTGCACCAAAAATACTACCATTTACGATCACTGTATGTATGTGGTTTTGGTACAGAAATTTTCCATACAAATTTCTGCATCGCGCTGTTAAGATTTTGCCTGACTAGCTAGCTATGTCTATCTTAGATATTATAGATGTAAATTGTGTACTTAAATAAAACTAGTTTAAATTTTTCTGCTTTGCCCTAAGGTTGACTGGTAGAGAATGCCTTATGGCATTAAGTTCGCCTTTTGGACAATAAGTTTTTTTTTTGTGCAATAAAGATTAAAATAAAATGATAATTAAGTTATAATACATTTCAAAATAACAATGCATACAGGGGTCAAAGCGGGTGGATAAATTCGATGCGGATGGCACAGCGCTCGCTAGTGAAATGGTAACACATCTGACACGTAATCAGGAAGTACCGGGTTCGAGTCCTGGTGTGACCACGTACGAGAGCAATCGTATTCATCTTTGCGCTTTGATTTGTATCTATATCACAATAAATAAAAGTAAGTTTAAAAAAAATTGCGTTTCTCTGCTCCAATTTCCACATACGCTACCACGTGCTTCGATTCCCATAGTAAAAGATATTACAAACGGAATCGTGAATTAATTCGTAATTAAACCATCAGCTTATTATTAAAGAATATTTAAGTAAGCGAAACTTTTGCAATTATATACCCAACAGTACACATCGATTTCTAGACCTAGTAATTATCTACAACATGTAGGACATTTACAAACAGGACGGCCAGTTCCCAAGCTTGACTTATGTTTTCTTTATGAGCCAGATCGGTGATAAAAGTCACAGTGATCAGCCGTCTAAAAGTCACGAACGAAGAACTTTACAAAATCACGTAGGGATTCTTGACGACCCTGTCGACAACACGTTTGGCTTAGTGGGTTGCTCAATGGCCTAACGAAGCTAGCGGTTCCGGGTTCAATTCTCGGCCAAGGCAAGCGTTTGTGTGATAAGCACAAACATTACACGTGTGTGTAGCTGGGAATCTACCGATGGTTATAGGATACTTCCGATCACGCTGAAGTTAAAAAGAGGGTTATGACTTTTATTTCTTCCGCGAACGAAGTTCCGGCCGTCTCCTAGTATACTTGCTTATAGTAATTTTAACTTGGAGTAAATAATGAGCGTGACAAAGTCACAGTGATTTTTTTAAACTGGAACATCAGTCACGGTGATTGAAACTTAACGGTTTTCTCCATCTCTAATGAGTCCGCCATTTCTAGCCACTTTTAGCGTCACATTTAGCTTCCGAGTGGCCTAGTTCCGTTTTAATAATCTTAATAGCTAAATTGCGGCTTTTGTGTTCGGTATTGGAAAATTTACAAGACATGACAGAACAAAGGAAACTTATCGGAAAACGTTTTAAAAAGCTAGCCAAGTGCGAGTCGGACTCGCGCACAGAGCGTTAGACACAAAATATACGCCACAAACGGCCGAATCTATGAAAATCCAGTGTTAGCAGAGCCCTACTCCTAAGCAAAATGTACGCGGTGTTCGATTATTTAATATTGGTTACCTATATAGACAGACAGAGTTAAAATAATTCTGTTTTTAGTATTTGTTGTTATAGCGGCCACAGAAATACATCAGCTGTGAAAATTCCAACTGTAGCTATCACGATTCATGAGATACAGCTTGGTGACATGACAGACAGACGGGCAGCGGAGTCTTAGTAATAGGGTCTCGTTTTACCCTTTGGGTACGGATCCCTAAAAAGCAGGTTGTCATTTACATCAAAGGCACTGATTCTATTATGAGGCGTTGCAGACTTTCCGTCGGGAGGGAACGTTTTATTACAGAACTAACTTCTGCCCGCGACTTCGTCCGCCTTAAATTCGTTTATCGCACATAAGGGTATTTTTCGGGAATAAAAGTAGCCTATGTCCTTCCCCGGGACTCAAACTATCTCCATACCCAATTTCATCCAAATTGGTTCAGCGGTTTAAGCGTGAAGAGGTAACAGACAGACAGACAGACAGACACACTTTCGCATTTATAATATTAGTATGGTTATGAGTAATCATCATATTGGTGATTTATCCTTACTTGTCGTAGTAAACAAAATTCTAACCTAAAAGTACACCTTTGCTGTCTTAAACTACCATTTTCTCGTAAATAAAGTAGAATCTGACCAATGTACATTGGCAGTGGAAATTAGAGGCAAATTTGAAAAATCGAGAGCTGGTAATACGGAATGCATAGATACCTGCTAGTTATTGTAATGTGACAGCTTTTTTAATGTGTAGAATTGTTGCCATGTTAAGAATTCTATTGAATCCCTTTGGCAAATTATGCTGGCCAGACTCTAACAGTAATTAATATTTTAATGTGTAGAATTGTTGCCATGTTAAGAATTCTATTGAATCCCTTTGGCAACTTATGCTGGCCAGACTCTAACAGTAATTAATATTTTAATGTGTAGAATTGTTGCCATGTTAAGAATTCTATTGAATCCCTTTGGCAACTTATGCTGGCCAGACTCTAACAGTAATTAATATTTTAATGTGTAGAATTGTTGCCATGTTAAGAATTCTATTGAATCCCTTTGGCAACTTATGCTGGCCAGACTCTAACAGTAATTAATATTTTAATGTGTAGAATTGTTGCCATGTTAAGAATTCTATTGAATCCCTTTGGCAACTTATGCTGGCCAGACTCTAACAGTAATTAATATTTTAATGTGTAGAATTGTTGCCATGTTAAGAATTCTATTGAATCCCTTTGGCAACTTATGCTGGCCAGACTCTAACAGTAATTAATATTTTAATGTGTAGAATTGTTGCCATGTTAAGAATTCTATTGAATCCCTTTGGCAACTTATGCTGGCCAGACTGTAACAGTAATTAATATTTTAATGTGTAGAATTGTTGCCATGTTAAGAATTCTATTGAATCCCTTTGGCAACTTATGCTGGCCAGACTGTAACAGTAATTAATATTTTAATGTGTAGAATTGTTGCCATGTTAAGAATTCTATTGAATCCCTTTGGCAACTTATGCTGGCCAGACTCTAACAGTAATTAATATTTTTAGTAGCACATTGCCAATGCAACATTAAAATTATTTCCTTGCGAGAAAACAACTGGTATTTGACATTAAATGCATATTTTTTTCACTAATTTAAATAAAACAATTCAAAACGGATTATATCTCATTTTGAGTTCCCGACGTTTCGGAAGCTTCAGTGTTCACGGGGTCGACTGAGAAAATAAATTTCCTCTGTCAAAATTACGATTTGTGTAAAGTACCCACTTTGAGAAAACAAATAAAGGAGTACATACATGCCAGATGGGCCTAATGTGTAAAGACAGTCACACATGTGCCAGAAGGGCTTAATTATTTTACTTTAAATATAAACTACCAGCAGCGTTTCACAAAATGAGAAAGTAAACTTTTTAGTATACTTTTCCCGTAGTTTTACTTCACACATGTCTTAGAGCCTGCCTACGCTAAGTATAACCTGATCATAGAATAACCTGGCAACCCTAATGAAACCAGATTACACGGGGTTGCCAGTTTTTCTATGCAGACTTAGCGTAGACAGCAGTGACGTGGCCTCCATATAAGCCGACGCCCACCGGGTTGCCCAAGTAAAGGCATATAACCACATCATCACAACACAACAAAACTTATTTAATTACCTTTCGTTTCGTTAAGCCCCGTTTTGTTGTGTTGTGATAATGAGTGAAGATCGTCTAAGTTTAAATCAATGTTTTATAACGACATTTTTCTCTAAATATGAGCAAGTGAATACGCTTTGGCTTCCCTTTCAATTTCCCTGAAGCCACGTCTCTGGTACACAGACTCTAATAATTCCGAATAATCAGTAGTTTCGCGACCACTTGTAGGACAAATTGTAGGGTAAATTCATAATCTAATTCCGGTGCGTGTGTGCTGGCCCTTATAACACAACCCTAACCTAAGGCCTAGTTTTATACCACAACTATCTAAAAAAAACGGTTTTTATAGTAAAATAAAAAGTTCTAAGGAAACTCGTCCCTGCGGATCACCAAAGTGAGTTAAACTTTATAAAATCATTTTAATGCCTGCTCTGGGTTAAAAAGTTGGCGAAAAAAAGTAAAAAAAACCGCGCCGGCCTAAAAGCTTTTAATATCACTTAATTCCGCCGACGCGCTCGCTACGCACTCATATCCAGGGTTGCCACCCATTCTATAATAAAATAAAACCGGCCAAGTGCGAGTCGGACTCGCGCGCCGAGGGTTCCGTACAAATTTTTACTTACCCTAACTTGATTATCCGGTACCGGTTGAGTTAAGTTTGCACCTGATATCTATAGCATTGCATACAAATCAGGTGCAAACTTAACGCAACCGGGTTGTTCTAATAGGTTTTTTGCAAATAAAAAAAAATTAGCTAGTTAGAGACATGGCTATAATTTTCGTGTAATATTTATGTTTATTAATACAAATTGTGAAAATTTCAAAATTTTCGATTGGTAAACTTCGGAGATAAAGGGGAGGGAATGGTATTTTTTCACATTTTCCTTAATAAAACAAAAACTAATCACAATAAAAAAATTGTTCAAAAATGTGCAGGCGAAGCCTTTTCATATGATACTTCATTTGACCCAGTAGCTAGACTTTTAATTTTTGCCCCTCTCATAATCGTCGTTTTTTTAGAAAATAAAAATATATTTTTAAATATTTCCTGTGCAATACATATGGGCTGACCATGTTTATAAATATTCCAAATTTTAAATAGTTAGCATAAGTAGTTTTTGAGATATGGAGCTTAAATAGTCGGTCAGACTGACAGACGGACAGACAGACAGAGTCGCACCATAAGGGTTCCTTTTGTACCTTTTTGGTACGGAACCCTAAAAGCGGCAAAAGCGGTAACGTAGTAACTGCCAACTGAATCCATTAGCGTTTACTACGTTTCTATGACAAGCTACCTGAAAAATGGTTGAAATCGATCCAGCCGTTTTGACGTGATGAAGCAGCAAGGCTCTTCATAAAACATACCAATAATGCAAAAAAATATTTTTCGATTCAATGACCTTTAAATAGTCCGTTCACTTATATTTTCTTATTTTTCACGACTTACTTCTATCATACATAACACATAAAGTACGCTAAAATAGTTTATTTCGACACGAGTTCTAAGATCTAACAAAAAATATCTTCACGAAAATAAAAAATATCTTTACGAACGTAAAAGGTTGTTATTGTTCGACTTTATACATACTTTATGTTTATTATGAGTGTAAACCAACATCTATCTATAGTAGTATGAAGTTGTAAAAATTTAATTTAACTTATTTTTATGGAAATATGTAGGATACTGTTTCTTCGACTACAAAAAAAAAGGCTTATGATTTTTTTTCCCGCTGACAGTTTTTTTTTAAAAAGGAGGCAACCCTACTCATATCGTATGCTGACACTAATTCGCTTTGCTATAACGTTTACTACTCACGACCACGGAAAAATATGTGTAACGTGTCCGACACGATCTCAACCCAACATAACCAATAAAATAACTACAGAAAATATTTTTTTAAAAACCCCCCGACTTAAATGAACATAACAACAAAATTTGGAGTTCCTAGCTTCAATATTGGCTGAGATCCGGTCACTTGTTCCACTAAAAGCTGAATATCTTGGAGACAAGTGCTCCGATTTTCATCAAACAACGCTAAGAACACTTGGGATAAAATTATCTATGTCACAAAAAAACCGCACTCAAATCGGCCGCACTCATCCGTATAGACGCTACGATGCCACATACCAGACACGTTAAACTTATAAGACCCCTCTTTTTCACCGGGGGTTAAAAAACCAATCGACTTCAGACAACTTTAATCACGACAAAAATAAGCAGTCAAAATATTCATCCCCTACGGTCCCCCCTATTTTTATTTATTTTAAACGGCGTATAAAATGGCATTTTTGAATTAATAAAATGTAAAGGTATAAAGTTGTAAAAACGAAATGTCAGTATACATTGAAGATATTTTATAAAATAAGTGAAACGGACTATTTGAAAGTCACTGTATCGATTTTTTTGTATGTGTCGGTGTGGCTTCATCACGCTAAACGGCTAAACGGATTCCAACTATTTTTGGTACACGGGTAGCTGATTATCCACAGATAGTTATAGGATACTTTTTATCCGACTACGCAAGAAAAGGGCTAAGTTTTTTTTTATATCCACTGACGAAAAACCTATCAAACAAAAAACATTCTAAATCGGTTTATAAATGACAAAGTTCTGAGGTATCAAACATTACAAAAAGAAACAACTGAATTGAGAACGACCTTTTTTTTGGAATCGGTTAAAAATAAGTAGATTACATTTGTCATGTGACCGTAACTGCAGTTAAAATAAAAACTAGTTCTACTATAAAGTTGCAAAAAGTCTGTAGTCTTGACATGCCGTGTCCTGTATTTTTTGCCGTCAAATGGAAATGGGCTGAAATTGCTATATTACATTACTTTGTTGACACAAGCATGATTAACACAAGCCTTTACCAAGTTACCGGCTTTCATTTTATAATGAACTTATGGCTCGGCAGGTTTTTAGACGACGGTGGTCTGCGCGCGTCATGGCATTTCACGGGTTATGAACTTCGTATGAATTTCGATATTCTTTATTAATTAATCGCATTTCTTATACCGAATTAATGTTTTCATTCTAAAACTTTCGCTGCCAAGAATGCTTGAAAACTTGGCAGCTACTAGTGTTGTATAAGTTATTATATTACTGGATCCACGATAGCATCCAGTCGGAGTCTTGAATTTTTTTCATTATTTAGTTCTTTGTATTTATAAGAATTTTCTTAGTCAAGAAATTCACTATAAAAATCATGAAGATCGTAATGGTAATATAAAAAATTTCGTAAAAAATCGAGGGGAGGGTAGCTGGAACGCATTCAGAATTAAAGGGAACTCTAACAGGTTGTTTGGGGATACAATAGGAAGGCCAGTGGCGTGTGGTCCATATAGGCACAAAGGCAGTGCCTACCCTGACCGACCATGGCTCCATACAGACACAGAAAAAGTGCCTACCCTGAAGCCCTGAACGACCAGGGCGTTACATAGGAACAGAAAAAAAGTGCCTAACTTGCAGAGGCGTGGCGTCAGGAAAATTACAAGGGAAGCGTATTCATTAACTCATATTTAATAAAAAAGTGGTTATAATTATAAGCCTTTTCTTGGGCAAGTCGTTGGGAATCGGCTTATATGGACGCCACGCTACTGCAGTACCTTAGCCAAAAACCCAGTGCACGCCACTAAGGAGGGCTATCCTAAGTTTTCGACCTCGAAGACCGTGAGCTTACTTGGGGGTATGTGGTACCCAAAAGGTGCAAGTCAGAACATGTTGAGGTTCTTGTCCCCCCCCACTCATAAGTCAGCACAGGGTCCTCGAGGTCTAAAGGTGCGACCACATTTGTATCATTTGTCCGATCTGATTTTCGTCCCGTGGCATGATCGCGTGTCGCGGTCACGCGTTTGGACGTTGCGCCGATCCGATCGCTCGAAATCCATGTACTACACGTATCACACACTTAGATCGGACAAGCAGGGCGTGATCGCCGCGCCGACAGTGAGCGTCCAAGCAGCGCGATACGCAGTCATGTCACGCCACGGTGATCGGATACGAGCAAATGATACAAGTGTGGACGCACCTTAAGATAGTCGTCCTATTGTAGTAGAGTAACTCAGTAGAGGTTACAGAGAAAAGTTCATTGACCCTCATGCTTAAGTATTGACACAGTCGTTATGGACAGGCTTAATGCCACAAATCTAGAACATTCTGTACGTAACCTACATTCGCGTAATCTGCGTTTGGCTTCGTTAATGTATACTATTATAAAGTTGTAAGAATGAAATGTCTGTACATTGACGGTATTTAAAAAAACGATTGCAATGGACTATTAGTGGAAAACGTCGATTCCAATATTGTTCTATAAAATATTTTGGTTTTATTTGTCTAACAGCTCTACCGTGATTATTTCCCCTCACTAGCTCGGAAAGCCGTCTTTTACCCTTTAAGACAAGTGGGTAAAAATGCATTTCATCCACTAGTGGGGAAAGTAGTTTGACCTTGGAGCGTGTTTCAGTAGCTTTTGACAGATAACAAAACGTAAAACGCTCATAATAATGGTTCGTTCGATATTAATTATCATTAACTAAATGCTTTAAGAATTTAATAAAAATATTTATATAGCTTAATTTAATGATTTTAAGTCATAAACCTTAAAATTTCATAGTTAACATTTGTTTTTTATAATGATGTTGAATATAATTCCGAACGCATAAGTTGAGTCGAAGCAATTACAAAACGCATCGTCAGAAATATCAAAATTGTCAACAAAATTACCTAAAAACTTTTCTATTGATGATGATTCTAATTAACCTGATGATGATTGTAATGTGTACACATAAAGACTTATTTTTTATGAGCAGTTTTTTTGCATGTTGCACTTTCTTCAATGTAGTGAGGTGAAAAGTTTTGTGTTACACACAGGTGCTAAGTAGTGTTTTAATTCTCGTGTGTCACTCACTCACACTCGCTACGCTCAGGATTCTATTTTAAAACCCTTTCGCTTGCTCTTGTTTCGATTCCACAATCGCGGATAAAATACAACTTAGAACCTTTGTATAACATAAAACAAAATTTAAAAAACCCCCCCGACTTTTTCCACTAAAAGCTTGGAGACGAGTGCTCTGATTTTCATCAAACAAAGCTAAGAACACTTAGAATAAAATTATCTGTGACACAAAAAAAAATGCACCCAAATCGGTCCATCCGTATAGGCGCTACGACGCCGCAGACAGATACACAAAGTCACAGACACGTTAAAGTTATAACACCCCTCTTTTTTGTCGGGGGTTAAAAACTATTACAGTTATTTTAAATTCAATTCAACAATGTCTAGTCTTATAAGAGTATAAAGTTGTCAAAATAAGAGGTCTGTATATTGAAGATATTTAAAAAATAGTGATACAGACTATTAGGTTTTTTTTTAGAATGTTTGTATGTGTCGTTGTGGCTTCGTCACGCCAAATTGGCTAAACGGATTTCTTTCTTGCTTAAGCATAGTCGAATAAAAAATTATCCGACTACGATCAAGAAAAAAGAGAGTTATCATTTTTTTCTCAAGTCGCGGACACCCTTTAGTGTTTTATAAAACCCACTGAACTGAGCAAGTTAAAATGATGATAAATCCTAGTGAGTTAATATATAACTATTATCAAAAGTTAAACTTAACATACGTTGACATTTACAGACCTAGATTTAGGCTTTAATTCTAAAATAACAGCGATTTTCGGCCTATTCCCATTCGTTAATCGTCTTTAATTGAGGTCGTCTGATCTAAATCGGTAGCATCTATTGCCTAAATCTGACAGGACGATCTAAACCCGGGTCTGACCCAGTCAGGCCGATATAGACCATGTGCATATTCTGCATAATTGATTGTGATGACAGTTCTAGAATAGAACCGATCGTTACTGCCCTTTTGAGTTAGTTTCCCTGATACAGTGATGTACGTACAACTTTGGTCCCCTCCCCAGACTCATCTCATCATAACACCCTATACCTTAAAAAAATAGTTGTTGATGGGATAAATCGACTAATCGGCCCCCCTTTTGTATACTCTGACCTATCACAACACATCAAACGCAGCTTAATCGCGTATAAATATGATTTTGTTTAATTAAATACCATTCGTTGATAATTCTTCGATATTTCGGACGACGTCCGTCGACGTCGCGTTACGTCCAATAGTTGACGGTGTATAGAAAAAAAAAAACATTTAAGTCTTTTTTGCTGCCCAGCTATGTGTATCAAAAATTTAATCCGTGTAGCCGATTTGGTGTGATGAAGCCACAGCGACACATACAAAGATTAAAAAAAAAACGAGTAATGGTCATACAAATTCTAGAATATAGCCGTCTTTCCTGTGGTCAACGCAATAGTTAAGGGCTGGGGTACATACAACTGATATTTTTATCGTATAAATCTAGGGTAATAATCGATTTGTACATCAGATAAGGTCCTAAGAAAAAATATTATTTAAAGCCCTTAACTTTCGGGTGTCCACATCCGCAGGAAAGACGCATTACGCAATTCATACTAAAAAACTGTATGACCCTTAAGTGACTTTCAAAGAGTCCGTTACAATCTTTTTTTATATCTGCAATGTACAGACATTTTATTTTTAACCGACTTCGAAAAAAAGGAGGAGGTTCTCAATTCGACGGTTTTTTTTTTTTTTATGGATTTCAAATCACTTACAAGTAACCGTATGTATACTCAATCTATACAGTATATACAGTTAATCTTATTTTGGAGTCGGTGCCATCGTGTTACAACTTACTAAAATCGTCAATTTTCAATATTTTACACATTCTTTATATGGCACCGACGCCAAAATAAGATTGAATCTATACACTGTATAGATTGAGTATACATACTGTTACTTGTAAGTGATTTGAAGAAACTGAATTATGGCGTTATTTTTTACTTTTTAGTTTTTTTTGGAGTCGGTTTTATTTTTTTGTTTAAAAGTTTATTTATTTTACACTTTTTAGTTAATCGTTACTTAAAAGTGTATCTCGTGACGATACGAACAAGCCCAAACACGGCTAGGATACATTATTACAACTTTATAATAGTATAGATTTGTTGCTTCCTGACATATATATTTGTGACTGTTTTTGGGAAAAGGTCCCACTTTGTCGATATGGAGTTATGAGTAGTTCCTAATACTACAGATCATACGCTATCTTTTGTGAAAGATATATGTCTCTATGCGTGTAAAGCGACAATTGAGAAAACGTTGGTTAAAGTTTGAGACGGCAAAAAACACACTTGTACTTTAGCCATATATATATAATCCCATACAAATTTCTATGACACTGAAAAAAAACCTTGTGGCCAGCTACATACTCCTTACAAATAATTAAAAATAAACAAACAAACCTGATGACATTGGCCAAACATTCTGATAGAATTGCTCAAACTGTACTTTTAGTTTTTCATGAAATATACAATTTTAATGTTATAACTCTTTTTTATTTTTTCGCAGTCGAAGTGAAAAGCAGAGTATTTAACACGTGGCTAAAGGCCATTATATGACACTCAGATATAGTTGTCCTCGCTCATTTCGTGAGCTCATCCAAATGATCACTTCGTGTCATAATGGCTTAGTTTAGCCCCTTGTCAAACAATGTACTATTTTTTATTCGTATTTTTTTATACTGTACTTTTCAGGTCATTTTTCATTAACTTTTTGACATAATAACTAACTAAAGGGATCCATAGAATTATTTCTGTCTTTTTTAGCATGAGAATATATTTATAAATACAACTTTAATGATAAATCTGCGTGTCGTGTTATAAATATAGAAAATAAACCCACATTCAGGATGGACATATTTTCGTTCTGTTTTTATGTTCAAGCCTCCGTAACATACAAACTGCTAACTATGTAACCACATGCATGATTTTGACTAATTTAAAATCCTTAAAATATGCCAATTCATTTGATACTAACCACTCCATAACTTCAAAGTAAAAGTGTGTTTTTTACCGTCCCAAACTTTAACCACCGTTTTCTTAATTGTCGCTTTTTCACTTTTGCAAGTTTGAAGAATTTTAAATAAATAACTATAGCACTTAGAGACATATTTTTTTCACCGAAAAATAGCTTATGTTTTGTTATATTACAAACTACTCATAACTCCATATCGACAAAGTAGATTTTTTACCCTAAAACAGGCACAAATATGATATCAACGATTTTTTTAGGTATTCGACAAAGTGGGACGCTGGGCACTAAACTTTGAGGCCTTAAAAAGGTGCTTAAATTTGACATTTATGGGTCGACATCAAAATCATAGGTTTATTACAGTATGTTCTATAATTTTTCATTGAAAATCGATTTTCGGTAGGTTTTGCCATATTTCACTAAACTGCCCGTAACTAGAATCGACAAAGTGGGATGTTTTACTAAACTCACTCACATTTAGTCGAGGATCAAATTTTTGTCAAGTACATACATAGTTAAGGCATTTCATTTGGCTAATAATTTTAATTGATTGATACAATTTATATGCCAACTTTATGTTAATTAAATGCCTTAAGTACTTGCCAAAAATTTGGACTTCAACTATGAGGGAGAATGCAACGGATGCCTTTGATAGCCTTATCATAAAATCGCTCACGTAATTTCATTAGATTTAATATGGCAACAGATTCCTCTTTAAGCGCTTTTCGGCAGCGACGATCGATAAAATCACGTCTAGGCCTCACCGTATATGCCTGCAATATCATTAACGTGCGTCTCTCTTACACTTTAGGTGATGGAGAGGGACGTCGCAAGCTAGCGTATGTTCGCTTAAATGGCGGCCGCATGTCAAAAGTTCACTTCGTTATACAAGCTGTGGTGTTTGATTTTTAGGTAACTTTGAAGGCACTTTTGAACCTTAATCCATACTAATATTATAAATGTGAAAGTGTGTCTGTCTGTCTGACTGTCTCTTACCTCTTCACGCTTAAACCGCTGAACCGATTGGTATGAAATTTGGTATGGAGATATTTTGAGTCCAAGGGAAGGACATGGGCTACTTTTTATCCCGGAAAAATACCCTTATCCGCTATAACCGAATTTAAGGAGGACGAAATAGGAGGCAGAGTTAGTACACAATCAATTCGGAAAGTGGTAGACCAATTTCTTGGCCGATTGTACATTCTTCAGGTCACTATTATCAAGGATCTTTAAAACAAGAGGACAATCTCCATACAAAAAGCCGTTCCCCGATATGTACAACGCCTTCTATGTATCTATCAGCCACGGACGTCTACTGCTGAACATAGGCCCCCCCCTATAGTTCGCCACAGGCTGCGATTTTGCGCAGACCGCATCCACCGACTCCCCGCGACCGTGACTAGGTCATCCGTCCACCTAGTCGGAGGCCGTCCTACACTGCGCTTTCCTAAGCGCATCTATGTATAAAAATTATTATTTTCAATTTCTCAACTTTACAAGTCTGACACAGTATGTTACGATTTATTAATATTAGCAATTTTTCAACGAATTGTTACTGTACCTACTATGTTTTTTGTTCAATTATAACATATTTAAATGTTTAGTTTTAAAGCGCCATCTAGTTTTTGCCTGAATCTCCTTGCGATGGGATCACGATCCAAAGTATGGCACCTGTCAGTCCTCTTATTTTAATGGTCCTTGCTAATATCTTAACTCATACTGATTTTAAGTACTGACTGTCGTGAAATGATTATTGTTTTAGATTTAGGTCACAAAGTCGGTATCTTTTTGTATTTAATTGTTTAGTATTAACCGACTTCCAAAAAAAGGAGGTTCTCAATTCAACGGAATGTTTTTTTTTTTTTTTGGATGTTCACCGATTACTCAAAGACTAAATGCCCGATTTCAAATATTTTTTTTTGGTTTTATAGAAGGCACTTTCTAGTTGGTCCCATTTAATTTTGGTGAAGATCTGATGATGTAATCCATGAGGAATTGAAGGAACTCCTCAAATATTTTGGTATTATAAGAAACATAATAAGTATTTGCATTCAGAAAGTGTAAATTGGTGAAGTGGAACAATTCTGCACCCTTCGTCCATTTCCACGTTCGTCTACTCGGTCCCCGTTCGTCCATTTCCCAGTTTGTCATTTTCCCGGTTCATCCATTTCCCCGTTCGTCCATTTCCCATTTTGTCATTTTCTCTGTTCGTCCATTTCCTCGTTCGTCTATTTCCTTGTTCGTTTATTTTCCTATTCTTCCCTTAAATATATGAGAGATACGTAAATAATATTTAATGGTTTTGACTAGGTCTTTTAACTAAAAAGAAAATATAGGTAAAATACTAAAAGATTGTTTTTTATTTTTATGTCTTAACCTATACTATTTTTTGCAACAGCTAAAGAAAGATGCCCGCAATTTTGATAGCAAAGTATGTCAAAGTTTTGATAAAAATAAGGCAAAGCAAAATAGAAAGCATCGCGACATTTATTTTCACAAGACACATGCCAGACTTTAAAAAAAAAAAATAACGAAATTACAGTTAACCGCTTTTTAAATAAAATTATTTACATCAGTCTAAACTAAAAGAATAATATAAAATACACAATAACAAGCGTTAAAAGTATAAAAGCTGTATAGAATTTTGTTAAGTTTTTATAAAAAATACTAAATTTTAAATTATTATTTTAATTGTCCTCTCTTTTGTAGTAATCGTAGTTTACGCAACTGGGACCTAATTATTAGCTTTAAAACACAGTTTTTTGAAATATTTACATATTTATCATATGAAACATTTAGTTATATATGAGGTACTTTATCATATGTGTGTAATGAATATAATATTTCTGCTGTCACTCACTTCCATAGATAAGAAAATTTCATAGTAAAAATAATAGCTGTAAGGCTGGGCTATATGTGAAGATAAAAAGTAATGTATCCAACTGTACATCATTACGGCTTAAAACACTGATGTCATCTAAAACACTCGTGTTTTAAGTCGCTTCATTAGGGTTCAGTTGCATGAACTACTATAAACACATTGAAAATACAATGCATAAATTTATTTTTTCTTGGTAATATTAGATGTATGACGATAGAACACGAAAAGAAATATAAGAACGGGGAAATAAGCGAACGGGGAAACAGACGAACGGAGAAACAGACGAACGGGGAAACAGACGAACAAGGCATTAACTCGTTAGACGAACAGGGAACCAGACGAAACGGACCGAAACCAAGTGGAACTGATGCAGAAGACCACAGAATGCCATCGGAACTCCTCAATGATAAATTATTTACGGGTGGCGACAAAATATCTTGATTAATTTAGCTAAGCAACTTCATAGTCACAAATGTAAATGTTCCTGATGAGAATGGTACCATCGAATTGATTTGATGATGGAGCCGGAAGGTAGGCACCAGATCTATGTAATAAAATAATGTATCCTAGCCGTGTTTGGGCTTGTTCGAATCGTCACGAGATACACTTTTAAGTAACGATTAACTAAAAAGTGTAAAATAAATAAACTTTTAAGGAAAAAAATAAAATCGACTCCAAAAAAAACTAAAAAGTAAAAAATAACGCCATCATTCAGTTTCTTCAAATTACTTACAAGTAACCGTTTGTATACTCAATCTATACAGTATATACAATTAATTTTATTTTGGAGTCGGTGCCATCGTGTCACAACTTACTAAAATCGTCAATTTTCAATATTTTACACATTCTTTATATGGCACCGACGCCAAAATAAGATTAATTGTATATACTGTATAGATTGAGTATACAAACGGTTACATGTAAATAATTTGAAGAAACTGAATTATGGCGTTATTTTTTACTTTTTAGTTTTTTTTGGAGTCGGTTTTATTTTTTTGTTTTTACTAATTAAAGAGTTTTTCGTTTCGTAATTACCAAGTGGCTTTACGAGTAGTGTTTTAAATTCGTTAGCACATGAGTATAAAAATAAAATACTATAGCCTTACACTATGTTTATTTCAACTTGCAAGTTCGGCAGCGGAGGAGAAAAATCATAACCCTCTTTATTATTCAACGTTGTCGGGTAAAAAGTATCCTATAACCATCTGTGGATGCACTACCCGTGTAACAAAAGTAGGTGAAATCCGTTAAGCCGAGACACATACAATCAAAAAGACAAAATATCAAAACATATTATATCTCGATTCAGTGGCCTTTAAATAGCTTTTTTTTATATGCTCGATGTAGGTACAGAAAATTTTATTTTTACAATTTTATGATAGTAAAGATGTCGTATTAAACCATTTTTTTTTGTCATAATCAAGGCTCGGAAAATTACCATCAATTATTTTGTTCCTTCATTACCTCGTGTAATTCATATTCTTGTGTGCCATACATAAATGTATTGGAATTGTAACGTAATTAATTTGCATTCAACGACACGAGGTAATGAAGGAACAAATTTTTTTTAAATGACGGGCGTTTTTCCGATCCTAGGAATAATTACACGCCTCTATAGAAAATGTATTCTTATTTCTTAGCTATTCCCAACTAAGTTACTACGAGTATTCTAGTGTTGGACGGGACCTTTTCGATGCAACTCTTTCGCTCTTTCTCCCTCGCTGAAACAGCTCCTGAAACGGTTCAACCCACCTACACAGTACTTGTGCCTTGCGCACTGCATCCCAACCCTACTCAAAGTGGCCGCAGATAGCATTCCCGTTTGTAGGTTTGCGCTACTTCTGACAATTGGTCAGAGGCCAGAGCTACCGAATACAAAATCAGGTTTAACAAAATTTCTTGTGTAGTACTTAAGTTAAATCGTTTCCGGTATAATAATTATAAATTATTTAAACTACTCAACTCAAGTACACTTCGTTCGCGGAGGAGAAGAAATCATTACCCCTTTTTTCTTCAGCGTAGTCGGGTAAAAAGTATCCTGTAACCCTCCGTGGATACCCAGCTACCCGTGTACCAAGGATAGTTGAAATCTGTTAAGCCAATTTGGCGTGATGAAGCCACAACGACACATACACACAAACAAACAAACAAAAATTTCAAAAGTGCTTGTAACTAGGCCTACTTGAATAAAGAATATTTTGATTGATTGATTGATTGAAATCTAAAAAAAAAACGATTTAGTGATCTCTAAATAGTCCATTACAAACAAATTCTTTTTCGAAAATATCATCAATGTACAGACATATTTTTTTACAACTGTTTAATAGTACTAGAAGTTACCCGCAACTTTGTTCGCAGAGGAGAAAAAGCCATAACCCCTCTGAATTTCGACAGCGCAGTCGGGTAAAAAAGTATCCTATAACCAGCTACCCGTGTACTAAAAATAATTGAAATCTGTTAAACCAATTTGGCGTGATGAAGCCACAACGACACATAACAAACCTACAAAAATCCCAAAAAACATATTTTTAGATTCAGTGACTGATGTCAGTTACAAAAAAAACTTTTTGAAAATATCTTGAATGTAGGTACAGACATTTCATTGTTACAACTTTATAATAGTAGGTATAGAAGTTACACTCAATACCTATAGCGTCAATGCAATGCATGTTTTTAGCCATTACTACTCGTATTGCACGTGTGGATATCACGAGCAATCGAGACGTTAGCTATGACCTAGAACAAACTTCTCTCTAAAGAAGCCGGTTACAAGCAGGTTCTGCTACACTGTCTGTCTGTATATACGTGTGTATATTCTCAGAAGTACTTGTACTTGATCGGTAAAGGCATGGAATAAACAAGGCTGATGAATGAGGACATTTTGATTGTAAATAGTAATACGCAATGTTGTTGGGAGTGAATGTTATGCTTGGTAAAATATATTAAATTGATTGAATTGTTAATGTTTTGGCTGTATTATATCTACATCGTATTCGAATGGTGTATCATGGGGAATGGGGGTGAATGGTGAGGCAACGTAACTAATAAAAAAAAATATCAATCACATTGAAGATATTAAAAAAAAAATTGTAACGAAAATATTTATTTTTTATTTTTAGTCTGTTTGTATGGGTCGTGGTGGCTTCATCACGCTAAAACGGCTAAACGGAATTCAAATATTTTTGATACACGGGTAGCTGGGTATCCACTGATGGTTATAGGATACTTTTACCCCGACTATGCTGAAGAAAAAAGAGGGGTTATGACTTTATCCACTCCGCGAACGAAGTTGACGGCACCAGAAACGAAATACAATTGTTGCTACGGCTATTTACCCGTACTTTTAGGTACGTATTCGTGTGCGTACGAAAGTAAGATGGATATCTATGATGAATATGTATGGAAAAAGTATAATGAATTGTACCAAATTATTTTCAGCAAAATGATCCAAATCTCTAGGTAGTTGTAACATAAAGGACAAAAACGAGATTATCGGATAGCGCGCGTTTGCGCTCACTAAACACGCTGAATGAATCTATAAATACTTCATGTAAACAGTTAGGATATACGAGTACAATATCTGTGTAGGCACGTTTGGAGAGGAAAACTTTCTACGCCATGAGGCTATGGCGGCTACAAACTTATACTGGCGAGGCTGTTAGCACTAATGAGTCTAGCTTTCAACTTTGCGTCAAAACGTCGACATTTTCTCAGTTTTTTAATAGCTCAATTAACAATACGAAACGCAGGAATTCATGAGCACAAAAAAAAATGCTAATGCACATTTCTCTAGAGGAACGCTTCGCGCGCACGCGATTCTAATCACGTGTTTGATTTATAAAGTCATATCGATTACGCCGGATGTTGACCCCACGAAGATTGCACTTACTTGCCAAAGAGTGGGTGCCACAAGTGGTAGGCTGATGGGTCGTGCGGGTGCGGGATGGGATGCGGCGGAGGCTCGCCGAGCGGTGTCGTGCTGCCGACCTCAGGCTCGTCTCGCCGCCGGCTCATCGTCGACGAGGGGACCGAGGCTCGCCGGGACGAGCCCACCCCGGACGCAGCAGCCGCTGTCGGCTCCAGAAGATTCTGGAGCGATCTAACACTGATTCGCGGTCGAGGAGATTCCTGGGACCCCGCGCTACTGCTCCGCTGCTGCGTAGCTTCCGACTGCTTCACGCTTTGCAAGTAATTGTTGTTTGGGTAGTACGGCGACGTAGGACTCTTTTGCTGTGACGTGCGAGGCGACCGCTGACTTCCCATCATGTTAGGGTTAAAGTAGGGTATCTGTAGGCCTGGCAGCGGCATAGTGGGTCTAATGTTCGGATTCATGCCGGGGTACATGCCTTGGAAGAATGGATTGTGGGCCATGGATCGCTGGCTGCTGTTGTTATAGTTGTGTGCAATCGGACTAGTTCGCGCCGCGGAATGTGATTGGGATTTGCTTTGATGGTTTTTAGTAGAATGGACGAACGGATTTTGAACATCGGCAGATTTTGATGCGGCGTCTTTTTGAGCGTCAGATTTCGACCGTGAAGCCGCTGCGTTCGCCTGATTCATCGCTTCTTGCCACATAGCGAACTGCATTCTGTTATCGTAGTCCATTTGGGGCATCATAGGGAAACCGCCGGGGGCCATAAATCGGGACGCGTTAAGCATTTGCGACAGCTCTGCATAGTTTTGTCCCGTGTAGTTCGAAGCATTCATTGCTTTTAGGAACTCGCTGTTTTGAGAGCACGCCGCCATCACCTCTAGCTGAGATAGATAAGGGAGCCAGAACATTTGGTTGAGCGCCGCGGTGGTGGCCGCGTCGATGTCCGTCGCTAAAGCGTCTAATTGTATGGGTTTTGGCGGGGCCGTTTGGTCTGGCAATGGAGTTGTACTCGGTTTAGGTTCGACGATAGTTTTCGGCTCTACCATCGGAGGTTCTTTAATCGTCTTTGGAGCCGGTACTTTTTTGGCATCGTTTTCTAAGATGTTTTCGAGTTGAGACAAAGAAATGACTAGTATATCGGGATCTTGTAGGATCGAAGGATAGGCGAAGGCCTCAGGTAGTCTGAGTTCCGGTCTCTGTATCAGCAATGCTGGGATTTCTCTCCCGGGTGCCGACAATATGTGATTCAACTTATCTTTAGGAACTAACAACGGATCAGGAATATTGAAGTCCATATTTGTCTTTAAACTTTGCAATTGCTTTAGCGGACTCGTTTCTTCAATGGACTTATGCGTCAACTTCTCCGGTTTTCTAGCGTCGTCGTTCGCTTTGAAAACTTTACTAATCTTAGCTAAATCGGTCTCATTCTTTATCCTCTTTTCTTGCGGTTCCCCGAATTCTTTATTTAATTTCCTCATTTCATCTGAGCAACTGGAGACAGTTGGACTTGCAGATTTTCTGTGTTTACCTAAGTTTAGAGGCTCGCATTGCTGTTTCGTAATGGTAACTTCGGACGTATACATCTTTGGAGATGGTGAGGATAGTAATGTTTCTAAGAACAGCGTTTGTTTACTCTTTTGCGGCATCGTGAATATTTCGGGCGAGGATGGTACGGCGGGGATTCCGCTCGGCTGCGGAGATTGCATGGCGTCGGACTCTCGTGAGGGGGCCCGCGGAATATCTATCCGTCTTGGTGAAGTGTGCGGCGTGGGAAGTCTCCTGTGCACACTCAAATCCCTCGGCAGTTCTTCGCTCCTGTCCACTGTCACAGTTTCCTCAACAGCTCTCGTTTCAGTCACCACACTATTCACCTTCTTTTGCACAGCTTTTAAACTCAGGTCAGTAGCCACTAACTCACATACCGACGTGTCCTCCGGCTCTTTCACAAATTCTTCATTTTGAACATCCGGTTCGACCTCCGGTGAAACTTCTTCTTTTGGCATATACTTATTTTCATTCTCTTCATTTTCCTCAGGCTCATCTAATTTTGGCGCCTCAGGGTCCGTGGCAATTTCATTTGGCATTGGCATTTCGGTGTCTTTAGGTAACGTAGGATTTGGCTGATCCTGTTCCGTGCTCTCTTGGTATGCCTGGGGCTCTTCAAGTACCGGTTCGGTATACATAGATTCAGTCACAACAATATTATTTTCTAGCCTCTTGTCAGCTTCTTGTTCGTACTCCATGTGATTAATTTCGTTAACTCCGTCCTGTAACTCCGTCTGTTCACTCAATGTTAACGCGCACTCAGTGGACACTTGGGGAACAAACACCTCGTCCGTCATGTACTCTTGGTCGACCGTCTGTTGGTGGTCGGCTTGGATATCGTGCAGTTGGTCTCCGATGTGATGGAGATGGAGTAACCCCTGCGCGGCAGTGATACTGCTCCGGCCGGGGGACTCCAGTGACTGCTCGAGCCGGTCGATGATGTCAGCGACCGGCGCGCCGCTTAATAATATGTCTTCCTCTTCCTCGGCGTACTCGGCGCCTCCCGTCACCAGGTGCGCGAGCTTGTCGAGCGCCTGGCCCAAAATCTGGTTGTCCTCGCAGCCCTTCTCCACGAGGGACTCGAGGAGGGCCTCGTCGTGGGGCCCACTCAGTTCGGGCAAGTAGTGCGCCTCGCTGATCGTCTCGAACAGGTCCTTATGAACCACTAGATTGTTCTGGAAGTCCTCCTCTCCGTGGGACTTCCTCTCGTAGAACATGTCCTCCGCCGTCTTCGGGGGCTCGCCGAGTTCGAAGGACATAACGTCCCTCGCGACGGCCTCGTCGGGCAGGAAATCGTACTGCGCGGCGGCGCCGGCCTCGAGCGCGAGGTCCTTGCCGCGCTGCTGGTTGAACTCGAGCTCGGCGACCGCCAGCAGGTTGTCGAGCGGCGTGGGCTCGGCGTGCGGCGGCTCGGACGGCGGGGCCGCCACGGGCCGCGGCACGGCGATGGTGTGACTGGGGATGTGGGACTCCAGGTCGGGCGGCAGCCACACGGGCGGCCCGCGGGCGCGCTTGCGCTTGCGCGCGCGCGGCGGCGCCGGCGGCACGCGGATCGCGTTGTAGATCTCGGTGCGCGGGATCACACGCCAGCCCTCGGGCGTACGCGCGATGCGGATGCGGTTCCGAGGGTCGTAGTCCTCGCAGTGGACGGCCTGCACTTGGCCGTCGAGCTGGCGCGCCCACAGGAACACGGGGCGGAGGCGCGGACGCGGGGCGCGGGTGGCGAGGCTGCGCGCGCGGCGCGGGCCGGGCGGCGCGGGGCGCGGGCAGGGAGCAGAGCGCGAGCGCGGGCGGGCATCGGCGCGGGGGCGGGCGGCGCGAGGCTCGCCGCCGCCGCCGGGCGCCCGAGGCCGCGGAGTCACTCCGGCGCGTCGCACCGCGGTGACGACGACCGCGCGGACGCGGCCCCGACGCGGACTGAGCCCGGGCCGTGGCGCCCCGCCCCGCGCCCCGCCCACGATCGATCCGCCCGCGGGCCCGCTGCACCCGCATGTAAACACCCCGCGACGTTGCCGCGCTTACGTGGCCTCGTTAATCTTAAATCCATATTCGACGCCCGGCTAGTGCCTGCCTGTCGACCGCGGGGTCGCAGGCTCCCGACACACAGACACACACCTTTCTCTGACACTTCCCGCTTCCGCATTCGACACGCCCGTCAAACTTCCAACTACACACCCGACTTAGTTCCCATCTTACAACACGTTACGTCACCCCGGGTCGGCCGGGCTCACCTAGACGGGATCAATGACGCTCGAGCCCAGGAACTGGCGAAACGTATCCGTCAACATTTTAATATCAAAGCCTCCAGTGACTTACCTTACTTCAGAGCTAACCAATATAATTTGAGTTCTGTACATACCATTATTATAAAAGGTCTTTAAACCCCGAAATCATATAAACTCACTTCCCTCGTGAAAGACACGAAAAATATTTGTAGTAAGTAAAAAAAATCGGATCACAGACCTGCGTCAAAATCACGGAAACTGTGAAAAATAACTTCCACACACTCGTATTGGTCTATATTACATTGATGTAAAATCAACTTTGACTGTAGCTGTTAAAGTTCAAATTACAACAAAACTCCATACCATCTTAAAAGCTTCCGATACGAAATATCACTAGGGAGGTTTTATACTACTATATGTAGTTTAATTAGCAGTAAATCTTAAATATTTCTCCTTATACCTAAAAACGTTTTTTTTCTCCATGTCCATACTTTGTCAGTTTCACAATATCTTCAACAACTAGATAGTGCCCGCAACTTCGTTCGCGGTGGAGAAAAAGTCATAATTGGGTAAAAAGTGACCTATGAAAACATACATCAAGCATGTGAGCGACAGTTCCGCAGCCGTTACTACAAAAAAATGCACAAGAGACGAAAAACCGACCAAGTGCAAGTTGGCCTCGCGCACCGAGGGTTCCGTACAAAATTTACGCTACAAACGGCCGTATCTATGAAACTCCAGTGTAAGCAGAGCATTACTCCTAAGCAAAATGTACGCGGTGTTCGATCATTTTATATTGGTTACCGACATAGACAGACAGACATAAAATTATACTGTTTTTAGTATTCGTTGTTATAGCGGTAATCCATACATTATCTGTGAAAATTTCAACTGTCTAGCTATCACGGTTCATGACATACAGCCTGATAGACGGACAGATAGACATACAGACAGACGGACAGGTAGCGGAGTCTTAGTAATACGGTCCCGTTTTACCCTTTGCGTACGGAACCCTAAAAATGCACAAGAGATGAAAAAACACGATGTGAAAAAGTGGACCAGCAAAAGAGCGTATCTTCACGGCACTTACGTATTTTTGTTAAGAAGCGCAGTTTTTTGGCAATTACTCAAAAACGGTATATCCGATCATATTAAAAATAGTTTAATTATCAAGCATATAAAAAATGGGATGAAAGGGGGGGCACAATTTATATTTAAACCTTAAAATGTTTTTAAAAGGACTGTCGAAATATGGGCCACACGTTGATGTTTGCTAAAAAAATCAGCGTCCGTTATTTACAAGTATGGGGGCACTACATACATGTAACGGAACAGCTTCGCTAGCGGAGGTGAAAAAGTCGTAACCCCTTTTTTTGTGACAGCGTAGTCGGGTAAAAAGTATCCTATCACTATCTATGGATACCCGTGTAGCAAAAATTTGTTGAAATCTATTTAGCCAATTTGGCGCGATGAAGCAACAACGACACACACATATAATCCAAAAAAAAACAAATCGATTCAGTGATCTCTAAATATTCCTTTACAATATTTTTGTGAAAATATCTTCAATGTACAGACATTCATTTTTACAACTATATAATGGTTCGTAGTGGATCGCAATTAATTTTTCTTTTCTACTTAGATCTTTGTATCAATATTGTATCAAAAAATATGTGATGTTTTCACATTAAAAATATAAACAAACACTAAAGTGATTACAGCGCCATCTCTCTCGTAAGCTTGACACTACTGAAATGGCAGGTCAGCTTGAAGAAATGTTGCGAAAGCGCATCTTCTTAGAGTGGTGCTATAAGGTAGTAAACCTTTCAAAAATAAATGGTACATAAGGTCGTGAGTAACGTATCGTTACCGAAGGTAGAGGATTAATTCGTTGTGAATCACAAGCGGTCTGATGGTCTAACGGATAGGACGCTGTTCCGGTATAACAGAGACGCTGGTTCGATTCCGGCTTAGACTGCAGTGGATCGCAATTATTTTTTCTTTTCTACTTAGATCTTTGTATCAATATTGTATATAATGGTTCGTTCGTAACTTAAGAGCTAAGCTCTTGTCGGTGGAATAATCGCCATTCTTCCTTACCCTCTGTTAGCTTTTTGGGCTCCTGATACGACACAGTGTCCACTTTTTCTTTTATTTGATTAAAATAGGTTAATCTTGGTTTGCCTCTGCCCTTTCTTCCGTTAACTTTATCTTCCAGAATGTTCACAAAGAAAGTATCATGTCGCATCAGGTGGCCCACCATCTTTCCTCTCCTATTTTGTGTAGTTTTCAATATGGATCTTTTTTCGTTTACTATCCTCCATACCTCTTCATTACCTCTTTCGGTCCAGCTAATACTTTCCATTCGTCTCCAACATCACATATACCTAATGGTATAAGGTTAAATATCTATTTAACTACCAAACTAAGTAGCGGCTTATACAAGACGTTAAGACATCTACACTCCTAATTTGATCAATATACATCTTATAGTCTTATAGTGAGTGAGTAAAATGCCTGTGACATACGGACGGACGGATACGACACAACTGAAGGGTTCCGTTTTTGAAAAAAAATCGCAAAGAATTTCCCTGAACAAATCGTAATCCCCACATTTACAAGTCCCAAGGGCAGTCTGACCCCGCTATTATTAAAACCCCCGGTGAGATTAAAACCGCACCACTTTACGTGTTCGATTGGTTAATAAACCTCCCCTTTTTAGGGTGCGGGCCATACGTTTCCACACACCCATCGAAAAAGGTCTTCAGCCTCAAGCTTTGCATGGTCACTTAAGCTCTTTTATAATAATATATACGATTTCACACCTAGCTGTGCAAATCCATAATTCACAATGAAATAAACTTTAGGAATTCAGATTTAAAGGTTAAATTCCTTTGTTTTTTGGGTGCTTAATTGCACTGACTTTGACATCAAACGCGATACTTATAGTTATGTTATAATTTGTTTGTTGCGGAAATCGTGGTTGATTATGACAAAACCCTTATACTCTAGTATATTCTATTAATATATTTAAGTATATAACATTGTAAGAATTAAATGACTACATTTAAATTATCAGAAAAAATTGTAACAGACTATTGGAGGTCACATTTTTTTGGATTTTTTGTATTTTTGCATGTGTCGTTGTGACTTCATCACGATTTAGCGTGGCCTAACGGACTTATACTATTTTTGGTACACGGGTAGCTGGGCATCTCCAGATGGTTATAGGATACTTTTTACCCGACTACGCTAAAGAAAAAAATAGGGGCTATGACATTTTCTCCTCCGCAAACGAAGTTGCGGGTACCTTCTAGTCTATACTATTATAAAGTTGCAAAAATGAAATGTCTGTACATTGAAGATATTTTCAAAAAAATGATTGTTATGGACTATTTGGAGGTCATTAAAACGAAAAATATTTTTTTTGGATTTTATGTATGTTTGTATGTGTCGTTGTGGCTTCATCACGCAAAATCGGCTAAACGGATTTCAACTATTTTTGGTACACGGGTAGCTGGGTATCTCCAGATGGTTATAGGATACTCTTTACCCGACTACGCTGAAGAAAAAATGAAGGGTTATGACTTTTTCTCCTCCGCGAACGAAGTTGCGGGCTCCATCTAGTAAGTATATAAAGTTGGAAGAATTAAATGTCTGTACAAGACAATATTTACAAAAAATAATTGTAACAGACTATTGGAGGTCACGGAATCTGTTTTTTTTTTTAGATTTTTTGTATGTTTGTATGTGTCGTTGTAGCTTCATCACGTCAAATAACAGCACCTTTCAGTCTATTAATAACTTTATAATTATGTTGGTATACCAGAAGGTGCCCGCAACTTATTGTAGGCGGCTCGCACCTCGGGACTGAGCGTAGTCGACTTAAAAGTATCCTATACCCATCTGTGGATGACCAGCTTCCCGTGAACCAAAAATGGTTGTAATCCGTTTAGCCGTTTTGGTTTGATGACGCCACAATGACCAATACAAAGATACAAAAAAACATTTTTCATTTAATTTCATTTCATTTAATATTTTCTTCTGTTTCCGCGATTATTACTCATTGAAATAAAACAATTTAACGTCCTCCCGTGACCATGGAAAGCTGGAAAGCTTCCGAAACGTCGGGAACTAAAATGAGATAATATACGCGATATAATCCGTTAAATTGTTTCATTTCATTTACTCATCATCATCAGTCGTTCACTCTTGGCAGAGTGGTCGTGATTACGACAATGCTGTCCACATTTGGATCCTCATCCTCGTCCTTCTTCTGGCAGACAGCAGCTCTCACGATGCGTCTCCATTTCACCCGGTTGTCTGCGAAGCGAGTGCACTGTACCATAGTGATCTGTGTGGTATTTTTAATAAGGTCGGTCCAGCGAGTCGTTGACCGGCCTCGTCCTCTCTTGCCTTCCATCTGGCCCTGGACTACCAATCGTTCCATGGAGTTCTTATTTCGGGAGATGTGGCCAAAGAACTTCAATACTCGGAACTGCATAGTCGCCGAGAGTCTATCCTGGATCTGCAACTCTTTGAGGATAAAATATTGTTGGTGCGTAAAGCCGTCAGTATTTTTTTCTATTCAGTGAGTTCCAAATAGTCCGTTACAATATATTTTTTTAAAGTATCTTGAATGTACAGTACAGACATTTCATTTTTACAACGTTATGACACTAAAGATACACCAAATTAAATCCGCACTAGCAAGGCGCGTCTGACTGCGCCAGATAATCTGCCAACAAGGAGAGATGCGGGAGATCGTGAGGAGAGCTCAGATCTCAGTATCAGCCTACCACCGACGTGGAGGCCTCGACGTGTGGTCATGTTCACCGCTCTGCCAAGAGCAGAACGACAGAGAAGATTATATCGATAGCAAATAGCGGAAACGTGGTAACCGCCAATGGATTCAGTTGTCGGTTTCTATACCCAAGTAACACCACAAGCTGTATTAGAGTTTATACAGCTCTTATAACGCACACACTAGCAGTATAAGCCCTTATAAAGCTTGTGTGCTACTTGGGTAGGCTTCTTTATCGTTACTTGTCCTAAATAGTAAACATTCTAACCTAAAATATGCATTAAATACCAGCTGTTTTCTCGCAATGAAATAAATTGGCAATGTGGCACTAAAAATATTAATTCCTGTTACTTTATGTACGAGAAATTGGGAGTTTAAGACAAAAGAGGTGTACATTTAGGTTAGAATGTTGTTTTTTTTTTAAAGTGACAATTGATTCTGTAGTTTCATAAAAACCATATGTCTATCAGAAACTAAACACAAATTTAGAAGAGAGAAGTCAGAAATGTAATGACTATGATATAGACCGTCAACCTGAAGTTTTGTGCACGCTACTACGAAAACTGTAAACATTTATCATAACTAGATTTAACTACTTGCCTACGAATTTGCCGAAATGTATTATAATACTCTAAATATTAGTAAAACTATCTCTAAATACAATATACAGTTAAATATAAGGCAGGTCCATTATTCAGTATAAATTAAATCAAATTAAATTACATACATAGATTTCAAATTAAATTAAAATAAATTATAAAATTAAACATGATTATTAATTCGCAACGCAGGCTTCGTCAAGTGGAAAACAAAATCGAATCAGCGACAAGCTTCGTCATAAAACACACCAACAACGTGTCATCCGCAACCAGGCTCTGTCAAAGTTGTGAATCGATAACAAAATTATATGTATAATTAGTGGAAGGTAAAGAAGGACTTTAAAAGGCTCGCCCGAGCCGCACCTGGCCCAAACGTTCCCATTACACTGATGATGTTGTTTTGTTTACTATTTAGGACAAAAAACAATAAATAACCTATATGTTTCCGCTTTTTGTCATCGATAGAGAAATGAGAGCGACATAGGCTACTTTTTATACGAAATATACGGGACAGTCAACTTTTTTCTGGAATTCGTTGCCATAGTTAAGCTTCCTGAGTTACTCTTTAAAATTAAGTACCTACGATTTTAAAGGATCTAAAGGCAAAAAAATATTAATTTCTAGCCAAAACCTATAGGTTTATTTTTCAAGTGACCTCATCAGTATGTTAATACCAAGGACCATTAAAACATGAGGACTGACCATCTCCACGCAAAAAGCCGTTCCCTAATATGTACAACGCCATCTATGTATAAGAAATATTATTTACAAGTATTCAACTTTGCAAGCGTGACACAGTATTTAAATGTTATTTTTTTTATTATTTGCTGTTTACGAACTAATTGTTACTGTACTAAGTTTCTTGGTACAATTATATCATCGTCAAGTTTAGTTTTAAAGCGCCATCTAGTTTTTGCCAGAATATCTCCTTGCGATCGCAACACGATCCAAAGTATGGCAAGTGACAGTGCTCTTGTTGTAATGGTCCTTGGTTAATACTTACTAAGTAACTCTGTCACCTGTCACTATTGTCTCCTGGGTTATCGGACAGAATACAAAATACAACTAGAAAAAGTTCACGCATATACCGTTCTCAATCGCTGACCAAAATACCCAAAACAAGCGAGTGAAGTCGCAGAAAGTCACACTCGCTAAACAGTAAAGTCATCTCTAGACAAAAATCTTGTTGAAGAAGTTGTAGCACGTTTTTAGTTTTCATTCACTTCTTGAGACTTGTGGATTCTGCGATCAATAACAGAACTGGTGCTGCCATCTCTTGAGGGCATTGTGCGGCTTGGAAGCAAGAGAGCTTTGAGCGTTATGGAGCACGCGATGTAGGGTTAACGACATAGATGGCGCGCATATAAACTCCAGATTATTTCTTGGTTCAATATATCAAGGAACTTTTACGCATTTGCTATATCAACGCAGGTATAAACTTTGATGAGTGGATAGGTGGAAATAATTAGGTTTACTTTCATGTAAGGAAATAATCATCTGTTTAGAAAGTGAGTATCAGGGTAAGAAAAAAACGTTTGTTGTCTTTGTGTATAGTATAATTGTTTATTTTGCAATACTTGTCATATAAATGTAATACTATGGTAACATTAAACAATTCTAATTTTAATGGAATGATTGAAGTAATAGACAATATGCATGCATTTCTATTTTTGCTTTAATAAAAGCTCATTCATGTAACGAACAGCAGAGATTTTTTTCCAATAACTACAAAAATAACAAAGATATAAGCTCTTTCTAGCAAAACAGAATTCAACATGGAGTTTATATGACCATAGTTTCGTGTGAAATAACAGTACATGTCGGATCTCTTTGTCAAATCGCTGTTTTTTTATGAGTTTAAAATGCCTATTGGCTGTGTCCGCGATGACAGCGCCAATTAAGGTACCATAGGGTAATGAGGCCCGGAGTATAATAAGGCCCATCTGAAAAATAATGGACTTCCAACAGTGTAACCATCTTGGTTATTGAAATTGACGTACAAAATGATAATTAAAAGCTAACACCAATTCAGTATATAAATTATATCTCAAATATTTCGTATTAATTCAACTAATTAAAATTACGGAGTTATGGCCCATGTGCAGCGCGCAATAAAACCTATTCAATTAAAGGAAGCCGATTTTGCTTACAATGTTGTTCTCACAGAAATATAGTTACATAAGGTCTAATTATACCATATATTAGTACCATAGCAGAAACACCCGAGGCGCGCACCTGCTGCTTGTCCCGTGTCGTCGACTCGCGAAAGCGCGAAAGTCACTCGGTGTCATTGGCGTTAAGATTTATAATACCTTTCCGAGCGACATCATTAACTCAGCAAGTGACAAAGTATTTAATCGTAAACTTAAACAAATGTTAATCGACCTCGCCTGCTACAGCATAGCTGAATTTATGTTGAGGTAAATCAATCCACATCACATATAGTTTTGTGTATCAAAATAGATAACAGCCTACTTAACTTCCTTAACTTGTGAAGATGTTTGGACATTTGTTACTTGTAACAAATAAAATGTGATAAAAATTGTTAATAAATGTAATATTTTTTTTTTTATTAAAATGTATATGTAACGTTAACGAAAACTGTGAAATAACAAATAAATACTAATAATAGGACTTCCTCCTCGAAGATAAGCCAGTGTCATCGTAAACACGCTGACGCGCTGTCCTCGAGGACGAAGTACCTACATAATAAATATGATGCGTGTGCAGATTTTTCTAACCGGCTCATTTGTATATCATGTAGTTATATAATTCAGTTATATTAAGTGTTTGAAATCTGAGCGCTTCTCGCCATTAAACGTCACAGTTTGGCGAGTAATAATTACTTTGTAAAATGTTATTTTTATAAGTTAAATAAATAAAAAAGAATAAAAAATATGAATGTATATGAGAACAATATTAGTGAAATATTGTACACTTATTGTAATAGAATCTAATGACCTGTAAAATTCTTGTAATTTTATCAATAAATATCTCAATCTCAATCTATACACTTAATATAACTATATAACGATAAGTGCTTTCAGTTTAATTACTAGTAGTGAACCATTTCCAATGGTTTTACACTTTTTCGGAAACATAAAAATGGTTAGGGCCTTAATAAACTACCCGGGCCTTATTAGGCTACCTTGGTACGTGATTTTTGTTTTAATTGTAATAAAAAATAACATGCATAAACACATGTATTTAATTTCTACGTATGTTTAAATTCATCAAAACATAGCTGTTTTAAAGTAATAATTAAATAAAGCGAATCAAAATTAGTTATTACCCTTTTTTTTTGTTGCTGGGAAAATGCGTTGCGCATCCCGCTCGGACGAGGGTTCCAAGCAGATATGTGGGACTCCCGGTCACCCGGTCTACCCACTAAAAACCCAGCGGTTTTCCTTCTCATCCGCGTTTGTGAGGACACAGGGTCGCTTGCGCATTCTACTGTGGTCCTCGCAGTATGCCCAATGGGGCTCGACCATGGGGGGAGCGTGTTGCTCCTGTGTTGTCGTGGACGGCTAGAGGCCCCGCCCCTGCCGCCTTGCTCGCTATGGCGGCGGAGGGAGCATATGCGCAAAGCGCCGGCGCGCTCGCCCCGCCCTCCGTCTGCGGTTAGGGGCAGCAAGAGGGTCATCCTCTCGACTCCTCTCCGCGTCCTCCTTCATCTTCAACACGGTGCTGCAAAAGGAGGCCATTGCGTGCCAGCACCTTTCGCTGTCGAGCATCCTGGATATGACGGTCGGCAGCGACAGGTCCGTATCCACTACAGCAGTTAAAGAGTGCCGATTTGGTCCCCATACCCGACATTCTTCCAGTGTGTGACGTACGGTGTCTATTGGTGCGTCACACTCGTGGGCCTTATTCCCCTTCGGTATCTTAGCGGTTGCAATTATGGCGGACCGTGGAATGTCAAACGGCTGGCTGTCATTACGAGAAGTATTTAGTAAACAATCAAAAAATATTACAATGAAATATCGTAATTTACATATATTCTATACGATTATGTAAGTCTATAGTGTCGATAACAAGGGCCATTAAAACAAGAGGACTGACGGTTGCCATACTTTGGATCGTGTTCCGATCGCAAGGAGATATTCTGGCAAAAAGTAGATGGCGCTTTAAAACTAAACATAAACGATATTCTAATTGAATAAAGAAACATAGTATAGTAGCAATTATTTCGCAAATAGCTAATAATAAATAAATCGTAACATTCAAACACTGTGTCACGTTTGCAAAGTTGAATAATGGAAAAAATAATCCTTATACACAGATGGCGTTGTACATATCGGGGAAAGGCTTTTTGTATGGAGATGGTCAGTCCTCTTGTTTTTATGGCCCTTGGTCGATAATAACGTTGACCTTTGTTATTTTCCGTCTAAAATGGCAGAATTAATACATTTCAGGCACTCACACACCGACATTCACATATACAGTCACGAGAAGTAAGTAAAGAAATAAATGAAATAACGCAACGTTCTTGACTGACAGATCAAATCAGTTCCTTTTTATGAAATGTCAAAACGGTCAGAAAGTCTGAAGTTTGAAAGGAAAAAAGTTTTATGACGTCATAATTCTATAAGGGTCAAATTGCCTCCTCATTCTTAGTTTTTGATCATTTTAAAATCGCCAAAAGCTTAAAAATAAGTATTCGTTGATGTTTTCTACGTATTTTCTAAAAATAACATTTAACTGCAAGCGTGACATCGTTTATGTTGACTACAGGCAAGTAGGTACCCAATTCAATATATATTTGAAGAAAGAAAGAAAATATATTTATTGCCACAGCTAAATAACATAAAATATACAGAAACAAAAAAAATATACTAAATCTAGCAATAACTTAAGCTAATCTATACATGACCCATAAAAAACCCACAAATTTTTATTACCCGGTACCGGTTGAGTTAAGTTTGCACCTGATATCTCTGGCATTGCATACAAATCAGGCAAACTTAACGCAACCGAGTTGTTCAAATAGGTTTTTGCAAATTAAAAAAAAATTAGCTGGTTAGAGTCATGGCTATAATTTTCGTGTCATATTTATGTTTATTCATACAAATTGTGAAAATTTTAAAAAATTCCATTGGTAAACTTCGGAGATAAAGGGGGGAATGGTGTTTTTTTCTCACATTTTCCTTAATAAAACAAAAACTAATCACAATAAAAAAAAAAAAATTTTTGAAAATGTTCAGGTCAAGCCCTTTTATATGAACTTGACACATTAGCTAGACTTTTAATTTTTCCCTCATTCGTTGATTTAAAAAAAAATTAAAGTATATTTTTAAATATTTCCTGCGCAATACATGTGGGCTGACCATGTTTATAAATATTCAAAATTTCAAATAGTTAGCATAAGTAGTTTTTGAGATATGGCGCTTTAATAGTCGGACAGACAGACAGACGGACAGACATGCAGACAGAGTCGCACCATAAGGGTTCCTTTTGTACCTTTTTGGTACGGAACCCTAAAAACTAAGTTTGTGGTAAACGGTTTAGGCGTCGGCATAGACGATATTTCAGACGATTATATATGTATGTAGTACTTATCGTTATTATGTAGACTTTTTGTTTATTTTTACAGCGATTATCCATTTCATTCATTGTTCTCGTTTCCAACTTGGTTGTGGAAATTTACAGAATTAGTGATTACTGTTTTTGCCATTCTTCTTGCAGTTCAGCACGCAGCAGGTTTCGTGACGCATATTTATTTAATTTTGCTTAATATAAATTAAGCATGCACGGATACGTAAATTTCCCTGGTAAATAGTGACAGTTTGTCTACCATTAGACCATCAATCCTGGTTGTCCCGCCTCCTACTCCACACCCAGCCAATTTCATCCGTATTTCTTGGCCGATTTTACTTTTACTTCCACTTTTTGACATTCTTTTTACTGCTTTCTAAGAAAAGTGATAAATTCATGCATACTCCCCATTTTCAAACTTGATCCTTGACACTAAAAACGACTCTTTATAACTAAGTATTTATTTTTTACATATTTATGTTATTATATTTATTTTTCAATGGACCATTATCTTAGCTGACTAGAATACTTAATTGTTAATTAATTTAATAAACACGTAACAACAAAACTCTATGTCACTCCATTCTAATTCCATAGATAGAGGAAGAAATTGTATCAAGCCAGAAGTGCCTTTGTGCCTATCACCGAAGTACAGTCAGCATCAAATAATGTGTAACATCGAAAGAGCAAGCATAGGAAAGCGCAGCGTGGGACGACCTCCAACTAGGTGGACGGATGATCGCGTGATGGTCGGAGGTTGCGTAGGATCGAACCCTATGGCGATCTATAGGGGAGGCCAATGTTCAGCAGTGGACGTCCGTGGCTGATAGATCTTTCTTTCTATTCGTCTCACTCTTGTCCGGCTGATATGATACCGTATGAGCCCCCCCCACCCCTCTAGGATCTTCTTCGCGACCTTGTACTCGAACTTGAGTAAAATACATTTTGTGGTAAGGGAGTATGAGCCCCCCCCCCCCCCGCTCGGATCGCCCCTGCCTCAGAGCCTCCTCGCGACCTTGTACTCGTGCACGGACTTGAGTAAGATACGTTTTGTGGTAAGGGGGTATGAGTCCCCCCCCCCTCCGCGCTAGGATCCCACCTACCTCACAGCCTCTTCGCGACCTTGGACTCGTGCGCAGACTTAGATACGTTTTGTGGGAAGGGTGTATAGGCCCCCACCCGTCCGCTAGGATCGCCCCTGCCTCACAGCCTCTTCGCGACCTTGTACTCGTGCACGGCCTTGAGCAGGTACAAGCTCCCCACGACCACGACCAGTGCAGTGCCTCCGGCGACCAGGTAGTAGTGGTCCGTGTTCCCCACCGGCACCTCCCAGATTAGCGTGTCTGTCATCTGGAATTCAAATTCATAAACTCAACTATTTTACTTACATTAGGGGTCGTCCACAAATTACGTAACGCAAATTGGGATGTACCAGTTTTTTCAAAGGTATGGCAAATCAAAAACCATTTAGAGGAATAGGTTTAATACCGTTTGCAATTGTTTGTTTATAACCGCTTGCAATTATCCGTTTTCCATTCGGATGAGTATATTTGTAATTATAACAAAGATACTCATCCGAATGAAAAACGGACAAAATTAGTATCTTAAATTAACCTATATGTTACGATTTTGATATAAAATCGAGGTCAAATTTTTTTGGGACATCCCAATTGGGTCAAAAATTTAAGAATTTTGCGTTATGTAATTTGTGGACGCCCCCTTAGCGGTTCTGAAATATTTTATGGAAGAAATAGCAAAAAGATTAATATCTATACTATTATAAAGTTAAATATTTAGTTGACTAATGCGCTTAGCATCTATCTATACTAATATTATAAATGTGAAAGTGTGTCCGTCTGTCTGTCTGTCTGTTACCTCTTCACGCTTAAACCGCTGAACCGATTTGGATGAAATTTGGTATGGAAATAGTTTGAGTCCCGGGGAAGGACATGAGCTCCTTTTTAACAGACTTCCAAAAAAAGGAGGAGGTTCTCAATTCGACGGAACGTTTTTTTTTTTTTTACGGATGTTCACCGATTACTCAAAGACTATTTGACCCGATTTCAAATTTTTTTTTTGTTTTATAGAAGGGACTTTCTAGTTGGTCCCATTCAATTTTGGTGAAGATCTGATGATGAAATCCATGAGGAATTGAAAGCACTCCTCAAATATTGTAGGCATACATATAGCGATTTTGGTATTATAAGAAACATAATAAGCTGAATGCTGAATGCAAATGCATTCAGAAAGTGTAAATTGGTGAAGTGGAACTGATGCAGAAGACCAAAGAATGCCATCGGAACTCCTCAATGATAAATGATTTACGGGTGGCGACAAAATATCTTGATTAATTTAGCTAAGCAACTTCATAGTCACAAATTTAAATGTTCCTGATGAGAATGGTACCATCGAATTGATTTGATGATGGAGCCGGAAGGTAGGCACCAGATCTATGTAATAAAATAATGTATCCTAGCCGTGTTTGGGCTTGTTCGAATCGTCACGAGATACATTTTTAAGTACCGATTAACTAAAAAGTGTAAAATAAAACTGACTCCAAAAAAAAACAATTAATGTTATTTTGGAGTCGGTGCCATCGTGTCACAACTTAATAAAATCGACAATTTTCAATATTTTACACATTATATGGCACCAACGCCAAAATAAGATTAATTGTATATACTGTATAGATTGAGTATACAAACGGTTACTTGTAAGTAATTTGAAGAAACTGAATGGCGTTATTTTTTACTTTTTAGTTTTTTTTGGAGTCGGTTTTATTTTTTTGTTTAATTATTCCGGAAAAATACCCTTTACGTGATAAACGAATTTAAGGCGGACGAAGTCGAAATAATAAAATGTATTGAAAAAACATATTTTACAATAATGATTATAGTTGTTACTATAGGCTAAAAACAAACAATTTAGGGTAGATACAAGTACTTATAAGCCTGAACTAGGATGCCCTGTGTTTCGGGCAAAATAGGATTACATAATCTTTTTTTTCAATATTCACAAGCCGAATGTAAAGTACAGCACAAAATATTTTTTAGAAAATAAATTCAGAAATTAAAATAATAGTTATTGAAAGATGGTATAATCCGCGGCACGTAAGTAAAACCAACATGGCCGCTAATGCGCAGGTACCAGACCCCCCGCCGCCTCGTTGCTATGGATACGTGCAGTGCGTCTGCTCCCGCCCCGCCGTCACCTCAGATGAGACTCTAACATCGACTTCTGCGCAGGTTTTACAAACGCCACGCATTATAATCAATGTTATTATACATATAATAGCGGTTATGAAATGGGATCGTTTATTTCAGGCAACGTGATTAACATGTATACTATTATAAAGTTAAATATTAAGTTGACTACTGCACTTAGCATTTAAGAATAATAGAGACACAGAGGGCGATACTAGTGCTTAAAACACAAATACAAAATGATTTATCGTTTGAATGTGAGTGATTATAAAAGGTAGTATTTGATTTCATCACAATCAGCCAGAATTTGGCGTACAATTCTTTGAATCTCAATATACATGTCATTAAAAATATTGCAATGTCAAACTAAAAGAATTTGAAAGAGATTGAGAACTATAAAAATAAATAATTAATAAGTGAATGTCATGTATATAAAAAAGAGATAAATAAACAATTACAATAATAATTCATTCTTAAATGTCAAGATAATAACTTGTTAAAAAATAAAAATAGAAATAGGATAAAAATGCATTAGGCATTGTTTGTTCCAAAGTGTTCATTAACAAAGTAGAACATTATTTGTAAACACCACTTAAATATTATAAACAAAGATCAGAAACAAATGAAAAAAATTTTCGACGATACTGGACTTGAACCAGTGCCTTGAGCCAGACCGGGGCAGCACGCTCTACCATCTGAGCTAATCGTCCACACCAGCAGTCGACGAATTTTGTCATCTGTTCTTGCTTATGGATCTCTGTATGGTGCATCCGACTCTTTAGCCGTTAGCGCCGCCTAGTGCAGAACTATGAAGTTACTTTCACCCCGAGGTAGAGGATTTCAAGTTATTTGGCAAATGGATAAATATTTTGACTGACATGAAAAGAATACTTTTTTCAAAATGAGCAGAGGTACGTTTAACTAGATTGTGTTCGAAAATTTCAAGCCACGTACGTAAAGTTGCGGTAGCTCAGTTGGTCAAAGTACCTTCATATACCATCCTGAACACTTCAAATCCTGATTGCAAATTTTGTAGGTCGCATTGATTTTTAGAGTACCGTAGCCAAAATGGCAAAAACCGAACCCTTATAGTTTCGTCATGTCCGTCTGTCCGTATGTCACAGGTATTTTACTCAAAAACTACAAGATGTACATTGATGAAATTTGGAGTATAGGTGTCTTGTGTGAGCCGCTACTTAGTTTAATAGTGAAACAATAAAATAAAATAAATGTAGGGGGGGGGGGGCACTTCATACATGTACCGGAGCGAAACTAAGATTTAAAAAATCAGCAAATAAATAACATTGTGGCACATATATCGACAGATCTTTTAAAAACATATTGAGGAATCTAAAAAAACTTGATTTAGGAGATGTTTTCGGAAATAATCGCTCCTAAAGCAGCATAAATTGTATCTCCCCCCCCCCCCTCACCCTTCTATTTTCTAAACCTTATGTCCAAAAAATATGAAAAAAAAAACAAAGATGAAGCTTAATGAATACTTTTAACGAAAATTGTTTTCGACATGATGGGATATGCCGTTTTAGAGTTATTGCCGAAAAATGGCACCATCCTAATGAGAATTATTAAAAGGTTGTAAAAATGAAATGTCTGCACACTAAAGATATTTGCAATAAAATAAGTGATACGGACTATTTTAAAGCCACTGAATCGCTTTTTTTTTGCACGTTTCGTTCGGGCTTCACCACGCCAAAACTACACGGATTTCAACTATTTTTGGTACAAGGGGAGCTGGAACCGAACATCCACAGATGATTATAGAATAAGAAGGTGACTGCAACTTCGTTCGCGGAGGAGAAAAAGTCATACCCCTCTTTTTTTCTTCATGTAGTCCTCAAATTATTAACCCTTCCCTCCCTGTACATTTTAGAAGTAGCAACGTTTGTCCGAAATAATTTACATCTTTTCACTTTCAGTCAAAACACCAGACGCCTTCAAAATCTCGAGCTTCCGGAGCCTAAATCGGAAATATATAAGAACGGTCCATATTATAGAGCAATAAAAATATACAATAAAATTCCTGTAAATATAAAAACTATAGAATCAGACTCGGCCTTTAAAACAAACTGAAAATTCTTATTAAATCTTCTTGATAAATCTTATTACTCTGTCACGGAATTCATGGGTGATTGAAATATCTACGGCGTTTTTATTTACATAAACAAGTAAAACTATACCTAAGACATAGTGTATGTATATAAGTTAATTTTGTACCTAATAAAAATGTTTGCTACACCCCTAGACTTAAGTCTGTAACTTGGTTGCAATAAATATCTTATCTTATCTTAAAAAGGATCCTCTAACCACCTGGAGATACCCAGTATGGATTTTTTGTAAGTTTATACGTTCGTATGTGTCGTTGTGGCTTCGTCGCACCAAAATGGCTAAACAGATTTCAACTATTTTATGGATTTACCAAATCCATTTTTTTTCTATGATCTCCAAATAGTCCGATTCAATCTTTTTTTTTTAAATGTCCTCAATGTACAGACATTTCATTTTTACAACTTTAAAATAGTATAGATTTTTTACTCAACTACACTGAAGAATATACGAAGCCGGGTTCCACTTCGGAAGCGGCTTCTGGGGAGTTTTTTTTAGACTTATCGCGTTTCGCGTCCTCAGTATTTGCAACAGGAAACCGATAGCGGTTCAAATGCTGGTAGAACTACCCATTTACTAACCATAGTGTAGGGGATCTCCTTGTACGTGTCCCAGCAGGGCCCGCCGGGGCAGAGCGTCGGCGCGGCGGCCGAGTCTGCGCCGGCGCAGCGCGCGCGCAGCCGCGGCGGCGGCAGCGAGTTGCGCGCCGTCCTGGCCGACAAATTCTCCTTGTAACGTAGTGCCACTTATATTCAATTCAAATTCAATAGGGATGATGACTGTACTTAAATAATAATACAATTTTGATGCGTCATGGTGATTTTTATGATAAAAAACAAATTTGAGTTCGATACCTTACATGTAGCTCGTTTTATGAGCCTTTAAAGTTAGGTGGGAAAGTCCATTTTTAAAGTATGAAAATATTAATAAATAATAATACCATTGACTAGGGTCAAGGAGGGTACAGTCGCTAGGATTTTTTCAACGGGCTATAGCATGAAAAGTATAAGTGCCTGAAATATTTTTTGTAGGCACAAAGCAGCGTTCATTATTTAAATTGTATATGTAGTAAATAGATTTCCAATTGCTTTAACCAAAAAAGAGATAACGACCTTTTTTTAAAAAAAAGGGAATCTAACCACTGTGTACCCCTAGTAAACAGTGGCTCAGAGATTACTGAAAATGACTGTTCTTGTAGGTTTTAACTGACGCTACCAGTGCAGAACTTGTAATTATAATGATACACAGTGGCTACTACACGTGACTTCATAGGAGGTAGAGGGGGCGCTGACATTTTTAGCAAAAATAAGAAACTTATAAGTATTTGGATATTTTTTTATTAAAATCATAATTCGTGACAAAAAATAATATTAGTGGATGTACACCTTTGTATCGGGTTCAACCCTGTTTTGATCTCCTCCGCCGTAAGGTTGCCTATTCCTGGGCACTGAGCGCGATCTGTTTCGTCGCGGCATTCTATAAATTCAAGTTTCTGTAGGTACAAGTTTTAACATTTCTTTTATTAGCAGTAATTTGGTTTTAAATTTGAAGTTCTAAGAATCAATGAACAACAGTTTTTATTCTACTTTCAATAAATTAAACTTTGTCGGTATTATTTTTATAAGTTCATACGTACACAGTGGCTCGCGAGCCAGTGCGTACTTCTCCAAAACGAGCTACTGTTGACCCTGACGCCATTTTGGAATCAAGATCAAAGTAGAAACAAACGCATAGACCTAGAGCATTGAATTATCAGTCAATACTAAGTAGATTAGACACACTTTTCGACAAAAACAACAGTAATGAAGAATATCACACCAGTTTTGTAGTTAAAAAACGAAGTGAAACTTACGTGAAAATGTAAATTCGGCCAGGTAAAAAACAGAACACGTCATTACACAACCACACGGCGCCTGGGCGGCTCAAGGGCTACTTCATACACAATTGTGTGTCGAACGCTTCTCATTGACGTAGAGGACAGATATAAAGCTCTTTCCCTTTCCAGCACAGTGCATTCGAGCGACTATTCTCTCCGAGCAACTGTACCCTCCCTGACCCTACTCATGAAATATATGGTAACTTTTGTTATAAAATCGTTTCGATAAACGCAAGTTTCAACATAGCTGCAGAACAAAGTTCTTAATTTCCCTATACAAGGTAGGAAGGTGTGACGTCATACCTTCATAGAGTTTAGTATGGAGCGTTTTTTGGGAAAGTCCAAAAGTGTGATTCTAAAGTTGTTGTATCTCGTGAAGTTTTTATGACATTGAAGTAATTTTTCACCAGTATTTCTGTTTATATAAATTGTGTACTCACCACGGACAAAAAATAAGAAAGCACTCTATCTCATATTTACAACCCTCGCCTGCGGCCCGTGTCACAAATTTCGGGCTTTCTTTCTTTTACAGCCCTTGGTAAGTAATGTACTATTTCATCACACTTGCTCGTAAAAGGGCGTATAGACGCCTGCACATAATAAAATAACACCCTTTGCAACAGCTATAGCCGATTTACCTCCCACGGGAGTTATGGATTGTATAACTCCCGAGGGAGTTATCGAGTTTAGTCTTAAAATATAGGACCCACTTGTACGTCATTTCAGACTACGGAGGTTTCGAATCGGCCAAGATTTATTTCGTATCTTCGAAACTTGGATACGAACCAATTTTACTGTATACAAAACTTATACGGCACAATTTACTGCATTAGGAGTATTTATTTTTAAATATTATTTCAAAGTTTTGCTTTTATTTTATTAAACTTCATTTTGAAAATCGCTGTCTAAACTTCATTTTGTCTGTGGAAGACTATATTGGTAAAGGTCGTCAATCCCTTTTAACGAGGGCCCTTAATTTATTTGATTACTAGCTTCTGCCCGCGACTTCGTCCACCTTAAATTCCTTTATCACCGATAACAGTATTTTTCCGGGATAAAAAGTAGCCTATGTCCTTCCTCGGGACTCAAACTATCTCCGTATCATATTTCATCTTAATCGGTTCAGCGGTTTAAGCGTGAAGGTTACCTCTTCAGACAGACAGACAGACACACTTTGCATTTATAATATTAGTATGGATTGTTTTTTAAGCTTTTTTTTATTTTCTTGCAAATGTGATGAAAAACTACATGTGTATCACGGGCAGTAAGTTTTACAGTACTCCCCTTCTTACCGCCCTTGGTGCACAATGTACTATTACGCCATCCACTGGTTCTCCTGTATCACATATTGTCAAACTCACCCGCCTCCAGGACCCGCTCGGTGGTACCGGGCGTGCACCGGTACCCAGAGGGAGAGTCGGTCCCCGGTCACCTCGCCCAGGATATAGACGCTACTCGGGATGGCCTCCTCTGCCGGCAGCTCGATGTTGATGCGATTCCTCGGTATCACATTTAGCTAGAATAGTAAATTATCGGATCGTGATACAAACGTCGCACTCCAGCGGGCATTTCGCGGGCACGTCAGGTAGTAAGGTTCACAAATAAATCAATCAATTTTCGAGTTGTCATAATATGGTATTTGTACTTAGTATTTACTACCTAGTATTTTTACCCGACTGCGCGACGCAAAGGAGGGTAATGTGTTTATCAGTCTATGTATATATATGTATGTATGTATGTATGTTTGTTCTTATCTGGCACTCTAGAGACCAAACGCGTGGACCGATTTTGGTGATTCTTACATTAATCGATTCGTCTTAAATGTCCGAATGTCACTGAAGACATGAAAATGATGAAAACTCAAAATGGCGATAATGAGACGCCATATTGTAAAAAATAAAAAAATGAAAATCGACGTACTATATCGAGTGGGGTATCTTTGAATAAGGATTTGAAAATCATTATTAGGTTTCTTTTATCATTTTTAATTTTGAATTGCCAGTTAGGAACTTTAACGATTTAAAGTTGGTTAGCAAGCCGTTCTCACTAATATTTCATTGAATTGTAATAAATCTGTGCAAGCTTCTTAATAACCCCGACGATAAAGATTGCGAAATTTACAGACTTTTATAAATTTAACTAAAAAGTATAAAATAAAAAATAATAATTAAAAAAACAAAAGACCCGACTGCGTAAAAATACTAAAAAGAAAAAAACAAGTCCAGTACCCTAGAAATTTGTTAAGTTATAATAGAAACGTTTCATGATTCATGATCAACACTCATATAAAACAAATAATCAATTCTAATATGGAACATAGCGATTTGAAACAGTCGGGACCCATTGTTGGGAAGATTTGCGTCGATCTGGATTTCTTATGGGTCCATAAGTTGTTTTGTTTTTTAAATTATTATTTTTTGAAATATGATATTCCAAATTAAGTAATTTGGAATTGCATATTACAAATACTAGGTAACTAATGCTATAACATTACTTTTAAGAAATTTGGAATTGCATATGAAAAATACTAGGTAATAAATATACTAAGTACAAATATCCTATTCTGACAACTCGAAAATTAATTGATTTATTTGTGAACCTTACCATCTGACGTGCCCGCAAAATGCCCGCTGGGGTGCCACGTATGTGATATATTGTCACCAAATTAGAAGATGAAAGAGAGTTGTGTGGCAAAATTTTCAGATTGAATATCCAAACTGCCTTTGAAGACTCTTTTAAAAGATCATCGCATCACGATCAAGTTTCGGATATGTAAAATATCTCAACATCAAAAAATAAAAACAATAAAGTGACAAACTTTTACTTTCCGTAACTGTATATTGAAAACTAGCTTCTGCTCGCGACTTCGTCCGCCTTAAATTCGTTTATCGCGGATAAGGGTATTTTTCCGGGATAAAAAGTAGCCTATGTCCTTCCCCGGGACTCAAACTATCTCCATACCAAATTTCATCCAAATCGGTTCAGCGGTCTTAGCGTGAAGAGGTTACAGACAGACAGACATACAGAGACAGACAGACAGACAAACTTTCGCATTTATAATATTAGTATGGATATTTTCAGAAAAATAAGTGAACTTAAACATATTCGAAAGTATAAACAACATATATCATCTCAACACGCCACAAAAGCTTGGCAAATTTCAACTGTATGTATTTTTGGTACACACGGAGCTGGGCAGTCACAGATGAGTGAATGCTGGGTTATACGCAAAGTATGGTACCGGTGACGTCACTATGACGCAAAATCGCATATAGGATATTTTTTTAAATAAGATTGCAACGCCCAATGATTCCTTATAATGCAATAATGGTAATGTAACTTATGATTGTTTATTCATAATAAAAAAATGTTTTCATATAAAAATAATGTAAATATTCGAATATTTGATATTGTAAAATAAGTTTCTGTCATAAAAATCTTTTTTGAGACAAGCTTTTACTGCCGACTGTACTTTTCTTTGAACACCAACTAATTGAGACGTTTGTAAAAATCCCAAACTCGGTGATATTGCATTATTTTGTAACAGGGTTCCTATGACCACCTTCTGGCTCCATCATCAGGTCAGCTCGATGGTATCATAATATTGCATTGTCACCGATCTTACTTAAGTATGCCAAATTTTATCTCAATCGGAAACCAGGATGTGAGTCAAATTTACCTTGAAAGATTTGACCCATACCAACACACATACATACATTGAAAGAAAAAAATAAAGAATAGCTTATACAAGAAGAAAGCTTTTACGGGTGCCGTTTGTGGGGCCGGTCTGTTCATGCTAGCAAGGGCCAAATTAATTGTATACCTAGTAACTGCCTACCAGTGTTTAATGAATGATGACGTGAGAGACTTCATCCTGTACTCGATTGAAGCTATTCATTTTTTATTTGATTTAGAGACTGTATACATCTCTAAGAGTTTTGTTTTATTTATAGAGGAGATCCTTAAACATTTCTGAGGATTTTAATTAACTAATTTTATCTTTTTGCATGTTATGACGACTAGAGACCATATACATCTCTAAGAAATTTAGATTTAATAATAATTATGTTTAATGTATTATTCACTTTGACCCCTAAGAGACCTTAAACATCTCAGTAGAATTCAGTCAAATTATTATATTTAATTTTATCGCATGTCGTGACGCCTAGAGACCTTATACATCTCTGAAAAAAAAAAGTTTATATTTTATATTAACATTGATCTGGAGAATTTGTACATCTCCTCCGCGTGTATCAATTATAAATTAGTTATAACACAATTGTAAAAGTTTTAAGTATAATTAAGACAATATTGTAATAGTTAATTGGTACACGCATATTAATTGTTTTATATACTCTGACATTTAGAATTTGATTCTAGACACATTCTAGATTTACTAATTATTTTAATTTTTAAAATGATGATTTTATCAATAATAAGTAAGTATTATACTTAAGTTATGTGATCTGATTAGGTTTTTCTGGGTTTCCCTAATCCTTGCAACAAATGTTGGATCATATTGTATGTTTCCCAGCAAAGACTTCTCTCATTGTAACTGACAATTCGAAAGTGCTTGATTCTAAGCCTACTTGAATAAAGGATATTTTGATTTGATTTGATTTGCTTACGGAGAGAATTAAATTAAAATCACCTTAAATATAGATTGACAATAATACTTAATATATAAGACAAGAAACATTAAAACAAGAGGAGTGACATATCTCCATACAAAAAGACTGTTCCCTTATATGTACAACGCCATCTATAAATGTGACTGTTTTTGGGAAAAGGTCCCACTTTGTCGATATGGAGTTATGAGTAGTTCCTAATACTACAGATCATATGCTTTCTTTTGGTGAAAGATATATGTCAGATTGGCCAAACTTTCTGATAGAATTGCTCAAAGAGTACTTTTAGTTTTTCATGGAATATACAATTTTAATTATAAACAAAGAGAGAAACAAATGAAAAATTTTTTCGACGATACTGGACTTCAACCAGTGCCTTCAGCCAGACCACTGTGGAGTGATCCACTAATAAATTGCAAAAATTGTGATTATTATCGTGATATTTGTAAAACAAAAAGTATACAATTTTAATGTTAAGTCTTTTTCTCGCAGTCGAAGTGAAAAGCAGAGTGTTTAGTTTAACACGTGGCTAAAAGCCATTATATGACATTTAGATATATTTTGTCCTCGCTTCGTCCAAATAATCACTTTGTATCATAATGGCTTATTTTAGCTCCTTGTCAAACAATCTTCTATTTTTTATTCGTATTTTTTTATGCTGTACTTTACAATTCATTTTTTATTAACTTTTTGACATATTAAGTAACTAAAAGGATCCATAGAATTATTTCTGTCTTTTTTAGCATGAGAATACATTTATAAATAAAACTTTAATGATGAATTTGCGGGGCGTGTTATAAATATAGAAAATAAACCCATATTCAGAATTGACATATTTTCGTTCTGTTTTTATGTTCAAGCCTCCGTAACATTCAAACTACTAAGGTTGCATACATGATTTTGACTAACTTGAAATCCTTAAAGTATGCCAATTCATTTGATACTGACCACTCCATAACTTCAAAGCACAAGTGTGTTTTTTGCGGTCCCAAACTTTAACCAACGTTTTCTCAATTGTCGCTTTTTCAGCTTTGCAAGTTTGAAGAATTTAAAAAAAATAGCTATAGCACTTAGAGACATAATTTTTCACCGAAAGATAGCTTATGCTTTGTTATATTACAAACTACTCATAACTCCATATCGACAAAGTAGAAATGTTTCCCTATAACAGGCATAAATATGATATCGACGATTTTTTTCGGTAGTCGACAAAGTGGGACCCTGGGCACTAAACTTTGAAGCCATAAAAAGGTGCTTAAATTGGTCATTTATGGGTCGACATCAAAATCAAAGGTTTATTACAGTATGTTCTATCATTTTTCATTGTAAGTCGATTTTCGGTAGGTTTTGCCATATTTCACTAAACTGCCCGTAACTCGGAAACTAGAATCGTCAAAGTGGGACATTTTACTAAACTCCCTCACAAATAAGAATTATTCTTTACAATTCTTCATCGTTTTGCAAGTGTGACACAGTATTAAAATGGCTGTTTACGAACGAATTGTTACTCTAATAAGTTTCTTTGTAGGATTATAATATCTTAATATTTAGTTTTAAATAATTGGGATATTGATGGTACTCAAATAAAAAAAAAAAAAGTGAAATGATAGTTTCTTGCGTGCAGCTTGTTTTATCAGCCTTTAAAGATGGGTGGGAAAGTCCATTTTTAAAGTATGAAAATATGAATACCTAATGATACCATTGAATAACCCATGAAATATATGGTTACTAGTATTGTGAAACCATTAGCAAAATTAAACATAGCTGCAGAACAAAGTTCTGAATTTCCCCATATGAGGTAGGAATGTGTGACTTGACACGTTTCTAGGCTTTAGTAAGTATGGAGCATTTTTCGGAAAAGTCCAAAAATGAGATTTTAACATTGTTGTATTTTGATGAGTTTTTATGAGATTGCAGTAGTTTTTTCACCAATATTTCTGTTATTGAGAGGTCTTTATATAACACAATACAGAAAAAAGTTGTCAAAAATTGTCATCATACCAATTAAACATAAATTGGTTATTGTTTCCAACAATCTTCTTTTTATAACAAAGACGAGACAGTTAATTATGTTTTAATATATTATGTACCAGCTGCTCATACTCAGCAGCATACTCAAGCTTCAATATCTGTAAACTAAAGAGGCCAATTAAGTTGTTGTATGATCGAGATAGCTATAATCTAGATAAAAACACTGTCTGTAGCTTGTCGTCATACATCTGTCATCCCAGCACAATTGTTTTGCTCATTGGTTAAAGGATACACTGCAGTAAAAGAGAGGGTTATGATTTTACTCATCCATGAGCAAAGTTTTTAATGATGATGTGAGTCCCACTAAGATCAGACACCGAGTAAGAATATGTGGCTTAAATTTACACTTATTGTTTTTTTTTTAATGCTAGCGATATGCGCTATTTTATCCTGCTGCTGAAATAGCGTATTACATTATTTATCGCCATCATTAAAAAAACACAGTAAGCGTAAATTTAAGCCATGTTCTTACCCGATGTCCGATCTTAGTTGAACTTGCCTTCGTATTTGTTTTTTTTATTCTAAGCAAAGCCCTATCTCCTTTGTTTCCTCCCTCTCATGGACAATTATCCTTGTTGGCCACACCTTAGTCTGAAATAGTTGGTCTGAGTATGGTTGATAATGTCTATCAAAATATATTAAAGTATATAATAGTGTTACCTTATTGGCTCGTTTCAAGTCCCCCAACTCGTCAGGGTTGGCATAAACTCCAGATGGCAAGGTCTGTTCCAGATTAATAATGCAGTCTCGGAATGACACTGGGTGGTCATCTTCATCTCCGTTGAACACTATGTCGTAAGTTATATTCCTGAAAAGGGGACAAGGTACACATTTTATTAAATTATGTTTATGTTACATTGATTTAAACTTACACGATCTTCACTCATTATCACAACACAACAAAAATGGGGCTTAATCGCGTATAAATTTACTTACTTTTACCCAGAACTGAAAAACAGACTGTACCTGTGGAACCCTTCATTGCGAAGTGTTTGCTCGATTTTCACGTTAAAGTTACATGAATTTGTGGATGAAACAGCGATAAGACACGATAACACGAAAACACTTTTCAGCATAGTTGTTTCTCAGTTCTAAACACAAATTATTTGGTATATATAACTAAATATTTCGAAAATATGAACTTGCGATTTGATTGAAAGGAAATTTACAGAAAATGCATATTATTTATTATTGTTATTTCATACTGTAAACATACATTTAGGTACATAGATAGGTTAGGATACGATACGATGTCTACTTGACGTAAAAGCGACATTGACGTTACGAAAATGTTGCTAGTGTAGAATAAAAAAGCCAATAAAACTTTCTCATCAAAATTTAGCCAGACTTGATAACCTTGAACTACACGCATTGATTCCAATTTCAATCGCAATAATTCAGCGTGGGAATGCCGACAGCCTTCTGGGTACCCTACTGCTAGGCACCGATTATTGGTTCAACTACTTACTACTTATTTAAAATATTATTTTATTTTTCTACTTTAGTTTTATTTGTTTAGTCGAATAGCTTAGGCTTAGGATAATAAATTCATAACCCTTTAAATTTTTTTAAAAGGGATACCAATAATGAAAACAAAAGAAATAAATGTATGTTTTCTTTTCCCCTAATATTTAAACTAACTAATGGGTTTAAACTAAAGCCTTAAACTTTAAAAAAGTTTGAGGCCAATGTCTGATGAATATTTCATAAAATATAAGACCTCCTGAAAATAATCCCCAAAACTCAAGACGAAAGTATATGTGATGAATGTATTTCGTGATGATGTTAATTTCATAAGACGGTAATCACCAGTCTGCCATACGAGCCAATGTAGACACTAGAACAATTTCTACAAATTATACTCAAAATTAAAATCTAGCAGGATTTTGGTAAATTCGAGCAGGATTTTGGTTGCTATGTATGTATAGTATGCTTTCATCGAAAACAATGACCGGTATAAAAAGTCACAATTTATATAATAATACCGGTGATGGTATTAGATACGTTAGCTACGCTACTTTATTTTATACTTCACTAATATGATCAAGTTCCCAAATTCCAATATATTAGATAAGTAAAAATTACAAAAATTGCATCCTTTAAATTAATTGGCCCCACTCCCTGAGCGGATTTCAGGCCTCCGAACAATAGCTTAAATGTATCGATCTAAATTCTGACGTGGTGACCGCATCGTGCTCCGCCTTAATTAATTTTCAAAGTAGCCTAACTCCAATTAGATGAATTGGCCGGTGGAAGTCGATTGGAGTCACGAGTCTGTTGCTTTGAGTATCTGCGGCTACTACGCTACGGTACGGATTACGGATCTAGCGAGCTGGGGTGACCAGGCTTCTATATACTTATTATAGTAGTAAATTGCTTTCTTTTGGCACAGACCTGGATCAATAGCACATATAATCATAACCGATCTGCCGTGAGGAACGGTCGCGCTTAAACTTAATAATTTTTTAAAGTAGTCAAAATTAATTAGAGTAGCCGAGATGAATAGGGATGATTTAAATAAATAGTCCATGTAGATTAATAAAAAATATTGGAGACATATTTTTTCTAGAGATAGGTCGACTATGGATTTTGCCGACTAGCCGCTATCTGACTAATCGGCGCTGCGGTGAAGTCACGAGCCCCCACTCTTGAACTTTAATGCCATTTGTCTGAGTATTTTTTTATTATTTTGAAAAAACATAAAATACGTGTCTAGTATTCTTTATTATGTAACTGATGGACTGATGAGAATTTTGATTTTCATACCCCGTCATCATGCCTATTGATCGATTCGATGGGAGTCGAATAGAGTCACGATTGTCTAACTTCGAGTGTTTGTAAAGCCAGTGAGTTATGGTGTCCAGGCTTCTTAATATATTCGTCTAGTACCCATAACACAAGCCTTTTTGAACTTACCATAGGACTAGAGCAATTTGTGTAAAATTGTTCCGTAATATGTATTTTATTTATTTGTTTTTTAAGCACAAGTAAAAAAAGAAGAGAATGAAACTATTAAATTAAAATTCGTAGAAAATATAAAACGGTTCGGCCCTTACCAATTGTTCCAGTAAAATATTGCGTACCTACTTATTTCCTTAAGGAAATATTGGCTCATCGATTAGATTACAAAAAATATTTGCGTAGATAAATCAACACTATTTTTTTTACACTGTACAGTAAACACCGTAAATGCTATAATCATTATTAATAGTTTATAACGAATAATAAAATGATGGTAAACTTCGTCAGCGAAGGAGAAAAAAATACAACCATCATTTTTTCTCCAGCGTAATCGGATAAAAACTATCCTCTAACCATTGATTTAAACTTACACGATCTTCACTCATTATAATATCCTGTAACCATCTGTGGACCGAAAATAGTTTAATGAAGGTGAAGCCACAATGACACATAGTTATAAACCTACAAAAAATCCAAATAAATATTTTGCGACTCAGTTTCAGTATCACTTATTTTTTTGAAAATATTTTCAGTGTACCTACAGAAATTTAGATTTACTACCTGATAATCGTATAGATGTTTTGGTTAATTTAGCCTATTGCTTTCAGATGTTCATGATTTTGTTTTGTATTTGGTTGTCTTAGTCTTTATATAGGTAGGTCCCATCTAAATTTCATCTGGGTCTTTCAAACGGTTGTTGTTAATTTATCACTATTATTTTATCAACTCGGAGACAACCTGCAGACTATAAGCATCCTTTTATTAAGGCGATAATTTTAAACTTTATTACTCACAACAGCAAAAGTAATAGGGTATCGTTATATAGAATTTTTCTACAAAGTCTGCCCATTTTAATTACTCTCGAGAATAGTATTTCATTAGTTAGTAGGTAATTAATTAGAAACTCAGAGTTGTTACTTACTTTAGAAATATATGAAGCAAATCAAGCAAAAAAAAAAAACATATTTACATACATTTTCAATGTCATCGAATTAATCAATTTATGTGTTTCCGCACTAAAAATGAAAAAAATGTCCTAAGCGAACAAAAAAGCCTTGGCGACCGGCTCGAAGGAGATGGGTGCTCAGAGGTTCGTGATACGAAGTTCTCATTGCGTCACCCCGCTCGCACAAATACAATTTAACACGAGAATGAGAGAGACGGCACGACACAGTTATCGAATTTCGTACATTGGAGACGGAGTAACCCCTCGGTCGGGCATGCAGTTCAGTTATGGCTACCTCACCTCAGTCACCCGCGAGCTACCAGCGAAACTGTACGTGTTTAATTGAAAGTGTTCTTACCGTTAACAAACGTGTCTTTGACTATTACGTGATTATATCCCGGTAAAACTAGAAAGGTTAGTGAATTAATTTTAATGTATGCACATTTTTAGGCTGGCAACCCATTTTCGAGCATATTTTCCAAAATGGACTCCGGGTTTTAGAAGGAAAGACTGACTGACTACAGTACAGTTGAAGTTTAATGTTTATAGTTATTTCTGTGTACAGGCAATAGATCTCCCGTTGTTTTTACTGTTATAATTCAAGTCTGACCTCGAGTTATCGTTGAAGGTTAATCGAAATTGCTTTTATTTGGGGAGTGTGCAGTTAGCAAACGTTTAATTTATTAAGTTATTCTCAAGGTATACATATACCGGTTGCGTCCAGATTGCGTCTAGCCTATAGGTAAGCTTGATAATGTTTATTGATAACTAAGCTTTTAATCAGCGTCATGAAGATTCTACGTAATATCTTTTAAAACCTACTCATTAACCTACTAGGTAAATAAATAAAACAAGTGAAAATTAATTCCGTTCTCGTAATCATATGTACATATTTGACTCTAAAATGTTCTTCCTTATTATTTAACCATTATGTAACGTGTAACGACAAAATATTAGTACCATTTTCTATATCTTACTATCTAGCTATACTATAGGTATATTGACTCGCATTTTTAAAGTTTCACAGAAGTAGGAAGGAACATACAGGTGCCGACGGTAAGATTGTTATTCCGCCTTTGCTTTTATTGTGAGCCATAATTGCGTTAATGAATGAATAATGTATTACTCGCTTCAATCAATATTATGGTAGCAGGGGCCAGAGCTTTCCTGATCGGTCAGTACAACCTACTATGCGAATGTGATATCTTATCACTGAACAAGCTATCATTATCTGCATGTACCTAAGGTAGGTACTGAGCCAATACTAGTAGGTAAACATAGTTTTTATATTTATAAACTACCTAATAATTAATAGTCTAGTTGTGTTTACGAAAGTACGCTAGCGAAAATGTCTATAGGTATAATTATAAGTACACACCGGTTTACCCACGACTGTTTTTACGTCGCGCCACAGTCGCCACAGTCTAAAAAAACAATGGAGTTGTTTAAAGGGTTTCAATGGGGCGTTGATGGGTCATATTACAAAATGACTCATCCAAATGGGTCGTATGGGAAATACTGAACCTAAAAGGGATATGAAAATTTGGTTCTGTGAACCGTGGCACCGTTTTTAACCGACTTCCAAAAAAGGAGGAGGTTATATGTTCGATAGTTTGCATTTTTTTTATGTATGTTCACCGATTACTCCACCGATTTTCTGAAACAATATACTCCGGAGGTGGTCCCATTGCCACCAAGTTGGGATCTGATAATGGGATCCCAGGGAAATCGAGGGCAATCCTCAAATTTATAGGCACTTGTAACATTTTTCATATATTTTCTTAAGCTATTTAAGTATTTGCATATGGTAGACATCATCTCATCATGCTGAGCTGATGATGGAAGGTACAACTCCTTAATAGTTACGAGTTAGAGGATAATTCTTAAAAAATCATCAGTTATAGGTAAATATGTTAAGACTGTTAGTCATATTCTTTTTAGTGTCCCTGAAGTAGTCTCCTTATCACCAAGTCAGGATTAGATGATGGAATACCAGGGAAATCGAGAGAAACCCTTAAATATTATAGGCACTAACAATGTTTTGTATATATTTTTCTAAAGTTATCAGTTGTTTTCCTCTTGTTGTCATCATTTCATGCTGAGCTGATGATGGAAGGTACAATGAACTAACCAACTTTTACATTTCTTACTTCCAAAGACTCGAGATGCGTGCAAAGTGCCCCCACAATCTTCCCATTCTGGGCTCTAAAAAATTATTTATATCACTACTAAAATTCATCACTAAAAAGCAAAAAATATTTTTTTTAAATAAAAATAGAACCGACTTCAAAATAAACTAAAAAGCCATAAATATTTTTTTATGTACGGTACGGATCACATTTGAATCACCTTTTGAAGTCGGTGCCAAACCTGAAGTAAATAAAGTTCTTTATTCAACAAAAATACGAATTACTATTACTAAATATATATGTAGGTAGATAATAACTAAAGGCTCACCGCCGTGGTTCTTAATAGTAATAAATGAATGGTTTGGCACCGACTTCAAAAGGTGATTCAAATGTGATCCGTACCGTACATAAAATATTATTTATGGCTTTTCAGTTTATTTTGAAGTCGGTTCTTTTTTTATTTAAATTTTTTTATTGTATGTAGAGGTTACCTAAGCTAAACTGCATTTACAGATTTGAATAAAACTGCATATTTTTCATACAGTATGACTTACATGCATGTTTTTTTGGATTAATGGATATAGGGAAATATAAAGTATAGTAGTAGTTAAAATAATAATAAATATCATGGACAGTTACAAGATACCTAGAAATATATTATGTTAAAGATGTATTTCTTATGATATAAAATTGGTCCATGATTTACGGTCAAGCGTGAGTTGAGCACACATTAATTTGTGTTTTAAGGGATCCGTACCTTAAAAAAAAATGAAACCCCTACAGGATTTTTGTCGTCTGTCTGTCTGTCTGTCTGTATGTCAATATCCTTTTTCACAGGAATACGTGGAGGTATCAACTTGAAACAAACTTGAAATTGTAAAAAAATCAAGCTTCTATATCAACGCAATCCAAAGACAGTGATTAAAAAAGGAGTTTCTAAACAAATTGTCGTCCATGAAAAACCTATATGTTACTTCTAGTTGTCCCAGAAACGTGTAATTTGGTATGAAGGTAGTTCTACAGCGCAAACCACGAAATAAATCTGGAAAATCTCAATTTTTAATGTTTGTCTGTCTATCTCTGTAACCTTTTTAAAATGACCCCACCGCTACTAATGGGCCGGGCCGCGGAGCGTTTCAACCGCTGCACTTTTATGTAGCGAATTTTTTACATCATACGTGACGAAATAAATATTTCGAATAGAAATAGTAAATGATGCCTTGCCTACCGTATGCCTAAAACTCCGCTGCGTTTGTCAATTTTATTCACCAGTAATTTGTTAGATAAAAGTATCGGCGGTCGAAACGCTCCGCGGCTCGACCCTAATACTGGATTTTCATAGATAGCGCCGTTTTTAGCGTATATATTGTACGGAACCCTCGATGCGCTAGTCCGACTCGCATTTGACCGGTTTTTTGCTAATGTTTCTATTATTGAGAAGCCGTTCTATAACATACCTACCACAGAAAATGTTGTAAAAAAATTGTCAACATTCCAATTATTGTAAGGTCATAATGTAGTTAAACGCAGTTTTTCACGACCTAAATGCCAAAACACCTGCTGTTTCTCGGTACACATTTGATACTACCCCACCCTGAGGATGACATCATGCTTGTGTACTCGTAGCTATTAATACTGATTATAGAGCATTTTCAGCGTTCAGTAGGAATGTCGAACTTTACCTATCATTTCTGAGAGACTACTCCGAAATCCGAAAAACGAAATATGGCGCCATCTCTCACTCAAATACAGGAAGGTGCATTCCACCAGAACGTCTTCTTTGTCGGGTACGTGACGGCTATGATAGCTAGCTTGAAAAAAAATTAAAAAATTAGATGTGACAATAAACTGCAGTGTCCATAAGAAACAAATACGCATGCAAATACAACAAACCACCACCAGACAGAATGATACGAGGCATCATCTGGATATGCAGACGTGGACGGTCCGGCGTCCAACCGAGAAGTTTCACTTTCAATTCTAATATGTAATTCCGCAAAGTAATGCCTGAATATTTCAATTATTTTACAGCACTATTTATTAGTATCTAGCCTTAACCGTGTAGGCGCCCTGGGCAAGTAGGGTTACTATATCTCAGGATTTGTCCTCAGATTTCAGGATATCTGGACTCTTCTCAGGATTGCGGCAGGATTTTTCAAATATCAGGGTTTTATGAATTTGCAATAAAGTACAGTACAATTTAAAGATCTTTTTAAGAAACACATAAACAAACTAAAAATTATCTTCGTAAAAGAGAAAATTCTCAAACTGCAACAAAATCTCAGGATTTTTCTTTGGAAATCAGGCCTTGTCTCCGGGCTATTGAATTTTTCATCTGATAACCCTATGGGCGATTCATTGATTGAGCGGTTGTTAAGCAGGCGCCCTGGCCCCCATACATCAAACGTCTCTTAGACTGCGGCGCCCCTAAAGCCGGCCCTGAGTTTCTAAATTAGTTCCAAGTAATGTACACATTTGATCCCTCCAAAAAGCTATTGAAAGCATCGATTTGATCACGTTACTTATTATCCTTAGGTTTTAGCAATCAGAATCAAGTTGCATTTAAAGGCAATGGGAATCACGTGCTGCGAAGCGATTAGGTACCAATGCCTTACACATTTGAATCCTCCAAAAAGCGATTGAAAGCATTGATTTGATCACGTTACTTATTATCCTTGGGTTTTGGCAATCAAAATCAAGTTGCATTTAAAGGCAATGGGAATCACGTGCTGCGAAGCGATTAGGTACCAATGCCTTACACATTTGAATCCTCCAAAAAGCGATTGAAAGCATTGATTTGATCACGTTACTTATTATCCTTGGGTTTTGGCAATCAGAATCAAGTTGTATTTATAGGCAATGGGAATCACGTGCTGCGAACCGATTAGTTTTACCAATGTTTTACACATTTGATCCCTCCAAAAAGCGATTGAAAGCATTGATTTGATCACGTTACTTATTATCCTTGGGTTTTGGCAATCAAAATCAAGTTGCATTTAAAGGCAATGGGAATCACGTGCTGCGAAGCGATTAGGTACCAATGCCTTACACATTTGAATCCTCCAAAAAGCGATTGAAAGCATTGATTTGATCACGTTACTTATTATCCTTGGGTTTTGGCAATCAGAATCAAGTTGTATTTATAGGCAATGGGAATCACGTGCTGCGAACCGATTAGTTTTACCAATGTTTTACACATTTGATCCCTCCAAAAAGCGATTGAAAGCATTGATTTGATCACGTTACTTATTATCCTTGGGTTTTGGCAATCAACATCAAGTTGCATTTAAAGGCGAACCGATTGGGTACCAATGTCTTTCTTGAGGCGTGAATGTTCCTCTTTGAAGACGTGTCCATACCAGCGTAAAGGGTTTTTTGGACTTTTTAGTTATAGGGGCGCAATTTTACAGCTACCTCTGACATGTTCGTTTCTGATTTTATCGATATGGGTGACACCCGCTGACCAAGGCATACACATCCCAGTCGTGTGCAGCTTTGTGAGATGTTGTGTCTTAACCACAAACTGGTTGTTAGGGTTTCGTATTCAAAATGGCAAAAACGTAACTCTTATAGTTCTTTCTCCGTCTGTCCGTCCGCATGTCACAGGCATTGTACTCAAAAACTACAAGATGTAGTACTGTACATTGATGAAATTTGGAGTATAGGTGCCTTGTGTGAACCGCTATTCAGGTTAACCCTTAATTTGGCAGAGAATTTGACATCATAAAGTGATGTAATTTAGTATGTATATTAGATATGGTGTGTTTAAGGCACTTGTCCCACTGCCAGCGATAAGCGATGAGCTATCGCTGGCAGATAGCTCATCGCTTACTCGCCGGCGGTGGGACAAGTGCCTTAAGAGTTTCCGAAAAATATTTAAAAAAATGAGATTTATTAGTTTTCGAAAAAAACTACGTCCGCCACAGCGTACATTGCCAAAAATAGAGAATTCATTTAGGATGCCTAATCGAGGTTTTTGCGTTATTATAGTCAATATAGGCAAGGATGGAGTTAACGAGATAGATTGGACATTTGTATAATTGTCTTCATCTATAACATCTTACATGATGGGAGTTAATGTGAAATCCATTTCTTGCGTTGTATGCATATCATGACTCCGGTCAAGGTGGTTGTTATGCAGCTCGTGCTAATGTCCGAACTATAGGATATATTCAGACGTTTTAGATAAGATGCCAAAGAAGGTGCTGGTGATGAAGCTCATGAATTTAAGGCAGAACTTTCATGCTTTTGTCAGCTGACAGCTCACTTGTCTTCGATTCAGCATGATCCTTAGAAATAAGTGCCAACATTTTAGCTTCACAGCCCGACACGATTCGATACGCGAAAGGAAATAAAAAAATCTAAGCATACAAGTAGGCAAACAACCACCAACATTCATGTTAAGCAAAATAAAATATATTTTTGAAATAAAATAATATGGTCACGGGAGGACAGTCCTCCCGTGACCATAGAAAGCTGGAAAGCTTCCGAAACGTTGGGAACTAAAATGAGATAATATACGCGATATAATCCGTTAAATTGTTTTATTTCAATGAGTAATAATCGCGGAAACAGAAGAAAATACTAAAATATTTTTTTTTTAAACACGTAATGCTATAACGTTCTCAATGTCCGCTGCAGCGGACAAGTAGTACTATACTTAAATCATTGAATATATGGCCTTGTCCGGTGTGGCGGACAACACATTCAGAGAAACATTAAAAGTAGAAAAAGTAACATAACGCATCAACACAATACGCACATGCGTCAATTATCTAATTTAGTGTATTATTTAGACAGAAAAAACACACTTCATTAATAAAAAATCAAATTATAATGTTGAAAACAGTGGACGTCCGACGCGGAACCATTTTGTGGAACCTCTGTCAAACTAGTGTTGCCAGTACTCAAGTTGTATTTTTCTAAGTTATCAGTTATAACACTAGCGATTGTCATGTGTGAAATGAAAAAAAAATCTCACCGAATTTCTTTTTTTAATCATTTCTTCCTCCCACCGGACAAAATGAAATTAAGGGTTAATAGTTAAATAATAAAATAAAATAAAATCTAGGGGAGGCAACTCCATACATGTAACCGAAACTGAAAAAAATAAATTAGCAAATCTCATCATGGGGCACATTATATCGACAGATTTTTTAAAAACATTTCGAGGTTAAAAAAAAAATTATTTAGTGGACATTTACGGAAATAATCGCTCCTAAAGTAGCATAATAAATGCTTTCTCCCCCCTCTATTTTCTAAACCCTATGTCAAAAAAATGCGAATAAAAATTACGAAGATGAAGCTTAATGAATACTTTCAACGAAAATAATTTTCAATATGATCGGAGTTTTTAGAGTTATTGCCGAAGAACGGCACCTGTCAACAAAAGGACGTAAGTTCCATGGAGATACGCTCTTTTGCTAGAGCACTTTTCCATATAGGATTTTTTTCACCTGTAGTGTGCATTTTTTCGTATGAACTGCTGCGGAACCCTACACTGAGCATGGCCCGACATGCTCTTGGCCGGTTTTTAACACGCTTTTATTAGCTCGACCTGTATGTAACTATGTAATGGAATCTAAGGTAACTAATTTAACCATCTTCCAAGGATCGCAGCGTTATGAAAATTGGCAGCTGTATGTAGTTCTGATGACACTACAATAATATGGTACTGTCGAACTGATCTGATGATGGAGCCGGAAGATATGAACTGGAACTTCATGATGGAACATCGTTTCATAGCTGTGTATGCATTTGTTAGAAAAGTCTTGTAAAGCGTGTTTTTCTAGCGTTTTTTAAACTATTAATTTATTTAAAATATCAATATAGGCTCATTGAGGAAAACAAGAACTACATAGTTTGTCTTGCTATCCTGTTATAACTTCATCGGAGAATGATTTAATAATGGTCGATGATATATAGATATATAGAGAATAGATATTTGTTGTCCGTCCGTCGGTCCGTCTGTCTGTCAAGAGCGTTTATATCGGGAATGCGTGGAGGTATCAAGTTGAAATTAAAAATCTATACTGTGGTCTACGGTCCCTTGAAGCTATGATAAAATCAAACTTCTAAGTTTAAGTAAAAAAAAGATACGGCCGTTTATGCCGCAAAAACGTATTTTTCGACACTTTGAAATTGATAGGGTACTTCCAGTTGTTCTAAAATGGTACGAAGGAAGCTCTAATAGCATAATGAACAAAATAAATCTGGAAAACTATTTTTTTTGTCTGTCTATATCAGTAACCAATATAAAATGATCGAGCACCGCGTACATTTTGCTTAGGAGTAGGGCTCTGCTAACACTGGATATTCATAGATAAGGTCATTCGTAGCGTATGAACTATAAACTCAACACCAACACAACCAGCCATTCTTAATAGTATTGGCTCTTCATAGTCTCTAGTTGCCTTGTATTTAATACAGTCACGAGTTTTTTAGAAATGCCAATATCTCAAAAAACCATGAACTTTTTACTAGGTCAAATTTACTTAATATGGTAGCTTATGAGCTGTTCTATCTGCCCTCGTCTTTGGCGTTGGTTTAAGGGACACCCACCCTGTATATGGCTTGTATATTTATAAGCAATACATTTCTTTCTTTTGTTTAAGTAGTCAGACCTAGTTTTTCCCTAGGGTGACATTGCGCAACCACTCATATGATTCCACTGCGCATGACATACGTTGACTGGTCTTACGGGTCCGGATTACGGAACCGTCCCACGTAATATCGACATACCTTTGAGTTTACACCTAAGGCTTGAGACACCTTTACTGCCTTGAGATACAGGCTATATCTGCAGGCTATTGTATGTAAGCAGGTGTGATTTTATGATTTGCAAAGTTACTAAGCTAACTTTAGACGTGAGGTAAATACTTTTTGTATCTTCATTTGGCACTTGCGTTGAAATCTTAGAAATTGTGTTTATGTAATCAGTTTACTTTAGCTTCATTCTGTCTACTGCTGCAGAAATCTTATGACGCTACCCTCTGTAATTTTGCTAATTTTAAATCGACCACAGCATCATTTCAATATCTTACAGTTCGTTCTAAAATCTGTTGTGTCGATTTGTTTGTGTAAATCAAACATTGATTTATTAGGAGATCCGCAGTAGGTTAGGGCGGGCGTGCAGCCGTGCAGCATTAAAGCCCGATGTAACGAGCCAGCTATGTACTCGTTAGGTACATTATACATAAATAATTTAAATTTACTTTGTTTATATTAATTACACTGTCACCGGACCAGCTATAATATTTTTTTAGTCACAGAGACTTGTTATGAATAAACTTTGTGTTTTAATAAAAAATAGTAATGTCATATTTATACAAATAAATTAAGAATTTTGAATTCTACTTCCATAAAATAGAGAGTCACATAGTTAAAAATAGCATGTGTAGACATAGGTCGTTTTGAGTCCGAAGAAAGGAGATCTTGAAACTGAAGGAGTGTTTTGTTTGAGCCAAAATAAGTTTCAAATAAACAATTGTAAGCTAAAAGGTAGTAACTGCTTTAAGATAATTAGAATATTACGTCCTTTTAAAATTATTTGGCTTTTGTTTTAAGGGAACGCTGACTGTGTCATAATTTTTAGAATATGCAAAAATTAAATAACAGGTACACGCATAAATAACAAACTATTTTGAACTTTATTATTATGATGTTAAATAAGTTATAAATAACTCACATGTGCATATGTCTTGGTATGGTTTCTCAAGTGGTTTGCTAGCGTAGTTGCTAAGTTTTGAAATGTGATAAGTACCTTGGTTTGAATCATAATTTGAATATTGTTTCTGTACAAAACAGAGTATGAAATCGATTTAAGTTAGCACTGGTTATGAGTCCAAATAACATAAACAGTTTAGGAGACGCGTGGGGACGCCTTGGTCCCCGACTAAAAATATATAAGCTATTGCAGATTAGTCCCGGGAGCATTACGCTTTATCCTTTAAACGAGCTTAGAGGACAGATCTCTGTTAGTTAGTCGTAATAATTTAGTGTTTTGTTAATGTGTTATTCTAAGACCTAGGCTATGCTGGTATTATAGAATATCAGTATGGTCTGTGTTGGCGAATAATATATTATTGTAATTGTGATGTGGTTTTAATTTTACGTTAGAATATTGAATTAAGGGAGGGTTGTTTTATTTTATTAGTGAATGTGTGTTTTCCTACTTTGATTACGCTAGCATTTTGATAGTGTTGGTTTACTCAATGTATGAAAGCATATATTCTATATATTGTGTTATTCAGTGAAAAGTTATAGTATAGTTTTAATTGATGTGTCCAGTGTTAATTTGTTGTATTACAATTATGAAGTTTTCGCATTTTAATTATTAGTATTTTTGATAGTAAAGTATTAATTAGTTTATGGGGTTGTTACCCAGAGATCCTAATCTAAGTTCCAGCCAGAGTCGGGTTGGATTCCTAGAGCTGAATATTGGTCACCCACGGTGTTAACGATAGTATTCTGTTTCTAGGAAGCGTTGGGGTTAGTTGGGTCTGCAAGGTGGAGTTCCTGCAGAAAGCTGTTTTTACGTACGAGCCAGCTTATTACTCCCTGGGTATTTGTGGGATTGGGTGGCTCTACCAGGCTATCTAATTTTACCTATACCTTGACCTCTTATTTACATATTTATATATTCACATCTATTTCGTTAACTTTCGGCTGTCCCAATCCCTATCGCTGAGAGTTGACACGCACACGAGTCATAGGTATTAGGTCGAAGGGTTTACTCATCCCGACGTATTTAGCCTTAGAATAGGAGTTTCCATTGCACATCGGAAACTGCGCGAGTAATTTAAATGTGAAACACGGGTTTCTAGCTTACATTTTCGTACAGACTAGATGGAAAGTTTAGCTATCAGGTTTTAGATTTATAAGTTGGTTTTAGTAGGATAATAGTGTTATCTACTAGGGTAGTAATGTCCATTGGTGTTTCCTAAACCTTCCTATACCCGAACCTATGCGTGATCAGGGCTACTCTCTGAGCGCATAGTCCCACCAAACTCCTAAACTAATTCCCTCTCACTGTGGCTAAGACACCTTCATGTCCTTAATAGATCATTTGAGCCTGGATGATCTGCAGTGAGAAAATCACCTTTCCTTACACCTTGTTCCTTCCCGTAGGAATTCATCTGTTACCTTAGGTCTTCTGGTAAAAGTCGTTAGTTAAGATTAGGTTAGGACTTAGGACAGTAGGTAGTAATATAGTTACAACATATTATAATTTCAATTCATTTGTTTTATTATAGGTTTAATAATAGGTAGATATAGGTATCAATATAGACGTGTAAAGGTATTCTGATGTTGTACTAATACAATAATAGAATAGGTAGGGAAGCGCACTGTAGGGAAGGCCTATGTTCGACGGTGGGCTTCCGTGGTTGATTGATTGATAGATAGGCATAGTAGGTTACTTGTTTCAAGTTAAGTTTTAGTTTCATTGAAATTGTTTAATTGTAGGTTCAATATATGTAAAGTTGGAGCTAGACGCAAGAGGTATTTTGTTGTTGTATTAAGTACTAGTGGTAGGATAGGAATGGGATAATAGTTTAGGTAAGGGATGAAAGGGTTTAAAGTGGAATATTTCACTTGTGACTATGACATACTTACTAGACATAGACATCATGTTCATGTTGTAGGGATTTCCGACTGATGGATACTTAGTGTTTCTTTCCATCAATATAGTCGAAATTTGGGAAACACTGTTATTGTGAGATATGCTTAAAATAGCTATTCACAATATTATACAAAATTATATTTGCAATAGCTTTATCTTTTACGAGCTGTATTTGATTTCGTTCTAGTCTTTTTGGCTTTGTAGAGCGACACTATTTATCACAATTATAAGGTGGTACCTATATTGTGAATCTGAACTCTTATTTTGCAATGGATGATTTATTGAGACTTGATCGAGGCAAGGCAAGGTCATGGTACTCTTGGTTGAGCTGGTGTGAATCCAAGGTCCATACTGAGTCAAAATAATATTATTTCATTGTAATGTTGTATATTGACAGTTATGTCTTACTAGTGATGTTTGAAGAAGTCTTGGAGTTGGAACGGATACTGTACAGTTATTAGACAAACTTCCCTTTGCTAAAAATAATGTCCTCTCCTAAATACCAGCATAAGCTTTCGCAAGCTTCGAATAAGTCTGGAGTGCATTTTATATATGAAAAAGAAAGAAATGAAAAGAATAAAAAAAAGAAGTAAAGTTCCTTCAGAACTAAGGGGTGGAGGGCTATCCAGTCAGGAAAGTCGAGGCTCACAGCGTCGGGCGGGGCGGTGCCTGCGCTATAACCCCAAAAGAAAAAACTTAAGAACATAATTCATTAATTTCATTAATAATTGTTTTATCAGATTTTATATTAATTTTCCCTTTAGTCTACTTAACTTCTAATTCCTCTATCATCTATGTTACGTATGTTATGAATAGGTTTTTAGGCGTTAGGTAGGCTAAATTTACAGATAGGTCAGTAGGTAAGACAAATAGCTCCATCCTATTATGTGAAAAGTACTTAGGGTTACTTACGGCATGACATAGGTTCCTACGACATCACTAAACGATCACTTGGCCAAATCAACGATCTAAACAAAGGATATTATTGAAGGAATTTCTAAGTTAGGTATTTAGGTTCTCATTTAGGTTTTATTTAGGTCTTATTAGGATTTGTTTAGGCCTTGTTAGGTTTCTTGTAATAATTAGGTCTGGACTAGTGATAGATCTAGGTAGAGTGGAGCACTATTATAATTTAGGTAGTTTAGGACATTTTGGTGGCTGTTTGATAAGTGGGTAGAATAGAGGTTAAGGTTAGGTTTAGATTAGGTTAATAAGTTAGATAAGTTAGGTTAAGTTAGTTAGTTGTGTGGGGGGGGGTTGGTACATTTTGGTGCCGTGACCAGGATATCTTATATATCATTATCTTATCTTTAGTCTATTATATACATATAGTTATGATCGCAAATTATATAGGTCGATATTATAAACTAGTCCAATTAGAAAATGTTAACTCTTATTAGAATAGCAATCCTTTGTTTGAGATCAGCCGTGTGGTTGTAATTTATTATAACCACACATTTTGTTGCCGTGGAGAGATTAGCATGTAGGATGATAGTGTATTTGTCGTGTTAGGAATAATACATGATAGTTTATTTTACTCAGTATAACTTTAGTCTATACTAAGAAATAATGTTCTCTTAACAGCTTAAGATCTGTAAATGTTGGGGGTAGCCTCTTTATGTTTTTAAAAATTAGTAAGAAGTTATTGATTAAGTAGGTATTTACATAAAGTAATAAGAAATATTGCATTACTAAAAGCATCTTTATAGTGGGTGCCTCACCTTAAACAGGAAGTAATAATTAGGAATACAGTTTATACTAGGCTAAGATCTGAAGGGTTAAGTGTAGGTCTAAACTACAGTTAAAAAAAAAACGGTCAGTTAGAGTAGACCGTAGAAGCATCTTCTGTGTGTGTTTGTATTTGCAAAGTAGGCCTATGTAAGTTAAAGATAGGATAGGATCATGATATAGGGCATAAAAATATTTTTCCAAACACAATAGTACCGCGTATAAGCATCTTCTGGCTAAGCGTGTTTTGACGTAGTACTTGATACTTAGGTTATAAACGGCAGGAAGGTTTGATAACACAGTGTATAATAATAGTCTTCCTCTGAAAACGATAGTTCCACTGTGGTTTTATCTAAATTTACTATAGGTGCGGTAGTTATTAAATGTTATGTATGTTTAAAGCCATAACACGTATGTGAAACGTATGTAGTGTATGTATATTTCCTTAAAATGGAACACATAGTGTACAGGCTTCCTCTGAAAGTGATAGATCCAGAAAATTTATTACAATTAATTATAGGAGCGTGAGGTAGTAATTAGTCGTCATGTAAGTTTCAAAGACTAATACGTCTGTAAAGCGTATGTGTGTATGTATGTTTCTTTAAAGTCGAACACATTGTGTCCCAAATCATAAGAATAGCATAAATGTGAGATTATTAAGTAATTGCTATATTTAGAGCTAATAATATTTACAGAACTGATAAATAGTAGGATAGAATGACCTTCCAGATAGTTAATTTAAGGTTTAGATGTAGAGAAGTCCTGATTTCGTACCTTAAGATTTAGGTTAGACAAAGAAGTAAAATTGTTCACGTAGACAAAATTAGCAGGACCGCGCGTTACCACAAAAAAAAGGGTCTGCATTTGTGCCGCAAAAAAGTAACCAAGTTTAGATTATTACGAAAGCGAATCTACTTTCGATAGTTTATAAGTGGAGTTCTCAGACACTTGACCAATGAAACGAAATATGGTCACACGTTTGTCAAAGTGGCATTATCGAAAGCACTTGACATAAGTTATACTTCGAAATATTTAGAATAGAATCTCACGCTGGTTTAGTTTTTGTTTACAATAAATATGAGTCTCTTAGTTTGATTAACGACTTTGCCGACCCTTCAAAGTTTACATTTAGTTTTTTAAGCAAGGGATCTTATAGTATTTTATAGTGTTGATGATATTAAAGTGTTTGGTTACAAAAGTATAGTACTATGTATGTATGTTAAACATTATTCACGTAGTAATATGATACAGCTTGCAATTTTAAGGTTCTGTACCCGGGGGGTAGAGCGAGACCCTATTGCTAGACTCTGCTATCCGTCCGTCAATCTAACTGTTCGTCTGTCGTCGGGCTGTATCTCATGAACCGTGTTAGTTACATAGCTGTAACATCAAATCCTGGGAACAGTATGCAATGTCTGTCTGTCTGTGTTGGTAGGCGGAGTGTGTGGTCGAGCGTTGTGTTCATTTATCTTTGGAGTAGGGCACTGCTAACACTGGATTTTTATAAATATGGTCGTTTATAGTATGTTTTGCGCGGAACCCTCGGTGCGCGAGTCCGAATTGTACTTGGCCGGTTTTGAAATATTTAGTAGTTATTAATCATGTCAAAGTTAAGCAATAGGTAACGTAGGTTAGGTAGGTTTACATGATTAATTAAAGTCACAGTTAACAACTGAATGAAAATAAAGTAGTACGGTTTCTGTTTAGTAAGTCTAGATTGTCATAAAGAACTCCAAACAATAAGGAATATGTGAAAGGGTAATCGATATTTTTAGTTTATAAATGAAAAAGGAGTAGGACATTGGAAAATGTAAGCCCTGTGTTTAAGATAGGTGGACAGTTTTCTTTAAGTGTTTTATTATTTTAAGAAAACTTATAGGTAGATTCATGATGTGCAATTGAGAGATACACATAATTTACATCAACATCATCATCTGTTGGTAATCCTTAAATAAATAATTATCAGGCTATAGTGCTGCTGACATGAATTTCAACTAAGATTTTTCGCGATCTTGACCAGATCATCAGTCCATGCAATAACTTTAATTTACTTTGGAATAATGGTATAATAGTTAAAGTTGTATTGACGGGGGGTAGATAGGATTAAGTAGTTATATACATTTTAGGTCATTAAGATATATATAAAATATTATTTTAGTAGAATTACTTAGTGCGTTAACGAGAATATTACAATATGAGTATAATTTAGATTCGTGCCTTAAATATTGGCAATACCTGGATTATAGTAGGGTCATTATTGTAGGAAATCAGCTACATTTTAATAGGTTATTAGTTTGACTATTCCTTAATAGGAGGGTTCATACCAGAATTATTTTACATAGAAGCGTTTATAAAGTTGGTAGAAGCTAACAAAAGGGCTGTTATGTCGCGTTTATCAAGATATAGGGCGATATTTTTGACAGAATTGTAATACACTACATACAGTGTGTGAGACAAGATTTTATTTTTGAAACACGTTTATTAGTTTAATCAAATAACATTATTATGCAAACATGGTAGTTTTGTAATTAATACTAGGTATTTTATGTACTTTGCATTTACAATAATGATAAATTAGAGAGCGTTGATAAAAGTTCAAGTTACGAATTTATATAAATAATAAAAATCATAAAATTTACAAAGTCTGACAGTAGTTGGATATAGTTAAACAAATAATGATAGGAAAATTAAAATTCGATGTCTCCTTAGATTATTAACAAAAAAAAAAGGACTGTACGTAGTAAGTACGTAGTCTTCAAATAATTATGAAAATGTTGGTGTCAACATTGACTACATTATATTACGGATAACTTTGTAGGTGAAGATTAGGATTTTAGGAAATTAATCAATTAAATAAGAAGTAATTTTTAGGTTATAAATTATTTGGGATCTGATGATAACGAGTGAATAGGGCCTAGATCATTTATTTTTTCGGCTGTGTCGTTTTATTTTCTACGTGGATTTTATATTTCGTATCGGACCGCATTTAAGCAGTTTCAATTAGAAAAGTGTAAAATAAAATTATGTGTGATTTAATTTCAGAAAAGTGATAATATATTATAAAACAGTGAGAACAGTGTTTAATAGTGAAGGAGTCTGATAAAAAAACTTAAAATATAAAATGGTTCGAACAGGATTACGGCGTAAGAAAATTACTACAGAACAACATGTAGAAGATGAAATCCAAAATGTATCTGACACAATAGGAGAAGAGCAAGTAGCACAACAAGTAACTCCAAAGATTATCAGACGCAGAAGAGGTTTTAAACCTGTAAAGAGACTTAATCAACCAGGATTTGGAGCTATATACACTATGGTTAAGAGGTCTGTTGGGGCGTTAGCTTCGAAAGTAAATGACTTAAGCATGGAGATAAATAATGTGAAAATGACAAATATAAACAACCCGTCGACTTCCAACGAAGTAGCTGAATTAAATTCAAGAGAGGATACACAAGAAAGTTGTAGTACCAGTCAAGAAAATAATGAGTTGCCGATGCATGAATATAAAAACGTTATTTATAACGTGAGAAACATAAATTTGGAAAAGCCAAAATTCAACGGGAAATTGGAAGCTGAGCCGATTTCTTTTCTGGAAGAACTAGAAAGTTATTTGCGGAAATCTCGGAACGATGGAAACGAACTAGATCTTATCAAAGAGTGTTTGATAGAAGACGCAAAAGACTGGGCACGTGTATATCAGGGAAGATGGAAGAATATCCAAGATTTCAAGATAGATTTCCTGGAAAATTATTGGGGCCGAAATGCTCAAAAAGATATACAAAGAGAGATAGAACAAGGAGTCTGGGATCGAAACAGCTCGCCATCGATGATGAAGTATTTTTTGAGGCTGACCGGACGAGCAAAACTTCTGTCTTATAACATGCCAGAACAAGAGATTCTTAATAAATTGATAGATCATTTTCCGAAATATCTCCAACATAATTGGAATAATTCAAGGGTGTCAACAATCATTGAAGCAGCGGAGTTTTTACGTAATGCAGATAATGTCAACAATCAAAAACCACGAATTTACGAAGTACCGTCGACTTCTACAAACACTAGCAACAGCAACAGTAACTACAATAGAAAGAGGAAAGAGATACAACACAGTTATCGAAAATGGCAGAAACCTACAACAAATAATGACCAAAATAAAGTTGTCAATTTCATTCAAGAGGACAATCAAGATCAAGGATTAGATTTAAATTAATGGAGGCTGGGAGTGTTCCCGAATCAGCCTCAAGATTAGGGAATAAAATATTAAATATGATGATGAAAATAGGTTGGGAACCAGGTCAAAGTTTAGGAAAAACTTGTATGGGAGTTAAGGAACCATTGGCAGGGAAATATTTAGATCGGGAAAATTTTGAAGGATTTGGTTATAGAAAATATCAAGAAAAAGAATTAAATATTGAAAATCAGATTGTGGAGGTATTAAAATTAAAAGCGGAACAAGTGCCCATTAATTTGAATGAGTCTAAGGTACAATCGGTTTTTGAAGAAGAAAATTTAGAGTCTGAAGAAAAAAGAATGTTTAGATCTGAGCTTTTGGTACAGATTTTCCACAGTGAGGTAGTAGCGTTACTCGATACAGGTAGTGATATCACATGTATATCAGAGGAATTTTGGCAAAACATTATAAAAGAACATCCAAATATTCCTTTAATGAGAATTAAACCTTTCCAAATTAAAACAGCAGTGGGTCGCAAAAGTGTGGAAATCCGAGAAATTGCACTATTACCATTAAGGATAGGAAAATTTGTAAAAGACGCGGGGTTTTTAATAGTTCCAGGTTTAAGTAGTTCACTGATTCTTGGATTTGACTGGATGAAAGAGAATGAGGTGGTAATAAATTTAACTAAACGTGAAAAGGGAATTATTATTGAACAAAAGGGCAAAATAGAGATTTATAGATTTTATGAAAGGGAAATACAGAACTGTTCAACAGAAAACCAAAGATCTTCCAAAAATACAGTTTGTGGAATAAGTCTGAATGATTCTATCGAGTATCAAATAGGGGTAGAATTAAATAAAACCGAAAAAATTAAGTTAGATCAATTAATCGGAAAATACGGAAATTTATTTAGTAACAAATTAGGAAAAGCAAATTGTTATGAGCACAAAATAATAATGGAAACTCAAGAACCAATAGTTAAAAAATCTTACCCAATACCTTACGCTTATAGAAGTAAAATAGAAGGAAAATTGCGAGAAATGGAACAACAAGGAATTATAAGTCGAACTTCAACGTCATATTGCTCTCCGCTGACATTTACTCTCAAAAAAGATGGTTCTATTAGGGTTCTCCTAGACGCAAGGGAAATCAATAAATATATGGTTGCAGAAACGGAAAAACCTACTATGCAAATAGATGTTATAAATTCGTTTCACGGAGTAAAATTTATTAGTGTGATTGACCTAAATAATGCTTATTTTCAAATACCTATTTCTGAGGATAGTCGAAAATATACTGGCTTCACATTTAATGGTAAATCTTATGTATATAATGTTTTACCACAAGGTTTGAAAACCTCAGTCGGAAGTTTTAGTAGAGCGATGGACACCATACTAGGACACGATGTACGCGAATTTTGTGTGAATTATTTAGATGATTTGGCAATCATTACAACGGGGTCGTTAGACCAGCATTTAGAACACATTGATATAGTCTTGGGAAAATTAAGCAAAGCTGGATTGACTTGTAATATCGAAAAATGTAAATTTTTGTGTAGAGAAGTTAACATGCTAGGTTATATCATATCTACGGATGGACTAAAAACAGACCCACAAAAACTAAAGGCCATAAAAGATTTCCCTGCGCCTAAGAAAATAAAACAACTAAGAGCTTTTCTTGGATTGTGCAATTTTTATAGACGGTTCATTCCTAATTACAGTGTCTATATACGACCTTTGTGCGAGTTATTAAAAAAGAACGTTTCATGGCATTGGGGAAGTATTGAACAGCAGGCATTTGAGGAGATTAAAAACAATTTTATCAATGTAGTACAACTACATCATCCGGATTTTAGTAAGCCGTTTTATTTACAGACTGATAGCTCTTCAATAGGAGCAGCAGGAGTTCTGTATCAGTTAGATGAAAAGGAGGAAATGAAAATTTTAGGCTTTCACAGTAGAACGTTACGAGGAGCTCAATTGCACTGGACAGTGACCGAGAAAGAATTTTACTCAGTTATTTGCTGTTTACAAAAATTTGAGACATATCTGAGGGGCTCCAAGGTAATAATTCAGACAGACCATAAGGCGTTAATATTTGTAAAAAACTGGAAGCTGTACAACGCAAAAGTGACCAGATGGATTAACTATCTCGAACAGTTTCAATATGAACTAGAACATATTAAAGGCACTCGAAACGTTGTAGCTGATATTTTGTCTAGATATCCACCCGAAGGTGATTTGTTACAGGAAGAAAAAATTAATGTACCAGAAATATTGTATTTAGAAACCGCTGCAAATAAAACACTTAATTTGAAATTAAAAAATGTATCCAAATTGCAAGAGGAAGATCCAGAAACAAGACAAATAATTGAACACTTAAAAGATAAAGATTTTGCAAATATTTTAACTAAAATTGAGCAGAAATGTACGTTAGAAAATGGTATATTGTATTTTAATTCTAATCATTCACGAAAGGTTATTTTTTTACCAAAAATTTTAAGAGAACAGTTGATCCATCAAGTTCACAATGAAATGGGACACCAAGGAATGTACAAAATAATTAAATATTTGAAGGATAGGTTTTATTGGAAAGGCATAACAACATTAGTCAAAACAATAGTAAGATCTTGTCATAATTGCCAACTTTCAAAAAGCAATATAGTGAAGCAAGTAGGGCCTTGTCAATCAATAGTAACAAAAGATATAGGTGATTTAGTGATGGTTGATTTATATGGACCCTTACCAACGGGACAATGTGGCATGAATTATATATTAGTAATACAAGATTCTTTCAGCAAATTTGTCAAATTTTACGATTTAAGAAAAGCCACAACTAATTCAGTTTGGTGCAAGATGAAAAAGTTTTTTCGTATAATAAAACCAAAAACGATTATGTCGGATAACGGGTCGCAATTTGCAAGTAAGATTTGGAAAGAAAATATGGCAAGAGAAAACATAAAAGTAGTATATACTACAGTGCGAAATCCGCGTCCTAATACGACGGAGAGAGTAAATAAAGAATTAGGACGATTATTTAGAACATACTGTAAATCCAATCATAAGGGATGGGTGGCTTTATTACCCAAGCTAGAGGAGTTATATAACAATACCTTCCATGAAAGTACCGGGTTTACACCTTGCGAGATTATGTATGGACTGTCCACTGTTTTATCATTTGATAAGGAAATAAAGAAAGATCATCAAGTAGACCCAGTAGATATTAGATTGAAGGTTAGAGAAAACTTAATTAGAGCAAGTGAAAAGCGACAGGCGAAATTTAATCAACGGTACCGCCTTGTTAAATTTCAAATAGGTGATTTGGTAAAAATAAGAAAGTTAAATAAGTCAGATGCAAAACGTAAGATAACAAAGAAATTTGAGCCTCTATACGAGGGTCCGTATGTAATTTCAGCAGTGCCTTTTAATAATGTATATGTATTAACGGAGCCTAAATCGGGAAAAATAAGAGGGAAATTCAATACAATTCATTTGTCCAGATATTACCAATCAAAGGGAAATTAAATAAAGGCTGGTTCGGGTTGTTAATATAAGAAGTGTTGTTATTTTAAGTTAGCAAGTAAGTTAAATAGTGTAAAATGTATATCAATTATAAAAATAGTTAAGTAAGAACAAATAGGGGTAAAATAATATATATGTATGTTTAGATTAACACACTCACGACCGGAAACCCGCTAGGTGAGCTTTCTACTCGTAGTAAGTTTTCGCTACTCGCGTTCTTTCACATGATAACGGCTACACGTGTAGCGCTACAAAAATGTCGGTCATGAATGTGTTGAAAAAAAAAAAGGGAATGTTTAGGTTATTGTAATAGTTATTTTTATTAAGGAAGTATTGTAAGAAGGAATCAATAAATATTAACTTAGTTCTTTATATTAGTAATTATCAGATGTTACTAAAAGTGTCGGTTAAAACTATTATGACATTTTCTATAGTTTTTTTTTTTGAACATAACTTACATTACTATGTATAGTTGCTGATGGGTAGAGGATGGATGCAAACATAATTAAATTAAGACATTTTATAACATCATTGATTTCTTACAGTAATAATATTGTCGTTAGTTATGTTTGGTGGGGTGAAGGGCGATCCGTCTGTAGCATTTAAAATCAAAAGACAAATATATAAATTTAAAAGTTTGACTAATTAATATTAAAATATTTTGATTTTAGTAATGTAGTAATCACTAGTGTATTTGCTGAATTATTATTTAGAAAACCTCGAACGATTAGATTATTGTAATGATAATTATTAAGGTATTATTGTAATTAGTATTAAAAAATATGTATATTTTAATTTAATTGTTTCAAATTTTTAATTAATAGATGTTAATAAAATGTCAGTTAAACTTTACTATGACATTTTGTAAAAGGTGCTTTTTTTTTTTTTACTAGTTTTGTATAGATGCTGATGGGTAGAGGATGGAAGCAAACATAATTAAATTAAGACATTTTATAGCATCATTGATTTATTTTGATTACAGTCATAATTATCTCGTTAGTTATGTTTGGTGGGGTGAAGGGCGTTCCATCTCAATCCTTTAAGAAAAAAAAATGTGTTATTACAACTTTACGATGTAAAAATAAATAAATAAGGTGTTAATGAAAAATAGATGAAGATTGAATAAATCTAATATTGTTGCACATTGTACAATTCCAGTAGACTAGAGGAAGGAACCAAGCTTATTTATGACAATTTATCAACACACTTTGATTATGTCAACTATAACCATTGAATGTTATAGGGTGTATTTTGATTCTACTGTATTTCTTAAAAAAAAAAAAAAAGAAACAAAAACTAAAAAAACGTAGTAATTTTCTTTTTTATACAAAAATAAATAAATAAGGGGTACTACTACAAAGTCAACATTTATTGTTCAAAATTTCAAATGCATTACGACAATTAAACATAGTTATTGTTGGGAAATATAATTTTATATGTAGATTTCTCAAGTTATTTATTATAAAAGGTTCTGTTCCAGTTTAGAGACGGTATATTAGAAAGAAAAAAAAAAAGTTTGTTGTTAGAAGGTTCTTTGATACGAAGAGAATGGAGATAGTGGTGTGAATTAAAGAATAAAAGAAATGGAAGAGGAATGATGACTGGTAGGCATTTATAAGATGATAATGTTAATATAGAGTAAGAGGGTCTTTAATCTGAAACAGGACTTAGAAATTATTAGCATTTTTACTGGAACATTACACTTACAAAAGGAATTTCACGGATGTAGGAGATAGGTTAGGCCGAAAAAGGGCATTCTGCAGATTTAAAACTGCCGCCTTGGAATTCCCAGACTCCACACAACATCAGCCCATGACTAAATACACACCCTACGGTAATGAGGCGTTATAGTACTTTCTTATATAAAGGAGAAGCACAATTGTTCAAGAACGGAACATTATTTTACCTAATTTCTGATGTGAAATTTTAATTTCTTCAAAAAGGTTAAAGCTTATCTTTTAGGATCAAGTCCTCAGTTGTACTTGTCTTTAAGTCAGTGCTATGTAAGATTTTCTTATTTTATTTACATAATGTAAATATCGAGCATTTTGAAAAACTTTTGTTTCAATCCAAAAGTAGGTCAGCCCAGGACATGTCCAGGTTTACCTTATTTTTCACGTCTCGTTATTGGAGGACATTCGCCAAAATAGGAATGACTTATTTAGGGGGAAAGTTTCAGATTACGATGTTGGTACTGAATTTTTAATGGTCGTAGCTATTAAAGAAGTCTTGTCTTAAGTAGAAATACACTGGTTTCCTTTCATAATCGACAAAGGCAAGGCAAGATTATGTCGGAAGTGCCTTTGTATGTATCGCTAGGGTCGGGGAAGGGACTAGCACAACCTCCTTTTCTTTTTGAGACAAGGGTGTCCTTGTGAGATTCTTAATTATTCATGTCTAACATAAATACGGAGTTTGAAAACTTGATTCTTAAATTAATTTCATTCTTAATTTTGGTTTAAATACACACTACTCATTGGCCGAAACAAAAAAAAAAGGCAACATTAGAAGGTAAAAATATGAATAATTTACATTAATAATTTTTTTTTTATTATTATTCAAGACATTTTAAGGAAAATTATATTTTCTATTGGAAATTCTACTTCAATTATGTACATACATGGCCATTTACGTAGAATTTGGGGGTAGTATGTAACGAGCCAGCTATGTACTCGTTAGGTACATTATACATAAATAATTTAAATTTACTTTGTTTATATTAATTACACTGTCACCGGACCAGCTATAATATTTTTTTAGTCACAGAGACTTGTTATGAATAAACTTTGTGTTTTAATAAAAAATAGTAATGTCATATTTATACAAATAAATTAAGAATTTTGAATTCTACTTCCATAAAATAGAGAGTCACATAGTTAAAAATAGCATGTGTAGACATAGGTCGTTTTGAGTCCGAAGAAAGGAGATCTTGAAACTGAAGGAGTGTTTTGTTTGAGCCAAAATAAGTTTCAAATAAACAATTGTAAGCTAAAAGGTAGTAACTGCTTTAAGATAATTAGAATATTACGTCCTTTTAAAATTATTTGGCTTTTGTTTTAAGGGAACGCTGACTGTGTCATAATTTTTAGAATATGCAAAAATTAAATAACAGGTACACGCATAAATAACAAACTATTTTGAACTTTATTATTATGATGTTAAATAAGTTATAAATAACTCACATGTGCATATGTCTTGGTATGGTTTCTCAAGTGGTTTGCTAGCGTAGTTGCTAAGTTTTGAAATGTGATAAGTACCTTGGTTTGAATCATAATTTGAATATTGTTTCTGTACAAAACAGAGTATGAAATCGATTTAAGTTAGCACTGGTTATGAGTCCAAATAACATAAACAGTTTAGGAGACGCGTGGGGACGCCTTGGTCCCCGACTAAAAATATATAAGCTATTGCAGATTAGTCCCGGGAGCATTACGCTTTATCCTTTAAACGAGCTTAGAGGACAGATCTCTGTTAGTTAGTCGTAATAATTTAGTGTTTTGTTAATGTGTTATTCTAAGACCTAGGCTATGCTGGTATTATAGAATATCAGTATGGTCTGTGTTGGCGAATAATATATTATTGTAATTGTGATGTGGTTTTAATTTTACGTTAGAATATTGAATTAAGGGAGGGTTGTTTTATTTTATTAGTGAATGTGTGTTTTCCTACTTTGATTACGCTAGCATTTTGATAGTGTTGGTTTACTCAATGTATGAAAGCATATATTCTATATATTGTGTTATTCAGTGAAAAGTTATAGTATAGTTTTAATTGATGTGTCCAGTGTTAATTTGTTGTATTACAATTATGAAGTTTTCGCATTTTAATTATTAGTATTTTTGATAGTAAAGTATTAATTAGTTTATGGGGTTGTTACCCAGAGATCCTAATCTAAGTTCCAGCCAGAGTCGGGTTGGATTCCTAGAGCTGAATATTGGTCACCCACGGTGTTAACGATAGTATTCTGTTTCTAGGAAGCGTTGGGGTTAGTTGGGTCTGCAAGGTGGAGTTCCTGCAGAAAGCTGTTTTTACGTACGAGCCAGCTTATTACTCCCTGGGTATTTGTGGGATTGGGTGGCTCTACCAGGCTATCTAATTTTACCTATACCTTGACCTCTTATTTACATATTTATATATTCACATCTATTTCGTTAACTTTCGGCTGTCCCAATCCCTATCGCTGAGAGTTGACACGCACACGAGTCATAGGTATTAGGTCGAAGGGTTTACTCATCCCGACGTATTTAGCCTTAGAATAGGAGTTTCCATTGCACATCGGAAACTGCGCGAGTAATTTAAATGTGAAACACGGGTTTCTAGCTTACATTTTCGTACAGACTAGATGGAAAGTTTAGCTATCAGGTTTTAGATTTATAAGTTGGTTTTAGTAGGATAATAGTGTTATCTACTAGGGTAGTAATGTCCATTGGTGTTTCCTAAACCTTCCTATACCCGAACCTATGCGTGATCAGGGCTACTCTCTGAGCGCATAGTCCCACCAAACTCCTAAACTAATTCCCTCTCACTGTGGCTAAGACACCTTCATGTCCTTAATAGATCATTTGAGCCTGGATGATCTGCAGTGAGAAAATCACCTTTCCTTACACCTTGTTCCTTCCCGTAGGAATTCATCTGTTACCTTAGGTCTTCTGGTAAAAGTCGTTAGTTAAGATTAGGTTAGGACTTAGGACAGTAGGTAGTAATATAGTTACAACATATTATAATTTCAATTCATTTGTTTTATTATAGGTTTAATAATAGGTAGATATAGGTATCAATATAGACGTGTAAAGGTATTCTGATGTTGTACTAATACAATAATAGAATAGGTAGGGAAGCGCACTGTAGGGAAGGCCTATGTTCGACGGTGGGCTTCCGTGGTTGATTGATTGATAGATAGGCATAGTAGGTTACTTGTTTCAAGTTAAGTTTTAGTTTCATTGAAATTGTTTAATTGTAGGTTCAATATATGTAAAGTTGGAGCTAGACGCAAGAGGTATTTTGTTGTTGTATTAAGTACTAGTGGTAGGATAGGAATGGGATAATAGTTTAGGTAAGGGATGAAAGGGTTTAAAGTGGAATATTTCACTTGTGACTATGACATACTTACTAGACATAGACATCATGTTCATGTTGTAGGGATTTCCGACTGATGGATACTTAGTGTTTCTTTCCATCAATATAGTCGAAATTTGGGAAACACTGTTATTGTGAGATATGCTTAAAATAGCTATTCACAATATTATACAAAATTATATTTGCAATAGCTTTATCTTTTACGAGCTGTATTTGATTTCGTTCTAGTCTTTTTGGCTTTGTAGAGCGACACTATTTATCACAATTATAAGGTGGTACCTATATTGTGAATCTGAACTCTTATTTTGCAATGGATGATTTATTGAGACTTGATCGAGGCAAGGCAAGGTCATGGTACTCTTGGTTGAGCTGGTGTGAATCCAAGGTCCATACTGAGTCAAAATAATATTATTTCATTGTAATGTTGTATATTGACAGTTATGTCTTACTAGTGATGTTTGAAGAAGTCTTGGAGTTGGAACGGATACTGTACAGTTATTAGACAAACTTCCCTTTGCTAAAAATAATGTCCTCTCCTAAATACCAGCATAAGCTTTCGCAAGCTTCGAATAAGTCTGGAGTGCATTTTATATATGAAAAAGAAAGAAATGAAAAGAATAAAAAAAAGAAGTAAAGTTCCTTCAGAACTAAGGGGTGGAGGGCTATCCAGTCAGGAAAGTCGAGGCTCACAGCGTCGGGCGGGGCGGTGCCTGCGCTATAACCCCAAAAGAAAAAACTTAAGAACATAATTCATTAATTTCATTAATAATTGTTTTATCAGATTTTATATTAATTTTCCCTTTAGTCTACTTAACTTCTAATTCCTCTATCATCTATGTTACGTATGTTATGAATAGGTTTTTAGGCGTTAGGTAGGCTAAATTTACAGATAGGTCAGTAGGTAAGACAAATAGCTCCATCCTATTATGTGAAAAGTACTTAGGGTTACTTACGGCATGACATAGGTTCCTACGACATCACTAAACGATCACTTGGCCAAATCAACGATCTAAACAAAGGATATTATTGAAGGAATTTCTAAGTTAGGTATTTAGGTTCTCATTTAGGTTTTATTTAGGTCTTATTAGGATTTGTTTAGGCCTTGTTAGGTTTCTTGTAATAATTAGGTCTGGACTAGTGATAGATCTAGGTAGAGTGGAGCACTATTATAATTTAGGTAGTTTAGGACATTTTGGTGGCTGTTTGATAAGTGGGTAGAATAGAGGTTAAGGTTAGGTTTAGATTAGGTTAATAAGTTAGATAAGTTAGGTTAAGTTAGTTAGTTGTGTGGGGGGGGGTTGGTACACCGACCAGAAAAATAAAATACCTGCTCTGGGGGCGTTAAATTAGCAATGATTATAGCAACACTAGGTATGATGTACCTTTCAGTCATGTTGAAGTCGGAGATGTTATTTAGAGGAATAGAGTCTAATCCTTCAGACTTTCTATCCGACAAATACTTCGTCATATTGTAAATCAATTTTCTTATGTGATTTTTAATAGTTCTCGGCATTTTAACGCACAAATAACTCACAATATCCCAGAAATAGACCACGCAAAATCAACACCTCACTTTGACAGCAATTGACAGATGGCTTTAATGACTTCTCTAAAGTTACTATTGCCAGTTGAAGAAATTAGTTCCAATAGTTTTCCGCAATATGGCGAAGTTTTTTATTTTCCTGGTCGGGCTTTAATTTATTGTCACAAAAATACACATTTACCAGGATATATTACATATTCATACCGGGAATTCCCGGTACTTCGTACTACAAATTTCCTGGTTCGCACGCCCTACTGTAGTGCTATGATAGTCGCGTTTATCGTGCGATAAATAAAATAATAGACCATTAGTTACTCTCACACTCACATAATTCAGAAAGTGACGCCAAAAAAAACTGCAACTGGTTGTTTGATGATTGTTTCTTTCAACTATGAAATAATGAAATAACGATCTTTATTCTGTAATAGGCCGCAAGGGCACTTTTAAAAGTCTGATTCCACGGCATTTCCCAAGAGGAGACCACTGAGGAGAAGAAAGCCGAAACAAACTCAACAGTCAAGTATTTTTTTCTAAATCTGTTTAAGTATGAACTCAATGCGTAGTTCTCCAAGAAAACATATCAAAACTTATAAAAGTAAAACTATAGTAGAAGATACATTTAAAAATGATTTTTTAAAGCAACTTCATATGATTTTCGTAACACCCAATTAGAAAATTATGTATGCTTCTGGATTGGAATTCCTCCGCTTTACTGAATTAAATTTCAATGTGATATAAATTATAACATATAACAAACACGCGAATAAATTGTTATAATATGACTCACGTTCATATTGTTCTCGGCTGATTTATTAGCTGATTGTGTTATTCTTAAATATATTACACTCATTTGATACAATTTCATCCGTAATATCTCCTCAATAAAGCGCAGTTTTAGATAGGTATTCGTTTAATGTGCATATGTTTTTAATCGATGTTTGCGCATACGAGCTTGTAAATCTATAGAACCGTGAAGGTTCTATATGGTAGTAATATTTGGAAGATGAAGTCATTTCTGCATGAAATAATTCAATAATTTATATACGCAACATTGGAAACCTCCATTGTTTTCCGAGGAGAAAACTTGCGCACAAGGCACCCAACAATCGGGTAAAAAGCTGGGATACCTATGTTGTACTCGACTATTTGTATTTCTATTTACTAAAATCTCGTCAATGCGCTGCCAAATGCGTAGGACTCCAGTATCTCAGAATGGACACACACTACAGTCCTTGCGCTATGCCCCGTCATAGGGAGTCAAGGCACTTATCACGCGGCGATGGGTAAAAAGCTGGGTTACCCATGTGGTACTCGACTGTTCGTATTTCTATCCACTAAAATATCTTCATTGCACTGCCAAATGCGGAGGACTCCAGTATCTCACAATGGACGCACTAGAGTCTTTGCGCCATGCCTGGTACGGACTCAACGCGCGGCGATATCCACTAAAATTTCATGCCAAATGCGCTGCCAAATGGACTCCAGTATCTCAGAATGGACGCTTTAGAGTCCCTGCGCTATGTCCAAGACGGACTCATCGCGCACCGATGGGTAAAAAGCTGGGTTACCTATGTGGTAGGTACTCGTATTTCTACCCACTAAAAGACTCCAGTATCTAACAATGGACACACTAAGGGCCTTGCGTTATGGCCGTGTCGGACTCATCGCGCGGCGATGGGTATAAAAGTTGCATGGGTTACCTATGTGGTTCTCGACGAGTACGTATTACTTACTATTCACTAAAATCTCGTCATTGCACTGCCAAATGCGGAGGACTCCAGTATCTCAGAATGGACACATAGTCCTAATGCTCGTGACATCAGCGTCACCCAGCGGTGATATGGTGTTCGCTGCTTCCCTGGGGTCGTTAATCAAGTGCCAAGGCCCCACCTACAGATACGTGGTCCCTATAATAAGCCGCCTTTTACGACAGGCTGGGAATACCGATTAGGTCACCTTTGAATTGGGGACATGGACCTATTAATACCTATTAGGCTATTATTTGTTTCATATGATACGATCCAGAAAAACCAGAGTTACAACCAGACTCACATATGGCGACGGGGGACAGTAAAAATAAATAAAGTAATGAGTAATATACGTATTAAATTTCGCTAATCATACGCTAACATGTGGATTGTGACTAACGAAATAAAACAAACATGTGGATTCTGACTCACGAAGCCCAATGATAAAACTTAGTTGCGCTGTAGATTATAGCAACATGGCTAAAATACCGTAAATGAACGTTTTTGATAATATCAACGATGTAGTTTCTAAAGATACAACTAGTGAGAAGCAAATGCTATGTTCATAATCATAAAATTTGCACACATACTTAGTTGGGCTAAAAAGGATAGTAAGACTGGTAGGGTAGCAAAATATTTGAGGAATGTATTAGAGAATACATGCTATTTATATGTGCCACTTAAAATTAGCGAAACCTAGTGTAGAATTCTTCAAAAACCTCAGCTTCATCTACGGCGGGACGAAAGATGTTTTTCGATGGTTATCATTACTGATTGTGTGTTGGCTGAACTGAAATAGGTATTATTGCATGCATTGGATGCATACAATAATGTCTTTTAATCAGTTATGACCAAATTGTAAAGATAAATTATAAATATCAAACAAAAAGTAACAAAGATGTAAAAAAATGTGCCCCGCGGCATGGTACAGAAGATATTTGTAACAGTGGCGTGCGATCCATATTGGCACAAAGGCACTGCCTACCCTGAACGATCATGGTTCCGTATAGGCACGGAGAAACTGCCTGCCACGAAGCCCTAAACGACCATGACTCTATATGCACAGAAAAACTGCCCACCTTAGCCAAAAACCACTGGATGGCAGCATTACCTCGCTGTATAGCTATGCTGATGCGTTGTGCGAGTAAAGGTGCGTCCACACTTGTATCATTTGCTCGGATCCGATCACCGTGCCGTGGCATGACTGCGTATCGCGCTGCTTGGACGCTCACTGTCGGCGTGCCGATCATGCCGCACTCTTCCGATATAAGTGTGTGATACGCGTAGCAAATAGATTTCGAGCGATCGGATCGGCGCAACGTCCAAACGCGTGATCGTGACACGCGATCATGCCACGCGACGATGATCTGATACGGGCAAATGATACAAATGTGGACGCACCTTAGCTGCCAGTTCTTCGGTCACCAGTCGTCTCCGTCAACCTTTTGCCGAGATTATTAATTAGTGATAAAATTTGAGAAATCCTCCCTGAAGATGCCTATGCATTGAAATGTTTAAAACGTTAGATCATAAAAATAATTGATTGGAAACTTAGACGCCACGCGCCGGGACATCCGCATCCTAAATGTGTGCACAATAAAGGGAGGCATTAAATGTAACTTTCATCTCGTGCGACAAATGGATATATATAAGAGGAAGATGGGCTTCTATATATCTTTGATGAAACTTAAGATAACCCTTACGAAAATTTTCAATCGTTAATTGGGCATAGTTGATTGGACATGACATGAGTTCTTGTGGATTGGATCCTTTTTCTTTAAGAACGTATAATTCAGAAAACAAATGTTGCTTTGAGTCAGCATCGAGAACTGTACAAGTATGATAACGCATTAAAAAATAATGCGACGGCCAGAAGAACTCATATGTAGAATCAATCAAACCTTCGTGCGCTAAGTAAAAGGTACTGGCATAGAGCGACTCAATTTTGTAGGTCAGGGCATTCCACAGCCACCGCGCCCGCGTGCGCTTCGAGGAAGGAAATGTCGTGTTCGAATTTGGAATTCTACGATTCCGCTCGAGCTACCGGTTTCGAGTTTTTGTTTAATTCCTGAACCTTGCTTAACCGTCTACAGCTTGGCAGGACACAAAATACTGGCCTGATAATTAAACCTCGAAACCATCGCATTCAAATTTGGAATTTTTCCGCATCGGCTACCGGTTCTGTGGAGTTTATTTATGCATGTCTGACGTTTTTTAGCTGCCAGGATTCTAAATTACAGATTTGTTTTGGAAACTCAGACAACTTATACTAAATATTTCCCTTTTTTATTAATCTTATACGAAAAATTATTAACTGAACTATCATATAAACGATATTTCGAAAATTAGTTTTGCCATTCCAGGGACTAGATACCAAACAAAAACCTTGAAAAATCGTACATTTACGCTTGGAGCCCCGCCCCTTAAATAATAATTTTGATTCTGAAAATATTTTTTATTGTCTTCCACATGCTACTTCCGGAGAAAACGGAAGAATGTACGTTTGTTCTCATTGTCACATTTAAGGATAATAATAATAAAAAATGAGAAAACCTTGTTAAATTACGATTTGTGATTACTGTCATTTCATGAAGGTCGCATGCCGCCAATTAGTTTCGTTTAACGGTGCAATTACCTGTAAGTTAATGAATGAATTAGTTTTAATAGCCAATTGTTAACCAGTTTCATGCTTACTGCATGAACGTTCAGTCTTTATCTATTTGAAAATTATTTATACCAATTTGTAAACATAACGTTGTTTTTGATTATAATGTTTTCCTCCCTCTTATGACGTATGGTGATCTTCTCAGTGTTTGATATCTAATAACTCATCACAACAAAACGGGGCTTAATATATATATGATTTTGATTTATTTAATTACCTGTCGTTGGTAATTCTTCGAAGTTTCGGACGTCGCGTTAAGTCCATAGTCTCGAAGCAACTGAGAGGCGGGTATCTAATAAAATAACTGACAGTCACCCGTTGTGAATTAAGATAGAAGATGTCAATAATGCGGATGAATTGCACATCGGGACATTTACATTAAGGGACTTACAGCTCTGAATGACCTCCGATCCGTAGCTCTTCGCTTTTCCATATTCTAAGGTGCGTCCACATTTGTATAATTTGCCCGTATCAGATCATCGTCGCGTAGCATGATCGCGTGTCACGATCACGCCTTTGGACGTTGCGCCGATCCGATCACTCGAAATCCATTTGCTACGCGTATCACACACTTGTATCGGAAGAGTGCGGCATTATAGGCGCGCCGACGGTAAGCGTCCAAGCAGCACGATACGCAGTCATGCTACGGCACAGTGATCGGATACGAGCAAATGATACAAGTGTGGACGCACCTTTATACGTCTCATCGCTTTGACAGCGACATCTTTACCAATATCCTGTTTCAGTTTATCTTCACGAGTAATATAAACGCCATCAAACTTTGTTTGCTTTTACGTCAAACAACCAGTTTTAACTACTTTTCTTAAAAATACATGGTTTTTTTTCAATAAGGCTTGTTTAGCGTGTCAAGTGTTTTCATATTATTAATGAGCAATGAGGCATAGGTTTTGAAAATATTAAACGTTTATTGAAACACTATACGCAAGTCTATTACCTCTCTGTAAACAATCATAATTAAATACATAAAGATATATTATATTTTCCGAATGCGAGAAAGTGTTAAATAGAAACTTAACTATCATATATACCATGTTTGGGGAGTTATTATTACCATTCCAGGGATGAGATACATAACAAAAACCCTAAAAATCGAACAATTTCGCTTGGAACCCCTATATATAAGTACATATATACTAAGACTAATATACTAAGATAAAATAGTGTAGAGTGGGATTTCCTTAGATCACATATTTAACACATCACAACACCCATATAACGTAAATGTGCATGATCAATTGAAATTAATAAAAAAACAAGCAATGACATTACGTCGTTCCAAGTACGTATAAAACTATAAACTACTCTTACTCTTTGATTATACGATTAAGCTTTATGTTTCTTAGGTTTATATTTTTTTCTTTATCATTATCTTGGAGTATTTTACAATAATAAATCACTACACAGACAGTTACGTATAACTTTTTTAAACCAGCGTTGTGATTAAATCATTCGTTTCGATTCAGGTGACATTTCGTAAGTTGATAAAAATCGATCAAATCGATAAATTTATACCCTGAAGAAAATACAATAATACAAATTACTATTACGAAAAACCAGTAAAAATGTATAAAATAAATCACTAACGTATCTTCACACTTTGCAACTACACAGTCTGATGACCATCGAATCGATTGTATAATTCATAATCGCTAGAATTGAAAAACAATTATGTCTTAGCCTCATCACTACAAATATCAATAGACAAGTGTCAAATATGTGATCTAAGGAAAATCCCACTATAGGTAGTAAACACCACGAATATTTTTCGAACCTTGTTAAATAGACTCCTCAATATAAAGTCGCAGTATGAAATGGTGCGTCATCGTCACTTTCGAAACTTACTATCTGCATCACACAGAGTCGAAAAGTGACGAACCTTATCACTTCACTAACAGCAGTAATAGTCATGTCAAGACAAATCGTCTCAAACCGGCCTCCGTGTTATCTGCATATTTTTAAAAGGCAATTAAGTGCTCACATAACGTGATTACTAAGTACCGATAATTTATAAGAATTACTACCTAAGTACTCTGTAACCGAAGGTTTGCCTTACCAATGAACCAAGTTTTTCTTATTAGGTTTGCTTTTTCCTTAACGCGTCTGGCTGGAATTCGTTGCTAGACTAACCCACCCACATGGATTACCCATGTGGGTAAAACTATCCATATCCATCCTAATATTATAAATGCGAAAGTATGTCTGTCTGTCTGTTACCTCTTCACGCTTAAACCGCTGAACCGATTTGGATGAAATTTGGTATGGAGATAGTTTGAGTCCCGGGGAAGGAAATAGGCTGCTTTTTATCCCCGAAAAATACCCCTATCCGCAATAAACGAATATAAGGCGGACGAAGTCGCGGGCAGAAGCTAGTTAGTATATAATATATTAATTAATTCCCCATAATCCACTTCTACATACGAAGAGGAAATGGATTAAGGAAAACAGGCAGTATCTAAACTTTTACGCTTTGTGTAAAATTTCATGTCATCGGTGAAATAATAATTATAAATTGTAATTACATTAAAGCAACTCTTTTGCATTACTTTTGCATTTTGGATGCTACAGACTATTTGACGCTGACTGTACAAACAATGAATCACTCTTACATTCCAAATACGTTTAAATTGAGTCACCTATAGAATCCTCAATGTTACGTAAGGTAATATTATGCAACTAATATGCAAAGTCCGAGTAATATTAACTGTGCGTCTATAAGTCATTGTTAAGCATTTAATAAAGTAGGCTTTTTAGCTAACTAACTCTTGAAGAGTGATGATGTTCTAAGTTTCGTACCTTAAACAGCACCACCACGAACTTACCCATACAATACAATAGCGATAACGATAACAAATTCACTCAAGAGTTATTAAAAAGTTATCCGTTTACTATGATTGCATTATAACAACCTTCTAAATGTTATTGGCCAGTCATTGACCAATAACACTATCGGTCACAACATACTTCCTTGTGGAACGCGAAACTCGTTTATGAAGGTTTTTCATTGTGACTTAAACTTTATGTAATGATTTGGTATTTTCGGAGCAGTGCGGGGTCTTGTAGTTTGTTTTAAGATCGATTTAATAAACTAGTATTCACTTTGAGCTTGACTTCAAATTCTAGTATATATTGTAGTATTTATACTGTACCTAGATGTGAAAGACAGTGTACAAGTTATTTAGATTGGTGGAATAGCTTAATTCCCCCTTAATCTTCACGAATTACCCACAGCGATGGATTCCACGGATTATATGGTTCTAACATCATTTCAATCGCTATCAGTCCTGTTACATTTAGACGAAATTAGCTACAATGAGCGTAAAAAATAACTGAAAAGTTTTACTGTGCTTGTGGTACAATCTTGATAAAAAAAAACAAATATTATGGCTCGCTTCTTCAATATCTGCAACAAGAAACCCACATCATGTAAAACAAGGCTCCTAAGAATACTAATCGGCCTAGCTCTTTTTAATTCTACTCTTGACAGACTTGCGTATATAAATAATTGTAAAAATACTGCCGTTTCTTTATCAGCTTTAATTTTGCGAAGGCGAAGAGCAGGGCAAACTACAATATTTCGTATATTCGTTGTAAGTTCCGGTCAAGTCCGTTTTGACCCGGTAAAAATAAAACGATCTGACCTGGTTCACCTTGGGCGGCCATTTTGGCCAAGTCGTGGGTGGTGAGAATGCTATATGCACATTTGTTGCCACGTACCAAAACATGGGCACCTAAAAACTTTGACTTACAAGTTCCATTTTGCTGTTAATGCTCTCATGTCATCGAGCTATTAAGATAAGACAAAATCGTCACTATCCTAAGCAGCTGTAAAATATTTGTACATTGTACAAAAGAGGCCATAAAATTCACGGTGGCCTTAGTTCATGAAACTGAAGAATTTGCTCACAGCACATTTCTCGAATGGGCCAGAACTTTACACAGAGTGACAACTTGCTACAAGATTCGCTACAGAAGACATGAATTCATGCTCTTTTATTTGTTCTACATTACAAGCGTGGATTTTTTTGCTTTTTTGCTTGCGATGATATAAACATTTGCTCGTCGCACCAAATCGTTTCTTAAAAACTCACGCACGGGCACACGTCTGTGGTCAGGCCATCTGTTAGACGACCTATGTGACAAGCCTAGAAAAAGGAATAAAATAAAATCGCGACCAGGTTTGCTGGGATTGGATGAGGGAGGCCCAGGATCGAGCCAGTTGGAACACTATGTTAAATAGATAGATATAGATAGATATATGTTAGAGGCCTATGTTCAGCAGTGAACAAATGTTATAGTATAGGATGATGAACGAGTAGGCATCTAAGTTTATGTGGTTTCACTATTTCGATAAATAAAAACTGCAGCATGGACAACTCTTGACTTTTCCGACATTAATGACTCTTTGATATTACTTATGCATTGGATAATATTGTTAATTGGCATTTGATTTACTGGTTTTTCCCGTCTTGGGGTTTTTGAAATGTCACTCTAATGACATTGTCAGTGGGTGTTAAAATATCTTTATTGGTACAATTGTTATTTACAATTGTCGTAGCAACGCGGTAACACAGCAAGTGTGATGGGCACCTTTGCTCAACTTGACTTTTTAACCGACTTCCAAAAAAAAGGTTCTCAATTTTTTTTTTTAAGGATTTTCACCGATTACGCAGACTATTTGACCGATTTCAATTTTTTTTTTGTTTTATAGAAGGTACTTTCTAGTTGGTCCCATTTAATTTTGGTGAAGATCTGATGATGGAATCCATGAGGAATTGAAGGAACTCCTCAAATATTGTAGGCATACATATAGCGATTTTGGTATTATAAGAAACATAATAAGCATTTGCATTCAGAAAGTGTAAATTGGTGAAGTGGAACTGATGCAGAAGACCACAGAATGCCATCGGAACTCCTCAATGATAAATGATTTACGGGTAGCGACAAAATATCTTGATTAATTTAGCTAAGCAACTTCATAGTCACAAATTTAAATGTTCCTGATGAGAATGGTACCATTGAATTGATTTGATGATGGAGCCGGAAGGTAGGCACCAGATCTATGTAATAAAATAATGTATCCTAGCCGTGTTTGGGCTTGTTCGAATCGTCACGAGATACACTTTTAAGTAACGATTAACTAAAAAGTGTAAAATAAATAAACTTTTAAACAAAAACATAAAACCGACTCCAAAAAAACTACTAAGTAAAAAATAACGCCATAATTCAGTTTCTTCAAATTACTTACAAATAACCGTTTGTATACTCAATCTATACAGTATATACAATTAATGTTATTTTGGAGTCGGTGCCATCGTGTTACAACTTACTAAAATCGTCAATTTTCAATATTTTACACATTCTTTATATGGCACAGACGCCAAAATAAGATTAATTGTATATACTGTATAGATTGAGTATACAAACGGTTACTTGTAAGTAATTTGAAGAAACTGAATTATGGCGTTATTTTTAACTTTTTAGTTTTTTTGGATTCGGTTTTAGCGACTATACAGTCGGACCATTTTATCTCTTCCAAGCAAATGAACTTTCAAATATATAAAAACTGGATATGGCAATGTTTTGTTTCTGTCACAGCTCACAGACGTCAAGTTGTTTATGTGCCTTAAGAAACTATTTGTATTTACCAATTGTGTTGTAATTAATATATCTTTAAAACTGATGTTGGCAAAAGTCTCGAACTGCCATTTCTCTTTATATAAATATATAATATATAAATATAAGAAACTATTTATCTTTACGTTCGTTGGTTCATTAAAACATAAAGGTTTAAATATGGGAAAACCATATAAAAGTGGTCAGCGGGAACTACTTTTCCGCATGATCATTAACTTCGATGCTGTAAAGCAACAGCAAGAAGCGATTATCGCTGAAAAGCGGCAATGTTTACATTAAGTCTTTGGCTGGTAAGATTTACTAATCTTAGATCTGTTGAATAACACTAATATGGTTTTTGTTAAAATAATGTTCAAGTGAAGCCATTTAGCTTTTAAGCAGCCTCTTAAGTGCACTGAGCATATATTATGTGGTGTTACTGATTTATTTATTATTCATAAGACTATTTAGTGACCTATATTCAGTGTTGCCATATACCAAAGCACAGATAAAACAATTTAAATTGGTGGGGTCAAGATATTATAGCCAGACTATAGTAAGATTAGGTTTAAGTTAGGTATATTTTTTTGTTAGTTAATTTGTTTTAAACCTGTGATTGACGCTATACCAGATCTTGTGTGATAGAATGCCTTAAACAACAACCCGATCTGTTTATAGAGTTGTGATGGTTTTAAATAGCCCTTGTTTGTTTTGTTTATTAGTTCTTAATGTTTTCTTTATCCTTCAAATGTCATTTTATAGTATAGATCTAATAAAACTGCGTATGCTGTAGAATACAAAGCCATATATGGATGATTTATGAGTTATGACTATGATAGCGGTAGAGAGGAATCGAGCATAGAGAAAAGTAATCTCAAATTATCTGCAATAAAAGATGATAAAATACTGTACTGCTACTGACTGATTTTCTTTACTATAAACGATTCGTCTTCAAGTATTGCATCTATTAATGACGACGAATGATCGTTCGATAATATTTCAAAAACTGAAGAATCGGCAAAGTAAAAAATCTTGTGAAACATTAATGCTTGTCGCTAGTAAAACAATTATCTTTAGTTTTTTGCAAAGGAGAATCGTCAATATTGCGTTTGTATTAATTGTTGTTGAACAATAGAATATCATCACGTCTGTTAATAATTATTGTTGTGAACAGGATGAAAAGACGGCCATGTTAGCAAGGAATGTCTTTGTCAGGAATGTGTTTTGTGTTAGTCAGTCTATCAATAGACTGACGAAGAGTTCACAAATCTATAAACTTACTAGAAGTTGCCCGCAACTTGGTTAGAGGCAGCAAAAAAATATAACCCTCTATTTCTTGAGCGTTCGTGGTCACTTGTGGATTGTAGACCATCTACCCACGGGTACCAAAAATAGTTTAAATCCGTTTAGTCGTTTTAGCACTTAAAAATAACTTATTCGGTTCATTGACCTTCAAATAGTCAGTTTCACTTTCTTTTTAATATCTTCAATGTACAGACTGTTAATTGTTACAACTTTATAATAGTGTATAGACTAGTTACCCGCATTACGTGCGTGTTGCCGACCCTTTAAAAATCTATTCACTCCCCTCTTGAAGAACCCCGTTACAGTATGGGGTAGAATCCAGGGAAAACCACGGCAATCATTCCTCATTTTTAATTTTCTTGACGCAATCGGGTCAAAAGTATCCTATAACCACACTTAGGTGTACGTAAAATCCTGTTTTCCGTGACGATGACAATATTTTACAAGTCAAGCGACTGGATTTTATATATTTTTTTAATAATATAGAAATCGAAGTAATGAAATAACGAGATTATTATAGTTACTAACGGGTTTGGTCCTAGTAAGGCCTTCAGGACCCAACCCATATTAAGATCATAATTTTAGGATGTCCAAGAAGTCTCAAACTTTGATGTAAATACTAGACGAAAATAGTATGAAGTTCGTAGATCAATTGAAATAGATAGGCCGAATTAAATGATCGTAGCGTTGATGACGTACTCTGTTGTCGATTGCTTCAGGTACTTATAACTTATGTCTGTTTGTTCTACACTTCACTTAGGTTGGTTACAAATATGGTAAACGTCGCAATGATTGACGTCCTAATTTCAGTCCTTGACAGCCTGTGTATTGCTAATGAAATAAGTTTGCAGACGAACTGGGACATATACCGTACTGAAACAAAAACCAAGTCAAAAGTAAAAATCACTTACCCAATCCTTGTAAATAATTGTACATTGTATTTCGATTACATTTCAATGACCATGTCTAATGCTTTTATTTCATTCAAATCAGCAATCAGCAACGGTTTTGGAGTGCGAACTGAATTGGACTGTAAACTAAGGTCATACGGTACTATTTAGAGTTTAAATTAAGGCGAAATGCCTTAATTAGTTTTATCAGGAAGGTCGCAGAAAGGAGCATAGAAATATATTTCAGTGTGCAATTTCAGTGTGGTAATTCCACTTTTTAAAAACAAACCCGAGCGATATAATTCATGTATCGCGTATATTATCTTATCATAAGAGAATATTAAGAGATGAAGTAATTGTTGATATATGATTGATGTAATCTTTCATGCATGGTAACAGGGAGGAGGACACAGGGTAAAAGACCTCGAGGTCGTAGTCCCAAAGGATAATCAGACCAGATATATCCAAAGAGATGGAGTCATGGAGTTAACTGCCAGCGTCTGCACTCAATCAAGCGTGCAACCGATAGCGCCAACAGCTTCACAAAATTTCAGGACATGATCTTCGGCAGCGAAGGAGTGATCAAGAAAATGAACCGCTAATGCAAAAGGATTGTCATCCCAATCACTGAGATGTGCCTTAGGTGCCTGTAATTACACTGGCGTTCTTACTATTTCAAAGAGAGCACAATGTATTGAATGCACCAGAAATAAGCAAGGTGGTGGTACCACTGGCACCTACGGCTTCAACGGCTTGCAAGGTGTCGAAACGAAAGTTGCAACTAATCCAATCTTCTGCAGGCCGACCCACGCTGCATCTTTTGTGTCATGATTCCTATTGAAGAGCATTTACTCCGCTTATCTTTTATCTCAGTCTCCACCGCATGTGACGAGATAAGGTGACGCCATCAATGACATCAATCCTAATGGGATTATGGATGCAGTCGTGGTACTCCCAAGTCTAGACTGTGGGCCAGGTCATTGCTAGAACTCCACAAGACAGTGTTTCGTCCAGTGGCGTAGCTATAATATAATTTCTTGGAGGCCCTCGGTCCCTGACTAACAAAAGCTCGAACTGACTTGGGGCCCCACTCTTTTCTTTTGCACCGGGGTCCTTTGTTACAACTGGTTTCGTCTATTGTTGAGTTTTACGAGTACGTGTAGTGTAAACGCAATGGTATTGTAATTGGCATCTACATTTTGTAACTCATGCGTGATATCGCGATAGTATCTTATGATTCATCCATCTATTTGTTCACATCGACATGCCTCCCACCTGTGAATTTACCCTTCAAAGGCGTCAGTACTATAAAGTAGAATATATTACGCTATGATATGAGCTCTTATCACCTCTAACGAAGGCCTAATTTCCCTTAATTAGGCACAACATGACCTCTAGTCCGTGTTGCAATCGCAATAGGCCTCGACTGAATTGTCTTAATTCCTACCGCTTGATTTTAAAGTATCACTTTTGCACGCTCGTATCTGAAATTAGTTATATTTGAAATTTGAACCATATTACCTTGAAGCGAAGTTTCGTTTGTTTTCAAGATTTTACGGAGATGTGGATTGGGAAGGTTAGTTTATCTGTTGATAACAATCAGGATGCAGTGTGCGTATGATGTCAATGTCGTTTAGTTGCTTAACTGGTTCGTTAACTATTTTGTGAAATGTGATCAGTTGCTCAGAGTTTGAGCCTCAAAAGTTTTCCTGTCGCAGTCACTCGTCCGGACAAGTACAATGTTTTATGACCATTTTAACTTGAATGCTGCCATGGGGCTCGAGACATATTAAGATTAATAATAACGGCTACTCACATCTTAAAAGCCGAGTACTCGACATGCTTCGGTCCTATCCGAGGACCTTAGTCATGAACACGTGCGGTTTTTTGTTGTTTGTTTCCCTTTGTCTCTTCTGGTCTGTAAGACCATTTTAGAGTTTCGAAACGGGTAACACGTGCGGTGCTCTTCTCGCGTTGCTAAATTAAAAATTCACTCACAATTCAGCGAAATTTAGGATCATTACAAGAATTGCTGGAAGGTGTTTCACGGTCTATTATCACGAATGTAATATCAACGTGCATGTTTGAAAGACATCAAATGTCATCAAATCGCCTCGCCCACTGTCTAGTCTCAGCCTTTTCTTCTTATCAACAATGAACTTTACTAGTGATCTTATTATACTTAGATCACGTGCACTAGGACAGAAAAATATTATTAGGAGACTGCACATAAGGCGAACAGGGTGAATCACGCCTCTTAACTATGCTCAATAAACATAACCCACTTAGAAAAATCGATTCTTACGTAAATTTAAGGGTCATCTACCTACATACATGTAAAGAATCAAGGGTACTTAAGAGCTTTTATACTAGGGAGTGTAATAACAGACGAAATTTCATAACCGATTATTATATCGATTACGAAGAGCAATTATTATATTCGGTTATAACCGATTAATTCAAAACTTTCAAACTATCATAGATATAGGAGACTAAATACGCCGAAATATCCTGTAATTGCCTTACAAATTAAACGTGTACATTTCTCAATAACTTTGTTAATCATTCGGTAAAAAAAATTGAAATTAATTATCATTCAACAATTATAACGTAGGTACTGACATTTGTATTTGAACATATTAATATATTTAAAGTACCTATTTACTATAATTATTTATGTACTCATAATCAAGAAATATATATACTAACTTAACTACTTCTGATAAAAGATAATATTTTAACAATAGGCAAATAAAATACATAGCGATAGAGACGTGGTTCTTGCAAAAAAATTAAATAACTGATTTTTTTTCTATAGCCGATTATATAATTCGGCTAAAATAACCGATTATACCGGATTTCATCGGTTTAGGTGACCGATAACCGATTTGCATTCCTTATACCCGCTTAACTGGCAAGGTTGCATATTTTTTCTTTTTGCTTCATTATTTCGTCGTATTTGAATGAAACTTAGATATGTTCAATAAATACCCTAGATTTTTATATATTGCGTTTAATTCATGTGCTTATCGCTTTTGCCTTTATTTTCTTACAAAACAAGATATATACATAAATTAATTTCTAAACCTTTGGTTGCGGCAATATCATGCATGAAATTTTGCATTGTGCCAGCCTAACTACCGAAAACGGAATGAATAAATTGAAAACATGTTCAAGTTACATTCACATTTCTCAAAATAATCAAGAAAAACCAAAAAATATGCGCCTTTGCCAGTAAAGCAGGTATAACCCTCTGAGATAATCTGGAAATGTATGTGGATGTATACACAATAATCTATTTTCTGCAATTTCTAAAAGCCAAGGACGTAGCAAATGCACTAAAATCAACGAGTCATGACTCAAAAGAAACTGCGTCTAATTTGCTTACATTTGTTATGCAAATTCTGTCTTCCAACCGTATGCAGATATAAACTGGTCTGCAAGGGTGGCCAAGGGTACAATGAAATATATTTTTGTTGGCATGCGATGACGTCATTTTATGGTTCGGAAATGCGGGCATATAAGGCTGTGTGTACAATGTACCCTGTAAATTCGTATTAAGGTTAGGGGAGGGCTTTTTAACTAAACAGAACGTTTGCGTAGCAATTATGTAGTTTATTCCATTTGCTCACTCACCCTAGGTTTTAGACGCGGGGAAAAACGTTACATATCAGTCGCAGTGGTTGTCGTTACAGTTCCAAATCACTGTGACTTTGTCACACCTTTTAACGTTACTATAATTAGCAGTAATCGTAAATTTGGTGCAGTGATTATGGTATTGCGCTATAAGATGGGGAAATACAGTTTTAATCTATTAAACATAGTTAATTTTGTTGACAGTTATCCTAATTCATCATGTCGGTTGAAATTCGCCACACCTATGGCACTACCATCATCGCTGCACCAAACATGCTACCAAATTTACGATAACTGATAATCCCAATATTGATATTTTCGTAACGTCACACCTTACCCATATTTCTTCAGCGTTGAGGACAAAGTAAAGTAACTATGACATGTACAGATAAGCACTACAGTGACTGACTACTGGCTGAATATCTAGGAGTGATCTCTGTGATCTTGTAACGTCGTCTTTAGTGACAAGAAACAGTGATAATAACCGATTTATGTACAAATGTACATGCGCGAATCCGCTATTCTTGTTCAAGAATTTTGCCGCGATCTGTTCTCTGCTTTTAAGACTTGAGAAACAGTGATACTTCCTGTCACTGTGATTTTTTCATCGTGTTGTATTTATGAAATCTATAAGTTTAGCACAGCATAACAACGCTATGTATTTAAGTTTGATCAAATGAGGTTTTTTGTAACTTGAGCGAGCAACCAACACAGAATCTTAAACAGCTATCCTGGCTATTATAAAATAGATATAAACCTTTACATGTCCCAATAGCCAGCTACATCCTAACATCCGCGACCCCGTAGTCACTCAAAATCAGGTGATACTGGGATCAGTTTAAAAATAAAAAAAATGAGTCGCGAGATACTTCTTTAGCTGCATGTTTCTTGAGAATATGCTTTACTTATGACTATGACTGGAGGACCTAAATCGTTTCGTCTGTCTGAAATATTTACTTTAGGTGACAGCAGGTCCAGTACCTTTGAAATGGAATTTAAAAACATTAATTTCGAATAACTCCTATAGTTGTTGGTAAAATAAAATACCTATAATGTTACCTCGACACGTGGTGTTCACAGCAGTGCCTAATATAGGGGCAGTCAAGCCTGTCCCCTATCGAGCGTAGGAGGGGGTTGGGACTGGAATAGAATCCGTCAATGCCCGCTTCTGCGAACATGCCTGATGCGCTGCATAAGCGAGGCAGCCCCACCAGCAACTGGAACGCATTTTATATTGGACCTGGAGAGCCCAGATTGAGATGGGCCTGTTGTGTAAAATATCTCCATAAGCTGCACGTGTAGACTGTAGAGAGGGGTACACTATACTCGAAACAGTGTCAGCTTTACTTCCCTTGTACAGCGTGCGAACTGACGGGCAATCATGTTTATTAAAGTAGCAACTTAGACAGCAGGACATGATTTAGGTCGCCGAGTCACAAGTGCATAAGTCTTAACACCTTTAACGGCTAAATAGTTGAAGTCTAACCATATATTTAAATCGTATTCAGAGAAATCTGCACGCAAGAGGCAGTCTCGGTAACAGGGCCCTTTTCTCTGTTTATATACGATGTACTAAGGTTGTCACTGTCAACTACAATCAAGCATGGATTTGTGCACAAATCTCTGCTGGCAATAAAGTAAGACTCCAAACATACTTTTATAACAATTTTGCATTCTGTTCTGAGACCTTTCTCCACTCCCTAGGTATCTATGCTATGACATTTTGTCAACCAGTTAATTTGAATTATCTCGCGCCCTTGGGAACGTAGCTTAACGCGAATAATTCTGGCATTTGGGGTTGGGCTTCACCTTGACACGCAGACATGGATAGCGTGGCAAATGTTAGGGGGAAATATTTATCTTTTAGCCTAAGCTGTATACCTCCCTACTTTATAGGTGTGTCGTGTGTCAAGTTACAGGATTTTTTCCATATGAATGCTGCCAAAATTCTATCCAATCTGAATTCATTGCCTGGCAGTTTTAGTTTATTTACTTTTATGCTGCGTTAAAGTTAATGTGCAAAACTACACTTTAATTAACGGTCAATAAAACCTGTGGCCACAATAGCGGAACTGCGCCGTTAAAACGCTAAAAACCCCTTGAGGTGTCGAAAAATCCGAATTCCGAGCTATCGCTTAACGTCTAACGTCACTAACAATGCCACATCCCTTTTAGGGCACTAAACTGTTGGCCACATCTGTGTAATGTCATGTTTAACGCCTTTATTAAGGCGTTACGACGCAGCTGGAGCAGTTAGCATTAGTGATAACACAATTCGAAAACCAAGATTACGAGTAGGTATTTGTTGATTACGTGTAGAGGTTGTAAATGGCAATGTTGTGTAAGTTTGTTTATCATCTTAAGTAAATTAATGAGGCCATGTAAGAAACATTTAAAGTATCCGAGGAATGTATACTAAGCAACTTAATTTTCCTTTACATTTCTTTTGCTATCATAAAAGTTGCGTTGCGATAAGGCGTGGAACAAATCAGTTAGTCTACTTCATGCTTTATGCCTTTATGATCCTTTTGATTCAGTATTACGGACGGTATTCTCATGAATATACTAACAATGGTCGCATATTGCGTTGAATTTTAATGTTCATTAAATTCCTCAAGGCTTTATAACCGTGGTAAAAGGGAGTAACATTGTGAGAGTTTTTTATGTGTCTTCGGCGTTTCTCCTATCGTGGTTTATGTCATCGGCCGCGTTATTTCACAATGAATGGATGAGATGCGCTAGCAGTCGTTAACTTGAGAAATTTGCGCAGTGTAAGACGAAATTCCTAAATAAATTCAACAATTTTTCAGGAGATTTTCGCGATTGCATTCTTAATCATGAACATCTGGTAGGTAAAGTTAATAAGTTCTCTACAATCTCTACACACCATTAGTTCCTACCTTCAACCTCAATTGAAATACAGTCTGTCACTTCGGCACTAAAATATCAATTATTGCAGTTTTTTACATCAATTATTGCAGTTTTTTACATTTTAAACATTGAAAGGTTATAAAGGTATACACATTCCAAAGTTCACGAGAACTTGCCGAGGCTATCCGGACCTTCGACCTTGTTGCTTCCGGCGGACATATGTGTCGCAACTGACACTGCTACAGGGAAATTATACGAGTACATCAGTGGAAGAGAAATTATGTATGATTATATCTTGCTTTCGTTACCTCTTGTGGGATAATTTTTTTCCCATCATTTGATGGGAATTCGGAAGATTTTTTCCGAGTTCAGCGAGAAAGTATTTAATTTCTCGCTCAAAAACAACGAATTTCAATAATAGAATAAAAACTTTTAGTGTTCCCCGAGGATGCGTACTTGGCCTCCTATTCTAGAATTCAAGGAGTTCCTGAAGGTTTTGTATTGGATCTTGATGCATCGACGTAACCTTAAGCGAAGAAAATTTAAAATTTATTTTTTTACAAATGAAGGTTCCAATTTTGTCAAAATCGTAATTTATAACTAATTGACACGTTTAACAGGTAATCGCACCACTTTGAACAAGTTCAAACATAGGTTTGTAAAAAATATTGTTATGTCTATAACATGAGTATTGTACTGTACTAAATTCGGCAACAAACACACACATTTACAGCCAATAATGTGCCATTGAAGTTCTTACATCTATACGACCTTACACACATACCACCTGTTTACGCTAAGTTTGCACCTTGTGTCTATGGTGTAACATACAAACGAGGTGCAAACCTAGCGTAACTATGCTTCGCAACGTGCGCACGCTCAATTGACCTCTAAAGTCGCGCAAGGTCACTAACCCTACTTTGATTGATTATGTGCACGCCCAGTCTTAAGCTTTCGTTATGTCATTTCAATTACATATTTGCGGTGACTTATTTTTCGGAAGTGTTTTTCAATGAAAAGACACGTAAGGATTTTAATATTTTCTTCTGTTTCCGCGATTATTACGCATTTAAATAAAATATGGACATGGGCCACCCGTGACCATGGAAAGCTGAAAAGCTTCCGAAACGTCGGGAACTCAAATGAGCGATATAATCCGTTAAATTGTTTTATTTATATAAGTACGTCAAGATTATTTATCTTTTTTCTAATGTAAAAAAAAAACAATTATTTTTTACGTGATTTCAAATAGTCTTTTCGTAAACGGTTCCAACTTTATCAACCTCTTTAATTAAACGATAAAGGCACTTAAAATGGTGTTTGACTGACATTGTCATTCAGATGAACAATAAGTTGACGTTGTAATTGTTTAGTTATTGTATTTTAACAATTATAATGTACCTAGTATATATTTTTTCTACAGTATAAAAGTTTCTTTACAATGTCATCCTTGCAAGAATATTGTTACGATGTTCCACTTTTAGCGGTTCGGTAATAAGCTTCATTAAACTCATTTTATTTTATCACAACATCATGTGTACAAAATAACGTCAACGCGCTCGATGACGGTCTATCTCTTTCGCACTATTGGCGCGTGCGAGAGAGGTGCACTGACTCGATACGAGATACTCGCTAGCGCCGATCGTAAACTCAGCTCATGGTAGGCACACTGGTTCGTAAACACTATTGTATACGCAACAAAAATATTTACATTATTGAGTAAGAAATAATTTGAAATATCGTTTTTAATTTTCAATTATTCTTACTAATCTGGCTACAATAAATGTAATATGAATGAACATGATTGTGTTTTGTACAAGCCCCACAGTTCTTTGCCAGTTCACCACCACCCACCAATCACCATCACATTTCGAATAGGTACCTAGTAATTCCCTGTCCCATCGTGTCATGGTTCAAACAAAACATGTCTTCTGTGGCATTGCGGAGATATCATTTCTGTTGATTATTAATTAAAATAGTAACTGAATCATTTTAATTTTACAGTATATAGGTACGCATTTTTATATCAAATTTTAGTTTCATTTGTTTTTTATGATGAAGAAGAAGACATAATTTAGAGTGGGCCCCAAATAAATGCAGGGCCGGTTTTAGGGCCGCGCAACCGGGATGGCCGCTGCACTCTAAAGCTGCGTCCACATTTGTATCATTTGGCCGATCAGATCTTCGTCCCGTGGCATGATCGCGTGTCACGATCGACGCGTTTGGACGTTGTGCCGATCCGATCGCTCGAAGTCCATGATGCTACGCGTATCACCAATTAGATCGGACAAGCAAGGCATGATCGCCGCGCAAACAGTGAGCGTCCAAGCAGCGCGATACGCAGTCATGCCACGCCACGGTGATCGGATTCGAGCAAATCAAACAGGGCTCCTGCTTAACCGCTCAATCAATAACTGCCCAGGGCGCCTACATGGCGCGACAGTCAAAATTGTTCTAATTCAAATTTTGGATTCATATAAAAAAAATAACGATTCAATTATTATTTTAAGTAATTAATAATTAACAGAAATGATATCTCCTCAAAGGCACAGAAGACTGCTACATACTCCTGTCTCCAGTGACACTCTTGACTGTCCAAGTACGACTCTGGGTTGACTCTTAACAGAGCGCCGTTATATTAGACGTGTGCGCCGACGGGTCGAAAGTTTGATTAGTAAAAAGAGTGATGCCGAGGGCAAAGCACAATTACGTACTACTGAGATAGGTTGAGACAGTTTTTCCTTGATAAGGGAAATAGGTAAGAAAGTAAATCGGGCAAAAGGTAGATTTTGTTAAAAAAATTAGATCTGCTCAAGGGATGCGGTTTTTGCATTACCTTTTTGTATGGTGTTTACATGAACAATATTTATTTTTGCAAAATTTTGTGTATTGGCTATTTTACCACTTTAGTTTTTCAAATGAATCATCACTATTCAACGAAAGGATTACAAAATAAACATGTCACGTAAAAGCTCCGCAACCGTTTTAAGGAAGCTTATTTGTACAAGGACATATTAGCTGTAAAAAGGTGGCAACGCAGCGACAAATAGGTACCTTATTTTTATACATTAGTGGGGACATCAATAACCACTACGTTGCCAGTTTTATCCTATAAAAAAAAGTAAATAATCTGATGATCAGTTTTTGCACAAAATGCTTTTTACGTAAACAAAGTGGCGCTTTAAAAGTAGAACGGCCCAAATTATGATATGGCAACCCTACTTGTCTATGCTCGAAAACGAAATCCATGTTCTGGGATTCCCAAAAATAATTGTTGCTGCTAACTCGCTCCCACACGTTGTCTTATGGTTTAGTCAGAAAGAATCGAAGTAGGGGAATTACCGCGCGCGCTATAGGCTTGTTGAAATTTGTTCGACCTTCACGACACGACCTTGCCTCTTGCCTCAGTTTGGTTCGGTTCGGTATCATTGAACTACGTGTTCTATGATTGATTTCCCATTTCCCATTCATTATCTTTTGTCTCTGCTGAAAGTCCGACAAGGAAAGTGACACCAATTTGTCTGTGACAATTGAAGATTTACAAGCAATCGAGTACCTATTTTGAGATAGACAACTTGTGAGTTTTGGCTTTTGTTTGCTCTCCGATTCATAATTAAATTCCAAAATGTGACAATACCTATTTTGATAATTTGATTGTTTAAACGTTGATTCGTATATAATGAGATTTCGTGTAACCGGTGAAATTAAGGTAAGTTTTATTTATGAAAATACTCCCACTTCAATCAAAATGGAGTAATCACAGCGAATGTGCGCTCGTTAACGTCAGATTTTTGAGTCTAATTATGAATCGGAGTATACTGACTTATTACGCCGGCACTTTTTTTAGGATCTTCACATGTTTTAGTGTCGTTAACCCTAGAAAGATAATCATGACTGTGATAACATATAGATATGTAAGAGATACGCAAGCGCCGCTGCGACGTAGGTAATTTTTTTCTGTTAGAAAAAATGCAATCACGGAATCTTTTATAATATTGTCATTTAGTCCATCTAGATCATCTTTTCAATAAGATACTCTAATTATTCATAATATACTCGTATATATTTAAATATACTTATACTATATCATTAATTTAATAAGTAAATAATAAACTGTTTAGTATGTTACCCACAATATTAAGGGAACTGCCGATTGATAAATTTAAAAAGAATTTAACAAAGCTGAATAAATGCTTCTATATATTATTGGACTATTTTACGTGTGAATTTTCATTTCTAATAATTGTATTGCTTTTATGTTTAATAATGCTGACATTAATAATTTTGTATCTAATTCGTCAATTCTAATATATTTTAAATTGTTTTTCTAATCTATTTGTATTTATAATGTATTTTTTTTTAATTCGTATGGTATTGCTATTTTTGTACACCAACTGGCAAAAGATAGCACAACTCACATAATAGTCATAATGATATTCCGCCCGTGGGTAATTAACCTATGTTTTACAAAATAAAACAGTTTGACATTGACTTGTGACTAAATATACTTAGTACACAAACAATATAAATTTATACTGTCTATATGTTAAGAATATAATATTTAAACACTATGCATGTTAATAATTTGCTTGAATTAAATAAGTACTTATTCATTGTCTATAAATACCTTACTTTTCTAGACTTGAGAACTGCTGCTCATGAATAACAATAAATTCGATTCACTTCAATATCAATGTTTACGTAAGAATGGGGGAGGGGGGCGGGGTGAAGACCTCTGTTAAGGGGGAGGAGGGGAGGCTTTTGAGGAGGATTGTTTACGTGATACTGCGATGTCATCTAGTAATGAGTCATCCATGCGACCGCCAGCCTTCCGGACTTGCCTCACCCAACGATTATTTAATCCATTTTACGAGTGACAAGACATGTCCTAATAAATTTTAGGATTCGTACTTGACTGGAGGTCTGTATGAGGTCGTATTTTGGCGAGTAGTTAAGGCATTTCATTTGCCTTATTGCCAATTGGTTCCGTTGTGAACCCAAAATTATTCTTACAATTTATATGCCAACTTTCGTGTCACAATGGAATCAATTAAAATTTGAAAGGTGAAATGCCTTAACAACTTATTTGCAAAAATTTGGTTCTCACCTACCTGTCAGTTGACGAGTTTGATCCAGAGTTCTTTCAATATCCTATTCTACTAATATTATCCAATACTATTATAAAGTTGTCGAAATGAAATGTCTGTACATTGAAGATAGTTTAAAAAAAATGATTGTAACCGCCTATTTGGAGGTCACTAGAACGTAAAACATTTTTTTGGATTCGTTGTTATGTTTGTATGTGTGGTTGCGGCTTCATCACGCCAAACCAGCCAAACGGATTTTAACTATTGTTGCTACACGGGGTAGCAGGGTATCCACAGATGGTTATAGGATACATTTTACCCGACTACGCTCTGGAAAAAAGAGGAGTTATGACTTTTTGTCCCCCGCGAACGAAGCTAGGGTCCTAATAAATTTTAGAATTGTCAGTTGACGAAAGTTTGATTCAGAGTTCCTTCAATATCCTATACTACTAATATTATCTATACTATTATAAAATTCTAGATTTGTAATGAAAATCAGTTTTCTATGGAGAGGGGTCATGATTCCAGGAACAATCTTAATAGCGCGATGCAGGATCGTCTTTTGTTTTGTATGGCCGCGCGGCGCCTTGCCAGTCTGGCGCCATCTGTTAGCCAGAATTTCTTTGTCCTCTCGCCGTCGTCACGCCAAAACGGCTGGACGGATTTTAACCAATTTTGGTATGGGAATAGCTGGCCATCCAGAGATGGTTTTTTTTACCTCTTTCCCAAGTACGGTAAAAAAAGTTTTACGCGGACGAGGTCGTGGGCACCTTCTAGTAATTATTATAATTCTATCGCCTTCTCTAAACTAATGATTTTCTTTTTTCTATTCCAGCAACCAACCATGCGGGTCATCCGCGCCACTCTCCTCATCTCCCTCGCCTGCCTGGCCTCCTGCGACCAGCTGAGCTTAGTCTTCGAATGGAGTCAGCTGGACTATGAATACCCAAGCCCCGAAGCCCGGCAACAAGCTATAGATAGCAAAGCATTTATCCAGGAGAACAATATACCTATGGGAGTGGAGGTATATGGAGACAGGCTGTTTGTGACGGTGCCGAGATGGAAGAACGGGCTGCCGGCTACGCTGAACTATGTCAATTTGTCAGGTGAGCTCAATTATATATCAACTGTACGTATTAACGAGTATAGTAATAATTTCTCCAAGCGTAAGATGCAGAAGCGTCTCTTGGAAAATCTTGAAGATTAAGTCTTCATAGTAGTTTAAAAACAGGTAACTGTATGTATGTCAGATGTATGTTTATGTAGTGTAATTAAGATAGGCTAAGTACTAATTTTGTTATAGTTAAGAATTATTTTGAGCAAATTGACTGACTGTTGAGTTTGTTTCGGCTTTCTTCTCAACAGTGGTCTTGGGAAATGCCGTAGAGTCATACTGGTAAAAGTGCCCTTGTGGCCTACTTACAGAAGAAACTATTTAAATTTATGTATATTTATTTATATATTATTGTAGAAGGTATGACTTCGTCGCGGAGGAGGATAACATCATGAACCCTCATTTCTCCTCAGCGTAGTTGAGTTTAAATGTATCCTATCAGTGTTGCCAGAGCACTCTCATCTAAAAGCACGTTCATATGTCAAAAACGGCACGATTTTTGAAGAAAAAGCACGTTTTTGATTTATTAAAACAAAAACGTGCTTTTTGCAAAATGCACGTAATAATAATTATAGAAATAAGTCCACAAGTTATATCCAAGTAAAAACCCATCAGTAAATTTATATATTTACCTCAAAAGCTTTTATCCAAGTGTTTATAGGTGACTGTCAGTGACAGTCTGCCCAGCCAGTCTGGTCTGGCAGTAGTATTGTCTATCTATGGTCTTTTATTCAACCTTTCATGACCATAGGTAAAAAATAACAAGGACATTAAGGATAACGTACAGTATGCAAGATTCTAATTTTTGATTGGCATCGGCCAATACACATTCAATATACTCTATGGCATCGGCCATCGGCACATTTGTCAGGACAGGTAAGAAAAAATTGTATTGTGTACCAACATTACCAATTTTCTTTAGAACTTAATCGTGCATAATAAAGCACGGCTTTAGCACGTTTTTTCGTTACGCACGTTAATAGCACGCATGCGTTCAAAAAGCACGTAAAACCGTGTTAAAAGGCACGTTTTGCCAACACTGTATCCTATAACTATCTGTTTGACGCCCATCGTCTCAGCGGGAGAAACATTGCCTGCGAAGCTGAAGGTTCTTGGTCCGGGTTCAAATCCCGGAAAGGTCAAATATTTGTGTGATGAGTATAAATATTTGTTCCTGACTCTTCGATGTTTTCTATGTATATTAGTAAATATATCTATTAAACATATCGTCGTCTAAGTACCCATACACAGGCCTTATTGAGTTTACCATGGGACTAGTTTGATTTGTGTAAAATTGTCCTGAAATATTTATATTTATTTACTAGAAGCCCGCAACTTCGTTCGCGGAGGAGAAAAGTCATAATCCGTCGTTTTTTCTTCAGCGTAGTCGGGTAAAAAGTAACCTATAACCATCTGGAGATACCCAGCTATGTGTACCAAAAATAGTTAAAATCCGTTTAGCCGATTTTGCGTGATGAAGCCACAACGACACATACAAACATACATAAAATCCAAAAAAAAAAATTTTTCATTTTAGTGACTTCCAAATAGTCCATAACAATCATTTTTTTGAAAATATCTTCAATGTACAGACATTTCTTTTTTACAACTTTATAATAGTATAGATATCTGTGGATGCCCGTATATAAAACTTGTGTGTAAAAATAGTTGAAATCCGTCTAGCCGATTTGGCGTGATAAAGCGACATGACACGAGGCGTGCTTTGTACATATAATAATAATGTACAACACGCCTCAGTCTGCATAAGTAGGTATAGAATTTGTTAAACATCAGAGTAATTAGCACTCGTCAATGCTTTGACATATGCTCAGTGGACTTCATTAAATCCATACTTCCATACTAATATTATAAATGCGAATGTGTGTCTGTCTGTCTGTCTGTTACCTCTTCACGCTTAAACCGCTGAACCGATATGGATGAAATTTGGTATGGAGATAGTTTGAGTCCCGGGAAAGGATATAGGCTATTTTTTATCCCGGAAAAATACCCTTATCCGCGATAAACGAATTTAAGGCGGACGAAGTCGCGGGCAGAAGCTAGTTCAATATACATTTGGTTGCAAAATAAGTGTTCCTTATTCTCCTAATAATGTTTCTAGGGTTCCGTAGCCAACTTCCAACGATTTGTTGTTACCAATATTCAGACAGACAAATAAACATTCCTATCCTTATTGACACTTATTACGAATGGTTAAAAAAAACTACAAAAGGAGTTCAACCGATGTGTTTGCGAATTATATTTGCATAGTTATGTGCTTCCAAATTGCCTGTGAAATACCAAGCAATTTTAGACAGTCTGTCGATACGGCTACAAAGTTTAATATCCATCGTTGCCCTCGATGACGACGAGTCTTGTGATCGTCTGAGGGGCTATTCCATAATCCGAAAAACGTAGTTCGTATGCCGCCATCCCGCTCAGTCAAATACAGCATAACTTGAGAGCGAGAGGGACAGCATGTTACGAACTTCGATTTTTCAGTTAAGTAGTAACCCCCACTGACTCATATTACGATTACCTTTGGAATAGTAAAACTTCTGTCTAAACATACAGATAGAAAAGAGTATTAGGATCTATATCGCAATCCCTAACGTCATTTGTCCTAATGTATCATTACGCATTTTTTTCAGAAACTGTAAAGTTTTCAGGATTGTTATAAAACAAAGCTAACCTAACCTAATCTATACGACGATCTTTTAAAAAATCCTGAAAAGTTTACGGTTTCTGACTGAGACCCGAGTATTATTTCTAGTGATTAGGCAAGCATTTGACTTCAATCTCACCTGTTGGTTAGCGACAATGAAGCTGATCTAGTGTATCTAGTCATAGTGAATCATGCTAACCTAGTGCATATGTGTTATTGAGTGCTCCAGGGCTAGGGCTGCCATCTTGATTATACCGGAACCCGGATAACAATTTCAAATACCCTGAATATTTGGAGGAAATCGCAGTTTTCCCCGGATATGTTAGATTTTATTCAGTTCTACAAGGTATTCTCTAATACAAAAAGAGTCCGGGTTTTACCCGGACACACTTTAAAAACCTGCCCGGATGGGCCCCCAGACAGCCTTCAAACTAGGACAAATCCGGAGAAATCCGGATGGATGGTAGCCCTACCCAGGGCCCCCATTCCTGTGTGCCCGAGAGCCCCCCGCAAGTACAAAAACGGCCTTGAAGGGAAGCAGAAGCATATTCATTTACTCACATTTAAAGAAAAGTGTGGTTACGAGCCTTCCCTTGGGCAACTCTAGTCCCCATTGTTAGAAGTATTAAAAAAATGGCGCCGCGTATTCGACATTCTGGTGGTATGCAACCATTTTCGGATATAAGCTAGTATTTCGCGGTATAAATGTTGAGGCGGCCAAATATTTCAATAATTCATCTCAATAACAAGATCCCATACAACCTCACCTAAAGTATAGGTACATTAATGAATAATGGAAACGGTTATTACCCCGGATCTCGAAACTACCGGAAAAATAAAAGTTACTCATTTGTTGATGTCAGTGACACTTCCTATGGCAATTAGTGCTTCGATACAACAGCCCAATGGATCATTAGCCCAATTACTACCTTATTACTCAATACATTTAGACTTCATTTAATTTGATGCGGTGTAACTCGGTATCTTTAGTTTCTTCCCAAATTAGTGATTCATTCGAGGAATACAAAATTAAGGAGTTTTCTATATGACTCATTGAGTTTCTTTATAATAAATTTAAAGCTTGTTCTTAAAACTCGAAATTTTATATGTTATGACCCGGTATGGGGTCGTATGATTGGGGTTGCGCACATCTATACTATTGTAAAGTTGTAAAAATGAAATGTCTGTACATTGAAGACATTTAAAAAAAAAAAAGATTGTTATGGACTATTTGGAGGTCATTAAAACGAATTTTTTTTTTGGATTTTATGTATGTTTGTATGTGTCGTTGTGGCTTCATCACGCAAAATCGGCTAAACGGCTTTCAACTATTTTTGGCAGACGGGTAGCTGGATATCTCCAGGTGGTTATAGGATACTTTTTACCCGACTACGCTGAAGAAAAAATGAAGGGTTATGACTTTTTCTCCTCCGCGAACGAAGTTGCGGGCGCCTTCTAGTAAATAATATATATCGGTATTAGGAAGTGATGTAACCCGTCAAACGGACACTGCTGCGTCTATTCGTTTTGTTATAATAATGCTAAATCGATGTTGACATACATTCAAGTATCAATATTTAAGTTGTAGGCGGGCCCGTCTATTGTTGCACCTATATTTAGGCAACACCTCACAAAAAACTTATGAAAGACTCCGATTGTGTAGGATTACAAAGTAATCGATAGGACATGTTAATGTGAACCTGAACTTATACTCGCCCAAAGATAAAACTCAAATTAAAAGAAATGATCGCAATGTTAATAAACTGATAATGCCATTTTCTAAACTAAAACTCGTCACATGTAGCTCCCATTATATGACTATCAAAATTTATAATAATTTGCCAAATTCAATTAAACATTTTGATAACCCAGGATTGTTTCAGAAACAATTGAAATTGTTCTTAATTAATAAATGTTTTTATAATATAAACGAATATTTTAATCATGATAATGAATGAATAATGTTGCTATATGTCTTGTTTAAATATGCATGTGTATCTGTAGCGTGTAAAATAATTATAAGTGCCCTCTGGAACTGATATTGCTGTGCCCTTGCAGGGTGTCTCATGTCTCACTACCTATTTATGTTTCCATCTGTATTTTATAATACAGATGGAAACATAAATGATATGCATTAAATGATTATGATTATGTTTACCAGTGATGTAAACTTTTATTTTTAAATTTTCAGACAACAGAAAGTCACCGAATCTCATCCCGTATCCCAGCTGGGCAGCGCACTCTATCGGCAGCGATGGGAAACCACCAGAAATCATCTCCCCCTTCAGAGTCAGAGCTGACAAGTGCGGTCGACTCTGGGTACTGGACAGCGGTAAGATGGGCAGCCTTGAGCCCAACGCTACCAAATACCCTCCCGCCATCATCGTCTACGACCTGAAGACCGACAACCTTCTCAGGAAATATCCGTTCCCAGCTGACCAAGTCAAACAAGAGTCAGGATTCGCCAACATTGCTGTGGAAGACACTGATTGCGATAAAACCTTCGCGTACGCTGGAGATGTAGGTAAGGCGGGTATTGTGGTGTATTCCTGGGAGAAAAATGAATCTTGGAGGATCACTCATCACTTTTTCAACCAGGATCCTCTGGCGTGCGATTTCAGCGTGAAAGGACTGAATTTCACCTGGGACGACGCCATTTTCGGCATGGCACTCTCAGCACCCAACTCTGATGGCTACAGAACCCTCTACTTCCATCCGATGGCCAGTTTCAACGAGTTCTCCGTTTCCACTGAGTTTTTGAGGAACAAGACTTTGGCTGAGAACAACTTTAATTCCTTCAAATTGCTCGGCAGCAGAGGTCCTAACGCTCAATCCAGTGCGTCCTTCGTTGATCCCAGGACTGGTGTCCTCTTCTATTCCCTGGTAAACTTGAACGCTGTGGCTTGCTGGCGAACTTCGAATAAGGAGTACACTATGAAAAACCAGGGCAGAATCTCCATGAACGACACAACCATGATCTACCCTACTGATATTAAAGTAGACGATTACCAAAACTTGTGGGTTCTCTCAAACAGGCTTCCTTTCTGGATGTACGGCAAGCTGGACTCTACCGAGATCAACTTCAGGGTATTCAAGGCTCCGGTGTTGGAAGCTATTAGCCACACGGCCTGTGACGTCACAGCCAGGTCGGATATCCTGGACAAGTTTTTGGGTAACGTGAAAAATGCCACTGCGAAGATCGCTTCTAAGGTTAAGCCCAATTCTGGAGCGGTGTTCGCTCCCATGTCGTTTGTATCGTTAATTTTGCTAAGTTGGTTCGTTTCTTCTACTGAGTACTAAGGAAATAAATACACGTATAGTTGTGCCATAAGTTCCATCACAAGTAGTTTGATCAATAAAATTAAGTATGAAACATTATAATGTATATACATTTACATATGTATATTACATATGTAAAGACATTCTTTAAAATCTTACTTCATACAGATCAAAGTACAGTATAAATTATTTTCCGTTGACGTGATTTGCCGTCTTTGGCGTTCGCGTTCAAAGAGTTAACGTCTTTAATTCAAGAATAGTTCGTTAATCGTGTTATCACTCAAAATACTCGTGACAGAACTGAAGGCACGACCAAGTATTTATATCCCCAAATATACCTTGATAAAGGCTTGAATTGATTTCGCGATATTTAACACGTTCGGTGTTCAATTTTGATCACAAACCTTGTGTCACTGGCACTCAAACATAAATCACGCAAGAGTGTTACTGGCATACGTGTAACAAGTTTTTGATTACAAATCTTGTGTCACTGGCACTCCACTGGCATAGGAGTAAGAATGTTTTGATCACAAGCGTTGTGTCACTGGCAAGTAAGAATGTTTTTATCACAAATGTTGTGACACTGGCACTCCACTGCCATAGGACTAAGAATGTTTTGATCACAAGCGTTGTGTCACTGGCAGCGAACGTGTTAAGCCTCTATCTGTGATTGACAAACTCGTCCAAACAACTTTACGAACATTTTCATGTCTTGGTAATTTTTCTAGGGCGAGTTTGGCACTCGGGTAGAAAAGTGTGCCATGCGATTCCACTGGCCTTAACTTCGTGAAGTCTGGTTCTGTAGCGATTATCTCAGGGCATTATATTGAACAATATATATCTCTATTGGCACAGTATTTAAATTCCTTAGCGCTTTTTCTTGTTTTATAGTAGTACGCTTTGACCATTGAATCAGCGAGTGATAGTAGGTGTTATGCTAAATTAGTCTTAAACTATTGTATGAGTCTCTAAGACTTCGATTCTACTACTTAATTTTAATTGCATAAGCTTTGATTGTAATGTACAAAAATTATAACTCGGCCTTTGCTGTCGCGCAGCCGGATTAATAGTTATTTTCACCTGATTCACTCGGAAAACTTTCATTTACAGCGCGAAATCTGCGTGGAAAAGTCATTTGAAGTTCAAATTTATATGTTTACTAGCGCCCGCGACTTCGTCCGCTTTAGATTCGTTTATCGCGGATAAAAGGTATTTTCCGGGATAAAAAGTAGCTTATGCCTTTCCCCAAAACTCGATATTTTAGTAATTTAAATGGGAAGCATATTCCCAAGATTTCAAGTTCTTAGCATAAAAAAATATATACTGTCCATACAAATTTTCATCCCCTTGTTCGTCCCTAAAAGGGATGAAATTTGACATACATTATAGCCTATGTCCTATTCTGATATATAAGGTACATAACTGGAGAGTTTCATAAAAAATCGTCCAGTAGTTTTGAGATTAAGTGGAACGTACATACATACTTTCACGTTTATAATATAGTAAGATTTACGGGTCGGGCCGCGGAGAGTTTCAACAGCTGCACTTTTATGTAACGAATTTTTTACATCATACGTGACGAACTTAGATAATTTTTTTGAATAGAAATAGAGAATGATGCCTTGCCTACCTTATGCCTAAAACTCTGAAGCGTTTGTTATTTTATTCACCCAGTAATTTGTTACATAAAAGTATCGGCGGTGGAAACGCTCCGCGGCCGTCCCTTATATGTTTATTTGTTTGTTTTTTTATGCTTCGGTTTCGTAGGTTCAATATCAATATCAATAATGTTAAATAATCAGTTTGTTATAGTTTCATACTTTTTCTTACATCTCACATTGTTCTCGAATGAAATAACTTTTCCACGCTAGCGGATGAAACAAAGTTTTCCACCCAGATTTGGCGCTGTCAACGGAACTTTTCCGAGCTAGTGAGATGAAAAAGTGATTTTTAATTTCCAATTCCATATAAATCATCATCAGTCCAAATACGCTGTTTGGACATAGGCCAAAAACCTTGGTGCCGAAATTCCATACTAACATTCATAAGCATTATTACTATCGAAATAGAAATACTGAGTTTCTTGATAATACGTATGCACATAGTCTATAACTTACACTAGTGTATTTGTATGTAATAATTTATATGTCATCGCATTCTATATTTTTTAAACTTTACAAATACAATTTGCATTTGTGTGGGCCTTTTTAAACAAAACTTGTGTATCAACTTCTTTCAGAATATTGAATTTGTTAGAATCGTGTGCACCTTTGAAAATCTCATACAAGAAAAAAAATTACACAATAGAAAAAAAAGCCAAGTGCGTCACTGATTGAAAAAAAATAAAAAAAATTTTTATACCTACATAAATGTGATGATCAGGTGTTTTTTTTCGTATATTAGGTTCCTATCTTATCTAAGATAAACCCAAAATGTCAATACCTATTCCGAAAAAAGTTGAATATGTACACTTTTTTTTAAAACGCTCGCGAAATCAGCCGACCACACGATCTCCCAGTCGAAAAGGATTTATCCTTTGTGGGAATAGAAAATAAATGTAGTTATCAGAAAGTATGAAGGTAAGAGTGTGACACTGTCTAAAAATGGATAGGAACGTGTATTGAGGACCGATTTAGCTCAGCGGGAGTAACGTTGCCTGCGAAGCTGAAGGTCCTGGGTTCAAATCCCAGTAGGGGCAAATTTGTGTGATGAGCATTAATATTTGTTCCTGAGTAGTAAATATATATTTTTAAAATATATCGTCATCTAGCTAGTACTTATAAAACAATTACGAACTTCTACTGATAAATATGTTTTAACAAAGTTTGTCACACTGTTTAAAAATATGTAATTTTACATGCAACAAACACTAAAATTCCCGAAAAAGCATGGAACAAAAAAAAAATACATTTGTAAAATCTATAAAAAATATGAAAAAAATTCATAATTTTTCCTAAATTTCCTTGCTTTTTCGTAAGTTTTTCAGGTTTATGTGTGTACGTTGCATGTAACACTACATAATTTTTAGCAGTGTATGCATGCCTACGTGAATGGTGTTCATTATTTCCTCGCATTTTTAGAGAATAGCAGTATATTAACTTATTTTTTAATTAATTGGAAAAGCAAAAGAAAAAGTCAAAATACGTGTCAAATATTTTTTAGAATTAGGACAAATTTTGATTTTTATACTTCGGTATCAAGCCTATTAATAAAGGAGAGAGCATCGAAAGCAACGCCATCTATTGATATTTTTTTCCAAAGGCACGATTTTTTCTTAGACAGTGTCACTATTACCTTCATAGACAAAATTACATCTAGATTCTTGGTATTAAGATTGGTACCAGAGTACCAATCTTAATACCAAGAATCTAGATGTAATTTTGTATAGATCATAAACATTAAGATGTTTTGCAGAATGATATAAGTATGACAAGGAGTACGGATAGTAAATGCCAAATGATGTAAACGTCAATGAAACACTTTGTTTATATGACATTTTGGATCCTTACTCTTTTTTTATTCATACTGCAGTTCAGAAGGGTTCGAAATTCCAAGTTTGTATGGCACCATTTCACTCTCTCATATAGAGAGACGCGAGAGGGAGGATACAAATTCCAATTTTGAAGATAACCCGGAAAAGTGCCTTAGTGTTTATATTACTTTACTGGCTGCAAAGCAAAATATGTCTCAGAGTAGTATACGCACAAGCCGAAGGCTAAGGCAATAAACATGCCAATTTGAAACTGACACTGATTACTGTATAATCGTTCTAGAAGATACTTAATTAATTCCTTTATAGTTGTCGTAACAATTAAAGTAGGAGAGCGCTAAGTTAAAGAGTATTTAAAACGTTACCGCTTTATTTATTAATTTAAAAGTAATTTTAAATAATTGTATGGTCAGTTCTAAGAAGAAGCACTATTTAATCCAGCGTTCAAAATGTAAAGAAACTTCTCTCGAGTTCTTAATTCGAAATTCATATCGCTCCGTCCTTCTCGCTCTATTGTTGAACAATGTTTGTGTAACGAGATAAAATGATAAACATTTCGAAAAGCTTTGGGTTGATTCTTTACAGTGGATACGAGTTATAAAATTGAAGTTACTATTATTCTCAAGTGCGAGATTTTACATAGGTGTAACTAGGGAACAGGCATTATAGTAATTAATGCAATTGATAATTAGAGGCCGCTTTATGCGCCGGCGAGGATGGTTTTGGACCACTTGCTCTTGAGTGCCTACCATGAGCTGAGTTTACGATCGGCGCTAGCGAGTATCTCGTATCGAGAGTCAGTGCAGCTGTCTCGCACGCGCTAATAGTGCGAAAGAGATAGACCGCCATCGAGCGCTCGATACTCGCTCGTGCCGAACTGTACACTTAATTCAAATAATTTTGCAACCGTGCGGAACACAACTTTTCACCTCACTACAGCGAGGAAATCGTGAAATGCCAGTACTATCAAAATATAACGAAATCACATATGTTTTCATTATAACTAGTGTTAATGATTCTACAAAACACATTGGGCATCAACAAATAAACATGAAAATTACAGATTCGAACTTCAAATGACTTTGCCACGCTAGCGGATTAAATTGCTCTCTCCCCGCAGATTTGTCGCTGTAAAGATAACTTTACCGAGCTAGTGAGGTGAAAAAGTGTTTTCTACTCGTCAACTATAATCTGTGAATAATAACTCAGCAAATCATCCTAAAATGGCATACTTTTTAGATTAGACCATCACTCTATACTCTATGGTTTATATTAAATGTCACTAAACTATAATACCCATATTATACAACTCCGCACGGAACTGAAACTTAGTTTAAATAAGTAAGTGCAAAAACACGTTCTTTTTTTGAAATTCATTATAGTTACAGAACTATAATGAATTCGGAGTTGTATAATATAGGTATTATAGTTCAGTGACATATAATATAAACCATTAGAGTATAGAGTGATGGTCCAATCTAAAAAGTATGCCTTTTTAGGATGATTTGCGGAGATCTTACTCACAGATTTTAGTTCATCAGTAGTAAAATACTGTTATAACTATAATGCGTTGACGGAAACGTCTATGGATATAATTATGGCCGCGACCTAGTTACACCGCGTGTTTACGTACTTAACCGTAAATGCTTTGAAACGTGATAATGTAAGTATTATGCGTTGACCCATATAACGCGTCGATTTTTGGGCAAGACAGTGATAATTTAGGAAATTACTTAAAATTTTAAGTTTTTATAACACCGTTCCGGGGTCTTTTTTAATTATTTTCTCCTTTGGTCTGTGAGACCATATTAGAGGTTCTGAAATAGGCGGCCGGGGTGTTTTTTAGGTTCGAGTCAAATCGACTAGGTACTTTTTGCCGTCGAGAGTAATGATTGGGATGAGCAAATTTTTCACAAGGTATGGTCACTAAAAAACAATTAAACCGCTTGCAATCATCAAATTTCAAAAATATGATTTCTGGGATTTCGTGTTTTTAATTTTTATTTGTCCTTGTCAAACCCTAGTACACACGTCAGTAAAAAATAAATAAATAATGTAAAATGCATAAAATTAGTATCTTAGAATTGCTTATTTTAACGAAAAAAAAGAGACGGGCATTTTTTTCGGCTCATCCCAATTGTGACGATGAAACTGAAGCTTTTGATCCTGTTTTTTTGTAGGTATTTCTATATTGGACTTCAAGTTGATTGCTTTGAAATTCAGAAAATTCCACATTCCTGCTGAGTCAATGGCCCTCAATGGCCGCTACTTTAGTAGTTTTTATTCATTCTGATGTCATTATGTCGTACTATCAAAACTGTACGTAGTTATTTTTATTTATTAATTTAAACTGCAAAAGAACAGGACAGGACGAACTTCATTCTTACCAACCTTAGCTATCTTATAGGCATGTTTTAATTTTCTGAATTGTCACTTGATTCCACCCGTCTTGGCACGTTAGATGGGAGTTTTATTTTAGGCTATATTGTGTTGTAAATATTTAATGGCTGTAAATAAATGCTGTAAGCTTAAATGTGTGTTGTCATTTAAAAAAACCTATGGTTTTACCCGACTGCGCGACGCAAAGGAGTGGTATTGTGTTTATCAGTCTATGTATGTATGTATGTATGTATGTTTGTTCCTATCTGGCACTCTAGAGACCAAACGCGTGGACCGATTTTGATGATTCTTACGTCAGTCGATTTGTCTTAACTGTCCGAATGTCACTGAAGACATGAAAATGATGAAAACTTGGTGATAATGAGACGCCATATTGTAAAAAAGAAAAAAATGAAAATCGACGTACTATAACCGAGTGGGGTATCAATGAATAGAGATTTAAAAATCATTCGGTTTCTTTTATCATTTTTAATTTGGAATTACCAGTTAGGATCTATAACGATTTAAAGTTGGTTAGCAAGTCGTTCTCACTAAATTTTCATTTAATTGTATTTTAATAAATCTGTGCAAGCTTCTCAATAACCCCCACGATAAAGAATGCGAAATTGACTGACTTTTATAATTTTAACTAAAAAGTATAAAATAAAATAAAAAAATAAAAAAAACTAAAAACCCTTACTGCTAAAAAAACTAAAAAGAAAAAAACAAGTCCAGTACCCTAGAACTTTGTTAAGTTATAATGGAAATCTTTCATGATTCATGATCGATACTCACAATATAACAAATAATAAATTCTAATATGGAACATAGCGATTTTAAACAGTCGGGACCCATTGTTGGGAAGATTTACGTCGATCTTGATTTCTTACGGGTCCCGACTGTTCAAAATCGATTTGTTCCAGTTTTTTAGGCAGTCGGGTTTTTTGTTAATTATTTTATTTTTATGATACTGGTTTGTACTTAAAAACCGAAAGTAACAAAGATAAGAGAAAAAAATATAAAGCCTCGAACCTGTATATATCGAAGGGCAAAAAGCGGAAACGTAGTAACCGCCCACTGAATGCAGTGGCGGTTATTACGTTCCATAAAATGAATTGTTCCTAAATCGTCGTATTCCTGTTTCGTCGAATTCCTGATTCACGAAACAAGCATACGACGAATCAGGAATTCGGCGAAACGGGAATCCGACGAAGTAGGTATACGACGAATCGAGAACAATCCCACTACTACTGTGCATATGATCATAACCATCTTTTGTGCTGTACTAGATATCTGTATGTAAATAACAAGTAAGTATAATAAGGGAATGATATTAAATTAAGTCCGTCAGTTCGATGTAGAAAATATTTGACACTTATTTTTTGCTTTTCCAATTTAATGAAAAATAAAGATAAATCGCAGGGGCTACAAATTGGGTATAAACTGTACTAAACTCGGATATTCATTCAAGATCAAAATCTGACAGTTCTCTTCTTGATGAATTAAACAAATAAGTATTATTTCATAAAAACATGAATGAGAAATCGTGCTACCAGTAATATTTGGGTAAGTTTTATTGATAGAAATACTGACACTTACACCGGTATGCAGTGATCACAGCGAAAGTGCGCCCGTTGACGTTAAATTTTGGTCTTGAATTAAAAATCAGAGTATAGTCACGTGGCATTTTGACTCAATGTGTCGTCAATATTCCTGAACTTACTGAATATTTTTGTTCATGACTATACACGACGGAAAAATTTTGTCATTACAATTGTTAGTTTTATTTTAACGACATCTCGCAGAAAGTTAAGCAACCAGAGGGGCTACTCCGAAAACAGAAGTTCGTATGGCGCCATCCCGCTCACTCAAAAATAACATAACATGAGAGCGAGAGGGACAGCACGTCACGAACTTCGATTTTTGAGTTTCAGAGTAACCCCTCAGTGATGTATCACATGTAAGCATGTAACGAAATATTTCGAAAGATTTCCGCTAGATGGCGTGTAATATCTGTGCTATTGGCTAAAGAGGAACTTGAGTGTTGAGAAATCTAATAAAATGTATTTTAAACATATCTTTTTCAAATTATTTATAATCTTATTGTACTTTATGTGGTATTTTATGGGTAACATTGAGCAGGAATTATCAATTAAATAAATTAAACATAAATATTATATAGAGTGACCTACGACAGTAAGGTAAATCGATCTTTATAGAAAAAGAAGAACCACAACGACACATACAAACATACAAAATAACCAACAATATGTTTTTCGAACCGCGGTGACCTTCAAATACCCATTTCGTTTTTGATCACTTATTTTTTTGAAAAAATCTTCAATATACCTACAGAAATTTCATTTTTACAACTTTATAATTGTATAGATAACGCCCCTTAGTTTCATAGATATTATCAAATATGATGAATTTACAACGCACTCAATGCTTCGTTTATTAAATTACACACGGCTCATAACACGCCATGTTACGGCATATCTTCGTTACTCCAAAAGGCAGTAAGTGTACATATATCCATAACAAATAAGTTATTTTAGTTTTGAGTAAAGTATTCATGTGGCCGCTGCTAAAGTGGATAGCCATGACATTGCTGGCCTGGTTGCCCTGTAACTGTTATTCTTCAAGATTTTCCAACGTCGCGACGAAAATCCATTGGAAAACAACAAGTCGTAATTGATTCAAGATTCTTTAAGAAGTATTGGACCTATGAAAAACCCAGGACACCCTAAAAAAAACGGATAATTTTAGACGGCTGAACAGATTTTCTTGACGCTAAGAACACTCGATGAAGTCAGCTTTCGAACAAAATATACCGGCCAAGTGCGAGTCGGATTCGCGCACCGAGGGCTCCGTACATAACACGCTAAAATCCGTATCTATTAAAAGCCAGTGTTAGAAGAGCCTTACTCCTAAGCAAAATGTGGGTGGGGTCATTTTATATTGGTTACTGACAAAGACATAGACTTAAAAAATAAGATTTTCATATTTATTTCGAGGCTTGTGCTACAAGAGCGGCCTTCATATCTATTTCAAGTTCTTAGAACAACTGGAAATAGTCGTACTTATAGATAGGGGCAGTACAACAATTTGTATGGTACCGTAAAACCACCTAACTATATAAATAAAACAATTTAACGGATTATATCGCGTATATTATCTCATTTGAGTTCCCGACGTTTCGGAAGCTTTTCTGCTTTCCATGGTCACGGGTGGACTGAGAAAAGATATATTTTCCTCTGTCAAAGTTACAATTTGTGCAAACTACCCATTTTTGTAAAAACAAATAAAGGTGTACATACATGCCAGATGGGCCTAAGCTGTAAAGACGTGTGCCAGAAGGGCTTAATTATGTCAATGACTAATAATCGCCGAAACGGAAGAAAATATTACACCTAACTAAAGTCCAAAATCACTCGATTATCGTCCAAACTAAATCGAATTTTAGTAGTTGGGGTTGTATTATTATAATGTGCTTATAGGCAAAATTCGGCTATAATTGTAACGTATTTGACCAACCGGTCAAAATTTTTAATAATGATTATTTCCATGTAAATTTCTTTTCGTACCACAATTGGGGTGCCTGGATTATAGTTTGATGGTTTTATGGTATGTACTTTGTTGATGGTGCCGACTTATGGGACGGTGTCGAGCACTAAACGCATGTTTGACGAATTATCTGTAAGAAAAGTACCACAATATTTATTCTGAGATACAAAAAAAATAAACTAATAATTCATCTTACTTAGTGTATTTTGAAGTCGGTGAACAACAAACATGGATTGGTAGTCTTTTTAACCTTGCCGTTCCCCTAATCGTGAATTACTTCAATAAGGCCCTAATCTATATTTACGGTCGTTGTTAACGTTTATAATAAACATGACACTTGGCCGAGCCGATAGACTAACACATGTTATGCTGGTGTTAGGATGCATTTCGACATGGTAGAGCACTAAGCAAGGATGTCGAAAACTGATACGGAGGTACGTTCAACTTTTTTACTTCAATGTACAACTCGTAAAGTCAATGGCAAAGATAAATATCCACACAAAATATGTATACAAAAACCTTAATTCCATAACAATAAGACCTGTATACATATTTTTGAAATTTTGTGGTGTAGACAATTTGGTGCCTTTGACTGTACTACAGCAAACATTGAAATAAGTTTCTGTCAAAAATGTCGTTTTACTGACAAGCTTTTATTGCCGACTGTGCTTTTTTTGAACATCCTACAATTGCTCACCGAGACGATTCTAAAGATCCCAAAGGATTTCATTTTTTTAGTACAGAGTTCCTATGACCACCTTCCTGCTAAACTAATATTCTATAACATTTTTTTTTCCCAAAGCATACTTTTTAAATTAATATGTAAAGGTGCGTCCACATTTGTATCATTTGCCCGGTCTGATCTTCGTTCCGTGGCATGATCGCGTGTCACGATCACGCGTTTGGACGTTGCGCCGATGCGATCGCTCGAAATCCGTGTTGCTACGCGTAGGTATCACACACTTATATCGGACGAGTGCGGCATGTTCGGGGCGCCGGCAGTGAGCGTCCAAGCAACGCGATACGCAGTCATGCCACGGCATGGTGATCTGATACGGGCAAATGATACAAGTGTGGACGCACCTTAATATTACGTCCCTTATGTTCGCTAAAGTACTAAAGGCATTCTGGGGGTAATTGCTGATCGATACGACATACGACTGCCCACTCTAATCTTAATGCACTGGGAGTCAAATTAGGGCATTTGCCTATTTTAGATATGAGTAAATTAAGATTGTAATGTGTCATCTATACTATTATAAATGAAATGTCTTTACATTGTAGATATTTTCAAAAAACATAATGTTTGGAGGTCACTTAATCGAAATATATATTATTTGGATTTTTTGTATGTGTCGTTGCGGCTTCATCACGCCAAATCGGCTTAACGGATTGCAACTATTTTTGGTACATGGGTAGCCACTACTCCACATGGTTAGAGGATACTTATTACCTGACAACGCTGAAGAAAAAAAGGGGGTTATGTTTTTTTCCTCCTCCGCGGACGAAGTTTGCTGGCACTTTCTTTCTAGTACTATTTAATGTAAGTTTAAGTTTACGAACAATTTTATCGATGTAACTTATCCGAAAAAAGATTTATTGATTTCATTGTTAATAGGGTCCTTTTATCGGGTTATCATCATTTCGTCTAAAACGCAACTGGTACAAGCGGTAACAGGTCTAAAACGCTGCTAGTCTAAAACGCATCTCGTCTAAACTGCAACTGGTCCAAGTAGCTACTGGTCTAAACAGTAAGTTGTCCAAGACGCAGCTGGCCTAAGAGTACGTAGTCTAAGCCTTAGCTGGTCTAAGTAGTAAAGGGTCTAAGCCACAACTGACCTTAAGTAGTGTCTAGTCTAAAATGCAGTTGGTTTAAGTAGTCATTTGACTAAACATTTGCTGTTTTCTAAAGCAGGAAGTAGTGTAAAGCTCGACTAACCTAAGTGTCTGTAATATGTTGTGTTTTGTTTGTTTCTTGATGAACTATAGCTTGAAAAAGTGTCAGAGTTAAAACGTAAAATAAAACTATACCACAGAACTTCTGCTGAGCTGTTGAAGAGATGTCTAAATTAGGGTGTTAAATAAACAGGGAGTTAAACTATCTGGCTCTTATGAGTAAGATGTATTTTTTCCCCTCCCCAATTGTGTCATTAGTCATGTCTAAAGGCCGCTGGTCTTTCGTGAAATACATTTTTATGTGTTATTTTAAGATACGATTACCCTTCGTATTTGTTAGGAATAAGCATATTTTTGTTTTGTTACAGTGAATATAAATAGTAAGTCTGTGTTTATGGAGATGAAAAGACAGATATAAACTTCGTCCGCCTTAAATTCGTTTATCGCGGATATAGGGTATTTATCCGGGATAAAAAGTAGCAAATTTCATCCAAATCGGTTCAGCGGTTTAAGCGTGAAGAGGTAACAGACAGACAGACAGACAGACACACTTTCGTATTTATAATATTAGTATGGATTATTTGTATGTCACAGCTACAAAACGAGTTTATGGCTATACAAACAAACGAAAGTATTTTTCATTTTTTCATGTATCTAATAGGCACTGTCGCAAGCCACAATTCGTTATTTGTTTCAAGTTTCTATGTATGTGTGTATGCACGTATTAAAGTGAATTTAATCGTGATTATACAAATACCACTATAAGGGCGGTGGTATGGTGGGTCTGGCACGGTTTTAAGAATAAACAGGAAATGAATGGCTGAATCTTACCGACGAGCGTTTTAGACTTAATCAGCTTTAAACGGGGTGAGTCTGAGACTAGATGTCTTATTAGACCAGTTGCGTTTTAGATTAGGTGCGTATTCGACCAGTTGTGTTTTAGGCGAAATGCGTTGTAGACCAGTTGCGAATTGTCTGCTAGGCTAGATGCTACATGGACCAGTAGCGACGTAGACTGGTAGCTAATTAGACCAGTTGCAGTTTAAACGAGATGCGTTTTAGAGTAGCTGCGTTTTAGACCTGTTACCGTTTGTACTAGTTGCGTTTTAGACGAAATTATGATAACCCCTTTTATCTCCTATCCTATTCATTACTTCCTCGTTTGTTATTTTTTCTGTCCATCTTATTTTGTTGTCTTAGATACAATATTGATTTTTAGTCGGAAGTGCTTGGGACCTCGTTCAAGCAAAAATGCTGGCAATGCTTGAAAGGACCCAACTTACTCCGGACCCTTGTTGTGCTAATCTGCAGCTGCGTGGTGGTCCAGCAGGTACCTGCTTACTTCCAAACTTATTGTTTACCAAAAACCGCTAAAACAGGAGGACTGTCACTGGCCTTACTTTGGATCCTGCACTGATCGGATCCCCTATCCAGTATAAAAACTAGATGGCGCTTTAAAACTAAAGATTTAACGATGTTATGGTTGAACAAAGAAACATAGTACAGTAACAATTAGTTTATAAACAGCTAATGATTAAATCGTAGCATTTAATTACTGTGTCGTTGCCTGCGAAGCTGAAGGTCCTGGGTTCAAATCCCGGTAAAGGCAGATATTTTTGTGATGGGCATAAATATTTGTTCCTGAGTTTTGGATGTTTTCTATATATATAAGTAAATTTAACTATTAATTATATCGCCGTCTAGTACTTATAACACAAGCCTTATTGAGCTTACCAAGGGACTAGTTCAATTTGTGTAAAAAATGTCCTGTAATATTTATTTATTACAAAGTTTATTGCACAGCGCAAGACGGTACAAATGGCGGCTTAATGCCTTAAGGCGAAAAAGCGGTTATGCTAGAAATTTCCTGCTTCGTACGACTAAACTGTAGAATAAATTGTTGACGCCAGTATTTCCAGACCGATGCAACCTTCAAACTTTCAAGAAAAGAGCATACTCCCACTTTAAAGGCCTTCAACGCATTTGTGACGGTCATCGCTTGCCATCAGGCGATCCGTCTGCTCGTTTGCCCCCTATAACATTAAAATATTACGTTTCTCAATCTAAAATCACATAATTTCCTGGACCCTTAAAGTAAATAATGTTTATTTCTGTAAAATGAAGCCTCTAATGCCTCTGTATTCTCATTTCCAGATATCAGCATGTGTGCAAAAGCTGATCCATATCCCGATTACAACGCACACGCATTTCGACTTCAATGAGACGCTTACGTATCCTAGCCTCACTTTCTGCCGGGAGCCTCCTTACAAGTTCTTTAAGATGCAGGTGAGAACTAAAAGAAGTGTTTTTGTAAAGTTATCGGAGTCTTGCAAAATGATTGAAGGGGATTTGCAAGGTCAGCAATATGCCAATGAATCAATGGATAAAGCCAAACAAACAGCACGTTATGGTGGTATCCTCTTGTCTCTCTTGGAGATCTTGGTCGAATCCCTGAGTGAAATCAGAAGCAGCCATCTAGTAAGATGGGCTTGAGCCGGTCTAACGACAGGTCGGCCATGACAACGCTCGACTACAATGCCTATGAATGTTCTCGTCGACTACTATATGAATGTTCTCGTCGACTACTATGAATGTTCTCGGCGACTATTATGAACGTTCTCGTCATTGCGCGGTCGAGGCGCTCTCCGCACAGCAGTTAGTTGGCATCACACGCAATGTACTAGGAATTGGCTTGCCTTGCCACTGGTCACGCGTTTGCGTGACTGGGCCCTTAGGCGTTTAACTTCCGTGTCTATTTATCATTATTGCCTTCTAGTTCCGCTGCTTTTTGAAATAAATTTCTGGATCTCTTGTGTTCTTTGTTGTCATGACCGAAGTATACCATTCAGAAAGAAGGTTACCATTCAGTTATAGTCTTACCGCAAACTCGATGAACTGGGGAGTCGGGACCGCGAAAGCTGGTGTTTTCTTCGCGTCAGAGTCAGACTTTCTTGGTCAGAGAAGCCAACGAGCTCACGAGTTCACCTTGTTATTAACGGCTTCCATTTTCTTCTGTCACCAGGAATACGGTCTCTACTCCCACCCGCGGTTCACCTCTGTCTGGCGCAACTTCAACTTCACCCACGTCAGCTTGGACCATCTGTGGGATGAGATCACTTATACGAGCGACGAATTCTTCGTACAGTACGGGTTAAATGGGTTGACGGACAGTAAGTTTAGAAAGGATGCTTTTCATTCTTGGTTTCTATAGCTTCAGTGTGATATTTCTAGTAGCATATCCTGTCATCCCATAATCCATTCAATTGGACAACATTTTCTCTTTTAGATGTGGTGGTGGAATCGCGTCTCGGTTTCGTTACGGGTCGTTGCCACACATTAACACCACGGGTAAGCTTATATCCGCCAGATTAATCGAGTCTGTTAGTTAGGTATAGGTAAGGTATGCGTGGATTAGTTTTTCGCAACTCGACGTCTTATATGGTGGGCCTATTTTGCGTGATAGATTGGTGGTACTACTCTTGCCACCCCAACTCTACCAGGAAGCCAAGCAGACCCTTGATGTTGCCGGTGACTTCTGGGAGTGACCTCAGAGTTCCTAGTTGTTGTGTGCAGTACTTGGCCACCCCAGTGCATTCGAGAATGACGTGGTCGGCTATCTCTTCAGTGTTGGTTTAGTAAGGCATGTCCACTTATTGCTCCAGTTATGAGCCGGAGCTGAGGCATCTTTAGCTGCCTCAGCTTACGCGACAACCCTTTGCCTCTTGAGTCTGTGAAGTATCACGCGATCGTGGCCAAATCCTTAACATACCGTAAGCAACTAAAGAAAATCACCAGTACCCGACAAAGAACGGAATTCGTGATGGAATCCATGTCATTTTTCAATAAAAAGAAAGTTACACCCAATAAAACATATAATGAATTATACAATGAAATGTAAGCCAGAAAATTTTAGAAGACTCAGTATAATATTAGTTACCTTAAAATTTTGAAAATTCTTGTATTTTAATATGAATTTCTCTTTGAATGAAAGTTTATATGAAAATCCCATCGTGTCACTAGCTACTTTTATTTCACCATATAGGTTACCAGCAAGGCATCCCGTAGCTCCGGATACTCCTTGACCCTCCGGCATAGCGCTTCGGATATCGCCAACAGCATCAGCACCACGCCACCGGGCTACCACGTCTATATCCATTACACCAAAGAACCGTTCACTGGTAAGTAAACATGACTATGTAGTCGCAGAGTCGTAACATCTTCGCGGTGCCTGGAGAGTTGGACAAAAAATAACAGACTATGGCTCAGTCTTACTTAATATCTAATTATAATAATAAGGCAGATCCAGTAAACCTAATAAAACTCAATAGAAATATATAATTTGGAAGCGAGAGAGAGATAGAGAGAGTTAAGTTCATTTAAGCTAGTTACGGTGAATTGGTAGTTCTATGGACTGAGAGCGATAGAAAAGAAGGAAAGAGACACAATAAACACACATACTAAGTTCAGCAAGAGACGATTGATAATAATTTATATCCCACAGAAGTGGCAGTGTACAATGGCGGACTAGTAGATTACCTATATGTGAACACGGGAGAGACGATAGACGTGAAGCTGACAGTGGACCAGTATCAGAAGATCAGCCGGGACCACGACCCATGTGTGAATTGGGAGAACTATAGCGCTAATGAAGTAAGGCACTTGTACAGATTTCAGCTAGGATTGAAACAGAGAGTAAAGTTCAATATAAAATGCGGTCCATTTTATATGAAACACATGTGTTTTTAATATGAGAAAATTAACAGTAGATACAGGGGTCAAAGCGAATGGATAAAGCATATTACCGCACGCTACTAAAGAACTACAGCACTAATGAAGTAAGGCACTTGTACAGATTTCAGCTAGGATTGAAACAGAGAGTAGAGTTTAAAATAAAATGCAGTTCATTTTATATGAAACAGCAATTTTGTGTTTATGTGTTTTTAATGTGGGAAAATTAACAATAGATACAGGGGTCAAAGCGGATGGATAAAGTCGAGCTATGGCGTGGACAGGGTGTTTGGCCAAGGTAGATAGTTCTTCGGTGCCTGTATGGAGCCATGGTCGTTCACGATAGGCAGTGCCCTTGAGCCTACATGGACCGCACGCCACTGAAGTCGAGGCACATGGCACATTGCTCGCTGGTGGAAAGGTTTAACACGTTGGATGCATAATCCAAAGGTACCAAGTTCGATTTCTGCGAGCAATCAAATCGAGCAGGCTTACTGTTCTCATAGAGGTTTTTTATGTCTTTATATTTAAAGAGTTTTGAACAATCAAAATGAACATGCTAGCTCCAGCAAACCTAAACATAGGTTGGTAAAGCCCAAAAAGTTGGACCATCGTAAGGCGTAGTTAAACCATAGAAACCCGCCGAAAATGAAATGTTCCGTTGTGCAACGAAGATATTCAATACAGTATGTATGGTTAATTCTCGTCGCACAGCGGACACTTCCATAGAGAATTTAATTACATGAGGTCATGAGGCCGAATTTTTGAACTCCACCCAAATATTAACAGCTTTAGTAAAGGGACGTTTTTGGGGACCGTAACCTAACCTAGGTTCATGGGATGACCTTTTAGAGGTTATCGACCTGGTTTTTCTTATACACATTTAGATTCCCTAGAATATTATAACAATCTTCATTACAGTGTACCACTAAATACGTATCAGACCAAGTAGGGTCAGTAACTGGCTGCTCAGGACCCTGGATGATCAGCGATCTTCCACGGTGTGACAACTACAATAATATGAGGACCCTCATTTCGGAATATATTAAGTAAGTTAGCATCTTCTCTAATTCACTATCTTTAGTCAGTTCATGATTATATCTACATTCGAGAGGAAAAAATTCGGATCACAAAAGTTTTTTTAAATTATTTGACACGATTTTATTACTATTATATACGATACGATACAATATTATATACTATTTATTCTTCACAATACCCAACGTCATAGTTATTTCCGCATCCCTATCATAAAAATATCAATATCCAAAAATTATGATTTTGCGATATCTCGCTGCGACTACATGGCCCTATTTCACAATCGTGGCAAATGTCGGGTGAAATGACAAACACGTAGATTGCGTGCCCCGTATATAGTAAGAAGATGAATCGAGCTTGCGGGGATCGCCGTGAACATAAAATTGTCGTTGTCACCCGACAATTATCACGATTGTGAAATAGGGGCCTGGGCTGCGGTGACCCGCTGGATGCAGGTTGCCTTTATCCGGCCCATGTGGCAATCTATTGAAGAGGCCTGTGTCCAGCAGTGGATGTCCTATGGCTGAAATGATGATGTTGATATCTCCCTCCGTCTTGTTTTTTATGTGTGTTTACGAGTCCTATTTAAGCCTGATAACGTATTTTTGCAGGTAACTGTTATTTTTGCAGTCTAGATATAAAGTTAAATAAAGATCATGATAGGATTCAAAAAACTTTACCATCCTGCTCGATTTTAAGAAATATGACTGTATTTTACCGACTCGTAATTTTTGCTATTAAAAAAAATATTGGATACACATTCAATATTTGTATGTAACTTTATTTCCTTGCCTACCTCATTTAAAAGTCCCCAGCAAGCTCGGCCGAATTTCACCTTCCCATACAAACGAAGTTTCGTTCTCATTTTGAAACTACGTGTTGGATTGTAACAAAACTTTGCATATACAATGACATGAGGTATAATCATAATCATAATAATCATAATCATAATGTAACAAATTTATATGGCTCCAGTTTATAAAACACACGAAATACAGCAAAAGCAAGTTTTGTATGAAAAACTTAAATTCGCTGTATTTTTTTTACTATGGTATCTGAAGCTACATAAACTAATTACAGGCCTGCATATACATTAACTTATTCTAAGAGCAAACTAGCTAGTCGTTTTAAAATGAGAGCGTAACTATGTTTGTATGGAGAATTGAGCTTACCAGGGACTCTTAAAAGGACAGTAGCTTTGTAACTTTAGCTTTATGAAGCACCAGTGCAACTCGCAGATATTCTCTCCTATATTTGGGAGTTTTAAGAAATCCAAAATTTTGGTCAAAGTTTTATCCTTCGTTTCTATCATTTTCAGAGTGTATGAGGAGCACAACTGCAGCAGCTGTCCCCGCATCTGTCAGTCTAACCTCTATAATGCCTTTGTCACATTCCGACGAAGCGACTATACATGGGACTCCGCCCGGAAAATCTGGGCTTTGACATATGGTGACTCAATGTTGGAAACACATGTAAGAATGCTCTTTTACAAGCTTTTATTTACTTTCAACTGTCCCGTCTGTCGGTCAATCAAATCGTGCAAATTAAATTTCATCCACTTCCCGGTTTCCGATTGAGCTAAAATTTTGCATATTTATGTAAGTTCGGTAACAATGCAATAGTATGATACCATCGAGCTGATCTGATGATGGAGCAGGAAGGTGTTCATAGGAACTCTGTAATAAAATAATGCAATCCTCCCGATTTTGGGTTCTTTAGAATCGTCTCGGTGAGTAGTTGATGGATGTTCACGGAAAAGTACAGTCATCGATAAAAGCTTATCATAAAATAAAATTTTTGACAGAAACTTTTTAAAATACATAGTGTGATGAGTAGGGTATGTCGAGCAATTTTAGTATGGTAGAACCGGGAATTTCCCGAGTAAAAATAAAATATCTTGAGTAAACGAGTGAAGAAAAACGATACTGAGCCATAAGAAAGTAACTCGGGTTCAATCCCCGTATGCCTGATGTCGGTTGTCAAAAGCAGACAGTCTCCAAATCCTTTTTAACATTAGACGATGTATGTTTTGCCTGACAATGGCATAAGGGTGGACAAAATTCTTATCGTTATTGTGTCCCGTAACCCAGGAGACAATAGTGACATAGAGAAATATTCAAATAGTCTAGCTAGATCATTATCATACTGATAAGATGAACCCTTGAAAAATTTACTTATATTGTCTAGAAAAAAATATTTGTGTTATCTTTATATTGTTTAAAATTGCAGTCTTAAAGAGTACTTAACTAAGAGGTAACATGACAACGAGACAATTTAACGGATTATATCGCGTATATTATCTCATTTGAGTTCCCGACGTTTCGGTAGCTTTTCAGCTTTCCATGGTCACGGGTTGACTGAGAAAAGATATATTTTCCTCTGTCAAAATTAATTTGTGCAAACTACCCACTTTGAGAAAAGAAATAAAGGTGTAAATATATGCCAGTGGGCCTAATCTATAGAGACAGAGTGCCAGAAGGCCTTAATTATTTTATTTTAATAATTTACCAAGCAGCATTTCACAAATGAGGCGTACTGAGGAGAAAGAAACGCTGCAAAGAAAACTCCCAGGCTACCTCATTACTAATCATAATATTTTAAAAAACAAAGATTACTAAACTACTTTTTTATGAGATAATATACGCGATATAATCCGTTTAATTGTTTTATTTAAATGAGTAATACTCGCGGAAACAGAAGAAAATATTATGACAACGAGATACAAAAAAATAGTCGGTTGACCCATTAAAGAAAACTGCTGGAATCTGTGTGTTGATTCCAGCTATACATCCACTTCAACACTATGATGGTGTCCGTGTATGAAGAACGGTACAACTATGACTGGAATCTGTTTCTGTCTGATCTTGGTGGAAGTATCGTAAGTATCTAACATACACACATATCGAAAATCAAAAAATCAAAATCAAAAATATATTTATTTTCAACAAGATTATAGATAATGTTGAATTCTCCTTTTAAGTTAGTACTTGTGTTAGGAGAATTCGCTCTCTCATCCAAGTCATACATGGTTAAAAGTAAATAATTAATAGGGTATTTCTAATATCTAAGATTAAAGTGTACAATTTAGTCCTTGTATTATAAGTAAATATAATATTAAGTAAAATCTAAGAATAAAAAGTTTCGTTCACAAAGAGTACATGGCAAGGTGTCTGGAATAGATCACTATTTAGCGATAAGACCGTCTATTGTTTAGCTCTGCCTGTTAATTTCATGAATTTCATGTTGTTCTTTTTATTCCTTGATGTTAGAGGTGTGCAATAAGAGTATTTGTATTTGTAAAGGTGGTTTGAAAACTAAACCAGAGTGGAAGGAAACGGCCCTTAAAATATTTATTTATTTTCACTATTACAATGTTTATTATGATAAAAAATATATATAAGTAGAGTACCATCATACACAAGATACTACTGAATTAGTAACTCCGTCTCATCATAGCTTTTACCTTTCAACCATGTCGTGACGTGTCTCTTACATTCACCATAGCTTTTCGTGTAGATATTGGTAAGCCTATTAATTTTATTATAAATCCTTTTAGATAGAACATTAAATTGTCTCCCCGCAGAGGCAGTCCTAGTCGTTGGTATATTAATTACATTCTAAAGATTTTGTTTTCTTAATAGGACCGGATCGGGTATAATAGTTTTATGGGTTTTTAGAATACAATTTAGAATAAACATATCGATCGAAGGTCGATCGAAAATATGGTCTACTACTCTATGGTCAAAGTTATTACTCATCAGCTGAAATACGTCCTCTGCTGGACATAGTCCTCCCCTAAAGAATTACACCTCGGCCCGTCCAGCACCGCTGGCATCCAGAGGTCCCACAACATCCACCAGATCATCAGTCAACCTAGCCCAACCGCGGAAGACGCAGCCATCTCCTGGTATCTGGTCGGCATTGAAGAGCTCGACGGCCCAACGGTCATCCGTGCTATGAGCAGTACGGCTCTCCCTAGTGGAGAGGTCAGAGTTTTGTGCCTATATGAAGCCATGGTCATTCAGAGCTTCAGGGTGGGCAGTTTCTCTATGTCATATAGAGCCGTGGTCGTTACGTGGGCTTTACAACGGGCTACCATTCCCATTTAAGTTTTGAAATTTGTCGTGTTGAAGTCTGGAAGTCCATTTGCATCTAAAGCAAGAAGTTACAGTTGTAGTTCCAGTTGAATGCAGAATAAAATAATCAATCCATACTAATATTATAAATGCGAAAGTGTGTCTGTCTGTCTGTCTGTTACCTCTTCACGCTTAAACCGCTGTACCGATTTGGATGAAATTTGGTATGGAGATAGTTTGAGTTCTGGGGCTACTTTTTATCCTGGAAAAATACGCTTATCCGCGATAAACGAATTTAAGGCGGACGAAGTCGCGGGCAGACGCTAGTAATAAATAAAGAAAGAAAAAATATTGCCACACCAAAATAAAATACTAATAGGGAACAATTAATAAAAAAAATTTTAGGAAAACTTAAGTACCCCAATTGTTCTGCGTGGCAGAAGGAACGGATTAATGGATTATAGTTCCTTTGCTTTTAATTGAAAAAGTGTCTTAGTTAGATATGGCAATAAATTGTGCTCACATGCGCATATCTTCATTCAGTTTCCACAAAAAAATATGTATGCAAATACAATACTCGTACACCACTACCAGACAGACACGACACGAGTTTCGCGTCTCTACGAGGCATCATCAGGACATGCAGGAGATGTTGACGGTCCAGCGTTCACCCGAGAACTCTCGATGAATTCTTAGGTGAACGATTATACTGTCTGCTGGTGGTTTATTGTATTTGCATGCTTATTTTTTGTGGAAACTGCATAAAAATATGCGCATGTGAGCACAACTTATTATCACATCTAACAAAGACACTTTTTCGCGGTAAACCGAAGAAACTATAATCCATTAATGTAATGTGGAATTCCGCAAAGTATCGCCTGAATTTATCAACTATTCGGAACGGACTCAGCGTGTGTTGTGATTGTGACAGCTTTGCGTCTGCGCAGCGCTGATTTTTAGAGTCCCTTTCCTGTGTGTTCTTGACCTCTCTTCCATTTTCACACACATGTGGTTGTTATGCGTGCCCTAATTTCGCAGTTTCGAACCTTCAATTTCTCGAACCAACTTCAAGATCAACCTATCACACACTCCATCACACCACTGGCTCCCATCCAAATCATATTAGCTCATCAATGCAGGCGCTATGGAAATATTTATCGCTAAGATGAATTAGAGAACACTCCCTCATAAATACATCAGAACCGTTTCGTGTTTATTTCACGGATCAATACACATGAGCTGTATTCTGGTTTATTCTGGGACTTGTATTTTGAATCTTATGAAATTTAGTTATGCGGTTGTGTCTTATTTGAGGGTTCGAGATTTCAGAGCTTGGAAAAGTAATGCTTATGGTTTTTGGTGTAGACCCACGCGTTCCGAGAAATATATGTTTGAAAATGTTTGCTGTTTTTAATACTGATAAATGGTCATGCACAACATGTTTCTTTTCAGAAAAGCAAAGAATTGTAACGTCTTTTTTTGCCCTTTATACATGCCATGTTTAACTCCCTTCTAAAAAGTAGGGTGTGTATGTGTCTGCGTGTCTGTTTGTAGCACTGTAGCTGTGAAACTTCAATATTTAGGCCGATAACTTGATAACTTTTATCAGGTATGATAAAACGTTAGCCATTTTAATAGTATGTATGTATGTAAACACTTTGTTGTACCTACATAATAACCAGTTACAAGTGCAATCAACTTAAAAGATATACTGAAGTAGGTACCTACAAAGGCGAACTTATCCCTATTAGGGATCTCTTCCAGTTAACCTTTGAGCAAGTGTTCTGACGAGCGGTTTGGGTCAGTGGGAGTAACGTTGCCTGCGAAGCTGAAGGTTCAAATCCCGGTAAGGGCAAATATTTGTGTGATGAGATTAAGCATTTGTTCCTGAGTCTGGGATGTTTTCGGTGTATATAAGTAAATATATCTATTAAATATATCGTCGTCTAGTACCCATAACACAAGCCTTATTGAGCTTACTATAGGACTAGTTCGATTTGTGTACAAAATGTCCAGTAATATTTTTTTTTATTTAAGTGTGTGAAGATATAAAGAAGATAAACTAACACTATGTACAATAGTACATTACTGCAGACGCCGGGAAAAAAGGGCTTGCCGGGTGAGTAGGTATAGACGGCCGACCGTAGGGAGGCCGGATAGTGATACGAAGCCGGCAAGCACTTTTCACGGCCAGAGGCATGTATAGTGCTTTTCTCAAACATATGCAATGAAATAAAAAAATACACTACTCAAGAAACTACACGATAAAAGTTTTTGAAATTTTCCCTTCAATCCCTTCATTAATATTGTTTTTTTTTTACGGAAGTAGTCTGTATTTCGCGTGTGTAGTGTTCGAGTAGACCCTTATGACCGTTATACACAACCTTTATAATAAGAATCCTAATTTGTATAATAAATAAAATAATTGCAGAGGATTTTAAATATTGTCTATGGTCTCTGGTGACTTACTTATACATAGACAATATTTAAAATTTATTCATCAACTTTTGATTTGTGTGCAACAAGATTTGTGTTCTTAATATTAGTTCGTGTGTAAATAGGCATTAACGCGGATATTTTAGGTCCGACAACCATTCAGCCACTGGAAAAAGAAAACAGCTGTTTAGCCTGTTCAAGAACACTGGCGCCATGTTTAAATAAAAATTAAAAAAATATTACTTCCCGGCCTAGGCCTTCAATTTTGTATCAAATTCCTTTATAGTTATTTCGAGTCATTGCGCCCGAAACGTGATACTTTGAAGCCTGTTATAACGCACGTAATGGCGACATTTCATTGCATGTTTGAGCAAAAATTATATAAAACACTGAACTGAACTCAGTTGAATAAAAAAATACATGTATATTACAATATAAATCGTATTTAACTACTTTACAAATGATAGGAAAGCCACAATTTATTCAATTTACTCTTGAGTGATGACAGACTCCGACTGTGGCCGGGTTATGATATTACTCAAATACAATTATAAAATACATTTTTTTTTATTGAGTCATAAAAAAATGATACATACTCCGCTTACATGGTTATAATAATATAACTATTTATTTAAACCTATAAAAGGTAAGTAAGCTTAAACTGACACCCGTACTAGTGCAACCTGTATCACGATGGGTCAGGATTCACCGTCCTTATCAATTATGATTATAATACTCATGTATATCTATACATATAATAAAGCTGAAGAGGGTCGAAAGTCTGTACATGGAAGATATCCGAAAAAAATTGGCTGGGGATACTTAAAAACGATAACAGAACACGTTCCAACAGTTTTTAGAATTTTTGTCTGTTCGTCTGTTTATCTGTTTATTTGTACGCGCATCATGTGAAAACGGCTGAACACATTTTGATGCAAACATCCCCGGCCAGGTTATAGGCTATAAAAATTCAACCCTTAAAAGGGGGGGGGGGGGGGTGGTTGCCACTACATTTGATTGAGTTTGCACCTGAATCTTATCGCGCTACTTAGGAAGGGGTACAAACTTTTCTCAAACATGTGCTACGAGCCCACGAGTAACGAGTACCTTGCTAAACTAACTGTTGGCGCTAAAATTAATACCTTTTTGCCAAATCCGTACTGATATTATAAATGCGAAAGTGTGTCTGTCTGTTTCCTCTTCACGCTTAAACAGCTGAACCGATTTAGATGAAATTTGGTATGGAGATAGTTTGAGTCCTGGAAAAGGACATAGGCTACTTTTTATCCCGGAAAAATACCCTTATCCGCGATAAACGAATTTAAGGCGGACGAAGTCGCGGGCAGAAGCTAGTTTTGTAAGGTATTGGCGGCGATTTCTTGAACATTCTACCCTAATGTGCACACTACGCACTTTCAATGTAGGTACAGGTACACCTTAATACTCGTCTCGTATAAGCATCAGACTGGCATGTTTTTGGAAATTGTTGGGGAACGGCGTGTCGTGAATGTTTGAGGTACTGTGAGGCGATGGATGGTTGTAATTTATTTATAAATAAATATTTCAAATAAATATTACCGGACAATTTTACACAAATCGAAGTAGTCCCATGGTAAGCTCAATAAGACTTGTGTTATGGGTACTGGACGACCATATATTTACTTATACATAGAAATCATCCAATTTTGTAAAGGTTAAAGCATTCAAAAACATAGCGTAATATGTTAAAATGTGTAAACCTCATTTGTAATTCACATTGGACTAGTTTTTAGTGGAATAAAAAAAAGTTTATATTGTAATACCGTGTAATTATTTTGAATAAATAAATAACATTCTGTTCCAGGGGTTTCTCCTTGGGCTCTCCGTGATAGGCCTCATGTCAATGTTCGGAAAACTGTTGGGCACGATCCACCCCTATGTCAAGCCCAGGATTAGAGGCCCAAACTCCACCGCCACCGCTGACAATAAAACTGTTTCCAAGGACCTGGCTTCGGACCTGGACTATATGAAGAAATGCCACGAATGGAACACGAAAAATGACACGTATATGTACAAATGAATATTTGATTATAATGTTTGTGAGCATTGTTTGTTTGAACATGTTTTTACTAGAAGGCGCCCGCAACTTCGTTCGCGGAGGAGAAAAAGTCATAACCCTTCGTTTTTTCTGCAGCGTAGTCGGGTAAAAAGTATCCTATAACCATCTGGAGATACCCAGCTACCGGTGTACCAAAACTTATGGAAATCTGTTCAGCCGATTTTGCGTGATGAAGCCACAAAGACACATACAAACATACATAAAATCCAAAAAAAGATAATCGTTTTAGTAACCTCCAAATTACAACTTTATAATAGTCTACATGACACGATGGTGGATTAGTTAATCGTTACTTAAAACTCTTAAAAGTAACTATCTCGTCACGATACAAACACTTCTAGGATACATTATTTTATTAAAGAGATCCGGTGCCTTACTGCTCCATCATCAAATCAATTCGATGGTACCATTCTCATCAGGACTATTTCAATTCGTGACTAATTAAACAAAAAAGTAAAACCGACTCCAAAAAAACTAAAAAGTAAAAAAATAACGCCATAATTCAGTTTCTTCAAATTACTAACAAGTAACCGTTTGAATACTCAATCTATACAGTATATACAATTAATCTTATTTTGGCGTCGGTGCCATATAAAGAATGTGTAAAATATTGAAAATGGACGGTTTTAGTAAGTTGTGACACGATGGCACCGACTCCAAAATAACATTAATTGTATATACTGTATAGATTGAGTATTCAAACGGTTACTTGTAAGTAATTTGAAGAAACTGAATTATGGCGTTATTTTTTTACTTTTTAGTTTTTTTGGAGTCAGTTTTACTTTTTTGTTTAAAAGTTTATTCATTTTACACTTTTTAGTGAATCGTTACTTAAAAGTGTATCTCGTGACGATTCGAACAAGCCCAAACACGGCTAGGATACATTATTTTATTACATAGATCTGGTGCTTACCTTCCGGCTCCATCATCAAATCAATTCGATGGTACCATTCTCATCAGGAACATTTAAATTTGTGACTATGAAGTTGCTTAACTAAATTAATCAAGATATTTTGTAGCCACCCGTAAATCATTTATCATTGAGGAGTTCCGATGGCATTCTGTGGTCTTCTGCATCAGTTCAACTTCACCAATTTACACTTTCTGAATGCAAATGCTTATTATGTTTCTTATAATACCAAAATCGCTATATGTATGCCTACAATATTTGAGGAGTTCCTTCAATTCCTCATGGATTCCATCATCAGATCTTCACCAAAATTAAATGGGACCAACTAGAAAGTACCTTCTATAAAACAAAAAAAAATAAATTAAAATCGGTCAAATAATCTTTGAGTAATCGGTGAACATCCATAAAAAAAAAAAAAAAAAACATTCCGTCGAATTGAGAACCTCCTCCTTTTTTTGGAAGTCGGTTAAAAAGTAGCTTAGCTATTTTAATGGAGATATATCTCGTCGCCTCTCGTAAATAACTTATCGTTGAGGAGTTCCAATGACCTTCTGTGTTTTTCTTCATCAGTTCCACTTCACCAATTTACACTTTCTGAATGCAAATACTTATTATGTTTCTTAATAAATATTTGAGGAGTTCTCTCAATTCCATCATCAGATCTTCACTAAAATTATATGGGACCAATTTTCTAAATCGGATTATAAAAAAAATACAACCGAATTGAGAACTACCTCCTTTTTTGGTAGTCGGTTAATAAAAATTGAAATATTAGCAACAACTAGTTTTAATTTGTAAATGCCTGAAAAAAATTTAAAGGCCCTAAGTTAGGGGTCTCCACAGGTAAGACGCCTAACGCTAACTTCTAGATAAAAAATCTTAATGACCTTTTGTACCAATAGAACTGAATCTAGATCGCATTGAAAGATACAGCGGAAGTTTACAATATTTGCCGGTTAATTTTGATAGTAACGTGCATGAATATATTCTCATTACGTCAACGGTTCGCATACCTCGCCTCGGTACCGCGAATAGAAGAACATGGCCGTGAATATTGAGGTAAAAAATTTAACAGACGTCATTCTTTCTTCAGTTCACATTTTAAATTTAATGACTTCTGTACATTAGGACAATTTTGCCTGCGTCAAAGTTTACAAGCTAGGGTACGGTTGTATATTAAAAATAATAAAATAATGAGTTGAACCACACCGATTAATGTCGCCCGTCCAAGATGGACGACAAGAATCTCATTATTTAATGTAGCGGTGTGAGTGTACCGAATGTATCGAGTGTAGAAAACTAAGAAGAAAAATGTCTATATATCCAACTGGAAGCACAGAATAAGTATTAGTACAAGTACAGAAATTGCACTTCCTCGTAAAACGCTGTTTAGGCATAAGAAACGTGCCTACTCTTTGCCTCTCTGACTATCGTATAACTTGTATTCATTTGCACACGGCACGTTTAGTGCTAGGGTTGTCACGCCAAGAATACATTTCGCCCCACCCACTACAAGCCCTCTGCTGGCAGGTGGATTGTTGGAACAAGCTTCGTCAGCGGAAGAGAAAAAAATAATATCCTCTCTGATTTCTTCAGCGTATTCGGGTAAAAAGTATATCCTATAACCATCTGTGGCAACAGAAATACATCATCTGTGAAAATTTCAACTTTCTAAATAGCTATCACGGTTCATGAGATACAGCCTGGTGACAGACAAACACACGGACAGACGGACAGTGAAGCCTTAGTAATAGGGTCCCGTTTTAACCTTAAAAACAGTATAATCTATGAAAATCCAGTGTTAGCAGAGCCCTACGGATATCTAGACCGACAGGCATAAAATTATACTGTTTTTAATAAGTATTTATTGTTAGAGCGGCAACAGAAATACATCATATGTGAAAATTTCAACTGTCTAATTATCACGGTTCATGAGATACAGCCAGGTGACAGATAGGCAGACAGACAGCGAAGTCTTAGTAATAGGGTCCCGTTTTACCCTTTGGGTACGGAACCAATAAACAACATATATAAAAAGTAATAGAGAACACGCCTCCATTTTCAAAGTTGATTAAAAACAAATGGTCTCGACGTACGCTACGCTGACTTACTAAGAGTCTAGGAATAGAAGAAATTTTATCGACACGTCATCGTCAACAGGAAACAGCAGTCGTTGTCCCAGCATTAAAAAAGAATGCAGTACACAGACCAGCACGAACGACTCTAAAATTCGATATTCGAAGTTGGTATCGCGCCATCTCGCTCACCTAAATATAGTTTAAAATGACAGCGAGAGGGATAGCACCCCTCAGGCTCGTTCTGTCTGTTTCCTAAAATGTATGTTTCTCAAAATTGTCTTTTTCCTACATTGTCAGTGAGTATGATGACTTCTTATACAGTCTGTTTCCTAAAATGTCTGCTTCTCAAAATACCCTTCTTCCCAAATTGTCAGTTATTTAGGATGTATGATGATTCTTAAAGTAACTCAATTCGGCGGGATTTTTTTTTCTATATTAGTATTAGTTCACCGAAAATAAATAAATAGTAAGCGTCAACCGATTTTATTGTAAGGGTACTTAGTTGGTCCTATTTTTCCTTCGGATTGGACGTATTTTTTTATTTGGACATCATAATAAACGGACATTATAGGAAGCGGCCCATTTTTGAACCTTCAAAAATAGCCCGCTTCATAATAGGAAATGATTATTTTAGAAAAGTGCCATCATAGGAAATAAAAGCAGACATTATAGGAAAGAGACGTTTGTTGAAAGAAGGCCATTTTGAGAAACAGATATTTTAACGAGACCCCGCCGCTTAAATGCCCATAACGAAGTTTAAAATTAGAAAACATTGGTGATAATTAGTGATCAATAATTATTCTATTCCTAGAATTGAGTTTACAGCGAGTTAAGACTAGTGTAGAAGTTCGAGATTTTTTTAGTCTCCAAAAGACCGTAAGCATTAGTGTTTTACATATGATGATTTGATGTTGATGATATTGACAGTATACAAATACAATTAGAGATTGGTTGGGCTGGTACCTTTCATAGTACAAAACCATCAAACGTTTTCGGTCAGTTCAAAAATTCAGTGGAGATGATGAATAAAGTGTATGGACAATAAATTAAACAGCATGTTTATAAGTTGCATGTCTTGGCAGACAGACAATGCGATGACGCACGTTTTATACAGATAAGACAAGCCGGAGCGGAGCGGAGAGCGGATCAACAGGAATGTTCAATTACTATTTCAATTTTATTTATTTTCAAATACCACTCTAGTCCAGAGGTCTTTAAACTTTCTCAAGGGCCACACGGCACATAAGATAAAGTCGTGCGGGCCAATATTTTGGTTTCATGGCTGGTCAAGGGGTAATACATTAGTTAAGTAGTCTTAGTCTTCAGGGGTTACTTAAATAACGCCGCTATCGCGGGCCGGACTGTGAGCTCTCCTGCTTTCTTTCCTTGGCCCGCGGGCCATAGTTTGGTGACCCCTGGTCTAGTCCAACGGGTGGTACATGCTATTATCTATTATTATTTTATAAATTAACGACGCCGCTGAGCCAAACCGGTTTTAGTTTTGACGACCGGTTTGACTCAGCGGGAGTAACGTGGCCTGCGAAGCTGAAGGTCCTGGGTTCAAATAACGGTAAGGGCAAATATTTGTATAATGAGCATCTTGGAGTATTTAGTAAATACTCCAAGGATGAGCATAAATATTTGTTCCTGAGTTTCGGATGTTTTCTATGTATATGTCTATTAAATAATTATATCGGCGTTTAGTACACACAAGCCTTATTGAGCTTACCATGGGACTAGTTCGATTTGTGCAAAATTGACCCGTGATATTTATTTATTTATTTACTAACACGATTAACAGTACGTGAAAGCCTACGTTACATCTAACAAGAACACAAATGAACCCATTTTTGTTCGTACCAGCACCTCTAGCACAACTGTGATACGCGACTCTTTGTCGCGCGAGAAAGACTGTCAGTCTCTTTCCTTTCAATGCAATGCGAGAAAGACAGGTGATGCTATGTCGCGCGACAAGCGTAGTCGCGGACAGTTCTGCTAGACGGGCTGGTGCAACAAATTTCATTGGCCATTCAGCGTGGGAACGCTGTCATTGTGCAGTGCATTGTGCAAGAAGTAAAACTGACTACAAAAAGACCACACTAAAAAGTATAATAATACTTGCATAATTTATTTACTTTAATTTACTTACAAGTAACCGTTTTTAACACGCTCTTATTAGGTCGACCTGTATGTAACTATGTAATGGAATCTAAGGTAACTAATTTAACCATCTTCCAAGGATCGTAGCGTCATAAAAATTGGCAGCTGCATGTAGTTCTGACGACAATACAATAATATGGTACTGTCGAATTGATCTGATGATGAAGCCGTTCATATCTGAAGATATGAACTGGAACTTCATGATGGAACATCGTATCATAGCTGTGTTTGGATTTGATAGAAAAGTTTTTGTAAAGCGTGTTTTTCTAGTGTTTTTTAAACTATTAATTTTTCTATTCAATCTATAAGTATACAGTATATACATTTTATGTTATTTTGGAGTCGGTGCCATCGTCGGTGACAACTAACTATAAATCGTCAATTTTCAATATTTTACTTCCTATTTCATTTCCATCATCAAATCAATTCGATGGTACTATTCTCATCAGGATTATTTCAATTTGCTAGTATGAAGTAGCTTAGCTACCGTACGCCAATCGCTATTTGTAAGCGTACAATATTTGAGGAGTTTCTTCAATTCCTCATAAATCCCATCATCAGAAGAAGGTGCCCTGGTCCCACATAATTTTGATGAAGATAAGATCTTCACTAAAATTATATGACACCACGGCACCATCTTTCAAACAAAAAATAATAATTCTAAATAGGTTTATAAATGACGAAGTTCTGAGGTAAAAATCATTAAAAAATAAATAAAGGAAATACAAACGAATTGATAACCTCCTTTTTTGGAGTCGGTTAAAAATGTGTCATGAAGGCATTAATAAGATATATTAAAAATTGACTCTGTTTGAGGTTTATCTATTAATCTCGCATTTATCTTTAAGTTAGGATGAACATATCCATACTTAATGGGGATTATAACGTTTGATTTTATAATTTCAAAGGGTCAATTGATGAATTGTTAATTTGAAATGATGTTTATAGTGAAAAAAAAAAACGAAATATGATGAAAAAAAGACATGTGTTTTTAAAAGTCTCCCGGGTCTTTCCCTTGACAAATTTAATAATATTTATTCAGCGTATCAACATGGCCTGTTCCTAAGTGCAGTGACAGTATTAGTCAGTTCGTGTCGATAACCCAAATTAGCGACAGCCTATTTAGCCGACGTGTCATGATCGAGAGGCGACTGCAATGTTGGCGGGTACGATGTTATCTTTAAGCCATGTCCACAAAGAAATGTTTACTATAAGATGCATACTCGTATACGCATTGCCGGTGTCCATGAAGCAAGCTGTGGCATCATTTAAAGAAAACTGAAAAGTCCCCAGTAAGCTTGGTTCTCCATACAAACGTAGTTACGCTCTCATTTTAAAACGACTAGCTAATTTGCTCTGAAATTTTGTACTTACAATAAGCTTTTAAATGTCTTTGTCCATTAACTTTCTGGTTTGTCTATCTGCGTTGATGTTGATTCTTCTCTCTCATTTGCTGTAAGGTTAACTGGATGAGATCCCTCCAAGGGATAAATTCCCCTTTGTACACATGTATTACTTTGCCGTCCTTGTGTTATTGTTTTCAGGTACAATAAAATGTTTACAGACACACAAATACAAACGTATTTGTTTCTTTCATTCCATTCCTTTAAGGGGCTCCCAGGATTGAAGGTCTTTTAGAAATAACCTTTGGTCCGTAGTTCTTCAGTTTTCCTTGTTGACGACCGTATTTAGTTCGTTTCGGTTTGCCTTCCCGGACACCGAAACAAAGATAAACGTCATCTAAGTTAATTTTTACAACGAGTATTTGATATTATTCTTAGAAATATCCGTTTAAAAAAAGGCTTTCTAGATATTTACCTAATAAACATTTAGCTATAAAATTTGTGTCTGTTAAAGGTTTATTGAGAGACTAAGTATTTACTTAGCTTATTTACGTAATCTTCGTTTTTATAGACTTCTCTGTAAAAAATCATAAGTATATACATACAATTTTATTCTAATTTCCGAATGCGAGACAGTGTTTAATAGAAACTGTCTGCTTATATCATGTTTGGAATGCTATTTTCACCGTCTCAGGGACTATAGATAGATACATAAGAAAAATCACAAAAAATCGTACATTCTTCTTACGGTATGAGGCATTCCAGGAGGCTGCTGTCTCTACCAGATTTATTTGGTCTCGGGACTTAATGGAATGTATGTCCGACGGTATCAGTCTTATTCGATCAAGATCATGAGGGAATGACAATGACGCGATAGATAAGTGATAAAACATCCATCGTTTTTTCTATCGCACGATAAAAGTAGCTATTATAGACCCACTGGTCTGTAACCAGGGAGTGAATATCGTCCTTTTTTCCATATCAGGTGCGTTGAGGCAAGACGGAAGTATGGGAAAGACTAAAACTTTACCGAAAACGCTCTTAAAGGCGTTGAAATAAAGTTTACCTTGCGAACTTTCCCTTAATTCAGTCTTACTCCAACGCACTTTAATATAAACGGTATTACATTTTGTGAACTCGTTTATCATAACAGATTTTTATATTTTAATAATTATTTGGAAATTTCATAGATCAGTCAGGATCATTACAAAAGTACTATTTAAAAAAAAGATAAATATTAAACTTGGAAAGATATTTCTATTTTAAATAATAGCGCCAACGCTCCTTGTCTGTACTCTGTAATACCCTTTGTGAGAGGTTGACTTATCTTTTGTCATCCCAGAACCTTAGCGTCCTACTGAGAGTTTACAATCCGTATCTATTTTGTATGAAAGATCGGGATAGTACGAATCTGGATCCGGATCTTTAATACAAAATAGATTCAAATTTAAAACCTTTGTCCCATCCATGTGAACACGCCTTCAAGTTAAACGCTTCGAACGTTGGCACTCAAGACCGGTGACGAGTCATCATTACATACAGTTAGTTGATGCACTATTGCAAAACCAAAAGGCATCAACGTAAATCCGTACAGCCCTAAAACTTCATTAAATGCTCTCGTAATAAAGTCTCATTTGTCATGAATGTGTTTCCAATTACTATGCATTTTGTACATTTAAAGACGTAATAATCATTTGGCTAATCATGTTGATGGTTATATATTAGGTTTATAATATAGTATAATAGCTAGGGTTAATGACTAGGGCAGGGTTAACGCCGTCTCAAACTGAACGGGCACCCCTTTCGATTTCGCATGCCATTTCAAATCTTGTGCATATAAATAATGGTAGTTGAAAGAATAAGTGTTATTGAAAGAAAGAAAACATATTTATTCAACGCCAGCACATACAAAAAATATAAACAACAAAAACAATTGACGAAACGACGCTAAAAGAGGTCACCACTCAGCTTTATACTACGGCAAGCCGTGACGCAAATTTTCGGTGGTGCCCTGTCACTTAAAACTAATTTATACCTACCTAGTTTATTATCTAAACTTAGACCTAGTGGGTGACTTCACGAACGCCATTTTTACAGCAAACATTAGTTTTAACATTATACTTTTATTATTGTTTTAACTGATTTTCCTAGTGGTAGATTAGATACATTAAATACACACCTGAGGTTGTCTCAGATCTGAGGTCGAAACCTCAACACATCTCGAAGATTACTTTAAATTAATTAATTAATTACTTTAAAGTTTAAGTTACTATCTTGTGATGAGATTTTTTTCTCTTCGATTACCCACTTGTAATGAATGATTTGCAGTTTGTAATTAATGTTTTTACCGGACACGTGAGCCATTGTGCGGATGTATAAGCATCACCCGTAATGAGTGACAAGCATGATCCACGTGATAAATAATGGCTCACTGTAATAAAACCAATTGAATCAAACAAGAAACTTGTTTCCACCAGAGCATAAATGGTTGCAGCAACAATTGTAATTTGATTACTATATTTATACGAAAATCTAAATAAGAAGAAAAAAAAAATATTGCGATTCAATGCAATCTATAAGGTACTAAGCTTTTCAAAAATTAATGGTACATTATGGTCGTGAGCAATGTATCGTTACCGAAGGTAGAGGATTAAATTCGTTGTGAATCACAAGCGGTCTGATAGTCTAATGGATTAGGACGCTGTTCCGGTATAACTAAAGATGCCAACAGCAGTTGCCAGTATCCTACTAGAGGTATATTAGAGGATCAAATACTATATTTCTATAAAAAATATATGGTATAGGCGAAACTACTATGGACTACAGAACGCAGCCTTACACTTACCCTTCATTAACCTGTCACTGTCACTGACAATTCTTTATCAAAAATAAAATTTTAATTATCAAGGCGCAGAACAACAAATAATATTTTTAAAAAATAAAGTAAATATTTTAACCACATACAAAATTATTTGTCATCTACTTTTTTAGAGGTAACAGCTTCGAAAATACTGTATTTGATAGAAAAAAGTTGGTAACGGTATAACAGAGACGCTAGTTCGACTTAGACTGCAGTGGATCGCAATTAATGTTTCTTTCTATTTAGATATTTGTATCAATATAGTAATATAAAATATAAGCAAAAAATTATAATATCGTGAGATAGATACAAGTCAAAGCGCAAAGAAAAATACGATTTCCTTCGCACGTGGTCACACCAGGACTCGAACTTGGTACCTCTCGATTACGCGTCGAGTGTATCACCCCTCCACCAGCGAGCACAGTTCTTTGCGCTTTGACTTGTATCAATATCACAATAGATAATACTGTGGTGTTAACTTTCCAACATTAAAACACAGGAACAGAAGAATTTGCGGTTCATATTAAGAAAAAAATAATAATCTGATTACTCCATCATTATCAAAAAATATCAAAAAAGTTTGTTGTCAGGTTTAAAATTAATTATGTGATATAGGCACAATAAATGGACTGCGCTAAACAAGTTCATTATAAGTTCAGTCAAGTTCGAATTAACTTGTGGTTAAAACAAATATCAGTTTTACTGGAACTCAACATTCTTCTTTTGTGTTCTGTTACAATGAGACCTGCCCCCCTATTGCCTAACGCGTTTGACGCTCGGAATCATAATTAAGTGTCATGATTTTGTATGACATGACAGTTGATTCGGATACCAATTTTCAAAATTTCGTTAAGCAATAAGCCCCTGGTTGGTTAACTAAGTGAAATATTTAAATGTTGATCATTTTAAGTCCTATTACTGCAATCATGTGTCAAGTAATGCGTTTGTTCCTATTGTGATTAAATCTAATAAGACATTTCCAATCAAGATAAAAAGCCACACAATGCAGCTGCAACATGCTTCAACATTGTTTATTAAGTCTTCATTCTATGTAAATACCTACATTTTTTTTGTGAGGTGTGCAATAAAGATTAGTTGACTGAGCCAGCGCAGCGAGGGAAAATCTTGGGTAAAAATGTTTTTGTCTGTCCGGCTAGCAGTTCTCCTGAATCTCCATATATGAATATGGAGATTCAGGAGAACTGTAAATAAATATATATATTTGTTGACATTTTGTGAGTAGTTTCGATAGATATATATGATTTCTTTTGTCGATTCAGCCAATTGTAGGTAGGTACTCGTAGTAGGTATATACGTTTTAAACCTACTACACACAAAATTCACCCATTTCCAAACGGTTGAAAATCTAAAACAATATCGGCAGTTCAACCGCCCACTGATAGATCTCGTGGCAAATCTATTCCTCAGCTCCCAAAACACGGCCCGAATACTCAGAAGCGTACAAAACGTCGTATCCGACCGCAACTACCTTGTAACATAAGACCTTTTGCAAAGTAACCTAACCAGAATAGATCAGTACTGATTCACCGGGTTAGTGTGTCCGAGTTGGCTCCGATCTCTTCCTGAATCTGACATACAAGTTTACTTACTACAAAAAAGACCTAACCGACGCAATTTTTATATTACGATTCGATATTTTGCAACCAAGAGACGGACAACAATGCGATTGAGTTACAGAAATTTGAACGCCATTAATAAGTCGATAAGAGTGTAGTTAGATGCAAAAGTTAAAAGTACAAATAATAATAGATTGCGTGGCGTATATAAAGGAACAGCTTGAGAATACGGCACATTTGGTTTCGGGATTTTTGTCAGAACGGCCGAAGTCAGAGTCCCATGTTGTGACGTCAAGAGGCTACATTTAAAGACGTTCTCGTACCAAACTAAGCAATGTTTGTACTCTGGACGGACAAGAATATACTTAGTTATAAATGTAAAGAGAAAAATATATATAACACGATTTGACACTGCTGTAAAGGAAGGACAGTCGGAATGTGAACAGGTGTAATACGTGTTCTCATAGACGGCATTAAGGTTAAATAAAAAATAAAAAAGGTACTGGGGTCAAAGTGGATGGATAAATTCGAGGCGCACAGTGCTCGATGGTGGAGGGGTGACACGCTTGACGCGTAATCGAGAGGTACCGGGTTCGAGTCCTGGTGTGACCACGTGCGAGAGCAAGTGTTTTTTCTTAGCACTTTGACTTGTATCTATATCACAATAGATAATAATGTGGTGTTAATTTTCCCACATTAAAAACATAGAAACACAAGAATTTGTGTTTCGTATTAAGAAATATATATAACACTCAAAACTCAAGAGCGTGCTCTTGAACCCATGAGGCTAATATTTGCCCTGCCTGAATTCTAATTCGGGATAGATATAACTATAAAGTTTTGACATGGTCTGTTTATAACATGTCAAACCCAAGTGTATCCCAACTTCCTCCCATAGTTTAATTACTTTCAGTATAAGGAATGGGGAATGGATGAAAATTTTCAAAAATCTTGACATTTTGTTTATATGTAGGAATAAGCCTCCTTATTGTCAGAAATAAAAACAGATTTTTCTGTGGCTTAGAAAAAAATAAAAAGATGAAAAGGTGTTGGTGGACCTTTTATACCTGCCTTATTCGGTACGGTGAAGAATAACAGTACATTTGCCTGCGAAGCTGAGGTCCTGGGTTCAAATCCCGGTAAGGGCAAATATTTGTGTGATGAGCATAAATATTTGCTGCTGAGACTTGGATGTTTTCTATGTATATAAGTAACATATCTATTAAATATATCGTCGTCTAGTACCCATAACACAAGCCTTATTGAGCTTACCATGGGGCTAGTTCGATTTGTGTAAAATTGTCCCGTAATATTTATTTATTTACAGCCATTTAAATCGACAATATCAATGGTGCTCTTGCCGTACCGTATAAGGCGGGCATATAGACTCACCAACACCTTTTCATCTTTTTATTTTTTTCTAAGCGACCGAAAAATCTGTAATTGTTTTCTGACAATAAGGAGGCTTATTCCTACCTACTCGTATAAGCAAAATTTCAAGGTTTTTGAAAATTTTCATCCATTCCCCATTTTGCCTAGTTGTGGAATAAGCTTCCCCTTGAGATGTTTCCGGAGCGCTGTAACATGGGATTGTTCAAGAAGCGAGTTAACAGGGCACGCAAAGGTTGGCAATGTATGGGCTATTTCTCCGGTTTTGCACATATCCATGGGTGATGACCACTTTCCATCAGATGGCTCGTCTACCCGCATCGTCAGCGGAGTAGAAAAACATCATAACCCTCTTGTTTTCTTCAGTGTAGTCGAGTCAAAAGTATGCTATACTCATCTATGAACGCCCAGCTACCCGTGTACCAAAAACAATTGAAATCCGTTCAGCCGTTTTAGCGTGATGAAGCCACAACGACACATTTAAACATAAAAAAACTGGCCAAATGCAAGTCAGACTCGCGCAACGACGGTTCCGTACAAAATATACGCTACAAACGGCCGTATATATGAAAATCCAGTGTTAGCAGAGCCCTACTTCTAAGTTAAATGTACGCGGTGTTCGATCAGCGGCAACAGAAGTACATCATCTGTAAAAATTTCAACTGTCTAGCTATCACTGTTCATGAGATACAGCCTGGTGATAGACGGACAGACAGACAGACAGACGGACAGCGGAGTCTTAGTCATAGGGTCCCATTTTACCTTTTGGGTACGGAACCCTAAGAACGATTAAATACCTTCAAATAGTCGGTTACACTTTTGTTTTTTAATATCCTCAATATACAGTCAGGAGCAGAGAAACGTAACCCCACTGCCATATAATGTTAGTATGGCAGGGGGTCACTTTTCTCTGCAGCTGACTGTACAAACAATTAATTTCTATAACTTTATAATGAATAGATAATGTAAAATCTTATGTTTTGTATTCTGTACCAAGGTTTAGCAAAAAGTATCACTTGTGATATCGTATCAGTATCTTTACTTTCAGACGCAGGATTTTTGTCGCAATTTGGTTAAAGTCACCTTAAAGTACTTATCAACATTGAACGTTACGTACAAAAGACATTTCGTCTATGTGCTAATTATAAAACAAGATACTGGTAAGTAACCTTGGTATCACAATATGAAAAACATGTAAATAGTTACGCGTCGATAATATAATACGTTAGTTTTAGAAGTCAAATAACTTGTAAACATAAAATATTCCTTGCCAAACGTGCTGCTTAAAGAAATACTTTGAAATTAATTTAATTTTTGTTAGATTCGAACTAAAAAAAACTTCCTACTTTCGATATTTTAAATGTTAAATAGGCATACGTTGTACCTCGATCCCACCTGACGTAAATACGTCTATCAAAATTTACCCGTTTATTTATTTAAAAATACGGGTTAATTTTATACAAATCGATCTAGTCCTAGTAAGCTAAATAAGGCTTGTTTTATAAGTACTATGTTGGTAACAATATCGATTCTATTATGAAGTTGTAAAAATAAGATGTCTGTACCAATTACAGACATTTTATTTTAAATATTTTCAATAATTATAATAATTAATCTGGGAATTCCTAGACTCCACGGGCCTCAGCAGTAAACTCTAATAAACTGCCAAAATAGATCAAACTGGTCGAAGCGGCGTACAAAAGGTCTGTACAGACATGATTGTAAAGAAACATAGCATAGTAACAATTAGTTCCCAAATAGCTATAATAATAAATTAATCGTTACATTTCAATACTGTGTCACGCTTGCGATGTTGAATAATTGTAAAATATAATTTTTATATTTAGATGGTGTTGTATATACATATCGGGAAACGGCTTTTTGTATGGAGATCAGTCCTATTACTTTAATGTTCCTTGATGATCCTAATAAATCCGTATGACTCTCTCACCATCATCATTTCAGTCACAGGACGTCCAATGCTGGACACAGGCCTCTTCATTTGACTTCCACATGGGCCGGATAGATGCGACCCGCATCCAGCGAGTCCCCGCAACTCTATCTAGGTCGTCCGACCACCTTGAGGGTGGCCCTTCCACGTTGCCCTTGCCGGTACGCGGTCTCTACTCAAGAACATTTCCGCCCCAACGTTCTTCGAGATGACCCTCTAGTTTACTGCTAAAATCATAACCCTTCATTTTGGCTTTGCCGTAGTCGGATAAAATGTGTACATAAGGGCCGAGCCCTGCGCGGGCGCTGACTCAGGATCTATATTCAGGCCGTGATGACGTCACGGGTGTTTACCCGTGACAAGTGCCCAAATTAGCCGTCCTTTATTTAGCGCATGACAGGACTTGGTCAATCATGGTACCGGATTGAATCCCAATTCCAGAATTATAACCTGTTTCGTATAATTATAGAACAGCTGACGCACCATAAACACACCCCTATGTCCGATCTTTTGTCTCTTTCGTTCTAAATCGAATTGAACTTGTTCAATCCTCGTGACTGTTGCCTGACCTGACCGTGACAGTTTTTCGAAGAGAATCGCCACTGGTTCGTGCTTTGCGCCTCTGAAACACGCTCCTGTCATCAGCCCCGGAGTTTGATTTTTTGCGAGCAGATATATAGTTAGTACTGAGTGATGAATATCTCCCACACCGGAAAAACGATAACAGTGCGTTTAGATATAGAGTGCGAGTAGATCCATACATGTAAATGAACGAAGTTGAAAATATGTTTTTTAGCAAAAATGGTGCAGGCACACATTTCGACAGTTTTTGCCACTGAGGTTTCTAAAAAATATCTTTCGTTTTGTGAATATTTCGGAAATAATCGCTTTGATAGTTATATAAATTGTGCCTGCCATCTAGATATGTAAAAAAAAATCACAAAGATAATTGTGAATACTTTCAACGAAAATTATTTTCAGCATGATCGGATATACCGTTATTGAGTTATTGCCAAAAAACTGTGCTTCTCAGCAAAAAGATGTAAGTGCAATGGCGATACGCTCTTTTGCTAGTGTACTATCGTATTTTTTTATCCGTATTGTACAATTTTTTGTATGAACGGCTGCGGGAACCCCAAACTGAGCATGCATGGTCCGACACGCTGTTGGCTGGCTTTTTAGGGTTCCGTACCCAAAGGGTAAAACGGGACCCTATTACTCTTCTGTCAGTCCGTCTGTCACCAGGCTGTATCTCATGAACATGGATTTTCATAGATACGGCCATTTGTAGCGTAAAATTTGTACGGAACCCTCGGTGTGCGAGTCCAAGACGCACTTGGCCGGTTTTTTCGTCTGTAGTGCATTATTTCGTATGAATGGCTGCGAGACCCTAACACTGAGCATGGTTTGACATGCTATTGGCCGGTTTTCAATATCTTAAGGGATAAAAACTATATCCTATGTTTTTTCCTGGGTGTCAAATTTTCTCCGTACCACATTTTTTCTAAGTCGGTGTCACTAGGACAGACAAACTTTATTAGTATGAATTAAATAAACAGTAACGTCAGTAACATTGTGTTCTAATACTAGAGGACCCAATGCTTAGTGAATTAGTATAGAAACCAGTTTCTATATGCAATAATGTTAGTTATACGTTATCTCTGTAGTTTTTGCGTGGAGCTTGCCGAACACCAAACAAAACTCGTTTAGAGACGTCAGCGGTTTTTAAACACCGGCATCATTCTTAAAAGGCTTATTTCTTTAAATTATTCAAAGTTAGAAACGATATCTTGCTGCAGTGCTTAACAAAAGATCTTAGGTGCAATTATGCAACTCAAAATATCAATCCTTATACACGTAAATGTGTATGTCATATTGAGTTTTTTAATTAGGATCACATTATTTCATCAAAGACAAAGATACAAAACACACAAAGTTTTGTAATGATCCTCTCCTATCCATTATTAAAGCTCGATACGTCAGGTTTCCTCAATTATCAAGGTTAATACTTTCAAGATTTTCTATTTTAATTATCAAAAACGCCATAAGTTATTTTACATGATGTATTTTAGATGTTTTGCCTCATACGTCATTTCAAATCTTATACGTCAGAGGTCTTATAGAGCCTCGCTCCTAACGTTAGCAAAATATTCATTCATATACGTATCGGAAATGTATCTATCGCTTAGTGTGTATCCGTCATGGCATTGAACTGGTCGTTTGTTTTCTTATTCGGCTTAGGACTCTTCACGACGTTCTCAAGTTTCCGTACAGTATTCCGGTTTATTAATGGACGCGACGACTCCAACTTTACACAAATTGTTGCCAAACATGGCTACCTTAGCGAAGAACACACGGTTCAAACAGAAGATGGATACCTACTTAATCTATTCAGGATAACACACAGCCCCAGATGTGAAAACGAGAAGACAAGAACTCCAGTGTTGCTTATAAACGGATTAATAGCTAGTGCCGATTGTTTCCTGGATGCTGGAATAGAGAACGGGCTGCCATATCTGATAGCCGATGCTTGCTATGATGTATGGTTGGGCAACGCACGAGGCACCAATCACGGCAGAGCCCACACGACCCTCGACCCTGACAGTGATGAAGCCTTCTGGGATTTCTCGGTCGACGAAATCGGACAATACGATGTGCCAGCCACCATCGATTACGTGCTGAACAGTACTGGCGAACTACAGCTGAATTACATAGGAGTGTCGCAAGGCTCTGGAAGTTTCTTCGTGATGTGTTCCGAAAGACCTGAGTATGGTGATAAAGTGAAAGTGATGATAGGTTTAGCTCCTGCCTCTAAACATACGCACGCAAAGTCACCGATATTTCGGACGATAGGATTGCATATGCGGGACTATCATAGCGCGTATAAGGCGTTAGGCATTTGGGAAATTATGTGGAAGGGAATGCTAGATCCAATGAGGCTAATGTGCCTATATAAACCGCAGATTTGTTATTCAGTCCTGGGTTTGCTGGATGCACCTCATCCTGGCTCGTTTATAGAGGAAAACTTAATGCAGGCGTTGCTTCATTTCCCAGCAGGAACTTCGATTAAGAACCTTGCGCGATACGGTCAGAGCACAGCAGTGGATAGATTCTGCAAGTTTGACTACGGCCCAGAGAAAAACATGGAGCTGTATGGAGGAGAGCCACCGGAGTTTAACTTGTCTAATGTCAAAATGCCTACCTATTTCCTGCATGGAAAGAACGACGGAATAGTGGATTCGAAGGATATAGAGTGGTTAGTGAGCCAGATTCCTAACGTTAAAGAATTCGTGGTGTTGGAAAATCCATTGTGGAATCATTTAGACATGGTGCTTAGCCAATATTTAGGTCGTGATGTGTTTCCTAAGATTTTAAAATACTTGCAAATGTATAACAATGACGAAGGAAGTACGATGATGGTAAGGTATAGTAATGACACTATTTCTACAGTATCTTTAGATACCGGAGTTGGGTTAGTAGGTCAAATGGTTAGTCAAATTAAAAAATAATTAAGGGGTACCTAATTCAATTAATATCAGGGTAAAGACTGTAAGTAAATCGTTAGTGGACCAAATATATTGTGATATGTAGGGGAGAGTCGGCGATATCGTACCGTTGGTTAAATCGTACCACTGCGAGATTTCCTATAAAACAATATTTTTATTTACACTCGGGGGCACCAAATACTATCTATAACCTGAATCCAAAATAGCATATAACTAAGCATGAAAGTGATAGAGCAGAAAAATGATTTCCGTCGGACTTGATGTAATCTTTAGTCTTATTGTGTAACGACATCACTGATGATCAAGGTAAGTTAAAATTGCGCAATAAATAGTATTCATAAATAGATATATTTTTATATTCGTTATTTCAAAAAAATGTCTGGTCGTTGAAATCGTACCATTGCTTAATGGCAAAGGTACGATTTAAACGACCAACTAATTATTGATTATACCAGATCAATTTAAATGTCTGACGGTAAATAATTTGTATTAATACCTAAATTAAACAGTTTACATGCGAAATGTTTCATAGATGCGATTTAAATCCTGATGGTACGAATTAACCAACTCGTCGACTAAATCGTACCGATGGAAGGCCTTTTGAAAAAGTCAATTTTGATGATGTTAATTTAATCCCAGAACGCTCATCTTGCTATTTAAAGAAGCCGAAATACTAAACTTTTATATGCACTATCAGTTATGTAAGTACTTTCACAAATAAAATAACAACGTATGAGTAAAAAGTGGTACGATATAACCGACTCTCCTATATGTGTAAATAATTAGCTGCTTATATTTTTTTTAAGTTTTTGTATTTTATAGGATTCCGTACCTCAATAAAAAAAGGGAACTCTTATAGGATCCTTTGTTGTCCGTCCGTCTGTCCGTCTGTCTGTCTGTCAAGACCCTATATCTTGGGAACGCGAGGAGGTATCGAGTTAAAATTAAACTATATACTTAGGTCTACGATTTCTTGAAGCTGTGAAAATATCAAACTTTTATTTTTACGTAAAATACGACCGTTTATGCCGCAAAAAACGTATATTTCGACACTTTTTGAAATTGATACTTCCAGTTGTTCTAGAAGCTTGGAATTTGGTATGAAGGAAACTCTTATAGCACACACACAAAATAAATCTGAAAAACTAGTTTTTTTTACGTCTGTTTGTCTATATCAGTAACCAATATAAAATGATCGAACACCGCGTACATTTTGCTTAGGAGTAGGGCTCTGCTAACACTGGATTTTTATAGATACGGCCATTTATAGCGTATATTTTGTACGAAACCCTCGGTGCGCGAGTCCGACTCGCACTTGGCTGGTTTCACCTAATGGTGGACTACGGGGTCGAAGATGTAGCTCGTTATTACGTTACCTAAAATAATGTAATTGGGAAAGGTCTTCTAAATAAGCTGTTCTCATAATTTATGTACTTAAATTTAAAAAATACAGGTTATCTAAGAATAGGTACTCACATTATTCTCAGATACTTACAAAAAACTGTAAGAAACTGGTTAATTCGATGTAGATGGAATCGCAATTTGAAATCTGTAATGTTTGTAAAAACTGTTCCACTCTTGTTAAAAAATGTCTATCAAATAAACATTTTTGTAAGCATATGTGATATAAAATATGTATATTATAAAGTCAGATCAAGTGCGACTTGCTTGACGCGGAACTGGTTTTTTACCTAAAATATGGAATAAAAATGTAAATTAAAACTTTTTTTTCTTCTAGTACTTTAGATACGTCAGGGTCGATAACTAATCGTAGGTTTTAAATCACACCTTTTTACAGACAAAGTATTCCTGTTGAAGTCACAGAATTATATTATTCGTGCTCTTTCCGTTATTATTTCAATTATCTATGGAAATAATAATAGAACTGCCTGTGAAGGATAAACAGACATAATCATTTTTTTACTTTATACACAGGCTGGTAAAAAATATCTTAATAACCTCCTCGCATGTTTAGCTACTTCTGTAATAAAATGTCCATTTTGACGTGATATGACCTAGACTACAATATCTAATAATATCATACGTCCGTGATGGATAAACTGTTGGTTTTAATTTTGTATTTTAACATCCCTGTACATAATATTTTCTTGTGTTTCCGCAATTAGTACTACTCATTTAAATTAAACTATTTTATATCGCGTATATTATCTAATTTGAGTTCCCGACATTTCGGAAGCTTTTCAGCTTAATTGTTAGCATTAAAATTGTTTTATTTAAATCCCTGTACATACTTACACAATTCAATAAACATACATAATTATGCCAAATCTATAAACAATACTTTTTGGTACAGATAGCCTATTGCAGTCATCTTCCTCAACATAATAGCTTCAACGTATTGACATTTCAATTTAACAAATTCACAACAGGATGTCTAGATGTTTTTGAGATTTTTTAGGGACTTAAACCCAGTCATATTTAATATTACAGACATTGTAGGTACATTTGGTAGAATTTTGGGTCAGAGAGTGGGTTGAGATAATTTCAATCGTAAATATCAATTAGAGTTAATATCCACAGTATTAATTAGCTCTGATAAATCGGTGACATTGGCACTGTTATATATGTTTATTTCTATTTTATATATTTATTTATTAGTATCTTTGTATGTATTTGAATAGTTCCTTTCTCTTTTTTTTTCTTTCTGGCTTTGTCTCACCTTCTTGTGCACCACTTACTTACTCATTGGTTGTTTACTTTGCGCCATCTCTACTACCTTATGGTTGTCTGGAAGAGATTTTTGGAGTAGTTTTGCTACTTTATAAAATAATCGCGACTTATTCCTAAACATATTTACTATAAGTTACGAAATGGCGTCAAGTCGCGCAGAGGTTGCCAAGACAAGGCCAACAACACAAAATCAAGATTTGTGGGCTCGGAAGAATGTTTCTAGTTATTTTAGAGATCCGCTGATTATTATTTAAATAAAATTTACTCACAATTTCGCCTGCGTTACAAAATTAAGTATCCTATTGTTTTATTTCATTATCAGCAGGCCTAAGATTGAATCGTTTATAACAATACAATACAAATACTCTTTATTGCACACCACAGATACGCAGAAATACAGAACATGACAGAAGCAGAGGTAAACAACAGGTGGTTTTATCGCTTGATACCAATCTCTTCCAGACGACCTTTGGGTAGCGCAGGGTTTAAAAGACAACAATTTTAGTTGAGTAGCTGACGAAAAACAGCTATGAGGTAAAGAAACGCATAACAAATAAAATTGCGTAGATAAACATACGTAAATTCTTATACATCCATACTAATATTATAATTGCAATAGTGTGTCTGTCTGTCTGTTACCTCTTCACGATTAAATCGCTGAACCGATTTAGATGAAATTTGGTATGGAGAGAGTTTGAGTCCCGGGGAAGCACATAGGCTACTTTTATTTCGGAAAATTTTATTCGCGATAAACGAATTTAAGGCGGACGAAGTCGCGGGCAGAAACTAGTAATAACTATAATATATGCCAAGTAAGTATTTTTTTGTAAGAAAGGCAAGTTACATCTCACCTGTTGGTAAGCGACGATGAAGCCGGTGATGGAGCATGCTTACCTAGAATGTGTCTATTCACTCTGGTTTTTTTTAAATACTTGGACAGCACCAGATGAGTTTATTATATTTTTAGGTACATTACAAAAACATTAAATTAAGTAATAGCTAAATAATATACACAAAAACTTAAAATTAAACAAAACGAAATCTAAACTATAAACTAATAGGTATCTGAATTAATTAATCAAATAACCCGCCCCGTGTCATTCCGGGTGCGAAGGTGCCCATCACGCTTGCCGCGTTACCGCGTTGGACCGCGATGGACATCCTTTGGAGTAGGAATGATCCGGAGCGGGGGTCATGACCCTTCTCACGCAGGTGACGCCCGACTTCCGCGATGAAAGCTTTGGCTTCAGTACACCAACAGCCGGTAGTCTGTACCGCAAGCGGGACAAATAAATAATAACAATGACTCAAAAAAAGCAATTTGCTTCCATATTCCTCGTTAGGACGGCTAAAGAGTGGAACTCTCTTCCAGCACATCTTATCCCGGAACAATATAACTTGGATTTCTTCAAGACGAGAGTGAATAAACACTATCTAGGTAAGTAAATAATTAACCATAACAGTTTAAATAAAACAATTTAACGGATTATATCGCGTATATCTCTTTTGAGTTCAGTGTAGTAAATAAGTAATAACCATAACAATGCCAGCTGCAAAGTTGAGACAGTGATTTAAATAGCTGTGCGTTAAGGGAGGAACGGGTATTGTTTTTTAACGTGTGACTGTAATTGAACGTGATAGATAAGGATCACTGACAAAATACCCGTTTTTCTAACAAATATTTACAGTTTGTGAGTACTAGGAATAGAATTAGGCTTCCGCTATTGCCGGAGGCACGCGGATATATGTAAATTATGCACTGCTTTGCGTATACTTTTTACAACTATTTTAAAAAGTTAGGTTTAAGTTGTATCTATTGTATGCAATAGAAACTCGAAGAGAGAAAATTATAGGTCATTTGATACGACACGACGATCTCATACAAAAGATAATGGAGGGAAAAATTGAGGGAAGGAGAGGTAGATGAAAGCTGAGGATTGGTTATTTGGACCAGATAAAGAAAAAGGTAGACGTCGTGTCGTATCGAGAAGTCAAAGAACAGTGTACCTACCATGAGCTGAGTTTACGATCGGCGCTAGCGAGTTTCTCGTATCGAGAGCCAGTGCACCTCTCTTGCACGCGCTGATAGTGCGAAAGAGATAGACCGTCATCGAGCGCTCGATACTCGATCGTGCCGAACTCATGGTAAGCGTAAGCATTAAGTAGAACGGACTGGAGAGAACTGAACCGACAAGAGTGAAACTCTTAAATAATAATATTAATAGGTCAAAGTTTGATGTTTCCATCAATAAATAAAAAAACTAAAAGAAAAACACAAGTCCAGTACCCTAGAAATTTGTTCAGTTATAATGGAAATGTTTCATGATTTATAATCAATGCTCACATAAAACACAAATAAATTCTAATGTGGAACATAGCGATTTTAAACAGTCGGGGCGGGACCCATAAGAAATTCAGATCGACCCAAATCTTCCCAACAATGGGTTATTTGTTTTTATTTTAATTTTTTTTTTATATTTTTTTTTAGTTAAAATTATAAGTCATTATATTTCACAATCTTTATCGTGGGGATTATTGAGAAGCTTGCACAGATTTATTACAATTAAATGAAAAATTTGTGAGAACGGCTTGTTAACCAACTTTAAATCTTTATAGTTCCTAACTGGTCACTCAAAATTGAAAATAATAAAAGAAACCTAATAATGATTTTGAAATCCATATTCAATCATACCCCACTCGATATAGTACGTCGATTTTTTTTTTTTTACTTTTCACAATATGGCGTCTCATAATCGCCATTTTGAGTTTTCATCATTTTCATGTCTTTAGTGTCATTCTGACAATTAAGACGAATCGATTGATGTAAGAATCATCAAAATCGGTCGACGCGTATACATACATCATACATAGACTGATAAGTATACATTACCCTCCTTTGCGTCGTAAAAATAAGCTTTAATTCTTGCAAAATAAGACTATAAGCATTGTACATTGTCTGATTGTTATTTTAATATGAGTAGGATAGTAGGCATTATGGCATAATCATAATGATAATGTCTATATCAAAATACTGATAATTCAAAGATACTTACCTTTCATTTATTTCTTTTATGACAAATATATACAGAGCTGTAATATCCCCTGCTAGATAATAATAGCAATTAAGCTTGGTAAAATTATTGTTGTATTATCCTCTATAGGATGGGAACGACTGGAATGAGTAACCTGTGACAAACTTTAACCATCGAGTTTGGAGTACATTGGTATAAAGAGCAGTTAAAAAAACGGTTTATCAGTTTCCACGGCGGAACAGGCGGTTCTCGCTCTGAGTAACCCCGTTCCAGCCCGTCCGATTGCCGGAACAGTCGAAAGGCTCTGGCCAAATGCCATCTATCAAAAAAAAAGGTTTATCAGTTATCAGCGATGTCGTTCGCAACCCATCACGTCTCGGTCCCAGCGAGAGCGAAGAGTGGGCGGGCTATGGAGAGCCGCTTTGCTACGTTAAATGTAAGGGGAGGAATGAATGATAAAATAGATGAAGTATGTCAGATGATGGATGCTAGAAATAGAGACATTAATGAATGATGACGAAGCGGCAGTTGTATGCCAGGACCGTACCAAGTGGAAGGAGGTAGTCTCTGCCTACCCTATAATAGGAAACAGGCGTGATTTTATGTATATATGTAGTAAACTTATCTTGAAATATAACTTCAGTACTAATATATCCTTTTGGTAATAAATGTCAATTAATACTGACCTCAAAATTGACATACTCTAGATATAATAAGTTACATCGGGGTCAGTGCAAAAGTTTATCATTTTCTTATAATACATTATAACCTATAATTTTGCGAGTCCGTAGAGTTGTGTATACCTACATATCTATACTGTTACTAGAAGCCCGAAACTTCGTTCCCCTCTTTTTTGCTTCAGCGTAATCGGATAACAGTACAAAGTTACACCAAGGACCATAAAACAAGAGGACTGACACTTGCCATACTTTGGATCGTGTTCCGATCCCAAGGAGATATTCTGGCAAAAACTAGATAAGCGCTTAAAACCTAAACATTTAACGATGTTTTAATTGAATAAAGAAATATAGTATAGTAATAATTATTTCGCAAATAGCTAATAATAAATAAACCGTAACATTTAAATACTGTGTCACGTTTGCAAAGTTGAATAATTGTAAAAAATAATTCTTCTACATCGATGGCGTTGTCCGTATCGGGAACGGCTTTTTGTATGGAGATGGTTGTCCTCTTGTTTTAATGGTCCTTGGTTACACTACTATATACTATAACTATCTGCGGATACCCAGCTATCCGTGTACCAAATATTGTTGATATCCGTTTAGCCGTTTTGGCTTGATGAAGCCACAACGGCACATACACACATACAAAAATTAAAAAATCTAAATAAAATATTTTTTGATTCAGTCACCTTTCAATAGTCCTTCTCGAGCGACATAATCACCACAGTGACAAAGCTCATTAAATAAAAAGGAAAAAAAAAATACTTTTCATTTTTTTTAATTTCATGTTTATAACTGAATGATCTTAAACAGGCGGCCGAGGAGTCTCATAAGGAAGTTAGGTGCGGGAAGCATAAGTACACACCGGGTTGGAACATGCACGTCGCTGGCGCGCACCGGGAGGCGAGGTTCTGGTTTCAATGGTGGGTTTCTTATGGCAGACCTGCTGCGGGCTATGTCTATGACAATATGTTACAGTCCAAAAAGATTTTTATATCAAAATTAAAATATTGTCAAAACCACGAGCAGGCTATTAAAATGGAAATAATTGCTAAAAACCACTCTAGATAGAACTTTGGAAAATTTTGGAAAAGTACTGCGAAGTTAAACCCTAGAATCAGTCTTCCGGTGAGCGTGGGCGAGAGACATGATCCAGCGGATATCGCAAATGCTTTCCAGCGGCCTTTTCAAGTGGAATCTCCACTCCCGTCGGCTGGGAGGCTCGGTGCTGAGGCCTGAGATTATCCCCATCCATTAGATTCACTGCTAAACCCGTTGCTACTAAAATAAATGGAATGCAGAGAGGGAAGTCACCGGGACATGACGGCCTTAACATCGAGCATCTCAAGTATGCGGGTGTCCAGCTCCCGAGGGTACTGGCTTTATTATTTAACCTATGTATCAATCATAGCTACCTACCTGACGAGCTCATGTTTGCTATAGTGGTGCCTATTTTGAAAAATAAAACTGGGGACGCCTCGGACATGTCCAATTACAGGCCGATATCGTTAGCCACGGTTCTAGTGAAGGTGCTGGACAGTTTGCTTGATAACATACTAGGAAATAATGTTCAGCTTAACGACGCCCAATTCGGCTTCAGGCCGGGTTTATCTACCGAGAGCGCAATTCTATGTCTCAAGTAGACTGTACAATACTATATACATCTTGTGAAACGCCGATATTTGCCTGTTTCTTGGACTTGTCAAAGGCTTTGGACATGGTGTCGTATGACCTATTGTGGCAAAATCTCCGTGATGATACATCTATTCCGCAAAAAAATTATTCAGGCACTGGTATAGTAATTAAAGAAATAGTGTGAGGTGGGATGGCGCTTTCTCTGATTCTTATGTCATGCAACGCGGGGTTAGGCAGGGGGGCCTGAGCTCGCCTAAACTGTTCAACGTGTACGTGAACGGCCTGATCGAGGAGCTTAGCAGTTATCATGTCGGATGTCACATAGAAGGGGTTTGTGTAAACAATGTAAGCTATGCAGACTACATGGTGCTGCTGAGCCCCTCGATAGGGGGGTTAATAAAAATGTTACGCATTTGCGAAGCATACGCGGAGGCCCACGGGCTATTGTATAATGCTTCTAAAAGTGAAGTTATGCAATTTAAAGCGGGTAACAAAACGTACCGAATGGAACCGGTCACACTCTGTGGTTCCCCTTTAAAGAGAGTGGACAAGTTTAAATACCTGGACCACTGGGTGACCTAGACGATGTCGGACGTCGCTGACATCGAGCGCGAGCGCCGCGCGCTGTGCGTCCGCTGTAACATGTTGACCCGCAGATTCGCGCGCTGTAATGTAGAGGTTAATTACTTTATTTTATTTTATTTAAGGCTTTTTGCCAAACCTTCTACACATGCGGTCTGTGGACTAACTTTACTCAGCGGGCTTACAGCGCGCTGCACGTCCAATATAATGACGCGTTCAGGATGATGTTCGGGTTGCCCCGGTATTGCAGTGCGTCAAACAATTAATAAAGTTCGCGGAGGCGCACACGGAGTGCTTTTTTACCATCATGAGGAAAAGGTGTGCGTCTCTCCTCAATCGCAGTCGTGGCAGCTCGAACAGCATCCTGAACATGCTAGCCCACCGCTGGGACTCGCCGCTACTGCAGCGGTATGCGCAACTGCAAGCGCCTGTAATGCCGGTGCCGTGCCGAGGCGCCTTTAATTTAATTGAAGTTAGCATAATTATAAAATACTAAGGATAGCTCTAAGTTTGTTGCCTCTAACACTATGGATTCAAAGTCCGAAATAAATGATTTGAATTTGAATAACTGCATTGACACTCCCCCACCTCAACGCTCGCCATCGGCAGGGTATTCATCCTCACACCTTGGAGCCAAAATGGTCGCGCACCGTGCGGTATCAAAGGAATTTTCTACCGCGCACACTCCGAATATGGAACGACCTCCCTGCCGCGGTGTCCCTGGAGGTTACAGTATGGGGTCAAGAGTGGAGGGAATAGGTTCTTAAAGGGTCGGCAACACGCACGTAATGCCCCTGGCTTTGCAAGCGTTCATAGGCTGCGGTGACTGCTTCAAACAGGCAGGCCGTACGCTTGTTTGCCACCTTAGTAGTTAAAAAAAACCTCAGCATCTAACACTGTTTTTCAACTAGGGGGCACCGACAATCCACCATGACGATTGAAATTCGGATGACGACTTATTTAAATGGCTTTGCGTACTTTTTGGTGATTAAACAACTTTTCCCCTCGCCAATATACCTTATCAAACCGAATATAATACGTCAAATTCATGCCAGGTATGATGCCGGGATGCAAAAAGCTCTATTTTCAGTCCTTCAGCTAGATAATAAAAATGTATTCTACACATCTTTTTTTGCTTTTGCGACTTAATGGGAAAATACTCAGATAAATCGTAAGTTTAAGAGTGGGGGTGACGTCATAATATGTATTAAACTATACGTAGGCGGGCCGTCACACGCAATTTTGACTCAATGTACCTTTATTTTTCTATTACATTAAAAAGGGAAAAATAACGTCTCCAATATTTTGTATTTGTAGATATTTATCCACGATTGACTAATAATTTGAAATATAGTAATCATTCCTATTGTTGTGAATCGATGCAATTCGTTATTTAGTTGAAAGTTGCTCAGATGTTTTCAAAGGCGTTATCCGTCCGCCGCTCTAATTCAAATCTATAAAGGGGGTCATAGATTTTTTCAACCAAATTAATGGAGAGGGATGTATGACTATAGTAAACGCACCGTGTTTATTATTTCTTATAATTTTAACAGCTTGTGGTATACGTCTATACGAACAACTTTTCCTATGGGGAGACATTCCAGAATTACTGTTAAAATTAAAGGAAATAAAAAATATTTAATGGTGTTTAGCGAGGTTTAGACTGATAATAAAACTTCTAGATACCTTCCTTCTGCAAGCGACTTATACTGTGTAAACAGGTGAAGCAAGCTAATTGTAACTTCTGCAAGTTTTCTATGCAAACGAAATTGCGGAAGTCTTCTGCAAGTTTTTAGGGTTCCGTAGCCAAAATGGCAAAAACGGAACCCTTATAGATTCGACATGTCTGTCTGTCTGACCGTCCGTATGTCACAGGCATTTTACTCGAATCCGTCCGTATGTCACGGGGAACTTTAACGGGCTATATCTTCATCATTTTTGGATTAATTGACAAAAGAAAAAATACGTGTCCAATATTTTCTGATAATGGAAAGGCGTATGCTTGGAGTAAAGCTAAAAGACAGAATTATGAACACCGATTTAAGATCAAGGACTAAGCTTACAGACATTATCACACGAATCGAACAACAAAAGTGGAGTGGAGGTGGACAGGCCACATGCTGCACGACAAGGTGGACAAATGGAGCAAACAAGTAACCCACTGGTACCCCAGAGATGGCACAAGGAAAAGAGGTCGCCAAGCAAGACGCTGGTAAGATGACATCCGGGCAACACTGGGACCCAGATGGACTAGGGTGGCACTGGACGGGCAACAGTGGAAAGAGTTGGAGGAGGCCTATGCCAACAGGCACTCTGAATTAAGAGACATTCTAAAAAAAAGTTAAAAATTGTTCAACTTGTTTCTTATTATTCACAATAAAGGCTTTATTATTATTATTATTTTCTGATAATGTAACTGACGGACTGATTTTATTTTTGTTGGACACAAGCCTATTGGCATCACACGCAATGTATCACAAATTCGCTTGCCGCGCCGCAGGTCGCGCGTTGGCGAGGAAGGGTCCTGAAAATAGTATTTCTAGTCCCGACCCACAGCTACAGACTTAGATGTTTTTTTATACTACCAGGGTGGCAAACAAGCGTACGGCTTGCCTGATGTTGAGCAGTCACCGCAGCCTATGAACGCTTTCAACGCTAGAAACTTTATGTGCGACCCTTTCAAAACCTATTCACTCTCCTCTCGGAGAACCCGAACGGTCTTTATAGACCGGAAGAGAGCCTCGGAACAAAAAAAAACTTGAAGAACCCCTGTTACCTCCAGGGAAAACCGCAGCAGTGAGTTCATTCCACATTTGGAGTGTGCGCGGTAAAAAAATCTTTTTATGCTGCACGGTGCGCGACCATTTTGGTTCCAAGGTGTGTGGATGAATAGTGGTAGAAGGTGGCTGTAGGCATCAAGTCGAACAATTCCTCGGAACACAGCCAATTATACAAGCGGTAGAACACGCATAAGGAGGCGAAGTCTCTCCTTAGACTTTAAGATGTAATAACGAAGTATCGATATATTAGTTGTCTACTTCGGGACATTATTATTTTTCCATGGAAACTCGTACCTACCTGCCTACAGCGCCAAAATGGTCAATCTGAAATACGTACTGATATAAGTTGACAGCAGCCAGTAAAAAACTACTATTGTTTAACAGCTAGCCCAGTGGCAATATATAGAGGTCAGTGACCGCAGTACATCTTTATTTTTAATTCTTATTTATTTAAAATATACTGCTTTATTCTACATATAGAAACAAATAACAAGTATGTGTGACGATATATTTGTCGGTTTGGATATTGCAGACGATCTGACAAGCGGATCAATGTCCCATACTGTGTATATCTGTATTTTACAACCTTTTTCATGACGCAATTAAAGGGCTTTTAACCTTTTGAGCGCCAAGCAACGAAGTATTACGACGTGACCACAGCAATGAAATAAAATGAACCTTCAAAAATAAAATAGGGATTGCAGAACGAGGTATTGATATTATATTTGGAGTTGGACCATGAAATTTGGCCGGCATGTGCCTATCTTGGCGTCAGTGGCATGAATTTTGGATGACGTGATTTGCCGACTGTGGCGCTCAAAAGGTTAAGGTAAAAATATTTGCTTTCCCCTCTTCTGCGCTGATTCAAGCAGGTGTTTTCAATTGTTACAAATATGGCGCCCTAATTAATGTAACTGCGACCCACTATAAGAGGGCTCGCGACACCCTAAGAGGTAGCGACCCACATGTTGAAGAACACTGCTGTATTATGAACCAAATGGCAGTCCCGTAAATTAAAAAGTTCAATTTTTAGGGTTCTGTACCTCAAAAGGAAAGCACGGAACCCTTATAGGATCACTTTGTTGTCCGTCCCTCTGTCCGTCTGTCTGTCTGTCAAGACCATTTATCTCAGAAATGCCTAAAGGTATCGAGTTGAAATAAAAACTATATACTCAGGTTAACGGTCCCTTGAAACTGTGAAAAAATCAAACTTCTAAGTTTACGTAAAAAAAAGATACGGCCGTATATGCCGCAAGAAAACGCATGTTTCGACACTTTTTGAAATTGATAGGGTACTTGCAGTTGTTCTAGAAACTTGAAATTTGATATAAAGAAAGCTCTTATAGCCCAATCTACATAATAAATCGGAAACTGTATTTTTTTTATGTCTGTCTATCTATATCAATAACCAATAAAAAGGATCGAGCACCGCGTACATTTTGCTTAGGAGTAGGGCTCTGCTAACACTGGATTCACATAGATACGGCCATTTGTAGCGTATATCTTGTACGGAACCTTCGTTGCGCGAGTCCGACTCGCACTTGGCCGGTTTTTGAATGTAATATCATAATTGTTTTTTTATTTATTGTAAGCGGCAAGTTGCAGACATTTTTAGTGTGCTACACCTGGGTACAGCGATAATCCTGTACATTTCCGCCGTATCTTACAGCAACATAGTACTAAAATGAGCAACTGCTTGAGACATTCTGATGAGTAATGATTATGACTTGCCTTACAAATGTGCCGTCACACCTGGGCTGGACGGGTTCCAGAAGAAAAGCCGTGGCAGTTGGTATTATGACGGCATTAATCCGTATTTAGCGAATTGGGGCGACTTTTTTAAGTGTGACGGAGAGGGACGCATGACTGAGTAGTTAGTGCAAGCCCATTTGTACTCGTAGTCATAATAAAATCTTCAGTGCACAGGGTGTTTGCCAAGGTAGGCAGTTTTTCTGTACCTATATCTGTTCATATGGAGCAATGGCCGTTCAGGGCTTCAGGGTAGCTAGTTTCTATCTGCCTGTATAGAGCTATGGTTATTCAGGGTTTGCAGTGCCTTTCTGCATATATGGACTGCACGCCACTGCAAATCAGTCGAAAAATATCGACTGGACATAGCTCTCTAGCTAGGATCTCGACAATGTGTGGTCGTATGCTGCTCTTATCTAATGGATTCTTGCAATCTTGGCCTCGGCTCACACTGGTGACCTTCTTATCAATATTCTCTTGCCCTTTCACCTTTTACCTTTGTGTTCGTGAAGTCACTCACTAGGTCGAGGTTTAGACAATAAACTAGGGAGGTCTAAATTAGTTTTAAGTTACAGGGCACTACCGAAAATCAGCGTACAGGGCACTACAGAAAGCTGAGTGGTGACCCCTTTCTGCGTCGTCATTTGTTTCTGTTATTTGTAATTTTTGTTTATGCTGGGATTGAATAAATATATTTTCTTTCTTTATTTGGGGTTACTGCAGCAGATTTTTTCTTTCGTCCCTCTCTAACATCTCGTAGTTTAGAGTATTTTTTTCCATATCACCTTTAACAGAATATAACCGTTTTTTCTTCGGTATAGGTATTACTATTCTACTCTAACCTTTCACACCTGATGACGTTCTCTGGCTGTGTATTCCAGGACATACTCGTATTTATAGCCACACCCTGACATTATTCTAATACTATTCTATAATCATTTTGCTGTCTCTTTTTTGTTATTCCCTCCATTTAAATGATTTGCCTATATCGGGCAAAGGTTGGGTGAAAGTAAGATCTCTATTTGTCCTAATTATGAGATAAATTTATGGTATTTTACGTATTTTTCGTTGTGGTAGCAAAGCTCATTGAGAACCGCTGTACTTTTAAATATCCTCCCGTTTGAGGTAGCTATTTATTAACATAGTTTACGCATTGGATTCACTGTATAATTTGTCATCACTACATTCCCAATTCAAAACTTGTATGTACTTACACTAGTATTTTTACCTTCCAAAATCCATACTAATATTATAAATGTGAAAATGTGTCTGTCTGTCTGTCTGTTACCTCTCCACGCTTAAACCGCTGTACCGATTTGGATGAAATTTGGTATGGAGATAGTTTGAGTCCCGGGGAAGGACAAAGGCTACTTTTTATCCCGGAAAGAAACCCTTATCCGCGATAAACAAATTTAAGGCGGACGAAGTCGCGGGCAGAAGCTAGTGCTAAATACATCTCGACGCATCTGTCTCTCGACATATCATATAGGCACATAAAAATACGTGACAATATTATAACAATATGACGTTTTGGAAGCTCTGCACTGTTTGATCCTGGCTATATACGAATATTATCTATTTAAACTTATAGTCTACGGTCTTATGCAACTGTCATTTGTTCTAGCTAATTAATATAACGATCCCGACGTAAATACCCTTCGATTATTCGAAAGACATATTATAAAGTGACGTTTGGCGATTTGGTGGAATGCAAAAGTCCGAACAATAAAAAAAATACTTAAAATACGAATTTGAAGACTCAATTTTGTTTGCCGGCATTCAAAAATATTTGATCAGACGATTTGAAGTCGTTGCGTACGAAAGTAAGGTTGAAATTTGGTTGTTGTGTTTGGTTTGTTTTTAAGAATAGAATTGGCAGAGAGCGGTCGTGAGGTGGATTGGGTTTCTGACGATGGCCAGCGCTGCTGACTCATTTGACAGGTCGGGATTCGTGGTTGTGACGTCACGGCGTTACGTTTGTTACTTAAAGTAGATAAAAAGTCGAAATTTCAGCTCTGCGTGTTAGCGAGTAAGAAATAATGAAATAATGATCTTTATTCTGTAAGTAGGCCGCAAGGGCACTTTTACAAGTCTGACTCTACGGCGTTTCCCAAGAAGAGACCATTGTTGAGCCGAAAAAAACTCAACAGTCAGTCAGTTTTTCGAAATAACTCGTATATTTATTACAATATTTGTACTTAGCCTACCCTAAATATATGTTTTAGGTATAAACTCAATGCGTAGTTCTCCAAGAAAACATATCAAAACTTATAACAGTAAAAATAAATAAATAATAGAAGAAACAAGAAACAAAATGTGTTTTTTTAATTAAAACAACTTAAGAGTCCCCAGCAAGCTCAGTCGAATTTCACCTTCCCATACAAACGGAGTTTCGTTCTCATTTTAAAACTAGGTGTGGGATTGTAACAAAACTTTGCAAATACAATAACATGACGTATATCTAGGCTTGTAATTAGTTTAAATGGCTCCAGTTTATAAAGCAAACAAAATATAGCAAAAACAAGTTTTGTATGAAAACTTAAATTCGCTATATATTTTTTTACTATGGTATCTGAAGCTACACAAACTAATTACAGGCCTGCATATACCTAAAGTTATTCTAAGTACAAAGTTTCAGAGCAAACTACCTAGTCGTATAAAATGAGAGCGTAACTACGTTTGTATGGAGAACCGAGCTTACCGGGGACTCTTAAGTACGTTTGATATGCCACCTTATAAGAGCCGTGTCCCGGTAAAAGTAATTTATTTGGTTTCTGTTTTGGGACATAAGAAATTGTGACATACGGATGAACACGAAGATACACAAGTAAAGCTTCATTCGGTAGCTATTAATAAACTGACTTATGGGCACGGATACGCGGTCTCAAAACTTAAACCATTGAACTAATGGAAATGACAAGGCGTGTCATTACAGAACAATTTTTTCATGCATTTTTAGCGGGGCGAGGTAAACACGAACAGCACACTACGGAAACACTCCTATTTCTACGAACGCACACAATTATTAATGATTTCCTTTAATTAATAGAAAGAAATCACCTACAAACAGAAAAACAAAAACTGACAATAGGGAATATGCATGATATTTTTAGTATCGCTTTTCTTAACAAAATATCAAAATACCGTAGAGTCGGACCATTTTATCTCTTCCAAGCAAATGAACTGTAAAATATATAAAAACTGGATATGGCAATGTTTTGTATCCGTCACAGCTCACAGACGTCAAGTTGTTTATGTGTCTTAAGAAACTATTTATCTTTACGTTCGTTGGTCCATTAAAAAATAAAGGTTTAAATATGGGAAAACCATATAAAAGTGGTCAGCGGGAACTGCTTTTCCGCATGATCATTAACTTCGATGCTGTAGAGCAACAGCAAGAAGCGATTATCGCTGAAAAGCGGCAATGTTTACATTAAGTCGTTGGCTGGTAAGATTTACTAATCTTAGAACTTTTGAATAACACCAATATGGTTTTTGTTAAAATAATGTTCAAGTAAAGCCATTTAGCTTTTAAGCAGCCTCTTAAGTGCACTGAGAATATATTATGAGGTGTTACTGATTTATTTATTATTCATAAGACTATTTTGTGCCCTATATTCAGTGTTGCCATATACCAAAGCGCAGATAAAACAATTAAAATTGGTGGGGTATGGCTATAATATGCCAAACTATAAAAAGGATTTCAAAAAGTGAAATGAAAATTCTCAGATTCTTTGGACATATCTCCCGAAACCAGCAGTCCATGGAGCGTCTAGTGGTGCAGGGTAAGGTTGAAGGCAAAAGGTCTCGAGGGCGGTCTCCAACCCGATGGACGGATCTTATTAAAACTGTGACAAACACCAGCATCACCGAGTGTGCTCAAAATGCTGCCAACAGAATAAAGTGGAGACAAATCGCAGAGGCAGCTACCCAAGTTGAGAGGACCGAGGACGAAGATCTGCCGTGTACGATTACATCATCATCGAGACCACAACCACTCTGACAAGAGTGAGATGACTAGAAAGAAGTTTATTACCACTAGTGGTGTTCCTAAGGACGGAAAATAGAAGGCAATCGATGGTAGAATGAATATCGGTCAGCAACGATAGATAGTTTCTACAACAGCCAAAGCTAGCACACCAATCGATATATGTCGCTAGAGGGCTTCGATCGACGATCAATCGATTGGTGTGGTAACAACTTTAAGTAAAATTTAGGTTAATATTTTTTATTCTGTTCCCGCAATTATTACTCATTGAAATAAAACAATTTAACGGATTATATCGCGTATATTATCTCATTTTAGTTCCCGACGTTTCGGAACCACCCGTGACCATGGAAAGCTGGAAAGCTTCCGAAACGTCGGGAACTAAAATGAGATAATATACGCGATATAATCCGTTAAATTGTTTTATTTCAATAAAATTTAGGTTATTTTACGGCATAGATATGTCCTTGTATTTTTGTTTGTTTCTTTACCACCTTTTATACCATATCTAAAGCAAGTAAATTATTCTATTCTATTCATATTTTTTATTGGGTCAGGTACCACAGTTGACAGGTCAACTTACCTTGATAAGCGCATGGATGTGATTTAGGAATTTTGACACAGAATTCATGTTTTGAATGCAAGGTTCGTATCTTTTTAGTACAGGCAGTCACTTCTTTGGATGTAATATTTCTTTCTAAATGCATCCATGATAGTCATTTCCACGTAAGTCCGCACTCATCCCAAGACAGTTGGGCCATTTTGTTTCGGGATTATGCTGCCTAGGGGTCTAGCCAGCTTAACTGCGCCCAGAAGCGCAGGATCCTTCTAATTTATGAACGACCTCGTTATTATGAAGATTTCAGCCCGTTGTTTAGCTACGCCGTCGCATTCCTGGATCACGTGAGGAGCTGTTTCATCGGGACAGCCCCTGCACAGGGGGCAGTCGGTAATTCCTAGAATATAGAAATGTTTGGTTGGAGTACGGCTAATGCGCTTAGCATTTAAAAATAAATAAGATACAGAGAACGCTACTAGTGCTAATTAGATTGTGTTCAAAAATTTCAAGCCATGTACGTAAAGTTGCGATAGGTCATTTGGTCAGAGCACTGCGTTAAGAGTCCCCGGTAAGTTCGGTTCTCCATACAAACGTAGTTACGCTCTCATTTTAGAACGACTAGCTAGTTTGCTCCGAAACTTTTTACCTAGAATAAGTTAAGGTAAATGCAGGCCTGTAATTAGTTTATGTAGCTTCAGGTTCCATATTAAAAAAATACAGCGAATTTAAGTTTTTCATACAAAACTTGTTTTTGCTGTGATTTGTATATTTTATAAACTGGAGCCATATAAACTAATAACAGGCCTAGATATACCTCATGGTATTGTAAATGCAAAGTTTCGTTACAATCCAACGCGTAGTTTTAAAATGAGAACAAAACTCCGTTTGTATGGGAAGGTGAAATTCGGCCGAGCTTACTGGGGACTCTTAAAGAAGAGGTCTCACGTTCAAATCCTGCTTGCAATTTAGTAGGTTGCATTGTGTTTTTCTTTTACAATTGAAGTCTGTGTTATATTTATTTGAATATAAATGTTTGTTTAGTGGGCAGTGTCCAGTGATGGTGCCTACGATTACACTTAGAGCAGGCCTGTCAATTGACAACAGGCGTTTCGTCGGGCGCGTTCGGGCGGGGTATCACATCCCGGGACTGTTTGCATGTATTGTTTTTTGCCCATTGATCAGCGTGTTGCTCGTATGTTTATGTTCTATGATGTAGGCAAGTCCGCATATAGGTTAATGCATTTATGAATGTCAATAAACAAAAAAATAAAACCGACTCCAAAAAAAACTAAAACGTAAAAAATAACGCCATAATTCAGTTTCTTCAAATTACTTACAAGTAACTGTTTGTATACTCAATCTATACAGTATATACAATTAATCTTATTTTGGCGTCGGTGCCATATAAAGAATGTGTAAAATATTGAAAATTGACGATTTTAGTAAGTTGTGACACGATGGCACCGACTCTAAAATAACATTAATTGTATATACTGTATAGATTGAGTATACAAACGGTTACTTGTAAGTAATTTGAAGAAACTGAATTATGGCGTTATTTTTTACGTTTTAGTTTTTTTTGGAGTCGGTTTTATTTTTTTGTTTAAAATTTTATTTCTTTTACACTTTTTAGTTAATCGTTACATAAAAGTGTATCTCGTGACGATTCGAACAAGCCCAAACACGGCTAGGATACATTATTTTATTACATAGATCTGGTGCCTACCTTCCGGCTCCATCATCAAATCAATTCGATAGTACCATTCTCACCATGAACATTTAAATTTGTGACTATGAAGTTGCTTAGCTAAATTAATCAAGATATTTTGTCGCCAACCGTAAATCATTTATCATTGAGGAGTTCCGATGGCATTCTGTGGTCTTCTGCATCAGTTCCACTTCACCAATTTACACTTTCTGAATGCAAATGCTTATTATGTTTCTTATAATACCAAAATCGCTATATGTATGCCTACAATATTTGAGGACTTCCTTCAAATCCTCATTGATTCCATCATCAGATCTTCACCAAAATTAAATGGGACCAACTAAAAAGTACCTTCTATAAAACCAAAAAAAAAAATTTGAAATCGGTCAAATAGTCTCTGAGTAACCGGTGAACATCCATAAAAAAAAAAGCTTCCCAAACTGGACACCCTGTTTCCTCTCTCTCATTGCTATTGCCATGAATTAAGGTTAAAGGTGCCAATTAACGTGGCAATGTTAAGGTTTTTTTTTAAATCTTTATGTAAGGAGCTTTGATCAAAAGAAAAGAACATGCCAGCTCCAGCAGGCCTAAACATAACTCCTAACACCATCTTACAAAATTACTACTTATTATAAAAAAAACCAATAGAAAAATGTACTACTAAGGAAAAACAAAATGTTAAGGTTAAGCACTGAAATATTTACCTTGGCACGTTTAGACAAAAACTGACTCCGAGAAGTTTTATTTTTAAAGAGTTATTTTTTAAATAATGTGATCCGATAGGTACATACAAAGAGTAGCGATCATATTTACTTACATAATATATTATTTGATGTAAATTTTGGAATATAAATATCCATATTGTTGCCGTTAAATTATCTTAGTTATAATAAAAAAATATTTAGCAAGACATAAAAGGTTTTGTATTTTATTTTATTATTTTTGGTGTATTACATTCCATTTAAAATTAGCAATTGTTCCAAATCGATTAAATTCCTGATTTGGTAGTAAGTTGCTCAGATATTTTCAAAGGCGTTATCTTTACTTATTTAACTGAGGATTATGTATCAAACATTACGACTTTCTTTTTAGAACCTCACTTACAACTGGGTAGTCTTGTTATGCCTCCATAACAAGACTACCCAGTATACAGCATGCTGGTAAGTAGTCGGATTCAGTGGAGGAAGCGCAAATCCACAAACTTGAATGCCAACCACTTCTGTGTGGCCGCAACATAACATTGGTTGGGACGCGATACGCAAGGCACAAGGGACTGCGGAGTTACATTACCACGATGATTGCTTAGAATAAGGAAAAGAAATGGTATGTCATCCTAATTTCAATATAGGTAATAAAAATTACATCCCGTTTTTCACTTCTAATGGTACGGTCATAGGTGCCAATGAATAGGATATCTATACTATTATAAAGTTGTAAAAATGAAATGTCTGTACATTGAAGATATTTTCAATAAAATGGTTGTTACGGACTATTTGGAGTTCACTAAAACGAAACAATTTTTTTTTGGATTTTATGTATGTTTGTATGTGTCGTTGTGGCTTCATCACGCAAAATCGGCTAAACAGAATTCTACAATTTTTGGTACACGGGTAGCTGGGTATCTCCAGATGGTTATAGGATACTTTTTACCCGACTACGCTGAAGAAAAAACGACGGGTTATGACTTTTTCTCTTCCGCGAACGAAGTTGCGGGCATCTTCTAGTATTAAATATAAACTTTAAATATAAACTTAAAGAAATGGTTTACCTGAAATTTCGACAAACGCTTAATCGAATTTCAGTTCAAAGTCAACGATACGCATCGTTTGATCGAATATTCATTACATCGAACAATTAAATGGTGTATTTTTATAACACCGATTTTGTATCTGTAGAAATATTATTTACTAGATACTTTATTTCGCAGATTTTTATTTCATAATTTATTATTTTATTTTAAATTTTACATTGTAGAAAATCGACTACCTTTTTTGAACTTACTTTTCTAGTAGAGATTTTTGTTAGGGACGCAGTTCTAGTTATTAGGCGGAAGTTGGTTCTGGCGTTACGCTCGCTCGCTTCGCTCGCTCGTTAGGGTCGCAGTTCAACCTAACACTCCTCCTCGCTTCGCTCGAGGTCCTACCTAACCTAAGCCAAGTTGGACCTGCCTTAGAACTAGATTAATGCCGAAAAGTATTTCAATACTTACTTATTCAATAGCAAAATAGGACCCGCCATAAAGTCATATCGTAAGCAAGTCGGACCTGGCGGCTCGCTCGCTTCGCTCGCTCGTTAGGGTTGCAGTTCAACCTAACACTCCTTCTCGCTTCGCTCGTCGTCATACCTAACCTAACCGAAGTCTGACCTGCCTTAAAGTAGAATACGTAACCTACTGTTCTGGGAGCGAATTATTTTTGTTAGGGACGAAATTCTAACCTAACCTAACCTACTGTCCAGGGAGCGAATCAACTTAATCTAATATAGTAATACTTAGTAATTATATTTATTTTATTTTTCAGAAGAATACAAGCTTTCAAACATAAGTTCTCTATACTTGCTTGAGTTTGTTTTATTTTTTTCTTAAAATATGTATTTCAGTATGAAATGAATTAGTTTTATAATACGTCGATGCATTAATATAAATTATTTTATGTTCTCTCTTTAAAATAATCTATTAAATGTAATTTTAAGCATTTTAAATTCCCTATATCATTGCTCTTATAATTGTTATAATATGTTATGAATAGACGATGAAGCCATAATACTCCAAGCGATAATATTTATACTGAATGTTCTATGAATCGTTTTCGATGAAATGAAATTCGATGAAAAGTTTGTCGAGATTTCAAGGGGCACCCTAAAGAAATATATAGGAATATTTGACTATCTAGTTGACAGTCAATCTAATGCAAAACTCCTACCATTAATCTTCTCTATGAAAGTAGGTTTAGTAAGAGAAATTCATTTGTAAACCACGAAGTTGGCATGTTCTTATAAACAAATCTAACTACTAAAGGGATTTTACTCTGTGGTAATTACTTCATGACTGAAGATCGTAATTGGCGGTCTTATTTCTAGAAAGACTTGCTTCCATTGGATACTATTGGTCGCAATTCACCACATAACATAGCTTGATGTTATTTTCCTTTAACAGAATACAGGTTCCCTATACAGGGGTACACAGGTACCTAATGATTCACTAGGAATGCCGCGTCAACCTGCCGAGGTGTAACTCGACTACCCGGCTCCGGGCTGCCATTGTGGATGGCATCCCGACCCACTTTGAGGGTATAAATAGCCCCGCTGAAATAGTCGGCAGGGCACGCGACCGATTTAGAACGAACGGTTTTCGTTTGTCGTGTGGCGCTTGCGTGGTTTTCGAATCTATTGTTGCTGGCGGAGCAGACTCGAAACTAGTTCTTTGATAACTAGACTATTTTATAAAAAAAGAAATGCTAAATTTTCATACAATATTGACTAATCCCATGGTAAGCTCTAAATGGATTTGAACCTAAAACCGTCAGCTTCGCAGACAGTACCAGTCAAATTGACCACAGACACAAAAGCATCTACTTAACTTACACGTTTAACAAGTTAGCTGCTTGCTCTTCTTATAGTATGTCACAGTACCGGCATCACGATTCTATGGGTATCTTTTATACAACTCCTCACGAAAGAATAAGTAATAATAAGTAAGACAAAAATCAAAGAGGGTATAACGTGTAAGAAGTAAACAGAAAGAGAATCATCGAAGAACAAACACGTAGATAGCATGTCATTTATGAAGATTGTTACATTCTCAATTTTAAATCCAATTTTAAACAAGTTGTAAATATCATCAGCGAGTTAAAGGTATATGAGGCCCGACCCAATATGAGGTCATAGCCGTCCAAACAACGAATCACCGAGTTCAGGTTAAATAAAAAGCGTGAATCCATTTTGATTATCAAAATAAGCAAAAATGAATACCGATGGCAGTTTTGATAATATAAAACTTCTACTGCGTCAACTTTTACAAATTATCGATAAGAAAAACACGAAGAACATCGACCCTAAATCAGTAAAAAGTCTAATTCCGTCGGATGAATCAGGAAGAGTTTTTGGCAGAGTGCTATCTACATCGACCGGGACATCAATGGCGGTCCAGTCCGCTAGACGTTCAGCGACAATTTTGACATATAGCCACTAGAGATCTGTATCTTAAAGCTGTGAATAAGGATGCGCATTTATCACAGGCTGGAGTCAGGTGCTTGCAAAAATAGAACCATACGACGAAAGGCAGGCACTAAAATTGCCTTACAACACGGAGTTCAAACAGCCCTGCTTTTGAACTTTTCTATCAATAGCAAGTACCCTTATTAGGAGAGACGGGTTGGATGGAACAGGTCGTTTCCGGGTTTCGTTTAGGAAGTCTATGTGTGTCTCTATTGTTAAAAGACGGGACAGGAAATTCTCGACACACAGCTGCTGTTTCACGTATTTTATTAGGGAATATATTTATTAATAAAATATATTTCAAATTGCCAAGTAATAGTAATACACGCATATTGGCGTTAGAGTACCATCAAAACCTACAGATTCCTGGTACGATCAGATAATCGTTTAGCAATACGTGGTCTATCATTGCATTCCTAGTAGCTCACAAAACGTGATGAGGTTGATGCTTGGGCAAGAAGAGTGATGAAATCGTCATTTAAATTTAATCAAGTGCATGATCATTTTGCAAGAGCTTTAGTATTTAACAGGGTCATTGCAGTGTCGACTCTGAGTTCACAACGTAATTATCAATTACTCCCCAACCTGTTTCGGAGGTGTCCGTTTAAATATGCGAGTATTTTCAGAAAAGCTGCTAGCTCAAGAGTTATCATGGATTTCCAGAAATTTTTGAAGTAAAAAAGTGTCGGAATATTTTCATATCGTTTTAAATTTTCCAATGCGTTAGTTCCTCGCCAATGCGCATACTTTTTACTGAAAACGCCTAGGTATCTAATCTAGTTGGTTATATTTTTATTTATCATTGTAAATGTTATTCTTAGCTTGTTATTAAACCCTTTGATATTAATATTGTATTGAACAGTATGTGCGTATTCAATAATGTACAATAATAGTTTACTAGTATCTTTACGACATTCGTCGTCATACGGTCGTAAGAAGCTACACTGGGTCTATATTTAACTGAGATTAAATGAAACGAGTTTAGTTTCCTCGCCGTAAACATGAAAATGAGCGCATGTCTTCAGATTAATGGAAAGTTTGTCATTCTGTTTTGAACAGCACATTACAGGAAAACATGCAGGAGTAATATTGCGATTGTTAAAATGTATCAGCATCGAGAAGATTTTCTCAGAAGATTTTGCTTGTAACACACTTTTGGAATAGGGTTTAATACTGACACTACATATACTGTTAAATATAACATCGTTATAGTTACGGATTTACGGTAGGAACTACACATTACGAATCATATATCCACCGGTGTATAATTCGTAATGTGTAGTACTAAATACGTCTTTCTAGTACTAAATAAGGTAGTAGCCTTAAACGCAAATGAATCGTATATTTCTGAAATAAGAATTTCCGTATAAGCGCAATGTTCCCCTCGCTGGCAACTAGCGTGTTCCACAAACACATATCCGTAACTTGTTGTGCAGGAATAGACGGCGATCTGTACCGTTCCTCAAATATCTAAAATCGTCGTTCGTGCACCTACGACGTAACAGAACTGGAATGAATCACTGACTGTGGAATTTATGGCAAAGGTCTTTACCTGGTGACGAATACTTGGAGTGAAGATCTTTGTTACTCGGTTTACTTAGACTTCGAGGTCGATTGTGGAGGATCATGATTATCATTTCAGCCATAGGACGACACTCGGCTCCATAGACCAACCAGTACCAACCAAGTAGTATATGGGACCAACTTGAAGATCATCATCATTATCATTTCAGCCATAGGACGTCCACTGACGGGACACAAGCCTACTCAATAGATTTCCACATGGGCCAGATAGAGACGACTTGCATCCAGCGAGTTTTGCCCAGCAGTGGGACACCTAAGCAGGCTATCCAAAAATAAGTTATTCAATACAATAAGTACTTAGTTAGAATATTGTACAATTGCTCGAATAAATTCATTTACTTCAGCAACTTTGGGCCGATGTATATGATGTACGTTCCTATTAATTTTAAAAACTACTGAACGGATCGCAACGAAACTTTCCAGTATTGTGGTTTAGACATCAGAATAACAGATATGCTATAAATTGCATCTCTACGCGGATAAAGTCGCGGGCCACAGCTAGTTTAGGGTGATTATTTGACCATTTTAACCGTCTTTACTCTGTCCCCAATATTGACAAATTCTATATGAGTTGTGGCGCCATTTTCGGTTATATTGTAGAAGTCGCGGCTTTTTACAATTGTTATCATAACCACTCACGTGCTCGTGATTTTGGTTTGAACTCTATTTATACTTGACATAAGAGTGGTGACATGTAACTACAGTTGCGGAAAGCACTCAAGTGGATAATTAGGTTGATTTGTTTTTAAAACAACTCAACCTAATTATGATAACATGAATTAGTAAATATTGCGAAGAGAGAAATAAGACGGTTAATACGCTCAAATAATCATTCTTTAATATGACTTACTAAATTAAAGTTTTGAGACATTGCGCTTGGAATTATAATAGCATAATATATAGTATTATTGCATGAAATTTTCATTCGTTATCGATCTGTGGCCATTACAACGCTTATCTCATCTCTAATCCACCCAATGCACAGATGTTAGACATTAAGACTAGCATCACACTGTGGCGTATGCACTGAGTTTTCGTGTTGCATTGCATCCCTTGCGTTCGTTGAATCAGAAATGAGGAGATTAGCAGAAGAACCAAAGTCGTCTAGCTTAGAGAGTTGGTAAGACCTTAGTGGCAGTGGGCGAGGCACATAGCTCGTAGAACCGATGACCGCTAGGCAGAAAGGTTCTAGGAGAAGGTCACCAACAAGATAGGACCAAGACTTGGTCAGGATTGCGGGATACTATCGGATGAGGAGTCATCCAGAAGCCATTGTGTGATAATGATGATCTTATAAAGGGCAAAGGTTCGGCCTTTAAAGAGGTTCAAAATCAGAGGCATTGCCCGCTTAATACGGCGCAGATGATAGAATGCCCGCTGCTCCGCGTCTGACTTATTAACGAGTGACATAGCGATAATTAATCTGCTTTAGCACATTGAACCATCAACACTGCCAGCGCTAGACATTTTTTCTAGATGCTAATTACAGACGAGGTGTTGATTATAATCAGCCGTCATAAACGTTACCCTTGTTACAAGACATTGTTTTCTGTATAGTGCAAAAACAACACTTCCTGATGGTAAGGAGGTTACGGCTGCGTAATGTCGCCATCATTCTAAGGGTTCGTACAGGCACATCCTAAGAGACGTGAGACTCGAAAGGGGGGGAGGGGGGCTCCCGCCATCAATAAATATCATAAGAGAAGGGCAGGGAGGGGATGTAGTGACATATCACGTGTATTCGTTGAACGAAGGAAGACGGACGAAGGTGGACAAGCCCTAAGTCTTGTCGCAAAGCCAATCCTAAATATTTTGTTACGCACCAAACAAATCTGCCTCTATTGTGCTCAAAATCGTACCCCGCACAGCGGTAAATTACACTAGGAAGTAATGAATATGCCACGTCTAATGTTCTTGGAGGGGGAAAACATTATAGCCCCGTTTTTTCGGTGTAGTCGGATAAAATATTCTGTAACCATAGATAGACTTAGGTGTCCTATATGTACTATAGGAAAAATAGCATACATATACCCTTCATATCTCGAAAAATATTGATCCTATAATTATGGGTTCGATTCAGTTCGCCTAGTTTGTAAAATTCCTATTTTTTTTTAAATTTCGCCCCTGCTCAAACCTCCTGGGAGGGGGTAGGACCCCTAAATTTCGGTAGGACTCGGCAGAACCTCATTTCTAGTGCCAAGATAAAGTAATATTTTTTTTTGCTCAAGTTAGAACTAGGTTGATCCATCAAATACTGTCCCTGATATTTATTTATGCGTCTCTAATCTATATGGTAAATATATAATAATCCATTAACAGCATAAACATAATTGTAGATACATCCCAGCAATCAGTGATGATTAACTGAACATTACCTACGTAATAATCTGATTAATTAACTGTATAAATTACATAAATATCCGCGCTGTTAACCGGACGATCAGCTGTTATTTTAAAATTTAGCACGTGCTAATATTTCCTGTCAAACATTCATATGAAGACGTATAAAATTAAAGTCTAGTCCAATCAGTTCTGCGTACTAGACTTCCGCGAGTAAGTACCAAAGACTAATATCGTTTACTATAAATTAGGCATAAACATATGTGGGATAAATTAGTAAACGGAATACTCATTAGATGTCCGGAAAAATAGTGAAATATTATGCATGCGATGGAAACATTGTGTAATGGAAACAAAAGACTAAATAAATAATACTCCTATTTCCAGTCGATTGAGCAATACATTTTATTTTTATTTCACACTTGTTATGTAATAGTTACTTTAAAGTATATCTTGTGACGATTCGAAGAAACTAGCATACATAATTTATATGAAAGAGGTCCGGTGCCTACTTTCCGGCTCCATCATCAAATCTATTCGATGGTACTACCATTCCCATCAGAACCATTTCAATTTGTAACTATGAAATAGCTTAGCTTTTTTAATCGAGATATATGTCGTCGCCACCCGTAATCACTTATCGCTGAGGAGTTCCAGCGACCTTCTGCGGTCTTCTTCATCAGTTCCACTTCAACTATATTTCACTTTTTTCGAATGGAAATGCTTTTTATGTAGTGTCTTAAAATACCAGCAAAATCGCCATATGTATGCCCACAATATTTGAGGAGTTCCTTCAATTTCTCATGGATTCTATCATCTTCACTAAAATTAAACGGTACAATACCAATCTGGATGCACCTCATTTCCAACAAAAAAGATCGTTCTACATCGGTTTATAAATGATGGAGTTCTGAGGTAACAAACATAAAATAAAATACAACCGAATTGAGACTCACCTCCTTTTTGCTCCACCATCCAAACTGAAACTCGCCGGCAAAATAACCTTATTCCACTAATAAACCTTATTCCATGTTGACTGAATTCAACTTCTTCTTTGTCGTTTCACTCCTCACAGAGTGGTCGTGGTCATTATTTCAGGTGCTGGTAGCAAGCTTTACAACACGCCTCCATTCCTCTTTGAAAATCGAACTTCGTCACTGGACAACTTGATTAAGAACCAGCTTCTTTAATCCGGCAAGGAAGACATCCTTCTTCTTTCTTCAGCTGGACCGTCCAGAGTGGCGTTCTTTAGGGGACGTCTATGTCCAATCGTAGAGATCTTTCGGCTGATGATGATGATGATAATGTTAAAGCATTATCTTTATCACCTTCCGTTATTCCAGTCCAATATAATGCTCTCAATTGCCCTGTCCCCTCTGCTCCCTGTAATGACCTGGGCGTGTACCAAACTGTGTGCGCACATCAGCTAGGGTCTGCGTCTGCGCACGATGTGCATAAACCGCTGGAAATGGCAATAACACATATTCAGATTAGCACTGACACTGTTTTATTTCTCTTTCTTAGCTGTCTTAGTTTTCTTGTTTCAATTTAAGCAGCACTGTATTTTCTTCTTTGTCCGCTCTGTTCCCTGTTATGACCTGGCTGAGCGCCAGCCTGTCTGCTCATATCAGCTCGCGTCCCAGCCTGCGTTAGCACACGACGTTTGAATAGCTGGAAACGACAAGGACATCTCTTCAGATTAGAACTGTCCCAATATTGTACTTCGTTAGCTGTTGTCTTATTTTAATATGTTTTCATCACACTTGCTCGTAAAAGATGTTATAACTCGCAGGCGTTGTTGGGAGCCGATTTACCTCCCGCGGGAGTTCTCAATTTCTATAATTCCCGAGGGAGTTATGAGTTTAGTTTTAAAACATAGACGCCACTCGTATGTCATTTCAGATTAAGGAGGTCTCTAATCAGCCAACGTTTATACTTCAGAAATTAGATACAAACTTTTTTTTATGTAGGATAGGCAAGCATTTGACTTCAATCTCCTCTGTTGGTAAGCGACTATGAAGCCGACGATTGAGCATGCTTACCTAGATATTGTGTATTCATTCTCGTCTTGAAGAGATCCAAGTTATATTTAAACTAAACGCAGTTTTGAGCACTAAGTAAGTGGAAGACTATATAGGTAAAAGTTGACAGTACCTTTTAGCTACTGCCATTAATTTATTTGATTGTTGTTTTCAAATATATGTTTTGTATTATTTTTTAATATCCTCGCAAATGTGATGAAAAACATTGAGTGTATCACGGGCAGTCAGAGGACAACAAACTCAAGTAATTAAAAGCCCTCTGCCTTTGGCGAGTCTCCCCTTTTTACCGCCCTTGGTGCACAATGTAGCCAACACCATGTTTTCCTCTCTGTCCCCTCTGCACCCTCTAGTAACCTGGCTGAGCGCCAGTCAGTCTACCCGCATCATCTAATCCACCCGGCAACGAAGATGGCAACCATCGCGCAATATTTGCTGGACAGGACAAGGGTATACGTCTTCAGATCCAGAATAGCAAAAAACCAAAACTATTCCAATTACAAGGAATTTTTGGTAATTCATTCATCTAAGTATGCCAGAAAATGGTAATAAAGAAAATACTATTTGGAGGTCACTAAATCGAAAAATATATTTTTATTTTTTTTATGTTTGCATGTGTGTATGTGTCGTTGTGGCTTCATCACGCCAAAGCAGCTAAATGGTTATATTTGGTACACGGCTAGCTACCCGTGTACAAAAATTACCGTTTATCCAGTTGGGTATCTCCTGATGGTTATAGGATACTATTTACCCGACAACGCTGAAGAAAAAAAGGGCTTGTGAGTATTTCTCCTCCTCCAACGAAGTCGTGGGCATCTTCTATAGTAAATATATATATTTATTATAAATATATCGCCGTCTAGTACCCATAACACAAGCCTTATTGAGCTTACCATGCGACTAGTTCGATTTGTGTAAAAAAACGTCCCGTAATATTTATTTATTTAAATATACATATGTACTGTTAACTATACAGTGCTTTATATTAAAGTAGAATTTTGAATGATTTTGTGGCAGAGTTAATACGTTTTGTTTTTGTGGGACTGGTCCAGAATAGAATGTTTAAATTGCTGTAAATTGGCTGACGAGTGACATTTTCACGGATTCTGGTTGGATATATGTGGGCGATTGTCGTAGATTGTTAGGAATACAGTTATTACACATAGCGATTAAAACCACAGCCACTGAAAATCGCTGTCAGTGTTTTTGGACGAAGGACTTCTTAAGGTTACAGATAAGAGCAACTGTAAGCAAAGAAGGTGCATGCGCAGGTTTATGTGCTGAAAATTGGAAGCATCTCAATATACGTACCAACAGCAATATTTTTTATTGTAGTAATGAGTTCTCTGACATGATATAGGAATTTCTTAAGACAATAGGGGTACATGCATGATTTTTTTTTACGCTTTTTTGACAAAATATCAAAATACCCTAAAAACTATATCGAAAAGTGAAATTAAAATTATAACCGCCAAGAAATACGAATGATATAGGCATTTTAAACTACTAATTAGACAGCGATATGACAGAGAGGTCCGACATGAACTATTACGTCACAGTGCACTCTGGCCATGTAAACCACATATTAGATTCTGTTTTGCTAGAAAGAGATAGAATGGAATGTTTGATGGGTTATATCTTGGTTATCTTTATAGTTATTCGAAAAGATATTTTTGTCACATGAATGAACTGTTTGTTACATGAATGAGCTTTTAATAAAGCCAAAATATAAATGTATGCGTATTCCCTAATATGCTTAGTGAAACAAGAGGCGTAGTATTCATTAATAAAGTTAAAATTAATATATTCTATTATTAATCTGTAAAAATGAAATGTCTGTACACTGAGCATATTAAAAGAAATAATAATACGGATCTTTTTAATTTTTTGTTTGTATGTGTGTAATATGTTTTATAGCTTCATCACGCTAAAACGGCTTAACGGATTTCAACTTTTTGGTACATGACTTCATGGGTAGCTAGGCATCTACAGTTGGTTATGGGATACTTTTTACCCGACTACGCTAAAACAAACAAGAGGGTTAAGATTTTTTCTCGCGAACGAAGTTGCGAGAGCCTTCTAGTATGAAAGAGACATGTTAAGTGGATAACATCACTTAAACATCCTTACTGAGGCCCATATTACAAGCAGATTGCTTGTAAACATCCCCAAATGGATCCGAAACAGCACCGCTATGAGGTCTAAAAAGTACACACACAAAATCCTTCTTTATGCGCGCGGGCTGCCAAGAATGTGATGTTGCGCGCTGTTTATTTTCGATCTCGTGAAATAAAACTGTTTTGTTACCAGTTGTTTGCTTTACGTCGAAATATTTTAGTTAACAAACAAGTTTACTGATATATCTTGATTTCCTGATGTAGGAGCCTTGAAAACTATATAATTCAAATTTGTTTATTCATTACACATTGATGTCTAATGAATAAACAAATTTGAATTATATAGTTCCATTGCTTATAGTATAGAATTAGTAAGTATAATGATAACATTTTGGATACTATTTTAATATAACAAAATTACATGTTAAAGGCCATGAGGTTGAATCTGCCTACTACGGTCTCCAGGATATTGTTGGAGCTGGGCCGTACTCTGCAGAGCAACAAGGCAATTATTTTGTGTATTATAGCATAAAAGTCAGCAGTACAAACACAGCCACACTAAGGAACACATATTTATCCATACTAATATTATAAATGCGAAAGTGTGTCTGTCTGTCTGTCTGTTACCGCTTCACGCTTAAACGGCTGAACCGATTTGGATGAAATTTGGTATGGAGATATTGTGAGTCCCGGGGAAGGACATAGGCTACTTTTTATCCCGGAAAAATACCCTTCTCCGCGATAAACGAATTTAAGGCGGACGGAGTCGCGGGTAGAAGCTAGTACTCCATATATACTATACTAATATTGTACACTAGGGGTACCTTACCCGCAACTTCATTCGTGGAGGAGAAAAAGTGATAACCCCTCTGATTTTCGACACCGTAGTCGGATAAAAAGCCAGACCATCTTTGGATATCCAGCTACCCGTGTACCAAAAATAGTTGAAGTCTGTTTAGCCGATTTGGCGTGATGAAGCCACAAAGATATACACTAGGCTATACTATTATAAATTGTAAAACGGAACTGTCTATCAATATATATACATTCAGTAGTTTTTGAGTACAATGCCTATAACATTAGGTCCGACTGACGGACATGATGAAACTATAAGGGTTCCGTTTTTGCAATTTTGGCTACGGAACCCTAATAAAATTAATGAGGCGATCGATTCAGAATTAGTGATGGGCAGCTTGTAAGTTACAAAAGTGAGAGTTTCATGAAAATTCCACTTACATTACAAGTAAGCTTCCTATGAAAAATTCAATTACATTACATTTAAGTTTCTGTAGTTTTCAGATGTAAATTACCCGTTTGTGTGTAACAATCGGGTACAATAACCCCTTGGCCACGCGGCTATTGTCATTGTAACTATTTTATCAGAAATATTTCTGCATCGCTCAACAATTGAAATATTTTACCGTTAAGGAAACATGAAATGTTTGCCCATTGCTAATCAGAATGAACAAATTAAATTAAATCCAAAGCGTAATTCTCCTGCCGCTCCTTCGAATGAATCACTTTATTTATGCGACTCCAGCGTTCTTTAAATATAATCGTTATTTTCGCATTCGCTCTCGATATATTTGCCTTACTTCAAATATTTCGCCTGTTCTTAGTAATATTATGTAGGGCGAAACCGCGGAAGCTGGATCTGATTTCGTAAACTGACACACTAGGGAACTTGTTAAAGTTCCGTAGCCAAAATTGACAAACACGGAACCCGTATAGTTTCGTCACGTCAATCAATATACATCTTATACTCAAAAAGTATAAGATGTATACTTATTAATGAAATTTGGAGTGGAGGAGTCTTGTATAAACCGCTACTTTGTTTGGTAGTTAAATAACTAAACTAAATATATCTAAGGGGAGCACTCGATATATGCAACCGAAGCAGAAAAAAATCAGCAAAGATCAACGTGTGACACATATTTCGATAGTTCTTCTAAAAACATTTTAGGGACTACTACTAGGGACATTTGGTTTTGTGATTATTTTTTGATCGATAATCGATCCGAAAGTTCTATAAATTGTGTCCCCCCTCTATCTTCTAAACCGTATATCCAAATAATATGAAAAAATATACAAACTTTAATGAATACTTTCAATGAAAATTATTTGCAACGTGATCGAATACTCCGTTTTTGGGTTATTGCTAAAAAACTGCGCTTCTCAGCAAAAGCACGTAAGTGCCGTGGAGTTAGGCTCTTTTGCTAATGCACTTTCTTATATCATTTTTTTCATCTATAGTGCATTTTTTTGTATGAACGGCTGCGGAACTCTACACTGAGCATGGTCCGACATGCTCTTGGCTGGTTTTTTATTTTAGTTTGCGATGTTAAAAATCAAGTCTATGGTAAGCATTCGCCGAATGCATGTTTTATACGCAGCTATACTTAGATGTCTTAGTGACTTGTGACGCTGATCTCGCAAATTGTATGATTTAGACGTTTTATGAATACACTAAAAGTCTACACCAAATTCATAAATACCTGTAGGTATATCGTTCGTTCGCAACCATTATCGCTGCCAAGCTTTTCGTAGCGCTACGCAATTTCCTCTACGGGGAAACGCCTGGTATCGGCTACGCGTCTACGAGCAGAGCGCCCGCCAGGCGGGTTCCTGGCAGTAAAATTGCTAAAAGCAATGTTCTTGTCGTTTGAGTAATCGTCACTCTTTCCTTTCCTTGTTAATATTTTGGTTTTAAACATTACGATGTCTACTTTCTCCTTTACTTCAATAAAATAAAATCTTGAACTTCGTACCTTCCAAAATGCTTTCAGAATGTTCATGAAGAAAGTGACATCAGTCACAATATCAGGATCATCTCTTCTATTTTGTACAGTCATCGGTTCCAAATTAGATTTAAATAAATAAAATATATAATTATCATGGGGCAGTTTTGTACACAAATCGAACTAGTCGCATGGTAAGCTCAATAAGGCTTGTATTATGAGTACCAGATGACGATATTTTTAATAGATATATTTACTTACTAGAGAGCGGGCGCAACTTCATTTATGGAGGAAAAAAAGTCATAACCCCTCTTTTCTTCGTCAGCGTAGTCGGGTAAAAAGTATCCTATAAACATCTGGAAGATCAAACCCGTGAGAGCTACCCGTGTACCAAAAATACTTGAAAACCGTTAAGCCAATTTTAAGCCACAACGACACGTACAAACATACAATTTTTTTTAATGTACAGGCATCTAGCTTTTACAACTTGATAACGTATGTAATGTACGAGTACATAGATATAGATATATGTACGAGTATTTTAATGAACTCACACAGCCAGAGATATAGGATTTTTCTGGTTTAGACACATCTTTGTAGACATGAGACTTTTTTATTGTTATCAATGTTATCATTGAGATGCTGTTCATAAGATTTATCTGCTCTTACCAGGATATCGACCCAGGGCTGTCAGCAGCAACATATAATTTGACACTTGAAGTAGTGGTATACACTTTCGAAATCAGTGGTCAAAATATTCTGTACCGTCAAGCAGGTTGTTAAATCTGATTTAAAGAAACGAAACCAAGGGCAAAATTTTAAATTAAGAATAGTTGATAAGCTCTGTGTGTATAATCAAAATGAGCAAAGCGAACGTTAATCATTGGCATGCGGTCCATAATATACGCACAAAAGCCTACCCAAAACCTTACCTCCATATAAGCACAGAAAAACTGCCTACCCACCCATACCCATGTAATCAAATCATTTTCAATGCCTACTCTGGCCGTTCACCCTGTGCACGCCACTGACGGTAATATAGCAGTAAACGAAAAACCACCGGATTATATAAAACCGGCCAAGTGCGAGTCAGACTCGCGCACCGAGAGTTACGTACAAAATATATGCTACAAACGGCCGTGTCTATGAAAATCCAGAGTTCGCAGAGCTCTACTCCTAAGCAAAATGTACGCGTTGTTCGATCATTTTATATTGGTTACTGACATAAACAGACAGACATAAAATTATACTGTTTTTAGTATTTGTTTTTATAGTGGCAATAGAAATACATCATTTGTGAAAATTTCAACTGTCTAGCTATCACGTTTCATGAGATACAGCCTGGTGACAGACGTACAGACCGACAGACGGACGGACGGACAGCGGAGTCTTAGTAATAGTTTTACCCTTTGGGTACGGAATCTTAATGAAAACGTAACATATATGTAAATGCGACGTTGCTACCTCACTAAATAAACGCCAGTGTTTACATAGTAACGCCATTCGATTATTTTTATGGAGACTAAATTACATTTGCGTATCGCACGTATCGTAAAGTCACGTGAAACTACAAACTTCTAATCCGATGGAAATTATTTCAATCAGAAGCGACATGTTTTGACAGGCAGAGTCCCAGTTATATAATCTACGTTCCCCAGATCCAGTGGTACAGTCAAGTGTAAAAACATTACTGGACTATGCTTGACAAGTTCTTTCGTCACACTCCCATGGACTGCGAATGAGTATGAAGTGTGCGCGCGGCGGAGCACGAAACCCCACGCCCACACACTTCATACTCACCCCTGCTGTTCTTCCCCCCCGTCGCCCGCAGACCATGGCAGTGTCACGAAACAAATTGTCTTACTATAGGTTTTTTACATGTTATAGGTGGCATACGGATCGCCTGATGGTAAGGGATCACCGTCGCCCATAGACACCTGCAACACCAGAGGAGTCACAAGTGCGTTGTCGGCCTTTCAGGTGGAAGTACTGTGGGGGATGAGCTGTGAAGATAGAATAATAAAAATAGCTGATACGAGTTTTAATACTTTTGTATTCAACGTCTGTCTTACGACTCAGGTCCTACTGACATAAGGCTGGTACGCGACAGCTGTTGTCGTTCGTAATTTAAATAAATTTAAATACATACTACTTTTACATATGACCTGACTGTTTCTTATTCATCGTGAATTTTTAACACCTTCACAGTACGCTCTTTTCTTGAAAGTTTGAAATAGTTTTGGATAGGAGCAAATGGTTTACTAATATAATTTCATTTACATTTGTCAAAATGACATTGTGCTCCCTGTCTTCCCCTCCTCGTTGCAGACCATGGAAATGTGACTAAAGAGCTTCAAATTAAAATCCTTCTTAAAGATGGGTGAAGCCAAAAAATTTGGGCCATCGTTAGCCGTAGTAAACCATACAAACCCGACGAATCTAAATTGTTCCGTTGTGCCACGAAAACATTCAAAACTGTTGCATGTTCAATTATTCGCTGCACAACGGAAACTGTCATAGAAGATTTAATTAAACGCGTTAACGTGTCTTACTTTTTGAACTCCACCCCCTTGGTATCACTCGCATACACACACACACGCACACACACACATAAAGTTATGGTACATTACGAGAGGATTAATTCGATTCATATTTTTGCACTTGACTGTACATAATATTAGTAGTAGGAAGTCTACCTGAGGTAATTTGATGATAAATTTGAGATATATGCAGTTTGTTACTACTTTTGTGTCATCGGCCAATTTGTGGAGTTGCAGTTTGGCAATGGCTTTACATTTTATCACTGTAATTGCATAGACACAGTTGTACGATTTAATCTTCGTTTATTTAGATTATTTAGGGCCGATTTCACCAACATTAAATTTACACGAGAGTGGCTACCTCAGTTTAACTTTTCGCTTACGATTTACTCGATGGTTAACTTCAATTTCGTTTCACCACGTTAGTCTACGGATAACTTACGCTCGCATGGTTACTAGGTAACGTTGAACGAATGAATTGAATGATATCGTTAGGCAGCCAAGTACATACAAAGAACAGAAAAATTCTGGGGGCACGGGAGTGCCTCCGCCAAGATGAACAATAAATATTAAGAAATTTTACTACTTAAATCGTTCTTCCTGAAAATTCCTAAATTAACGCCACATCCAAAGAAACAAGGGCACCTTACAAAACGAAGTGAGATCCCACCAAAAACATTTCATGTAAAATTGGCAGCCAAGACTCACAAGCTCATAACGCTTTCGGTGTAAAAAAAGTTATCAGATCCCAGGAAAAACCCAAGCCCTCAAGCTCTGACTTTACTGACCCTACACCTTATCTTAAAAAGTATGGCTTCAACTGGCTTGAAGCCCCTAAGCCCTGATTTTACTAACTCTACACCTTGGTTTCAAAAGTAGGGCTTGGCCGTATAATTATTATATTTTAAATATCGTGCCTTGAAACTATTTACTCATTATTGTAATTTTTAGAAAGTTATCATACTTCAATATGAAATATTTGTAAATATTAAATATATCACATAAAATTTAAAATGGCGGGCTGCCGCCGGTGGATTTGTCTATGCACGCGCAAAAGCGATGAGGCAAAGGCTGATTAGCCAATCAGCCAAACATTAATAATATAATAAACTGAATAATTATATCAATTTAATACAAACAAAATGTAATTGTTTTATAATTTATTGAACTTAATTGTTTTCTTTTAAATACCACTTTATATTTATTAAAATAACCTATAATGTTTCTTATACCTAAAAACTATTTGCTGATGTTTAAAAAAACCTGTAATGAAAAGGCACTAGTGCGATTATGTAATGTAAAAAACACGCATGCGTAATGGACTGGATTACAGCCATAAAAACGGTGTAATAAGAGCCACGAGCAACTGTGTTGAAAATATCTTGTCCTTGTTTGTATCCAGCTTCCCTATAGGAAAACATTTACGTGTTAAGAATGTCCTTTATTTAGCCATTACAATCCCAGTCTGCCGCAAGAACACAAGGATTCCGCCGTCCTTCATCTGCGCTATTTCCATATCCCCATTTAGCGTTATTTGCATTTGTGCCCAGAATAGCCCAGATTGTGCTCTTAATAAACACATGTTCGAGACAATACTTCATGTTCTCATTGTAGTGCGTCATAATAATAATTTGTGTTGGTATTATTTAGTAGGTTTTCAGGGTCACACATATGCTTAGTGCTTCATACATGTAATTATTTCGAATGGCGTAGCAATTTCCAATGGCTTTGTGTAACAATTTTGATAAAACTAATGTAATTAAAGTAATTATGCCTTATTTGCTCGTGTGTCCTAACGCTCTCAGGAATAAATGTTTTTTTCCAACTGTTCTTGGCCCTATGGTTGACTGGTAGAAAATGCCTTTTGGTATTAAGTTCGCCATTTGTACTTACTTTTGTTTTGTGCAATAAAGTTTAAGTAAGTGAATATATAAAAAACGAATGTATGCTATTCTACCGGAATGCATATATAAAACGTTACAGAAAGTAAAACGTACGCATATTATATAATATATTATATTCAACTTTTCTATAATTTATTAGGTTATGGATGTGTCTCGTCATTAATGCACTTTTTTGAATCTGAACGTTTCAGCGTTACTTACAATCCAACAGGTAGTTTTAAAATGAGAACGAAACTCCGTTTATATGGGAAGGTGAAATTCGGCTGAGCTTGCTGGGGACTCTTAAGCGTTAGATTAGACCTGTAGAATATAACTTACAAGTCACTATTTACATTAAGAAAAGCTACTTTAGCATTTCTCTGGGCCTTTGTCCAGACAAGCGCTTACAATACAATAATTCTTTATTGCACACCAACAACAGAAACAATACAATAGAGCTTTAACATAAAACACGGTAGACTGCTTTTTTCTTTCTCGTGTGAAAGGATCTAATCTATCACTCGGGGAGTGCCCTTTATAAGGTCTTCGAGAGTGCACGTGGTTGAACCCAGAGGGCACTGCATCATGTGTTAGGTCGGTTGGAGTACGCCGCACTCGCAAGATGCTCCAAGCTGTTCAGGTCTAATTCCCCATCTCACCAGATTGTCTTTAGACCGCCCGACACCCACCATCTATCTGTTCAGGGACTTTCACATGATCCATCTCTCTTCAGCACCAGGCGTCAAAGGTTCCACAGGTATCATTGGTACAGAAGCCTCGTTCAGTTGCGATTTCCAAGCCCCAAGGCGGGCCTCTTGGGCAGTTTGGTGTTGAAGACTAGGAGTTATCAGGAAACGGTAGACAATGGGCGATCTTATCGCTAAGGAGCGATCTTTTCCAGGCAACCTTAACAGTCAGCGGCAGCGTTTAATGACATAGTGTGCCTGTGCAGTAACAGCCAAAAAGAACGGGACCTGTGCTAGGGCTAGTTACGTATTGTGTGACAGATTTCTCAGAGAACGATCGGGGTGAAGCCCAAAAAGTTGGACCATCGTTAGCCGTAGAGAGCCATATAAACCCGACGCAACTGACATATTCCGTTATGCGACGTAAATATTCAATACAGTTGTATACATGCTGAATTCTTTGTCGCACATAGTAAACTTTAATTGAAAATAAAACTCCACCTTCAGTGTTTTAGAGAATTTATGTATAGCCAAATTATTATTAATTTAAATTATGAGCATCCACACATTCCTATATAAAAATTATCCTATATGGGAAACTAGCTTCTGCCTGCGACTTCGTCTGCCTTAAATTCGTTTATCGCGGATAAGGGTACTTTTCCGGGATAAAAAGTAGCCTATGTCCTTCCCCGGGACTCAAACTATTCTCCATACCAAATTTCATCCAAATCGGTTCCGCGGTTTAAGCGTGAAGAGGTAACAGACAGACAGACAGACAGACACACTTTCGCATTTATAATATTAGTATGGATATAAATATATATAAATGTATTAAATATGTGGAGTATAAATAAACTTGCAATAAAGGTATTGATCTATTTTGTAATCTGAAGAGACAGATTAATAAATATTTAGGGAATAAGATTCGAATAAAAATAATTAAACTTTGTAAACGAAAAATGTACCTACTAGGATTTTTTACTGTTTTTTGTTTTAACTATTTATGATCTGCTCATTTATTACAAACTCGTTTGGACTCCATTCGTAGTGATTGTAATAGTTCTGGCAATAGGGTACATGCATGAATTTTCTTTATCGCTTTTCTTAACTAAATATCAAAATACCGTAAAAACGATTTCAAAATGTGAAATTAAAATTTAAATCGGCCAAGAAACACGCAAGGTATAGGCCTTTTAAACTGCTAATTAGACGGCAGAGAGGTCCGACATGTACTGTTACGTCATAGTCTACGCCGGCCATATAAACTCCGTATTAAATTCCGTTTTGCTAGAAAGAGATAGAATGAAATGTTCGATGGATTGGAATGATTATTTTTATAGTTATTCGTTTTTTTTTTGTCTACTGTTTGTTACATGAATGAGCTTTTAATAAAGCAAAAATTTAAATTCATGCATATTCCCTATTCACTGGGCAACTTATTAAATAGTTTAGGCTCCATATACTATAAGAGGATTTTACGAGCTGTTATGATATTATAAATCAGATCGCGATTTCGGTCGCATGGAATTTTCAATATATACAAACGACCCTAAGGAAATTCCTAAATACATGTCTACAGCTTTTAAAAAACAAGTGCCCTGAATTCAACCTTTCTATTACTAGTTTCATACTGCATTTTTTTGTAAATCGTTAAGTATGTCAACCATCAAACAATTTTATTAACTAGAAGGCGCCCGCAACTTCGTTCGCGGAGAAAAAAGTCATAACCCCCCTCTTTTTTTCTTAAGCATAGTTGGGTAAAAAGTATTCTATAACAATCTGGAGATACCCAGCTTACCCGTGTACCAAAAATAGTTGAAATCCGTTTAGCCGATTTAGCGTGATGAAGCCACAACAACACGTACAAAATAAATAACTTATTTCCCGTTCTAATCGCGGTCTCATATATTCAACAATCAGTGTTCAGGTGTGCGAAATGTACATGTATATCTTAGGATGATACCTAAGCTGTAACCCTTTGAATATTTTATTGCACACTTCAGCCATTTTTATTTACATATAAAAGTAAACTATCCATTACGTTAACTCATTACAAGTGCCCATGAATACTTGAAATAGCTATCTAGACGTTTTACAGCCAATCAAAGTCTCCAGCGATTTTAATACCGATTAAAACAGCCCTAAACTCCATCAGTGTGATCATAAGATTCATCGCCATTCCACCTGAATATTTCAGTATTATAAATATGACTTCAATGTCAACAAACACCTAGACTGTTTATACGTGTAAATTATAACTAACATTCAAGAAATAATGACGATCCAGTTAGTTAAAGTCTCATAATTTTAAAGAAAATATGATTGCCAGTCTTTGAAATCTGGAATGAATTTTATTTGCTTAAGCTTTTTAACCAACCAGCAATGAAAATTTAAAATGGTTTTCTTTTTTAAACAATCTTTTTATTTATTTATCATGCCAGTGTTTTGGAAATCATTTGTTATTAAAAATGCACTTTAACCAATCAGATCCTGAAATGCATTCAAAACTCGAATTCGCGCAGCGTGCGCGCGCGCTGCCGCCCGAATGAAAGCTAAGATCGGCTGAAAGTGTAGCAGCCGGGCCTGGCATCCGCCTAAAATGGGGAGATCGGGCGCGGTGGTGTCGTGTTCCTGGTATAAAACCCAACGGAGCACCCCGCCGCCGGTCAGAACGGCTTCCAACGTGAGTACGCTCGCACGTGGCTCGTGCGTCTGTGAAGTGCATCAAGAATCCGAGTGCATACGAAACCGAAAGTGACGCGTCAGCTGTTTATCAGGATTGTGGTGAAAGTGCTGGATTGTGTATGGTTCATGGTTCAAGGATAGATTGCAGTGCTCGCCGATTTCGGATCGATCGTTCAGTTCAATTGGAAAACATTGAAGACGTAGAGAGTTTTATGTTAACGTTGCATGCCAGTTTGATGTTACATCTTGAAAAAAAAAGCAATTGGAAACTAGTTTTAATTGATCATCAGAGGATGATTTTAAGCGATAATGATCAGGCCATATAAGACAATCTAAATCCAATTGACCCACCAACCAGCACCATAAAAGACAATAAACAATCTGATAATCGGCTGGCGTGGCTCCAGCGCATTCCGCGCGACGTAACGGTTCGGGATAAGCATAAAAAGGCGGTATTACGCAAACGTGAGCGTTGGCACCGTTCCACGCGCGACTCGGGTTACAGCCACAAATAGACGCACGCGCCCGTTCGCCAGTTCCGCTAACCCCCTCGGACTCCGCTAAACCTCGCGTTGTGTTCACAGGAAGGCTCAGGGCTGCTCTCGTGTCTCGACTAGCCCAGAAGTCTCGTTAACCCTACGAACATGCCGAAGCCAATTGTACAGGAGGGCGATGATCCCGATCCAACCCCGTACCTGTTCGTGTCTCTGGAACAGAAGCGCATCGACCAGAGCAAGCCCTACGATGGCAAGAAGGCATGCTGGGTTCCGGACGACAAGGAGGGTTTCCTCCAGGGCGAGATCAAGGCCACCAAGGGCGAACTGGTGACCGTCAGCCTGCCCGGTGGCGAGGTAATATCTTCAGCTTTTATGATCAGGTTTAATGCTTTGATTCTCGAATCTATCGCGACCTTGAGTTCTGATATCAGTGATAACAAAGCTACTATAAGTTGTACTTAAAATCACATTGAAATATTTTTAAGAAATATCTTTAGTCAGGCAACCATTAATGTATCAGCAATCAGAGCCTTAAACTTGAAATTTTGAAATCAGATCTTAAGTTACTTTTAATAATCAAACATAAAGCCAAAGTACAACAGTAAGATAAATAAATTATATTAAGTATTTTCGATATTTTAAGTTTACTTACTTCTCTTAAATGAGCAGGAAAAGACATTAAAAAAGGAACTCCTCTCACAAGTGAATCCACCGAAATTCGAAAAAGTCGAGGATATGGCTGACCTGACATACCTTAACGACGCTGCCGTTCTTCACAATCTGCGGCAACGATACTATGCGAAACTGATCTACGTAAGTAGGCGCCTCAGGCGCCCTTTCTATATTATGAAACTAATGTGACCATCTTTCCCACAGACGAAAGACTTCAAGAAGGATCTTGTAGGCCAAGTCAACCCGCCCAAGTACGAAAAATGCGAGGATATGTCTAACTTGACATACCTCAACGACGCTTCGGTTTTGTATAACTTGAAGCAGAGATATTACCATAAACTTATCTACGTAAGTCAGGAGCCGCGCCGGCCAGGAGTTCGAGTCTTGCAGTGTGCATGCCACGATCCCTTATCATTCTGTAGACACATTAGGTGACCACCTATTGATTCTTGAAGTACCATGTGCAATCTTATTCCATAGTAGGCTTTAAAGTTTAATTTGATTGAGCAATTTGGAACCTAATTGATTGAAACGATTCAGATTTTCAAAGCTATCAATCATTATACTCTCGTTTTAAACTAGCCTTCTACTATTGATGGTATTATTGGAGAGCTACCAAGCCAAAGATCAATAGCTGCCCATGAAGCGCAATTCGTTTTGGACCGATGGCTCAATTTGTATATAAATAGTGCGATGGATATCAGCGAGAGCTATTTCGGTGTCCGTTATTTCGGTCGCACTCAAGCTATGCAGACTGTATGCCAGATGTTTCAATCTAGAGCAAAAGCGGAGGCAAAAAACAATGTCGCCAGGTGAATCGACACGTTTTAATGCACTTTTTTTGTTGAATTACTATAACTTCACATGGTTTTACAAGTATCGAATGAAGTTGAATGTCTAATGTTTTGAAATCTAAGACAGTTGAGTGGAATAATGTGTTTACTCGTCCTGTATTCCTTCCTAAGAAGCCCTTCCGAGCCGCACTTGAAACCTTTTACATAGGACAAGTCGGAATTAGTCCAGCGATACCGGTGACTGGAGGACTGTGTGTTTCTTTTCTATCAGATTGACTATTTATTGTTTTTATTTTTACTTTCGATTTCGTTTAGCATTTAAGACAATTTTCTTTCATTGCAAGAAAGGTATCGATACAATACCCCTTGCAATTTTCCAGAGTTTTCGTTTCAGATTGTTTTCTTTATGTTTATGGTAGAATTATCAAACAATAAAAATATATCAGTAATGATATACATTTTAGGACTATGTTGAGCAGTTTTTGATACTTTTACCATTTTTGCGCAGAGACTCAAAGTATCGATACCGTACTGTCTCTGCGTTTGTGTGTCTACTTTAATTGGTTTTGAACCTGCCATTGTCAACTTCTTACATACATAATTCGAATCGGTGTCAATATTTCTATCATAATTTAAAATATTGCTTCTGAAATATTGCTCTGATATTGCTTCTGAAACTATTTTCAATATACGAACGTGTAATCAGTTGACAAAATCAGGATTGTGTGAACAAATAATATCATTATTCAAAATTATAAATCAAAATTTCATCACATTTTTGGATCACCGTGTTTCAGTGCAAAATTTTGACTTATTTATAAATACGAAATCTGTGCAATATGTACTGATTTCATTTACATAAAATAATTTCAACGGATTATATCGCGTTTAATAACACATTTCGAGTTCCCGACGTTTCGGGAGCTTCCGGCTTCCGAAACGTTGCGTATATTAACTCAAAATGAGATAATATACGCGATATAATCCGTTTAAATTGTTTTATTTAAATAAGCGATAATCGCGGAAACAGATGAAAATATTACTGATTTCATCTACAAAAAAGTTTCGTTGGCCATAATTAATATTCACAAAATTGACAGTGACGTTTCGTTTTAAATCAAACGAAGAAAATCCTTAATCATTGGCAAAAACGCTTCTCATCACACGTACCATCAGCCTCTTTATAATCTATATTATTTCCCTCTAGACGTACTCTGGTCTCTTCTGCGTGGCTATCAACCCCTACAAGAGATTCCCCGTGTACACGACCCGATGCGCCCGCCTGTACCGTGGCAAGCGCCGATCGGAGGTGCCCCCCCATATCTTCGCCATTTCCGACGGCGCTTACGTCAACATGTTGACCAACCACGAGAATCAATCTATGTTGATTACGTAAGTAACAAAAAATATCAACTTAGCACATTCCATTACAACAGACTTAAAAAATATCACTGTTAGCCATAATCGTTATCATGATATTTCTTCATCAATCAATAAACCATTGATCAAACTGCATAATAAGGCTTCAGCTGAAATTATACAACGCGCAAAATTCTAACTTCCGGCAAAATTTGCAAACAATCAAAATGTACATAAGCAAAATGTACGTGCCGTAAAATGTACTTCATGACAAATGTACAGTACGAAGAATGTAGTTACGGTAAATGCACATCACGCAAAATATATAAATAAAAAAATGCGTATTTCACGAATTGTTTAGTTGTATAATGCATAACACGCAAAATAAAATCAACTGTAACATTGTACAATTTGCGTTTGTACCTTTTAACGACGTATAAATGGCGTAAAATGTACATTATGACAAACGTACATTTTGCGTGTAGTTAGCATTTTGCCTGTTCGTACATCTTCAGCCGAAGCCCATAAAAATGTACATGGAAAATAAGGAAATATTGCACTTTGTTATAAAGTAATATTAAAAAATACACGATAAAAGTATACATACAAAAAGCACGTAATTGAAATCAAACCTAGAGTCTATATATGGTAATTGATTAAATGTGACAAAGATTTCAAGATTTTGGTCTACACAATGGCTAAATGTTTATACTTAGTACATACATATTAAATGTAAAGTAAGAAAAAATAACTACTATCTCATTAAAAAAAATACATGTTTCCTTCAACCCAAGAAAGACCACATGCTTAAAAGTCACATCACACAACTTACACGATCGTTCAACTAACGAAATCTTTTCAATCCCCAGCGGTGAGTCTGGTGCCGGAAAGACTGAGAACACGAAGAAGGTAATTGCGTACTTCGCCACCGTCGGTGCTTCCCAGAAGAAGGACCCGAACCAGGAGAAGAAGGGCTCCCTGGAAGACCAGGTCGTCCAGACTAACCCTGTGCTTGAAGCCTTCGGTAACGCCAAGACCGTCCGTAACGACAACTCTTCCCGTTTCGTAAGTATATCACTTAAACATACTGAATTTAAAATCATTTAAGTTATTGCTTAATTATATTTTAAATAAATAAATGAAATCTTAACTGAGGATGAAAACTTAGTCTTTAGTCGGCTCCAAAGTATTTCATAAAATTAACTTGAACCTAAACGAAAATCATGATGTTTTACTATCACGATCTTCCGGATTTTTATAAACCAATTAGAAGTATTATTATTCAAACCCCAGTCTTATAATTTTCATGACTTACGCTTAGATACTTTTATTTTTAAGAATTGAATATCACTATAACTTTTAGTAATGTTGGACACAAGACATTGTTATTTCACTCAAACTTAGATTGCTTGTTATTGAGCCATTTTTTTCCTTGCCCAGGGTAAATTCATCCGTATCCACTTCGGCCCCTCTGGAAAACTGGCTGGTGCTGATATCGAGACCTGTAAGTACTTTGAAATGATCTCTATCGTCAACCTTATGTTCTGCTTTTGGAAGAATTGATTCTAAAGTTTTGAATTTCTCTAGACCTGCTTGAGAAGGCCCGTGTCATCTCCCAGCAAGCTCTTGAGCGCTCCTACCACATCTTCTACCAGATGATGTCCGGCTCCGTCGAAGGACTTAAGCGTACGTATACATGACACATCAGCATTGACTTTACTTTTCTTTTGTAATGAGTCATATGGAGTTTAATCTCTCAATTATTACTTACATTTTTTGGTCCATGACTCATCATTGTGAACATTAGACATATGAACGAGATATATTTATTTTGACTATGATGATTGCAAATCGCAGCTAAATGAAATGATTACTATTTATCTCATACAATTTATACATTCCCTGTGCATATATTATACGTCCAGTGTTTTCAATTTGATTTACATTTTAAAAGTATTCCTAAATGTAAGAGTATTGCCATTTTGATTTTATTATTTTCAAGCACAAATAATAAGTCGAACGTTTAAATTAAAACTTATTCTTTATGTTATTTAAATTCAGTCTCGTAATTTACTGATTTGTTTTTTTACGTCTATTCAACACACTTACTCAAGAACACCATGAACACACAAACATTTCCCCTACACCAACCTACTTCAATGATAATTAACCTGTGTGTTTACGATACTTAGAGATATGTATGCTGTCAAACGACGTATATGACTATCACATCATTGCGCAAGGAAAAACTACCATCCCCAATGTAGATGATGGAGAGGAATGTGTGTTGACTGACGTAAGTCTAGCCTCCCAACAGTCTGGGAGGCTTTCCCGAGTTTTTGTTTTCCATCCGGCCGCCGATACGAAATGAAAACAGGCGGCTGGACCATCGCACTTATCGACTGGTGCGATCAGTAGCTTCAAAAGTGTGAATCCCTTTCATAAACTTTAAGGGCATTGATTGGCATGACTTAGTTCAGAGTGATTGCGCACCAATTATCATACGTGACTGTGATGGGTGTCCTTTTATAGAGAAGTGCATTTTGTCGAACGACGTCAATGACTACCACATCGTCGCGCAAGGCAAGACTGTTATTCCCGGCGTCGATGATGGCGAGGAAATGACGCTTACTGACGTGAGTCCAGAACCCGACAACTGGCTCATTTCATTCTACATCCTTCATTTAATTTCTTCAACTGTGTCTGTTGCTTGTTGCTTTGCTTACGGTGCCTGCCGCGCCGATGTATGTGTGTGTCAGACCTTGGCTTGATGTTCACAGAGATGACGATGCTAAGCAACCGCATCTCGGACTATCCCCTCATAAGTCAAGGGCAAACTCGAATACCGGGCGTCAACGACAGCGAGGAACTGATGCTGACGGTCGTAAGTGAACCGATGGACGCTTCGGACATTATTCGTGCACTGGACATTGAGCGATCTCTGACACGCACATGCTCGCCCCCTGCGTTGTCCAAAAGGGCTTTTTTGCACAGAGTTTGGTTACCCTCCACCCCCACAGGCTACCCGACACGTTAACATATGCTACACGATGAAATTGTTTAGGGTGTTCGTCAGTATTGGTATAAAGGGTAATGTTACTGAAGTGTTCCATATTGTTTGACCAACAGCCATGTGTTTCTTGTCCAACGACATCTACGATTACTATAACGTCTCCCAGGGTAAGATTAGTATCCCGGGCATGGATGACGGCGAGGAATGTCAGTTGACCGACGTAAGTTATCTGCAAATTGCAGAAGTTTGAGAGAACCAACGGAGGAATTACCCTGTCTGTGATCCTATACCATTACCTACATGAATGTTTGAATAGATACACCAAAAACTAGCTTAGTTATAATCACAGCCAAAAGGATTGACCTGGGATTATACATAGAATTTAGTATGATTTTGGTTTGGGGGTTTACATTTGCCTTACCATCCAACATTTAGATTCCTGTGCACTTAAATCAAAATGGACTTGTATGTTGCATCGCATAAAAAACAATAACGCTATTTTACTCCATTTTGACATTACTAACTCTTAATTATTGTTGTCCTGTATTACTTTAGATCTTCAAGTAAATATTCAATATTGCATTGCCCTACATATTGTTTAATTATTTCAAATAAACATTTATCAAATAAAAAAAAAAAACGATTAATAGTTTTTGTGATTACATCGGGCACTTTCCTATTATATTTTAATATTCAATTTCCAAGAAAGCCTCTACATGTTTTGTAATAAAAAAACTTTTTTCTAGGCGGATATTATTTGTATGTATTCTAATATGTGTTTTGTTAATATAGCAAGCTTTCGACATCCTTGGTTTCACCCAAGAGGAGAAGGACAACGTATACAAGATCACCGCCGCTGTCATGCACATGGGTGGCATGAAGTTCAAACAGAGGGGTCGCGAGGAACAGGCTGAGGCCGATGGCATGGAGGCAAGTTGCAAAATCTTATTACAATACAAAATGAAATAATAATTCTTACGCAAATTCAAGGGTGAGTGAAAGGTGTACATAATACCTAAAATATCAGCAATTTTCCAGACTCGAGGATAGATTTTTACTTGGGATGTTATAAAAAAGATAACACACACGTAAAAAATGAAAAGAAGGAAGATATGGGTGAAATCTAATCAACAATTTTCCAATTTCAGGAAGGTGAACGCGTTGCCAAGCTCCTTGGTGTCGATTGCCAGGACTTGTACAAGAACTTACTTAAGCCCCGCATCAAGGTCGGAAACGAGTTCGTCACCCAGGGTCGTAACAAGGACCAGGTCACCAACTCCGTCGGTGCCCTCTGCAAGGGTGTGTTCGATCGTCTCTTCAAATGGCTCGTCAAGAAGTGTAACGAGACTCTGGATACCAAGCAGAAGAGGCAGCACTTCATCGGTGTACTGGATATCGCCGGTTTCGAGATCTTCGATGTGAGTAACGCTGGAAAGACTTAGGCACAGTCCTAGTTCTTTATAGAAGGCTAGGGTTGAGCCTCATATGAAGAAAATTTCACAAAATCGGTTGAACGAAATCTACAATAAAGTGTTATTGCAAACATAGTAACATTTTATTGTAGTGCAGTCGAAATAAAATTGCTAGTAGAAGCGATTGTTTTAAAAAAAGTGTACAGTCAAAGACGGTCTAATCACCGTTGTAGACTTGAAAGCTAATAGCAACCGAATATCTTTTTGTTAATGCATTAAAAGCTAAATGGTACTTAAATTATATTAAAGGATCACTACAGTCATACGTTTCTTAAAACAATGCCCAATTAGAATATAGAAATTTAGTGTTAGATTATAGATAAAATATTGTAGAGTAGTTATATTAGTATCCAAATTTTTTATGTTAATATCCATTTGATTTCTTAGTACAATGGTTTTGAGCAACTCTGCATTAACTTCACAAACGAGAAACTGCAACAATTCTTCAACCATCACATGTTTGTATTGGAACAAGAAGAGTACACACGAGAAGGCATCCACTGGGAGTTCATTGATTTCGGAATGGACTTATTGGCGTGCATTGACCTTATTGAAAAGGTATACTGAGTGTAAAGCACGCTCGGTTGAAGGCAGTTCCATGTGTTTTGGCGATTAGCTTCTAGACTTTAGTACATCTGTGCCCTACTAACTAATCTCGTCGATAACTATAGCCTCTAGTATTTGTTAACTATATGTGGATTTACCTGGGTTTCGTATTGTTCATAAAAGTACAACGGTTTCGAGCAACTCTGCATTAACTTCACCAATGAGAAGCTGCAGCAGTTCTTTAACCACCACATGTTCGTACTTGAGCAAGAAGAGTACAAGAAGGAGGGCATCAACTGGGCGTTCATCGATTTTGGAATGGACTTGCTTGCTTGTATCGATCTGATTGAGAAGGTAATAGTTGGGAGGTGGTGGTTCATCCCGTCGATGCTGGAACTCAAGACGGGGATAGTTTTCAACTTCAAATATCGATTGTACCCTCCAGTCTCTGGCAGGGCATCATCCGTAGGGACTAAAACTAAACAGCTGCGGAATGTGATCCGTAGTCAATCCGTACCTAACACCCTTGTCTTAACATTCCACGTTACTTATCTACCTGCAGTTCAATGGTTTTGAGCAACTCTGCATTAACTTCACCAACGAGAAACTGCAGCAGTTCTTTAACCATCATATGTTCGTGCTGGAACAAGAAGAGTACCAGCGCGAAGGCATCGAGTGGACTTTCATTGACTTTGGCATGGACCTCCAAATGTGCATTGACCTTATTGAAAAGGTAGTTGGCGACAACGCAACGACAAAAGCTTGCCTCACGCCACAGGTTGCCCGAAAAAAGTAGCCTGCAATTATTTTCAGTTTCAACTTTAACTCCGGTCACTTCATTCGAGCACCCACCAATGCAACTTAATGTGTTAAATGTGTTTTTTATGTGTTCTTTCTGTTTATTTTTAATATTTTCTCACACAACGGCCTCGGAGTCTACACACAAATAATCTTAGTTGTTTAACAGATACGATTATTTTTTCCATGTAACGCGCTCCAGATGAACGGGTTTAATCAGCTATGCGTTAACTTTACGAACGAAAAATTGCAACAATACTTTAACCATTTCATGTTCGTGTTAGAACAAGAGGAGTATGAACGTGAAGGGATCCAATGGACCTTTATAGATTTTGGTATGGACCTTCAAGCGACTATAGAGTTAATAGAAAAGGTATTAGAATTCATATAGCTTGAGATAGGCGCGATTAGACGAAGCTTGGGGCTGAGAACGTCTCCCGCAAGTAAACTTCTGGCTGATGTCCCTTGCTCCGTGGCAAAAATGCTTTGCACACACGCAATACCTCAATGGAAGCTAAACGCAAAAGTAAAGCAACATTCCCGCGAAATAGTACAGACTGTGTTAGTATATCAATAATGTCAAAATATTCTGTAATATTAAAATCTCTAATACTTTTTACGGTATAGATAATGTCTACTAAGTAGCGTGCTAGTTAGATCATGTCATTGGATATATTGATCATGTTGATATGTTTATCGCAGACTGTGCCCACACCGCTGTTAGGATCGCACACTTGCAAAAATACAGTATATGTAGTCTAATCCGTTATTTTGTATAACGTAAAAAATATATAAGTATCATTAACTGCACCAGTAATAGTATATTATTTAATCTGAAATAAACTTATCGAGTATCAAGCTTAGTAAAACATGGCTTTGTAAACAAGCACAAACTCAACGATGTTAAATATAGAATGTTTAAATACACACGCAAATAGAAAAACACACGGAATACTAATGCATGTTGCTTTCTCGATAACGCATAACAGACAAATTAGATAATCCCCCTAGTAAAAGCTTTATTCAATAATAAATTCAATTTCATGCAAGATAAATTCAGCCCCTTCCCCAGTAGAAACTGTTGTGACTCAAAGTAAATATTCAAAAGCTCTAATCGTTTAATCTCTGTTTCATTGTATTTTGGTTTAATCTATCCACCTTTTCATGATAAAAGTACATTTGTACTACACTTTGTAAAACTAGCATTTCCAGGAAAATCGCGCCCGCGACTTCGTGTTCTAATACCACCGGTCCGTTTCCAGCCCATGGGTATCCTCTCCATCCTTGAGGAAGAGTCTATGTTCCCCAAAGCTACCGATCAGACCTTCGTTGAGAAGCTAAACAACAACCACATGGGCAAGTCGCCCCCGTTCCTGAAGCCCAAGCCCCCCAAGCCTGGCTGCCAGGCTGCCCACTTCGCCATTGGCCATTATGCCGGCAACGTAAGTATCTTAACAATTACATTTTCTTACATTTACTATAACAATCCCTTCACTAAAGTAAGTAAAGGAACAATAATTTCTACTTCTTGAATTTCTTTATTATCACTCGTTTTATTTTTGTTTAGCGTGAGATGAAAATTGTATATCTACAAGAGAGTCAATATCAGACTTTTCCAAATCATTACATCATCAGTTCTACTCAGATACCTAGTCACTAACTTTGCTTTCTTGTGAAACAGGTCGGCTACAACATCACTGGATGGCTTGAGAAGAACAAGGATCCCCTTAACGACACCGTCGTTGACCAGTTCAAGAAGGGAGTCAACAAGCTGTTGGTTGAGATCTTTGCTGACCATCCTGGTCAGTCCGGTGGTGCTGACGCTGGTGGCGGTGGCAAGGGTACGTATCGATCAACTTATATCAAGTAAATCTGAATTGGAAATTGATTATATTTCACTTTGAAAAGTCCCTTATAGCCAATTTTATATCTACGAAGAAAAACAGGTACCATGAGCTGCATACATACCTACTGTGAACATATATCATCGGACCATTTACCAAATGGGTGAGATAAAACCCAGGCATCATCAACCAAAATCAGAACAATACTTCACTGATCTTGGACTTGCTCACAAATTAATTATCATTTTACATTATATTAATTGTTTTGTATTACATTTACTCTTATATGTTTATATCTCATTGTCACTTTTCAAATAAAGGCGCTGGAGGCAAGCGTGCCAAGGGTTCTGCCTTCCAGACCGTATCATCGCTCTACAGGGTAAACTCATATACAATGAAAGTGATTTGCTTCACTGCCTTCAACGTAGCTTCAATGTATCGTCTATCATGCTTGAGACTCTCCCTTGTATAATTACCACAGATCTCAGCTTTGCAACACATCCATGGAGTGATCTGTGGTATAATCAGGGTCAGTCTCACACGCTTTCACATATCTTGTCGATGTCAGCATATGTTTTACAGCACAGCTCATGTCGCCGATAGTTTTTGGTTAGCCGTCGAGTATTATCCTGTCTGTTGCCCTTGTGATCGTCTTAGCACTAATCTTTGCTTGTTTATAATGTACGTCCGTAGGCGGTCGCGGTAAGAAGGGTGGTGGTTTCGCTACTGTCTCCTCCGCGTACAAGGTTCTTAAATTTATTTTATAGATTGGTTTGTTCACTTTGATGTAGTTCCATACTCACTACATCATTATTACAAATTGTAGTACTTACTACGTTTTGTAGACGTAATTTTAAGGGTAACATGAAAATTACCTTTTGGTTTTATGTTTTCAATGTTGTAACGTTTAACATGCACTATGGTGAGTCTCGTATTTGTAGATGCACTGTGGAGTGATTACAGGCACAGCGCACGACCCCAGAACATACCGTGCTATTCACCGCTGGGTGTATGCTTTGTGTTTGTGTGTTAGATTGTATCATCATAACAAGTTCCGTGTGTATTTTTCACATCCTCATCTCATTAATGTTGTACGTCAATATTCATTTCCCATCGAGTGTCGCTTTTTGTGTTATTCGCAGACATTTCTGTTCGACAAAAAGAGAAATGATCTGATTGTATATTACATTGGCTTTATAATAAAAAAGTACTTAAATACCGCTTTTTGTATTAAGCAAAATCATAATGTTCGTATATATTAACTTTGGTATCACGTGCAGGAACAACTTAACAACCTGATGACGACTCTGAGGTCTACCCAGCCTCACTTCGTGCGTTGCATCATCCCCAACGAGTTGAAACAGCCTGGTGAGTACTACTTATTACGTCTTATTCTAAAGACAGAAAACTCCATTTGAATCTTTTTATCTATATTTTACGCAAATATTACGTAAATGCTAAAAAGTAGTCTACACCAGTAAATTGTCTCTTTCTTACAGTGTTTAGTGTCATTACATTCACAATCTTCTACATATCTGGGGTGTTGTTTGTACCTACAAGATGAATGTGTGACACTGTGTTTGTCTGCCAGGTCTCATCGACTCCCACCTTGTGATGCACCAGCTCACCTGTAACGGTGTGCTTGAGGGTATCCGTATTTGCCGTAAAGGTTTCCCCAACAGGATGGTCTACCCTGACTTCAAGCTCCGGTAAGAACAAAAATAAAACTTCAAAATAACTCGAAGAATTTATATTACTACTATCAATTTAGTATTTTATGTGTCTGTTTTGAATATCAAGCCATGATATTTATTTTGATAAGTGCCAAGTCAAAACAAATTTCTTTTAGTGCTGGAATTTTCTGGAGCAACTATTCTGGTAACAGCTGACGTGCTGACGTCATCAGTCAGACTACAGTACTTTACAGCTATGAGTAACACTTGCTGAAATAACATAGATTATTCACCTGCTAAAAGCGTATTATATTATTGCAATTTACTTTAATTAGGTGTCATAAATTTGAAATTACTTGGAGAGATCCTGTTGATTTAATTGTTGATGTTCGACAAACAGCTACATGATTTTGGCGCCAGCCATCATGACACAGGAAAAGGATCCTAAAGAGGCGGCTAGGAAGTGTCTGGAATCAGTTGAGCTCGATCCTGAGAGCTATCGTATTGGTCACACCAAGGCAAGATTATCATGGGGATTAGAATGGTTTTAGCATGGAAAAGTAGAATTGAGGACAAACTCTAAAGAATAGAGTTAATTTGAACCCTTTTTGTTGACCCTTTATCATGTTAGGTCTTTATTTTTAGAAGGTTCCTGGGACCCGTGTCGTTGTTAATCATTGCACATGAATTGCGCCCCATACCCTGAACTGTATGCAATGTGGTTAACAACTCAACGGTTTTTATACATTATACCTTACTCTTGCCCTACCCTATATACACCTAGCACGCTCTTTCTATATTTATATTCTTATCGACTTTCCCTCATTGTGTGGATATATTTTGATAATGTAGCTACAAGATCCTGGCCCCTCAAGCTGTGGACAAGGAAACCGATCCTAAGAAGATCGCCCAATGCATCCTGGACGCCACAGGCTTGGATGTCGAATCGTACCGTCTCGGTCACACCAAGGCATGTTCATTCGGTTGCGTAGTTAGCCGCTTTGGAAAGCAAATTGTAAACAAAACGCTTAGTCAAATTACTACCACCATTTACAATTGGCACAGTAATTTGATATGTAAAACCTTAAGCCGCTTTAGGAGCCTTAGAGACAAGGCTTCCGTTTGGTTTTCCCCTATCCTGTACCTGTACACACACAACACAAACACACTGTTATATTTTTATATGCTCCTCAAACGCAGATACAAAATTCTGTGCCCGGGGCTCATCAAAGAGCCGATCTCGCCAGAGAAAGCCACCGAGAAAATTCTCGAGCAAACCGGCTTGGATTCGGAGTCTTTCAGACTTGGAAAGACTAAGGTAGACTTAGAGCATGCGTAACAACACGTACACACTTTCCGATACTAACTTCTCTTGTATTCTGGCTCTTTCTGTTTCGTCTATACCTCGTCCATGTCTGTATGTAGTTTTGTTTTCTAAACTGTTTCCATGTCATGCTGCTTCAAAAGTCTCGTTTTTTGAGATTACTGACGCCAACTCCCCACTAACATTAAATGTGATTTTGATGTTACAGCAAAAAAATAAAACAAATTTGAAAGCATGTATTAGAGTAGTTTCAACATCAGTGATTTCTAGATTTTACTAAACAGTGTTGCAAAATTTAGGGTCCGTAGACTTGTTCTGACTTCGCGGTGTGTTTAGGTGTTCTTCCGCGCTGGTGTCCTGGGTCAGATGGAGGAGCTGCGTGACGACAGGTTGTCCAAGATTGTGTCTTGGATGCAGGCCTACATCCGCGGTTACTTGTCCCGTAAGGAGTACAAGAAGCTGCAGGAACAGAGGTACAGTAACATTACCATTACATTTATATCGTAGCAATACCTACGTCTATACTAAGTAATATTGCAATTCTAAACTAAGTCATAATACTCGTAAATTGAAAGCAGATAAATAATAATCATTGCTCTTGCACATTTCTATATTTTGTTTCAATTAGAAAATGTTTTGTTAATGTTATAGTTAATATTGATATACTTTTGTTTCTTAACTTTTTTTTATAACTACGTGTTTAATTAATTAATCGATATAATTTTAAAATTTATCCGCGTTGTCTCCATTTTTTTTCAATCATTAACTTTCAACGAAAAATGAATAGGTAACTGTAAGCATACCATAAGTGGTAAAATACGTTTTCTAAATTTCCTTTACCACCATTAGGGTCGCCCTCCAAGTTGTCCAGCGCAACTTGCGCAAGTACCTGCAACTCCGCACCTGGCCCTGGTGGAAGCTGTGGCAGAAGGTCAAGCCCCTCCTCAACGTCACCCGCGTCGAAGATGAGATCGCGGTAAGCATCACTCAACGCATTAACATGATGGAGCACTCTGACCCAATAAATAATCAAATTTAGCGGCGTGAATCAAGTACGCAAATAGCTGAGCCGACCGCGCCCACCTGCCCGTTACGTGACACCGCACCTGCGCGGCCATTTCTGGAATCCCCCACTCCCCCTTACTAAGTAATCATGCGCGTGGGCGGCTATCGCGGGCTGGAAATCTCCAGCGCTCCTGTCAGTAGTCGAGCGGTCGGCGGGCGCACGCTTAACTCCCCTAACGAACGAACCGACATTCCTGATTCTCAATAAATTGATGTGATCAATATAAACAATGGCAACGATACACGTTTCGGAATGGGACGGTGTGGATAAAAGTGTGGTGGAATTGCAGAAACTTGAGGAGAAGGCTGCCAAGGCGCAGGAGGCCTTCGAGAAGGAAGAGAAGCTCCGCAAGGAGTTGGAGGCGCTCAACTCCAAGCTGCTGGAGGAGAAGAACGCTCTGCTCGGCTCCATCGAGGGCGGTGGCAAAGCGCTGTCTGAGACCCAGGAGCGCGCCGCAAAGCTCCAGGCCCAAAAGGCTGACCTGGAGTCCCAGCTTAGGGTAAGTTGCAAACTTTATAGTATTTTCATAACGAACTTCAGAATAAAGAACAATTTAAAAATTGTTTTAGAATACATTTATACAGCCTAGTTTCGAATTCTTTCGTTACTCGTGGTTGCATGATTGAATCCGTATGAATTGTTTTATTTAAATGAGTTAGAATAGTGTAATTGAAATAGTAAAATATACGTAGTGAAGAACTTTTAAAACAATCTTTGCTGGATTATTTGTTTAGCACAGTTTAGTTTTTCGCAAGATATTGATAGTAGTTTTTAAATAATTACGTTGTTCATAGCAGCATAATTGAACTCGGTAAAAGATGTGACATCAATTGACATAGCAGTGAACATTTAGGTCGCGAATGCTTAGGCGCTAGAATAAATAATGTGCCTAATTAGTTTAATTAATTAGCTGGGATTCCTGCGGTGAGTAAACACGGTAGACATTAGTCGACATACCGCGTTACAAGCCAAATATGTAGCCGCTACACTGTTGCAAAGCCACAAAGTTTTCTCACGTATTTCTTTAAATAAACACAGTTTTGTTTATACGAAAAGCAGCTTGTGGAGTTAAAAATAAATTGCACGTCTGCAAGTTGCACGATTTTATCGCAAACAATTAATTGCCACTATTTGCCGATAGACAGATTCCAGACACGTTAGGTGTATATACGAAAGCAATTAAGCTAATTTTAAATTGTACACTTTTTAAATACTGAATACTGATTCGAGCACTTGTTGCTGTAGGACACCCAGGACCGCCTCACCCAGGAGGAGGATGCCCGCAACCAGCTGTTCCAGAACAAGAAGAAATTGGAACAGGAGGTCTCTGGCCTCAAGAAGGACGTCGAGGACCTCGAGCTGTCCGTCCAGAAGTCCGAGCAAGACAAGGCCACCAAGGACCACCAGATCCGCAACTTGAACGATGAGATCGCCCACCAGGACGAACTCATCAACAAGCTCAACAAGGAGAAAAAGATGCAGGGTGAAACCACCCAGAAGACCTCCGAGGAGCTCCAGGCCGCCGAGGACAAGGTCAACCACCTCAACAAGGTCAAGCAGAAGCTCGAGCAGACCCTCGACGAGCTGGAGGACTCTCTGGAGCGCGAGAAGAAGCTGCGCGGTGATGTTGAGAAGCAGAGGAGGAAGGTTGAGGGTGACCTCAAGCTTACCCAGGAGGCCGTCGCTGACCTCGAGCGCAACAAGAAGGAGCTCGAGCAGACCATCCAGCGTAAGGACAAGGAAATCTCTTCCCTGACCGCGAAGCTGGAGGACGAGCAGTCCCTTGTCAGCAAGCTGCAGAAGCAGATCAAGGAACTGCAGGCCCGCATCGAAGAGCTCGAGGAGGAGGTTGAGTCTGAGCGCCAGGCTCGCGCTAAGGCTGAGAAGCAGCGCGCTGACCTGGCCCGCGAGCTTGAGGAGCTCGGCGAGCGCCTTGAGGAGGCCGGTGGTGCTACCTCTGCCCAAATCGAGCTCAACAAGAAGCGCGAGGCTGAGCTTAGCAAGCTGCGCCGCGACCTTGAGGAGGCTAACATCCAGCACGAGTCTACCCTCGCCAACTTGCGCAAGAAGCACAACGATGCCGTCGCCGAGATGGGTGAGCAGCTCGACCAGCTCAACAAGCTCAAGGCCAAGTGAGTATCATTGTTGATTACAATAGTCTAGACCAAGTATGTATGTATGTTGGTTATTAACCAGTTGCACAAAAGTTCTCAGTATTTCATCATGACTGGCCGTCACTTCTAGAATAAAAAACTGACAGCCCAGTAATGGTGGTAATAAAATTAATTAACATCCGTGCAGCTGGGCAATTTAATGTTCTCCTAATTCCAAAAAACTGGAATGATGTGATAGATCATAAGATTAAGGAAACGAAAATAATCTGTGAAATAAAAATAGTAGTTTAAATAGTAATTGGGACTTCTACGAAACCAGAGCTAAATATATCGCACCCATTACGTGGTAAATTTTATAAACATCAGCATTAGCTGTTTATAAATACTTCTAATAAGCAACGGAAATTTAATCTTGTGTGAGTCAATTTATTGGACTCGGGATCTTTGGATGCTCAATATTAGGATGCCTTTTCAATGGAGGCAATCTAGTCTTGGACTGGGTTTCTATGGATGCTCAATGTTGGGATGTTTACTCAATTCTGCTGCAATTCAGGGCTGAGCATGACCGTGCGTCTTGCTACTCGGAGCTTAACAACACGCGTGCTGCCGTCGATCAGGTCGCTCGTGAAAAGGTAACATGTCGTCCTTGAGGCATGTCTACCCAGGGTGACCCTGCATGCATCCCGAACCGTGGATGAACCACGCTCGAAGTGGAACCCACCACACATTCCCACAAACACAAACCATTAGATGATATTAATCATTTTTGTAATCCATCCAGGGCTGAGAAAGAACGCTCTCAGTACTTTAGCGAAGTCAATGACCTCCGCGCTGGTCTCGACCACGTGTCCAACGAAAAGGTACTAGAAAGTAACGTTTTGGCATCAGCAGGACTTTGCTTCGCTTTCGCCGGCATAGATGGAGTAGCACACGTCACATTACACACGTCCCATGTAACGAACTTAATAATGAATCATCCTAATCGTAAAGAAGCTATAAGCGCTTTGATATGACACTAACATATTACTAAACGATTTCAGTGATATTTTGAAATTAAGCTGTCAATACAACAAATCCCTTTAACTTAATTCATACTCAAAAGACTAATCTTAACTTGGAGGAACTAGAATCGACTATATACTAAACCAAAATGAACAGATTTGTGTTGCTAACCACATCAAACTAGATTTTAATATTGATTGACGAAGGCAAAATTGCTAAATCAATACTTTAGCAATTCTGCTTCGTTATTAATGTGAGCTCTTTCTTTTTTAAACCCTTTTTGAAATCCATGATCTTACAAAATCTATATTCAAGTATTAATATCAGTAACCAGACCCCCATTCACTTCATTCAAACTACTTGGACCATTGTTATAAGTCCTTTGCTTTAACTCGTTTTACTCTAATAGGCTGCCCAGGAGAAGATCGCCAAGCAGCTGCAGCACCAGCTCAACGAGGTCCAAAGCAAGGCTGATGAGGCCAACCGCACCCTCAACGACCTGGATGCCGCTAAGAAGAAGATGTCCATCGAGAACTCCGACCTTCTCCGCCAACTGGAGGAGGCCGAGTCCCAGGTGTCTCAGCTGTCCAAGATCAAGGTGTCGCTCACCACCCAGCTGGAGGACACCAAGAGGCTCGCTGACGAGGAGTCCAGGGTCAGTATCTAGATCAATCTAGACAAAGAACTAACAGGTTATGTTTTTTTGCGATATAGTAGGTAATGTTCCCTTTTTGTCTACAGGAACGCGCCACCCTTCTTGGCAAGTTCCGCAACCTGGAGCACGACCTGGACAACATCCGCGAACAGGTCGAGGAGGAAGCCGAAGGCAAGGCTGATCTCCAGCGCCAGCTTTCCAAGGCCAACGCCGAGGCCCAGATCTGGCGCTCCAAGTACGAGTCCGAGGGCGTCGCCCGCTCCGAGGAACTCGAGGAGGCCAAGCGCAAGCTCCAGGCTCGCCTCGCCGAGGCCGAGGAGACCATCGAGTCCCTCAACCAGAAGGTTGTTGCCCTCGAGAAGACCAAGCAGCGCCTCGCCACCGAGGTCGAGGACCTGCAGCTCGAGGTCGACCGTGCCACCGCCATCGCCAACGCCGCCGAGAAGAAGCAGAAGGCTTTCGACAAGATCATCGGAGAATGGAAGCTCAAGGTCGACGACCTCGCCGCCGAGCTCGACGCCAGCCAGAAGGAATGCCGCAACTACTCCACCGAACTGTTCCGTCTCAAGGGTGCCTACGAAGAAGGCCAGGAGCAGCTCGAGGCCGTGCGCCGCGAGAACAAGAACCTTGCCGACGAGGTCAAGGACCTGCTCGACCAGATTGGCGAAGGTGGCCGCAACATCCACGAGATCGAGAAGGCCAGGAAGCGTCTGGAAGCCGAGAAGGACGAGCTCCAGGCTGCCCTCGAGGAGGCCGAGTCCGCCCTCGAACAGGAGGAGAACAAGGTCCTGCGCGCTCAGCTCGAGCTGTCCCAGGTCCGCCAGGAGATCGACCGCCGCATCCAGGAGAAGGAGGAGGAGTTCGAGAACACACGCAAGAACCACCAGCGCGCCCTCGACTCCATGCAGGCTTCCCTCGAAGCCGAGGCTAAGGGCAAGGCTGAGGCCCTGCGCATGAAGAAGAAGCTCGAGGCCGACATCAATGAGCTCGAGATTGCCCTCGACCACGCCAACAAGGCTAACGCTGAGGCCCAGAAGAACATCAAGCGCTACCAGGCCCAGATCAAGGACCTCCAGACCGCCCTCGAGGAGGAACAGCGCGCCCGCGACGACGCCCGTGAACAGCTGGGCATCTCCGAGCGCCGCGCCAACGCCCTCCAGAACGAGCTGGAAGAGTCCCGCACGCTGCTGGAGCAGGCCGACCGCGCCCGCCGCCAGGCCGAACAGGAGTTGGGCGACGCTCACGAGCAGCTCAACGAGCTGTCCGCCCAGAGCGCCTCCCTTTCCGCCGCCAAGAGGAAGCTCGAGTCCGAGCTGCAAACCCTGCACGCCGACCTGGACGAGCTCCTCAACGAGGCTAAGAACTCCGAAGAGAAGGCCAAGAAGGCCATGGTTGACGCTGCCCGCCTCGCCGACGAACTCCGCGCCGAACAGGAGCACGCTCAGACCCAGGAGAAACTCCGCAAGGCCCTCGAGCAACAGATTAAGGAGCTCCAGGTCAGGCTGGACGAGGCTGAGGCTAACGCGCTCAAGGGAGGCAAGAAGGCCATCCAGAAGCTCGAACAGAGAGTCAGGGAGCTCGAGAACGAGCTTGACGGTGAACAGAGGAGGCACGCCGACGCACAGAAGAACCTGCGCAAGTCCGAGAGGCGCATCAAGGAGCTCACCTTCCAGGCCGAGGAGGACCGCAAGAACCACGAACGCATGCAGGACCTCGTCGACAAACTGCAGCAGAAGATCAAGACCTACAAGAGGCAGATCGAAGAGGCCGAAGAGATCGCCGCCCTCAACTTGGCTAAGTTCCGCAAGGCACAGCAGGAGTTGGAGGAGGCTGAGGAGCGAGCGGACCTAGCTGAGCAGGCCATCAGCAAGTTCAGAGGCAAGGGTCGCGCGGGATCTGCAGCGCGAGGAGTCAGCCCGGCGGTAAGTGTGCAAAAACATTTCTAAAGTGTCTAGAAGCTTTTAATTTTCTTAAATATCTTCGCTATAACTAAACTTTGTTCTTTCGTCCAGGCGTCCGTTAAAGGGCGCGTATAAGTGACCACGGAGTGAGATGTAAGTGCAGCTTACCCCCACGGCGACAGGAACGGTCGTTGCGCTAACCTGACCACCCTTTTACCCTTGAGCGGTTGAGATTATATAACAGCGGATTATAGGTACAGCGGACGAGCTGTCGGATCAGGCCTATTCTTGAATCTTGAAACTTCATCCAAAATTTGAATGCGAATCTCAAGCCTTCCATTTGTGCTGTCCGGCATGTTATCCTTGTACTCCCTATTCTCGTATAAGATACTGATTTTTTTTTCTTTTTACAGCCCCAACGCCCGCGCCCCGCCTTTGACGGCTTCGGTACCTTCCCACCAAGGTTCGACCTGGCTCACGATGATTTCTAAACGTTCCACAAAACCAAAACGGACTGTACAGATTTTCGTTAATTTAACATAATTTTTTTATACATAGCAGTTAAAACGCGTGAAACGAAAACTGTAAATTTATTTAAACACCAAAAAAAAACTTTATACACTTTAGTATTCTAATCTTTTTACGAAAAGCTATTTTGTAACTTGTTGATATTTATTTATTTATTGCTGATGTATGTATCGAGAGTGGGGGTGGGGGGCGCGCGAGGCAGGGGCCGCGATCCTAGAGACACGCCTTCCAGCCCCGCACCGGCGCCCGCGCCGCGCGCCTCTTCACCCTCTTGACATCTAATAAAGCGATATCGTTGTCATAAAACTTTTAAAAATTTGGTTTAATTTTTACCCTTACATACCACCCTATGCATACTCGTATGAATTCACAATTCTTATGAAAAATAGACAATTATTTCGACACAATGGTAACAAGAAATGCAAATTGCTACATACAAACAAAACGAAAGGTTTCTGGTGCAGCAGTTGATAGCAAAAAAAGTGATTAGGTAATGAAATTTGATCACTTACTGGAGGTGCCTAAATGATCCACACATTTGATATGGATAAACTATAGCGGTTTTAAATAATCACCGCACCAACGGATAATTAGGGGGGAAGAGAGTATGGCGATTTTGAAAATGTATATATAAGTGGACTGTATTCTTTTACGAACGATAGGGATAAGAAGCATATGCCACTAACCTTTTGCGTACTCTGAAGCTTTCTTCTTTGCCGGCAAAGTCCCAACACAGCCTGAGTCGTTCACAAGCACTTGGTCGCGCTACCCTTTATTTACTAATAAAAACGAAATCCACCACGTATTGCTATTGCTACTTTGCTGTAGAAATGAATTCTCTCAATGTTATTCAGCCCAAGTTAACCATTCATGTGCGAAGTCAAAAATTTGGTATTAAAATTGAAGCCGAATGAAATCTAGTAGATTCAATGGTCTGAAGAGGAAGCAGCCATCGAGAGAATGGCACCTGCGAACTCTTCGGACGATGAAGTGTTTCTCTCTACCCCGTCCCCCCTGAGGTTGAACGGTTCTGGTTCAACCTACCTCCGCAGTTCCTGTGCCTTGCGCAGTGCGTGCCCCCCCCCCCCCAAATCTAAGTGGTCGCGGATGGCATTCCCGTTTGTGGGTTTGCACTCCCCGCACTAAATCCGGTTACTGGTCAGGAGGTCTAACCAAACCTATCCAGTTCAAAGTCAGGTTCTAAAAAAAAGAGAACACTGGAGTGTACACAGAAGCGAACAGTTTCCGGTTACTCCGAATTAATGAACGGTCTTTCAAATTTATCCCGGATATAACGACCCAAAATAAGGCGTTAGGGAATAATAATTATCAAGATACATGCATACTTACAGACTCATCCATACTAATATTATAAATGCGAAAGTAACTGTGTGTCTGCCTAAGAAATTTTGTATGGAGTTGGTTTGTGATCCTGGAAAGGACATAGGATACCTAGCTTTATTCCGGAAATCGTCCTTTAAGGGAGTGAAATCGGACTTTTTAATAATAGACAGCTTGGATGGAAGAAAAAACATGGTTCGATGTTTAATTAATTTAATAACCTAATCTAGTATCACAATTCGGTTTGTTCCACTTAAAAATAGTTCCATTAACATCTCATATTCACTTAATATTTAGGAACTGTTCCTGAATATAACTAGTGACAATAAACTATAGACATTTCAATAACTAGTCATAAACTGACATTCTTTCACAATTATCTATATACAGTTAAAATATGTGATTCATTATTAACTACAATCGACTTGATGTCGTGAGCAAGTCATGAGCTATCGGGTTATGTATTCGACACGTCCAAAGTCATATAGCTCCCATACGCCAACTGTATTAGAAGCTAGCGTCTTTTTACCTGACTGCGTGACACATAGGATGGTAATGTGTTTACTGTGATCATTATTGCTAGATTTCTGCGGCAGAAATTGAAATCCTTTACTTACATAATAACTGACAAACTCAAATAAGTCAAGCTATTTTGCGACGATGGGACATGGGACAAAGTCAAGATCGCGATTGTTCCAGAAGTGCTCGGAGAAAAATCCTGAATATAGATCGTAAATCACTTGGAGCATACTCAGAACATTGGTGGTAAAGCATCCGGAGAAACATAAGTGTCTATTTATAACCGACGTACAGTAGGACCACAAATATAAGTTACAACGATGTACCTGCGCAGAAAGCATTTTTTGAAAACAGATTAATGAATTATAAAGCAGCGCGTTTGCGCGGGTAAAATCTGCAAGGCCCATTGGCTAAATTTTTGCGCTCGACGCCGGCGCCCGCCATTTTGTCTGGCGCCGCGTCAGTCGCCATGAGCGAGAGCACGAGTTCACCTGTCATTGCATATATGTACCGTACATATAGTGCAACAAGGTCTTTATTGAAATTTTCACACGTTTGGTTTCATTCGGTACTTGTTAGCACTCGTCGGCGTGACCGAAGATTGCCGTTGTAACTTAAATATATTTGTGGTACTACTGTACAACGTATTGACAGAGTCCCTGGTTATCCTGTATTCAAATTTTGTTAGAGATAATCCAAAAGAGAGCTCACAAAATATTGACATTGCCAAATTCTGAGATCTATAAAAATACTTCTTTTACGCGTTCCCGGTCAAATATTTAAGAAAGACACAAGTGAGAAATACAGCGGGCATATTACGACTTTAGTTCGTGTCTATTAGTCACCTTTTAACACGCGACAAATATTCAAAACCTTCAGTTTATTTATTACGGTGCGAGAGAGATGGTTGTCGCGCTCATTCGTGCCCACTGTTCTTTTCGGAAAGACGAATACCTAGTAGAAGTTCTTAGTGTTAAAAGTGTTGGGGTACAAAGCGTTGAAGAGCATCTCTCACGTGATTTTAGAAGATACTCTCGAACGTTTTGTCCTTTTACTGAAACTGGCCTGAAACACAACAACCAGTCTCAACAATTCAAACGGTTGATTTTGATATTGCTTTCTTTTCCCACCAGCTAATAATTAGCACAAACCAAACCAACAATCCAGTACCATTCAACTAGTCAGATATCACACAAAATTCGCTATAACTGACGCGATCCTGCTAAACCGTCGTAAAATATCATCTGGGTAACTGTCATTTTAGACCTTAACTGTACGTCAGGTGAGATCAAGGTCAAAAGTAAACTTTAAAAATGTGAATATTCCGTTTCGCAAGATCACACAAGCACGGGAACGCGGCGCGGGGCGCGATGGCGCGTCGATCGCTATAACGGTCTTTCAGCGTGCGTTGGTGCTCGTGGGCCGTTTGGCAACGAAGGTGGTTCTTGCAGCGGGAAGGGGGGGAGCCCGCCCCGCCCCAGTGCGCGTGCGTTGAGCTGCAGCTCGCAGGGGGCGGGGTCGGGGGCCGCGGGAGGCGCAGCCGCGGGGGCACCGGCTGATAGCGAAGGGAAGTGCTCTGATGGGTCGGTTTGCACTTGCCGGTCCAGGCACGAGCTTGGTGTACGGTCTGAAATAAATAATGAAGGGTGATTAAGTATATAGCTTAGGACTGGCGACCACACACTGGAAGACGCAGTGTAGTAGGAGGTACAAGTCAGTCTTATGACCTGGAGAAGCTAGAGCCTGCTGGATGCGGGCGGCGCAGAACCAGTCATGGTGGCGTTCTTGGAAGGCATATGTCCAGCAGTAGACGTGTTTTGGCTGAAGATGGTGATGATTTTTTTTGATTTTTTTTATTCATATACATATAATTTGTACAGGGTGTTAGTTTGTCTATCTTCGTTATATCTTCACTCTCTTGCTCAAAGGTTAACTGGAAGTGATCCCTAATAGGGATAAGTTCGCCTTTGTACTTATATCTTTTAAGCTTATTGCTTTTGTAACTGGTTACTATGTACAATAAAGTGTTTACATACATACATACATGATTACAAAACACTGGCTCTGATAATCCTGTCTGAGTCTATGAATACTTAACACAAAGACATAAAAAAAAGTCTCGACGTTCAAAAAATTTATTACCTAATCTTTTTTTTATGACGTAGGAGGCACACGAGTAGACGGGTCACCTGATGGTAAGCGATCACCGTCGCCCATTGACACTTGCATCACCAGAGGAGTCACAAGTGCGTTGCCGGCCTTTCAGGTGGGATTACGCTCTTTTCTTGAAGGCTTGAAGGCTTTATATATCAGCCACAAGAAGTCCACTGCTGAAAAAAGGTCTCCTCCAAGAATCTCCACAATAACTGGTATGTTTTACCCTTATTCAATAATTTACTATGATCTTGAAGACGCTGCGCTCCAGCCAGTCACGATCAGTGCTAAGAACTAATGTAACACCTCGTTATTTGACTTTGTCTAACGATCAGTATGAGGCATACCGGTAAGCTATTGAATTAGATTCGATTGCATATTAGCTAGAAAGGTGAATGGACGAATGAGATTAAGAAACAAGGGTCGTTGCGCTTCGACTGAGACTGGATTAGGTACGTCATATAATGTTAGACACCGTGATTGAACGTGGAGTGATCGATAGAAAACGTAGCGGTTTACGTTAGTATATTATATATTCTTTGGTAGCGGTGAGGAGGTAATGGATGAATGAGAGGGAGTAAGGAAAGATCATTGCACACCACCTGGAAGCGGATCATTTACACCTTTCCTTTTCTTTATTTCTTTCTTTCTTTAAGTTTGCGATGAGGTCTGTATCACACTCTGTATTTAATATTGGGTGAGACAAACGAATGAGAGGAAGAAAAAAACGGATCGCAATTCCATTGTGCTTCGGCCGAGTTAGGATCAGGTACTCCTAGAATAAGCACTAGTATCGCACCGTTGTCGAGCGTGGAGCGGTCGGTAGAGGGCGTGGCGGTGAGCGGCGCGCGCGGCGGCAGCGGCGCGGCGGCGCCCACGAGCGCGGCGCACACGGCCCCGCCCGCCGCGCCGCCCGCGCCTGCGCGCCAGCGCCCCGGCATCAGGCTGGCGCGCACGTTGCGCTCCGGCCGGAACAGGATTATGTACACCTGCAACAGAAGTCAAGATGGCGGCTTCATGACAAATAGTAAGGTTCAGTAGATCTTCATCCTTTATCAATTTGTTCCTGCCGCCCATTTAACTGATCTTTGAACTTACATCTTAAACTTGGTCCCACTACAAGAACAATGAGAACACCACTCCTGCGGGCCTATGATGGTCTCGTCTATAACGCGATAAATGATATGATAACGCGCCTGTCACGCTCGCACTCACATACGTGCCAGAAGGTGACGGCAGCTATGTCATTTATTTATCGCGTGACAAACGCAACCATGATAGGCCCGCTGAAGAGTTACACCCTTACTGTAAGTGGTATATGTTTACCAGTCAAAGTATCAATCTGCAAATGATCGAAAGGATTTTGTTACTTGTTGTTTTTTGTTAGACAGCTGAATCGATGAAACAGCGCTGGCGGGGATGATGTGTAAAAAGTGCTTCAAGTCAGGCTCAAAACACATAGAAAATTTGTATGACGTCGAAGACAGGCGTAGTACCTTACCTTAGGAGCAAACAGACAGGCGAGCGTCACGGAGGCACTGAGCGAGATCGTCACGGCGATGGTCGTGACGCGGAGTGCCACGTGACTCGCGGTGCCGAAATATAGCGGCACAAACGCCAGCCAGATCACGCAAGTCGTGTACATGGTGAAGCCTGCAATCAGAGGTCAGATATAGGTTAATATTATCCGTAATTTAAAGATATTTCAGCACAGCGTACACCGCGCCACGGGGTAGCTAAATGCCACACAGCACAATGCATCGTATGCGTCACACACTAGCACTGCTGCCTTTATAAAATACCTACCCCATAAGGGTCTCCAGGTGGGGTCCTTGGGTCGAGCGTCAACAGTGCGAGACGGAATACAAAGCTTCCGCACACTGCCGTAGACCTTATGTCCATATCGGGCGCGCTCTCTAAGCGAGTTCATAGCCCGACGGCCGCGCTGGTTGAGCCTACCTAGACACTTAACCCTTTGAACGCCACAGTCGGCTGTGGCCGACAACGGAAAATCATGCCCCAGACGACAATGTCGGCTATACCCGTCGAGCGTGTCAGTGAAATAGCGAACTACGTGCATTTGCGTAAGTTTCAAGTTCATGTTGGCGTCAAGATGGCGTGGCGTCTGAGTTGACAAATTTTACATTTACATTATTATTATTTATTATTTATTTATTTAGTGTATTCAGTCCGCCCGAGAGCATTTAGCTCTCATCATGTATAATACGTCCACGTATGCATCGTACACAAGTTCAGCTCTCTCCCAAGAGAGTACTTTCTGTGTATCAACAATATTCGCAAGTTGTACTCACCGATATGCTTGCTTTCGTTGAACGCTTCAGGTATCTTACGCGTCAGCACCGCGTATACCGTGCATGTGGCTATCAGAGCCGCGGGGTAGCTAAATGCTAGCGTGTATGATGCGTCCACATATGCGTCGCACACTAGCACTGCTGTCTCTCGAGAGGGAAGGTGTCGGACGGCCCGCGCAGGCGCCGCCGCCTGCCACACTCCCACGATCACCACCTAAGAGAAACGTTTTGAAAAACATAGAAAATATTATGATATTTCAGTTTCTTAATTATGTTTCCTATTGGCGTTGAGGCAAGCAGTATGTTAGCCTAATAATAAATTATAAATGGTTAGTCCTTTTGAATCCCGAATTATTATATATGGAAAATGATTTTGAATAACCTCTGCTAAACGCATAAAATACTTACTAGTAAAAACCAATTTTGAGTTTATCAGCCGTGCAACGGTTTTAAAACTTTCGATGCCAGTCCTTCTGCAACCTTTTGCGTAAAAGTTTATACAGGGTGTTTGGTAACAGGATGCAAAGTTGAAAGGAGGTGATAGTCACTCAAAAATTTCAGACTACATCGACAATAGTACGTTTTCACTGTAGGTAGCATTTCTTTGTATTTTTTTTTGTATTGTGAAATGTCTATTGTACACCATAAAAGTTATTTGAAACATCTGTGTCTAAAGAAAAAAAAAACTACAGCGATTTAAAAATAAAATAACATGAAAAAAAATGATTGAAGTGTTTTCTAAGGACGGTAAAAAAAAACTAAAATAGCCCCGGTTCTTCAAACCATTTAAGAAACATGCTTGGCTATTGCCCTTTCATTTAAGCTATCAAGCACGACTGTAGCTATCGTATCTTTAAAAATAAGCCACTTAAACCAACTAGAGAGCTAAAATGTTTCACTCTACTTGTGATACTTGTGACGAATCTAATTATGATTTTGTAATAAAACATTGGTTCTTAATACTAAGTTGGCGTTTACCTGACATTTGAAATGTTTTGAAAGGGTGAAGTGCAGTGGACAAAACTGTCACATGCAATTTTAATAAACAAAGGTTCGCGGTGGTGTGAAACAAAAGGGACCGATAGCGGCGGGCGGCGTTCAACAAAGATGACTCAGCCGTTTTACCTTTGAAAATAAGCTACCTGAACTGATAAGAGGGAATTTGTATTTCTTTTTACTTACGACGAAATGAAACAAAAGCATAAAAGTTAAGTTATTTATTTCCACACTTAATTTAAAAACAAGAAACAATCATCGATCGTTTTCAGAATAGACCCGCCGTTTCGAATACAAGCACGAGCCCGTCTTCTTATTTCCGTGGTGGTTGTTCCGAGAGTCATTTCTTCCCTCATGGTTTCGAACGCTGCTTGGATCTGCTGCTCCTTTCAACTTTGCATCCTGTTACCAAACACCCTGTATGTTCATCAGGGTTCGTAAAACACGAGCAAAATTCATCGAAGTGGGTCGTCACTGGTTGTCATACGTCATTTCAATAGTTTTTGCTCGCATTTTAACGATTCTTGGTTCAATATCATTATTAGGCTCTTCAACTTCGGCGTTCTTGGGGATTCTCTAGCGTCAATTTGGTCTCCGTCACAGGCCTAGGATATAACGGAGAATTTTTGTTGCTTATCAGAATAAAAAAATCATTTAACTGACCTGTACACCGACCAGCAGACTGCATACGCCGAGCTGTGAGCGTGGCGAGATGAACGCTGGCCGCCGCGCCGATCGCTCGCCTGCCGCAAAGATGCGGGCGATTCGGTTGGTCTTCGTCAGCAGCGCAGCGTACACTATCGTGAAGCACAAACCGGTGCCGAAGCTGTGAATAGGAAAGAGAAGTCGTACAAGATGTGTTATTAATATAGGAACTAGCTAGTATTAGCGTGGCGGCAGCGGCAAGCTTACCCGAGGGCCGGTTTGCGTCATTTTGGCTTAATTTTTCTTCAAGATCATCTCACTTCTCGGGTTGACACCGGACCGTTAACATCTACTCATGCACTCTTGATGATGGCGGAGAAAGGCGAAACACGTGTCGAGTATTATACTGTCTGGTGATGGTGTGTTGTATTTGCATGCGTATTTTTTGTGGAAACTACATGAAAATATGCGCATGTGAGCACAATTTACTCTTACATCTAAAGAAGACACTATTTCGCAGAAAATCAAAGAAACTATAATTTAATAATCTTAAACGCTAAAGTAACGCCTGAATCTGTCAATTATGGAAATTTAATCCCGATAGAAAACATACTTCTCGCTCGTATGAATAAAGAGTAAATGGACAACAGGCAGCGATACCCTTCATTCAAACGATGCCTGAACTCTCTTGTAAGTATATAGTAGTCTTTGGCCTGAACATCGTTGACTAATAGGGTGGTCTACATGGCCGGTATCAATGCAAGACTTTGAAGGCCGATTACATAAATATACAAAGAAAACTTCTAAGACTCAGGAACTATTTATGCTCATCACACAAATATTTGTCCTTACCGGGATTTGAACCCAGGACCTTAGCACAGTAGCTTAGCAGGCAATGTTACTGCCACTGAGCTAAACTGGGTCGTCAAAATATCATACAAAATGGGATCTACGAGTATATCGGGGATCCATAACGTCCTTTGTCATTGCGCATTTTTTTATGAAATTGTAAACTTTTTAGAATTGTTATAAAACTAACCTAACCTAGCCTAATCTATACAATGATCTTTTAAAAAATCCTGAAGAATTTACGGATTCTGAAATAAATGCGTTAGTACAAACGATACATTAAGACACGCGACATTACGACCGATTACTTTTTGCCGACCGGTTTAGCTCAGTGGGAGTAACGTGCCTTGCGAAGCTGAGGTCCTGGGTTCTAATCCTAGGGCAAATATTTGTCTGCTGAGCATACATATTTGTTCCTGTGTCTTGGATGTTTCCTATGTTTATAAGTAATATATTTATTAAATATATCGTCGTCTAGTACCCATAACACAAGCCTCATTGAGCTTACCATGGGACTAGTTCGATTTTTGTAAAAATTGTCCTGTAATATTTATTTATTTATTATTAGGGATTCCGAAGGAGACCCTAGAAAATGATAACTCCTGCGACTACTGACCGTTGCACAGCACAAAGTGCGTCGGTCGGCCGCAACACGAGGGCGAACGTGACGAGGTAACACATCAAGATGCCTCCGAGGAGCACGTAGCTCAGCTCCCGTCCACTCGCGCGCACCACTGGGGTGTCCCCGCGCCACACCCACACGCCCAGGACGAATCTGCACAAACAGAAATGAAAAGATATTCACAGGAAAGGTCTTACAATAGTAACATGATTCCTTGTATATTTTACCGTTAGGCAAACTGACTGTGAAAACTTGATTTAACTGTGTTTGCTTGCTATCATAGGGTACATGCATGACATTTTTTTATCGCTTTTCTTAACTAAATATCTAAATACTGTAAAAACTATTTCAAAATGTGAAATTAAAATTAAAATCCGCCAAGAAATACGCATGATATGGGCATTTTAAACTACTAATTAGACAGAGAGGTCCGATATGCACTGTTAGACGTCATAGTGCACTCCGGCTATATAAACTCCATATTTAATTCTGTTTTGCAAGAAAGAGATGGAATGAAATGTTTGATGGCTTATATCTTCGTTGTTATTATAGCTATTCGATTTTTTTTGTCTACTGTTTGTTACATGAATGACCTTTAAATAAAGCAAAAATAAAAATTCATGCATGTTCCCTATTCTTATATTGAATTGAATATTTAAGTATATAAATATATTAATATTTATTCATAGGACATTATTATCATTGTCATTATTAAATATAACTTAATTATTTACACAGAAGATGCAATTCATTTTTAGGGTTCCGTACTAAAGGGTAAAATGGGACCCTATTACTAAGACTTCGCTGTCCGTCTGTCTGTCACCAGGCTGTATCTTATGAACCGTGATAGCTAGATAGTTGAAATTTTCATAGATGATCAATTTCTGATGCCATTATAGCAACAAATACTAAAAACAGTATAATTTTATATCCGTCTGTCTATATCAAAATCCAATATAAAATGATCGAGCTCCGTGTACATTCTGCTTAGGAGTAGGGCTCTGCTAACACTGGATTTTCATAGATACGGCCATTTAAAGCGTATATTTTGTACGGAACCCTAAATGTGCGAGTCCAACTCGCACTTGGCCGGTTATTGTTATCAATTTTTTGCCGATATTCATAAACAATGACTCATCTGCCCGAATTCAATTTGCCCGACTGTTTCATTTAGATACTAGAAAAGTTATTTGACATGCCTACTCCGGAACATAAAATGTCATAATGATACGAATGCCATATGTATTATTTTCCATATTATTAAGTGTAATAATATTATTTAATAGAATATTTAAACGCCATACTAAATGCTGTTTCTTTCCAAATCCATCCTGGTTATGAATTTCCTTATTGAATTTCTGTAGAAAATTTCGAATACCTACTTGCAAGCATTTTGATGCAATAGTAGACTATTTACGAGTGTATCTACATGCAAGCAAGTATGCAAGCAAAGCATGCAAGCAAGCAAATATGCAAGCAAGTAATTATGGGACGCAGAATTTCATCTGCCATAATTTTGTTTCTTATAATTTCGTATGCCATACTTATTATACTCATTGTTTACCGTATTAATCATTTGCCATCATTTTGATGTAATAGTAGACTATTTAGAGTGTACATGCAAGCAAGCATGCAAGCAGAGCATGCAAGTAGACAATTATGCAAGCGAGTAGTTATGGGAAGTAGGTAGTTATTCGGGCAAATGAAAATAATTGCATAATTATGGGCAAACAACAGATAACTATTAAATACTTTGAACTCGTGTATCGTCATGTGATTGGATCGAGCGTGTGAAAATAATAAAGTATGCACTTTTGACATTGGCCTAAAATTTTCTTGCATTGGCTAGGTACAACATTTATAATACGCTTTGCGTCCGACAGCGGCATAGTTCCAAAGAATAATTAGCTCTCATTGGTAAAGAAACTTCAGTCACATAAGGCTCGTCCCACTTGTTCACAGTCGTCCGAATAATACCTACGCTTCGTAGTTCCCCGGGGAACCAAATACCGTAGGGCTCTGTCTTGGAAAGGAAAATTTACTAGGTATATCCGGGATATTTACACTGTGAAGAGGATGCCGAGAGCAGAAAAAGCCATGGCACCACGGGCGGCGGGCGAGGCGGGGCGCAGGTAGTGAGCGGGGAGCAGCGCGCAGTGCGTGCGCGTCGCGTCGGGCAGAGTGCCACGCGGGCACTCCCGGCACGCGGTCTCCGACTCCGGGGAACGGATCTGTGACACAAAATCAGAAAGTTTAGTAGAAACAATGTGGGCAATTATAATAAGAGATAAAAATCAATAACTTTTTATAAAAAAAAAAAAATTGTGACAAGCTAATAGGGAATATGCATGATTTTCTATTTTTGCTTTATTAAAAGCTCATTCATGTAACAAACAGTAGACAAAAATAATTTTTCGAATAACTATAAAAATAACAAAGATATAAGCCATCAAACATTTCATTCTATCTCTTTCTAGCAAAACGGAATTTAATATGGAGTTTATATGGCCTTTTCTTTCTTTCTTTCTAACATGTCGGACCTCTCTGTCAAATCGCCGCCTAATTAGCAGTTTAAAATGCCTATATCATGCGTATTTACTGACCGAATTTAATTTTAATTACACTTTTTGAAATCGTTTTTAAGGTATTTTCATATTTTGTTAAGAAAAGCGACAAAAAATTTCGTGCGTGTACCCTATTATAACCGACTGTACTTTTCATTGAACATCCATTCACTACTCATCGAGACGATTGTAAATAATCCAAATTCGGTACTTAGTATTGCGTTATTTTATTACAGAGTTCTTAGAACCACCTTTAATCATCGGATCAGCTCGATGGTATAATAATAATAATTGCATTGTCTCTAATCTCTCAGTCGCTTCGCCCGCGCGGTTGAGTGCGTACGTGCGCGAGAGTAAATATTCTCGTTGTGAAGATGTCGTCCACGATTAAGTGTGCGTCTTGTAATATCGTGATTAATGAAGTGTTGGCATTTTTGAGAAATAAAATGGAAGTCATGGACAGTGAAAGCTTAATAAGAATATGTAGTACGGGATTTCGTGCCGAAGAAATAGGAAAGGCTAAGTGTCTACTGTTCGAATCTATTGGTGATGAAAATAATAAAATGATCTCGAGAAGAAAAGAAAAAGAGAAACGTGACCTGGAGGACATGATTACTTTGTTGCAAAATACGAATGCGGAGAAGATCCCGATATTCGTCGCTAAAGATCTACATCTTCTACCCCCGGTTCATTTTGATCACCTGGATGCAACTAGAATTTTAAAGGATATACTAGTTTTACAATCGCAAGTGCGGAATATCAATGAGACGTTTGTCACCAAAGATCAGCTTAGTGTACTTCGAGAGGAGATGCTAAAGCAGGATAAACAGCGTAATTCAATAAATGGGATCGATAATTCCGTTGTAAGTGCGCCGACTGTCATGCCATATTCGAATGCGAAGGTTAACATGAGAAGAGGTGCATATTTTGGTTGCCCGAAATTAAAAACGACGGATCTACTTGACAGCGGCCCAATGGGATTGACCTTCAATAGCATATCGGGGTCAACGATCGAGGGTGAGCGAGCGGTCGACGACCGGCATCGATCCGTCTCTCCCTCACCAACTTCGCGATCGACGCATCTAGCCGTCTCGCCTCCGTCCCATAGCGCACAACAGCCGGCGCATAAGCAGCTGGGAGATAACGAACCGGTATCTAGTGCAGATAGCGTAATGGAGCGAAACTCGACGCTAATAAATGAAGATAATGCACCAGATTATAGGTCAATAATCGATGATAAAAAGGAGAATAAAGTGTCATATGCAAATACACTGCAAAAGGAGGGGGTTTGGAAAACAAATGACGATAAGGATGAATGGAAACTTGTGCAAAGAAAACGTTTTAATAATAAGTTTATTGGCGCCACGGGCTGTGCAGTTACATTGAAAGAGGCTAAGTTTAAGGCGGCGGAGGTCAAAGTCCCTTTGTTTATTTCGTACGTGCATACGGATGTAACTGATAACGATGTTATGAACTACATTTATGAAAAAACGAAGGAGAGAGTGTCACTGTCTAAAATAAGGATGAAGAAAGATAAGGGCTACAACTCGTATAAGGTTTACGTAAACAAATCTAAGTTAGGTATTTACCTGAGCGACCATTTGTGGCCTGAAGGGATAACATTTAGGCGATTTGTTTACATGAAAGCAGCTGACAGTATAGCTGGGAAACCGAGTGATCAAGGTCTTACTAACAACTTAAAATAATGGCTAATGTCTGCAAAATGGTAAGCTTTAACTGTAGGTCGCTAAAGAGAGCTATGGAGGGAGTGAGAAAGCTATGTAAAAGCGCGGATATTTTGTTTCTCTCCGAAACGTGGCTATGCCCATTTGACCTTCCATTGCTTGGTACAGTCGACAGCGAATTTGGCTGGACGGGAAAGTCGGCGGTGGACGTATCGTCGGGCCCCTTGATCGGAAGACCGTATGGAGGGGTTGGGGTATTGTACAGAAGATCTGCGTTTGAGCTGGCTACAGTAGTGGAGTGTAAAAGTGATCGAGTGTCGGGTGTGAAATTGACGTCGCGCGGAAAGTCGTTTTTAGCGTTCAGTGTGTACATGCCTACAGACTCTAAGGACAACGTTACGGAGTTCACGGATAGCCTAAGTGCATTATCGTCGGCTATTCTTGAAAATGGTGATGTTCAAGCGGTATACGTTATGGGCGATTTTAATGCACATCCGGGTGAGCCGTTTTACAATGAGCTAATAGCCTTTTGCTCGGAACAAAGTTGGATATGTGCTGATATTGAGAAATTGGGGCTAAAATCCGATACCTACACGTATATTAGTGATAGTCATGGCTGCAAAAGATGGCTGGACCACTGTGTAGTGTCAGTGTGTGGTTGGGACACAATTAAAAATGTATCGGTCATGCATGATGTGTTCTGGTCAGACCATTTCCCCATATGTGTAGAGTGCGACATAGATATTTTAAAACCGGTTTGTAATGTACCTTTTATAAATGTAAATAGTCAAATAATGTGGGGTGATCGCAACCAAGAGCAAATCAGTGAATATAGCGAAATATGTAATGAAAAGCTGAAAGAGTTGGATTTTCCTCCTCAGTTGAGAGAATGTTGTGATGGAGTTTGCCAAAATAAAGACCACCTCGCTATATTAGAGGATATGTACTCTAGAATAATAAATATTTTAAGTGAAGCGTCTAGAATGACCTATAGAAAACAGAAATGTAGAAAGGGAGGATATATAGCGGGGTGGAACAAATATGTGTCAGAGGCTCACAGGGAGGCGCGGCTGCGTTTTCAGATGTGGGAGCTTGTAGGAAAACCCTGCCAAGGTGAGGCTTTCGAACGTATGTCACTGACGAAGAAGATTTTCAAGTCAAGGCTAAAGTGGTGCCAGGATAGGCAAGACCAATTGCGAATGGACAGCCTAGCCTCGGCGCACAGTGACCTTGACTTCAAAACCTTTTGGAAAGGCACGCGCAGTCTGAACGTAAAGCCGGGCCTGCCTGTGAGTGTGGACAACAAATGTGAGCCCAATGACATTGCTGAACTCTTTAGGGAACATTTCGAGGTCAAGTCGCTTCTAGGCGCTGGTTCTTGTGCTGCAGACAATACTGAGACGGTCGCGGCTGGGAGAAGTTTTAGTTTCACGGCAAAGATGACGGCTGCTGCCATTAATAAAATGCAGAGAGGAAAGTCGCCCGGCCACGACGGTCTCAGTATCGAGCATTTTAAGTATGCAAGTATGCACTTACCGAGAGTATTAGCCATGCTTTTTAATTTCTGTCTTTGTCACTCATACTTACCGAACCAGTTAATGAAAACAGTAATTGTTCCAATTGTGAAGAATAAAACAGGTGACCTCGCGGATAAGGCTAATTATCGGCCGATCTCACTTGCGACGACAGCTGCGAAAGTGCTCGATAGTATGCTTGACTCTCTTCTTGAGAAGCACCTAAATATCCATGACGCGCAGTTCGGTTTTAGGGCGGGGCTGTCGACCGAGAGTGCAATACTTAGTCTGAAGCATACTGTCGGGTACTACACAGCCAGAAAAACGCCTGTTTATGCCTGTTTTCTTGATTTATCCAAGGCGTTCGATCGCGTGGACTATAATATTCTTTGGAGGAAACTCGGGAAAACAGACATGCCCGGTGAGTGTGTAAATATACTCAAATACTGGTACACAAATCAGTCTAATCAGGTGAGATGGGCCGATGCACTGTCTAGTGAATATCGGCTGGAGTGTGGTGTTAGGCAGGGTGGGCTAACGTCTCCCAAACTGTTCAACTTGTATGTGAACGAGCTATTAGTTGGCCTTAGCAGCATCCATGCGGGATGCTATATAGACGGCATGGCTGTCAATAACATAAGCTATGCCGACGACATGGTGCTGCTGGCGCCATCTGTTGGCGCGCTTACGAAACTGTTGAGCCTTTGTGAGACGTATGCCCGGTCCCATGGCCTACAGTATAATGCCAAGAAGAGTGAGGTGATGGTGTTTAGTGCTGGGAAAATTAAGCCTTACCACGTTCCACCTATTTCGCTGGATGGTGAGCCGTTGACGCGAGTAGAAAAATTTAAGTATCTAGGTCACATTATTACGAGTGACTTAAATGATGACCTAGATATTGAACGAGAACGAAGAGCGCTGTCGGTTCGTAGTAACATGCTGGCCCGGAGGTTTGCTCGTTGCTCTACGGAAGTGAAAGTCACTCTATTTAAGGCATACTGCCAATCCTTTTACTCGAGTAGCCTATGGACCAGGTACACGAAGCGAGCCTACAGCGCCCTCAGAGTTCAGTACAACAATGCATTCAGAATGTTGCTGGGCCTGCCACGCAGGTGTAGTGCGTCCGGCATGTTCTGCGAGATGCGCACTGACGGCTTCCAGGCCATCATGCGCAAGAAGATTGTGTCTCTCCTAGGACGGGTAAGGCAGAGCTCCAACAGTATTCTGAATGCAATTGCTGACAAATATGATTGCCCAATATTAATATACTGGATAGGGCAAGTCAAACCGGTGGCTCGCACTATCTATTGATTCTCAATTTAATTTAATTACACAATTTTAATTTTACTATTTTAATCTGTTTATACAATTTTAATTTGACAATTTTATTTTATTTCCTTCATTTCATTTTATTAGATTTAAAATTAATTACTTATTTTGTTCTTATGTTTGTAATGTGACATTTTATTTTATTTTAATTGGAATTTTGAAGGAATTTTATTGAAAATTTGTTTTAATGTATTAACTTATTTTATTAATTCTCAATTTATTTAGTTATACAATTTTAATTTTACAATTTTAATCTTTTTATACAATTTTAGTTTGTCAATTTTATATTAATTTCTTTATTTCATTTTATTAGGTTTTAAAATTTATTACTTATCTTGTCGTTGTTTTTTTTTTTTTTTGTAATCAGACATTTTATTTTAATTGGGATTTTGATGGAATTTTATTGGAAATTTGTTTTTAATGTATTAACGTATTTATTATTATTTTTAAACTAACATAGGTATAAGTATTTTACTAAAAAAAAATAATGTATGGATCATAGTTATCTGAAAATAAAGACTTATTATTATTATTATTATTATTATTAATCTTACGTAATGTACGCCAAAGTTTAGCTCAATCGGAAACCGGGAAGTGGGTCAAATTTAACTTGAGTTGTTGTAAAAAAAGTTAATCTTTGACTCGGACAAATATAGGTACATATACATACAAACATTTAAATTTAAATAAAAGGTTGTAACGATAAGACAACCCTGAATCTTTTTTATACAGTGATAGTGACATTTTACTAGCTGCATATTGTTAAACATGATAATCAGGGGGCTACATTCGGTTTTAATGGGGAAAGGATGAAAATTTTCAAAATTCTTGAAATTTTGTTTATAGGTAGGAATAAGTCTCCTTATCGTTAGAAAAAAATTACAGAATTTTCTGTGGCTTAGAAAAAAATAAAAAGATGAAAAGGTGTTTGTGGGCCTATATGACAGCTTATACGGTACGGCAAACAAATGCACCATTGATGTTTTCGATTAAAATGGCTGTAAATGTACTGTTATTCTTGCCGTACCGTATAAGCTGTCATATAGGCCCACCAACACCTTTTCATTTTTTTTTTTTTCTAAGCCACAGAAAATTCTGTAATTTTTTTCTGACTATAACGAGACTTATTCTTATTCCTACCTTCCTACCTATAAACAAGATTTCAAGATTTTTGACAATTTTCATTCATTTCCCATTGAATACGAAAATAAGGTATACGTCCCTAAGTCCCAATGTTTCAAATTATAATTTCATAAAAAACGCTCTGCGCCGAGCACTGGCACATTTCCCTTCTTTTTTCTTTATTCTATTGCATCGCGCTCTTGGCGCATTCAGCCAAACGGGGAAACGGAATTAAGAAAGGAAGATATAACGGGTTTCACGGAATTTGGAATTGGACACATTTCCCTTGCCTAGTGGTTAATAAGAATAAGTTACAAGATACCTATCGGTTTGCCGATCAACAATCCAGTGCCAAATCTTTCCGATATCACTAGTTTTAGTGACCCATGGGAATATTTTACGTAGGTATGATGTTGATGTTTTTAGTGGGATGCTATTTTTATCACATCCCGCGTCCTGATCAACAACTGATCGGCGTAGTATTTTTAGTCAACGTAGAAAAATACATTTCAGCGCCCTCTGCTGACTAGTAGTGGAGAATTATTTTATTTAAGTACAGTAGCGTAGAGACTAGTCTGTTCTCCGTAAAACTCCACTGCTTCACGAGTTTAGTAAGGGGTTATAGTAGTTTGGCCATCCCCCGTAAGATGGCGCTTATAGTAGTTACTTTGATGCATATTTTGATGGGTCGCTTTCTCCAGAGTTAGGTAAGTACAGGCATAGTTTCCCTACGTTGCGATAGATGGCACTTTATTTAATAATTAGTAATACCTATTCATACTACAGATGTAGTGAATAATCATTTCCCATCGTATTTTCTCGGAAATGTTCGTATTTGTCTTACACCTTCATTCACACTCAGTACGCATCAAGACAACGTAGGCGACGGTCGCGAGACGAAGTATCGATATAGAGTGGTTAATACCACAGGATTTATTTAAGTAAGTATTTTGTTTACCTAACGAATTCTTTATGTGATTGGATCGTGGTGGTTTTAACATCTCAGTGTGATATACTTCAAACTGGTGGTTTGACATTTGACATTGATGCATAAAATACTCAATTTATTTGATACAAACACGTCACTTAATAATACAATAATTATCGACACATCGGCGCCATTCGGAAGTAGTCGTATGTGCCGAGTTTTCACGATGGGAAAGGATTAATCACTACATCTGTATGCTGTTGTTCGAAACTATTTATAGTTTATAATTATTTTTATGTGTTAAATATGTGCCTACAACAATACCACTGGCTACTTACGAACTAACTGAACTAACATGTAGATCAGTCGTTTTTATTTAACCAAAAGTACGAAAGGCTCTTAACAAACAGGAACATGTGTGGGATACGGGAGGATAGCAAAAAGTGGATCCCTGGGGAAACAGTGGATCATTACAGAAAAAGTAGATTTTTATCTTTTTCGTGGAGAATTTAAATAATGTTTAATAAGTTATCAAAGTGCAAACAGGACAGATAATTCTATTATTTCTCTAAAATATAGACAAAGAAGGCGTCCGCAACTTCTTTCGCGGAGGAGAAAATCATAACCCCTCGTTTTTTCTTCAGGATACTCGGGTAAAAAGTATTCTATAACCATCAGCGGCTACCCGTGTACCAAAAATAGTTGAAATCCGTTTAGCCGATTTGGCGTGATGAAGTCACAACGACACAAAAAGAAAAACAATTATTTTTGCGCTTCAGTGGCCTCCAAATAGTCCGTTACTATAAAAGTTCGTAACTATAGTTTTTTGAAAATATCTTCTAGGTACCTACGGGCTTACAGACATTTAATTTTTTCAACTTTATAATAATACTAGAAAGCAGCCGCAACTTCGTTCGCGGAGGAGAAAAAGTCATAACCCCTCTTTTTTCTTCACCGTAGTCGGGTAAAAAGTATCCTATAACCATCTGGAGATACCCCGCTACCCTTGTACCAAATATAGTTGAAATCCGTTTAGCCGATTTTGCGTGATGAAGCCACAACGACACATACGAACATACATAATATCAAAAAAAAAAAAAATCGATTCTGTGATCTCCAAATAATCCGTTACAATATTTTTTTCAAAATATCTACAATGTAGTACAGACATTTCATTTTTTCAACTTTATGATAGTATAGATATATATCTTCCCCGCTGTTTTTTATGTTGTTTTTTTTTTACCTAGGAAACTACCCTATTACCTCATATTGCGTGCAGTTGAAACAGTGCCAGCAACAGCTTTCGCCCTCCACGTACTGCTTGGCCTGGCCCAGCTCACATTCTGCGCTGCACACGGACTCTGGAGGCCGAGGGGACTCCAACTTGAACTGAATTTCTGCGAAAAATCAACAACATTTTGTTATGAAGCCTACCCTTTTTGTGGCCACCACGCCCCTATTTCATAAACGTGACAGATGACAGTTGACAACGACAATTCGGCATACATTACTTATCCATCATGATGCCAGACAAACACTTACTCGGCGACCCAGCAATGTACGTCGAATTGTCGATGTCAATTGTCACTTGTCACTTGTCACGTTTATAAAATAGGGGCCAGATGGCACCATTTGTCAAGCCACGGTGCAGAAAAACAGATAAAGAATGTAGCAATGCTTATTTTTAACAAATAAATGCGGTATAATAAACACATTTTGATTAGATTTGATTTGATTGACTGTACTTTTCTTTGAACATCCATCAACTACTCATCGAGACGATTCTAAAGAGACAAACTCGGTAGGATTGAATTCTTTTATTACAGAGTTCCTATGAACACCTTCCTGCTCCATCATCAGATTAGCTTCGATAGTATCATACTATTGCATTAACACCAAACTTACATAAATAAGTATGCCAAATTTTAGTTCCATTGGAATCTAGGAAGTAGGTTAAATTTAAAGGTAGTTAGTTGTTCAAGATAACACCCAAATATATACAGTTAAATTCCAAGTCAACTATAAAAGCTTGTAAAATATTTTTAACCAACTAAATTTTACATCTCTCTTTTTTGGCACTTATTTAAAACCACTAACATTTATTGAGCTATACCATAAGTATACCCATTTACCATAATTAATAAAAAACGTGCCGCGTATTAATCGAAAACGGCACGTTCACAATCATTAATAAAGAAGTCATTTTATTTTTATCTAGCTCTCGGGAAAATTCAATACATTTGACATTTTGAAATACCTCACTCTACACTAGCGCCCCTAGCGGCGAAATCAAGCGCGATAGAACCCTTGGTTGGATGTACGATATTGGATGATATTAAAAAGAGATCAAAGACACAGACGTTATCTTAAGCATTAATAACGAACAAAGGAAGGGCCACGAGTTGATGTTGCTACGAAATATTATTTTTTTTATCAAAAGGCTAAAATTGAAAACCTGTCTATTGTCATTAGCCAACTCATCGCTACGGGTACGAGATTGCTTTTTCAAATCAAATTTCTTTTTGTTTACCCAGATCTATAAGTACATAACTGTAGATGTTGGATTACTAAGATTTGTGCACTGCTTTACTTCGATTGGGGACCGTACATTTTTTCCGGAATAAAATCTTTTGTCCTTTCTAGACTATCAAACTATCTCGATTCCAAATTTCATCTAAATTAGTTCAGCGGTTTAAGCGTGAAGGTAACAGATAGAGTTACTTTCGTATTTATAATATTAGCAAGGACCATTTAAACAAGAGGACTGTCAGTTGACAGACTTTGGATCGTGTTCCGATCGCAAGGAGATATTCTGGCAAAAACTAGATGGCGCTTCAAAACTAAACATTCAACGATGTTATAATTGACTAAGAAACATAGTATAGTAACAATTTAGTTCTCAAATAGCTAAAAATAAATAAATAGTAACATTTAAATACAGTGTCACGCTTGCAAAGTAAAATAAGTGTGAAAAATAATTCGTATACATAGATGGCGATGTACATATCGGGGAACGGCTTTTTGTATGAAGATGGTCAGTCCTTTTGTTTTAATGGTACTTGATATAAGAATGGATTATGGTATAAAATTACTTACCGTCCATATCAAGCTCAAGCTCGCCGTCCAAGTACCGTCCAACTTTAAGCCATCGAAACACCCCCGGCTCCACTTGCTTAAAGTGCAGGATATTGTACCGAGCTGGGCCGTCCCCATTGCTGTCAAAGTGGAATTCCTCGCCACTGAGCCCGGTAAAGCGGACATTCCGAAGATACCGCAGAAGCAGCGGACCCTGGGGAGCCCGTAGGGCGGGGCACAGTCCAGGAACGCCTCCACATTCAGCCGCGTGCATATCCCGAAGCGCATGAGCAAAAGCTAGCACCGCATCAGCCACGAATTGCAGCTGCGCTTCCAGTTCTGTGTTCTCTTTTGTCAGCTGTTCTTTCCCTGTGCAGCGTTGGGCATGGGCGTTATATGGCGTCCGCGCCGCCCCTGGCCCTTCCCATCGACATTGAAACTGCTCCTCCCAAAATTCTGTAAAAAATAGCTAAGATCAGACGATTGGATTAGACGGGATAGTCGCGCGGAACGAGGATGCGGTTTACCTACAAACCAGGGATTCCGCCGGTTGTTATTCACGGTCAAGTTGAGGAAGTACTCTCGGAAGCCGCGGACGGGGCGAGCGAGGGGTTGTACAGAGATTGTGCCCTCGACGGCTTGCTCGCGGCCCGCTGCGACCAGCGCACGCGCCGACCAGCCGTCGGAGCCGACCCAGCCGAAGGTGCCTTCTGCACCAGCTCGGACTACTGCTTGCATAACTCCTGCTACTTCCTGGTCTGACCCGAACACGATTACTCCTGCAAACAAATATTACAAGGGTAAGCCTTACGCTTTGTTAAAACCGCTGCACCAACAATTCTACTACTTTTACGATCACTGGTTATAAGTACACGAGGCAAGATAATGAATGCAGACTCGTTGGGCAAGTTTTTTGGGTTCAGTAGCCAAAATAGCAAAACGGAACCCTTATAGTTTCGTCACGTCCGTCCGTTCCTCCGTTCACAGGTCACAGGCATTTTACTCAAAAACTACAGTATTAAATAAAGAGTTTATGTAGACTAAATTAGGAGTATAGGTGTCTTGTGTAAGCCGCTACTTAGTTTGATGGTTAAATAAGAATAAAAAATATTTCTAGGGGGGGCGCTCCATACATGTAACCGAAACTGAAAATGTTAATAAGTAGAGTTATTGAGAAATTTAAAATGCATATGCATTAGTGTACCTCTATTTAATTGATTATGTTAATGAAATTTGCAATACCCCAACAGGATGGCACTGTTACTGTATATAGTAGTACCTTACTTATTTTGTAATTGTAAGCAATAATAAACAATAAACAAAAAAATAATCAGCGAATATCAATTTATGGAAGTGAAACATATTTCGACAGATTTTTAAATCCATTTTGAAGTTTCTATAAACGTATTTTGATTTAGTTAATATTTTCGGAAATATTCGCTCCGGAAGTAGCATAAATTGTGTCCCAACTCTAATTTCTAAAGCCTATGTCCAGAAAATATGAAAAGAATTACTAAGATAAACCTTAATGAATACTTCCAACGAAAATTATTTTCAACATGATCGGATATATCGTTTTGAGTTATTGTCAAAAAACTGCGCACCTCAACAAAAGGACTTAAGTGCCGTGGAGATATTCTTTGCAAGTGCACTTTTCATATCGTATTTTTTTTATACGAACGGCGGTGGAACTCTACACTGAGCATGGTCCAACATGCTCTTAGCCGGTTTTTTTAAGTTCAGTTTAACTGTTGTTTCACGTTGTCAAGAGTATTTGATTAGGTCAAGGAACAATACTTGTTAGCTACTGAAAGTTTATTCGTAGTCTTTATTATTTTATGTTTTCAGCTTAACCTTAACAAAACTACCGAGAATCAAATAGATTCAAGGGGTTCACTGCGGTCCTTGGGTTTTACGATTTATAAAGGTAACGTGATTGAGTAGGCGTAACAATCGTAACTGCACAAAGGTCAAATGCTGCCCAGAAGCTACGAGGCAAGATACATAAATATATCGATACCTTTAGACTCAAAGGGCTTAAACGCTAGACAAATCAATGGTGGATACGCCCTTTGAATCTAAATCTATCGAATTATATAACAGTTATACTAAGTTTTTTCCGGCGTTTTGTACGCTAGCGAACTGGATTTCAAAACATTTATAGCCGTAGCTAATTATGAATAGGGAAATAGTAGTTGAAAAGTGAGAAAAGTAATTTCCTTCAATATAAAGTACTGACTTTATTTCTAAACAATATGGCCCTGTTTGCTGTAGACCCCCACGAGTCTTTCAACCTTCTTCCATATCCGTTATATTGAAAAAGAAAAACCCAAAATCTGAATGGAGAAAAAATCAAGGTCAAGAAATGCTGTAGAGGAGAATGAAAGCATTTTTGTCCGAGCTGAAACGGAGACTCTTCGCTCGCTCGCTCAATTATTTCTGACTTTGGAGCTAGTTACAAAACTCGATTATGTATTGGGAGTGTGATAAATAGTATTTATCGGCGTATAAGAATATGCCAGTGTCATGAACATAATACTCCTCTCTCCGACCGTCCATTTATGCATCCATTCATCATCATCATCATCATTGTTAGCGACGGCTTTAGTTTAAGATAAATGTATAATTCTGTTAAGTCTAAATAAACATTGTAATGGTAGAAATAGGCAAAATAGGAATAAGTCACAAATATTGTATGTTAACTTGTAAAACGGTGGAGTATGCGCGTCCAACCAGAGACGAGTACGCTCGCAGCGCACGTGCATGCTCCGCCCACCTGAGCGGAGCGCATCAGGCACGAAGTGTCCGCGGTGGGGATAAATATAAGCGCCGCGCCCGAGCGGCACAAACGAAACTCAGTGAAATACCTGGGCGTGACCATTGACAGGGGACTCACCATGGCCAAGCACGTGAACGAGACTCGCAGCAAGGCAGCTTACGCACGCAGCTCACTCCATCCTATCTTTTCCAGCAAGCTGCCGAGGCGCACCAAGCTAGGCCTGTACAAGGCCTACGTCCGGTCGCGGCTGTCGTACGCCGCCCCGGCTTGGTACGCCCTGTCCGCCGCCACGTCGAGGAAGAAGCTGCAGGCGCAGGAATCCAGGACGCTGCGCACCATCGTCGCCGCCCCCCGCTTCGTGAGGAACCGCACGATCGCTGCGGACCTCAAGTGGCGCAACCTGGAGATGTTCGTCGGTCGGCTCGCGCGTCCAATGTTCGACCGCGCGGACAAGTCGAGCCACGCACATCTCCAGGGCATCGCGCCCCACTACGTCCGGCCCCCGGACCCCAGCTTTCGGGGACTACCCCGAGAGCTCCTCGCCATCCCGCCCTAGGCCGGATGGCGACTCACAGCCTCCACCGCCGCCGCGAGCAACCGCTCGCGCGGCACACGCCTGCGGCCCCCGCGCCGCGGCGTTACTCTCTCACGCCTACCCGGCGCACTCACCGGCTTAGCCGCCCCTGGTCGGTGCCCTAGCCACGCTGTCCGTACCCGGTCCCGCTAAAACGGATGCCCCGGGGAAATACATGCGGCGACGGGCTCAAGAAGCCGGCCAGGCCCGCTAGCCGCCGGCCTCAGCGAGCGCTGCTCGCGAGGCCCCCCCTCTCAGCTGGCCGCCGCGAGCCCCTGCTCGCGCAGCCAGCGATAGCCACGCTGTCCTCCTCAAATTGAGGACGCACGCCCGGCCCGTCATCACGGGTCGCGACCCCGCCACAGCCCTAAGTGCCCACCGTGGCAAGCAGGGCCCCCCTGCACCCCCACACGGGGGTGTAAGAGAAGACACGGTTAGTTAGGCACAAGCGAGTTCGGTAGAAGCCACCGCGGACACTGCAACTGCTCTTGAGACGCCTCAATCGCATTCAGTATCCTGCTGCGCCCCAGCTCCGTTGCCTGTGCCTGGCATTGTATTTATTTAATTAAATACAAGACGGAAGCCGAAGTTCGGAATTTTATTTCCCCCTTCAACGGACCCGTTCCCGCCACTACACGCCGGCAACTCCATCGTGGCAAAGCGAAGCCAATTGCGTCTGGAGGACCCATTCCCAGACTGCCGCTCGTCTAGACTGGTCCTTCGCCTGCCATCACCAGTCAGCCCACGACAACTGGCCCTCTTGGACGCACCACGTGCCTTGTCCGAGCCTACACCGCCGGTTGTCGCTGACAATCATCATACCTACCCTTGTCCTACTTATGTAGGGTCGGCACAACATGTTTTCTTCTTCCATTCATTTCTTATTTTCGTCAGTTTACTCCTTTCTACTCAGCGCTTACTCCTTTCTTTCTCATGTCCTCTCTCACACAATCCATCCATCGCTTTTTTGGTCTACCTATCGCTCTTCGTCCTTCGACATTCATCCCTAATATTATTTTACCAATATGACGTTCATCCCTCCTCATTACATGCCCATACCACGCTAACCTACTGCTCCTCATTTTGTTCGTCACGGGAGCTACTTTCACTACTTATGCCAATAATAGGGAATATGTATGAATTTTTATTTTTGCATTATTAAAAGCTCATTGATGTAATAAACCGTTGAAAAAAATATTTTTTCTAATAATTTAAAAAATAACCAAGATATAAGCCATCAAACATTTAATCTTTCTAGCAAAACAGAATTTAATATGGAGTTTATATGGCCGGAGTGTACTATGACGTAAAAGTACATGTCGGACCTATCTGTCAAATCGCTGGCTAATTAGTAGTTTAAAATGCCTGTATCATGCGTATTACTTGGCCGATTTTAATTTTAATTACACTTTTTGAAATAGTTTTTAAGGTATTTTGATATTTTGTTAAAAAAAGCGATAATAAAATGCATGCATATTCCCTAATTCTATTATGTCTATCAGTGGTTCCGTTACTGGTAAAAGACGAACAAATCGGAAAACCGGCCAAGTGCGAGTGGGACTTGCGCACCGAGGTTTCCGTACAAAATATACGCTACAAATGGCCGTATCTATGAAAATCTAGTGTTAGCAGAGCCCCACTCCTAAGCAAAATGTACGTGGTGCTCAATCATTTTATATTGGTTACTGATATAGACAGTCAAGCATAAAATTATACTGTTTTTAGTTTTTGGTTGTTATAGCGGCAACAGAAATACATCATCTGTGAAAATTTCAACTGTCTAGCTATCAGTGGCGTGGCGTGAAAAATTTGGTTAGTAAAGCCGGAGCAAAAAAAAAACACCTACCGTAACGAAAAAGCCATTAGGAGGTTTTGCAGTCACACACAGGACACTCAGCACAGTCCAAAAACCATTTAAACTTAACTCAGTAGTAAACACTTCCCGAACGAGACCGAAAACAAAAGATACGCGAAACAAAACAATTTGTTTAATTTACAACTACCAGTCAGCCAACTATACCTATTTATTATATAACGCACTGTGAAAGTTTTTGAAAAAAACATCTTTTCGCTTTATAATGAATTTCTAAATTGAGCCGAACACGGCCGCTTTCAATGACATGCTTTTTGTTTTCAAATTATAAGTTTAAAAAACATGTATCGAGCAAGCAATCGACAACACAACATTGTAATTGAACTAAAGCCTGGCGACTTACCTAGAAACACTATATTTGACAACATAAACAAACCTTTTATTTATTAAATATTATATACGAACTACGAACACAACACTTCTTATACAAACAGAAACACACACATGGGATACTAGTTAACTAAATTTCACTGGTTATCCTAGCAATTAAACAAAATTTAACACATAAACTAGGAATTTAAGAAAAAATACATACTTAAATCTCTTTTGGTGAAATTGTAGAAAACAAGGGTTTTTAAAAATGAACCTGGTTAAAGGTATGGTTTAATTTTCAATGAAGGTCATACCTTAGAACTCCCAAATTTCCGAGTTATTCGCGCATATAATCTAGGCAGCATAATACGTATGTGTGCGAGTTTGTTCATGTGGGCGGCGCTTGCTCGCACCTGGGCCGGAGGCAATATATAACTAGAGTAACTCGTAGAAACGCGGGTTGCGCGCGCGATTTTAATTATTGATTGACACGTTATTGTCTAAATGAGATGTGACGATTTAATAGTGTGGTAGATTTCGATAGTACGTGGAAATTTTTAGTGAAGCCGATGGTAATCGAGTTGTATGGACGCCACACCACTGCTAGCTATCACGGTTCATGAGATACAGGCTGGTGACAGACAGACAGACAGACATAGGGCTGCCATCCGTCCGGGTTTCCCCGGATTGGTCCTAGTTTGGAGGCTGTCTATTTGTATCACACATTATTGAACTGAATAAAATCTAACATGTCCAGGAAAAAAATGTTTTCCTCCATATATTCAGGGTTTTTGAAGTTTTTGTCCGGGTTCGGCTATAATCAATATGGCAGCCCTAGACAGACAGAAATACAGACGGATAGCGGAGTCTATGGATATAATAGGGTCCAGTTTTCCCTTTTGGTACGGAAACCTAAAAACTTACTCACTTTACGGGTATAGGATATAGGATATTACTCACCACGCGCCCGGGGTCGTGATAGCAGGCGAGTCACGATAACATCATAGGCGCTGGCAGTGGCTTCTCCAGAATCCTTCACAAGTCGCTCCTTCACCGCTATGCAGATCTCGTTCCTTGCCAGCAGCGTCTCCAACTCTTCAAAAGCCTGTTGAGACAAGTATTTTTATTAATTTGGTTACCGTTGTTTCCAACCTGAAGTAAAGTTACTTCATACATTAACCTTTTGACCGCCACAGTCAGCAAATTTTAATAATTAGTCTGTCATGTAGATTTATAAAAAAGTGTAGTGTAGTGTTGTCTTACGTGAGTTGCAACTATTGCATTTTGGCTTTGGCGTTCAAAAGCTTAACCTGAAACATTTGCACGCCATCTATTCGGCAGAATAAGAGTATGATGGACTTTTCAAAATGTATGACCATAATTCTAGGAAATAAATCATATCTTATCTTATCATTGCTGATATCTGAATCACTTCTGTTGGTGAGTATTTATGAATCTTACAATAGAATACGTGTACCCTCAATACCTGTTTATGTTCTTCTATACTTAAAGTTGTAAAAATGAAATGTCTGTACATGAAATATATTTTCAAAAAAATGATTGAAACGGAACGGTTAGAACCCCCTGCAAAACCTCATACAAATTGAAATTTACGGCTGAAATCACACATGTAGCTAAAAAATTACAGTAAAAGTTTAAGCAAAGGTCACCTTGATTCCATAATTTGATTCCTCATAGATGATAGACACGTATCGCCAGCCGAACTTTTTGACGATCTCCACCATAGCCCGAACTTGGTGCAGGTCTGAAGGGATGGTCCGTGTGAAGTATTCGAAGCGGGCCTTGTTCGACAGCTCGGGTGATGTTGAGAAGAAGGATACCTGGGGAAAAGTATAAGTCGGTTAGAGAGAGATGTCTTGCAGGGGCACGTATTTATCTTAAGGCCAAGGGGGCCATGGCCCCGGGCGGCAAACAGCCAGGAACGGCATCAACTATCGGTGCGCGAGTTCAACTCGCACTTGGCCAGTTTTTTTCCTTACCTTCTGGGGCGGCTAAACCTATTGGCCCAGGGCGCCAAATTTCAAAATACGCCCGAGTCTTTAGTATTGTAGGTATGTGTTTACTAATGAGTAACGTTGACGACCAGTTTAGCTCAGTGGGAGTAAAGGTGAAGATCCTGGGTTCAAATCCCGGTAAGGGCAAATATTTGTGTGATGAGCATAAATATTTGTTCCTGAGTCTTGGATGTTTTCTATGTACAGATGTAAATTTATCTATTAAATGTATCGTCGTCTAGTACTCATAACACAAGCCTTATTGAGCTTACCGTTGGGGTGGGACTAGTTCGATTTGTGTAAAAATTGTCCTCTAACATTTATTTATTTATTGTAAACGTTTAAAAATGAAATATATGTACATTGAAGGTATTATAAAAGTGATACTGACTATGTGAAGGCCACTGAATGGTGTCTTTGGGTTTTCTGTATTTTCGTATGAATCGTTGTGGCTTCATCACGCCAAAACGGCGAAACGAATTTCAACTATTTTTTGTACTTGGGTAGTTGGGCATCCACAGATGGTTAAAGGATACTGTTTTCTGTCTTAGCTGAAGAAAAAAGAGGGTCTTTTGTCCTCCGCTGACGAAGTTGGGGGCACCTTCAGTTTTTTTTATAAATATAGGTCATACCACGGGCAGGCCACGTATGCCGTATGCATCCACAGAGGTGGGCTAAAACAACCACTGAGTGGATGCCTCAGGACGGGCACCAGCGTCGCGGGCGTCCTAAGAGGAGATGGCGGGATGACTTGGATGCATATCTCAGCGACTGGCCAGATGTTGCTTTGGATCGGGACGACAGGAAATCTAGGAGGAGGCCCTTGTCCTGCAGTGGGACACTAGATAGGCTATTAAAAAAAAAAGAAATATGGATCATACAGATTTTTTATTATGAGTTAGCGTTATGCGTCTTTCCTGTGGACACCCGAAAATCAAGGGCTTTAAATACTATTTCTTACGACCCTATAGGTGATGTACAAATCGATTAATACTCTAGATTTATGCGATTAAAATATCAGTTATTTGTACCCATGCCCTTAATGCGCTTGAACGCGTTGTCCACAGGAAAGACGGCTAAATTCTAGAATCCGTATTACCTATATACAGGGAAATGGGCATTTGAAGGTAACTAAATCGTTTTTATATAGATGCAATTTTGCGGTCTCTACACTTTGAAACAGTTAGATGAATCGACCATTTTTGACACGCGGGTATTCACAAATTGGTTGAATTGGCTGTTTACCAGAGTACGTTCCAACAAAAACGAGGGTTGTCACTTTTTTCTTCTCCGCGAATGAAGTTTAAATACCCCGCATACTTATGCATATTCGGGATAAATATTTGAAGGTAACTGATTTTTTTAGGAACTCCGTTAACATAATATGTATGTACGTAATGAGTCCTTGTGGTCTCTATATATTATAGTACCTACAGTTGCCTACTGCTGAACATAGGCCCGTAACTTTGTTCGTGGAAAAGAAAAAAGTCATGAGTCTTTTTTACTTCACATATTTTTCTGAAAATATCTCCAATGTAAACGAATAGACGTCTGAAAAGTATTTGCTACGCGAGCCGAATTTGCCAACAATGAGGAATAAAAACGACACACCTGAGGGTTCTTGAAGAGGCACAGCAGATTGACGACCTGAACAGAGGTGACGATGGAGGCGGCCACCACCACTCCTGAGATGATGTATGTTAGATGATGATGGGATAACAATAAAAATCAGTAATAAGTAAGACAAACCTGTGGAATCTTGAACAGGGGCGATTTGCGACTACAGTAAAGATGACGCTGGAGGCCGTCCCCACCACTTCAGAGATGATGGTATGTTGAATTATGATGAGGTGTAATAATCAACATTAGTAATGAAGAAAATGAATCTGTGGGATCTTGGAAACGCGTAGCAGATTGACGATCTGAACATAGGTGACGCTGGAGGACGCCTCTACCACTCCTGAGATAATGTGTGTTAGATGATAATGAGAAAGCAGTCAAGACAAGTAATAAAGACCACGAACCTGTGGGATCTTGAACAAGGGCGATTGGCGACCTGAACAGAGATGACGATGGAGGCGGCTCCCACCACTCCCAAGATGATGGTATGTTGGATGATGATGAGAAAGCAGTCAAAATCAGTAATAAAGAAGACAAACCTGTGGGATCTTGAAGAGCCGAAGCAGATTGGCGACCTGAACAGAGGTAACGCTGGAGGCGGCCCCCACCACTCCCGAGATGACCTGCCGCTGCACACCTCGAGTCGCGCATGCGTACTCCTCCTCGATGTTGCTGATGGACCCTGTAACAGCCGTCATAGGGTTATCCAAGTTTTTCGAAGAGTTTCTAAGAACGCCTTAACTGCTTTGGTTACTTTGTAGAGGGCAATCCATACTATCCATACTAATTCCATACTATTCCATACCAGTAATATTATAAATGCAAAAGTGTGTCAGTCTGTCTGTCTGTCTGTCTGTTACCTCTTCACGCTTAAATCGCTGAACCGATTTGGATGAAATTTGCTATGGAGATAGTTTGAGTCCCGGGGAAGGACATAGGCTACTTTTTATTCCGAAAAATACCCTTATCTGCGGTAAACGAATTTAAGGCGGACGAAGTCGCGGGCAGAAGCTAGTTGTTTATCTCCTCAATTAAATTTTTAAACCAGTTCTTTGCTTTACATGCAGTTATTAATATGTAAAAGAAGTTGTGCTTTTGATGATGTCCAGTGCTATCTCAAACCCATACGTGTGGTTGTCACAGTCATCATAATCAAGCACTAGTGGACCAATCCTCAAACCAGGCGGGCCGTTGCCGGCAATGTTCGGCAGTGGTCCAACGCGAACTACATGGCTACCAATGCTTAGACACTTTCCTAGTCCACTAAATATGTGGCTAAATCATGCATCTATATAGTATATTACTGCAGAGGCCGGGAAAAGTCATTTCGTGGATGAGTATGGTTTCAATAGATACGAATACACAAAATGACATTCCTGCCGAGGCATGTATACTGCTTTTTTAAAAATATGAAAAATAACACGGCATACAATCTTTGACAAAATTAAATCCAAGTCTTAAGTTCAAAGTTTTGGGTCCGAATTGTATATATGGCTCCACATAAAACATAGTAACGAAAATAAATAAAAAGAAAATCCATATTAATAATTAAAATAAATATATGCATTATTGGTTTTAGTTGAATCGGCAATTCGTAAACGCACAACATTAAAAAAACATACCTTTGCTACAAAATAGTCCCAGAAGATGATTAAGACTAAATAAACTGTATTATAAGTTGAACGCAATAATATTGTTTTTTTTTTCTATTATTATAGGCATTAACCATGCATTACCATGCACACTTTCCAAGAAATACCACAAACTGTAACATACCGACCCATAACTAGTTATCGTTTAGAACTATTCAAAAATGAAGTTCATAATGATCTATTTATGTTATCCATTTCACATGATGACCCACATTGTTTTTACAAAAAATTATTTCGCATTATTATAAATAATTTTAATACTCATTTCAAAATGAAAACTATTTCTGGGTCAAAAACGAAGTTTAGTGAATGGGCTAATGTCGGCATTCATAGAAGTAGAAATAGGCTTTATGAATTATATGGAGAGAAAGAGGTAAACAAGAATACTGCTTTCCTGGACTATGTCAAGAATTATTCAAAAATGTTTAAGAAGGTGTGCATAGCCGCTAAGGCAAATTATATTAGTTCTAAACTCAAAATGTCTGACAATAAAGTGAAAACTGTTTGGAATATTATTAATAGAGAAACTGGTAAAACAAAAACTCGCAATAGTCAAGTCAACATTATGACAGGAAATGGTCAGAACGATGTTGCCTCGGCATTCGAGGATTATTTTTCCAACATTGCAATTAATACTACAAGATATCATCAATCATCTGCGACCGAAGCCCATTTGTTACTTAATGTTAATTTTAACAAATGCAATGTAAGCTTTGAATTTAGTCAAGTAAATTCAATAGACGTTATTAAAACATTTAAATCACTGAATTTAAAGAAAACAGAGGATTTATGGGGAACTTCAGTAAAAATTGTTCATCATATCATAGACTCAATTGCACCCTATCTAGCCTTGATTTATAATAATTGTATATCACAGGGCGTGTTTCCAGATCTTATGAAACTTAGTAAAGTCATATCTCTTTTTAAATCAGGTGACTTGAGTGACTTGACTAATTTCCGTCCGATATCTATACTACCTGTATTAAGTAAAGTTTTCGAAAAGTTAATGTTGATGGATCTGCTGGGACACTTCAATAGAAATAAACTGCTGTAAACAGTTCGGTTTCACAAGGGGACGTTCCACGGCTGATGCAGCATCTGTACTCATTAAATATATTTACAACATCTGGGAGAAATCTTGTGATGCAATTGGAGTTTTTTGAGACCTTTCTAAGGCATTGATTGCGTTGATCATGGAACACTCATTTTGAAATTAGAACATTTTGGCCGGTCTATAAATGCCTTAAGCCTTATGTTTTCATATCTCAGCAATAGAACACAAACAGTTGTTGTAAATGGAACCCAATCCAGTGGAGCTGCAGTTAAGCTAGGAGTGCCACAGGGCTTTATCTTAGGGCCATTTCTATTTTTAGTTTATATAAATGACTTACCATCTATAGTAGAAAATCTTTCTGATATAGTACTACTTGGTAGTATAGTGTGATAAAGTTGACCGGAAAGCAACAGACTATGCTGAAATTAATAGTGTACTAGTTAAAGTACTTGACTGGTTTAATATTAATAATCTGGTATTGAATGCTAAGAAAACGAAATGTGTTAGATTTGCTTTACCGAATGTTAGAGCAGTGGATTCTACTATATCGCTCAATGGTGAATGTTTAGAAATGGTGGATAGGGCATTATTCTTAGGTATAACACTGGATGAGAACTTGCAATGGAGTCCCCATTTAGCAGTACTTGCAGGCAAATTAAGTTCAGTAGCTTACTCTATTAGAAAAATTAGACAATTGACCAATGTTGATGCTGCTGCTCTATATCATAGTTATTTTCATAGTATCATGTCATACGGTATTCTGGTTTGGGGCAAAGCAGCTGACATACAGACTATATTTGTGTTACAAAAAAGAGCGATTCGTTCTATATATAACTTAAACTCCCGTGACTCCTTAAGAGAACTTTTTAAAGACATCAACATATTAACCGTAGCGTCCCAATATATTTATGAGAATATTATTTATGTTATTAAGAACATAGAGTCTTTTACTAAAAATTCAGATATCCACAATTTTAATACTATAAATAAAAACAAAATCGCTATTAGAAAGATCCGCGTTCGTAAAGTAGCCAAATCATTCGTAGGCCAATGTATACATTTTTCTAATAAGCTACCAGATGATGCTTTGCAATTATCGTTTCCAGCTCTCAAAAAGTACTTAAAAGAGTCCCTAATAGCAAAGGCATATTATAGGGTAGAGGACTATTTAACAGACAAAAATGCATGGCCCAAAACAGAAACCAAATATTTTACTTTTACCGGGACACGGTTCTTCTAAGGTGGCATATCAAACGTATGTAAGTTGTTTTAAATAAAAATCACTATTTTGCTTTTTTATATTCTAGATTTTTTTTTACTTTCATAAGTTTTGATATGTTTCCTTGAGAACTACGCATTGAGTTTATACTCAAAACATATATTTAGGTTAGGCTAAGCACGAATATTGTAATAGATATAAGAGTTATTTCGAAAAAATGACTGACTGTTGAGTTTGTTTCGTTCTCCTCTTGGGAAACGCCGTAGAGTCAGACTTGGCCTACTTACAGAATAAAAATCATTATTTCATTATTTCATTATTTATTAACCAGTGAAAACCAGCACAATAATGTATACTTCCCAGGCATGTTTGGGAAGTAATGCCACTTTTTAAAAATTGATTATTGTATCAACGTATATAACGATGGACTTTGCGGTGTTATTTTTAATACATTAATGGGAACATTTCTGAGCAAGCTGGAGAAAATATACTTGCCAGCCACATGCAACCAACGATAAACAAAGACATTCACTTTTGACGAAGAAACGTTCAGCCTTCAGACTCTTATGCTGCTGCATGCACACCTTCCCAGTTTTTCAGCGTTCGCAAACCAACTAACTGTCTTCAAACTTATTGTTTGCTGATGTCGCCAGAACGCAGTCTGATTAGCATGCAGTTGTGGCTTTCAACGCTTGAATACCTCACACGTGATCACAATACAATAATTCCTTATTGCACACAAACAAGAGAAACAGAACAATTGATCATTAAAACAAACTATGGTCAACAATAGGCGGTCTCATCGCTAAAGAGCGATCTCTTCCAGACAGCCTTTGGGCAACGGAAATGACAAAAATAAAAGCCAGGAATGAGTACCACTGATTAAATGTACAGAAAGTACCTTCAAGAAAAGAGCGTACTCCCACATGAAAGGCCGGCAACGCACTTGTGACTCCTCCGGTGATGCAAATGTCTATGGGCGACGGTGATCACTTACCATCAGGCGATCTGTCTGCTCGTTTGCCTCCTATGTCATAAAAAAAGTTACCTTTGATGAAGTCAAGCGCCATTTCAAGTCCATATGTATCATTGTCACAGTCGTCAAGCACTAGTGCGCCAATCTTCACGCCAGGCGGGCCGATACCAGCAGCGGCGGCATGGTCCAGCGCAAATAACATGGCTTCCAACGCTTGAACGCCTCCTTGTGCCATCACTGGACCGCAAGTTGCACCTTCAGAGCGTCCGTGGACCTGAAAAAATTGAACAGTAATAAGGCCTCATCTATTACAGGATACTTCAAGAGTAAATTGTATAAGTTGTGACTTTCCAAAGATTTGTAAAGTGGTTGTGTACGATTTATATTAATTACTAGTGGGCGGGCGCGGAAGAGAAAAAGTCATAACCCCTTTTTTCCTTCAGCGTAGTCGGGTAAAAAATATTCTATAACCATCTGGAAATACCCAGCTACCTGTGTAACACAAAAAGTTTAAATGCGTTAAGCCGATTTGGCGTGATGTAGCCACAACGACACATATAAACATACAAAAAATCCAAAAAAATCATTAACATTCAGTGACCTCCAAATAGTGCCTTACAATATATTTTTTGAGAATATCTCCAATACACCGATATTTATATTTTACAACTTTACAATAGTAGAGATAGTTGTGTCTGTTGCTGCATGCCCTCGAATAAATTCCCTTACTAAAGTCGGCCTCGAAGGCGACATTGTACCGAGCGCAAGTTCAATCACATTAAACTCGAACCTCTCAAAGCAGATATGAGAAATTCCGAATTTCTGTAGAACTTCGCGTCCAAGAAAACGATTTAAAAGTAAGTTCAATTTCCACTCGCTGCTAAAACGGCCCAATAAGTTGCACCCTAAACGTCGGATATTATCGACAGGGTTCCCTCTTCAAATGTCCCGAAGCAAAATGATTCGCAAAGAACGCCGTAAATGATTGCGCCCTACATTTTTATCCAATTGCGACAGACGGACGGTTGTTTTGCGAGTAAACGAGAGTGATCCCAGAAGTAGCCGGCCAAATAAAGATAACACAAAATAATTAGTAACAAACTTATTTATTTGTCAATATACTCCTTTTAACGCAATACACTTTTCCCACTGATGTTCAATAGCTTCGATACCCTGTTTTTATAAGTAGTGATCAGTGTCAAGCTTGTTACGCCATGAGGCTCCCATGCTCTCGACAGTCATCATAGAGTCACCGCTTTCCCGAAAACCGTTCAATCGGCTCTTACGATACTGCTGAGTGGAGATTTAGTCACCCCGAGTTAACATCTGTGTACAGTGAAGTGTCGCGAGTGCCTTATGTCTCCCACCGTGGTCGGGTAAGGTCGTGATCGACCTCGATCAATAGTTTGAGTTTAAAATTAAGTTAATTTATAATGTCACGCCTGAACCGTTATATTTCTGATCATTAAAATCACTTCGAAAAGCAAGTGTTGTATAAACTATTTCCGATAGCGGCCACATATATAACTAGCTGCTCAAAATAGTCAATAACAGCAGACTATACATTTATACAAACATTTGACTTTGTTTTCATTTTTTAGCAAGTATCTAAAAGCGAGGGTGGATATTTTTTAAGAGCACCCTCGTGGGATGCAGACTAAGCGTTATTTTGTTAAGATATTGTTTTAAAATCTGACTCAAGGGCGACATTGTACCGGGAGTAAGTTCAATCGGAATAAACTCGAACCTCTCAAAGCAGATATGAGAAGAAAATGATTTAATAGAAAGTTCAATTTCCGCTCGCTGTGCTGAAATGGTCCAGTAAGCTGCACCCTAAACGTAAGCTATTGTCGATAAGGTTGTTTCTTTCAATGTCCCCAGGCAAAACGGTTTGTAAGAAAACTTCGTAAATTAATGCGTCTATATACGTCATGCTCCCCAGCAGTACCACCTTGGCTTTGGTGAATTAAACATATAGGAAAATTGCTATATAAAATCTATATAATTCTAGTACAGTAAATTTGATTGCAAGGTGGTCCTGCTAGGAAGCATCGCCCCAGCAGAACCAGCATGATATTTCGATAACTACTCATAATATACGCATACGTATGGTATCAAAAAATTCTATGGAAATTCTATATTAACCTAGCACCCTCAGTTTCTAATTACAATTTGAATAAGCGAAGTTACGACTCCATCTTTTTTTTAGCGCCTGAAGTAAAGAACATAGCAAAAAAGTAGCTTTTCTGCTACGTTCTTTGCTGCTATGTTGTTGTATGTAGTAAATTTTTTGCTATGTTCTTTACTTCAGGCGCTAAAAAAAAAGATGGAGTAAATATATATATATATATATATATATATATATATATATATATAAATTGCAGTAAAGAACCTTAGAATTGGCACGACTTTGTCTAGATTTCATTACTTTTTAGAGATAAACAAGCAGCTCCATCGAGACTTGGGTAGTTTTTTACAGAATGTTTTTGGTGGGATATATAGATGTCTGCTTACTATAAATAATGTCATCACGTCTGTGGTATACTTTCTGCTTGACATTGTGAGAAAGCAGACATTTTGGGAAAATAACATTTTAAGAAAACGGGGATTTTACGCCTGAGCCCCTCTTTATTATTCACGGACATATTACGAAATTTAATTTCAATATGAATAAAGAGTAAATGAAATAATATCTGTCATATTATTTTACCAATGGCTTTCCTCAACCAGACAGTCAATGAAGTCAAAACACGGAAAAATTATTGCCGTAATCTTATCTTAATATGCGTACCTACTGCCCAAATATCCGGGACACTCGTTGCGGATTTCTTTTTGCATAAATGCATAATGTTTTTTTACCGTCGTGAATAATAAGGCGTCATTCCATTCGATTATATAACCACTGAAATAAAACACAAACCCACCATTGAATTGTGTCGAATTAAAATTAAAAGTGTATTTGTTAAAAAATATCCTTAATTGTCGTACGTAGCATTCAAGATATTTTCAACAAAATAAAGTAATTTGAAGGTCACTGAATTGTTTTTTATTTATTTCTTGTACGTCTGTATGTGTAGTTGTGGTTTCATCACGCGAAAACGGATTTAAACAATTTTTGGTACACGGGAGCTGAGCATCCACATATGATTCTAGGATACTTTAATCAGACTAGGCTCAAGCAAAAAGGGGACTATAGTTTTTTACTCCTCCGCGGACGAAGTTATGGGCACCTTCTAGACTTCGAATGTTGTCTTTCTTCATGCTTGGTGCTATTGCACATGATAAAAGAAAGATTGTTAGACCGATGCTGCACTTTGCTAGACTTGAAGACTGTGCCGTGGACGCATTCAAAATTGACTCCAATGAAAATGTGTGGTGAGATGGTGAAAATGAAAATGATATTGTGAGATGGATGGCGCAAACGTGTTTTGGACAGCCGTATAAGTAATATTTGTGATCAATCCTGGTTTGAAACACTAGCCAGTAGAAAAATGCGTAGATAACAAACCGGCACTGAAAAAGTTGGGGTGAACTATTTCTGTTTAAAATGCGGGTGATCATGCCGTTCTCGTATCAAACTACACAGGCGAAAAAAAAAATACAGGACAATTATATTCAAATATCGAAATAGTCCCACTGAACTCAATAAGGCTTGTGTTATGAGAACTAGACACCGATATATTTCATAGATAAAATTACTTATATAAATTGAAAACATCCACGACTCAGGAACAAATATTTATGCTCATCACACAAATATTTGCCCTTACCGAGATTTGAACCCAGGACCTTTAGTTTCGCAGGCAACATTACTCCCACTGAGCTAAACTGGCCATCAAATAAAAAGTTGTCTCCACAGTATTGCATGAAATTGTCCGTAACAGATGAAACGGCCTATGATGTTTCTACCTCCAGTAACCTTCATGATAGTCAAACGCTTCGTAGCGTTTCTACTCGCATTTTTACAAAAATCGCTTAACAATGTAAACTGACGTATTGTGTTGACACTGGGGTTTTGACTTCGTTAGCATATGCCAATCCCAGACATGTATATGCATATAGGAATCCGCAGGGGGTGAGTCCACTGGCGTTTGAACCGTTGTCAGTCCCTACTCCAAAGTTTTAACGGGATGGGCCATCATCATTTCAGCCATAGGATGTCACTCCTCTACAAAGTTCTCCTGAATATACTTCCAGATAGGCCAGATTCAGGTGCCATCGCGGCATACTAAATTTATTGGAGTGTTTAATGTCAAAATTTCGGATACTTGCCGTTTGATTTTTAAAAAGTTATTGATATCATTTTACGCATTAGGTAACTTACTTTTGATATCGGTTTTTATTTTTTTAATATCTTGAATGGTTACAGGATAATCGCCGGGTCACATTTAACGATTACTACCTGCACTAGAAACTTTAAACTCGATGTTCAAAGTCAGGCATAACAGCTGGTTGTTAAGAGGAATTATACCCGCTTAACTGGCAACGTCGCATATTTTTTGGTTTTCCTTGATTATTTTGAGAAATATGAATGTAAGTTGAACATGTTTTCAATACATTCATTAGGTTTTCGGTAGTTAAGCTGGCACAATTCAAAATTTCATATTAATTGCCATCACCAAGGCTCTAAAAATTAATTCATGTCTATATATTGTTTTGTAATTAAATAAAGGCAAAAGCGGGTGATAGGTGAATTAAACACAACATGATTCCTAACGATGTAGGGTATGAATTGAACATACCTTTAAGTTTCATTCAAGTACCACAAAATAATGAAGCAAAATGAAAAAAATTGCGACGTTGCCAGTGAAGCAGGTATAAACGCTCTTAAAACAACCCATAGAAAACATGTGTTTCGCGTGACGTCACACGACAGACAAGTGTATGGAATAATTAGCATCGTCTTAATTTGGCCGTTAAAAAGTGCGTTTAAGTGTCTTATTTTTTTTCCTTTATTGTACCCTAACGACGACATTTATTTTCTTTTGGACACGAAAAAAGCAGTACTTTTCCGTCGCAATATCTAAAAAAGATAGAACATTGTTTTTCACCTTTCAGGCTCAATGTGATATTTCTGCGTTTGTTTAATGCAGCATATTCATTATTTTGTATGAAAGTATCTCCATGAAACAATAGGGAATATGCCTGAATTTTAATTTTTGATTTATAAAAACTCAATCATGTAACAAACAGTACACAACAAAAAATTTTCAAATAACTATAAAAATAACCAAGATATAAGCCATCAAACATTTCATTCCATCTCTTTCTAGCAAAACAGAATTTAATATGGAGTTTATATGGCCGGAGTGCACGATGACATAACAGTGCACGCCTGACATCTCTGTCTAATTAGTAGTTTAAAATGCCTATATCTTGCGTATTTCTTCGCCGATTTAAATTTTAATTTCACATTTTGAAATCGTTTTTACGGTATTTTGATATTTAAACTCTGACTTTTAATTCAAGACCAAAATTTAACGTCAACGGGCGCACTTTCGCTGTGATTACTGCATACTGGTTTAAGTGTCGGTATTTTTATCAATAAAACTTACCCTAATATTACTGATTGCACGATTTGTCATTCATGTTTTTATGAAATAATGTTTATTTGTATAAATCATCAAGATGAGAACTGTCAAATTTTGGTCTTGAATTAAAAATCGGAGTATAATTAAGAAAAGCGATAAAAAAATCATGCATGTACTCTATCTATTGGGAACTTGCATCCATTGTATTATAAAGTCAATGAATTCAATTTCTCATATAAAGGAGAATATGTACCTATATAAAGGACCAACAAGAATTGAGCATTAGGAACGTCAGAAATGACGTTCCTAATGTCAAAATCAGGCAATATCTGCCGAGAGTCAAGAGTCCCCAGCAAGCTCGGTTCTCCATACAAACGTCATTACGCTCTCATTTTTAAACGACTAGCTAGTTTGCTCTGAAAATTTGTACTTAGAATAACTTAAGGTATATGCAGGCCTGTAATTAGTTTATGTAGCTTCAGATACCATAGTAAAAAAAACAGTGAATTTAAGTTTTTCATACAATACTTGTTTTTGCCGTATTTCGGTTGTTTTATAAACTGGAGCCATATAAACTAATTACAGGCCTAGATATACCTTATGCCCTTGTATATGCAAAGTTTCGTTACAAACTATTACGTAGTTTTAAAATGAGAATGAAACTCCGTTTGTAAAGGAAGGTGAAATTCGGCCGAGCTTGCGGGGGACTCTTAAAACACCCCATACAAAATGAGCATAAGCTATGACGTCATTTATTAACAGCGGGCCGTAAAGCTGTACTGAAAAAACAAGTCTTTCAACTACGTTTAAGTACATTTAGTTGTAAGTCTTTTTATCTTCATTCTAGTGAAAAAAAATTGATACCTAGTTACATTTAATTTACTATTGGATGATTAAAAAAAAAAGTACTGAGAATGCAATCTGTATATGAAAAATGTACATAGTAAAAATGTGGTGTTTTCGAACCTGTAGAGATACAGTAATGCTATTTTTTTCTTTATGCAAGTTCCCCATTGCTTTGTTTTATATTTTGCTATGAAATTGGCTGCGCTGTGTTCGTACTCATGTATTTACCTACTTACATTAGCATCCAAATGTGTTTCCGATGTCGGTGCCTTGTCAGCTAGTGTACAGTAAGCGAAACGGAAACACGTACCTGTTTAGTCTTTATTGTCATTGCGACAAGAGCGGAATAGGTAATTGTTTCAATTTTCCTTACTGTACGCACATAGACCGCAATTTGCCTGTTGTTCGGTTCTGATGTAATTAACCACAGACGTAGTAGGGTAAGGTGGGCTACTCTTGTATGGAGAAAAATAAAAGTCTAATTTTTTATGCTGCAAAGCGAATTTTCTGTACCTTAAATAATGGACATAAAATAGTGCGTACATTTGTGGGACTGCGGGTGTGGAAAATAAAATGGATCGTTAATCAAAATACTGGATTTTAGGGTTCCGTAGCCAAAATACCAAAAACAGAACCCTTGTAGTTTCGTCATGTCTGTCCGTCCGTCTGTCCATCTGCCCGACTGTCCGTCCGTATGTCACAGGCAGTTTGCTCAAAAACTACAGGATACAAGAAATTTGGAGTATAGGTGTCTTGTGTGAGCGGTTACTTACTTTAATAGTTAAATACTTAATTAAATTAAAAAAAACCTAGGGGTGGCACTCCATACATGTAACCGAAAGTGTCAAATATCAAACAAAATCACAATCATAATTGTGTAGCACATTAAATCGACCGATCCTTTACAATTATTTAGATGTTTCTAATTGTGTCACCCCCCCCCCCCCCCCCCCCCGCCCTCTATACAAAAAATATGAAAAAAACTGCAAAAATGAATACTTTCAACGAAAATTCTTTACAACATGATCGGATATACCGTTTTTGAGTTATTGCCGAAAAACGGTACTTCTCAACAAAAAGGACTTAAGTGCCGTAGAGATACGCTCTTTTGCTAGACCACTTTTTCACATAGCATTTTTTTCACCTTTAGTGTGCATTTTTTCGTAAGAACTGCTGCGGAACCCTGCACTGAACATGATCCGACATGCTCTTGGCCGGTTTTATATTAAACTTTCGCCACAAGCTAATACATCTAACCTTATTCCCATCATTCATTTAAACCTAGTATTACTAATAATAGATATTTTAGCCGGTTGGTTCTGGTCTTCGGATTGCCACACCGAGTAAGGCGCTCTACGTGTCGCGCTTGCATCACTCCGCCGTGGCTGATGACGTGGTGGAGTTCGTCCGCCAGAAGACTGGCTTCTCGCTGAGGGTGCACCAGCTGCAGTCCCGCCACTACGTGCACTTCAGCTCGTTTGTGGTGCGCGTGCGGCGGCCGCTGCAGGACACCATATCGCAAGTGCAGACTTCTGCCCGAAGGGTGTAGTGTTTCGGCAGTTCCGGGGCAATCAGCCGAATCCTACACCAGATGAGACGACACAACGGAGCCACGGGGTTTCGTCGCCTAAATCGAACTAGATTATAAGTTTTTCTGTATGTTTTTGTTTTTTGTAGTTCACAGTGCCTTGGTTTTTACTGTAATGCTGTGTAACTTTTTGAATAAAAAATAATATCTACTGTTTTTGCAACACAAGCAAAGTTATATCAAAGACGCGAGTTACTTCGGTTAATTCTGTTTCAACGTTTCTCCTTTAGCGTCTGTAAGAACTAAAAGTGTATTCCATGAATGTCTCACGTATTCTGCATAACGTTTATTTTACGATCTGGCATTTGCTTACGACTTCGTAGGTATGAGGGTGAAAGAACTTTTAATGCTCCTTATATTAAACGGAGTCGGGTAAACGAAAAAATAACGTTCACCTCACTAGGTCCGTAGAGTTTTGCTTACAGCGCCAAGTGGATAAGTTTATTTTAACCGTAGGCGTGGTATAGTATTGTTTGACAAGGGGCTAAAATAAGCCATTATGTCTTGAAGTGATTATTTGGACGAGCTCACGAAGTGTCTGCGTGTCATAATGGCTTTTAGCCACGTGTTCAACACTCTGCTTTTCACTTCGACTGCGATAAAATAAAAAAGACTTAACATTAAAAGCCAAGTCGAGCGCGAAGCAAACACTGCCGTACCATCCTTTACTGGAACCATTTTGCCGCATTTTCAGGCCCCTATTTGAGAACCTCTGGATAAGACCAGAACGCAGAAATTTTCGTCATCCAGTAAGCTATAATGACATACTTCAGATCCAAAATTTCAAGTCTGTAGGTCATTTAGTTCCGAAGTTAAGCGTAAGCAAAGTTTCGCATTTATGACACTCACTCACTCACTCATGATCATCAGAATAGAACTAGTACTTCCCATAAACTCAGAGAGCTGAAATTTGGTACAGAGTTAGGGTTTATGGGCAATGACACCGTCCGACGTCCGACCGTCAACGATTGGTGCAATAGTGCCATGGAGCACCTGGTTTTGTACTCTTGTGAACCCTTCAACGGCCAAGTCACACAACATTAACTATAATAATTAAAAAATCGCAGTAAAGAACCTTAGACTTGGCAGGACTTTGTCTAGATTTCTTTACTTTTTAGAGATAAACAAGCAGCTCCATCGAGACTTGGCTAGTTTTTTACAGAATGTTTTTGGTGGGTTGTAAATTTCATGAAAAATTTTGAGTACAGTTTGAGCAATTCGATCAGAAATTTTAGCCAATCTAATCAGGTTGGTTTCTTTGTTTTTAATTATTCGTAAGTAGTATGTAGCTGGCCGCAATTTTTTTTTTCAGTCTCATAGAAATTTGTATGGGATTATATGGCTTCTTTTAAACCCTAGGGGCTAGATGTACTATTTTAGTCTCGCTTCGCGAAGCTGATATGACGTACGTTTTGAGCAGGACAAGTGAAAAAGTCATTAATTATTTTGAATTTACATATTTTTATATGTTGGGTTTTGTCATGCGTGTGATTCGTAGGATCATTACCACTAAAAAAAAGAAAAAATCCTAGACTACCTCATTACTAATTAAAATGTTTTTTTTTTATATTATATTTATTTAAAAAATTATACTTATTTTAAAATATTATACTTAGTTATGAGTTAGTCTTTCTGCAGCTGTTTTTCTTTGCAGCATTTCTCCTCAGTACTCATCATTTGTGAGCCGAGATAAGAACTCTGTAATAAATAAAAAACCCACCGAATGTGGGCTCTTTAGAATCATCTCAATGAGTAATTAACGGGTGTTTAAACAAAAGTACAGTCTGTAATAAAAGCTTGTCATAAAACTGCATTTTTTTAATGAAACTATTCAATTTCATCTGAGATGTAAGCAATAGAATCGATTTCTATGAAACCCTCCTATACCTACTCCGTATTACATTCGGTCGGCATTTAATTACGGTTAAAATGTCACTAACTAACGTTTAACTCTCCATTTAACCTCTCCTCAATAATCAGACCCAGTATACTAACATTTACGATATAGGTCATTCCTTTGATGCCGCCCGCCATGCCTTGCATAACTGAGCTCTAATTCGACGAGGCACATCACCGATTGAGCAATATCGCGGCCATAACCAGAGATAAGCAATATTTAATAGACTAAAGAATAAAGATTAAGAATAATACTAATCGCGAATGATGATTAAAAATCGAATAATCGTATGAGCTCCGAAAATGTATTCATGAATAAAGTAGCCGTCGAATAAATCAAATACGAATATTTTATTATTCAAGTGTACACTTGTATCAAATAATTTTGAGAACTAATTATGAAAAGAAAAACATTACAAAACTCTATAGCAATGTTAGATATGGAATACCCGATTGTTACTTATTTATATATTTTATTATCGTCATTTTGAGTTGTTGTTACAGGCAAAAAAGACAGTCTTCGTGTCATTTATTTGAATCAAATGATCGAATTATTCGTCATTACAAAATCTGGCCGAGTAATAATTATTCGTGTACATATAAAACGCAGAAAAAAACACGGTTTTGTATTGGGCGCATAGAAACTTTTCATTTATATTAATACAACTTCATTCACGGGGGATGAAAAAAGCTAAATCCTCTTTTTTGCTCCAGCATAGTCCAATAAAAAGTATTCGATAACCTGTCTATAATTTGTACATGCCGAGCTACCCGTGTACCAAAAATTGTTGGTAATCTATTATGGGAGTACTAGCTTCTGCCCGCGACTTCGTCCGACTTAAATTCGTTTATCGCGGATAAGGGTATTTTTCCGGGATAAAAAGTAGCCTATGTCCTTTCCCGGGACTAAAACTATCTCCATAAAGAAATTCATCCAAATTGGTTCAGGGGTTTAAGCATGAAGAGGTAATAGACAGACAGACAGACACACTTTCGCATGTATAATATTAGTATGGATAGTTCTGTACTGTTGTTGTTGTCTTATAATAATACTCACATTGCAAAAAAATCGAATAATTATCGCAGTTTGAGTTAGGGTACGTTTCCACTGAAACGGTGCGGAACTGAGCTATGCTAAATGGACCAATCAGGCTTCGTCGCTGTTGACACCAACACGAGCGAATTTGAATCTGCGGAATGTGATTGGTTAATTTCGCACAGCTCCTCTCTACTTGAGTGGAAACACACCCTTAGAATGTGACAAGCAGACAGCGGAGGTTTCACAATAGGGTTTCGTTAGTACTCCTTAGCTACGTAACCCTAAAAACTGTAGCTCAAGTCGATAAGTCGAGTACCGTTCGACATGTTTTGGCCCATGTTCGGAGCAGTACCTACTCAATTTTAACTAAGTGAGTAACCATTTTGTACTTTTTCTAGAATCTTCGCGCATAGCATGTATCCTAGTAGCTTAGCTAAAGGAAGAGAAGATTGAAGTAGGTACATACTAAATAATAATAAGATTTTATTATTATTATTATTTCGTATGTTTTTTTTATTAAAAAATTACTTAATATTACAAGACAATTTTACACAAATCGATGGTAAGCTCAATAAGGCCATTATTATGGGTACTAGGCGACGGATCCGATATATTTACTTACTAGCTGTTGCCCGCGACTTCGTCCGCGTAGAAATTTATAGCTTACAAAGTTTCACCCCCTTTTTCGTCCCTAAAAGAGATGTAATTTGACATAAATGATAGCCTATGTCCTTAAAAGGTACATAACTGAAAATTTTCATAAAAAATAGTTTAGTAGTTTTTAAGATTAAGTGTAACGTACATACATACTTTCATGTTTATAATATAGATAGGATATACAAAGAAAACATTTAAGACTCAGAAATAAATATTTATGCGCATCAAACAAATATTTGAACTCAGGACTTTATATTAACAACTTTATAATAGTATTTTGTATCGAACCCGACATTCTGGTGTATTGCCCCCGAAGCAAGTCATATTTACCTAATCCATATTTGCAGTGGAAATATTTTTAAGATGACGCAAACCTGGATCGCTGCCAGAACGGTATTTCCTTAATTAAGAGACCCAGGCTGGACTTTTGTACTAAACACATGTGGTCATTTGGTATTTATGTAGAAACATATTGTTGTAAGGCTGCCTTTTACAAGTGAAAATGTTGCTTTTAATGGTATTTGTGCAATAACAGCAGGTAATTTAGCTAGTTTTTGACTCGTATAGAAACATTATTTTCTGCCTAGGTTTTTAAAAATGTAACTCAAATTTTTGATGTGAAATGGCAGTTTCTAAGATTCGATTCCTAAAGAAACTTGAGTTCGATACGTTGCGTGTAGCTTGTTTTATGAACCACTAGCTTCTGCCCGCGACTTCGTCCGCCTTAAATTCGTTTATCGCGAATAAGGGTATTTTTCCGGGATAAAAAGTAGCCTATGTCCTTCCCCGGGACTCAAACTATCTCAATACCAAATTTCATCCAAATCGGTGGAAAAGTCCATTTTTGAAGAATGAAAATATTTATAACTAATATAACCATTGAATAAGTTATGAAATGTATGGTAACTTTTGTTATGAAACCTTTTCATAAAATTAATTATTCTTAATTTCCCCATACAAGGTAAGAACGTGTGACGTCACACGTTTCTAGGCTTTATTATGGAGTGTTTATTGGGAAAGCCCACAAATTTTATTTTAACATTGTCGTATCTTTGTGAGTTTGTATAAGATTGAAGTAGTTTTTTACCAATGTTTCTACTATTTTAATATCATTATATTTATATTATCATAAATTTTATTTTTTATAGTGTTTGGGTCAACGGTGCATCTCTAAAAATTCGTTTACACTATAGCATGCAAGATCGGCAAGCAGTGATTTGAGTTTCCTGGAGAATGCCGTGTCACTTTCAGTTTTTTTATGTCTGTAGGGACACAATTATATAAGTTAGGTCCAACAGAATAAAAATAAAATAATTCAATTTAAAATTTTAATCATAATAGTGTTTGTATGGCATCTAATAATAATTAAATTGATTATTAATACGGTAAACTTTAGAAATTAGATTACATCTATACTGATATAAAATTGTAAAAATACGTACTATTTGAAGGACACTGAATCGATAAATATAATATATTTATTTTTAATTTTTTGTATGTGTCATTGTATCTTCATCACGTCAAAACGGCTGAACGGATTTCAACTATTTTCGGTACGCGGGTAGCTGTTTAACCATAGATAAAACAATATTTTTAATTCGACTAGGCTTAGGAAAAAAGAAGGTTACAATTTTTTTCTCTTTTGCTGACAAAGTTGCGAGCACCTTCTCGCTAACACATAAAAGTAATAGTACATTACTGCAGACGCCGGGAAAGAAGGGCTTGCCGGGTGAGTAGGTATAGTAATACGAAGCTGGCAAGTCCTTTTCACGGCTAGAGGCATGTATAGTGCTTTTCTCAAACATATGCAATGAAATAAATAAAAACACCGCTCAAAAAACTACACGACAAAAGTTTTTGAAATTTTTCCTTCAATATCCCTCCATAACGTTTTTTTTTTTTTACGGAAGTCGTCCGTATTGCTCGTGTGTAATGTTCGAGTAGACCCTATTAGGACCATTATATACAACCTTTATAATAAGAAAATTAATTTCTATAATAAATAAAATAAATGCAGAGAATTTTAAATATTATCTATTGTCTCTGGTAAGTTACATATAGACAATATATTAAATTTATTCATCAATATATGAACCATACAGATTTGTGTTCTTAATAGCAGTTCATGTGTAATAGGCATAACCGCGGATATTTCTGGTCCGATAACCATTCAGCCACCAGATAAAAATTAAAAAATATAATTCAGCTGTTTAGCCTGTGCATGATTCAGACGCATGTTTACAGTAAAAATTAAAAAAAAAATATACTTCCCAGCCTAGGCCTACAATTTTGTATGAAATTCCTTTACAGTTCTCTCAGCTTGTTCCGCCGAAACGGGATACTTTGAAGCCTCTTTTAACGCACATAATGACGACATTTCATTGCATGTTTGAGAAAATCATATTACTATCATAAAAAGCAACACGTTTTTTATCCAACCTTTGTATTTGTTATTGTAAGTTAATTTTATTGAAATAAAACAATTTAACGGATTATATCGCGTATATTATCTCATTTTAGTTCCCGACGTTTCGGAAGCTTTCCAGCTTTCCATGGTCACGGGAGGACCATGACCGTGACCATGACCAGGACCATGTCCTCCCGTGACCATGGAAAGCTGGAAAGCTTCCGAAACGTCGGGAACTAAAATGAGATAATATACGCGATATAATCCGTTAAATTGTTTTATTTCAATGAGTAATAATCGCGGAAACAGAAGAAAATATTAAGTTAATTTTAGTTTTAAATTTTTTGATGAAGATCCTTATTCTACATATTTTGATTTGATAATTTTATTTTTGCACTTATATATTTGACAGTGTTTTGACAATTCGTCGTTAACATACATATTGTACCCATTATTATTTATGAATTTATTACTGTAATTATAATTTTTAATTTTTAATGGTGCGATGACGTCCTTACCGGGTAATTCGATTCGGAATCCTAGTGTATATTCTCTTATAGTTTTCTCTTATTATTTTATCTTCTTTTGACATTATATACATTGTTTATTTTCAATATTCATTATGTATATTTTGATGATCGTGTTATAAATTCGTCTAATTATGACATAAGCAAATTTGTATTGTCATTTTTAACGTGAAATAAAAATATCTTATTATATCTTATCTACTATTTTTCTGTACTCTACTCTCGGTGTATACACATTATTAAACACAAATGTAACGGGTCTAATCCCGAGTCTGACCAGGGAGGTGTGACACATGCTTTTAATTGAAATTCTTTGTACGGCAACAATTTTGCTTATTAAAAATGCGGTCAGATTAACAAACCTACGATATGGCTATACATATATTCCGTATTGCCAGCTGATGATTTCAAAAATATGCCGCATTAGGCAATATTTTAATAAAGTGTATTAGGGTAGCATCAAAAAACGAGATTAGTACTACTTATTAGTAGTTGCATAGGGGTAAATTAGAATGATTTTTATAACTCCGAAAATGATATCTTTTAACCCCAAATCAAATACTTACAAAATTTCCTGGCTGGCCTTGTAAAACCACTAAGTGTCTAACATCTGAGAGTTTATTAGTAAACACGTTCAGCGCCCGCAACGATCCACTAAGCCTTAGCTTACGCTATGCCGGCCGAAATGAAAATTTGATTGCGTTATTATATGTTTGACTGGCACTCAAACATAAAATTACGGAAGCGATCTGCATAGGAGTAAGAATGCTTTGATCACACGTTGTGTCACTAGCAAACATAAAATCACGCAAGCGTGTCACCGGTATTAGGAGTAAGTATGCTTTGATCACAGATAGTCAGTCACTGGCACTGAAACATAAAATCACGCATGCGTGTCACCGGCATAGGAGAAATAATGTTTTGATCACAGACGTTGTGTCACTGGCACTCAAGTATAAAATCACGCAAGCGTGTCACAGGCATAAGGGGTACAAAAAATTGATCACAAACTGTTAAGTCATATTAGGACAACTTTATTGTACATTTAATTTCATGATTAAATATTACGGATTTGACGAAGAAAAAGTTCAAACATAAAATCACGCATGCGTGTCACCGGCATAGGAGAAATAAAGCTCTGATCACAGATATTGTGACACTGGCACTCAGAGATATAATTACGCATGCGTGTCACCGGTATAAGAAAAATAATATTTTTGATCACAGACGTATGTCATTGGAACTCAAATATAAAATCACGCATGCGTGTCACCGGCGTAAGGCACTAGTCCCACTGCCGGCGAGAAAGCGAGCAACTATCGACTATTTTCTCGCCCAACTCGCTCAAGAAACGCACCATAGATGTAGACTCCGTGTCAATAAAAGAGATACATATATGAGAGAGTTCTGGCCGGCAGTGTGAACAGCCAGCGATGATGATATATGTGTCACTTTTACTAACACAGGATCTATATCTTTTGTTCGTTTTTTGGGCGAGAAAATCGCCGATAGCTATTCGCTTCCTCGCCTAATAGTAAGAATGTTTTGATCACAGACGTTGTGTCATTGGCACTCAAACATAAAAACACGCAAACTGGCATAGGAGTAAAAATTTTTCAGTCACAGACATTCAACGACTGGCAACGAACGTGTTAAGAAATGGTGTGCGTTTATGATACGTCTGATATGGTGAACTAATTTATAGTTTTTTTTTAACCTAACTCAAAATTACTCTAATGCACTTCACTTAGGTTCGATTTGACTTACATTAGACTAAGATTTAGTACTACAATGACTCCCCTATATCCATTTGTCAATTAGCTCCCATCTTCTTCAAGTTAGGCTATTGTTTTGTATCTACCGTAGCGTATTTTATCTACAGGCTTAATTATACTGGTTCTTTTGTTGGTGGGTAATAAAGAATTTATGAATTGCATTGTAAGTTTCATTGTTTGTGCTTGGTTGAATCCAGTGTTAATCTTGGCGCACAACCCGGGCATCTTAAATAAGAAATAAAACTGGCCAATTGTTAGACTCGTGCTCCGCGGGTTCCGTACAATATATATGCTTCAATCGGCCGTATTTATGAAAATCTTAGCAGAGCCCTACTCCTAAGCGAAATGTCCGCGGTGTTTAGTCATGTATATTGCTTTCTGACATAGACAGACAGGCGTAAAATTATACTGTTTTTGTTTTTAGTATTTGTTGCGGCATCAGAAATATATCATCTGTAAAAAAATCAACTGTCTAGCTATCACGGTTTATGAGATAGAGCCTGGTTACAGACGGACAGACAGATAGATTGACGGACGGACGGGCAGCGGGAGTCTTAGTAAAAAGGTTAAAGGATTATTTTACCCCTTGGGTAGGGGACCATTAAAAAGTAAAAGTGTTTGTTACTTAACGTTTTCATTTACGTTAACGTTTCGTTGTTCTTTAACGTTTTTAGAGCAAACGAGCCTTACTTGCCTAGACATTTTTATAGAACCTAACTTTGAACAGGCAGAAGCAGGCAGCGTAATCAGTGGGGGATCTCAAACCAGTTTACTTGCGATCAGCGTTGCGTTGAAACGTCGGACAATCGCAGTAAATTAATCCGTAACTTGATAAATCATTAAAGAGGTCTGAACAAAATTAAACCGTAAGACAGTTCCAAATTAAAATTTCTTTAAATGAATATTTCGACTTATCAAGTTCTAAGCCATGCACGGAAATAATCGCTTAGACTAGGGTTCCCATGCGTCTCGGTAAGCCGGGACGTTTCCCCGTTTAAAGCGTGGTATCCCAATGTCGTGCTGGCCATTAGACACACTGTCCAGGTTTAAAATCATATATTACGGGTACAGATCAAAACTAGAAAAATAGCCATTCATTTACGTAGTATGGCTGATCGGGTGCGCGCCGACATTGCCAGGTCAGGGCTATTGCTAAAATAAGCTCACTTGCCTCGACGCATTTTCCTTATCACAGTAATGGAAAAATAACACCTCGGTGTGGGGATGGGGAAAGTGAAGAGCAAAATACAGTGTATTTATAATTAGAAATTGTTATGCAGTGATTTTATCTGCGAAAGTAAATTTAATTTTACTTTTCGACCGCGGGAGCGAAGCGACAGCTTGGACGAAAAATCGTTTTTCCTTTTGTCCGGATGTTCTCGCCTAGAGCTCGCATTTCTCGACCGATTCTCATGAAATTTTGTGAGTAGGTTCGGTAAGTAAATATACATTTTTCGTCGAACCAGTTTTTCGAAATTTAAAAAAAGGCAGAGATATGGGTTAAAAACGTCAAAAATTACAAGAATGGAGTCAGAGTACCAACTCAGTAGTCAACTACTGAGTTGGTACAAATTTACGTTCCGTCCACTGTATCTTGAACTCCGATTACTCGTATAATGAAAGGCTAAAAAAGGTGGGTATAATGCTTTACTAACCCTACATCAGGTTTAAAAATCGGCCAAGTGCGAGTCGGACTCGCCCATGAAGGGATCCGCAGACGTTATACAAAAAAATGCACTACAGATAAAAAACGATATGAAAAAAACACTAACAAAAGAGCGTATCTCCCCGGCACTTACGTCCTTTTGCTGAGAAGCAGCGCAGTTTTTCGGCAATAACTTAAAAACGGTATGTCCCATCATGTTGGAAACAATTTTTGTTGGAAGTATTTATTAAGCTTTATATTTATAAATTTTTTCACAATGAATAAATGAAATGCAAATAAAAATAGAGGGGGGGGGGACAATTTTTTCAACTTTCGGAGCAAATATTTCGGAAAATGTCCACTTAATCAAAAAAAAAATTTAGAAACCTCAAAGTGTTTTTAGAAGAGATGTCGAAATATGTGCCCCAGATTGATATTTGCTGAAAAAAAAATTTACAGTTTCGGTTACATGTATCGAGTGCCCTCCCTAGAAATATATATATTTCTACTATCAAACTCAGTAGCGGTTTACACACGACACCTATGCTCCAAATTTTATCAATGTACATCTTATAGTTTTTGAGTAAAATGCCTGTGACATACGGACGGAAAGACAGACAGACAGACAGACAGACATGACGAATCTATAAGGGTTCCGTTTTTGCCATTTTGGCTACGGAATCCTAAAATGTATGGTCTGTCCGTTTCATTCATTTGCATGTCGTAACATTGAATGGGGTAATGGAGCAATGGGGGAAATGGGGAAATAGGGTAATGGGGGAAATGGGAGAATGGGGAATGGGGGAAAAGGGGAAATGGAGGAATATCAAATGTCCAGTGTATAATCTCTGATGTCAAATGTCCAATGTCAAAACTCAAACGCCAAATATCAAATGTCAAACGTCCATTGACAATCGTCAAATGTAAAGGTCAAACGTCAAATGCCAAAGGGCCATGATAAAAGAATTATAAAAGGCAATAATAAAAGACGTCGAAACGTCGAAGTAGTTAAAGAAACACCTTTTCGAACAGTTTTGTTATAATAAAATAGCCACGATTTCAATTCAACCCGCATGGGTTGACAAGGTATAAAATTACAAAATTCAACCATTTTGAAACAAACTCGCGATGTCTACAGCTCACAGAGCCACTGGTTTTATGTTATACGCCTAATGGTAAACGATCACCGTCGCCCACCGACACCAGAGGAGTCACATGTGCGTTGCCGGCCTTTCAGGTGGGAGTACGCTCTTTTCTGTTCCTATTTTACTAATGAGGGTCCCTTTTTAGCCCTATAAGCCGATTCCCACCGAGTTTGCCCAAGGGAAGGCTTATAACCACCTTTTTCTTTAAATATGAGTAAACTGTTCGGCTTTCGTTGTAATTTTCCTGACGCAACGCCTCTGTTAGGTAGGTACTTAACACTTTCGATGCCAAGCTTTTCGTAGAGTTATACGCACTTTTCTCTACATACGGGAAAACGCTTGGTATCGGCTACGTGTCTACGAGCAGAGCGCCTGCTAGGCGGGTTCCTGGCAGTGAATGTGTTAAATTGTCCCGGTCTACATCCCCATATTTATGGTAACCCTTGCGTAGACTCATATTTCAGTTTAGTAAGTCCATTTAGCTATGCAAACCAACACTGCGAGTGTTGCCTTATGCATCATTAAATTTAATGAGCGTTTGGCCTGAAGAGGCTTCTACTTTCTACTCATACGGTATTGCATAATCGTCTAATAAGGAGTAAAAAAATCTCAGAAAGTTTTAATTAAGTGTTTTTATCCATTATCAAATACCATTAAAATAAGAGGACTGTCAATATTCATACAAAAAGCCGTTTCCCGATTGTACAACGCCATATACAAGATGTCTCGTGAGGATTCTGCAAGATTCTAAGCACACATTCCTGAGGTCATTTGGAGTGAAAAAGAAACCCAAGTGAAATTCAACAAAAAAACGTTTTTTTCTTTTACATCTTGATTTGTTAATTTTTTTTTGTATATAAAACACTTTCATAGAACGGTAACGATTATTTTTCCAAAAACGATATCTTAAGTGAGTGGTAGCTGTCACATTGATGTCTGCCAATAGCGACACGACACTTTGAAACATACGTGGCAACGTCGCGATCAATAGAACTAATTCCACTTTCCATTTTCCACAATCTTAGTTTACATGAAGATGTATAATATCTTCCAAACTAATTGTAAGCTAGATTTGTGTGGGGTTCATATAACATTTTGTGATCGTATTGAACTCAAGTATTCGCTCGTAGAATTATGCGGGTTCGTTACGAGCACGTTGTATAAAAAATATTATTTTCAGTTATTCAACTGCAAGCGCGACAAATATTGAAGTGTTACGATTTATTTATTTTTAGCTGTTTACCAACTAACTGTTAATTTCATATGTTTCTTTGTTCAGTTATATCATCATTAAATGTTTAGCTTTAAAGCGCCGTCTAGTTTTTGCCAGAATATCTCCTTGACATCGGGATACGATCCAAATTATGGTAATTGACAGTTCTCTTGTTTTAATGGTCCATGCCATTATTATGAAGTCGGTTGAAAATGTAGCCTATGTCACAACGACACATACAAACGTCATCATCATTATCATCCTGTAGCAGTACCCTGCTGGACAAACGTCTCTCCAAGGGTGCGCCACTGAGCGCGATTTTTCTATTCAGTGACTTCCAGATACTCCGGGTTTTTTTTTTTAATGTCTTCATTGTACAGACATTTAATTTTTACAACTTTATAATAGATAGATATCTATAGGAAACCTCTAAGACTCAGGAACATAAATATGTATACTTCGAGAAAAGGATGGTGCGGCCGTGCCGCTTTTTTTTGCTCGACTTGTCGGGGACACTGCCGTACCCCCCAGATATATGCATACCGGGATTCTAACCCAGCAGGACCATCCCAAGTAGCACACACGCAGTATAAGGGCTTATACAGTTTCTATTATACAGCCAATTTGAGCATTATAAGAGCTTGTGTGTTACTTGGGATCAGCTTCGCAGGCGGCGTCTCCGCCGCTGAGCTAAACCGATCGTCTTCAGCAAGGCTAGTAATAATGGAGAAGGCTATGCTCGGAGTTTCTTTACGAGATCGAACCAGAAAATAATGGAGAAGGCTGTGCAAGGAATTTCTTTACGAGATCGAACCAGAAAATAATGGAGAAGGTTATGCTCGGAGTTTCTTTAAGAGATCGAATCAAAAAATAATGGAGAAGGCTATGCTCGGAGTTTCATTACGAGATCAAACCAGAAAATAATAGAGAAGGCTATGCTCGAAGTTTCTTTACGAGATCGAACCAGAAAATAATGGACAAGGCTATGCTCGGAGTTTCTTTACGAGATCGAACCAGAAAATAATGGAGAAGGCTATGCTCGAAGTACCTTTAGGATCAGAAAAAATCCGCAGAAGAATCAGGGTGACATATCAGTTACCCTGATTCTTAGCCCTCAGGATAGTAAAACTTAAGTGGGAGTATACAGGGCACATATTTATACAACGCAAACTTATAACAATGCTCTTTTTTCATCAGCGATGAAAATAGACGCAACCTTTGTTACACACAGGTAGAGCGTTTTGTTTCGCATACCGCCATACCTCATTAAATCATTATTAAAAATGTCGGTATTTATAAAAAGGCTGCAGAGGCCGGCGAAGGTTTGTGACATAAGCCCATTTTATTTGTTACTCTACATTTATTATCTTGTGAGGGTAGAGATTTGGCTCATCTTAAGGGAACTTTCAATAAAAAACTACAGTGATTACTTTAATTTAGAATAAAGTTTAAACAACATCTTGGCCTCTTAAATACATGTTTGTCCAGTTGTTTGGCAAACATTTAGTAAACTGAACCAAATGAAATAGTTTACCGCAGACTTTTCGAATTTATGATAATGACACCTAATGACGCAACGGAACTAGGCCACATATTGAAATAGCTATTCAGTATTCACACGAATGAGTGAGTGAGCTATATCGCGGACACACCATCAATCTTAATGTTCATTTGCATTGCAATGCTAGCTTATGAAGCGATCATGAATAAATTACGAATAGTATATTAAAACTCCATAAAATGCTAATAGATTCATAAGCTGCATCCTACTTCACTTTCATACTATTATAAAGTTGTAAAAATGGAATGTCTGTACATTGAAGATATTTTCAAAAAACTGATTGTTATGGACTATTTGGAGGTTGCTAAAACGAAAAATGTTTTGATGTGGCTTCATCAAGCAAAATCGTACAGAATTACCCCCGGTCAGTCCGGGGTTTGAATGACATTATTAAGATGTTAGAAGATGCCCGCAACTTCGTTCGTGGAGGAGAAAAAGTCATAACCCCTTTTTTTCTTCAGCGTAGTTGGATGAAAAGTATCCTATAACCATCTGGAGATACCCAGCTACCCGTGCACCAAACATTGTTGAAATCTCATTGAAATAAAACAATTTAACGGATTATATCGCGTATATTATCTCATTTTAGTTCCCGACGTTTCGGAAGCTTTCCAGCTTTCCATGGTCACGGGTGGACTGAGAAAAGATGTATTTTCCTCTGTCAAAGTTACAATTTGTGCAAACTACCCATTTTAGCACATAGCAGATTTCAAGCACCGTCGGTGTAATAGGTCTGCAGTCTGTGAACATGTCATAGACAGACCAAACCACTCAATTAAGTTTGATAAACCTTCTATCCTTGCCAAAGAAAAAAGATATTTTCCCAGGATGTTACTCGAGGCTATTGAGATTAAAAAGCATCCTAATTTCAATAGAGAAGATGGATTGTCACTACCACCAGCTTGGGATCCTGTAATACATCTCATCAAGGAACAAGCGAGACACAGGACTGCAAAACCTTAATTTCCGAACGGTGTAAAATATCTTATCTGTTTAAAAGTAGTTTAATAGTCTCTGTTTTTTAAATATTATAATTAGTAATGAGGTAGCCTGGGAGTTTTTCTTTGCAGCGTTTCTTTTCTCCTCAGTACTCCTCATTTGTAAAATGCTGCTTGGTAAATTATTAGAATAAAATAATTAAGCCCTTCTGGCACATGTGTAACTGTCTTTACAGCTTAGGCCCATCTGGCATGTATGTACACCTTTATTTGTGTTTTTTCAAAAAATGGGTAGATTGCACAAATTGTAACTTTGACAGAGGAAAATACATCTTTTCTCAGTCCACCCGTGACCATGGAAAGCTGGAAAGCTTCCGAAACGTCGGGAACTAAAATGAGATAATATACGCGATATAATCCGTTAAATTGTTTTATTTCAATGAGTAATAATCGCGGAAACAGAAGAAAATATTATTGTTGAAATCTGTTTAGCCGGTTTGGCGTGATGAAGTCACAACGACACATACGAACATACAAAAAAATCCAACAATTTTTTTTCCATTTAGTGACCTACAAATAGTTCGTAACAATAACTTTTTGAAAATATCTTCAATGTACAGACATTACATTTTTACAACTTTATAATAGTATAGACTAGCGGCCACCCGCGACATCGTCCGCCGTTACCAGAGATATAAATGAGGAAAACTTTTTTCTGTCAGTTGTCCGATGCTGTTAATGTTTGTAAAAAAAAACTCGGAAGGTATTCAGCGACCAACGAATTTAGAGTGATAAAATGGGGATATTGAACATTATTTATTCCATAAGAAGGCAAAACTGGCATTTTTAATTTTAATACCTGCTAGACTATGAGAAGAAGAGACAGGCGAAGTTCCCGACACTGACTAAAATGAAATATTCTAGAAGGTACCTCGACGCTTCAAAAGGATAGTATTTTAACGGTTTACAAACGATAGTTTGACGTGTTAACGTCATAAGAAATCCGGCGCCACAATTTTACTACGACACCTATTTTTTGTCTCTCCCTCCCTCCCTATCTCTCTTTGTCTCTCTCTCCCTTTCTTCCTCCATCTTCCCTCTATCGCTCCCTGCCTCTCTCTCTCCCTCTTCCTCCTTCGTGTTTTTCATTTATTAACATACAACACACAATCTTATTGCAATTTCAAGTTTCTAAGTCTAAAGATTTTACGTTGCACACAAACTTTCATCCATTGTTTTACTCCCTCAGGGGATGAATTTCGAAAAATCAAGAATTTAAATTTCTTAATTTTGAACTCACAATCTTTTTGCGAAATTTCAAGTTTCTAAGTCCAAAGATTTTATGTTTCACATACAAAGTTCCATCTCTTGTTTCACCCTCTTAGGGGATAAATTTCGAAAAATCAAGAATAAGTTTCTTGTACTTAAATAAACAGTCTTTTTGCGAAATTTCAAGATTCTAAGTCCGAAGATTTTATCTTTCACATACAAACTTTCATCCCTTGTTTTACCCCCTTAGGGGATGAATTTCGAAAAATGCTTATGCAGATTGGTTTCAAAGCAATTATTTCTTTATAATTCTTCGGAATAAAAATTTGAGATTTAAAAAAAAGTGATGATTTTGCATTAATTGTTAAAAAAAAACTCGTTTTATGTATTTATCTTATTTATAATCCATATTTTTGTAACAAAATGTTTATCTTTCAAAGATGATCGCAAGTCCAAAATATACAATGGGCTATTAAGTATATTCGGTTATATTAAGATATACTCTTATTTGTATGATACGTCATATACGGAAGTTGTGTCTTTGCTTAATCGTGTAGGTATTGTTGCTAGGTTACCAAATGTTTGTTCATAATTTAAAATTGAAAATGTCACAACGAACAAAAGGTAATGATTTTCCATGTCAAAAAACCCCTTTTATGAATGAATACTCTCAAAAGTTGTAGCCTATGTCCTATTCTGATTTCTAAGCTATATTACTGCAGAACTCAAATCTGTTATGAAGTTTTTGCGTACCAGCGTAACGTACGACTTCGTCCGCTTTAAATTAATTTATCGCGGATAAGGATATTTTTCCGGGATAAAAAGTAGCCTATGTCCTTCCCCTGAACTTAAACTATCTCCATAATAAATTTATTTTTTTCTCCTCCGCTGACGAAGTTGCGGGCAACCATCTAGTAATATAGTATCTATACTTACTATTATAAAGTTGTAAAAATAAAATGTCTGTGCATGAAAGATATTAAAAAAAAGCGGCCGCAGCCGTTTATACAAAAAAATGCACTACAGATGAAAAAAATATGATGTGAAAAAAAACACTAACAAGAGAGCGTATCTCCCCGGCACTGACGTCCTTTTGCTGAGAAGCGCAGTTTTTTGGCAATAACTTAAAACCGGTATGTCCGATAATGTTGAAATCAATTTTCGTTGAAAGTATTTATTAAGCTTTATATTTGTAATTTTTTTCAAAGTTTTTGAACATTCCGTTTCGAAAAGAGAGGGGGGGGGGGGGGCACAATTTTTGCTACTCGGAGCGAATATTTCGGAAACTATTCACTAAATCATTTTTTTTTAAATCCTCAAAATGTTTTTAGAAAAACTGTCGAACTATATGCCACACATTGATATTTGCTGAAATTATTTTTTTTCAGTTTCGTTTACATGTATGGAGTGCCCCCCCTAGAAATATATATATAAACTTTTTTTAACTATCAAACTAAGTAGCGGTTTACACACGACACCTATGCTCCAAATTTCATCAATGTACATCTTATAATTTTTGAGTAAAATGCATGTGACATACGGACGGACAGACAGACAGACAAACAGACAGACATGACGAATCTATAAGGGTTCCGTTTTTGCCATTTTGGCTACGGAACCCTAAAAAATGATTGTAACGGACTATGTGGAGGACTTTGAATGGTTTTTTGTATGTTTGTATACGAAAGGTGTTTTTGTGGCCTCATCACGCACAATGGGCTAAACGGATTTCAATTATTTTTGGCATACGTGTAGCTCGGTATTCACAGATGGTTATAGAATACTTTTAATATGCATGAATTCTTATTTTTGCTTTATTAAAACTCATTCATGTAGCAAACAAAAGAGAAAATATTTTTTCGAATAACTATTCAAATAACCAAGATATAAGCTCTCAAAAATTTCATTCTATTTCATTCTAGCAAAACACAATTTTAATGTAGAGTTAAATGGCTGTAATGTACTATGACGTAAAAGTATATGTCAGACCTCTTTGCCAAATCACTGTCTAATTAGTTGTTTAAAATGCGTATTTCTTGGCCGATTCTAATTTTAATTTCACGTTTTGAAATCGTTTTTACGGTTTTTGATATATTGTTAAGAAAAGCAATAAAAAAGTTTCTGATAAAAATTATATTTTTGTGACAAGCTTTTATAGCAAACTGTACTTTTTTTTAAACATTTTTTTTATGGCATAGGGGGCAAACGAGCAGACGGGTCGCCTGATGGTAAGCGATCAACGTCGCCCATAGACAGTTGCATCACCAGAGGAGTCACAAGTGCGTTGCCGGCCTTTCAGGTGGGAGTACGCTCTTTTCTTGAAGGTTTGAAGATCGCATCGGTCCGGAAATACTGCTTGCGGCAATTTATTCCACAGTTCAGTCGTGCGAGGCAGGAAATTTCTAGAAAAACGCACAGTTGTGGACTGCCAACCATCTAAGTGGTGAGGATGGAAATATTGCCGCGTAGGACGATGGCGGAAAGATGCAGCTGGGATCAACCCGAACAATTCCTCGGAACACTCTCCGTTATACAAGCGATAAAAAATGCAGAGCGAGGCTAGATCTCTACGCAGTGCCAAGGAGTCAAGCTGATCTGAAATACGCTGGCAACCGACGATACAAGTCGCTCTCCGTTGAATGCGGTCTAGAGGGTGAAGCTGGTACTGTGGAGCCCCAGCCCACAGATGAGAACAGTATTCCATGTGCGGGCGGACCTGTGCCTTGTAAAGCTGTAGGAGGTGGGCCGGAGTAAAATACTGTCTCGAGCTGTTGAGCACGCCTAGCTTCTTAGAGGCTAATTTGGCCTTACCCTCTAGATAGCCATGGAACTGGACTTCACTCGATATATCGACGCCAAGGATTCCGATAGTGGCTGTTGCAGTTAGGGTTAGTTAGGTTAAACATCCACCAACTACTCACCGAGACGATTCCAAGGAGCCCAAACTCGGTAGGATTGCGTGATTTTATGACATAGTTCCTATGACCATCTTCCGGCTCCATCATCAGATTAGCTCAATATCATAATAATCTTGCATTGTCATTCAATTTACATAGGTATGTATGCAAATTTTCAGTATCATCGAAAATCGGGAAGTGGGTAAAATTTAAGTTACAAGATTCCACCCGAACAAACATAGTTACATTGCAAGTTAAATAAAAGCTTGTAAAATAAATTAATAGTTTAAAAAACACTAGAAAAACACGCTTTACAAGACTTTTCTAACAAATCCAAACTCAGCTATGATACGATGTTCCATCATGAAGTTCCAGTTCATATCTTCCGGCTCCATCATCAGGTCAGTTCGACAGTACCATATTATTGTATTGTCATCAGAACTACATACAGCTGCCAATTTTCATGACGCTGCGATCCTTCGAAGATGGTTAAATTAGTTATCTTAGATTCTATTACATAGTTAGTTACATACAGGTCGACCTAATAAAAGCGTGTTAAAAAGTCATGCATCATGTACCCTATTGGAGTAAAAATACGCTTGCTACATGTTTATAATTCCTTCTGGAAAGGCAGCCCTGCAATATGTTGCAGTTAATAGCAGTCATGTCAGCGAAAGAGGTCAATTATTTACTCTAACGTTGGAGATTGATTTTTACCACAGAAAGGAGGTTAAGTTTTAATATTTTGCAACTAACATTGAGTTTTGTCAACATCATCATCATCAGCTATATAATTTACAAGAAGGTGCGCGCAACATCGTTCGCGGAGGTGAAAAAGTCATTACCCCCTTTTTTCGACAGCGTAGTCGGGTAATAAGTATCCTATATCTGTGGATACTTAGCTACCCGTGTACCAAAAATAGTTGAAATCCGTTTAGCCGTTTTGGCTTGATGAAGCCACAACGACAAATACAAACATACATAAAATAAAAATAAAACCTTTTTTTTCGATTCAGTTACCTTTGAATACTCCGTCTCACTTTTTGTATATTTTAATGTACAGACATTTCATATTTACAACTTCGTTCGCGGAAGAGGAAAAAATCATAACTCTCTTTTTTGCTTCGGCGTAAACGGATAATAGGTATCCTATAACCATTCGCAGACGCCTAGCTACCCGTATATCAAAAATAGTCAAAATCTGTTTAGCCGTTTTGGCGTGATGACGCCACAAATGTTATTGAGTGACCTTTAAATACAGACAAATATCATTAACTTTAAAACAAGTTCTAAGTAAAAACTTATGAAATTAAGAGGTTGTAAATCAATTTCATATAAAAAAAGGTGAAAAACTAAGATAACCCTCTTTTTGGCATATTTCAACAATAAGTTTATACTACGTGGAATTGAATATTATTATTTGAAAGTCCCCGTGCCAATATAAATGTTGCCTTCAACACGAGATAGCGATAATATCGCAAAGTGAAATTACACGGAGTTCAAAATTAAACTTTAAAGTCACAAATTATTAATCTTAAGTCGAGTTAATGTGAAAATTTGCAAAACAAAAGTAGCTCAGTTTTGCGAGCAGTTTTCGAACCTTACATTTAAAGCCCATTGTTAGAGACAGCCTGTTTATGACATTATTATATCTTTAGCTATTCTTGTACCTAGTAAGACTACATTATTGTATCTTTAATTGACATTATGATGTACCTACAAATAACAGGTTAGATATATTAACGTTTAATCAAATCGATAATATTTTTCGGTTTAAGGACTTTTAGAGTATTTAAATCAATATTTTCATTAAAATTTATAACTTCTATACTATTATTAAGATGTATAAATGAAATGTCTGTACATTGAAGATATAAAAAATAATTGTAACAGACAATTTGGAAGTCACTTTTTTTGATATATTTATTTATTTATTTAAGGATAACCAACAGATTATACATCACACTAAAGAATATAACAATTACACCAAGGATAAACAAGATGCTTACCCAATTAATTTTGTATGTGTCGTTGTGGCTTCATGACGCCAAATCGGCTAAACGGATTTCAATTATTATTGGTTCACGGGTAGCTGGGTATCCACGGATGGTTAAACGATACTTTTTACCCGACTACGCTGAAGAAAAAAGGGTTATGACTTTTTCACCTCCGCGAATGAAGTTGTGGGCATCTTTTAGTAATATTATAATTTCATGAAATTTGTGTGTTATGGTATTCGGGATTTAATGTGGATGAAGCTTACCATCATTAGGCCACCGAGGATGATGTCTCCGTCAACAACGGCTGCGTGCTTCACCGGCCACGGTGCTTCATCCTTCTTCTTCACCACCACCGCTCCCGCTGATCTCCTCAAACTCGCTGACCTGCTCGTCGATGAAATCATAGTCGAATTGCTCTTTCTTGACTTCCCTTTTTTCTTTGATCTATCAGTCGCTTTCATCTTTTTCTCGCTTAGAACAATTGTGATGGCTGTTGTTTCTTTGATTGAAGCTTGTGTGGGATTACTGATTTGTAACGGAGAAGTCCCAGTTACAGTTATTCTAAGCGCTAAGTCATTTGTGGTTGCGTTAGCCGTTGTAATTTGGATTGATTCAGGGAGACCAGAAGATATTGGAGACATGGTAAATGCCGCTGCGGTTTGCGGAGAAGCGTTACCTCGGAGTGGAAAAGCGCTAGGTGCTAGTTCTGGCTCTGGGCGCAGTTTCTTCTTCTTTTTGAAAAGTTTGTTGAGATCGAAAGGCCCGAGCAGCGTGTGGGGCGTGCGCTTGTAGCGAGTGTGTTTGTATGGTACGAAGCGTTCGAGTGGCGCGTGGAGCGTTACGTTGGCAAGCGCCAGGCTGGCGCCACGGGCGCCTTGTGTCTCTCGCGCCTCACTCAGCGCCAGCGCCATTAGCGCCAGCAGCGCGGTCGCCTGCATGCTCAACGCAATTTACACATACCTCCCAATCATTCAGCTAAACACAAGTCGTAAACTCGGAGTCACTACATCACTTTACAACTATTTTCGATGACACGATCACAGATTTTCAATCAGTGTATACTTATTTTCCTTTATCTTGGTCGCGTTTTAATTTGTAGTGCAATTTACAGGTCAAAGAACACATTATTTAAAATTAATCACATTATTTAAGCATGCTTCATGCATAAAATTGGAGCGCTTCTATTTCGATGATAAAACTTTCAAATCACTTTTAAAACAAGTGACTTGAATTTGTTATAGGATTAATCAGAATTTGTAATCAGTTTGCTAGTTAAGATTGGATATTAGCCATTACACGCGCGTATAGAGTAGACTCGAGACAGGACGTCGCGTGACGTGCGTTCCGCGTGAGCAGCGGGCCCGAACTGGCGGCGGCCGTGGAGGCTGTGTGTAGCTTCCCAGCGAACCTTATCTTCACCTCGTTAAATACACAATGTTTCAGCTACAACAGTGAGCAATAAGTCCGCAAAGAATATAATTTAGTTTGAGTTATTCACTTAAAGCGGTTTCATTTGGCCCCACCTTGGGCGCCAGTATTATATTTTTTATACTTTAAACAGTATGAAGTGTCTTATGAAAAAGCATTTTTTAACGAAAAAGAACTCAAATTAAATATTTCTATTAACTAAGCTTTTCTTAGGTCTAAAAGAAAGAAGCGATTGAAAAATTCGATAGCTTCTGCGGTTTTTCAGTGACTTAGGGATGCAACGCATGAGTTGACTCGGTTAGATGTGGAAGAAACGAATTCGAATTTCGAAAAAGACATCATTTTGTATATTCGATTGAAACCGGGAAGCGGTTTATGGTCATTTGCATATTTTATCGGCATATCGAATTTGAAACCCTTGGCTACAAATTGGAATACATTGAATTTGTTATGCATCCCTGTTTGACACGTCATTGCCAAATAGACGTCTGCGGGGAAAATAAAGGTATTTATTTACTCGTCATTCGTATGTGATGTGCGTACAGACCTTTATAAGCATTTATACACACATGTTGTTCGCAGAATAGTCGAGAGGCACGATCATGTTTTAGCTAATAACGATTCGAAAGCAATGCACAACTCCTCGCTGGTAAAAATACAAACAAAAAATATTTTAGCTTTAAAGTTTTCAGTTACAATTGTCTACTTTAACAGTTCTACGCAATGAAAATATGTCAAAAAGTATAAGAGTCTGCTGTCGTTAGTACTAGTCTTTTTTAGTTTACTTTTTGCTCAAGCCTCTCCCAAAGCCTTAAACAAACCAGTTTCGTGTTATCATGATCCGATATTGATGATATTCACCCTTCGTAATTTGCGTGTTGTTTTTACTTTTTTACTCTCTATCCCTCCTGGCTCATCGATCTTACCTCACTCCAAACGAACAGCCTTTTAAGAAAGTAATTTTGTAAAAAACAAAATTTTTTTAAACTTACTTTACCTTGTTGTTGTCGCCTCTAAAGCAATATACCATTAATTATATTGGCCCCTCGTTTGGGCGCCACTTTAGCGTAACACAATTTCTCCGAGAACATTAAGGGAAAGCTATGATTTGTTGGCTAAAGTATTAATAACAATAACTCGTCGACGCACTCCACTCGACGCTCGACGGTGGAATTAATCTTTTTGTTTTCCAACTGACAAATAATGTCCTAAAATTAATCTTGTCCGAATCATCTGACATTAAAAAGCTATCTGTTGATTCGCTGAGTTGTTAGCGAGATTGCAGTAAGCCGAGTGAAATAAACGAGTCGCCCGGCTCGCAAGCCGAGCCCGATACCAAGAGATATATAGCTATCTTTATTAGTTTAGCTTGAGGCTTGAACTATGTAGGTATGCTCTTCAATATTGCATTGAAAAGTAGGTTAACTTTGAATAGAAATTGGAATATTTATTTCTTATTGATTTTTTTATTTAAGTAACTCGTGTTCGGACATGAAGTGGTAACTTGGAAAAACGGGTTGATGAACTTATTTTAATTAAAACGGGTTTGATTATCAATTTTTACATAAAAAAAAAACAAGTTTATCTACTCGTAACCGTTTTGCTAAACGTTATATTTATCGTTATCATATCAATCTCTTTGAAAAAGCCTTCTTCAAGTGCCTAAATCTACGACGACTGGTTTATCAAAACTTTTTGATCGAACGTAGGTAGGAAGGTCTTGTAGACATTTTGGCTCGTGGTGGGGTTACATTTCGTGTTAATTTAATATGTCAAACTATCGCATGTATGCGATAGCTTGTTAAGTTCACAGATAGATTTATTATCAGTATACAGCAGTCATCAATATTTATAGACGCTTGTTTTTTGCAAATAAATAATTAATTCATTAACTTTAATGATTTATTCGGTGTGAATAAATCAACCGCTCAGCTATTGATCTTCTTGAAAGAGGAGCTTTTGCTGATGGGTATTCCGAAGTTTCCGAAGACGGTTATTATCTTTTATGTACTTGCCCCTTCTTGTTACTCAATGGTTACTTCTATCACCTCCATATACCGGATGATAGATGCCAGTGGTAGCGTCTGGAATTTCTTTGGATTTGGGTACGCAATACCAAATGCCTTCATTGCACGACATTCGCATAAATCTGCAGATGGTTAGTTGACACCCTGAAGTTGCGTGTACACCACGCACCGTGCTACTTTTATTATCTTTATTCTATTTTTGAACTTAATATATCCTCCCTAAACCCAGCGTACAAAATTTGATAAGATTTTTCATATTCTTTATTACAGAAGCTTACCTATCCAACAGCAAACATTTTACTTTGGGCTTCAGGAGGATATATATCTCATTTTGTAATCTATGGGCCCTTTCATGGCTGAAATCAAAGTGTTTATTATTGATTTGATTTTATTTAACTGCTCATACAAATATGCAAAGACGAGATTAAAACGATAGGTACTCTATATGCTTTATGTACTAAACATTCTACTATTTACTCTGGTAATATGTTACGTGCCAATATGCCCTTGGCCATGTCGGGTATTTGGCAAGCATCTCAGTGACTTGATTGGACTGAAAGCTAGGGTACATTCAGTTTTAAGTAAAATGGCCTGTCTACATACTCAAGTTTGCTGATATAACGTACCGTATTAAACACTTCGGAGGCTGGCTGCGCGCCAAATCTCGTGGTTTAGTTACTAACTTTTTTTAGAAACTGACTTTGAACTGGGTAGGCCTCGTTTCCACTAATTGGATGCAGTAGGAGAAAACCCACAAAGGGGAATGCCATCTGCAACTGGGAAGTAGTCGGGGACGCGGTGCGTGAGGCACAAGGACTGTAGGGTTGAATCGATTCCACCCGAATAAGGCGTGGGAGATAGTGCGGACGACTCGTATAAAACGGCGGTGTAGCCTGATAGGTTCTAACTAGCACAGTGATGTCAAGCATTTATTAATTACTAGAAGGTACAACAACTCCGTTTCGTGTGCGTGAGGAGAAAAGTCATAACCTCTCTTTTCCTTTTGCGCAGTCGGATAAAAAGTATCCTTTAACCATCTGTCGATACCCAGCTACCCGTGGAAAAAAAAATTTTGAAGTCCGTTAAGCCGTTTTAGCGTGAAGCCACAACGACACATACAAACATACAAGAAATCCACAAAGAAATCCGATTCAGTGACTTCCATATATACTCTGATTTTTAATTCAAGACCAAAATTTAACGTCAGCGGGCGCACTTTCGCTGTGATCACTGCGTACTGGTTTAAGTGTCAGTATTTTTATCAATCAAACATACCCTAACATTACTGGTTGCACGATTTCTTATTCATGTTTTTATGGAATAATGTCTTTTTGTTTAAATAATCAAGATGAGAACTGTCAGATTTTGATCTTGAATTATAAATCTGAGTTTAGTCCGTTACTACTATAATTATCTTCAATGTATAGACATTGAATTTTTACAACATTGTAATAGTCTAGTTTTAGGGAACTGGTGTTAAAATAAGAACTCAAATTTACAAGTACAAGTAATATTATGAAAACTATCTACGAACACAATTTTAAAATCAAATCGAAATCACTGAAACACCGACAATCGACAACACGTCCATTCGCTTCGAAGCCCAGTGCCAAAGTGTGCCCCTCTCGGCGCTGCTGCGTCTGGTAATAAGATGGCCGGTGTGAAGTTGTCTGCATACCAGTACATTGAAGGTAATTTCAAAAAAGTAACTATTGTAACGGAGTATTTGGAGGAACCTGAATTGTCATTATTTTTTTGTATGTGTCGGTGTGGCTTCATCACGCCAAATCGGCTAAACGGAAAACTAGACTAGAACTACATAAGTAGCTGGGTCCACAGATGGTTATAGGATACTTTTTACCCGACTGCGCTAAAGAAAAAACGAGGGGTTATGACTTTTTCTCTTCCGAGAACGAAGTTGCCCTTCTAGTGTTAAATAAACTTGCAATATTTTGATACAATTGTATTTATTTCTTTTGCTTTTCTTTTCTTTTGGACTTTCAATGATCCTGCACCAACTGCTAGTTTCTGTTTGGACCTGTGGTTGACTGGTAGAGAATGCTTTAAGGCATTAAGTCCGCCATTTGTATTGTCTTGTATTGTGCTATACAGTTTCAAAAATACTGCGTAACTAACATAAATCGATGCAAATAGGTACTATCTCAAAAATCACGAAAAATTCACAGAAAACAGTTTTCTATGTAAAATTGTGAAATTCAACATGCTGTAAAACGTTTTAGGGTGAACATCCAAATGTGTAACATCCTTATTCCAATAACTGACACCCTACTTCTCTATTGCTTTGAGTTAAGGTTGAAAGTGCCAAGTAATGGGACAGTTCCGAGCACTGGGAAACTTACCTTATTTATACTATGCAACTTTTATTGATAAAATAAGAGGATAGCGGCGAGGGACGAGGTATACCTATGTATACAACGTTCTATTATCATAACATAGAATCGTTTCAACCAGGTACCGATATAGGTTTTCATTTAAACTGAACAATCTTAACAGGGATACAAAAAAAATTGCGCAGTAATATATAATACGTTTGTTAACAAATATTTTAGTGTCTAGCTTTTATTTACGATTAGTTTGTTAAACATCCATCAACTATGTATCAAGACGGTTGTAAAGAACAAATACTAGTTGGGTTTGCATTATTTTATTACAAAGTTACTTTGACCACCTTGAGACTGCGTCATTTGACCAGTTCCATGGTGAAATATTAGTGAATTGCCATCGAAGTTATATAGGTATACTAGGTATGCCAATTTATATCTTAATCAGTCCTCTGGATTACATACAAATGAAGTTAAATAAAAGCTTGTAAATATGAGTACCAATATGTGTTTAATACGTGGTCGCAGGTCTTTTAGAATACTTTGTTATATTCTCTATCCTGTTCGAGCTTTCTGCTCCAGGATATCTCAAACAAAAGCAAATTGGATTTACAAACTCTCCGGGCAGGCTGTGAACAACATTCCTCCCGAATTCTCAACCTTTCAATTTCTTCGCACCATGCCGGTTTCATGTCAAATTCTTCCGCCGTTCAGGCAAGCCGGCTCCTTCTTTCTATCAGATATAATATATAGAAAGAAAGAAAGAAAATCTATTTATTCAGAGGCATAGTATATACAACACAAAAAAAAATAAGCAAATTACATACAAAAAAACTAAAACTGTGCGCCGAAATGGTCCCACCTCAGCATAACGCTGGCTCGGGAGCCAACGCTGATCTTCTGGTGACCATATATGTTGCGCCACGGAGAGCTGTATGCACGAACATTTTAGATGTCATTATCCTGAACGCAGCCGACAGCGACCATCGACTATCGACCGACAAGCAGTCCTGTTAACTGTCAGTGTCAGGTGACAAAAAACAAAAAATATAATAGTATAGTAGAAAGTAAGTATGTATGCATTATTTGCTTGTGTGTCCTAACGTTCTCGGCACTGAATGATTTTATCCACTGCACCATTTTCATTCATCTCTGTTTGGCTCTATGGTTGACTGGTAGATTTGGCAGTGAGTCCGCCATTTATACTTACTTTTTTTGTGCAATAAAGGTGAAATAAATAATATAAAGCGATTTTTCGAACATAAATAGGTACCTGTTATACAGCATGGATAGAATACGGGTATTCAGGTCTTAACGGGGGAAGGTCGGATAGCGCCGTCTCACTCACTCAAATATTGTAAACACTAGATGGAGAGCGATAGCCTGACACGAACTCCGAACTTCGAACATCGGATTTACCCTTATACTTTCAATTGACGTGAAGTAATACGGCAAGACACTACAGGGGTGTCATTCTTAAATTTCTAACTCGACCGCCTTTAGTCCGTCCTTAATATAACTAGACACGTGAAGGAGTAGTATACATGTTCAGGAGAGAGGTCAAATATATTTGTCAGTCAAGCAGTTTGTCGAAACTTAAGAAAAAAAGCGAAGGCCGCGACTACTGAAAAGGAATTCTAATCCTACTCGTATATCTTATCTGTGGCCGTGGAGACCGGCGGGCCATGGTGCGCTGAGGCTCGAGATTTTATGAGGCTGAGATTTTACGCGATAACTCAAGGATCATGGTGCAGATCCCGTCTCCGGTGAGTACCTTACTCAAAGTAATTCCCTGGCAAAACAACGCGGCAATTCCGCCATTATTCTAGGCACCATTACCGGCATCATTTTAGAATCTTTACATTATACAAACTTTAATTAGTTAAAGATATAGTATTAATGTGTCAACGTTTTTCTTTTCGTACCATCTTATAAAAAAAGGTTAAATACTTAAAAGTTTTATATCCTAATAATATTATAAACGTGACAGTTTGTCGTTCCTCTTAATTTTAAAAACTAATAAGATCTTTCAAAAAATCGGTATCCGAACACTTTAGAACTACCCCGCTTAATGTTTAGTACTGTTACTAATGCAAAGAGAGCGAGGGGCGATGTAAAATGTTTCGTTCTAAGACGCATTTTCCCCATAGACGCAATTGTCCCAGTTGATCTTAAACAAATCTCATGGAAACTTTCAAATAATGGTGTAGACATCAGAATAACTCATAGGCTATAAATTGCATCTCAACACGGACGAAGTCGCAGGCTAAATAACTAGTAGTTTGTATACGTGTCTTGGGGTCATACATTAGTAACGACGTGTCCATCAGCGCTGCATTTGACGCTGGCGCACATCTTGCGAATATTATTCGAGTAGCAGGCTCGGACGTAAATTGCTTCGAGCTTTTGTAGTTACGCCCAGGCGATAGATGCCGCTAATAGCTTGTCCGACCACACTTCAGCATAGTGGACGGTGTACAAAGCAAATGTTGATAGATAACCGCAAATCGTTGCGGTGTAGAGCCCGAAAAGTTGCTTTAAAGTACCATGTTGCGGATTTTCAGTGGCACTAATTTATTTTAATGACAAGGATATATCTTTGACAACAGACGTTGAATATCACCAATGTAACAAAGATAACAGAGTGTCAGGACTAAATATTTCGCGATTATAAAACAAATCACTATCTTACTTGACTTAATGTCCCCTCGAAAGGGAAGAGGGCGCCCGCACGTTACGTCCCCATCTCCAACGATCTTGAGCTTCGCGCTTTACTTCGCTTCAAGTCTTTCCTATCGCCTGCACTTCTGCAGTGATTGTCCGCTGCCAGGTCTGCTTAGAGTGGCCACGTTTGCGCTTTCCTTAGGGATTCCAGTCTAGAGCTTCCCTCGGAATGTGTTCTGGGCCGCTCAAAGCCTGTGCCCAATCTAGCTTCATTTCCGGCGTTTTATCTGCTGATTGATCAGAGTCTCATTGCAGTGTTCCCACAGGGATTTTCTCAGGAAAGTACGAGAATACGGCAGAGGCAACGCTTGAGACAGGTTTGGCGCGACATGTTTTTTTGACCTACCACGTCTCGTACCCGTATATCAATACGGTCTGCGCATTGGACCGGAATATTTTCACTTTCCGTGACATACGGGGCGCAGCTGCGCTAAGATGGCTCTTGATTTGGCAATTATTGAAGGCGTGTCCTCCTCGGTCCTTCCGGTCACATACGCTTCCGAGGTAAGTAAATTTGTGGACTCGTTCAACAACCTCTGTCCCGAAAAAGAGAGAGTCCTCCTCATTTTGTTGTCGAGCTTGGCTTGCATACTCAGCAGGCATTATGGGGAATGGATGAAAATTTTCAAAAATCTTGAAATTTTGTTTGCCACATCATTGTCCTCCTTATTGTCTGAAAAAAAATACAGATTTTTCTGTGGCTTAGAAAAAATAAAAAGATGAAAAGGTGTTGGTGGGCCTATATGCCCGTCTTATACGGTACGGCAAGAGCAGCATTGATATTTTCGATTAAAATAGCTGTAAATGTACTGTTATTCTTGCCGAACCGTATAAGGCGGGCATAAAGATAGGCCCACTAACACCTTTTCATCTTTTTAGTTTTTTCTAAGCCACAGAGAAATCTGTAATTTTTTTCTGACTTTAAGGAGGCTTATTCCTACCAATAAAATTTCAAGATTTTTGAAAATGTTCATCGATTCCCCATTCAATTGGCCCCACTATGCCGTGGCGCTTGTTGGTTGTTGCTTGTTGCGTTACCTACGCCATCGACAACGTCAATAAAAAAGACAGTTGTCGCACGCCATATCATAAACACTTGCCAAAGATAGAAAAAAAGAGAACTGTGACAAATCAATAAAAATATACGTCGAGTCCATAAGGACAACCCGACAGTGCCAATTTAGAAACCGAGGCTAGGTGTTAAAATGATCAGTTAGTCTTGAATTTAATCACATTCGCTGGCGGTTATTACATACTTACATGCACTATATAATTACTCCAACTCAGGAATCCAATTCTAAAAGGTACCAGGAACCAAAGGCACTTATAGTCCCTAGTGGCATTTTAGATTCGTATTAGGTACAGTTTGCCGGGTAACTTTTGGCTGCTCTCCAGCAGTTGACATCCTTGACTACCAGTTTTGCTATTTGAAACGGCTTGAAGGAATTTCAATGATAAATTGTATGATTTTATTGAATAAATTGAAGGTGGGCACCACTTCGTTCGCGGAGAAGAAAAAGTCATATTCGCTGTTTTTGGTCTTCAGCTTAGTTGGGTAAAAAATATCGTTTAACCATATGTGGATGCCCTGCTAACCGTGTACGAAAAATAGTTGAAATCTGCTTAGTCGATTTGATGTGATGAAGCCACAACGATACATACAAACATACAAAAAATCCAAAAGCAATATTTTTCGATTCCGTGACCTTTAAATAGTCCGTATCACTTATTTTTTTGAAAATATTTTCCATGCACAGACTTTAAATTTCTACAACTTTAATAATTACTAGAAGGTGGAAGAAAAAGTCATAACTGCTCTTTTTTCTTCAGCGTAGTCGGGTAAAAAGTAACGTTGAACCATCTGTAGATACCAAACTACCCGTGTACCAAAAAAAGTTGAAATCTGTTTAGCCGATTTGGCGCGATGAAGCCACAACGACACATAGGCACATACAAAAAATCGATTGTGTGATTTCAAAATACTCAGTTACAATGATTTTTTGAAAACATCTTCAATGTACAGACATTTCATTTCTACAACTTTAAAATTGTATAGATAATAAATAATAGGGTACCCTATTATGTTTTTAAATACAGGGCACTAGTATTATTGAAAAACCCGCCACGCCATGCCGCCGCAAAATTAGTGGAAAGCCTTGTGAACTCTTAAGTTCGCTTTTATTTCATTCCCGTCTTTGTTTTCTTTCATTAAAATTGCTTTCAACACTATGGAATGGCTGAAGCATTTCAATTCGTTCAATGGACGTTGAAAATGAGTATAATCGGAAGGTTTTGTTTCCAGCAAGTTCATAAGTAATTTATAATTTTGCGGCGTAAATAATTGAAGTAAAAAATATGACCGGCGGGGTTATTGCCTAACGAAATTTTGATACTTGGTATCGGAATCAACTGTCATAGCCCATACAAAATCATAACATTCTGATTGCGAGCGTCAAACTCGTTAGGCAATACGGGGGACGGTCTTTGCTGTCGCGTGGCCGGGTAAAACCAACAGTATTGAACATTTATTTTTATTTTTATATTATTAACCTAATCAGATCATTTAACTTAAGTGTAATATTATTGATAAAATCATCATTTTTAAAATTAAAATAATCAATAAGATAAATCCCAAAAGGATTGTCAATAAAAATAAATAATCTAGAATGTGTCTAGAATAAAATTCTAAATGTCAGAGTATATAAAACAATTAAGATTAAAATAATAATAATACCTTAGGTATTCGTTAAAATAATTATTCATATACCTACATGACGGTATAATTTACATTAATCCCATGCGGCTTCATCATTCATGTAGTCTTGTGTGCTATAATATTTAGAAAATAATTTTCGTTTCACAATATTTTTGAATTTACCAATAGACAACTCAGTTATCCTGCTAGGAAGTTTATAATAAAATCTCACACAGTTACCCATGAATGATCTCCTTATTTTATGGAGCCTAGAAGCAGGCACTGCGAGCTTATGCTTATTTCTAGTATTAATATTATGTACATCACAGTTCTTCTTAAAGTCGGTAATATTTTTATGTACATACATAATATTCTCATAAATGTATTGACAATGCACTGTCATTATATTAATGTTCTTAAACTTATCTCTAAGCGAGTCTCTATCGTTCATTTTATATATCGCACGAACAGCCCGCTTCTGCAGAACTAATATAGTATTAATGTCGGAAGCACTGCCCCATAGTAAGATGCCATACGACATAATACTGTGGAAATAACTGAAATACACTAATCGAGCCGTTATCACGTCTGTTAATTGACGAATCTTACTGCAAAAGCTGCAGAACTCAGTCTATTCGAGAGATTAGCAATATGGGGACCCCATTGGAGGTTAGAATCTAATGTTATACCGAGAAAGACTGTACTATTAACTAGTTCCAGTTCCTCACCTTTAACCATAACGCTTGCTTGCTCGTGTTTTACGTTACTCGTGACAAACTTAACACATTTAGTCTTTTTCTCATTCAACAATAAATTATTTACATTAAACCAATTTACTACTTCACAGATAGCATTGTTTACGTCATTGTAGGATCGTTGATTTCGTACGACTTTGAAAATTAGAGACGTATCATCTGCAAACAAAACTATCTCATGGTGGGTCTTTCTTCTGTTTCCGCGATTATTACTCATTGAAATAAAACAATTTAACGGATTATATACGCGATATAATCCGTTAAATTGTTTTATTTCAAAATTCATCATGTGTTTTTTAAGATTCACAAACTTCATCAAAAATGATGATAAAAGAAATACAACATCCAAAATGGCTTTTCCGATTGTCATCAAGCACAGGGAGTTTTCTGGGTAAAATAAAATTAATCTAATTAGGCCGTCAGTTTGATTATCAAAAAATATTGGACACATATTTTTTCTTTTGTCAATCAAACAAAAAAAGACAAAGATAAAGCGCGTCAAAGTTTGGGAGTGGGGGCGCATGACGTCACGTTAACCGAAGAACGGTCGCACGGCGTGTCGTCACGGGGATCTTTAACGAGAAAAGAAAAATATTTGTCCAATATTTTCTGATAATCTAACTGACGGCTAATTATATATTTTTAGAACACAAGCTTTTTGTCAAGAACCACCACAAGGTATAGGTAACTCGTAAATATGAAAATCGTATATACAAAAATAATCGTATATCTACAAATTAGGCAATAAGTTTGTTGCGTCGGTGCTTCATGTAGGTAGTTACAAATAGCTGTTAAATCTTGCATTGATAGCCTCAACTCAACATAAGTAATTTTAGACGCGGATTTTTAGATTTCGCACCGAACGTAAGCGTTCTTACGTTAATGCCGGTAGCACACCTCCGCCGCGAAACGTCAAACCCTAGGAAGTTCCGCTTTAGTTTCGAGCGCTCTGTATGGACAATAACCCCGCCAACCCGCGTTTCGCGGTTTCGCGGCGGAAGTGTGCTACCGGCATCAGTTTCCGATTAAATTTGCTAGGCTATTACATCCAAGGGCGTGGACTCCGGTAGTACTCACTCTACTGAAAATTAGTGTTATCACCCATCCGCATTTTTCAACATAGTTTCTCATATTATCAACTATAAAAACTCTTACATGCATTTCCACGTGAAAATAAATTTTCCTAGTTTAGATTTTTCAGGGCAGTTCGTAAGCGCTCTAACGCGAAGTATATGAAAGAGGCCATTAGATACAGGGGCGCTGACCTCGTGGATGCCCGGGAGGCCATGCACTTGAGACAGACAGCGGGAACGGAGCTCATTTAAGGTGCGTCCACATTTGTATCATTTGCCCGATCAGATCTTCGTCCCGTGGCATGATCGCGTGGCAGAATCACGTAGTTGGACGTTGCGCTGATCCGATCGCTCAAAATCCATGTTGCTACGCGTATCACACACTTAGATCGGACAAGCGCGGCGTGATCGCCGCGCCGACAGTGAGCGTTCAAGCAGCGCGATACGCAGTCATGCCACGCCACGGGGATCGGATACAAGCAAATGATACATGTATAGACGCACCTTTAGATGTCATAGTCATACTCGGACTCATAACAATGCGTATGAACCACCAACAGGTGCGTTTCGGCGTGTAACACTACATAAATAAGCGAAGGGTCATATTTGCGCCCTTTTTACCCGACTGCGCAACGCAAAGGACCACTCCTAAAGTGTTTATCAGTCTATGTATGTATGTATGTATGTATGTATGTATGTATGTATGTATGTATGTATGTATGTATGTATGTATGTATGTATGTATGTATGTATGTATGTATGTATGTATGTTTGTTCCTATCTGGCACTCTAGAGACCAAACGCGTGGACCGATTTTAATGATTCTTACGTCAATCGATTTGCCTTAACTGTCCGAATGTCACTGAAGACATGAAAATGATGAAAACTCAAAATGGCGATAATGAGACGCCATATTATGAAAAAGAAAAAACTGAAAATCGACATACTATGTTGAGTGGGGTATCAATGAATAGGGATTTGGAAATCATTATGAGGTTTCTTTTATCATTTTTAATTTAGAATTACCAGTTAGGAACTATAACGATTTAAAGTTGGTTAGGAAGCTGTTCTCACTAAATTTTCATTTAATGGTATTGTAAATCTGTCCAAGCTTCTCAATAACCCCTACGATGAAGATTGCGAAATTTAATGACTTTTATAATTTTAACTAAAAAGTGTAAAATAAAAAAATATATTAAAAAAACACAAAAAGCCGACTGCGTAAGAAACTAAAATGATAAAAACAAGTCCAGTACCCTAGAAATTTGTTAAGTTATAATGGAAATCTTTCATGATTCATGATCGAAACTCACAATATAACAAATAATAAATTCTAATATGGAACATAGCGATTTTGAACAGTCGGGACCCATAAGAATTCTAGATCGACGCAAATCTTCCCAACAATGGGTCCCGACTGTTAAAAAAACTATGTTCCATATTAGAATTTATTATTTGTTATATTGTGAGTTTCGATCATGAATCATGAAAGATTTCCATTTATAACTTAACAAATTTCTAGGGTACTGGATTTGTTTTTACAGTCGGGTTTTTTGTTATTTTATTTTCAAATGCTTTGCAATCCTCAACGTAAAATCTCCTTCAACTAAATTGAAACTTAAAGTAACCAAATTTTTAATAATATGGCCATGCACTCATAAGAAATAATGGCAACGGAGTTCATTTAGATACGTCCATGATAGTGTAATCTAACGAAATTGCTCTACAAAATTTCTCATATTATCAAATATAAAAACTCAAAAAGCCTCTTTCAGAGAAAATATATTTACCTAGTTTAGATTCTTCAGTGCGAGACGTAAGCGCTCTAACGCCGAATGTACGATAAAGAGGCCATTAGATGCAGGGGCGCCGACCCCGTGGGTAGCCGGGAGGACATACACTTGCCAGAGATAGCAGGAACGGCGGGGTTATTGTCTAACGAAATTTTGACACTTGGTATCCGAATCACCTGTCATAGCCCATACAAAATCATGACACTTGATTCTGATTGCGAGCGTTAAACGCGTTAGGCAATACGGGGGCGGGGCCCATTTATACGAGTCCTTAAGTGTGGGTGAACATTTCGCGGCCACAGGCATTTAAGGTTGTCAATAATTCTCCACCAGGTTGATTGAGATTGTGATTATTTTTGACTCCGGCGTCTGTGTCCTCAGACCATAAAGAAGGTTTATTATATTAATAAATTTGAATTATTAGTCGGTTATTTAATGTAATAAAAAATATTGGAGAGGTATTTTGTATTCTTTCACGTAATCAAAAAAATATGGCGATACATTAATATGTATCGCTATTATTTATTGTGACTCGATAGTCAAAAAGTCACGTGACGACACGCCTACTTATAATTCCGATTCATAATTGAATTTCAAAATGTGTTCTTATGTTAATATTCTCTTCTTTTCTACAATTATCACTTCTATATTATTCTTAAGTTGTAAAAACTCAAAATCTAATTCAAAAGGTACAAAACGCCTGTGCCCGTTTTTGCTTTTCTATTCCTCTGCGAACATCAGTATCACAATACTTTACCAGCGCAAAGCTACTAAAGATGAAGCAAAGACAACAACTTCACCTTGCGTGTCTTCTGTTCGGTGTTATTAAGTCCGGTAAACCACCGTATCTTTCAGCTAAACTTATTTGGCGGCAACAGAGAGAGTTGAGCGCGAAAGGGCCCAATACAAACCGCGTATCACCCCGAGATACAAATGTGCAGCGTTTCGCGGCAGTTCCTCCACCAGTAAGAAACTGTAGCTGTAAATTTGCTTTTAAGCGAAAAATGCGAACTGGCATTGAGGGACCAAGTTTCTAGCTGAATCTTTAATTTCATTGATTACTTTAACCATATATTGCTGATTTATTTTTATTTTTTATATCTTATTCTTATTTACATACTAACTGTTGCCTTCGACTTCGTCCGCGTAGAGATATAATTTATCGCCTATGTGTTATTTCGGTTGATCAAACAACATTACTGGAATGTTTCGTTGATCTCAACGAAACCTTCCTTTCCCCTTCAGTAGTTTTTAAAATTAATATTAAGAGGAAAGTACATACATTCCTACATCGGCACAAGCTTTCACATATAGGCTTAGTATTATTTAGGATTCGCATACTACATATCCTACTTGCATTATTATCTAATATCACAAGAATGACATTAAATATATTATATATATATACATATATTTATATATTTGTATACATTTTTGACAATTTTGTATTATGTATTGGCATGTTTATTTTTGTTTGTTTATATACTCTTTTATAAATTTTTATATCGCTTTTCTTTTATTGCCCTTCTTTACCCTTTTTTTTCTCATTGTTCAAATCGGGCTCCCATAGGGCTTTGACAGAATAACAGCGTTGCAGTTTGCCTACATGCAAATTGCAACACCATGCTGAGTCAAAGCCTCTTCTTTATCGCACACATTGCAGCCCCCGTATTGCCTAACGCGTTTGACGCTCGCAATCAGAATCAAGTGTCATGATTTTGTATGGGCTATGACAGTTGATTCCGATACCAAGTGTCAAAATTTCGTTAGGCAATAACCCCGCGGACTCTTTGAAGGCACTTTCACTCTTGTGTACTATATCGGTACGATGTATATATCACATTTGTTGCCAGCGAAGTCTTGTTCTGTGTGCTTTATGGAATAAACGACTTTTCTATCTTCTGCTTTCTTTCTAAAAATGAAACGTCTGTACGATGAATTTATTAAAAAAAATAATTGTAACGGACTATTTGGAGATCACTGAATAGAACAATGTATTTTTCATATGTTTGTATGGTCGTTGTGGCTTCATCACGCTAAATCGGCTTAACATATTTCAACTATCTTTAGTACACGGGTAGCTACCCGTGTACTTCAATAAGCCATGAGGCTTACTTATACGCTGTTAGTTTATTTTAAAAGTTAGGGGCGAAATTAGTTGTCCTCCACCGCTGTCCCTGCGGATCTGAAGTAGACAGTCTAGGCTACCACGGCCTCTTGACAAAGAAGCACCTGTCACTTGTCCCGTCACGCCAGTCTGATCTGAACGACATCCTTCGTCGGGCCTTTAACAGCGCGGGCGTACCAGCCACGTTGGAACCACCCGGTCTGGCACGCGATGACGGCAAGAGACTCGACGGAATGACCCTCATCCCCTGGCAAATGGGACGGCCACTCATTTGGGATGCCACTTGTGTGGATACCCTAGCGCCATTTCATTTAGCCTCCTCATCAATGAGGGCTGGCGGGGCGGCGTCGGCGGCTGAGGCCCTTAAGCGCCGCAAATATGCTTATCTAATGCACAATCACATATGCAGTATGGCGTTTGCAGTGGAGACTTTAGGACCGTGGAGTCGGGATGCCCATTCACTTTTTAAAAGTTTAAAAAAGAAAGTGATTGAAAACACACGTGATCCTAGGGCTGGCTCATTCATCGGACAAAGAATTAGGCGTCGCCATTCAACGGGGGAATGCTGCCAGCCTTATTGCACCGTTCCGCAGGGAACAGATTTAGAGGACCTCAGTTAGTTGTAATTGTAATTTTATTATTTTTTTATTTTAAAATAAACAAATAAACCCTTCTGGCACATGTGTACAATTGTCTTTACACATTAGGTCCATCTGGCCATGTATGTACACCTTTGTTTGTTTTCTTAAAATGGGTAGTTTGCACAAATTGTAACTTTGACAGAGAAAAATATAAATTTTCTGTAAAACGTCGGGATAATATACGCGATGTAATCCGTTTAAATTATTTTATTTAAAAACTAGAAGGTGCTCGCAACTTCGTTCGTGAAGGAGAAAAAGTCATAATCCTTTTTTTTATGCTGCGTACTCGGGTAAAAAGTACCATATAACCATCTGTGAATGCCCAGCTACCCGTGTATCAAAAACAGTTGAAATCACAGTCACAAACATTAAAAAAATCCAAAAACGATGTTTTCAGTTCAGTGTCCTTCAAATACTCCGTATCACTTTCTTTTGTAACAATATCGTCAATATACAGACATTTCACTTTTACAACTTTATAATAGTATACTAGAGAAAATAACGTGCTCTATACGGAGTGGTTTTGGGGTCATGAGCAGGCCTCTATTTCATAAACGTGACAGGTGACAGTTGACAACGAGAATTCGGCATACATTACTTCTCCATCATGATGCCAGGCGTAGTCGGTGACCCAGCAATGTACGTCGAATTGTCGTTGTCAATTGTCACCAGTCACGTTTATGAAATAGGGGCTAGGAGTGAGAGGGATGATGGGGAGGGTCATACTGAGCAACTTTTACCATGGGGCCAACCACAAATCCGTGAAATAAAAAATCTGCTTTAAGAGTTAATTGATAGGTAACTATCGGAAATGTCTGATGTGAGCAGCTGATTGCAGCAGCGCATGTGAGCAGCACTTTTCAAGAACCCAGCTATTCAATTTCGTTGGAATCATATTTCCTTGAAGATTCTATCATTTTCATTCATCCATTAAGAGCGGTGATGCCACAGACAGCGACACACAGATACAAAGACACATGAATACACGCGTCAAACATAAGCACGATGAAATTGGGTGTTATTCTCGCAGGTAAGCTTGTTAGAAAGACAAATACTTTAAGCCGGCGACAGACGACGCCGTGTTAGCCCGTTCAGTGCCAACGTAGCTTTAAGGTGTCTGCCCACTACAACGTACCCATGATCATAATCTATACTATTATAAAGTTGTAAAAATGAAATATCATGGAAAATATTTTCAAAAAAATGATTGTTATGGACTATTTGGAGGTCACTAAAATGTAAAATATTTTTTAGGATTTTATGTATGTTTGTATGTGTCGTTGTGGCTTCATCACGCAAAATCGGCTGAACAGATTTCAACTATTTTTGGTACACGGGTAGCTGGGTATCTCCAGATGGTTATAGTATACTTTTTACCCGTCTACACTGAAGAAAAAAAGAGGGGTTATGACTTTTTCTCCTCCGCGAACTCCTAGTAATAAATAAAAATAAAGAATTCAAGCAAATTTTGGCCATAGCGCCTGCTGGACGGGCTCAAAAGCCGGTGGCGTCTCGCTGCTTCGCGCGATTGTGTGGTCTCATGTGGCTACTGTAGCCAATTTTAGCCTCAAATGTCCTTGAGCATGAGTACTTCGGGCAGGTAAGTACGCCGCCGCTATAATTATACTTTAAAGCCGATGGCGGTCTCGCACTTAACTCGTCTCGCAGTGTCGAGTTCGTGTCTGCATATGCATGGATTCTCTGCTTTAAGAGACATCTCCATTCCGGGCGGTTTGCAACTGATGACTCCCACGTCAAGGGGTCAATACTTGACTAATGTACATCTTATAATAATCATATTGTAATACATCTCATTAAGGAACAAGCAAGACACAGGACTGCAAAACCCTAATTTCCGAACGGTGTTAAAATATCTTATCTGTTAAAAAGTAGTTTAGTCGTCTTTGTTTTTGAAAATATTATAATTAGTAATGAGGTTAGCCCGGGAGTTTTTCTTTGCAGCGTTTCTTTTCTCCTCAGTACGCCTCATTCGTGAAATGCTGCTTGGTAAATTATTAAAATAAAATAATTAAGCACATGTGTTACTAACTGTCTTTACAGATTAGGCCCATCTGACATGTAAGTATGTACATGTTTATTTGTTTTCCCAAACTAACTTTGACAGAGGAAAATATGTCTTTTCTCAGTCAACCCGTGACCATGGAAAGCTGAAAAGCTTCCGAAACATCGGGAACTCAAATGAGATAATATACGCGATATAATCCATATCCATTAAATTATTTTATTTTAATGAGTAATAATCGCGGAAACGGAAGAAAATATTATCATACTAGTAGATTGTTTGACAAGGGGCTAAAATAAGCCATTATGACACGAAGTGATTATTTGGACGAGCTCACGAAGTGAGCGAGGAAAAATATGTCTGCGTGTCATAATGGCTTTTAGCCACGTGTTAAACACTCTGCTTTTCACTTCGACTGCGAGAAAATAAAATAGACTTTAAAATTGTATATTTCATGAAAAATAAAAAGTACAGTTTGAGCAATTCTTTATAGTTAAACTGACAGCTTATATATATTTTTTAAACTAATAATGACCACAGACAATTTTACTTTTTAGTGTAAAGGGCTCCAATACGATCAGAAATGTTAGCCAATCTGATGAGGTTGGTTTGTTTGTTTTTAATTATTCGTAAGTAGTATGTAGCTGGCCGCAAGTTTTTTTTTTCAGTTTCATAGAAATTTGTATGGGATTATATGGCTTTCTTTTAAACCCAGGGGCTAAATGTACTATTTTAGTCTCGCTTTGCAAAGCTAAAGTGAAAAAATATTTGTTTTGCATGTATCTATACGAAAACAGTCATGTTATATATGAGACATTGTGGTGGGCACAAACCATTACCTGTTATCTAAATCCTGGGTTAACAAGTCAGACCGAGGAACCGTCTACGTATATCTTTCTTGTGCCGCCTTGTCTTATATTTTAGTACCCAGTATTTCTTGCAATACCTATAGTCAGGCTTCTATCACAGAAACATGCATGGAGTCCTATGCTTGGATCATTTGATGTTTATGATATAAATTCTCATGTTTTCCTGGACTACGGACAGGTTGTAACTTCTAAAGATACATTTATTTCTGCACCATTTTCATGTTTCTCTGTTTGGCCCTATGGTTGACTGGTAGAGAATGCCTTTTTGCATTAAGTTCGCCATTTGTACTTACTTTTGTTTTGTGCAATAAATTTTAAATAAATAAATAAATAAATAATATAGGCTAAGTTCTAAAATTATTGTTTATTCAAGTGACTGACTGTTGAGTTTCTAGTGGCTTTCTTCTCAAAAGTGGTTTTCTCTCTGGAAGTACTGGAAGACTTAGACTACTTACAGAATAAATATTTTAATGTTTGTATTAGAAAGTTAAGTTTCATCCATGACTTCACTGGCGTGGATTTTCAACTTTTTCACATTACAACGTTTTAATCCAGGTTCTTCCCCTGTGGAAGTGATTTCTAGGTAAACCTTTAATGTACCTCTACAATATCTAAAAATTCTAGACATCATTTTCCTATCTTTAGTAGTTTAGGTTATTTGTCGTCATATTTTTTATGAAAGTACTTAATTCATTCGGTGTTTTTTTGTCACATACTTACGGCTCTTTTTCTATTCAGTACACTTCGATAGAGACGGATGACAATCAAATGACGAGAGAAATTGCAGTCTGTTAATCCGAAGCGGCTGGATCGATACAATAAAATAAATAATAGTCAGAATTTATTCTAGAACATCTAACCTAATTTCCGAACATCGATAATAAAACCTTGCTTAAGCATCATAGTAAACTAATACAATGGCCATTTTCGGACTTATCTATAATAGACCCTTGGCCATTGTTATCTAATTATTATTCAGTAATGAGTTATCGCTTGAAGAGCTGACGTCATTGAAATAATATTTGAGCTAATATTGAGCTTAAGCGAGAGCTTAAGCTCGATATTAGATACCCGCTTCACCCGCTTGGAATAGTCATTGATAAGCCAGTCAACAAAGGCATTTTATCCTATCTTATTTTATGATCTTTTGTTTTATAACCCCTTTTTGCAACTACTTAATGGTTTGTTGTACCACCTCCATAATCCAGATGATACCTAGATGCTAATGGAAGCGTCTGGAATTCCTTTGGCTTTGGGTTAACCATTACTAAATTTCTTCATTCTCTGTCTGGCGAGGGCATGAAATCCATATAGCACGTGCTTCATTGTCTCTGCCTCCTCGCCGTACATTCTATAATCAGAAATTCGTATTTACGTACCTACATTCTACAATCACTAATACAACAAAATACAACACATTCCATAAAACCTCGACGCAACGGAGCCACGGAGTGACGTCGCCTAAATGGAACTAGTTTTAAGTTATGTTTTTTGTAGTTCACAGTGCCTTGGTTTTGACTGTAATGCTGTATAACTTTTTGAATAATAAATAAATAATAAATTGCGTCATAATGTAAATTAATACTTAAACAGAAATACCAATACCATACAAAGAAGGTGATGAAAATGAGAAGAGGCTCTTGAATAGTGCAACAACTATTTAATACTGCTGAGGTTAAATTTCCGTAGATTTAGATCATATTTCTGCTGACAGCTTAAAGTTACCACCATAGATTATATCGAGACAACACTGATTTCGTGTGTATTGCGATCAGATGATAAATAATAAAATTATAATTTAACAATAATGATAACTATAGACTAAGAACAAACAATTTAGGGAAAATACATATCAGCCTGAACATACTAGTACGAGTATGTAGAGGTAAAATGAATTTTGTCAATTATGTCTCTTGCTCTAAAATTGGGACATTTACTTTACTGTGAAAATATTTGAGATATTGGTAATTTTATTCGGACTAAATAATCCATGCAAATATATCCTACTACCCGTTACTTGGGGTAATAAAGCACATAATAAACACTGGGCGCTCAAGTGAAAGACAAATAGCAGATTCAGACTTTGTTATTAGAAAAGTTTTTGAACGGCTCATCCAAACCAAACCTACCCAATCCCCGACAATACCGAATATGTCGCAACTGACTTAATTCGCCAATTACTATAGGTCCTTATAGAATCGTAAGGTATTTTGGAAGTATGTTTCAACAGTCATCAAGTTTCTACTGAGTACATAACCGGTACTTTTAAATGACATTGGTTTAATGTCGTATCGTTAAGGAGTCGCGCGCGCAGAGATCCGTTTTTATTTGTTATCACATTTTTATAGTTTGTACTGCAGTGCAAATGTTCCAGCGTCGCTTATAAATTTAGGCAGTACTGCCTAAATTCGTAATGTAACCTTAAGATAATGCGATTTGTCTGTTAACTAATAATTTTATCAAAAATATTCCCTTATATATTTTCATTCAAATTTACCGTTTTTGATTCACAAAGGATAGTCATTACAGATCTTGGAATAAGAGCAAAGTCTTGCAATCCTTTATATTACGGAACTCTACGATTGGACCGCTCAATTGCCAGTGTCATATGCATCGACGGAGACAACTACGCCATGAAACCCCACTGCGGCGTTCACAAACCCAAAATTAACTCTTTACAGTTTAAAAAAGCCGCGTCACCCTGGGACGTTTTCGGTACATATTATGTTTTAGAACTATAGGACAATTTTTGTATTACGTTCTGCGTTATGTTAAAAAAGTCATATGAAATAACAACCGAGGTTGTACATAGGATTTTTTAGAATTATGTAGAAGAAAGGCCCCTGTCATTCAATCTTGTGACAGCGGAGTTAATAAACGCGCGTGTGTTTAGGACTGACAGCCTTTACTGAGATTATGGTCCTTAAAATCCTTTTCCAATACACACATTGTGCGAATTTATTAGTTTGACAAAAGTCCACGACGGCATTTTGAACGTGACGCAAATTAAGAATGTATTCTAGAATATTGCAAGTTTCATAAACGCTAATTTTGGAACGCCGCCGCTACGTTTAATATACTACGAGAGTGCGCGTAGGAGATTTTATTAAAAAGTTAACAAAACGCCCCATCACTTGCATCATAACACATACACAGTAATCTTCAGAAGGCTCAAATCCCGGGAAGGGTTAATATTGTGTGTGAAGAGCATTAATATTTGCTCGGTGTCTTGGATGTTTCTTCTACAATATTATAGAGTTGTAAAAATTAAGTGTCTGTACATTGAAGGCATTAAAAAAATGAAATCGGACTATTTGGAGGTCACTAAATCGAAAAACATTTATTTTCTGTATATTTATATGTGTCGTTGTGACTTTATCACACCATATAGCCATAATGGCTTAGCTGATTTTAACTCTAATAGATTCACAAGTTGCTAGGCATCCACAGATGGTTGTAGGATACTTTTTACTCAACTATGCTGAAGTAAAGAGGGTTATGATTTTTTCTCTTCCCTTCGTCCTTCATAACACGAGCTTTAATTAGCTTATCGTGAATATCGTAGGACTAGTTCGATATGTGTAAAATTAACAAAAGTTGTAAAAATAGTTTGCCAAAGCGTGAGAGGTGGCTCAACATATATTATATAACACTTGGTTTAGAAACTAAATAAATAAAAAATAAATAAATAAAGAAAATGTAAGTTGCATCATTTTTGTGATTCCAGTTTTGACTGTTTGACTCACCGCGACTCAAAGAGAACCTGCATTTAGTGTATTTTCTTTATGGCTACAAAATAATTAAACCAATTTTTGATCGAATTCCTAATTCTTAACCTTGTTGGGTATATGTATATAATGTACTGTGGCATAGGTAGCTCCTAAGTGGATGAAACGATTTGGGTTAGATTTTTTCGCAAATGTAAGTTGCATCGTTTTGTGATTCCAGTTTTGACTGTTTGACTCATCGAGACTCAAAGAGACTATACAGTTAGTGTATTTTCTGTATAGCTTCAAAATAATTAAACCAATTTTTGCTGGCTCCTAGGCGGATGAAACGATTTGGGTAAGGTTTTTTTGTTTTAAAAGGTTTATTGAGAGTATTTTCCTAGTGGTATCAGGGATTATTTGAACAACATTAGCAGTTACTCACATCGTAAAATGCGACTACTGTTTTTTTTTAATTAATGATAGTCGGGCGTTTGACTGCAATCTCACCTGTGTTGTTAAGAGACGAAGCGACCGAGGATGTAGTTTGCCTGACTAGAAACAGCCTATTCACTTTCATTCTTGTCTTGAACACGCCCAAATTATAATGATCGGGAAACATACTCGCAGGCAACGAGTTCCATTCCTTCAAATGTTTCCGTCTATACTGAGAATGTTACACGAGAGACGAGTGGACTCTGACGCTGGCCGCCTCGCATTGTCTCGGAATGGACCGAAACGTGTTCAGCGGTACTCGGCTTTTACGATGTGAGTAACCAATAACGTAATCTCATGTCTGTCTCACGGCAAAGGGGTTACTCCGAATCTCGAAATTTGGAGTTCATAACTTGCCATCCCTCTCGCTCTCGTGTTAAACTGAATTTGAGCGAGCGAGATGGCGCGATACGAACTTCGAATATCGAATTTCATAGTAGCCCCTAAAATTTCAAGCATCATGGATTTTTCATCTGTTCACCCATTACTTGCGTAATATATTTTTTAAATTCAGCAAGAAATCGCACGAGGTTTTTTTACCCCCCCTCCCCCCCAGGTGACCGTTGGTGAGGTTCTAGACAAACCCTTCCCCTCTTCCCCCAGGTAACCTCCCGTGTAATTTTTCACTAGGTAATTTAAAGTAAATAATATTGCATTTCGTTGATCTTGAATTTATTTTAGGTTTTTTCGTACATAAATACATCATGCAAGCGTACCTCTGAAAAATTGTCTCTTATTTTAAGGTATAGGTATGGTTGTTCTCGGTTTCGCAGGTACAGTAAAAAATACACGTGAGGTCATATTGTACCACCCTCCCCCAATGTTATCAGTCGTGAAGTTTTCGGAAGCCCCTCCCTCTCCCTTTGAATTGATGAGATGAGAATTCTTGTTCAAAGGTTCAGTTGTCAAAAGTGATTCAGTTACATGTTTAACGCGTCAACACATTAGATATGCTTCGTTGTAGTGACCCTGTACATTATCAAGTTGATCACAGCGAGGGTGTTGGAGGATGAATAAACAACATTACTAAATGGAGCACGTAGCTAGGAGAGTGGACACTCTACACGATTCTAGTTTATTTATTTATAGCAGCTGTAGGCTGTAGTGAAGATAAATTGTTATTACAGGCCATTAGGGTTACAAAAGCAAAAAGGTTACCATGTAAAGACATTTTTTTTCACTTTTAATGATTTTGGTACCTGTGAGATACGTTTGTATCCGTATTTTAATAAATACGCGAATAGTAACGCGATATAATCCGTTAAATTGTTATATTTGAATGAGTAATAATCGCGGAAACAGAAGAAAATATTACTAATAAATATTGTTTATTAGGTACTTTATTTAATTGATACAATTACGAGTTATGAAGTTGTAACAATAAAATAATTGTAACGGACTATTCGGAAGTCACTGAATCGAGATATATATTTATTGCATGTTTGTAAGTTTCGTTGTGGCTTCATCACGCTAAATCGGCTAAACGGATTTCAACTATTTTGGGTATACAGTTAGCTGTACCCGTCAACCCGAGAACACGGAAAGCTGAAAAGCTTCCGAAACGTCATATGAGATAATATACGAGATATAATCAGTTAAAATTGTTTTATTTAAATAAGTAATAATCGTGAAAACAGAAGAAAATATTATAGATACCAATCTTTGTAAATTGTTAAATATATTAATTATTTAATAAATTGCTTTAAATAAAGCATAAAACATGATAATTAATTGGTTGTATAATTTAAAACGTAATAAAGTATTTAAAATAGTAATATTTGATGTAAGAACGTACCAAAGTTAAACAACCAATGCGTCGCCATTTCATCAATTTTGCGCTGACTTCGGTTTTTAATGTCGCGGGCAATATCACCTTCATACTGTATGAGCGACCCAAGATATAGGAAATCGCAGCCAACCGGCGATATGAATTCAAACTCTATGGGCGTCAAATAGGAGAGTCCGCCGAAATCGCAAAACAGGTGTTCAGTTTCGGACCGACTGATTTTCATGCCAACTTTCTCCAATTTCCGCCGCCACTGCTCTAGTCTGCTTTGAACCTCAACCCATTCTTCACCGACAAGGACCCTATATCACCAAATTGTCAGCAAAGACCCCATACATATAAAGATACCATAGTGCCGTCTGAATCACTGTCAAAAGAGTGTATATGACACGAACCATTGTGAGCAAAGTTAAATTTGCTTATAAAGTCTGTATCAAAACAAAGATAAAGTATCCATTCTACGACGCGTTAGCAAAGTCTTAAAGGCACTTTTAAGTATCTAAGTATAGTTCCTGTACAATGCAACTTTTGTATACTACCACAGTTTCCAACTAGTTTTACAAGATACGCTCTCTTTTGCATGCATAAAATGGCTATAGAAATCAGTAACTTCATTTAGTAATTGCGTTGTGCTTCTTAATTTATTTGATGATGCAGCAAAAAACAATTGCACTGATTGACGAACCAATCAACAGAGATAAAGTGATTGGTAAATTCGAGTCCTGACTGCCATGAGTCACATTGCTGAGGCCATCAAATAAAAAAAACTGAATGGAATTCTATAATGTGTAAGGACATATACCAAAGATTTTTGGTACACGGGATAGGTATCTGGATGGTTATAAGATAACTTTTATCCGATTACGGTCAAGAAACAAAGAGGGTTAGTCCGTTATAATAATCTTACTGAAAACATCTTCAATGTAAGGACATTGATTTTTTACAACTTTATAATAGTATAGATGAGAAAACATGCTGTCGCTATAATTAGTTCATCATCTTCAATGGCGACACAAATGACCACGCCCGTTGCCTGCAGATTTTTTTTTGATGATAGACGGGCATTTGACCGCAATCTCACCTAGTGTTAAGTGACGATGCAGCCGAGGATGTATCATGTCAGTTGGGGAAAATATGCCGTACACTTCGGTCCGGGCACCTAGGTCCAATTCCCTGAATGTCCAGTTTCCGAAAGTCTATTGTCTGAAAGTCCATTCCTCAAATGTCTAATTCCTCGAATGTCTATTCCCCGAACGTCTATTTACCGGTATGTCTATTCCCTGTACGTCTATTTACCGGTATGTCTATTCCCCGTACGTCTATTTACTGTACCTATATGTCTAATTATCTTTGTGTCGTATACCTATACTCTGCACCCTTCTGGTTTACTTCGTCCATATTGCATTGATTTTTTGGTTATTGATCTCATCTCGTCCATATTCCCAACTCGTCCACATTCCCAACCCCAACTAGTCCACATTCCCATCTCGTTTACATTGGTGGTTTGGGCACATTGCGGTACACAAGTGGGAATGTGGACGAGTTGGGAATATGGACGAAGTGAACCTGAAGGCGGGCAACCCTCAATTCGGTCACAATTTCCCGCCGAGGTATGTATAGTGCTTTTTTCAAACATGCAATGAAATAAACAACATAAAATCGAAGTTTTATTTTTAAAGAAATTTTTAATACGCATAGTGGCAGAATGTCATGATGCCTGTGCCACAAATTTATTTAACCAGCTATACCCTTTGATTGGCAATTGGACATTCGGAGAATTGGACATTCGGAGAATTGGACATTCGGAGAACTGGACATTCGGAGAATTGGACATTCGGAGAATTGGACATTCGGAGAATGGACGTTCTGGGAATTGGACGAAAAAGACAGACTAGACATTCGGGGAATTGGACCTAGGTGACCGGACCGGTACACTTCGCTTGTTACTGAAAGTTACTTACTCTTTGTTATATTTTGTTAATTTGTGTTATTGGCGGTATATACGGGATTCACAAGTAGCAACTAAAGTAATAGAACCTAATGTTATGGTGTTGCACAGGCTCCACAAAAATTAACTGCAACGTGAATGCACCTTAAAGGATACAGAAGTGAAGCCCCCTGTTTGCCCTTATTAGTGTCTAAAAGTTCTACACAACCGTCCTAAGTTGTTGAGTAAGGTTCTGTCTTCTGTCACAAACATGTGAAGTCGAAGAGTTCCAAACTTTTCACATGGTGTATCGAGATCATTGCAAGCTTTTCTCTAAGGAGTTGTTGATGTTGGAAGATTTATGTTACTACTGACCCGCCAAGTGCACGCTTTTATCACAAATAAGTACAGTATCACAACATGTTATGACATGTCTGTTTCAGATCACATTTTTTTATCCTCGATCACAAGCACACCATTTTTGGGTTTGATAATTCAACCAGTCTAAAGCTATTTCTAGGTTCGAAGCACTACTTATCCAGTCACATGAATTATATACAGTGTTTCATAGAAACATCTAGTGAAATGTAGTTTACTATTTGAGCTAGGTATATGTACCCCAAATTTTAAGTGGCTTGAGAACTAAAAAAATAAATTTGCAAGGTTTTTACCGCAAGGGCAGAAAGATTTTCGATTGGCGACCACGAACTGGAACACAATGTAGCGTTCTACAGGCCCCTACAGGTTGGGACGAGTACTGTGTCATAACCAATCATCGTAGGTTGTCATCTAACAGAGGGGCTACTCCGAAACCCGAAAAACCAAGTTCGTATGGCGCCATCCTGCTCACCCAAATACAGTTTAACATGAGAGTGAAAGAGGCAGCACGTTAAAAACTTCATGTTTCGGAGTAACCTTCTAGTGGAGTCATAATAGTGAGCCAGGTAAAATCAAGAACGAGCCTACCAACTAACCAAAAATGTATGTGGAATAACGGTAGATCTAACTAAACCCATGCTCATTCTAAGTACTTATATTGCGAGCCTATATTGTCCCAATGCTGGGCAAAAGCCTCTCCTTCTCTTTTTGTGTTGACCACGGTTTTGAGAATACTCCAAACCGAACTCCGAATCGCACTGCCTTCGCCTACGAGGTTAAGCACGTATCTATTTCGAGTTGCGATTCCACTTCGTGGTTTTCTTGGCCTTTAAGTCGTTCGGCATGCGGCAGCCGTGACGTGCTTAGTCCCACTTCAACTTTGCCGTCTACTAAGACAAATAAACCATTGACCCAGTGTACCTTCAATCCACTCAGAAAAGCAAACTTAATAAGTATTTTGAATTGCATTAGCTTATTATAAACAGGCAATTAAAACTTATGGAGTAGTAACTGTATTTTCGATTGGTTTTTCGGCAAAACTATGCAGGCTGGAAATCCTCATTAATGAAAAACCGAACCCGGTGTTTAACCCTGGCCTATTACTTGGCACCAAGCTTCTTTCATAGCGATATAGGTGAAAAACAGAGTGAAAGTTATTGGAATCGGCCTTAATTTATCACGCTCTGATAATTTAGAATGGCTGATTCACGTTTGATTACCCTGCTCAAACGATCGATATTAATTGAACCGTCTTTAGTGACTAACAGAGCATTGTGAAATTGGGCATCAGGCCGTCATAAAATGGGACGTTTACCTTAACGTTACTTATTGGCATTCTACAGGATATATTTTGACGTGTGACTAATGGGAATGTACGAGCACGTACTGATTGTACATAAGATGACTCAATATGTAAATCTAGCACAGCGGAGACATACGACTCTTTGCCGCACGACAAATATTGTTTATTTATATCCAATCTATACTGTGCGAGAGGAATGTATGATATTGTGTGACGTAACAAGCGAAGTTGAGGCCAGTTGGCGGCTGGATTGAAACTCCTTATAATAACGATATTCTATAGACACGTGAAACGGTTTGTGTTTAGTTTCCCAATGAGATCGGCAGAAAAGTGGATCATTAAAGGGAATAGTTTCTCCTAAAAGTGTTACTTTCTCATAGATTTCAAAGAGTCAATGGGGTTTATATATTTTCTAAGCATATTCCATCTTAGACTTGATCGTCTCTTAACGTCCCGTGATATTGTGGTTAAATACTTGCCTATTATCAGTAAACGTTGGTAAATGTCTGCATTTCTATGCTCTCTACTTCAGTACTTCAATGAGTTCAGAATTTTAAACGGCGCACTCGGTAGGATCGAACTTACGCTTTTATAGAATCAGATTTTTCATCTGAATAACCGTGTTCGCATTGTTGACTTTACAGTACAATGCACTTGCTGCAAATTTTGCCTACAATTGTACTTTAGAAACCAAACGGACTTCACAGGTTGCCGCAACAGTTTACTGAAACGTTTGAAGTCCATGCATCAGCTATTTGAGGCTTCGGGCTGTACGTACATATCGTACAACATATAGCAATGCTGAACTGTATTACAGTTTACTCGAAGAGAGTCAAAGATCGACTATGGTGTGAAAAAAAGACATTTTTGTGAACAACATTAAGACTTTGAGAAAGAAGAATAAACCGTACTAAAATAAAGTAACTTCTTTTTGTAGACTATGTTCAAAGTTGGCACATTGTGGATGATGGGAGTATAAAAGCCGCCTATTTCCAGCATACAATTTTTATTCTTGAGAATAGGTCACATGTTCACAAAGATTTATATAAAAAAAGATTATTTCAACTACAACAATACATTTATAATTAGCCAGCCTCTTAATTTGAAAACACGGTTTCTAACATTTTAATTTTATTCGGTAGGATGCGTCCATTTTCTCTTTACATGCCTTGTGTAATTGTGTGTCATTTACGTGTCAACAATTTCCAATTAAGTGTCAAGTTTACGCGTCATGTATACGGTCTTGCTGTAATACTCGTAGTTAGTAGTAAAAACTTAACAGATTTCACATATGGCAGCAAATTGTCCGTGTAACCGCAGCGAACCGCGACACTGTCGGCAGTTTATGGCCATCTTGTTCCGGGGTATTTGTTTGGCAAACAACGTTGTCACAGTCAGAACTATTGGAATGCATCGTGTACTTCGCATTCTGTGAGTCAACGAAGAAGTTACGTAAGCCTTTTTAACCTTGCAAAAGAAGCGTTAGTGATTTAACATTAGTTTCATATATCAGCTGCTGCAAAAGATTTGGGTATTTTATACTTTTTCCTTAATAGTAACAGAAATCTAACGGATCTCGCACATTGCAGTAAATAGTGAGTGGTCTGCGGTGTCTGCCTTACGTGTCATTTACCCTATATTTTTTAGTAGCGCAGTCGGTAGGATCAAATCTACGCTTCGAGAAGAAATTTATTTTTTATCTCTGCCTTAATAGTTAGTAGTAGAAACCTGACGGATCTCGCACGGCGTACGCCGTATGTTTAATCCGTTTAGTATGGGGGGTATATATATATGCATAGTACACACGTAAATAGACTAGGATCGAAGTCGGTCAAGAAGTGTAGAAGGCTATTATTATTTACACGCAAATTGAAGAGTTTTAATCAAGTTTATAATATTATAAGTAAGTCCATTATCTCTTTATTTTATTCATTGCCTTCTGATCCTAGGTGTGATCTGTTAGACCAAATCTGCGCCTTAATATAGTAATCTTTCTTTATCTTTTGTATTAATACTTAGAAATATACAGAACTGATAATAACCATATTCCATTTTTCTAATGAGGGACGTCTAATTTCCTGTATGTACACTGACTATTTCATTAAAAAAGCTTCTTTAAAACATTTTCACCTATAGGGACCTAAAGGACTGCACTTTTCGCAGTAAATAGTCGTGCGCCGCGTCTCCATATGTGACTTTAGTGTCACCGACAGCTATTTGCAGCAAGTCTTGTGCGGGCGGGGGGGTTATTCCATATCGTCGAATCTGCTTAGGTGAATAATAATAGAGAGTTGTGAACAATGTGTATATGATACATGAAAGAGTCTGTAGTGAGTTAGTAAGTGATTAAAAGGTAATAAAGTATTCATTTATCGATGCATCAATAGTTTTCCAATGGCGCAGTCAGTAGGATCGAATACATGATTTCAGAAAGATCATTTTCTATTTTCTGTCTTATTAGTATAAATCCAACAGATTTCACGCGTCGTAGAAAATGTCGTCCCCCCTTTGTCGCCGCATATCTTTATATTTTATTTCCAAAGCGCGCAACCAGTAGCAATAGTAAAATTGCTGGCGTACACATAAATAGCCTAGAATAAACTTCCTTATAAATAAATAGACAGCAGGGTTATACATTTCCAGCCATTGCCATAAGTTTAAAGGAATGAGAATGAATAGAAGTTTATTATTATTTCATTTCATTCTCTGGCTTGCGTGGCGCAGTCGCTAGGATGGAATCTATGCTTTCAAAGGGAATCTATTTCACGTAACGGGACTCACTCGTCGCAGTAAATTGTCCGTGCCCTCCAGCGTAAACGCGGTGTACGGCGTCGCCGTCAGCTGTTTGCGGCGCGTTTTGTTCGAGGGGTAATGCATAGCATGCGACACAAACAGAGGAAAAATACCCGCTGATGCAGAACTTTGAAAGTTTTGCGGAACTGGGGCGACTGCGAAATGACATTTTAACCCAATTTACCTAGTTTAGATATTACCAGAAACTTATTAAATCTCTTATCCAACGCAATTTCTAGAAAATATAATCTATAATCATCCGGATGTCCAGCTATCAATGTTTCAAAAATGGTGATATCTCTTCAGCTGTTTTGTCGTCATAAGGCCGCAAAGACACATACATAAGACTACATTCCTAGATAGAGATTCCTTGCAAATATTCCATTTAACTAATTTTTATGAGAATATATTCATAGCTCATTTAATTTTTACAACTATATAATAGTATTGGTAAATGTTTCACTAGCAATGAATTAGTGCTAGTAATAGCTCTTTCCCACTGTATCATAAATCAATAGGATCCGAACTTCATTTGTCTCTATGTCGCATGTTACAAATTCAGATCAGGTGATGTGTAAACGCCGTAATCGAAGTTTCCTAATCAAACTCAATCACGTAACTTTTTAAAGAGATTAAGTGTAACTAGGTTCTTTATCTAGGACTTTCTTAACTAACGGAATTGTTATAAAATTGCGTGACACTTTTACTGATTCATTTGTTTTTTCGCTCCAAATGTACGCTTCGCTTGGATTTTTTGCTGCCTTTCGCCCCCGTTTAGTTAAAAATTTGATCTTATTTGACCTTTTTATTGATCAGAGGCGAAATCGCACGCGGTGGCTATGCTCTAATCTAGGCGTAAAATTTAAGATACTGAGTTGCACATTATAAAAATGGTTATGTGCTTGTCAATTTGCCTGCAGTTTGAATAAAACATTAGATTTGATTGAAATACAAAACTTTTAAGTTCAGTCATCGAATATTGTTTTTTTTTTTTATCTAAAATCAAACAAATTTATATTCAGAATACTTATCTATCCTATTGTAAAATTGTAAAAAAATATATTGTAACGTAACGGACTATTTGGAAGTACTGAATGTAATAAAAAAAAATTAACCCCTTTTTCGTCAGCGTAGTAGGGTATCAAGTGATTAAAAAGTATTCTATAACCATCTGTGGATACCCAGCTACTAGTGTACCAAAATAGATCTGTTATGCTGATTTAGCCTGATGATCTGATGAAGCCTCAACGACGCATACAAACAAATCTGCGGATCAACATGTTGGCTCGGACTGACAACGCCCTACGCTCTTTCTACATATCTGCTTCGTCTTTTAGCTCATCATATAGATAATTTCAAACGTTTTTATAATATGTAGGTACGAGAGGCGTGGCGTCAGGCAAATTACAGGGGAAGCCGAAGCGTATTTATTCATTTACTCATATTTAAAGAAAAAGGCGGTGAAGCCTTTCTTTCCCGAGGGGAATCGGCTTATAAGGACACCAAACCACTGGTAGGTACCAAAACTTAAATGAACCTAGACTAAACTCCCACTTTGAAAGATAAAACGCAAATCGCAAACTTGCAGCATTTATTAAGAACTAATAAAATAAAGTTCCCATTGCTTCACAGCCTAATTCCAATTGTTGTCAACACTTTGTTACCATGAATTGATGATGCCACTATCGGGATGGTGCCAAACACAGCGATATTTATCTTACATTCTTAACAGCTGCACTCAAATGGCGCGAATGTAGACGAACAATAATTTCATTGTTCCATATAGGCTGCTCTTGACGTAAGATGCGTTGGGGTAAGAAGAAGTAGATGGAAGTTCGAAAGATTAACTTTATTTCAACGCCTTTAAGAGCATTTTCGGTTATCTTTTAGTCTTACCCATACTTCTATCTTACCTCAACTCACCTCATACATAGGTAAGGCGAGTTGCACTTAGCCAAAGTGCATTGTGGGGTCTAAGAGTATTACATTGCGGAATTCCACAGAACTATTCAGGTTAGGGTCTTATCATTTGTTAATTAACTAGATACGCTTCACGATCGCACGTGTGGATAATTTAACTCTTTACTTCAATCGGCTCAGTGCCGGGTTAATATACAATTGAGGTGAATAAAATCAAACTAAAACCTAGAATAACATTTTTCTTATTAAAAAAAAAAAGAACAAACTCCGGTGGTAATTCACGTGGACATATTGGAGTTTGATTTTAATCAACTCACTTTTCTTCAAAATACAAAATTTAGCTATCAAAATAGTGTAAAACACTAAAAACACCCATATATAAAGAATAATTAATGGCGTTTCTGACAAGTGATAATGTTTTGTGCATCGTTAAACAGTTTTGTCATCAGCTTCGTTCTTCTTTGTTCGGAACGGAACAATAACTCCTCAATGGGGCTAGTTCCGTCGTTTCAAATACAAACTTATCCCGTAAAAAATGAATCTCAGTTCACACACGATATAAGAGTGTTTTGTAGTTCGTCAAAATGTGTGATTATGTTTTGCGTATAACTATCAACAGTTAACAAAAAACTTTTAAACAATAAATTATTTACTTATTTTGGCGTCGGTGCCATATAAAGAATGTGTAAAATATTGAAAATTGACGATTTTAGTAAGTTGTGACACGATGGCACCGACTCCAAAATAACATTAATTGTATATACTGTATAGATTGAGTATAAAAACGGTTACTTGTAAGTAATTTGAAGAAACTGAATTATGGCGTTATTTTTTACGTTTTAGTTTTTTTTGGAGTCGGTTTTATTTTTTTGTTTAAAATTTTATTTATTTTACACTTTTTAGTTAATCGTTACATAAATTTTAGTTAAGTGTATCTCGTGACGATTCGAACAAGCCCAAACACGGCTAGGATACATTATTTTATTACATAGATCTGGTGCCTACCTTCCGGCTTCATCATCAAATCAATTCGATAGTACCATTCTCACCAGGAACATTTAAATTTGTGACTATGAAGTTGCTTAGCTAAATTAATCAAGATATTTTGTCGCCAACCGTAAATCATTTATCATTGAGGAGTTCCGATGGCATTCTGTGGTCTTCTGCATCAGTTCCACTTCACCAATTTACACTTTCTGAATGCAAATGCTTATTATGTTTCTTATAATACCAAAATCGCTATATGTATGCCTACAATATTTGAGGAGTTCCTTCAATTCCTCATGAATTCCATCATCAGATCTTCACCAAAATTAAATGAGACCAACTAGAAAGTACCTTCTATAAAAACAAAAAAAATAATTGAAATCGGTCAAATAGTCTTTGAGTACACGGTGATCATCCATTGAAAAAAAAAAAAAAAACATTCCGTCGAATTGAGAACCTCCTCCTTTTTTTGGAAGTCGGTTAAAAAGGAAAAAATATGTTACTCAGCGGGATTAGTTGTTCCGTCAATTTGTTTCTTTTTTTGCCATAACTATTATTCTACTGTACCATAATGGAAGCAAAGAGGAAGCCCAAGAAAGAAATAGCCGGCAATTGCTACACCGACAAGAGCGTAGCTCTTAAATTGAAGAAGAAGAATGGAAGCAAAACAAGTTGGGTAATCTCTCACCCGGGAAGTGATTTGGATAACTCAATCCAATTCCACTTTCGGTACTGACTCCACTTAACGATTCTTTGATTCCATTGAATCCTTCAGACCAAGTTACTCCGGACTCGCTGATTAGCGCCTACCTCACTCCGCTCCGCGGTACTGAAACAAACCGATCCTTCATTCGGCCCCGTACCGATAGGTTGCCTAGTCGGAGTTGGTGACTCGGACTCGATAAGATGTAAAAGGGAGCCAATAAGGAATCGGATCCGTTTACGCTCTTTTCTTAAGGGTTTAAAGGTCGTATCTTACCGGAAAGACTGCCGGCGACAATTTATTCCACGGTTCAGTCGTACAAGGCTGTAAATTTCTAGCAAAACGCACAGTTGAGGACTTGCAACCATCTAAGTAAGTTTATAACGCAACAGGAAGGGAACCAAATAGTGGCAGTGAATCCTAAAATTGACATAAATGGTCCACAGCTGGTGCAAGGTTCACTTTAGGCTCAACACGTAGTTCACGAACGTCGTCAAATCAATAGTTGCTCGATTCAATGGCGTCCGTTCCGCATTCGCTCGCAATCAATCTTACTTCGACAGCTATGTCAGAAGCGAGAACAATTCAATAGTGAGGACTGTCAAACGTGTAATTAATTAGTGAAATACAACATACCGATTCTGTGTGTGAGGGTTATTTAGACTAATCGCTTTAGAGTTTAGAGCTTCTTTTTTTATGACATAGGAGGCAAACGAGCAGACGGGTCGCCTGATGGTAATCGATCACCATCATCCATAGACACTTGCATCACCAGAGGAGTCACAAGTGCGTTGCCGGCCTTTCAGGTGGGAGTACTTTATTTTCTTGAAGGCTTGAAGGTCGCATGGGTTCTGCTCTAAACTTAATAAGTAGTTCCTAAGCTTTTGTCTCCGACTCGTGGCCGATCACCAACTCGATGGACAGATGCCGTATCCCGATCCAAGAAACTTAGTAATTGGAAAATGTTAACCTGTTTCTTTCCTAGATTACTATTCAGTTTAAAATTCCAACCTTCAAGAACGTCTATTATGAACCCGTTCAAATCTGTTACAGAAAGGTACGATATGTATGTACACGATCAAAAGAGGATCATAATATAATTAACAGATAACGAGATAAGAACTAAAATCAATCAGATACTAGAGAAATATGTACGTAGGTATACAAAACAATTGATTGAAAATACATATCATGAATCATGACTGACCATTTTCTGTATTTTCCGAAATGGTATATAAAATCAAATCTGTCACTGAGACTCCTGTGGCAGAATGCGCGCGAGGTTCAACCAACAGGAAGCTATGGAGAAGATTGGCGAAGGCAGCTGTGGAAAAAGCAGACGACTCCCCATGACTACGACCATTCTGTCAAGAGTGAACGACTCAGAAGAAGAGAAGCTTTTTGTCTGTCACGACCCCTTTTTTGCATAAAATATAACTCCGCCCCCCTCATGTCCAATGTCATTGTAGAAAAACAATACAGATTGGCCAAGTAATTATCTATCTACAATATTAAGTTTATTATTTCTTCCACACCCCCCTCGGGGGGCGCGCCCCACAGTTTGAAAACTTTTGCTTTTGGTCATTTAACCACTGGAGATGGGGTACGGCAGCAGAAGGGAACACGTATTTCCCTCTGCCGAAGTATGCGCTAAAAATAAGGACAGTTTAAACTTTAAATAAAACAGTTACGCATAATTAATTATTTTATTTTCACAATAATAAATGTCTTCACACATTAGGCCTACCTGGTATGTATGTACTTTTTTATTTGACGACCGGTTTGGTCCTGGGATCAAATCCGCTAAGGGCAAATGTTTGTGTGATGAGCATAAATGTTTGTTCCTGAGTCATTGATGTTTTCTATGTTAATAAGTAAATATGTATCTTAATTATAGCATCGTCTAGTATCCACAAGCTTTATTGAGCTTGCCATGGGACTAGTTCCATTTGTGTAAAATTATCTCGTAATATTTATATATTTATGTACCTTTAATTGCTTTCTCAAAGTGAGTAGCTTGCACATATTGTAAGTTTGACTGTGAAAAATTTTTTTTTCATTTTTTATTATGGGATAATAGACGCGATATAATCCTTTTACACTGTTTTATTTCAATGATTTATCATCGTGGAAACAGAAGAGAATATTAACAACTTCAATATGTCTGGAATTATTAATTGTAGATAGGTGTACATAACCAGGTTCCTCGTGGAAAATTACATACAGCCGGTAAGTGGAATATAATAGGCATGATGATGGAGTATGAAAATCAAAACTCCACTTAGTCTGTCAGTAAGATATTAAAAAAATATTGGACACGTAACACACACGTTTTCAAAAATAATAAAAAAATACTCAGATAAGTCAATGGATTATAGTTCCCTTTGCTGTTCCGCGAACTTGTGTCTTGGTTAGATGTGTCAATAAATTGTGCTCACATGCGCATATTCTGTAGTAAAAAAAAAACCATTTGACCGTCAACATCTCCTGCATCTCCTGATGATGCCTCGTAGAGAAGCGAAGCACGTGTCGAGGATTATACTCTTTGGTGTTGGTTTGTTTTATTTGCATGCGTATTTTTTTGTGGAAACTGCATGAAAATATGCGCATGTGAGCACAGTTTATTGTCACATCTAAACAAGACACAAGTTCGCGGAACAGCAAAGGGAACTATAATCCATTGATCTAGTATGGAATTCCGCAAAGTAACGCCTGAATCTATCAATTACTCAGATAAATCTCATTCAAATTCAGGAGTGTGGGTTGTCACTCCTATATAGGTGAAATGTGTACCTAGGAGTGACGTCACGCGATATTTTGACTCATATATCGCCTTTATTTTTCGATTAAGTAAAAAAAGAAAAAAACGTGTAAAATATTTTTTATTATTCTACATGACTGACTAATTATTAAAATTTAGTCATCATGCATAAAATCTAGTATCGTGTCTCGTATTATCTTTGTAGTGCGATCATCTCTCTCTCTCACTGTGACGACTTGCTTTGTATTCTATTGGACGTCATCTGCACCACGTCTTATAGCTTCGTATTCTTTTCCTTAAACTGGTCAGTCCACCTATTCGGTAATCTACCAAATCCTCTTTTTCCTTCTACTATGAGATCAAATATGAGAATATCCGGGGATGGCAAATAGTGGCGTAGCGGCAACCACGATAATAACGGATGGATAATCAAAGTTATAATTAGACACGAAATTAATAACGTCGATAGATCAAGCCGGAACAGCGACAAGGTCCCAACTCCAGCCAAGACCCCGAAACTTTCCCCCATAAGTTTGTACCTACTCGGCAGTGTTTGTGCCACATTGCTGGGGAGTTTGCTTATTTAAGTATTAACTTTTCACGACCCTGGAATTTGGTCTAAAATACTGGCGGTAAAGCTAATTAAAAAACAGAAAACCCGACTGAGTAAAAAATCTAAAAAGAAAAAACAAGTCCAGTACCCTCGAAATTTGTTAAGTTATAATGGAAATGTTTCATAATTCGTGATCGATACTCACATAAAACAAATAATAAATCCTAATGTAGGAATTAGCGATTTTAAATAGTTGGGAGCCATTGTTGGGAAGATTTGTGTCGATCTAGATTTCTTATGGGTCCCGACTGTTTAAAATCGCTATGTTCCACATTAGAATTTAATCTTTGTTTTGCGTAAATTTGTAGGTAAATTGCAGAGACTAAATCACTAACAACTGACACAGTCTCTCTCAGCTTTTTGAGCGCAAATACAAAACAGTCTAGTTTGTAGCAGATTTTGCCAATGTATACCTTCCAGTTTAGGCGCTTGTCAAATGCGATTTCGAAAAAATGTAACAAATACTTTTGAACCAAATGGCGCTCACGTATATATTCTTTCAATTCGAAAGCCAACACATTCAGGAAAATTGCACAAAATAAAATTCAACAAGAACTTTTTATTTGTGTTTGTTGACTCATCAAAGCTAGCAAATATAAATACTTTGCACAAATCCCAATAAAATTCAAAAGATCTTATTTCCTTTTTATTTACCACAACAGTGAACCTTGAAACTGATGGAAGTAAGGCGAGATTTCTAAGGAAAGTTACAGAAGAGTACGTTTGAGGAGACAGTTCTGTCATGGTAGCAGAGTTTTTCCAATTAGGAAGACAGATCGAATATCAATAAACCACGATTGGAAAACAAACATGTTGCGAAGAATTTTGTCAGAATTAAACGACCTTATTTTAACCTTATTTTGTAAAGTTCAGACAAATAAGCTGTCTTGTAAAGTTTAGAATGATACATGTTTTCATCATCACGATTATGAGCCTATATACCTCTCACTGCTGGGCACAGGGCTCCTCTCTTTGGTGAAAGGAAATGGACTGTAGTCTCTGCTTTGGTCCAGTGCGGATTGAAGACTAGAGCGTAAGGGAGACCGAGTAAGGTTGTCTCAAGGAGACCGAACGAACGAACAACTTCATCGACCGGTGGCAGCAGACCACGAGAACTTAATCTAGTAAACAGATATAGAGCTCTCGCGATCTTTCGACACTGGTTCATAGTCCATTGATGGCCGCTATGACAATCACCCGTGTGACAACCTTACACAGTCTCTCCTATTGCATGTGGCGTATGATGTGATGGAATTTATCAAAATTATCCCAATATACAATACAAGGGTAGCGTTTCCATTAAAGCTTGGGAAAAAATGATTTCGTATGTTGGGTTCGGGTGGATGTCTGTCTGTCCGGCCGACGGGTGTCCGACTATTCTCCTCTACAGATTGAATTTCTCAACCGATCGTCGTGAAGTTTTGTGAGCAGGTTCAAGAATTATAAAGACTTTTGTCGATTCAATTTTTTTTTTCAAAATGGCGGATATATATGGTTTATATTATATATGGGAAGTGAGAGACTCGAGAGATCTACAGCTCACAGAGCCTCCTCCTCCATGTGTCGTGTTCCTCATTGCTGAGGGTCGTGACCTCCACGAATTATTTTGTGGACGATCGCTTTCCTTTTGTTGCGATCTTCGGCATTGTGTAATACCTCGTGAACTTTTGTCTTGGTGTTGTCGCGGATCTGGTCTGTCCAGCGCATAAGACTTCTTCCTCTTGGTCGCCTTCCCTGCACTTTTCCTGTCATAAGGAGCACTTTCAGGGTGTCGTTTTTCTTCCTGGCTATGTGACCGTAGAATTCGAGTATCCTATGTAGACAGATTGGCGACAGCCTAACGGTGACTCCCGCTTCTTGGAGGATTGAGGCATTTGTGCGGTGAGCTGTCAAAGGGACTCGTAACATTTTTCTCCAGTACCACCTCTCAAATGCGTCAAAGCGAGATCTGTCTGCCTTTTTGAGTGTCCAGGTTTCCGTACCGCAGGTGAATATCGAGAACACCAGAGTTCTCACCAGACCAATCTTCGTTTTTAGTGAGATTGAGCCTAGTGAGTGATACAGAGCCTAGTTGTATTTATTTGTATGAGAAACATATAAGCGATCAAGACGGTTTATTTCATTAGCAACTATAGGTAAAGGACGAGATATTATTTGCAACAATGAATGTTATTGCTTTCAAAGGCTCAATTTAATTATCCTTAATGAGACTTCAGACTTCTTTGTTCCGTTGTATCGAAAGATACGAGTTAAGCCGGATCGGTGCGAATTATATATTTCTTCATTCGGCATAATGACGGGAAAATTTAATTAGTTCGTCATTTCGATAATACACTCAAGAGCAAAAGTGTACGGGTCGCTAGCATTTAGTTCTTTATCTTGAAAACAAATAAAGCTATCGTATTGAAATAAATTCGACCTTATAGACAACTAGCTTTTGCCCGCGACTTCGTCCGCCTTAAATTCGTTTATCGCGGATAAGGGTATGTTTCCGGGATAAAAAGTAGCCTATGTCGTTCCCCGGGACTCAAACTATCTCCATATCAAATTTTATCCAAATCGGTTTAGCGGTTTAAGCGTGAAGAGGTAACAGACACACAGACAGACAGACACACTTTCGCATTTATAGTATTGGTATGGATTAATTTTACTAAAATAAAAGACATTCTGAAAATATTGAACTTTTTTTATTTACAAGTAGTTTTAACACAGTTTAGTCACAGTGTGAAAAACAAACAGTGGGCGGACGCCTTTGATGTTTGCGTATATGACAATGACATGTCCCGAGCTACTAAACTAATACGGAGTATGCAGCTCGGGCTCGGCCCACCCGCGTCTCGCCCCTCGCACCCCGCACGATTGCTCCGTCTAGACGGCTTCGTCGGATGACTGTATAATGAAATAATAATGAAATAATGAAATAATGATCTTTTTTCTGTAAGTAGGCCACAAGGACACTTTTACAAGTCTGACTCTACAGCGTTTCCCAAGAGGAGACTACTGAAGAGAAGAAAGCCGAAACAAACTGAACAACCAGTCATTTTTTAGAAATAACTCTTATATCTATTACAATATTTGTACTTAGTCTATCATAAATATATGTTTTGAGTATATAAACTCGTATGCGTAGTTCTTCAAGAAAGCATATCAAAACTTATAGAAGTAAAAAAAAATATAGAATATAAAAAGCAAAATAGTGATTTTTTATTTCAAACAACTTACATACGTTTGATATGCCACCTTATAAGAACCGTGTCTCGGTAAAAGTAAATTATTTGGTTTCTGTTTTGGGCCATGCATTTTTGTCTATTAAATAGTCCTCTACCCTATAATAAGCCTTTGCCATTAGGGACTCTTTTAAGTACTTTTTCAGAGCTGGAAACGATAATGTTAAAGCATCATCTGGTAGCTTATTATAAAAATGTATACATTGGCCTACGAATGATTTGGCTACTTTAAGGTGCGTCCACATTTGTATCATTTGCCCATATCAGATCATCGTCGCGTAGCATGATCGCGTGTCACGATCACGCGTTTGGACGTTGCGCCGATCCAATCACTCGAAATCCATTTGCTACGCGTATCACACACTTGTATCGGAAGAGTGCGGCATTATCGGCGCGCCGACAGTAAGCGTCCAAGCAGCGCGATACGCTTACTTATATAGTGAGATACAGAAGTATTCAAAACAATGAAAGGGAAGGTGGCTCAGCTAGTGCTAAGAACTCACAAGAAAAATTGGTCATCGACGCTATTATTCTGCCTCCCCCGCCCCGCTACTTAATAACAAATTACATTTTGGATAAGTATCATGTGCAATGCAATTTTTGTAGATCCAAGAGCCATGCTTTACAACGGTTTTTAAGTACCTCCAGGGACTTGCTATTTCTTACAGGTGGTGGCAAGTTATTCCAGCATACAAAAGCATTAATAGAGAGACACGCGCTGTTCTTAATTTAAAATAGATACATACATACATACAATCACGACTTTTTCCCATTACGGGGCGGGTAGGCGGAGACTACCTCCTTCCACATGTTATGGTCATGGCATACAACTGCCGCTTCATCAACATTCATTAATCTCTTCATTTTGTGCTGTCACAACCCTTTTAATTTGTCTCATTCACACACATATTTTATAATAGATCTATTTTAAAATTACCAGCCTTTCCGTCTCATATACTAGAATAGAGGTTGAAATACTTTCAAAGTGCTTTACAATCTCCACAATACCTGTGTAATAAGTATATAATATATGTCAGATTTGTGGCGAAAAGAAGATAAACCTGCCATTAAGAATGTATTCGACCGCAGAATTAGAGTTATTCTCCTCAAGCACAGGGTAGTAATGATCGCGGACATAAGTCTCAACTGCGTTTTATTAGCATTCACATTCCCTCTAAGGTTCACAGTTTTATTTACTTACTAGCTTTTGCCCGCGATTTCATCCGCCTTAAATTCGTTTATAGCGGATAAGGGTATTTTTCCGGGATAAAAAGTAGCCTATGTCCTTCCCCGGGACTGAGACTATCTCCATACTAAATTTCATCCAAATCGGATCAGCGGTTTAAGCGTGAAGAGGTAACAGACAGACAGACTTTTGCATTTATAATATTACTAGCTTCTGCCCGCGACTTCGTCCGCCTTAAATTCGTTTATCGCGGATAAGGGTATTTTTCCGGGATAAAAAGTAGCCTATGTCCTTCCCCGGGACTCAAACTATCTCCATACTAAATTTCATCCAAATCTGATCAGCGGTTTAAGCGTGAAGAGGTAACAGACAAACAGACAGACACACTTTCGCATTAATAATATTAGTATGGATACGGATATGGAAGTATGGATTAGTATGGATTTAAATAATTATCTGTGGGCAGGGTAGTGCCCCCGCCAAGAAGTCGTTAGGATTCCCTGCCCAAGGGTAAAACGGGACCCTATTACTAAGACTTCGTTGACCGTCTGTCTGTCTATCCGTCTATTACCAGCCTGTATCTTATGAACCGTGATAGCTTAACAGTTGACATTTTCACAGATGATGTATTTATATTGCCGCTATAACAACAAATACTAAAAACAGTATAATTTTATGTCTGTCTGTCTATGTCAGTAACTAATATAAAATAATCGAACTCCGAGTACATTTAGCTTAGGAGTAAGGCTCTACTAATACTGGATTTTCATAGATACGTTTGTAGCATATTTTTGTACAGAACCCTCGGGGCATAGTCCGACTCGCACTTGGTTAGTTTCTTGAACCTTCATAACTTGGGTTTGGATTATTCCAGATAAACAAAATTCTCGGAATATGATGTCAAAAGTGGATTTATTTAACACTAGCTTCTGCCCGTGACTTCGTCCGCCTTAAATTCGTTTATCGCGGATAAGGGTATTTTCCGGGATAAAAAGTAGCCTATGTCCTTTCCGGGGACTCAAACTATCTCCATACTAAATTTCATCCAAATCGGTTCAGCGGTTTAAGCGTGAAGAGGTAACAGACAGACAGACAGAGAGACAGACAGACAGACAGACAGATAGACACACTTTCGCATTTATAATATTAGTATGGATACACAGTTTCAATTGCATAGCTTTTGAACTTTACATTTTATTGATATCTAAAAACCCTGATATTGTCACTCACTCACTGATGGATGATCATCAAAATTCATAGATATCACAATTATTAGGGTACTTCCTGAAGTCCTAGAAAGCTGAAATTTGGTATGTAAGCTAGTATTAGTACACAAACAACATAAAAAATATAAAATTTGAAAATGTTAAACTAGGCGATGGAACTTTGTATGAGACTTCCGCAGATTTTGATGCTGGAGGTCTGAAAATTGATATAGGGACTCCTTGTTATGAATAATGAAACATATATTTCCGCATTTTCAGTAATTCACTCCCGACCCTTTAAATTAGGAGATGGAGGTTTGTATGGGTTTTTCCATATCAACTTAATTTCATGCTAGATTCTGAAAATTATACTAATTTCTTGTATAACAAATAAAAAAATGGGTACGTGATTCAGGTAAAACAAAAAATATTCAAATAAATAATATTATAACACAGAGTTCGATTGTAAAGGAAAAAATCAATGCGACCTACTAAATTACAAGAAGGATTTGAACCTGAGACCTCTTCTTTAACGCAGAAGTGCTATGACCAACTGAGCTACAGCAACTTTAAATAAATATTGTCATAAGCAACTTACAATAAGAAGGGAGATTCCGCCAAAAATATTTTGCTGATAACTCAGATCTCATGTAGAGCCAACCTTCTAACTCTAGAAGCCCTAAATTCACAAGATCTGAGTCAAAAGATATGTGGCTTGGTCGTTTCGCTACAATACATATTCACTGTTCATTCATCATCATCATCATTTCAGCCATAGGACGTCCACTGATGGAGACAGGCCTCCTCAATAGATTTCCACATGGGCCGGATAGAGGCTACCCGCATCCAGCAAGTCCCCGCAACCCTAACCAGGTCGTCTGACCACCTTGCGGGTGGCCTTCCCACGCTGCGCTTGCCGGTACACGGTATCCGCTCGAGAACGTTTCTGCCTCAAAGACCATCGGTTCTTGGAACTATGTGCCCCGCCCGTTGCCACTTCAGTTTCAGTTCGAATCATAAATGCGGAGATTCGTAGACGAACTAAGGTCACCGATGTAGCAAACAGGGTAAACGCTGTTCATTACTTTTCTGTAATACAATATTTCTTGTAACAACGAAACGGCCCTTCCCTGAATACTATACAAGCAATGTGGCGAAGCACCAATAAACCTGCCATTAAGAATTTATTCGTCTGGAGAGTGTAAGCTAAGTCTCGCCTCACGCATAGTGGTAGTGACTGTATGTCCTGTGTGTTTTACTAGCGGCTTTCTTTGTACTTCACTAATGAAGTGCCGTTTCAATAAATAAACATTAGCGGAAATGTTACAGAAAATTAACTTAGGCACTCGTGAGCAATCATTTGGGGTGGGTAAAATACTGTCATCTATACTACATATTATAAAGTTGTAGATATTTACAGAAAAAGATTCAAATTGACTATTTCGAGGTAACTGAATCGAATTTTTTGTATTTTTCGTAGTGGCTTCATCACGCCAAATCAGCTAAACGGATTTCAACTAGTTTTGGTACACGTATAGTTGGGTATCCACAGATGGCATAGGATACTTTATACCCGGCTACGCTGAAGAAAACAATAGGGGTAATGACTTTTCTCCTCCGCGGACGAAGTTGTAGGCACCGTCTTCTTGTGTTAATAAAACTAATGTCAATAAGAAAAACGTATAGTTTATATGTTTTAATAAGGATGACCCGAATTTATTGCTCTCAAGTGAACCTTTATGTAGATTTTTTGATTTAATATTTAAGGAAATCTTTGGTAAATCATTCGCTAATATTAATGTCTGGTTCCCGAAATAAAGTGCATACTAGTGGTGCAATAGAGGTGTGAAGTTATATGAAAAATGTTATGGTAAATTAATGAAAGGAAAATTTCATTTTATTTCGAACAACATTAGCAGTACTTAAGATATAACAGAGCTTAGCTTTAATACATAAAGCCACAGTCACATATGTATAAAGTACTTTAGTACAATCACAATAAATAGTTTCCATGAAAATATCCTCCTATCAAACTAAGCCGGGCTTGACTGGTTATAATAGGGTAGTTTCAGGGCAAAAAAATATTATTTTAATTAGTTCAGTTAGATTATCAAAAAATATTCGACTCGTATTTTTTCTGTTGTAAATCAAACAAGAAAAAACAAAGATAAAGTGTGTCAAAGTTTGGGAGTGGGGGTTCATGACGTCACGCCGTGCGTGCGTTTTTCGCACGGCGTGACGTCATGCACATGCTTGCGTCACGGGGAACTTCAACGGGCTATATCTTCAACATTTTTTGTTTAATTGACAAAAGAAAACATACGTGTCCAATATTTTCTGATAATCTAACTAAACTAATTAAAATAATATTTTTACCCAGGAAACTACCCTATTATAACCAGTCAAGCCCGGCTTATTATATTTTACTAGCTTCTGCCCGCGACTTCGTCTGCCTTAAATTCGTTTATCGCGGATAAGGGTATTTTTCCGGTATAAAAAGTAGCCTATGTCCTTGCCCGGGACTCAAACTATCTCCATACCAAATCGGTTCAGCGGTTTAAGCGTGAAAAGGTAACAGACAGACAGACAGACAGACACACTTTTGCATTAGGACACAAGCCTATAGTATCTTTATTCACGACCACGACCAACTTGGATTATTCTGTTAGGAATAAAGTTGCTTATCCTTCATATTGATGTCACAGAATAATGTGAAGGTGAGTCTGGCGGGATATGTTTTGCTTCTAATGACCTAAGGAATGCGTGCTTAAAATCTTTCTGATATCTTGCAGGCACCGTGTACTATTAAAAGCGCTGACTGAGCTTATCGAACGAGACAGCTCAGTGCTTTCAAAAATTGCAGCGCATGCAATTTTCATCGGGAAACGCTCTCCAAGAGTTTGTATTCAGCTTGTACAACATTTTTAGGTACTCTACTAGTAAAGTTACAAGTGAGCAATGCACACACCATTATTTCCGAGACTAAAAATGCAGCTTCTGAATAGAAAACTTCAGTCACTTACGCCCTTCTAAATACAACGACTCTTATCATCTCGTAAGTGGATCACGTACGTACCCCCGAGACGTGGTTGTGGGGACATTAATTCTCCCTGATTTCACTCGACTCCGAGACTGTCTGAATTATACAGCTTTAAGTGTGTTTGCATTAGTACGGGGCGTAAGCCCTTTCGATAACACTGGAGTATTTTGCTGCTGTACGAAAAAGGCAAAAAGTATACGAGCTTATTTAGTTGTGTTGTTCTTTAGGATGGCAGGATTATTGTAAGTTCTAAGTTTCTGTTTATCTAAGCCAAGTGCGAGTTGGTCGTGCACCGAGGGTTTCGAACATAATATACACTATAAACGGCCGTATCTATGAAATCCAATGTTAGCAGAACCCTACTCCTGAGCAAAATGTACGCGGTGTTCGGTCATTTTATCATAAAATTAGTCTGCTTTTACTATTTGTTGCGGCAACAGAAATATATCACCTGTGAAAATTTCAACTGTCTAGCTATCACGGTTCATGAGATAAAACCTGGTGACAGACGGACAGACAGACACACAGATGGACAGCGGAGTCTGAGTAATAGGGTCCCGTTTTACCCTGTGGGTACGGAACCCTAATGAAGTTGTAAAAATTAAATGTCTGTACATTCAAGATATTTTCAAAACTGATCTACTTAAACGAGGATCAGAAATACTATTTAAAAAAATACTATATAAAAAAGTGCACTAGCAAAAGAGCGTATCACCACGGCACTTTAGTTTTTTTGCTGAGAAGCGCTGCTTTTCCGCCTTTATTCAAAAACGGTATATTTGATTATGATCAAAACATTTTTTGTTGAATTTGTAATTTTTTTCATATTTTTGGACGTAAGGTTTAGAAAATAGAGGCAGGGGCATAATTTATGCATCTTTCGGAGCGATTATATCCGAAAACATATACTTAAAAAAACTAAAAAATCCTTAAAAATGCCACTTAACACTTCGTAGACGAATTAAGATCACCGACATAGCAAACAGGATAAGCAAACTGAAGTGGCAATGGGCAGGGCACATAGTTCAAAGAACCGATGGCCGTTGGGGCAGACAGGTTCTCGAGTGGTGATCGCGTACCGGCAAGCGCAGCGTGGAGAGGCCACCCGCAAGATGGTCGGATGACCTGGTTAGGGTTGCGGGGACTCGCTGGATGCGGGTCACGGGGTATGTTTGTATGTATGGCTTTGCGGCGTCATCACGCTAAACGGCTTGGCAGATTTCAACTATTTTTTTCACGGGTATCTAGGGCAAGCCCAGATGGTTATATGATACTTTTTACCCGGCTACGGTGAAGCAAAAAGAGGAATATGAATTTTTTCTCCTTCCCAAACGAAGTTCTACGAGCACCTTCTAATTCAATTATAAGACACTTGGATATCAATTACAAAAAACCAAAAATAAAATCGACTTTGATCTTGAAATACTCCGTTTCACTTTTTTATATCTTCAATGTGCAGACATTTAATTTTATAACTTTTTATTAGTATAGATATGCATACACACATTTTGAAGACCGCATGGCGCAGTGGGTTGCGCAACCACCTACGAAGCTGGCAGTCCCGGGTTCGAATACCGGCAGGGCAAGTGTTTGTGTGTTGATCACGAATGTTTGTTCCTGGGTCTTGGATATTTAAGTATTATAATAAAACTAGCTTCTGCCCGCGACTTCGTCCGCCTTAAATTCGTTTATCGCGGATGAGGGCATTTTTCCGGGATAAAAAGTAGTCTATGTCCTTCCCCGGGACTCAAACTATCTCCATACCAAATTTCATCCAAATCGGTTCAGCGGTTTAAGCGTGAAGAGGTTACAGACAGACCGATAGACAGACAGACAGACAGACAGACAGACAGACAGACAGACAGACTTTCGCATTTATAATATTAGCATGGATATGGATGTATCTATCCTTCCTATCTATATTATAAACGTGAAAGTATGTATGTACGTTCCACTTAATCTCAAAAACTACTGGACGATTTTTTATGAAACTTTTCAGTTATGTACCTTATATATCAGAATAGGACATAGGCTATAATTTATGTCGAATTTCATCCCGTATAGGGATGAAAAAGGGGGTGAAACGTTGTATGCATCTTGCATCTCCATTCGGACGAAGTCGCGGGCAACAGCTAGTATATAAAATAATAAGGGAGACCTTATTATATTATATACTAGCTGTATCCATATAGTACCACCAACCAACAGACTGTGGTAGCAGTTTTGCGAGTTAATTTAAGTTCAATGAAGTTTATGTACATCTTTTTACAAAAATAAATTAAACAAGTATTGCTTAGTGGGACTAGGTTGATTTGTGTAAGACTGTTTCTGATATTTATTCAAAATATATTAGAACTAATCTAAAGTAGCACGAAGGCTATATATATATATCTCAAAAACAATCTCACGTTCTAACAATGTCAAAAGCAGCCAAGCTTCAAAACGTGACCCATAAAACTGGAGTTCCGCAGAAGAATATTTAAATACTCGCATTCAAATAATTTTATTGGGGCCATAAAACATCGACACGAAAAACCCTTTCCGATTTTCAGGTAGTGAAAAGTTGACAGCGCTTCTTAAGTGCGGTACTGTGTTCGCGATGGTGGTTTAGTCGATGAGGAGGGTTGGGGGTTGAAGCGGGATGTTGGGAGGGGGGAGTGGGGCGTTATCAGTGTTTATGCACATCGAACAATACCGCGAGCTACGCTAGCACCGGCGATATTGGATGCAGATATCAGTACCGATTTGTGGACGTTTGAGGAATATTGTGTTTATAAAGTATAGTTCAGTTCAGTCACAAGTCTAAAGGTAAAATTTCCACACCTGTCGGTTAGATACCAAATTCCTCGTGGAAAATTGCATACAGCCTGTAAGCGGAATATAATAGGCATGTTGACAGGGTACGAAAATCAAAATATTAATTAGTCTGTCAGTTCGATAATAAAAAATATTGGAAACGTATTTTTTCAAAATAATAATAAACAAATACTCAGATAAATCGGATTAAAGTTTTCGGAACGGGGGCTCGTCGTCGACCTTTTGACTCAATGTACCGCATTTATTTTTTGAATACGTAAGAAAAAAAAGCGTCTCCAATATTTTTTATAAATTTTCATGACGGACTAATTATTAAAATATGGTCATAATATCTCTCTTATAATGGAACAAACTTGAAGGTAAAAACTTTCCACTAAAAAAATCGTCCCAACTGGTAATTTAAGTAGAAAATTTGAGATAAATATATTGTCATTCGTCACTCCTCTTTATGGCCATAAGAATAAAGATGTGTTGCGATATTTTTGACACTTTGGATGCCACAGACTATTTTCCGCAGGCTGTACATATATACTTGTAAACATTTAATAAGAAATTTATAAAAATGAAATGACTGCACATTAAATTTATTCAAATAATAAAAAATAAGAGTTACGGACTATTTGAAGGTTCGACATATTCCTCTAGACATGTAGAGGTGCAATAAGGAGGGATCATTTGAAATTCGAATGAGGGATTTTAAGAATGGAAATATCACCAGTTGGCCCCACCGTGACATAAGGTCTAATTCAGGGTTTCTTAAAGTGGGGTCCACGGACCCCCTTGGGGTCCGTAGCATGTGTATTAGTGGGCCGCTGTAGCCTGTCTGTCAACATATTTATTAGGAATTTGTGCAGTATACTTGACGAGACGCATTGTCGTTTTCATTAATTTAGTTGTCTTAATAGTAGGTTAATGTAATGGAAATACAAAGTAAAAGTAATTGGAGTAAATATAGATTTTATTTTACTTCTATTTTTTAAAATTGACAGTGGTCAGTGGAATTGTTTAAATTGTGAAAGTGGTCTGTGACTGCGAAAGGTCAAGAAACCCTGGTCTAATTGACCAGAAGTGTCAGCATCCTATCTGTCAATTAGACCTTACGTCACGGTGGCGCCGACTGATGACATTTCTATTTTAGGAAACCCTCATTGAACGCAGATAAAGCTGTGGGAACGAGCTAGTTCTAAAACAAGCCTGGTCGAATAACGGTCGTGTTTGTATTGAAATCCAATTGGATCTATTGAAGTCGCTGAGCCCGTCGAGCTGATTTAAAGCGATTGAAAGATTCTTTTGAGCGCATTCTTGAACTCTTCAGTGTGGATATACGTTCGGATGTGTTTGCAGATGGCTCCGAATTCCGTCTCGAATGACCTGTATAGTCAACTTTATTTATTTACTAGAAGGAGCACTTGCTCCGTTTGCGGAGGAGAAAAAGTCGGTACCCTCTTTTTCGCTTCAGCGTAGCGTAAAAAGTATATCATATAACCAGCTTTAGATGTTCAGCAATCCATGTACGAAAAACCGGCTAAGTGCGAGTCGGACTTGCTCACCAAGGGTCCCGTACAAAATATACGCTACAAACGGCCGTATCTATGAAAATCCAGTGTAAACAGAGCGTCCTTAAGCAAAATTTACGCGGTATTCGGTCATTTTATATTGGTTACTGACATAGACAGACAGACATAAAATTATACTGTTTTTAGTATTTGATGTTATAGTTGCATCAGAAATACATCATCTGTAAAATTTTTAACTGTTTAGCTATCACGGTTCATGAGATACAGCCTGGTGGCAGAGAGAGAGACTGACAGGTAGACAGACAACGGAGTCTTTAGTAAAAGTCCCGTTTTATTGTATTGTATTGTATTGTAAACACTTTATTGTACATAAAAACAATAAAACAAAGAAATTAAAGTAACATATTTGTACAAAGGCGAACTTATCCCTTTAAGGGATCTCTTCCAGTTAACCTTAGAGCAAATGAAAGAAAAGAGTAAACATCAACGCAGATAAACAAACCAACAAGTTAATATGCACAATGACATTAAAACTTAAAAGCTAAAGTAGCATACACATACACATAAACCCTAAATAATAAATAGTAATATAATAGCATATATATCATCTAGATAAATAAATATACGTGTGTAAATATATATTTATATACATAATAAATATACACAAACGGATAAATATTAAAAGACGAGGTCAGGGGTCTGAAAGCCATAACTTTTTTAAGTTATCTTTAAATGATGCCACGGATTGTGACTGCTTAACGGACACCGGCAACGCGTTCCATAATTTAACCGAGTGGACTGTGAAAGATCTCCTATATGTGCGCGACTTATTGGGCGGAAAGGCGAGAGAAAGATTGGCACTTGAGCGCAGCCGGTGGCCACTGCCAGCCGCCATATACGTAAATCTTTCAGAGAGATAGGAGGGGGACGCGGGATTGAATAATACATTGTACAGCAATGACAGCACATGCACGTCCCTGCGACGACGAATCGGAAGCCACTCTAGCTGAGAACGGTACTGAGAGACATGATCAAACTTTCTCAGGCCAAAAATGTATCTTATGCAAATATTTTGCAGACGCTCAAGCTTATCAAGTAGCTCTTCCTTGAGGTCCAAAAAAGCAATGTCACCATAATCGAGAAGAGGAAGTAAAAGAGAGCTGGCGAGAGTAATCTTAGTATGCAGTGGAAGGAAATTCTGCAGACGCCTTAAAGAATGCAGTGACGCAAACAGTTTCCTGCTCACCTCAGATAAGTGCGGTGACCAAGAAAGAGTCTGGTCCATGGTAATGCCTAGATTTTTTACAGTAGAGGAGAGCGGGATTGTTGTTCCATCAAAAATAACATCTGGCATCACCATTTCAGCCAGTTTGGAAACAAAGTGAGGACTTCCAATAACAATCGCCTGCGACTTCTTTGCATTAATTTTTAAACCAAAATTAGTAGCCCACCCACGAATGGATTCCAGGTCTCCATTGATTTTACTAACCAGTGATGGGAGGTCATTCATGCTGGCCGCAGCATAGATTTGAAGATCATCTGCGTAAAGATGATAGCTGGACTTTAATGTTCTAGTAATGCCATCAATAAAAATAGAGAACAGAAGTGGCGAGAGTACACCCCCCTGTGGGACACCAGCGGAGAGGTTGCACCACTCTGAAATGTTGTTCTGAACTCTAACACGTTGACGCCTTCCAAAAAGGTACTCCCTGAACCACGATAAAGCAGTAGGGGAAAAATTAAGCGAGCGTAGGATTCCTAAAAGGATATCAAAATCTACAGAATTGAAGGCACTGCTAAAATCTAGAAGTACAAGAAGGGTTAGCTTTTTATTTTCAATATTCAAGCGAATGTCATCGGTGACTTTAACCAAACCAGTTTTACCTTCTGTATACGGAACCCTAAAAAGAGGGTTATGAATTTTTCCTCTTGCGCGAACGAAGTTGCAAGCGTCTTCTTGTCGTATCCATACTAGTATTATAAATGCGAAAGTGTGTCCGTCTGTCTGTCTGTCTGTTACCTCTTTACACTTAAACCGATGAACCGATTTGGATGAAATTTGGTATGGAGATAGTTGTAGTCCCGGGAAAGGACATAGGTTACTTTTTATTCCGAAAATACCCTTATCCGCGATAAACGAATTTAAGACGGACGAAGTCGAGGGCAGAAGCTTCATCAGAAAATAAATTAGCATACGAATTCAAGAGAAGGAGCAAAAACGCTAAATAATTAAATGCACGTTTTCTTCATTAACATTTTGTGATACGTCACGCACCGTAAGACTCCGGCTCCAAATAAGATATATCAAATTGAGCTTTGATCAACATATTGACTGTCGAAATATCCTGTTGGAAAAAATTGGGCTTCTTTTATGATTATGGAAATATTTGCATTTGGCATTACAGATTGATGGAAATTGAGTGATCATGGAGGAAAATTACATAATACGAAATTGTATAGGAAGTAAGTAAATATGCGCATGTACCGGAAATGGAAAGAGTTTCGAGACTATGGTAATGCTATTTTCGAAACGTCGAAGAGTTAGCAAAGCAAAGTAATTTTATAGTTAATCACTAGAAGATGCCCGTGACTTCGTTCGTGGAGGCGAAAAAAAATTATAAACCTCTTTTGTGCGCTGTCGGATAATTTTTATCCGAATACGCTCTACTCTCATCACCTAGTCCTCATAACACAAGACTTACACAATTTTCACTTAAAGAAACATACAGAAAAACAGCGAAGGATTAGTAATAATTCCGTTAAAATATTTTAGCTACGGAACCCTAATAACATCAGGAAATGCAGTTTTCTTTGAGGAAATGTGGTTATCTTGAATGTTTAGTACATTTAACACTGAAGTAAGCCGCTTTATCTTTCCTCTATCCTTAATGTCTCACTATTTTTAGGGTTCCGTAGCCAAAATGGCAAAAACGGAACCCTTATAGATTCGTCATGTCTGTCTGTCTGTCTGTCTGTCCGTCTGTCTGTCTGTCCGTCCGTATGTCACAGGCATTGTACTCAAAAACTGTAAGATGTACATTGATGAAATTTAGAGCAAAGGTGTCGTTTGTAAACCGCTATTTAGTTTGATAGTAAAATACAAAAAATATATATTTCTAGGGGGCGTACCTGATACATGTAACCGAAACTGAAAAAAAAAATCAGCAAATATCGAGTTGTGGAACATATTACGACAGTACTTATAAAACCACTTTGAGGTTTCTAAAAAATATTTTTGATTTAGTGAATTTTCGGAAATATTCGCTCCGAAAGTAGCAAAAATTGTGTCCCCCCTCTATTTTCTAAATAGTATGTTCAAAAAATATGAAAATATTTACAAATATAAAGCTTATTAAACACTTACAACGAAAATTATTTTCAACATGATTGGACATACCTTTTTTAAGTTATTTCCAAAAAACTTTGCGCTTCTCAGCAAAAAGACTTAAGTGCCGAAGAGATACGCTCTTTTGTTAGTGTTTTTTCTTCGTATCGTATTTTTTTCATCTGTTGTGCATTTCTTTGTATAAACGGCTGCGGAACCCTTCATGGGCGAGTCCGACTCGCACTTGGCCGCTTTTAAGGATCTGTAATCTAAGTTTACAGTGGTTATAAACCATTTAATTCAAATTCAATTATTTTATTTTGAAATCCATAGGGTTAGGTAATTCAATCTATACTAGTATAAAGTTGTAAAAATGAAATGATATAAAAAAGAAAACTGTAAAATGTTTTTAAAAGAACTGTAAATAAAATATTTGCTGTAAAAAAAAATAGTTTTGGTAAAATATAAGCCCCCTTCCCCCCCGCCCCCTAGAAATATATATTTTTGTTATTTAACTATTAAACTAAGTAGCGGCTTATACAAGACACCTATACTCCAAATTAGATCAATATATATCTTGTGGTTTTTGAGTAAAATGCATGTGACGGATGGACGGACGGACGGACGGACATGACAAAACTATAAAGGTTCCGTTTTTGCCATTCTGGCTACAGAACCCTAAAAACATAAGTCACATACAAGAGCTTACTCGCACAATATCGGCAGACGATAAATTTCTCTTTTCCAAAGGTTCATGTTTCGACCATGCCATGAATAAAGCTAGACCGCGGAGCAACCGGCCAGATCCGGCCAGATGCGGTTTGATGCCCACTATTAATAACCGGCTGCGGAAGCCAGTCGGTGATTACGTACCCCGGTCAAAGAGTACAATAACAGAGCGAACTTCATAGAAATATAAGTAGTGGTTGAAATGACAAAACCCAGTCACCTACACCTGTTGAACTTCAAGCGTTTGCTGGAACGAAGCCTAGTTTTGAGCAAGTCACTGATATGCCACCTTATAAGAACCATGTGCCGGTAAAAGTAAATGACCTATACATACATATACATACATACATACAATATACCTTTGCTATTAAATACTTTTTAAGTACTTTTGAGAGCTGAAAAAGGTCATTTTAAAGCATATCTAAAGATAAAGAAATATTTATTCAAGTAGATTTTTTTAAATCTGGCATGTAGTGGTCACGTATTCACCTACACAGTACCTATATCTGTATGCGTCACTATACGTTGACTTCGCTCGCCAGCACACTACCACTCGCTCGGACAGCCAGTCCCCAACTGACTCACCCCACTTATTCTGAGTGACGTGTATGCACGAGATAAGTAGGTATATAGCAACACAGAACACTACATGGCAACTTATTCTTAAAATAAATACATTGGCCTACGAATGATTTAGCTACTTTACGAAGGTTTTGTTCGTATTTCTAGTTCTTGAGTAACAAGATTGAGTTTGTTTTACTATTTAATTAAAACTACGAGTTGTCTATGAAGTTGACCTGTCTATTAAATGCCCGTACTCTTTGTCTCAGCAACACATGATTAATTAACAAGCGATCTGGAAACCATATTGTTATGTTAGCTTTTGCCCGGTTTTACTAATGTTATAAATGGTGTAGATAATATCTCTCATACCTTTTTCAAGGGTAGTCATCTGAAATTAAATTTTGAAAATTTTAATTTCAGAGCGCTTACTTACGATTCTAAGATAGACTTATCAAGTCTTTGGATATGATTTTATTGAATTCTTTGTCTTAGAATCTGATTTTGAACTGATTGGTAGGCATAGCTAGTACTTTTTCATATTCATCGCGGAGGAAAAAAGTCGAAACCCCCTTTTTTTCTTCAGCGTAGTCGGATAAAAAGTATCATGTAACTATCTGTGGATACCCAATCACACAGCTACCCATGTGCCACAAATAGTTGAAATCCGTTTAGCCGATTTGGCGTGATGAAGCTACAACGACAGATACAAAAATACAAAAAAAATATTATACGAGTATCAGTGAGCTCTAAATAGTCATTTTAATATCTTCAATGTACAGACATTTCCTTTTAACAACTTTATAATACGTATAACTAGTACTTAGTATAGATAATCTCTTTAGATGACAAGCCATGTCATTCCAAACCACGGACTCTATCAACCACGGACGTCCACTGCTGAATATAGGCCTCCCTATAGCTCGCCACAGGGTGCGATCTTGTGCAGACCGCTCCAACGGCCATCCGTTGTCCAGGCTACAATGCCCGCCCATTGCCACTTCAACGATGCAATCCTGCGAGTTTACTTCGGTTCTTCTGCGAATATCCTCATTTCTGATTTTATCACGAAAAGAAACCCTGAACATAGCCCTTTCCATTGCACGTTGCGTAACTCTGAGCCACCTTATGAGTCCTATTGTGAACGACCATGTCTCAGTTCCGTAGGTCATCACTGGCAACACGCACTGTTCGAAGACCTTCGTCTTCAAGTACTGGGGTATTTTTGACGAAAAAATATAACGCAGCTTCCCGAATGCTGCCCAACTGCTGAGTTGGATTCAACAATTGACCTCCTTCTCTAAGTTGGACTTACCTAGCTGGACGATTTGTCCCAGGTATACGTACTCGTCAACAACTTCGAGAGCAGAGCTTCCGACAGCTATCGGGTAAGGTGTGACATGGTCCTTCGACATGATTTTTGACTTGCCCATGTTCATTTTTAGACGTACCTGCCGTACCCGTAGACTGCCGAGCGATGCCTTCAAGCATAGGAGTTAATTCCTCCAACAACTCTGCCATGACCACGATATCATCTGCAAATCGAAGGTGAGTGAGGTACTCGCCGTTGATGTTGATGCCAATGTCCGTTCCAATCCAGTAGCTTGAAGGCATCTTCCAACAGTTTGACTTGCAGCGAGTGTGGTCGCACATTTGTTACAAAAATTGGCTACGTCAGCCACCTGAGAGCTCATGAGCGGCGCTCTCAACAAACTAACGCCAGCTAGTGTTCAGTTGCCGTGGCCGAAATTGGTCAGGATACGATGACGATGAAACAGTTTCGGAGAAATGACACTCGAATACTTTGGCAGAGGGTATGGCATCTCCAGTCGTTAAAGGACGTAACTTATACATGCTTCCTAGTGATGTTAATTCACTATAGATGTAAGAAAATAAAAGTCCGAAATATAGATTTATTATGATTATTGTTTGGTTAACCTTTTTTCTCTCCAGGTGGAGGTAACTTTTCTACCATATTCGCGGGCTTTTGGCCACACAACAGAGTCAAACAAGTGTTCAAAATGACAGCTTTTTGTAGTGTAATGAAAGTAAGGTGGGTGGACTTTTATTATTAAAAAAACGACTAAATAAAATCACTGAAATAAAAAACTTTAACGGATTATATGGCGTATATTATCTCATTTTAGTTCCCAACGTTTCGGAAGCTTTCCAGCTTTCCATGGTCACAGATGGACTGAGAAAAGATGAATTTTCCTCTGTCAAAGTTACAATTTGGGAAAACTACCCATTTTTGAAAAAATAAATAAAGGTGTACATACATGCCAGATGGGCCTAAGCTGTAAAGACAGTTACACGTGCGCCAGAAGGGCTTAATTATTTTATTCTAATAATTTACCAAGCAGCATTTCACAAATGAGGCGTACTGAGGAGAAAAGAAACGCTACAAAGAAAAACTCCCAGGCTACCTCATTACTAATTACAATATATTAAAAGACAGAGACTATTAAACTACTTTTTAAACAGATAAGATATTGTACACCGTTTGGAAATTAAGGTTTTGCAGCCCTGTGTCTCGCTTGTTCCTTGATAAGATGTATTACAGGATCCCAAGCTGGTGGTAGTGACAATCGATCTTCTCTATCGAAATTAGGATGCTTTTTAATCTCAATAGCCTCGCGTAGTACTCTAGGAAAATATCTTTTTTCTTTGGCAAGGATAGAAGGTTTATCAAACTTAATTGAGTGGTTTGGTTTGTCAATGATATGTTCACAGACTGCAGACCTATTACACCGACGGTGCTTGACATCTGCTATGTGCTTCTTCACCCGGGTTGATACACTGCGTTTCGTTTGACCAATGTATGAAAGACCACACTTGCAGTCCAGCTTATAAATGCCTGCACTCTGCAAAGGGGTGCTACTTTTCACGGGTCTAAGGTATTGAGACACCTTCTTCAATGGCTTGAAATATGTTTTTATAGAAGCACGCTTCAAGATGTCCAGTCTCTCTTCACATGCCTACCAGCTTGGGATCCTGTAATACATCTCATCAAGGAACAAGCGAGACACAGGGCTGCAAAACCTTAATTTCCGAACGGTGTACAATATCTTATCTGTTTAAAAAGTAGTTTAATAGTCTCTGTCTTTTAATATATTATAATTAGTAATTAGGTAGCCTGGGAGTTTTTCTTTGCGGCGTTTCTTTTCTCCTCAGTACGCCGCATTTGTAAAATGCTGCTTGGTAAATTATTAGAATAAAATAATTAAGCCCTTCTGGCACATGTGTAACTGTCTTTACAGCTTAGGCCCATCTGGCATGTACTGGTTATTTGTTTTTTCAAAAATGGGTAGTTTGCACAAATTGTAACTTTGACAGAGGAAAATTCATCTTTTCTCAGTTCACCCGTGACAATGGAAAGCTGGAAAGCTTCCGAAACGTCGATAACTAAAATGAGATAATAAACGCGATATAATCCGTTAAATTGTTTTATTTCAATGAGTAATAATCGCGGAAACAGACGAAAATATTAAATAAAATCAGTTCTATTTAAATCTCAACTGATTTTCTTTCATACTCGTAGTCCTCAACCTCCATAGCTGAAACCGCAACGTTGCCTTCGGGAACCTATTATTTCCGGATGAATAATCTAGAGTACGTCGAATGTCGAACGCAGTAACAGAATCTCGAGTATTTTTAAGTAAGCCTAGCGAAACTAGAATTGTGATTTTCCATTTTTAAATAACTACCAAACATTTACTATTTAGGGTTCCGTAGCCAAAATGCCAAAAACTGAACCCTTGGTTTCGTCATGTCCGTATGACACAGGCATTTTACTCAAAAACTACTGTATGTATATTGATGAAATTTACGGTGTTGCACATATTTCGACAGTTCTTTTAAAAACAGTCAATATTTTCAGAAAATAATATCAAAAAATTACAAAGATAAAACAATTTTCATCATGATCGGATGTACCGTTTTTGAGGTATTCGCTAAAAAGTGCGATTCCCAGCAAAAGGACATAAGAAAAAAATACTATGTGCAATTTTGCACATAGTATTTTTTTCATCTGTAGTGCATTTCTTTGTAGTAACGAATACGGAACCCTATAACGAGTATGATCCGAACATGTTCTTGGCTGCTTTTTTCATCTGCAGTGCATATTTTTTTGTATGAGCGGCTGCGAAATCCTACTCTGAGCATGGTCCGACATGCTCTTGGCCGGTTTTTTTCTCTTCCGCGTACAATTTCTAGTGTCCAATAAAGTTTGGTAATATCATTACATTTTCAAAGGGAATTTTGAAGGGAAACTGGGTTAAGTGGTATTCCATGCCACTCAAACCCCGACGTTGCACGTTCGAAAAACTCCATAATTTCCGGACGAACGCTACTGAGTACCCTTATATCGAATGCAGTAAAAGAAACTAGTGTATTTTTCAAGTAGTAGGTAGGACCAAAGCAAAAAGGGGATTGCAATTTTGATCCATCCCCAAATAACTATCGAAGCAGGTCAAGTGGTGAACTAAGAAAGGATTTTTCAGAATTCAGAAAAATTCAGAATAAGTGGGTGAAATTGGGGTCCAAAGTTTGTATTGGGAAACAAGAATAGTTCTACTATTTTATTTGAAACTTCACAGGAGTATTCCTAACGATATTTTATTCAGGGTTTTTGAGAAATCAATCCCTACAAGGGCCAAATGTGGTGACAAAGTCTGAAAATTATCATGGATATTGTTTCTATGGTTTATCGGGTCGCTGATTACGAAAACAACAGCAATTTTAAAATACAACGTGGTGGACGTGAAAAACAAGCATACGGGTCAAACTGAGAACCTTCTTTTTTGTAGACGGTTAAAAAATACGCTTAGTAGCCGGGCGAAGCCGCGGGCAAAACCTAGTACTATTATAAAGTTTTAAAAGTATAGTTGTAACTTAAATATATAAAAAAAATAATTGTAACGGGCTATTTGGAGGTCACTGAATGGAAATAGTACATTATGATACGGCTGTGGTACGTTGGTAATAATACTCGAGGCTATATCTTGCAGCATGAGTCGTAGACGAGTGCTGTATAAAGCCGAGAGTGTAATGACCAATGCACACGAGTTTCATACGACGTTTTGCAACACACTTGCGAGGAAAAAAGAAAAAAAAAACAATCGTACCTTACATTAAATTTGGTCTAGGTAATTCGTGCGTAACCAATCCTGTAGTCGTAAGTTTTGCATTAATCCGTCATCAGTACCTCAAATTTACGTCCCGACAAAATGATTATAATTTTAAATATCATTGCTTGAAACTATTTACACAATATAGACATTTTTATAAAATAATCATACTTCAATATGAAATATTTGTAAATATTAAATATGTCAAATCAAATCAAAATTGCGCGCTGCGACCGCTGCATTTGTGTATGCGGGCGTACAAGCGTGTAGGCAAAGGCTAATTGGCCAATCAGCCAACCATTAATGATGTAAGAAACTGAATAATTAAATCAATTTAATTCAATCAAAATGTTATTTTTTTTAAGATAACTTTAAAATTTATTGAAATTAATTGCTATTTACAAGTACCAGTTTCGATTTATTAAAATAACGTAAAATGTTTCATGTACCTAAAACCTATTTGCTGAAGTTTAAAAAAAACTATAATGGATAGGTACTAGTGCGATTATGTAATGTAAAAAACACGCGGACTGGATTACAGCCATAAGAACGGTGTAATAAAAGCCACTTTACGAGCAAGTGTGGTGTGGCATCGCACTAGTGCCTTTTCATTGCAGTTTTTTTTAAATGTCAGCAAATAGTTTTTAGGTACAAGAAACATTATATAGGTTCTTTTAATAAATCTAAAGTGGTACTTATAAAAAACAATTATTAATTTATAAATTAAAAAGTTTTATAAACAAAATAACATTTTGTTTGTATTAAATTGATATATCGCATTGAGTCACGGGCTCGTACGTCCCGGATTTTTGAGAGGCTTGCGAGGGGATATGGATCCAACACGTAGAGGCCCGCTCCTGATCATATCAATAAGAAAATACGTCCATGAGCAGGTCCCAGCAGATGTTGGAACTATTGCATTATTGCAAATTGATATTATTATTAAGTTTATTATATTATTAATGTTTGGCTGATGGGCTAATTAGCCTTTGCTTGATCGCTCTTACAGGCTTACGTGCATAGACAAATGCAGCGCCCGCGGAGCGCATTTTTGATTTGATTTGACATATTTAATATTTACAAATATTTCACATTGAAGTATGATTATTTAAAAAAAATTACAGTAATGTGTAAATAGTTTCAAGCAACGATATTAAAAATATAATAATCATGTAGGTACGTAAATTTGAGGTATTGATGACGGATTTATATAAAACTTACGAACTACAGGATTGTTTACTCAATTAGGTATAACCCTTCACGAAATTTTAAGTAACGTGCGTTACTTTTTTGCTTATTACTTCGCAATTTAAGTGTATTGAAAAACGTCGTATGAAACTCGTGTGCATTGGTAATTACACTCTCGGCTTTATACAGCCCTCGTGTGTGATTTGGGATGCAAGATATAGCCTCGAGTGTAATTATTCGGGTAAAAAGTATCCTTTTTTCAATAGTTGTACAAATGTTCGGCTGCGCGCGCGGAAGAATACCTAAGTTCCGTGTTTCATGATAAGGATCTTAATCTTGAAAGGAAGTCGCTTCCAAAGGTGGGCCACTTGTATGGTATTAGAAGTTTGACATTAAACCTATTCGGTGACGAGGGATGGAAAGAGATTGCCGGAAGAGCGAAATTGACGGTCTCGGGACCGTAATAGTGAAATATGTTTTAGAGCAAGATCAAATTGGCAAATATAAAAAAAATATATTATGGGACAATTTTACACAAATCGAACTAGTCCCATGGTAAGCTTAATAAGGCTTGTGTTATGGGTACCATGTACTATGGGTATATTTAATAGATATATTACTTATATACATAGAAAACATCCAAGACTCAGGAGTAAATAATAATGCTCATCACACAAATATTTACCCTTACCGGGATTTGAACCCAGGCCCTCAGCTTCGCAGGCAACGTGAGCCAAACCGGTCGTCGAATATACATGGAAGATCATAAATATACAAACCCATGGACCGGAAACATGTTTACGATGTCAACTCCTTAAAGACTTTCGCGTAGTTACATGTTTCGCATGTTCACGTCCCCAATTTCGGTAAAAATATTCTGCTAATTTATTTCTAACTTCACTAGCTCGGAAATGTTCCGTTTACAGCGCGAAATCAGCGTCGAAAAGTTCGTTTTATCTGCTAGCGTGGAAAAGTCATTTGAATTTCGAATTTTTATTTTTTATATGTTGATTTGATTGTTTTGTTATGAGTGTGTATCGTAGGGTCATTATCGCTAGGGTAAAAATCGGTTTGTTATAATTTCAAAGCTTTCCTTACATCTCACATTTTCCTAGCTATAGTGAGGTGAAAAGTTGTGTATTTCGTACGACTCCAAAACTATTTGGCTTCTTGTGTCTTGAAAGCCTCGTTACGCTCAGGAATCTATATTTGAACCATTCGCTCCACTCGTGGTTCAATCTAAGATTCTGTCGCTTACTCGACTTGCAATTCAAGCACTCGCGCCAAACATCAACTGCACTTACGTTTTATTTAACCCCCAACAATAAGACGGGGGTATTCAAAGTTTGACGTGTGTATGTGGATCTGAATGTCTGTCTGTGGCATCGTAGCTCTTGAACGGATGGGCTAATTTTAATTTAGGTTTTTGTATTTGAAACGCGACTTCATTGAGAGTGTTCATAGCTACTATCATCATCATTTCAGCCATAGGACTGCTTGACACAGGCTCCTCAATAAATTTCCACATGGGCCCCCAATAAAAGCAACTCGCATCCAGCGAGTCCCCACAACCCTAACCGGGTCGTCCGACTACCTTGCCTTGGCACGCTGCACTTGCCGGTACACTGTCTACACTCTAGAACCTTTCTGCCCCAAATGGCCATCGGTTTTTCAAACCATGTGCCCTGCCTATTGACACTTCAGTTTGCTTACCCTGTTTGCTATGTCGGTGACCTTGGTTCGTCTACGAATCGCCTCATTTCCGATTCGATCTCGCAGAGAGATCCCGAGTATAGCCCTTTCAGGGGCTTCTTAACGGGACACCGATTACCTGTTTGATTAATAATAAATATTGTCTGTTATAAAATCAACGTGTACTTTATAAATTCTAATTCGAATTTCAAACATTAATTTAACGATTACGTGTCTTTTCCGCTTGGTTAAATCGGCCGCACTTCTTACCCACCCGCGTAATCTTTCCCACCGTTCCGTTGCCCGCAGACCATGGGAGGGTCACGAAAGCACTTACCGCGATTTTATCCATAACTATCGTGGATTTCGTTTTAGTGACAAAATTATCAGCAATACTGAGTGAAGTTAGGTGAGATTAGCTGCGACCACGACATAAGTACAGCGTGACATGTTCGGGGTGAAGGGGGGAAAGACAGCGGGGGGCAAGTAAGAAGTGTGCGCGATGCAGGGTCATTATGCTTCACCGCGCGCACACTTCATACACACTCCCGCTGTCTTTCCCCCCTATCGCCCGCAGACCATGGGAGGGTCACAAAAGAACTTGTCAAGCTATAATAACTGCGACCAGTAATATAGATTGAAAATAAAAATAGGCGAACCGTTAAGAGAGAAAAACGTAGTTACGCTCTCATTTTAAAAGAATAAGTTTAGGTATATGCAGGCATGTAATTAGTTTATGTGGCATCGGATACCATAGTATAAAATATACAGCGAATTTAAGTTTTTCATACAAAACTTGTTTTTGCTGTATTTCGTTTGTTTTATAAACTGCAGCCATATAAAATAGTTTCAGGCCTAGATATACCTCATGTTATTATGTATGCAAAGCTTCGTTACAATCCAACACGTAGTTTTAAAATAAGAACGAATCTCCGTTTGTATGGGAAGGTGAAATTCGGCCGAGCTTACTGGGGAATCTTAAGAAATCGAACCAAAGCAATGGACAAATCATTCTTTGGCAAAATGAGATAATTTTTCCACCGGCCAATAGGCTATTTAACAACTTTTTCCTGCGGTATTGAATTACCTTTTAATCAAAAAAATATTGGCGAAATTACTTCAATCACCTTTCAATCATAAACAATATTGGTGAAAAAACTACTTCAATATAATAAAATTAATAATTTGCCCGTATCAGATCATCGTCGCGTGGCATGATCGCGTGTCACGATCACGCGTTTGGACGTTGCGCCGATCCGATCGCTCGAAATCCATTTGCTACGCGTATCACACATTTATATCGGAAGAGTGCGGCATGATCGGCGCGCCGACAGTGAGCTTCCAAACAGCGCGATACGCAGTCATGCCACGGCACGGTGATCAGATACGAGCAAATGATACAAGTGTGGACGCACCTCTAGTAACGTCACCTTTGTATGGCGAAACTAAGAACTTATTTTTCTGCAGTCATGTTAAAACTTGGGTGTGTAATGTAATATAAAAGAATTTATTGTATATTAGGTACAACAATATAAACGATTTCGTTATATAAGCTGGATTTGTATAACGTTCACTGAACATAATGAACGAAAAATATAATATCAAAATGTATATTTATCGTAAAGAATAACGCTATTAAGGTATAATGGCAAATTATATAATGATTAAAGAGTATACATACCTAATGTTCATAACACATATGACTTAAAGCATATGTTATTCAATTAATATACCATCAAAAAGCTTAATGCCGTCGTTGTATAAACGCCTACAGCAACAGTTTTCAATTTTGGAGCCATTTTGACGATCCGCTCGCTTCGCTCGCTCCGCTATACATGGTCACACAATACAAACCTAACCTAACTTACAGTTTTCCGTTTTTGACCCATTTTGACGCTCCGGTCGCGGGCCAAATAGAGAAAACCCAATTATATTTTGTAATCCTTATACTCAAATACCATTATGTATGTTATACAAATTGAATTAAGTTAATTTGGGACTCATAAAAAAAACATTATGCAAAGTAAGTATTATGGAAATTGACCGTTATTCCTTAAAAAAATATTGATTTTGTTTTTATAACGTTCACGAGATATAATGAACGTTAGATAACGTTCATGATATCTCGTGAACGTTATTAATATGAAATTATATATATTGTTGTTATATCTTCCGTAACGCACCCTTAAAACTTGCGTTTATCGAAACGGTTTGATAACAAAAGTTACCACACATTTTATGCGTTTCTCAAAATATAATATATAATTAATATTTTCTTACTTTAAAAATGGACTTTCCCACCTAACTTTTAGGGCTCATAATAAAGCTACATGTAAGATATCGTACAGTCACCAGCATTAATATCTGCCACAACAAAACGAGCATAAATATCTGACACGACTATATTTCTAGGCCCGTCAGGACGTGTCAGATATTTTTGCCGGTTTTGGGCAGATATTGGTGATTGGACTTTGCTTGTTTTATCACGATATAATTTAAAAAAAAAGAGACCGGGCAACATCCCTAGTGTATCCGCTAAAAACAAAATATGCACTTAAAATATGACTCATAAACATGTTTGAAACTATATCGCGATATTATCTTATTTCATATGTGTCGTGAATTTCGTTTTCGGTGAAAAGATTACCAGCAATACACGGAGTGTGTCTCAGACAGTTCTTCCCGGGCATCTTGGGTAGTTTTGATATAAAATAATTATAACGACCACCGATATCGGTATGGTTGTGCAGAAGCTATTAGCAATAACGAGCTGAAGTCTCGTTTTTCTTTCACCCTGTCTAAATGAGGAAGTAATAACAACTAAAATCTTTTCTTTATTTACCAGTTTTTGAGCAGCTTGTTCGATGCAGTATATCAATTTAATTTTACTTTCCAAAAACCCTCAAAATAAAACTCATGAAAGCGAATGTCCACCATTTTGAAATCTAAAATTGATGTTTTTTCCGGTCCGCTGTGAAAGAAAACAAATGAAGAAACATAGGGGAGACCGGGTAAGGTTGTCACAATGGTCATAATGGATTATGAACCGGTGTCGAAAGATCGCGAGAGATATATCTCCTTCCTAGATAAATAAAATAAATAAATATTACAGGACAATTTTACACAAATCGAACTAGTCCCATGCTGGTAACCTCAATAAGGCTTATGTCTAGTACCCAGACGAAAATATATTTCATAGATATATTTACTTACATATATTAATTAAACAAAAAAATAAAACCGACTCTAAAAAAAACTAGAAAGAAAAAAATAACGCCAAATTCTTAACGATCCACAATCTCCAGAATATCTCAAAACTTTCTTCAGTTACATTGAATCCACTCGTAACCATCATTTTCGCTCTTCCGGCAATCTCGCCCTTTCTATCGCATTCCACCGAACTGGCTTCATATCCAATTTTTTCTCCATTCAGGTTGCCCGCCTCTGGAACGGTCTTCTTCTTAAAATCAAACATGCCCCGAATAATTTTGCATTCAAAAAGTCCGTCAGAAACTTCTTTGCTGGCAGAACCGAAGACTCTTAGTTTATCTGCTTAATTCATTTCATCGCTATATATATTATATTTATTAACTTTATATATATTTGTGTATGTATTATATACATTCAGATTTATGTGTGTGCATAAGTCTGGCCAGTTTTACACGTGGATTATAGTGTAGGTAACCTATCTACCTCTTTTATATTATACAATTAATCACAAAGTACATGATACTTATGTTTGGCAATCATTTATTGTCGCACGTGCCAAATACACACCCACTTACAAGACTTATTTTCGTTAACTCCGTGGGCTTTGGCGATAAGGAAGGCGGGATATATTCAATTTTATTCTCACCAAATAAATCACACCCCGCCCACGTACTTTACCCGAAACTTGTTCAAAGACATCTGGTTAACCCAAAGAGCAGACGCTTTAAGAAATATGAACATTCTTTAGGGTTCCGTACTTCAAAAGTTATAGTCTTATATTGTGGGGAAACTGTATCATCAACATCATCATTTCAGCCATAGGACGTCCATCGTCTACTCCACTGCTGGACACAAGCCTCCTCAATAGATTTCCACATGGGCCGGATAGAGGCGACCCGCATCCAGCAAGTCCCTGCAACCCTAACAATGCAAAGTAAGTATTATGGAAATTGACCGTTATTCCTTAAAAAAATATTGATTTTGTTTTTATAACGTTCACGAGATATAATGAACGTTAGATAACGTTCATGATATCTCGTGAACGTTATTAATATGAAATTATATATATTGTTGTTATATCTTCCGTAACGCACCCTTAAAACTTGCGTTTATCGAAACGGTTTGATAACAAAAGTTACCACACATTTTATGCGTTTCTCAAAATATAATATATAATTAATATTTTCTTACTTTAAAAATGGACTTTCCCACCTAACTTTTAGGGCTCATAATAAAGCTACATGTAAGATATCGTACAGTCACCAGCATTAATATCTGCCACAACAAAACGAGCATAAATATCTGACACGACTATATTTCTAGGCCCGTCAGGACGTGTCAGATATTTTTGCCGGTTTTGGGCAGATATTGGTGATTGGACTTTGCTTGTTTTATCACGATATAATTTAAAAAAAAAGAGACCGGGCAACATCCCTAGTGTATCCGCTAAAAACAAAATATGCACTTAAAATATGACTCATAAACATGTTTGAAACTATATCGCGATATTATCTTATTTCATATGTGTCGTGAATTTCGTTTTCGGTGAAAAGATTACCAGCAATACACGGAGTGTGTCTCAGACAGTTCTTCCCGGGCATCTTGGGTAGTTTTGATATAAAATAATTATAACGACCACCGATATCGGTATGGTTGTGCAGAAGCTATTAGCAATAACGAGCTGAAGTCTCGTTTTTCTTTCACCCTGTCTAAATGAGGAAGTAATAACAACTAAAAATCTTTTCTTTATTTACCAGTTTTTGAGCAGCTTGTTCGATGCAGTATATCAATTTAATTTTACTTTCCAACAACCCTCAAAATAAAACCCATGAAAGCGAATGTCCACCATTTTGAAATCTAAAATTGATGTTTTTTCCGGTCCGCTGTGAAAGAAAACAAATGAAGAAACATAGGGGAGACCGGGTAAGGTTGTCACAATGGTCATAATGGATTATGAACCGGTGTCGAAAGATCGCGAGAGATATATCTCCTTCCTAGATAAATAAAATAAATAAATATTAAAGGACAATTTTACACAAATCGAACTAGTCCCATGCTGGTAACCTCAATAAGGCTTATGTCTAGTACCCAGACGAAAATATATTTCATAGATATATTTACTTACATATATTAATTAAACAAAAAAATAAAACCGACTCTAAAAAAAACTAGAAAGAAAAAAATAACGCCATAATTCAGTTTCTCCAAATTACTTACAAGTAACCGTTTGTATACTCAATGTATACAGTATATACAATTAATATTATTTTGGCGTCAGTGCCATATAAAGAATGTGTAAACTATTGAAAATTGACGATTTTAGTAAGTTGTGACACGATGGCACCGACTCCAAAATAACATTAATTGTATATACTGTATAGATTGAGTATACAAACGGTTACTTGTAAGTAATTTGAAGAAACTGAATTATGGCGTTAGTTTTTACTTTTTAGTTTTTTTTGGAGTCGGTTTTATTTTTTTGTTTAAAAGTTTATTTATTTTACACTTTTTAGTTAATCGTTACTTAAAAGTGTATCTCGTGACGATTCGAACAAGCCCAAACACGGCTAGGATACATTATTTTATTACATAGATCTGGTTCCTACCTTCCGGCTCCATCATCAAATCAATTCGATGGTACCTTTCTCATCAGGAACATTTAAATTTGTGACTATGAAGTTGCTTAGCTAAATTAATCAAGATATTTTGTCGCCACCCGTAAATCATTTATCATTGAGGAGTTCCAATGGCATTCTGTGGTCTTGTGCATAAGTTCCACTTCACCAATTTACACTTTCTGAATGCAAATGCTTATTATGTTTGTTATAATACCAAAATCGCTATAAGTATGCCTACAATATTCGAGGAGTTCCTTCAATTCCTCCTGGATTCCATCATGAAATCTTCACCAAAATTAAATGGGACCAACTAGAAAGTACTTTATATAAAACCAAAAAAAAATTTTTGAAATCAGTCAAATAGTCTTTGAGTAATCGGTGATCATCCATAAAAAAAAATAAAAAATAAAAATTAAAGAAATAAAATAAAAAAAAAACATTCCGTTGAATTGAGAACCTCCTCCTTTTTTTGGAAGTCGGTTAAAAATAGAAAACATCCCAGACTCAGGAACAAATATTTATCCTCATCACACTAATATTTTTGCCCTTACCGGTATTTGAACCCGGGACCTTCAGCTTCACAGGCAACGTTACTCACGCTGAGCCAAACCGGTCGTCAATTATAAAAATAACGATAAAGCTCTCGCGATCTTTCAACACCGGCCGATGAACTTTTTCGTTCGTTCAGATTTCTGTTACGGCCGTCGTAAACGGACTTTTTCAATGTCACTATTAATTTTTTTTTAGAAAAAATTACTTAGTGTTGTTATTGGTTCGGCTTTCTTCTCAACAGTGGTCTCCTCTTGGGAAATGCCTTAAAAGACTTGATAAAGTGTTCTTGGGGCTTAATTACAGAAAAAAGATCATTATTTTATTGTTTTGGATTTTTTGTATTTATGAATGTATCAGAGACGCGGCGGCAGAAAAATTGCAAAGGAAAGCGAAGCGTATTCATTTACCCATATTTAAGTAAAAAGGTGGTTATAAGCCTGTTCTTGGGCAACCCGGTGGGATTCGGCTTATATGGACGCCACACCACTGGTTTGTGCGTATGCGCCCATATCATGTCAAAACAGACGACAGTTTTTAACCATTTTTAGTTCAAAAAAGCTAGACTTCTGCGGATGGTTATAAAATACTTTCTACTCAATAACGCTGAAGCAAAAAAGGGGGTTGTGACATTTTTCTCCTTCGCGAATGAAGTAGCTGCCACCTACTACTTTTAAATGTTTATATTTCTGCCAGTACGTATTATTTTGTTGTGTAATGAAGTCTATTTGTGTAATGTAGGTGTAAAGCACGTGTATTTCGTATCGAAGGTATTTATCACAAACAATGATATATTTGTAAACTCGTCAAAGTTTCAGGCTATTGTCATTGGTAGCTCTCGCCAGCTAGCTAAACTCAACCTCAACTCTCTCGCACCTGTAACTTTCAACGGTACACCTATTTCATTTACTTCTAGTGTTAAGGACTTAGGTGTTTACTTGGATAGCACGCTGAGCTGGAAGGTGCAGGTTGCCGTAATTTGCAGGAAGGTAATTGGATCGCTCCATGCTCTTAACAAATTGACGCATTTCTTGCCCATTAAAACTAAGGTCTTATTGGTATATACCCTAATCCTACCCATATTTTTTTATTATTTATTTATTTATTTACTTATAATTGATTATGGTGATGTGTGTTATACGGACTTAAACGAAGATCTTCTTGATAAGTTGTATCGGCTTCTCAATAATTATATTCGTTTCATTTTCTGTCTCCGTAAATATGATCATATATCTGCTTTCCGCGCTCAGCTTGGTTGGTTTCCGATTCGTCAGCGACGTAACATTCGAATGCTTTGCTCTCTCTTTTAAATTCTTAACGATCCACAATCTCCAGAATATCTCAAAACTTTCTTCAGTTACATTGAATCCACTCGTAACCATCATTTTCGCTCTTCCGGCAATCTCGCCCTTTCTATCGCATTCCACCGAACTGGCTTCATATCCAATTTTTTCTCCATTCAGGTTGCCCGCCTCTGGAACGGTCTTCTTCTTAAAATCAAACATGCCCCGAATAATTTTGCATTCAAAAAGTCCGTCAGAAACTTCTTTGCTGGCAGAACCGAAGACTCTTAGTTTATCTGCTTAATTCGTTTCATCGCTATATATATTATATTTATTAACTTTATATATATTTGTGTATGTATTATATACATTCAGATTTATGTGTGTGCATAAGTCTGGCCAGTTTTACACGTGGATTATAGTGTAGGTAACCTATCTACCTCTTTTATATTATACAATTAATCACAAAGTACATGATACTTATGTTTGGCAATCATTTATTGTCGCACGTGCCAAATACACACCCACTTACAAGACTTATTTTCGTTAACTCCGTGGGCTTTGGCGATAAGGAAGGCGGGATATATTCAATTTTATTCTCACCAAATAAATCACACCCCGCCCACGTACTTTACCCGAAACTTGTTCAAAGACATCTGGTTAACCCAAAGAGCAGACGCTTTAAGAAATATGAACATTCTTTAGGGTTCCGTACTTCAAAAGTTATAGTCTTATATTGTGGGGAAACTGTATCATCAACATCATCATTTCAGCCATAGGACGTCCATCGTCTACTCCACTGCTGGACACAAGCCTCCTCAATAGATTTCCACATGGGCCGGATAGAGGCGACCCGCATCCAGCAAGTCCCTGCAACCCTAACCAGGTCATCCGACTACCTTGGTTTACGGGTGGCGGGACGCGGTCTCCATTCTTTCTGCCCCAACTGCGCCTTTTGGTGCGTGGTGAAAACTGATTCAGTTTGTTGAAATTTGGTGTAGAGGTTTGAGACCCTAGGAACGTAGGATAGTTTTTAACTCGGATTTTTTTCCTTAAGGAGGTAAAAGTTTGTATAGAGTATCAATTATTAACACATTCACGACCGCAAGCCCACTCGACGGGCGCTCTGCTCGTTGCAATTTTTCGCTACATACGGTTTTTTTATGTTCAGCGTAGGGTTTCAAAAATAGGCTACTCAGTTCTTGATAAAGTAAGCAAAGCCACGGATTACTGCTTCTCTTCCTCCTCATCTCACTCTTGGCAGAGTGGTCGTGGTCGCCACATCAGGGTTTGTGGGAAGCTTCACGATCCGTCGCCATTTCTCACGTGGTGTCAGTAGCTGTTCGCCTATATTCGTGTAGCGGACCATCGATTTCAATTTTAACTTGGTCGGTCCCACGCATTAGTCACCTACCGCGCACTCGTGTGCCTTCAACTCTATTGAGGAGACCTGAGTCCAGCAGTGGTCGTCCTATGACTGAAATGATGAAATCCAAGTCGTTTCACAAATGTGTCTTCTCGGCGTGTGAATAGTATGGGTAAATTCTATTAGGTACAAAAACCATCATGCTTAATATTTCAGTATTTTTAGTAAAATATGTTCAAAGTACGAATATTTTATTAGAGCATTAAACTAGGAGATAACAAGCCGTGTCAATACTGAACAATAATAATGATAATTTGTCGTTGTATAGGAGGTTCGTTTAAATCTCTTTCTTCCTCGTTTCTTTTAACGACTGTACCTCAAACATCAACACAAAAATCTTAAAACCCGATTCAGCTTCATTTGAAGCTGTCATTTAACACAATGACGAGCCGACCTCGCAATCAGCCCTAGTGCTACAAAATGACTTTCGTTTATAGACAATCCTAACCACTTAAGTCCTTTACGCATGAGGTCTGTAATGTTATTAAGAGCGATGAGTCTGCCCTGGGGCATGAAATTGGTTGCACTTCGTCAATAAATCTTCGCTAAAAGAGGCTGTGTCGATGCGACAGCGGCATTGTAAAATGATTTTTATACGTTTTCGAACAAATTGCTGGACTTTTAAGGTTTTAAGGATATGTCAATTTCAAATGCTTGTCGATTTCGGTATTTCGTGGGGTTTTTTCCTTGCTTTGTGTAGTATTTTTAACCCCTGTTGAAAATGCATGCACATCAGGGATACTTATGAGGGACAGTCTTACATCAACTGGGATTGTGAAGCATTTTCTGATGATAACAATCGATTTTGTTTTTTTGATCAGGATTAAATGTCTATTTGGGGCTAAAGATAAATAGATAACTCTAAATGTCAGAAATGATAGTTAGTTTGGCATTCGTACTGAGCGCTGAAAACGCACCATAATTACTAATTGCTACTATGGTGTGACTTCATCCTTAATAAAATTAGGCTTACCAAATTTATATGAAAAAGAACGTATTTTGAAATTTTGGTCGTGCCAGCTAGTGAGATACCGAGCATAACTTAGATCTCTCTAAGTCGAGACTAAATAGGCACTATTTAGAAAAGTATGCTTTATCGTCGGCTTCATTGTTATTTACCGACAAGTGAGATTCAAGAAGAAAATATTGTCTTAAAAAGAATGCCCAGTGAAACAATATCGTAAATTGAATTGGTGAAGAAACCGGAAGAATCCATAACCAACAGAAACGATAAATTCAACGTTGATGTTTTGAACCCAGCGCGGTCGCGATCGCATCACTGGCGTTGAACGATCCACGTAATGCTGCCAACCCTAACACCCCTCACCACGGCCTCTTTTTACCGATAAGTGACCAGATTTTACCTCCTAATTTTACCTCCAATGCGTCTTTGGTGACAGCTTTTGGTGATCCCATTGGATTCAAGCGTGTAATGGATAGGGCGGTCATGGATAAGAACATGTAGATTTAAGACCGTTGGGTTATTTATTAGGCAGCGGAAGCTAACAAATCCCTCTAACAGGGCGTTAGGGCTTTGCACTGGCCAAATTACTTCCTACAGACCGCCGCACTCACATAATTATACACGCTATAGCACACATAGCTATGGTTGGCTAATATGAAATAGTTGCTAAATTCTGGACTGTGAGAAATGGCCGCAACAAACCAAACAATTTTTGTTTTCTTAGAGATTAAAAAAAAAGTTATCGTTATGCTGTTTTCTGTACAATAATATGTACTCAAGTACAATTTGGACAATCTATGTTTAGAAAAAAGTTATTCTAAGGTGCGTCCACACTTGTATCATTTGCTCGTATCCGATCACTGTGGCGTGGCATGACTGCATATCGCGCTGCTTGGATGCTCAATGTCGGCGCAGCAATCACGCCTCGCTTGTCCGATCTAAGTGTGTGATATGCGTAGCAACATGGACTTCGAGCGATCGGATCGGACGCGTGATTGTGACACGCGATACAAATGTGGACGCACCTCTAAGTGTGTTTTAAACGCCAGCCCTACAGCTATAGTTTTGAGTTGGTTAAATGGTCAAATCTAAATTATTCTAGACTAAGAATATTCGGTTGTATCGAAATTCCTACAACAGCATAACTGTGAACAAAAGTTCTTTTCTTGAAGGTTTGAAAGTCGCATCGGTCCGGAAATACTGCAGGTGACAATTGGGATGTTGACTGTTCTCAAATAAAAATCAAATTTTAATACGAAACGGTAGTTTTCTATGATAGAATCCTAAAAAAGGAGTGCAATACCTTGCATGTAAAAGAATTCAATGAGCCTTTAAATTGAAGAATGAAAATATTAATAACTAATAAAACCATTAAATATCCTATGAAAATGGTCACTTTAGTTATGTATGTTTCGATAAACGCCAGCTTAAACATAGGTGCAGAACAAAGATCTCAATTTTCCCTTACACGTGTTACGTGACACGTTCCTAGGCGCTTATTATATGTACTGTATGGAGCGTGTTTTGGGCAGGTCCAAAAATGTGATTGAAGTATCTTTTTATAGAATAGAATAGAATAGAAAAATCTTTATTGTATAAAACTGTGTAGATACAAAGATGGTGCAGAATGTTAGTATGTGTTTCAACAGTCACCCTTCCGGGCATACAATGTTTTATGGTCTTTAAATCTAATTCACGATTTACCATCATAAAATTATTTTAAATTATAGAAGGCCTTATCTATTAGCCACTTTTTTAATGTCCGTTTAAAAGTCATCATCTTTGCTTTTCATATCAGTGGGAAGATTATTAAACACAATTGTTTTCAACAATGTGTGACTCGTGTGGTCGTTCTATATAATATACCACAGAAAAAATATGTCAAAAATTCCTGTCAAAATCCCAATTGATTCCACAGTTCAGTCCTTCGAGGCAGAAAATTTCTAGCAGAAATCACAGTTGTGGACTGCCAACCATTTAAATGATCGTCCTTTGACACGCATGAGATAAACAAGAAAATTCGATAAATTTAAAAGCATGAAATCCATGAACAGAAATGAGTAAGAGCGGTGAAATATTAACAAAAAGCAGCATTTCCTACATAATATAACTCAATTCATAATTTCACCAGCGAATTCCATTGCTCATTTCACTCACAACTTTGACACAAATAACGCTGTGAATTTATTTGGCAGTAATTCAAACTGCCGCAAACACTAGTATAAATTTATTACTAGATGTAACATTCACATAGTTGGGTTTAATTTCGAAGTTTTGCACACTCGAATGCACTGGAATTGGGCCCGGGTACTATTCCAATAATGTTGATTTGACATTTCTGATTCTGACACGTTTGCCAACGTAGCAGTTGTGGCGGGCAAATAGAATTAGGTAGGTAACTATTTGATACATGCTGGTTCACGACGACGGTAGTGACGATGTCTACAGAATAGAATCTATTCAGTCGGCATCAGCATTTGCGTCAATACAATATATCTGATATATATTGTATTGACGCAAATCAAAGTCAACTAAAGCCATGTAAATTAGTAACGGAATTTGAGAATTTTCTTCAAACAGGAAATACATTTTAAATTGATATACCTACCAAATTTTACGGAATTAGTTGATTTTGGTATGCATCAGTACAATGGTATGCATCAACACTATTTGCGTGACACTAATATCAAATTAGTGCTTTAATTACCCTCATACCACATTTGATTATTAAACGTGGCGCATTCCGATACGACATGAGAAATTGAATCTACATATATAAATAAAAATCAATTGAAGTAATCCATGTATAGGATCACTTTCAGAACGGCTGCACCTGTTTTTTGTTGTGTTTGTAATTGTCTAGATAAGGTAAGTATGTAAGAAAATATACTATACATTGCAGGCAAAGTACAAATTTGGGGGTGAAAAAATTTCATATGTAATGTGAGTGAGTGAGACAAAAGATATTTGGTAGATCTTCAAAAAAAAGGTCATTTCATGGTCTACAGTAAAGGTAAGTTTTAGGTGTCATCATCTTCCTTAGTACACCCGTCCGAAGACGGGGCGGAAAGCTATCTTATTAGATAAAATGTGCTGATATTTTGTTCATGTCAATTATTTGGATCGATACGCGTGATATTTTAAAATAGATTACTAACTCATTTATCTACAGAATGGACTTCTTTCCGAGGCTCCAAGGCTGTGGTTGTTCGTTACCATTAAAATAAAATTACCAAATTTAATCGCAAACTATATCGGTTTTTACTTAAGAAATCTATGTATTTGCACGTACTATGATCAGATCTAGATTTCTTTTCCAAAATGTAATTGTCGAAAAAAATAAAGTAGTACCTTATCAAACATCAATTAAATTATCTATTTCTAAAACTACAATCCATCTGTCTGAGCTGAGGTTTTGTGTTTCAGTGTCAAAACACATAAAACACGACTTCTGGTCAACAAAGAAACCGCAAGCTTTTGCTTGATTGGAACAAATTCACTATTAATATAAAAATCTTACTTAGAAGACTGAGAGCAGAAAACATGAACTTTCGCATATTCAATTATCAAAAATGCACAATTGGATACATTTTCGGTAATAGGTAATTAATTAGTTTTATTTAAATAAAACAATTTTAAAGGATTATATCGCAAATATTACGTCATTTGAATTCCCGACGTTTCAGAAGCTTTTCAGCGTTCCATGTTCACGGGTTGACTGATGATGATGGAAAGCTGAAAAGATGATGAATCGTCGGTTAATTAGTTTCAGTTATGTCACAACTGGCCGAATCGTCTTTACAACAACATATACAAGTGTGATGTATGAATATGAAATATATAAAGTTTACGAGTCCGATTTGTGTAAGGAACAGATATCTATTAAACAAGCCTTCGTATATACGAACGTTATCGAAAAGGGGTTGCTACGAGTATAAAATAAGGCCATTGGCTTGCTTTGTAAATAACTAACCAAACAGAAACACAGCATTCAACAAATATTGCGTTGTTGGACACAAACTGTAAACCGATAGCAGAACCTGTCTACTGTAGAATATCAAGCGGAAAAAAGGAAAAGTTAACAGTCGGATAACACGATAACTTTCCTATGCCATCGTTGTGCCGCTTGGTTTTCCTTCGAGCGGTACAAACGTGTACCTACATACTTACTCTGTTATATATTATGCGGCTGTTGCTAGTCCAAAAAACATTCCATTAAACTCAAATAAGCCTCAAATGTGATATCATCCATCTGAAATTGTAGATAAATTCATATTTTTTCCTTTATTCCGTAGATTCTGCTAACGCCAATAAATCGGATCGTAAGTTAAACAAACGTTAAATAATAAATTACATCTCAGCTCAGAGCATCGCGGAACGTGCAAACGTATACAGCAGCAAACTTAATTTCAAAAATATGAAAGTTGAACTTCAGCAACCCATGAACGGTGAAATATTTCGCCGAAGCTAAATTTTAAAATATATTTTGGAACGGAAGGAAAATATATTAATCATGTAATTTTCGCAGTAGAACAAAGAAAAGCGTGCACAAAATGCTTTTACAGTTCTTGTGAAATATTGGACGCTTATTTTCACCGATTCACTTCCACCGTCCACATTTGGCTCGATTTCTAAACTCCATACGACGTATGGCTGTGGTAACATTATCTATGGTGGCAAAATAAATAATGTGTCGACTATCGTCTATTTAACTCTGAATATATTATGTGAGGCTCTAGTGGGCTATTCGCCTATTCTATATATGCTATTCAGGTAGCTAAATGAATTATTAATTTTAAAAATAAATATTATTACACTAATCTCTTTATTAGGATCCTGTACGTTCCAAACGGTACCAACTCCGCAATCTGTCTGTCCTTCATAGGGCTTCTAACTGTTAAACTATAGGACTTTACGTCTAGCTTTATATTTTCACAGAATGTGTTTTACTGTGGCTGCTGTGTCAAAAATAATATATAATTAAAAACATAAATGTTAGGTGTTATTCTCGATGTTTATTTGCGTACGATGATTGGCCGGATTTTTTCCAAACATCATCATTAATCTCAGTATTTTCTAAGTGAAAAGCCGCCTCTTTGGATTCCTTATATAATTCCTTCTTAGAATACGCGACCGTAGAATAATACTTTAATTCTACGCAGTGATGCCTGATGTGTTTCTAAATTAATCAACGATCCGCTTTCACAGACAAACATTTGGATTAACAAACATATGTCAATCGTCGGAAATGTAATTACAGCATGTGCTCAAAACGGCGCACCTGTCGTACCGTGAGCGAATTCTAGTAGAGGTTTCCTCTCAATAATTGAGCTAACTTGATTGCTTAGCTAGCTACAAAATTCCTTCCTGCTAGTTGAAGTGTTCGAGTACAGTTTGAAGACGTTGATAAATTCCGGGGACACTAAAACTTGTGCTAAGACTTGAACCAAAAAAACTATAGGCCAAAGTTTTTGGAGATTTAGTGCCTTGAAAGCAGAAAGTATTTTGATGGCAGATACGCTGAAGCGATTTGTGCTAACGAAAAAACGAAACATTGTCAGTGTCAATGCACAAGTCAGGTGACGCTCGATTAGCGAAAATCTGAGATTTGCTCAATTTGAGTAGAGACATCGCAGTGCCTCGTCTAATCCGGCTGGTGAAATAGTAAGTTTGTGTATAGTGACTTGTTCGTTTCGTAATGGTCGCAAATATATGTACACCATATCATAAGGGGAAATATTCAGCTGAATAAAACCCTAATCTTCATGGCTTTACGCAAAATGCCGTGCGAAGTTACAGGTAACAGTTGAAGCAAGTTTCTGCGGCCTCGGTCTGTGTTGGGTTTTCCACGAACTACGGTAGTTAATTAGGCGTGTTACCACTAAGGTGAAAACCGGGACTAGTTTAAACATCTTTCCTAACTGTTCTTGACAAATCTATGTAATTAGGGTTTCTGTTCGGGCGTCCTCGAACTCGAGAGTCATTTACACCGAAAAAAAAAACCGGTCGATTGCGAGTCTGACTCGTGCACCGAGGGTTCCGTACGAAACATTAAATTATTCCGACTTAACTCGCAGGTTTACTTAAGTTTGCCTCTGGTATCTATGGCATACAAATTAAAAATTACTTATTTGCAACTGCAGTTACAAAAATCTGTTGACACCTCGTTTTAAGTTTGACACTTGTGTAAGGAGGTATTCACTCTTTCGTACAAGGTTTTGTTAAAGTTAATCAATAGTATACATATTACATATGTATCAAATTTCTAATTATTAGTCTAAGGTAGTATCTCAAATAAATATCTTATCATCTGAAAGAGTGATTGATGATGATGATGATAGTCTTGACTGATTTCGGCCACAGCGACTGTGTATCATAGTCAGGCAATATTTATCTGAGACTAATGCTGGGTTATCTTGCTGTTGTTCCGCCCTAAAGTGTGTTTGTATGTGGCTTACGTACCCAATCTTGTTAGAGAAGGTACGAGCAGACTTAGGGCACGTCAACACCCTACCGACGTAATTGTAGGAGATGGCCGCAGGTGGTCTGGTCTTCAACTCATCCCGCTTTCTATTAAGGACTTTTCGACGTTCGGCTTCGAAGTCATTCACCTGTTGATAGCTTGATCAATCGGGGCGGTGAGCAGCCTTCACCTAAAAGAGTAACATATTGTTGACAAATATAGCAAAGAAATTAGTGAAACATACAGTAGGTATTAGGATAGTTTTTAAAATAAACAAATTGAATTTGTTGTAATATGAAGCAAAATAGGTACGCAAAGTTTGGAAGTACAGAGTGTGTTACTGTGACGCGAATTTTAATGAGCAAAATGTGTTAAGGGGTTGCATCGACAATTTAAGCTATTTTTTTCTGAGATTTTTGTCAAATCTAGTACATGAACCAGCCTGGTTTTCAGATATGCGTTTCTTGACTATACAACCTATTCAGCGCCTAACGCGGAAACATGTTTGTTTAAATTTCCCCGATAGAAAAGAAATCCGAAAACTTGTCTTTATTTTCCGTTTCTTGTCTAGTTTGTTAAACGACAGATTAATAAACGGCTAAATTATGCAAAAATGTCATTTTTCCCTTTATCTTTTATATCACTAACTTAAACATATTAACACACAACAAAAAATATAACAATATCTTCCATTTTATTGTCCTTTTACATCTGGCGCTTACGCCAAAAAACCCCAAGCATGTAGTGTATTAGCTTTCTCTTTCTTTGATGCGCGCGAGCAATAAATGCGTTCCTTTATCATTACAAATGACACTCATTGGCCGGCACGGCGTTTGGGGCGTGGTTTTTCCTTGAGGATGCAGGTCCTTAATGCAAGAGAGACTCAGATTCTTCGTAATCTAAACATTTTTATTATCTACTAATTTGCCTTTTATACTCGCCGAAAGTTTTAGTGTAGATATTGGCTGTCCTGTTTATTTTATTGTGTGTACAAACAGATAATGCGTTACATTCTCCTTTTACGATATATCACGAAATAAGTACCTGGCTGTACGGTGTGTATAATTACTAAGCGATATATGTAGTTGCCAAAGTAACAAAGTTGCATAGTAACAAAGCTCATGAAATAAAGACAAATAAAATTAACGTGGGAGATAAACGAACCTTCCTTCGTTAGCAAATGAGGGCTGGTGTTTCCGCGTTGCAGAACAACCCCCGTAATGGACGTATAAAGTTTCCTTTATGTCACTGAGTAATTATTGCACCGGAATGCTTTTAGTTATTTTCTATTTTCTAGAGCATAATACCTAAGAGCACTAATGGAATCCTGCTACCAAACCTTAGTATTTAGGGTTCCGTACCCAAAGGGAAAAACGGGACCCTTTACTAAGACTCCGCTGTCCGTCCGTCTGTCTGTCCGTCTTTCACCAGGCTGTATCTCTTGAACCGTGATAGCTAAACAGTTAAAATTTTCACAGAAGATGTTTTTCTGTTGCTGCTATAACAACAAATACTAAAAGCAGAATAATTTTATGTCGGTCTGTCTATGTCATTAACCAATATAAATTGACCGAACACCGCGTACATTTTGCTTAGGAGTAGGGCTCTGCTAACACTGGATTAGTCATATGGATCTAACTCATAAACTCTAACAAAAAAAAAAACATAAACTCAACAAAAAAAGGAGATACTTAAAAGGAGAAGGTAAGCGACAGCTTGATAGCGTTTAGCAATACGTCTGTAAGGTGTGTGATTCAGTGTCTTCTTCCATTGTCGATAGGTATATAAAAAAAAATGAAATAAATTGTGTTTTTTAAACTTTTAGCGTATTAAGTACAAATTATATTGAGATCAACTGAGGGTATTTTGAAAAGTTCTCTCGACTACAAAATGTTAATACCCGACATTTACTAAAATGTCGGGTAAGGACTACCTCACGCGACCATTCATAAAGTGGCATCCGAAACCTTTGACACTTACTAACGCATTTTTTTCCTTTACGGATGGCAGTAAGCCTAAGGCTTTTAACTATCAGTCTCCACTTCGAGACCCTTGCACAACCAACGCAAAATAATAAATTATTCTGCTTTCATACGTGCCGTTTGAACATACCTTCTGGCTATAGCATTGACAAAATATGGGTCAGCGTCAAACACAAAGCTGACGGACTCGTTGCTACTATAAAATGACCCCTAGAAACGTATAAACTATTCTTTTTTATAGGTCTCGCCCTTGGTTTCCTTAAGTCAGTTTACATAACCTGCTTGACGGACTTATTTATTTTGACCTGTGATCGGGAACATGTACTTTACTTTACGTGTTTAGTTATATTAGGGAAGAACTGAATGCGGTTGAATGCGATTAAAAATGATACCCCTGTACCTATTGTTCTGTTGTAAAATAGGCTTGTGTCTTAAAAAAATAATCCGTCAGATAGATTATCAGATAATATTGGACACGTATTTTTTCTTTTGTCAATTAATCAAAAAATGATGAAGATTTAGACCGTTAAAGTACCCCGTGACGTCACGCCGTGCAACCGTTTTACGCACGGCGTGACCTCATGCGCCTCTACTCCCAAACTTTGACGCGCTTTATCTTTGTCTTTAATTGTTTGTTAGGAAAATAATAAAAATACGTGTTCAATATTTTCTGATCAAAAAAACTGACAGAGTAATTAGAATGTTTTTTTTTACCCAGTAAATTACCCTATTGGAGGTGAAATACAACAATGCATAAATGCATTTATGCATTGTTGTATGGGTTTTTGGTGGTTTGACAAGTCAGTTTTTTTTTAATATTTTTTACAATTAAACAGTATTTATTCATTGGACAAAGCATTTTATCACGCGTGATAAAATGCATTCCGCGGATTGTCACTCTTTGAGCCTGCCGACGCGCCGCACCGCCGTTAGAGGGAGATGGCAACAACTGTAAATCAAACCGGAGCGTGCGACCCGCCGCCATCTTCCCTTTCAGCATCGCTCCCGTCGCGCCCGCACGCCTTCCTCTTATTTCCTGATTTATATTTTAATAAAGTAACCTAAATTACACAGTCCGCTTTATTTATTCACCATCCCTAACAATGGTCCTTCGCACCGGATTGAACCAGTGACCTATGCATGACTTATGTTTTTCTATTTCTAGCAAAAAACAAATCAATCAGTTTCACTAATCAACAAATCGACAACCATTTACTTTCGCATTTAGATCTAAGGTAAGGATTCTCCTCGAGAAATTTAATAGCGCTACGGGAGAACGATAGTACAAATAATGGTTCCAACGAATGGAAACATTTATATTCCTCGTGAGAGTTTATGTTCCAATAGTGTTGCTAAATTGAGTGGATGAGCAAAGTAAACACATTTTCTCTCGTCTCTCGAATTTGTGCTTCAATAATCTATAAAATTGTTTATTTCTAACTGAAAAGATCTTGAGAAAAGAAATAGCGGGTTTTTTATTGTGATAAATAATTGAACGACAGTTTCTAAGGTAGGCAGTCTGCTTATAATTTTATTACAGTAAAAAAAAAAACAAATATCAGGGACAACGTTACACATCGGCCTATTTAGTCCTAAACTAAAGCTACTATTGGTACTACGTGACAATGTACATACTTATATAGATAAATAGAATAATTACATAAATAGAAAACATCCAAGACCCAGGAACAATCACACAAACGCTTACTCTGGTCGGGATTCCAACCCGGTACCTTCAGCTTCGGAGGCCGTTGTGTAACAAACTTACCCAAACGTGGGGTAAACATTATATGTCATGCTAAACCTATTTGTGACATCGTCATATCAGCCGGTGTCGGTCAAAAGCCTCCACCAAAGATGCTGGTCGTACAATGCTATCCAATGGTTTCCTATGATCTTGACTACATCATGGTCACCTTGTGGCGCGCTTCTAACGCCTCGTCTTCCTGCCCTAGCGGCCATAGGTTCTACGAGAAATGCTGCTAGCTGACACTTAGGTTTAGCAAAACTAAATATATTTATCCATATTAAGTAAGTAATCTTTTGAATAATAGACGTAAAGGAGCCTCCTTCTTGCCATGGTGGCATGTGTGACCAAATAAAAAAAAAAGCCCATATGTAAGGCTTGGTAACTTGGGATAGACGTCGTAAGTAATGAAGAACACCGACCTTAAGAAAATGCAAATGGTAAGACGCAGACTTTGTAAAAAACATTCGCGTATTAAGTAATGTGTATAATAATGTACAGGGACTGTACAATACGATCTGATAATGTCGCAAATCTAGATGTGCTTGTGAACTCATCGGGGGCATTCAACAGGAAACGTGTTAACAAGACTAACATTTGAGAATATTGCAGCGCAAGTGCCATGTTCGCGAAGGGGTGCGCGCCGGGCTGGCTAGCGCAGCAGCGCTGGTCCTCGTGCGAGTCACGCACGAGGACTGGTACCACCAGAAAGGCCATTTACGCCTCCTCTGACACCCTGATTTCAGTAGTCAGATAGTGAATGCAAGCCCTCTTCACGAGCATAAGAAAAACTACCACTTACCTATCGACGCGGGGCTGGCTGGGGTGATCTGTGATGAGTATTGTTATAGTAAGTAAGTTGTATTTTAACTTGTTTGTTGATTAAGGAAACTATACATCAATAATTCCCTTATTATGTTAGTGTTTAGCTCATGACTATTTTGATGATGATGATGATGATGATGATTTTGAAGTATGGTTAGCTCATACTCCTTATTTCCGGAGTGAGGGCCTGCAGATTTGTATTACAGGTACCTAGTTGAAATAAAACAATTTAACGGATTATATCGCGTATATTATCTCATTTTAGTTCCCGACGTTTCGGAAGCTTTCCAGCTTTCCATGGTCACGGGAGGACTGAGAAAAGATGTATTTTCCTCTGTCAAAGTTACAATTTGTGCAAACTTAGCTTAGGCCTATCTGGCATGTATGTACACCTTTATTTGTGTTTTTTCAAAAAAATTGGTAGTTTGCACAAATTGTAACTTTGACAGAGGAAAATACATCTTTTCTCAGTCCTCCCGTGACCATGGAAAGCTGGAAAGCTTCCGAAACGTCGGGAACTAAAATGAGATAATATACGCGATATAATCCGTTAAATCGTTTTATTTCAATGAGTAATAATCGCGGAAACAGAAGAAAATATTAGGTACCTAGTTGTATACTGTTCGTAATGCTTATCCTACTCTGTATTTTATGAATTTTCCTGTATCCTTTTTGAGGTAAAAAAGAAAGGTTTATTTATTTATTTATTAGAACAAAAAAAACTGAGATAATATAACCCTCATTTCATTTCATTAAACTGCAACAAGAATTATCAGAAATTACCCATAGAAGCTTGGATAAAATCCCTTGACGAAAACTTTCGCAATACACATTAACTCACGACCGTGTTTAGTCAGTTGAAAATTTCATCAGTGTTTATAGAAATGTTGTTCCCATTCAAATTCTACAGGCGTTTTGCGTGTTTATTAAGACCCCCGGGGTCCCGTGCCGACTTTTTGTTATTCGTAACAAGCACCTCGACACGGGTTTACAAACTTACCCATTCATTCATCCTAAATCCTCTTATCGAGACAAGAAGGTCCAATACTTCGTTTTCCAAAGATAAAGGGTTTATGTTCAACCCGCATCTGACAGATGGAAGTTTTATTGAAAACAAACAGACAGTGATTGTCTGCCGTGACGCTTTTCCGTTTCTGGCGTGACGTCACGACGAGACATGCCGTGATGGCGTAGCGTGACGGCAGCGTGCCCCAAAAGCGGGCCCTTCTCAATCAAAACACAATGCGAGGAAACGTCTAAATATTCCATTAGTCTGAAATATAAAAGGAAACAAAACGCTGGGATGCTAACGCAATTTGAATCTCTTATTCAGAATTGGCTGCGTCGTTCTGGATTTAATATACAAATTTTGAGTCCCTTTCTATAAACTGTTTTGTATTGCTTCCTGGGGTTAGCCCTATTCAGCAATATTTTGCTATAGACGGATAGCAAGTAATCATGAAGCGATAAAACACTCGACATATCTAAAAAACCGGGAAAGTGCGTGTCGGACTCGCGCACAGTGTTCCGTTCAAAATATACGCCAAAAAGACCGTCCGAAACTATGAATATTCAGTGTTAGCAGAGCTCTAATCCTACGCAAAATATACGCGGTGTGGGGTCATTTTACACCGATTACCGAGATAGATAGACAGATAGAGATAAAACAATCAGATTTTGAGCAAATTTCGATAAGGATGAGCAATCCAATGGAGCCGAATAATTCATAATTCATTTATTGCTTTTTCATGTTGTACAAAGGTGTTATGTAACATTCAAGACCAAAACATGAACCCTGGTAGGGCACAGCAAGAATACTTAGACTAAAACTATACTAAACAATGTCTAAAAAATATTTAATTTTCTTAATTCGTTAGTTATTGCTTTCAACAGAGGAATAAGTAGAACTATCAATAATTACAATTTATAAAATAAAAGAAATAGTAATAATAATAAGGGAGTACAATGTCAAATATTATAATAGATTGAATAAATTAAATCACAATAAATTAAATTACAATAAATTAAAATACAATAAATCAAATTACATTAATTCTGATTTTATTACACCTACTACAACTAATTATGATTTTGATTGGTCCATATTTTAAATTAAAATGTCAGTAAGGAAATCGTTTATGGAGTAATAGCATTTATTGACTAGGAATGTCTTTAGTATTGTTTTAAACTTGTATAAATCTAATTCATCCTTAATAGTGTCCGGTAGTTTATTGTAAATTTTCACACACATCGCAAATGGGCCAGAGTGCACCATTTGTAGCTTCGAGAGTGGCCTTGCCAATTTGTTGCGGGGTCGCAAGTTTTGTGGTCTTGTGTATTGTGGGAATAGAGTTAAATGTTGTTTAACAAAAGTGCTTGCTACCATGATGTATATCGAAGGCAAAGTCAAGATATTTTGTTCTGTGAAATATTTTTTACAACTTTCAGTAGGACCCTTATTTAATATAATCCTAAGGCATCGCTTTTGCAGTCGAAATAAATGTATACATTCGGAACTGTTGCCCCACAAAACAATCCCGTACTTTAACCAACCATGCGCGTAGGCGAAGTAAGCGCATTTACCCTATTTCAGGTCAGTAGAGACTTTAAGCTTGTATAGTGCGTAGGTGAATCTATTTAGTTTCATCATTATTTTATTTATGTGCTCTTTCCAGTTTATTGTGGCGTCGATGGTAACTCCTAGTAACGGGAAACTATTTACCGACTCTAGTTCAGTGTCGTGGAACGAAAATTCCATGTTTAACTCGCGCCGTTGGTGTGGCCTAAATTGAATCAATTTTGTTTTGGACCAGTTTACTATCAAATTATGGTCGGAAAGCCATGATGTTATATTTGTTAGGATTGAGTTTAGCTGCAACTTTAGGCAGATAGTATTCTCACATTCCAAAACAATTGATATATCATCTGCGAACAGGGTAGAGGGGCTGTCTATTATTTTTGGTAGATCGTTGATGTATATTAAAAATAATACACAACCGATAACACTGCCTTGGGGAATGGATTGGGTTATTTTAGCTTCATGTGATCTTACAACGTCTACATTGCCTGTCACTGGATTGTGGTATTCTACTTCAACGTATTGTTTACGATTTTTAAGGTATGAAGAGAACCATTCGTGAGTAATACCTCTTACACCGATGCCGTAGAGTTTCGCCAGAAGAACGTCGTGCAAGACTCTATCATAAGCTTTACTCAAGTCCAATAGAGCGCCAATAGCATATTTTTTGTTGCTGATGATATTTAGAACGTCATGTATATATTTAAAAACTGCCAGAGACGTGGATTTGTTTTTCCTAAAACCATTTTGTTGACTGCTAAATATATTAAATTTTTCACAGAATGCGTAGAGCCTAGTTGTCATGGCAGATTCGAATATTTTTGAGAAGGTGGTCAATATCGCTATTGGACGATAGTTATTGCAGTCCGTTTGGCAGCCTTTCTTAAAAATGGGTTTAGTTAGCGAGGTCTTTAGTTGGTCTGGAAAAGTGCCTTCAGTAAACGATTGGTTTATGAGCGAGGTAAGAGGTACTGCTAGTTCCTGAGCACACTGTTTTATAAGTATTGGCGGCATTTCGTCTATACCAAAACTACGCTTGTTTTTAAGGTTTCGAATGATTTTATAGACTTCTTTAGTAGTTACTCGTACAGGTGATAGATACATGGAGTTTTCGGATGGCGTTACGACGGGCCGACCGGGTGGTCGTGGCTGTACTTTATCCTCGCAAGTTCCTATGGATGTGAAAAATCTATTTAATTCATTTGTGATTTCTATTGGGTCCTCTGTTAGGATGTTTTGGATTTTTAGTGTCAGGTTTTTTCTACTTTTCGGTTGCGTTTTATTCGTCTGTTCCTTTATTATGTTCCACATTGATCTCGTGATATTGTTGGATTTTTTGATACGCCGAATATTTTGGAATCGTTTTGACGCTATGACAGTTCTCTTTAATAGTTTTTCGTACTGTTTATAATTTTTATGCAGAGCTTGATTCTTTGTCTGCGATGTAAGTATTTTTAGAAGTCTTTTATGTTTACAAGATATTTTTATACCCTTTGTAAGCCAAGTATTTTTTTGTTTATTTGGATATTTGATTTTGACTCTTGGTATACATAAGTTTAATATGTTTGTAAGTGCGTTATGGAACACATTAAAATTGTGGTTAACATTTTTTTGTTCGTCAAATAGGTTATCAAATTGTATTTTTCCTAGTTCTAGCTTGAAGTAATTTATATTTTGGTCGGTGAACTTTCTTTTTTGAGCTGTCCATTTGTTTTGTGGAATTGATACTTTATTTGGTATGCTAACAAGCAACCCCCTATGATCAGAGAGACCGTACTCTTTTATAAGAACATTAAAATTATGGCGTTTAAAGTTAGTAAATATTAGATCCAGGCAGGTTGAACTTGTTTTCGTTATTCTAGTTGGTTTTTTTACGTGTTGGGTAAAATTGAATCTACTCATGAGATTCAAAAGGGTTGTAGTGGTAGTGGATTTTTCTAATACGTTCACGTTTAGATCCCCTCCTAATAGAATGTCTTTATTTTTATATTTCTTTTGTAGGTGCTGCAAGAGTAAAGTAAGAGAATTAAAAAATATCTCCGGCTTTCTCCTGCTGTTTGGCCAATATATGTTAATGAGGATTAAGTTTTGTTTAGGAAAATCCACTGCACAAATTTCAAATATAGACTCTATAGACATAACGTTTATATCCGAACACTCGTCATAATCGATGTTTTCATCTTTAACCATTATACATACTCCACCTCCTTCACATTCTGCTCGGCAGTAGAATGACGCCAGATTGTAACCTTCTATTTGGAGAAGATCGAGTTTAGCTTCTGTGATCCATGTTTCCGAGAGACATAATGCATGGAGCTGTGTTTCTTCTTCTGTTAGAGATGTTATGAGATGAAGTTTGTTTTTCATACTACGCATATTCTGAAAGAGAGCGTTAATTTTGGTGGGTATAGCTTTCTTGACTTTAGTTACGAAAGGAGTCCGATATTCCTTGTATTTCTGGGTGTTGTGCGACATCGGGGCTGATCAGGGATTCCGTTTTGGCTTTCTCCTGAGTAGCACCGCCATTATTGGTTGTAGAGAGGAGGTGAGAGTTCTGCGTAGGCATTTTCCTCGGGGTTGTAGCTTGATTTCGATCGTAATGTTCGATTCCATTGATATATAGTTTATTGTTCCTAATTACGGCGTGTTTTCCATTTTGTCGTGCTTTTAGTAATGATTCCCGCAGTTTCTTCCTTTTTTCAAGGTCATCGCGGTCCAAAACATCCGACACAGCGTAACCTGTGTATTTAAAATGATGCGCATTTTCGAGCACGTAATTCTTCATCCTAGCACTGAGAACCTCGATGATTATAGGCCGGCGATTTCCTTTTTTGCCTATCCGTATTACTGATATAAACGCATTCTAAAACCCTGGATTACTCCTGGTGTGTTGAGATGTATACAATTTAGAAGCAAACTACAAAAAAGTCTCAAAAAGGATCCTACTAACGAAATACTTAAGATAACTTACCGACGATACAGAAACTATTGCAACAGCTTAACTAAGAAACTAAAAGAGGAACACGAGAGAGAACTTCTAAATAAGGCAAAAAATAATAACAAAAGCCTATGGAATACGATAAAAACTATAACTAACATGAACAAAATAAAAACTAAAAATGACGAGCTCCTAAATTTATTTGATACTCCTGAACTGTCAGCTGACTTCGTCAATAAGCACTTTGCTAATGTTGGACAACACTTAGCAGAGCAAATCACACCGCCAGGAACTATAGATCCGTATCTAAATATTTACTTAAACTCTTTAATGTCACATTCATCTTCAATAGGTATAATAGAACCAGACCTAGCGGAAGTTGAATCGTTAATACTAAATATTAAAACTAAATCAGCAGCGGGCTGGGACAATATACCGAACATATTTATTAAATCAGCAAAACAAGAATTGCTTCCGGTTATTGCTCATCTAAGCTCACTCTGTTTCACACAGGGAATATTTCCTACCGCTCTCAAACGGGCTATTATCCATCCAATATATAAGGATGGGGACAAAGAGGATGTCAACAATTATAGACCCATCTCGGTTCTCCCTTCCATATCAAAATTAATAGAGAAATTAATAAACAATAGATTAGTAAAGTACTTAAACAATTTTGAACTGCTATCTTCAAAACAATTTGGCTTCCGCGATGGGAAAAGTACGGAAGATGCAGTACTAGAGCTGACAAATGCTATTACGAATCATTTAGATAGGAAAAAAAGGTGTTATGCATATTTTTGGACTTAAAAAAAGCATTCGACTCTGTCTCTGTCCCCATCCTCATACGTAAATTGGAACTAATAGGTATTCGTGGGCAATTTCTAAACCTCATTTCAAACTACTTGTGTGACAGAATGCAACGCGTCAAATTAAATAACGATGTTTACAGTTCAGACGAACCCTCCACGCATTATGGAATCCCTCAGGGTAGTGTCCTGGGGCCAACCCTTTTTCTTGCATATATTAACGACCTTACAGACATCCAACTATCGAATGGTCAGGTCGTATCATATGCCGATGACACGGCTATTCTGTTCCACGGAGATAGCTGGGAGGAGACATACTCCTGTGCTGAGTCTGGGTTGTCCAAAGTGATGAAGTGGTTACATACTAATTTGCTGACATTGAACATCAAAAAAACAAACTACATATCATTCTATATCTTGAATTCCACCCAACTAGATAAAACAAAATTGACATTAACAGCTCACACTTGCTTTGGTAACAGCTCAGTGCCTTGTTCTTGTTCCTGTATAAAAAACGTGACTTCGACCAAATATCTGGGTATACATATAGACCAACAACTTTCGTGGAACCAACAAATAGAAACTACGGCTAAGCGAATCCGGAAGTTGATATGGCTATTTAAATACCTACGTCATATAACCGATAAGGAACTGTTACTTTATATCTATAAAAGTCTAGTGCAATCTGTAGTTCTTTACTGTTTACCAATCTGGGGTGGCTCTCATAAAACTAAGCTAATAGTTCTTGAAAGGGCCCAAAGATCAATTCTTAAAGTTCTTCTAGGCAAAAAGATGCGTTATGGTACTAGGGACGTATATATTGAAGCAGACGTACTTACGGTGAGGCAATTATACATCTTAAACTGTATCTTAAGAGTTCACAGAAATATTACACCTGATAGTTCCATAATAAATAAACGAAATCCCTCCATAGTAGTCAGGAAGCCAGCGATATGCAGAACTTCCTTTGCTAGAAGGCAATTTAGTTCATCGTCAGTTAACCTATACAATAAAATTAACAGAACAAATAAAATCTATCAAATGACATATGGAGAATGCAAAAATAAAATCACGTCATGGTTAAAAAGTAAAACTTACGAGGAAACTGAATCAATCATGCAGTGACACTCCAGTCCAACCTAAGACACACATACCTTTTTCCTAATAACGTACTTTAGCACCTATTTCATACGCGCACAAACAAACTTATACCATAAATATTTATATATATATTTTTTTTTTTATCTTAATATTTTGGTTTCACCAGTTTCACTAGTTTAAGTTAATATTCATAGTTTGAATTAGAATAATAAAACCCTACTTCTATATTGTTAACCGTGTAACCATATAAATAAAGGAAAGAGCGAATACCTCCTAACACAAGTGTAAAACTTAAAAGGAGGATTCGACAAGTTATTGTAAAAACTTTGTTGACAATAAATGATTTTGATTTTTGATTTTGATTTTTTTTGACTGATTCAATGAATCCATTTATTTCAATATTTAGTATGTCGCTAAACATATCGCTAATACGGGGGTATAGCGACGCTTCCGTTTCCCCGTAGTACTCGTCCAATCCATAGAGTACAAACTTCTTTTTGTGGTACTCGCTATTCATACTTTCTTCTATTCTGGGGTTGGAATTTGAGAGCATAGCATTTAGGTCTGATTTTATTTTTTGATTTTCGTATTCCAGGGCTTCAATTTTTTTATTGGTATCATAAAGTTGTTGAGCTAAGGTTTCTTGTTGTGATAAAATTGTGGCATTGTTTTTTCCGATTACTTCTCGTTTGAAATTCTGTAATGCAATATCAATTTCGGACTGTATTATTTTTTTTAGATCAGCTATTATATTTCTGTTATGCTTTTCTAATTTGGTCTCCATCAGTGCTCCAATTTGTTCTAAGGTAATACTAGAGGTTGAGTTGAGGTGGCGGTGGTGGTAGTCCTCAGTGCCCCCCGTAATGGACGGGGCATTTTGGGTGTCGCCCACCACACTGTCGTTTAGTATGGATGATATCTCATCAGTTGACATGGCTGTGTCACTAAGTATAGCTGAGTTTCTTGTCATATCGACATCTCCAATGAGTGCTTCATGCCCGCAGGTGACGCTGGGGTGTTGTCGGTTCTGCAGCGGCGTGTGAGTAATTCACAGGAAGGGCATGTCCATACTTGTTTTAAATCAAGCTGGTTTTCTCTGAAGAATGCCGAGGTCATGTTCAGGCAAAGGTAGTGAAAGCATCCTTTGCATTTTGTGCATATGAGTTTATCGGGGTTGTCTATGCGTTTATCACAAGCGATGCAATTCATTTTGACAGAGATGTTTAGTTCTATGTAAAATATAATATAATAAAATAGACTAGTGTCGCCCTCTAGTTGGAGAACGATGCGTTTTTTCACGAAACGGTAAAGTACTCTGGGCCGTCTCGCCCTAAGGCAACTCGGAAAGGTGCTCGTTCCGATAGATCACACTAGATGGCGCTGTTTTCAAGATTTGCTGCTGTAATGATTTAGCAAATTTGATAGAATAATTTGCATTTTAACACTTATATTCAACGAAAGTTTTTACAAATATTGACGTAATAGTATTTGTTCACTTGCACTAATACGTACTGTATCGGTAGATTTACATGCGAAACTGTCACTTTAAAACATTTTCCGTTGGTATTTGGATTTCACTATTTATATTGTTAATTGTTTATGCACATCGCTATCCACAATAATTGGGGTAGCTAACAGTCTAATTCACTTTATTTTACACTTTTTAGGGCATTTTCACTTGTTTGACATTTTTTTATTTCAAAACAAACACGGAGCCGATGTACACAGTGGCACAGTGGCGCCACCTCCTCAAATAGTAAATTTCGAAACTAAAAATGGTTATGGTTGTCATTTTCTAGGTTTTTACTGGCGCAGATTTCAAATATGCCAGCCATTTTGGATTTTAAGATGGCGGACAACACTACTTATTTTCTATAAAAACGTCATTAATGTCGTTTTTTTGGTTTTGGGGTCGTAAATTCTAAAATGTACAATGTCATATAAAATCATGCACTATTTTTTTATAACGAAACACTTAAGTGTTTCGTTATAAAAAAATATTTAACCTATGATTGTATTACCCTATACTGCTCCACCGAAAAAAGTACACTGTATGAAAAACAAGCATTGTACAATTCTGTAAATTCTTAAATGCAAAATCGGTGCTAAGTACATGTTTCCTCTCTCAGACTACATTTACCTATCTCTCCTAGTTCCGGACTTACCCATATTGACCCATTTGGATTGTCCACCCTGTATATGTTCTCTGTCTGCCTCAAAGGTTCTTTCGTTTGAGAGCGACTAGTAATTATCACAGAAGTCGCGTCGAGACATCCGTCGCTTTTGATGTGCGGCGCACCGAATACGTTTGACGCTTTCATATAAGTGCTGGTTCTGACCTAAAAAATATGAAGCGCGCTTGGTGAGAACTTCGTAACCTTCGATTCCCAAATAGATTTCTAGTTTCCAAGAGATTTTGGAATCTAGGTACATTTTTGTTGTTATAGATTTTTTTCGTATACTGTTAGGAATTTTTAATAAACTAAAGTTTCTACGTTGTTTATTTTGTAATCATTCCGGAAAATGTAACTCGGAATCGTATCAAACGGGCTAGCTAAATTTTACCGACTTCTCGGTTGCCTATTGAGCTAAAATTTGACATACTTATGTGAGTTAAATGATAACATCCGCCGCTCCACCGCCCGGGCGCCCCCCGTGCGTACGCCTGCGTTCTGTTTCGAAGTCACGTCAGCGTGCTTATGCTGACGTCATCGGTCAGCCTGTCGCAGCTAACCGGGCCTCGTTGCCTAAGGCAAGTGTAGTGCGGGTTCCTGATAAGGAGGAGTCCTTCGGCACTGATGTGGATATGGAGGGGTTTACACTAGTGGAAAAGAGGAGCCAGGCGCGCAGGGCACCTCGCAAAACTCTTTGTGGCATTGCCGAGCCAATTGCTTCTTGTCTTCGGATTGCTACACCGAGTAAGGCTACTTAGCTGATGACGTGGTGGAGTTCGTCCGCTGGATAACTGGTTCGCTGAGGGTGCACCAGCTGCAGTCCCGCCACTACGTGCACTTCAGCTCGTTTGTGGTGCGCGTGCTGCGGCCGCTGCAGGATACCATCGCAAGTTCAGACTACTATATGCCGATAGGTCTAGCTAGACCAGTAAGCGGATTCAGGAGGGGGGGGGGGGGGGGGGGGGCGCAACCTCACAAACGGGAATGCCACCGTAGCCACTATGAGTTGGGGAACTACCTACTCTACCACCCAAAATATATTTTTAATCGATTTCAATTTCATGGCGTTACTTTCTAAAACTTTTCTTCTTGTTGGTTAACAGCTGCAAATAAACAAACAAATTAGTAAAGCCGAACAGGACGTCTGTCAAAAAACCATAAAACAGGGATCCCTTCAATTGCGATCAAACGACGAAATCACGAGCAATTTGCAGGAACTATTCCCCCCTCCCGACCCTTCTGTTAGGGCGGAGGAGCAGTTTATGATAATCAGGGAACAATAGCCCCGCCGATAGTTTGCTCTTGCAAATTGACACCCGAATATTGTTTCGCGCTTAACATCCGTAAAATTGGGCGTTTCACGCTACAACTTGTTTAGAGAACTTCAGATTCCATGATTTACTATTCGGATTCTTTTGATAAATATTTATTAATTCAATCACAGAACAAAACTTTCATCTTATTTTGCTTCGTTAGATGAAATCGAGGGTTATTTTCATTAAATGTAATTGTTTGTTTCACAAGTAATTGGAACCGTAAATCATGTAATTTTGAAATCTCCGCTAGCCAAAAGTTCTCTGGAAGAAATAGCTAGCTAGCGAGATATCTATACAGGATGGTCAATCCAAATGGGTCAGTATGGAGAAGTCAGAAACTATGGGAGATAGCAAAATCTGTTCTTAGGAACCATGGCGTCGATTTTAGATTTAATAATAATGCCTTTATTTTTTTTACTTATACTTAACCGAGAATCGAACCTGGTTAAAATCTCCGTACACAATGTTATAAATTCTGCAAGTTTTTTCGTTGTTATTGTTGATGGTGCGAATCATAAGTCACAAGGAACGCATTTTTAATGGAATCTCCTCTGAACAATTGAATGAAAACTCAAAAATAAGATAATAATTTTATTTAAGTAAATGTTCAAAATGTAGCCATTTTCCTGGATGCAAAGATTAATTCCCTATAAAGTTAAAAAAAATAATGCCATTATTATTAAATTTAAAATCGACGCCATGGTTCCTAACAACAGATTACGCTAACTCTCATAGTTTCAGAGTTCTCCCTACTGACCCATTTGGATTGATCACTCTGTATATCTACCGTTGTTTATTTTAAAGCTTTACACTGGACTGTTTCTCTTGTAGGTGCGATAAATAATGTTTTTTGTATTGTATCCCAATCGGTGAACATCGTGATAATCCTACCTGTTTAATGATGCTGTTAAATTTAGTTTATATTTTGTTTGTAAGTATGATATTAAATAAAAAATTATAAAAACAAAACGACAGCCATCTTTAAAAATATGTCAAAGAGGCTACGCGAAGCATCGGGTGATCGGGCTGGCACTTTCCTAGCCCAGTGAATCAGCATTGCCACGCAGCATTGCAATGACGGAAATGGGATACTTTTTACTTGATGACGCTGAAGGAAACAACAGAATCATGGTATTTCTCCTCCTCTGGCGAAGTAGCAAGCTCCTACTAGTATTAGATATAAGGGTGCTCTCCCACTTGGAACATTCGGCTGTTATGCAAAAGAAAACATTTAATTATTTTTTCATATTAATTATTAGGGTTCAGTAAACAAAATGGCAGAAACGGAACCCTTATAGTTTCGTCATGTCCGTCTATATATTATAATAGGTGTCTTGTATAAGCTTAGTTTGATAGTTGAGTAACAAAAAAATATATTTCTAGGGGGGGCACTCCATATATGTAACCGAAACTGAAAAAAAAACAGCAAAAATCAATGGATGGCACAAATTTCGACAGTTATTTTGAAAACACAGGGAGGTTTCTATATTATTTTTAAAGCGATTATTTCCAAAGATATTTACTAAATCAAATTTATTTGTTAGGAACCTCAATTTTTTTTTTAAAGAACTGTCGAAATATGTGCCCCACATTGTCATTTGCTGTTTTTTTTCAGTTTCTGTTACGTTTATGGAGTGCCCCCTAATTTTTTTTTAACTAAGTAGCGGCTTAAACAAGACCCCTATACTCCAAATTTCTTGAATATAGATCATGTAGTTTTTGAGTAAAGTGCCTGTGAATTACGGACGGACGGAATTGACGAAACTAAAAGGGTTCCGTTTTTGCCATTTTGGCTACGGAAACCTAAAAAAAAACATTTTTTTTATATTAATTTCTGTTATATAGTGAATGTTCCAAGAGGTGCTCCCAACCCTAACAATAAATGAGAACTAAACTACAACTACGAGTATATCACAGGGCCCTAAAAGTCAAATCTCAGGTAGAATTTTTCGACATTCCACATACAAGAGGAGCTGACAAGCCCATTGTCAACATTCATTGGTAACGGGAACTCACTTTTCGGCGAATTTCAGAATCGACGATGCTGAAAATCGTGTTCCTATACGTGGATTTTTAAATCCTCGATCCCACCAAGGGCGAGGAAGCAATTAGCTACCGGCAATTTTATCGTCCAAAAAACCAACAAAAGATCCTGTAATAAAGGATTTTCCTTCTGTTTCCGCGATTATTACTCATTGAAATAAAACAATTAAACGGATTATATCGCGTATATTAATAATAATAATAATAATAAAAATCAGGGATAATCTTACACAAATCGACCTAGTCCCAAACTAAGCAAAGCTTGTACTATGGGTACTAAGCGACAATATATATAATATATAGATAAATTATAATACTTAAATACATAGAAAACATCCAAGACCCAGGAACAAACATTCGTGGTTATCACAAACACTTGCCCTGGCCGGGATTCGAACCCGGGACCGCTAGCTTCGTAGGCCGTTGTACAACCCACTGAGCCAAACGTGTCGTCGTGTATATTATCTCATTTTAGTTCCCGACGTTTCGGAAGCTTTCCAGCTTTCCATGGTCACAGGTGGATAATATACGCGATATAATCCGTTAAATTGTTTTATTTGAATGAGTAATAATCGCGGAAACAGAAGAAAATATTAAAAGGCTCTAATTTTGCAAAAATAGAAATTAATACTTTTATAATGCAATGTTGGTATACGAAACTAAATATTTATTGAAATTTCATACTTTACTGCTACTGAAAAATGGATGACAAATTCACGGACGTCCGTCCACGTTTTTGCCATTTCGGCTACGGAATCCTAAAAAGGTCAGGTGAGAAGTGACGAGCATGTATGACGGGAGAAGCGAAAAAAGTGTGAAAGGACCGGAGAGTCTGGCAGTCTTTAGTCTCTGTCGTACCGTTAGTGGGAATGGAACCCATTCCTGAACCAATCTGGTCAGAGTATATAATTGTTTTATTTATACAACTTGGCGACTGCATTTGCACAGGAGAAGCAGACTTTGAAGTACCAGAGGGCATTTCCGGTTGAATATTAGGTAAAAAACTGGATCAAAATATAACAAACTTCTGTTATCCGAACATAAATATGAGTCAATTGTGTGATTAACTTACAAAAGGAAGTTATGATAACAGAACTACCTAAGTGATTATGGTAGGAAATACTTATAATGTAGATAAGTCTTGTGTAGACAAATTGATGTCAACAATAAATGATATTGAAAAATCTGGCATAGGTAAAATCATACTGTGTGCACTACCATATTCTCAGAATATGCCATATTACTATAACAATAGAATAGCACACCTAAATTCAATGATGTACAATGCCATATGTTTCAATAAAAAGACACATTTCTTTGACTTAAATAAATTTGTCAAGCGCTTCAGGCTAATGTCAGAAAGAAATATCTTGCCAAAGAAATATATTTTAACCATATCAGATCTTTTAGCATTTAACATAGAACCGAATAAATATAATACCACATTAGCTAGTCCCCAGGATGCCCATAGTGGTAATAGATCCATGCCACATTTAAACTAAATTGTAAGATAGCGGAAACACCTTTCATATTAACATTATTCACCAGAATATTCAGGGTTTTTCCAGCAAGGAATTAGAATTAGGTTTATTTTTAGATAATAATAATTTTGAAGTTATGTGTATTACTGAACACTGGGTAAAACAGGAACAATTACTTTTTGATTTTATTAACTTTAAGCTAATAAGTTTCTTTGCTAGAAAATTTGCCATTCATGGGGGTTCTCTTATAATTGTTAAGAGTTCCATGAAATCCAAAGAGCGAGAAGATATTGTTAGATTATCACTAGAACGGATTATATTTAGAAATTGCTTGTGTAGTATTAGAGACCTATTTAATTATATGTATTTACAGACCACCTTCTGCTGATTTCCATACATTTGAATGCCATATGGAAAACGTCTTAAAAATAGCTTGTAAAGGCAAAAAACATGTTATATTATGTAGAGACTTCAACAATAATTTACTTGAATCGAATACTAACACTGTTAAGTTTGTTTAAATCTTTTAACTTGGTCAATTTGTTTTTTGAGCCAACCCGCGTGGGAATTAGTAGTAAAACCTGTCTAGATAATATTTTTTGTGATTGTAAATGCTTGGATAAGGCAATATTTAAGTCCTTTAGTTCAGATCATAGAGGTCAGAGAGCATCTTTCCCAAACACTTTCCAAGAAATACCACAAACTATAACATACAGACCCATAACTAGTTAACGTTTAGAATTATTCAAAAATGAAGTTCATAATGATCTATGTATGTTATCCCTTTCACATGATGACCTGAATTGTTTTTACAAAAAAATATTTGGCATAATTATAAATAATTTTAATACTCATTTCAAAATGAAAACTATTTCTAGGTCAAAAACGAAGTTTAGTGAATGGGCTACCGTCGGCATTCATGGAAGTAGAAATAGGCTTTATGAATTATATGGAGAGAAAGAGGTAAATTAGAATATTGATTTCTTGGACTATGTCAAAAATTATTCAAAAATGTTTAAGAAAGTGTGCATAGCCGCTAAGGCAAATTATATTAGTTCTAAACTTAAAATGTCTTACCATCATCTGCGACCGAAGCCCATTTGTTACTTAATGTTAATTTTAGTAAATGCAATGTAAGCTTTGAATTTAGTCAAGTAAATTCAATAGAAGTTATTAAAACATTTAAGTGACTGCATTTAAAGAAAACAGAGGATTTATGGGGAACTTCAGTAAAAATTGTTCATCATATAATAGATTCAATTGCACCCTATCTAGCCTTCATTTATAATAATTGCATATCAGAGGGCGCGTTTCCAGATCTTATGAAACTTAGTAAAGTCATACCTCTTTTTGAATCAGGTGACTTGAGTGACTTGACTAATTTCCGTCCGATATCTATACTACCTGTATTAAGTAAAGTTTTCGAAAAGTTAATGTTGATGGATCTGCTGGGACACTTCAATAGAAATAAACAGCTTAGTAGTAAACAGTTCGGTTTCACAAGGGGACGTTCCACGGCTGATGCAGCATCTGTACTCATTAAACATATTTACAACATCTGGGAGAAATCTTGTAATGCAATTGGAGTTTTTTGTGACCTTTCTAAGGCATTTGATTGCGTTGATCATGGAACACTCATTTTGTTTTTTTTTTTCAATCAACTTATATTTAACTTAAAATGGGACTAAAGTAAATAACAAATAACAATAAATAAATTAAAACTAAAATAAGACCCCCAGGTCGTGACCCGAGGGAAGGGTACCCATAAGGCTGGCTGCGTTCCCTCTCTGGATAGATATACCTATCCTTTGAGCGAGGAACAAGCCAGCCCTATGGTCCGCGGTGGCACTTTTGAGCTTTTTTCTCAGAGCGCGCACAAGTTGGTGGGCGTCTGAGCTCCACGGGCCGAGGGTTTCTACCGCAAACGCCACAAATATATGCCTGTCAGTGATATTTGTGGCGCTCGGAAGCCTCAGCCGCCGCAGCCGCCCCACCTGCTCTCAACGAAGTTGCTCCCAAATGGGACAGTATGAGGGTATCCACGCACGTGGCGTCCCAAATGAGGGGCAGTCCGCGACGCCAAGGCACGAGGGTCATACCGTCGGGCCGCTTGCCGTCCTTACGAGCGAGACCGGGCGGTTCTAGGACAGCCGGCACGCCAACGCTGACGAGGGCCCGACGGATGACGTCGTTGAGGCAGGCGTGGCGAGAAAGGCGGCCAGCGCTCTTTTTACAAGATAGACCGTGGTGCCCCAGACGATCCACGAGTGAGCCGCAGTGGCAGCGGTGAGGCGTAACAATGTCCGCGCCGAGGCGCAGCCCGACAGCCAACCTAAAAGAATTATTGTCCAAAAGGGTTGAAATGTAAGGGGATGGAAGAGCATGAAGCCACGAACCAGACTCCCGCTCCAACACAGCTAGTATGTGGGCTTTGTCCAAGCTGGAGGAGCAGGAGTCTAGTAAGTGGGAATGAACTTGCTGACATATAGGCTGGTCCCAGATTCTCTGGATGCATTTGTTCATAGGCAAGTTTAGGCTCGGGCAGACCATTTTCTAAGCGCTTTCTGCCTCAGACAAGAACGCCACCTCGAAGCCACGCAGTGAAGGGCTTAGAATTTTCATGACCAGAGGAAGCGTGCTGTGTGCAGAGGACAGAAAGGGGGGCAGGGCGACGCTGGAAATTTGGCGGATACCAAGACCTCCGAAGCGAATGGGTAGGGTAGCCTGTAAAAATTGCCGGTCATTAATTTTGACATTAATGATTTTTTCAAGTTAACCGTGAAGCATGTAGTCGATGACTTCGCAATGGTTCGGGAATTTCCACAGTGGGCTGCAATGGGTGAGGTACGTGAATTTAGGAACAAATAAACAGAAACGTAAAATATGGATGGCCATATGGGCGTTAATTTGTAGTAGGCGGTCCGAGAAATCTGAGAAGCAGTTAACCTTTGAATTTATTAAGTAAAGAGTCCCTAATGGCAAAGGCTTATTATAGGGTGGAGGACTATTTAACAGACAAAAATGCATGGCCCAAAACAGGAACCAAATAATTTACTTTTACCGGGAAACGGTTCTTATAAGGTGGCATATCAAACGTATGTAAGTTGTTTTAAATAAAAAATCACTATTTTGCTATTTTATATATTTTTTTTTACTTTTATAAGTTTTGATATGCTTTCTTGAAGAACTACGCATTGAGCCTACATATATTTAGGATAGGTTAAGTACAAATATTGTAATAGATATAAGAGTTATTTCGAAAAAATAACTGACTGTTGAGTTTGTTTCGGCTTTCTTCTCTTCAGTGGTCTCCTCTTGGGAAACGCCGTAGACAGACAATTGTTGCTCTTGTGGCCTACTTACAGAATAAAGATCATTATTTCATTATAGAGAAGACGCCGCCCAATCACTTAGTGTTCCGTTCAACTGCAGTCGGCCGGCCCCAGTTCACTCAGTGTCGCGCCTATGAGGTTGACATCGCATCTATGACTCATTAGCCGCCCCCTCCCGCCCGCGCGCGCCCCGCACTGCCACGCTTGTAGCACAGATTTTGTTCGCGCCGTCTTCTCTATACGTAGTAATAATAGCTCAATGCAGCCGGACTAGCGTAAAGAGCCGTGATACACCCAGTCTTTCTCGCAGTGTATTGTGGGCATATTTAGTATTGACTGTAGGGAGGCTAAAACAGCAGCGTTCAGCGTGGCGAGTTCTGACCGCCGGCACAGAGAATTTGATCTCTGCGAGCAGCGAGGAGCTGTCAATATGGCCCGAAAGAATATCATGTAATAGAGAGGTGTCCAGCATGAGAAGCCGATTTTGGAGGCTCAATAGGTGATGACGGTTGCACATAGAATTGTAGGTCGTGTCCCATTTCTTTAGTCGAAAATTAAGGTGACGCAGAAAGCGATGCTGGATTTTTTCAATCTTCTCTTTGTACATTATATATTAGGGCGACCAGACACAACTAGCGTATTCGAGTTTATGAATAAATACTAACCTAATACACTTCCATTTTTTTGTAAACATCTTTAGTGTTTTAATTTTTACAATTTTATTATAGTAAAAATTAAGATGACCGAGTAGTGTCTAAAGCTAATGTAAACAACAACGCATCTGTCGTCCTCCTCCTAATTAAACACACGGTGTGTCCGACATCAGCGACACATGAATATGCAGATGCCGGCCAAAGGTCGGACACCTATTTAATATAGTTATTTAATTTATTCTATTTATGATATATAACTTTATAAAAGTTCTATAAATTAAATGTCTGTACATTTAAGATAATTAAAAAAAAATGTTTTTAACGGACTATTTGGACTACAAAGAATAGAAAAAATATTTTTTTTGGATTTTCTGTATGTTTTTATTCGACTACGTTGTCGAAAAAAAGAGGGGTTATGACTTTTTCTCCTACGCGAACGAAGTTGCGGGCGGAAAATTCATAACATTCTAATTTCATAATATTTCAAGCAAATAATATCCACTGCTACCAGACATAAACATTTATGTACGAACCATTTACATATTAGCTAACTAGCTTCTGCCCGCGACTTCGTCCGCCTTAAATTAGTTTATCGCGGATAAGGGTTTTTTCGGGATAAAAACAGGCTATGTCCTTCCCCGGGACTCAAACTATCTCCATACCAAATTTCATCCAAATCGGTTCAGCGGTTTAAGCGTGAAGAGGTAACAGACAGACAGACAGACGGACAGACAGACAGACACACTTTCGCATTTATAATATTAGTATGGATTATAGACAACACCACACCTGTCGGCCTCCGCATAATGAAGCACGCGGTGTGTCCGATCCGACACACCTGACACATGATGCAGGCATCAGCAAAGGACTGGAGACCGTCTTACTGAAGACGGACAGCTATTTAATATAGTTTTGTAATATTTCAAGCCAACAATATGTACTGCTACAAGACATAAAAAATGTACAAGCAATGTACATTCATAGCTAAATGTAAACACCACCACATCTGACAACCTCTGCGTGGTGCAGCGCGCAGTATGTCCGAGACACGCGACATGAATATGCAGACGCCAGCGAAGGACTGGAGACTGGCTTGCTGAAGACGAAAATGTATTTTTCAAGAGTATAACAAGACAAAGAAGTGGAGCCCGCAAATTACTATAAATTTAGTGCAGTTTGTTTTTGTTGGGGTGATGTATTTTGTTTGTTTTTGTTGGGGTGATGTATTTTATTTGTTTTTGTTGGGGTGATGTATTTTGAGACACTTCATGATAATTTTTTGCTCGGAATGTGAAGCAGATTTATTTTATCACTAGCTTGTGCCCGCGACTTCGTCCGCCTTAAATTCGTTTAACGCGGATGAGGGCGTATTTTTCTGGGATAAAAAGTAGCCTATGTCCTTCCCCGGGACTCAAGCTATCTCCATACCAAATTTCATCCAAATCGGTTCAGCGGTTTAAGCGTGAAGAGGTAACAGACAGACAGACAGACAGACAGGCAGACAGACACACTTTCGCATTTATAATATTAGTATGGATTCGTATATCTTAAAATTAACAAGAATGTGCTTGATTTAAAGTAACTATTTATAGAAATAAGTTTCATTAATATCATCATTAAATCTCGTAGCTTGGTTCATCATTAAATCAATATCTTCAGGTGTATCTCCTAAGTAATACTGAGATGACATCTATTAGGACTGCCAAACAAAGGACTTACCTATACCGAGTACAATAATATGATGACTTTAATTTTTCCCTAATTTAAGAAATCTCAATTTGGTTAACATACAAAACAAATTCAAATAAAAGTAACGATCACGCCGCTGCTTAAAATAGGGTGACATTTTTTTGTAGCGCAAACGAGCAGACGGAGCTTCTGATGGTAAGTGATCACCGTCGCCCATTGACACCTGCAAAACCAGAGGATTCACAAATGCGTTGCCGGCCTTGCAGGTGGGATTACCCTCTTTTTTTGAAGGCTTGAAGGTGGCATCGGTCCAGAAATACTGCAGGCGACAATTTATTCCACAGTTGAGTCAAGTATGACTTAATATAATATCACAACGTATCTATTGGCAGGTCGACCTGCACCTTAGTTGGTTCCAATTAACATTAATAAGTCTACTCCTATATATATCAACACAGTTATTACATGTAAAAGCAATGCCTACATTTAACATAAACAATACAGCTCTCTGCCACTACAAAATGAATTGGTTTGCTGAAAATTAAATATTACGTACAATATGCCTTACAACTACATACATATTCTATAATGGATACATTCTACAAATGCAAGTATACAATCTTTTACATTTACATAAACATCAGGTTAATTATAAACTTATACTTTGTTTTTTTTAGCATTATAAAAAGGGTAAAAAATCTTGATGTGACGTTTAATTGAAAAACGCTTTAAAAAAATAGTAACTGTTACTTACGATACCAAAATAATGTAAATTACCATCCTTGCTATATATTTGTTACATATTTGCTGTGACTTATTTTTTGAAAGGGTTTTTCAATAAAAAAACACTTCAAGATTGTTTAACCTTTTTCTAATGCTGAAAACAACAAAAACTGTAGTTGGAAAGATAATAAATCTACTATAGTTTAGTAGCTGTAGTACATTGAAAGAAAAGGCAAATTATGTCAAAAGACAGATAAATTGTATACTTAAAAATAATTAAAAATATTTTACTATGAAAGTATGTGGCAACACACATGGTTTCACAGTACTCGTGGAGTAGCTAAGAATGCTCTCAATGATTTTTCAAACAAAATAAAAATCGATTCATCTTTTCAAACGCTACCATGCCACAAACAGACATACAGATATACAGATACACCTCTCTTTTTTCGTCAGAGCTTAAAAATAAACTAAATAGTTACTCCTTTGTATGTCTACAAACACCATTTGTTTTAAGTTTCTGTCAAAATTGTAATTTTCGTGACAAGCTTTTATTCCCGATCCTACTTTCCTTTAAACATCCATACCTTTTCGAGTGGATTGCGTTAATACCGCTTCTGAAAAGATTATTCCCAAGAAAACATTATACTTTCGTATGCATTCGTACAAACTCTCGTAAATTCAAACCTATTTTCGTATTCCAAAGATGCATCGCGTGCTTACACTTCAAAAATACTCGTAGAAAACTGCTCGTGACTGTATTACGAGTTAGTTGCATCGACCACATTTAACATCGGTGCGTTCACATTTGTATCATTTGCCCGATCAGATCTTCGTCCGTGTCACGATCACGCGTTTGGACGTTGTGCCGATCCGATCGCTCGAAATCCATGTTGCTACGCGTATCACACACTTAGATCGGATAAGCAAAGCATTATCGCCGCGCCGACAGTGAGCGTGGCAGCGCGATACGCAGTCATGCGACGGCATGGTAATCGGATACGATCAAATGATACAAGTGTGGACGCACCTCTACATACCGGACTTTCTTACTACACTGACTGCAGTGGCTCACAGTGGATCTTGCCCTCCAACGCCAAGCTACGCCATTTTGCGTTGTCCTGCGCAACTTGTCACTTATCAAAATCGGCTTCTTTAAGCTGGCACACGTCTCTCCAGACTTCATCGATTCAGCTATACTTGGGTTGTCTGATTGAATCTTTCTCTATGATGTCCCAGGTAAACTCTTTTGGCTGCCTAATCCGTAGCCATTCTCTTTACATGGCCAAGCCAGCGTAGTCACTCAGAGTTGCTTTTGCTGATCACACTGGGTTCAGACCCCAGCTTCAATTTCTTCGTTCCTCCGGACTCTCCAGGTAACATCGTCTGTTTTTGCGGGTCCCAAAATCTTCCTCTACAAAACATATTTAAATACACGTCGCCAAGAAACACGCATTGGAATACATCCAACTAATCGTTTAATTTATATACAGCCACTAGCATCAATATCTGCCATAACAATGCGGGCGGAAATATCTGACACGTGCCCTAGAATTAGAGTCGGGTCATTTATTTATGCGCGCTTTGTTATGGCAGATATTAATGCTAAGTTGTACCCATCTTGTTGTAAATTGCAGCGTCAGTTTTAGTCGTCCGCAACTTCGTTCGCGGAAAAGAGAAACTCATAGCGCCCTTTTGTAGACTATGGGTTTCCCTTTTTTAATATAATAATAAAATAAATTAAACTTGGATTTAGCTATCCTTGCACCAAAAATGGTTGAGATCCGTATAACCGTTTTGACCTGATCGAATATGTGCCACACGTATATCTTTCCCCCTCTCCCTGCCCCTAGAAATATTTATTTTTGTTATTTAACTACCAAACTAAATAACGGCTTATACAGGACATCTATACTTCAAATTTTACCATTATTCATCTTGTAGTTTTTGAATAAAATGGTCTAAAATCTTTCGAGAGATCTTTTGTTTGATTGCGTCCATGTCCGACACGACCCTAGAGTCTAGCCCATTGACCGCCGCCACCATCATCCATCTATCTATCCCAGTACAGTAAAGTACAGTACAGTACTGGTGATGGTGTTGGCGACAGCTAGCGAGCGTAGACGTCCGGGCGTGAGAACACGACGCGCACACGTTATTGCCGCCGAATAGAGACATCTCGCTTAACCTCCGAAACCGTACAGGGTACGGCCCTGGCGTTACAGAGCGCAGACGACGTCCATGGCGGTGACGGTCTTCCTCTTTTAGAAGGTCTCCATTTTTGCCATTTTGGCTACGGAACCCTATAAAGAGGTTTCTGATGTTTTCCTCCTCCACAAACGAAGTTGCCGCATTCTAGCTTGATAAGTTCTTTTGTGACACCCCCATAGTTTGTGTACGACGGGGGGAAAGTCAGCGGGGCAAGTAAGAATTGTCTAACTTTATACTATAGTATAATAGGGATGTTGACAGCTATTTTCTGTGGTATGTAGTTATAGAATGACTTTTCAATAATAGTAATACTACTGAAAAAACTATTATTATGTCATCAAAACTCCACGAGGTTCAACAACGTTTAAATCAAATTTTTGGACTTTCCCAAAAACGCTCCATACTAAACCCTAGGAAGACGTGACGTCATACCATCCTACCTTATATGGGGAAATCAAGAACTTTGTTCTGCAGCTACGTTAAAACTTGCGTTTACCGAAACGGTTTCATAACAAAAGTTACCATACATTTCATGGGTTATTTAATGGTATTATCGGTTATTAAAATTTAAAATAATATAATATACTTTTATACCTATTTTTAAAGGCTCATAAAACAAGATGCACGTAAGGTATCGAACTCAAAGTGATTTTTTAGGATTTTCGTCATAAAAACTACCATTTCGCATCAAAATTTTATAATTACAATCAACATCCCTATTGAGTGCTGGTATCTAGAAGCGTACTATTTACTTTAAGCGTACTAGGTACCAGTATGTCCTAGCAAACTCTCCTGCGCTGTTGGCACGTATTTTGCTGCGAACCACTAGTCTGGTCACCGTGTTTAGACTGCGTCTGCCTAAGGCGCCTACATGTTGACCTAGTGCTTAATTAAGGCCAGGATCAAAATTCAACGTGACATTGTAATATCTCCAATATAGCGATAGCTGGGCCATATAATTAACATGTATTTTTTGCTATTCGAGCTGTGTTTAAGCCTCTCGCGAAAAGCGAGATTTTAACTTAAAACCTAAACTAAATCTAGAATGTAGATAACCTAAAAATTGTTAGAACACTCAATGTCTTTTTTTGTTTCCGTTTCTTCACTCTTCGGTTTTCGCAAGTTTTTCTGCTGTAATATGAGGCTACAAGTAATTAATGTTTACGCAGTAACATAATAGTTTACTGCGACATAGAAACGAGTAATGCTTGTACAGCGCAACTTAAATGTATAAATACAAAATATCTATTATAATAAACGTTCTTACTTTCACGTCTTCAACTGGGCTTCTCATTCAAAATCCCTACTCAAATCATTTGATATTTCACTGCGAAGGGTCCTTGCTAAAAGACCTAGGAATTGAGATACGCTCAAAGCTGGTGTACTGATAGCACGAAAAATAGGCATGATGGTACGAAAATCGAAATTCTAATTAGTCTGTTTTGTGGATAATAAAAAAATATTAGTTACGTATTTTTTGTTTATTCAATTTAATCAATAAATACAACACTACAACATACAATTTAATCAATTAACAGGATAAATGTTAACGTAAATAAATGCGTTCAAATCTCTTTTACACGTAGTCGCTCTCCAATATTACGTCAGTAGTCATATAGGGGGTGAGTTTATTCAAAGAGTAAATACAGTACAGGACCTAGGTGTGACTCTGGACACAAAATTAACTTTTGATCAACATGTTGACAAAATAGTTACTAGAGTTTATCGTAATCTGGGTTTTGTTTTTAGGGTGTGTAATGACTTTCACGACACCAGCTGCATTAAAGTTGTATACTTTGCCTATGTCAGGAGTATTTTGGAATACGCCAGTTGTATATGGTGCCCCCATTATGTGACACACAAAGAAAAAATCGAAAAACTTCAGCGCTCATTTGTACGTCATTTAAATTATAAAGTCAAAAAATGGAATGCAAACTACGAGTCCATGTGCAGCCGCCACCACTTAATGAGTTTGGAGGACCGGTGCCTTTTGCTTGACGTCACTATACTATATGATATTCTGTCTGGTCGTATTGATGGCTCCTCACTCCTTGCCGAAATTCGTTTCTCAGTGCCAACCTTTAGAACACGGCACTCCCAGCGTCGAATTTTTAATCTTCCCAAGGTCCATCTTAGGTACGCTCAAAATTCCCCAATTGTACGAATTCTGAGGGAATACAATTCAAATTTTAATACTGTTGTTCTATTTGACTGTTCCAAATTAGTACTGAAAAAGCGCGTTCGAAAATTTATTTTGCAAGGTGGATGACGTGGCAACGCGGAGTTGCATAGGTACTTATAACAAACATGCTTATAGTTTATGTATACAAACCTATTTATTTATACATGCCTTCATACACATACACATACACACACACACACACACACACATACCCACGGGGTGTATACTTTGTGTTTTGTCTTGTTTTGGGTGTCTCATCTTTCTCGAATTTATATATATGGTCTTTATAAAATGCGAGGTTCCAATCTTAAACCATTAGTACCATTACCTACTTTTAATGGCTCGTTAACCGTTATGCTGTGAACATCTGTTATTGGCTTTATGTATTAGCTTTAAGCATTGTGTTTTTTTTCTGTAATGCTTGCTGTTGGTGTTCCAAATAAAAAAAAATAAAAAATACTGAGATAAATCGCATCAAGGTGGGGGCTCGTGACGTCACTACTAGGTATAATCTGTACCATACGGTGACGTCACGTGGCATTTTGACTCAATGTATCTCCATTATTTTTTGATTCCGTGAAAAAAGAAAAAAATACGAGTCCAATATTCTTCATTTATCTACAATACGGACTAATTATTACAATTTAGTCGTCAGCCCTACGACAACTTTCCAATATATTAATGCGAGTTTGGCCTCTTTAAAATCGTCTCGGTGAGTATTTGATGGATGTTCAAAGAAAAGTATAGCCAGCAATAGAAGCTTGTCACAAAAATGAAATTTTTGACATAAACTCTTGTGACAGTGATTGCTGCTCTACAATAACAGAAAAATTTGAGTCACAATGTAATGTTTGTCGAAATTGTTGTTTGTCATAATCTTAGGTTTCTCTGATAGCGTTAACTTAGTGTGGGTTCTACATAATCGACTTTTCAAAAATTCTAGTACAATTTCGGAATTTAACAAACGATTTACGGACACAAAATGTATGACGAATTTTAATAATTGCGGGTAGCAACAGATAGATTCGGGCCGTGGTAACGTCTATGCGATGGCCAGGATATTGTTCAGTTAGAGATATTGCAATGCCCTGTCAAATTTGGGCTTCGTGAATACACTTCAAGTGTGTAGTCGGTAGTCCTGTCTGTTGCATTGTCACCACTACATTTGCATTTATCTGCATTGTTTGTATTCTCATCACTAGTGGAGAGAGGATGACTAGTAGTGCCTACCCTACCTTGGTAGTTTTTTGTTATATATGTATGTATATTAAAGAACAATGTATATAAGGAGGCACCTCGCTCCGGGAGCGCTTATTAATATGAAATTATATATCGTGTTATTATATCTCGTGCCCTACTTACACAATAAAGATAATTATTTAATTAAATAGTTTTCAAGTTTTTCAATTGAAATTCAAAATATTTTATTTCGGATAAATATCCATATCGGGTTAGTAACAGTAGAAACTTATATCTATGTTAGTAAGACATATTTACACTACGAGTAAAAAATGCATACTACGAGTAAAAGAGAAGCATTTATACAGACACACGTATAAACGAAGAAGATGGCATCTAAATTTTCTATCTCACTCTGCTTATACGTTTTTTTCAATTACATTTTTGTTTGGCACTAAGATTGGTGCCATACAATAAAGTGAAAATATGTGTTTTCTTGCGAAATATAATTGTAAAGTGACTTGTCTGTGTTTAAGCGTATATATGAGACATAGCGTGAAATGGTGCATTGTTGCATTTTGGGCTGTATTGCCACAGTGCCCAAAAATGTGAAAATATAACCTTTCACCGGTAAGTGCTTTATTTTGCCTGTTTTTATTATTAAAATTAAGTGTTAATGAAATATTTACATTTCCATCACAAGTTTATCATATTTAGAGTTGTTATTTCTAGTAAGTGTTTTAAATATTTCTATTTTAATGCAAATAATTTCTGAGGATAACCCGTTTTAATTAAGTAGGCTATCGAAGAATGACTTTTGTAAGTTAGGGGGTGTTGTCAGCATAAAAACAAAAATACCCTTATTTATTTTAAAACTAAAAGCCAGTTATATTTGATTTGAATAATAATATTGTTGAAATCTACGTTATAGTCATAACTTAGATTTTAACAACATCGTTAGTTACAAGTGCAATGTCATGTATCAAAATTTATTTACTAAACGAACAACCTAAAACTAACCAAAGTTAACATTAAGTACATTTATTTTGTAATATATTTTGATAACACTAGGAAATTTTTATAGTTTTATTTAAATATTTCATATTTATCCTATATCCATGACTAACCCCTGGTAAGCATTGGTAACGAACAATTCGTTCATGATTAATTTGACGGTCATGTTATTAGCCTGTTAATCAAGCTTAATAAATTAAATGAAAAACCACTTTTTATCCGAAGTTGCTGGATGGCAGTATTAAAAATATTTTTAACGAAAATATTTTTTATAAAATGGCTTTTATTTCAATATCATAGAAAACAATAATAATTCTAAGTTGGAAGTTGTATCATGTATTTGCAACAAAATATACAGGAAAAATGGTCACTTTCAGCCCATATTTAGCCTACATTAACGGTTACTCACGTTAATGTTTCAGCCCGTGTGGACACCGCCAGCCGCCGGGTTTTTAAAACATGAGTAACCTTTAATGCAGTCTAAATATGCCTGAGTGTCACGGTGGTTTTCCAGCTAAAATTAAAAAAAGCTCATTTATAAAAAATATTTTTTGCTATTTACGAATAGGTATATAAGAATCTCTCGCAAGGTATACGCCAACAGCTTGTCTAGGGTATTCTCTGTCTACGACCTATCCGCTAACACCTTCAAAGTACTATTTTGACTTTTTCTGACACGGTCCATCAACGATGCAATTTTTCGTCTCATGATCGCGTGAAGTCCGTCCGTGGAAATACCAGGTGGGAAGGCACGACCATCCTCTCCGCAAAGTGGGGTTAGTTTAAGAGATGGAGAATCGATTCGTAATATTTAAATTTTTGTTACGAACAATTAGTAAAAATATTAAAATTAATTAATGTTCTTCTTAGTGACAACCCTACTATTACTACGAACTATCTACCTACATGTAAGTGTACACACAAAATTGTAATATTGTCTGGGAAATATTATAGGAAGAAATGTTGTTTTGATAAAGGTCACTGACCCTTGTGTTATTGTTAGATGTTACTGAGCCTAATGAGGGTTGTCACTTGCGGTATTATGCATTAAGAGTTAACTGCCTACAACTTCAAAACGCTTACAAATATAAGCCTAGTTCCTTTAGAGACAATGCAGTACTAAATCTGAACAATCCACCTTTTACGGAAGGGATCATCGTGCCTTTCCACCCGGTATATTTTTTTTTTTTTTTGTAGGTCACCGTGCCTTGGTGTTTACTGTAATGCTGTGTATTTTGGAGTAAAAAGTAAATAAGTAATAAATAACAACTGAACCAAACGTGTCGTCCGATTCGTAATATCAAATTCTTAATATTATTGTATATACACTTATTATTATATACAAATTCACGACCGCGATGCTCGTAGCAAGTTTTCGCTACGAATGGTTTATGTCATGTTATTCGTTCGTAGCGCTACGAAAATGTCGGTTTCGAAAGTGTTACTTAAACATCACCCTGAGACTAAGGTATCGTCTCATTCCGATATCCATTCGCATAAATAAAGAAATTTAAGGTCACTATTATATTAAAAAAAAAAAAACATTACTCATTTGAACATCCTTCTGCCCGCAAGGCACTCGGCATAAATGCACTTTAAAAAAAGATCGCTTTTCATCTGCGACCTCATTCCCTTCAGTCTATAACAAAATAAGTGCCGCGTAATCGCCTCAAACCGCGATTGAAACGAGATTCGGGACGTTTATTCCAAAGTCAGATGATTCGGAAAAGCTCTTTGCAAATGGATTGTAAGAGATTAAAAATGTTCGCTCATCCCCCAGCCCCTCCTATACCGACGAACCGCATTACTTTACTTTCACCAACTTTCAATTCAACGTTAACAACTTTTCGAGTTAGAAAAAACTTTTTGGTTAGATCAGACGCCGCCTTATAAATGTACAATGTAATTGAGCAAGAATACAATTGATAAGGACTTGTGTGAGCACTACAAATTAAACCACTGGTTTTTGATGGATAACAAAAAAAAGTGTACTTCCGTCAGTCGAAAACTAAAGAATAAAAAAGCCATAAAAACATAGACAAAATACAAACACATATAAAAAGGATGTGCTATCTTGCACAACTTGAAACATGCCTAACCACTAGATACACATTTGAGTAATTGCTGTCAATATTTACCGTAAATAAATACGAGTAGTAAAGATCTTAAAAGAGCATCTCCAAGACTATTTATTATCTGTCCCTACCATATCAACGCTTACTGGTCCCATGGCTGATGGTCATATGGCTGAGTAATATAAGTACAATTATTTAACTTATTGTATTTATACTATTATAAAGTTGTAAAAATGAAATGTCTGTACATAGAAGATATTTTCAAAAAAAATATTGTTACGGACTATTTGGAGTTCACTAAAACGAAATTTTATTTTTGGGGCTCAAACTATCTCCATATCAAATTTCATCCAAATCTGTTAAGTGGTTTAAGCGTGCAGAGGTAACAGACAGACAGACAAACAGACACACTTTCACATTTATAATATTAGTATGGAAGTATGGACATGGATTTCGAAAATATTTTTTTGTTTGTAAAGTGGTGTATCGCGACTGGTCCCAATGGTCCCATATAATTTTAGTGAAGATTTGATGATGACTTTTTTAGTGAAGAATTGAATGAACTCCTCAAATGTTTAGGCATATGTAAATGGCGATTTTGCTATTTTAAGAAAGTGTACATGGGTTATTCCCACGTGTTACCACTAACTTGTTACCAGTGGTAACAGATGGGAAAGGAATTCCCCAGCACCAATCACTTTAGTGGTAACGGTTGGGAATTTTATCACTAGTTACGTTTGCTACTCATTTCTAATCCGATCTTTTCTCGTCACTCCACACATCCATCTCAACATTCTCATCTCGGCTGCGTGCACTCTTCTTTCGTCCGTCACTTTTGTTGCCCAACATTCTGATCCATACATTACGACAGGTCTTATGATCATTTTATAGATTTTCCCCTTAAGGTGCGTCCACACTTGTATCATTTGCTCGTATCCAATCACCGTGCCGTGGCATGACTGCGCATCGCGCTGCTTGGACGCTCACTGCCGGCGTGGCGATCATGACGCACTCGTCCGATATAAGTGTGTGATACGCGTAGCAACATGGATTTCGAGCGATCGGATCGGCGCAACGTCCAAACGCGTGATCGTGACACGCGATCATGCCACGGAACGAAGATCTGACCGAGCAAATGATACAAATGTGGACGCACCTTTAAGTTTCGTGGATCAAAAGCTGTTCCAGAGACCTGTCGCCATTTCATCCATCCCGTACTATTTTTCACGTCACGGTCTATATTGCTTCCATTTTGGATCAATGACCCAAAATACCAAAAATCCAATTAAACGTCATGGTTTAATAAAACACATATCAGCAAACATAATGATTAAATATTCTACTGCTTACCGATAGAGAGAGCAAATACAATAATTATGACAAATGCAAATAATATGAAGTTCGAATTTCCAAGTAACCCCTTATTTATCCATATCGTTATACTCGATAGAGGATTGTCTGCACAATAAATAAAGTAATTGACATTGTGACCGAGTGTATAGTGGATTGCCAGGCCTATAGGTGGGTTGTTTGACAGCTGAAATTGAAACCAACCCTCAACTGTAGTCTGTTGGAATTTCTGGAACGAAGGGTCGGAGTGACATGTGACAGGACACTTTGAACTCCACGTGATCGGCACTCGAATTATTTAGAGCAATAAACATCGTGAACTAATCTCAGAATAGCGGACCTTAATTCCTCTTCTAGCCATACTAATATTATAAATGCGAAAGTGTGTCTGTCTGTCTGTCTGTCTGTTACCTCTTTACGCTTAAACCGCTGAACCGATTTGGATGAAATTTGGTATAGTGATAATTTGAGTCCCGTGAAAGGACATAGGCTATTTTTTATCCCGGAACAATACCCTTATCCACGATAAACAAATTTAAGGCGGACGAAGTCGCGGGCAGAAGCTAGTACTATTATAAAGTTTAATTTATTAAAAATGAAAATGCCTGTATATTGAAGATATTTTCAAATAATAAAAACCGGCCAAGTGCATGTCGGAACTTGCTCTGTGTAGGGTTCCGCAGCCGCCCATACGAAAAAATGCACTAAAGAATACGGTATGAAAAAGTGTGCACTAGCAAAATATCTCCACGGCATTTACGTCCTTTTACTGAGAAGCGCAGTTTTGTAGCAATGAATCAAAAACATTCGATCATATTGAAAACAATCTTCGTTAAAAGTATTTATTATGCTTTATCTTTCTTGTAATTTTTTTCGTATTTTTTGGACGCAACGTTAGAAATTAGAAGGGGGGCACAATTTATGCATCTTGCGGAACGATTTTTTTCGAAAATATTTACTGAACCAATTTTTTTCTACAAACCGTAAAATATTATTAAAGGAAAATTCGAAATATACACGTTAATATTTGCTGAAAATCATTCTTTCCAGTTTCGGGTACATGCATGGAGTGGAGTGCCTTCCCTTTTTAAATTTAATATTTAGCTATTAAACTAAGTAGCGGCTTACACTAGACACCTATACTCCAAATTTCATCAAACATCTTGTAGTTTTTGAGTAAAAAGCCTGTGACATACGGACGGACGGACATGACGAAACTATAAGGGTTCCGTTTTTGCCATTTTGGCTACGGAACCCTAAAAAGAAAAAAAATGTCACAACATTGACGACAAACAACCATGCATAACAAATAACTCTTGTTACACAAAGTAAGTAAAACAACATAAGTAAAAAGAATTGATTCTTCGAAAGGTCTATCCCTTACAGTCCATATTTTTGTAAGATGCTTAAGAGCTAGTACATCAAAGTTTTTATACGTCAAATTCGTTTTATCCATTCTGTCCTGTACAAATACGACTCACTCGAGAGTCTAGTTAATCTTATAATGGCGAAGTCGGAAGCTGATCACAAAACAAAAGGAAAAGGAATCGAAGAAAACCCGACTGAAGACAGGAGCGAGCGATAAGCGACCCTAATCATTGCTTGTACAGCGATCTTCGCCGATATTGCTGGGTAATTTGGAAGGTACTAGCCCGATAAATTGCTTTACGACCCTCGGATTGGTGTGAAAGGATGTGTCTTTGACAACTGACGTGAAAAGTTATTGAACGTCACCGATGTACACAAAGAGAAAACAAAACCAAATAAATATATCGCGATTGTTCCGTATAGGAGCATGATTGAAAACTTGGCAATATTTTAAATAGAATATACAAAAACGTATGCGCATCGGTGTGGTTGATATAATCGAGTGTGCGTAAATGTTGCATCCTAGGTGACGTTCGCGAGAGAACGCCTGTGATTGGCTGGAATTGGTACGTCGTGATATGTGAAGGTTTTGATTGGTTAAACGTTACACATTCCAAAATGGAACTTAGTACAAGTGTGTAAAGAGAAACGGTGCGGCGGGAACAGCGATTGTAAAACAAATGACCATAATAATGCCAAAAAATCCACAACAATGCAAGAATAGTTTTTGTTATTTAAGGCCGCAAAGTTGTTATTTGGCGCGAGTACTTCAATTGAAACCAGATTAAGTGAAGGAATCTAATATTGAAGCACGAGGAGCGAGTGGAGCGAGGAGAGAACCAAACAATTTTGCGGCCGTGTGAAACACATATTTTCACCGTACTACAAATCAGATGTAAGAAAAACTATGAATTTTTAACAAACTACCAAACATTGGATCTAAAACTAGTTATAATGAACCTACAAAACAAACACATAGGAAAACAAACAAATATCATATATAAAGTTACTGTCAAAAGTTTGATTTTTGTAACAAGCTTTTATCGCTAACTGTACTTTTCCTTGAACATCCATCAATAACTCACCGAGACGATTCTAAAGAGTCCAAACTCGGTATAATTGCATTATTTTATTACAGAGTTCCTATGACCACCTTCCTGCTCTATGATCAGATCAGCTCGATGGTATCATACCATTGCATTGTCACCAAACTTAGATAAGTATGCAAAACTTTTAGCTCAATCGTTAACCGGGAAGTGGATCAAATTTAACTTGCAAGATTTGATTTCAGACCGACAGACAACGGGACAGGTTAAAGTAAATAAAAGCTTGTCAAAATATAAATTCGAAATACGAATGACTTTCCCACGCTAGCGGATAAAAAAAATTTTACCACGTACATTTGGCGCTGTAAATTAAACTTTTGCTAGCTCACTCGCTCAGAGAAAAATACTTTCGACCTTACTCGCTCAATGAAAAACAGGTTGAAATGTATTGATGCGTTAAGAAGATTGTTAAAACTGACGTAAGAAATCCAACCAACCAAAAAAAGGGAGAATTTATAATCAAATTCGAAATAAAATCGGCCAAATTGACTCACTTGCCGGTTCCCGAGCAGGATTTGTTTACATAGTCACAGGTGGACCTAATAAAAACCTTGTAAAAATTAACAAGTTAATCTTGTCCCGCCTCTAATAGTTTTAAATGCAAAGTGAGGTTGTTAATGTAATCGCATAAAATATCACCTAAAATCGCTTGTGCAAGTATCGAATAGCGAACTAAGTAAATCAACTGAAGACTGTGGTGATTCTTCACTTGGCAATGCCATACAGGGTGAGAAGAAAATAGGTCAGAACTACTTACTGGCAAGTCAAATATCGTCGCAATGTTGTTTATTATTTTTAAAAGAAAATTGGTATCCTTGAGGAATTTATTCCAAAAGAAACGGCCCAAACTGTTGGGATGTTTTTTTATCTATGATATATTTTATATGTTATCTTGGGTACTTGTTTTTGAAGCGTTGTATGAATTTGGCTAAAACTAAACTCTGCAGTGTAGGGGTCACATAGTAAGGGTTAAGGAAGGCTGAAGGGTCCCACGAGTTAGTTGTCACACGACGGCCATGACAGAAAACTGAACGAAGAAATAAGTTCATCGATTGGTGTCGACTGATCGCAAAAACTTTATCTAGGAGTGAGATATTGCTCTCGCGATCTCTCGAAACCGGTGCACAGTCCGTTATGGCTGTGGTGAGACAACCTTACCCAGCCTCCCCTATAGTGTATCGCAGCAAGTTGTTGCAACGTGAAGCGAGGATTGCTCTCGACTGTACCGGTACTTGAGGCACTCCAAAGTGGCTTGAACATGGTAATATAGTGTGGGCACAAACTCACACATTGTTGTCATGTATACACATAAGAAAGTGTAGGAAACGCAAAGGAGAGTGCGATAGATACCTCATTACTAATTGTAGCCTGGGAGTTTTTCTTTGCAGCGTTTCTTTTCTCCTCGGTACGCCTCATTTGTGAAATGCTGCTTGGTAAATTATTAGAATAAAATAATTAAGCCCTTCTGGCAAATGTGTAACTGTCTGTACAGCTTAGGCCCATCTGGCATGTATGTACACTTTTATTTGTTTTTTCAAAAATGGGTAGTTTGCACAAATTGTAACTTTGACACAGGAAAATACATCTTTTCTCAGTCCACCCGTGACCATGGAAAGCTGGAAAGCTTCCGAAACGTCGGGAACTACAATGAGATAATATACGCGATAATCCGTTAAATTGTTTTATTTCAATCATATCTATACTATCATAAAGTTGTAAAAATGAAATGTCTGTACATTGAAGATATTTTCAAAAAAAATATCGTTACAGAGTATTTCGAGGTCACTAAAACCAAACTTTTTTTTTGTATGTTTGTATGTGTCGTTGTGGCTTCATCACGCAAAATCGGCTAAACAGATTTCAAAATTTTTGTCTACACGGGTAGCTTGGTATTTCCATATGGTTAAATACAAAAAAAGAGGTGTTATGACTTTTTCTCCTACGCGAACGAGGTTGCGGCCTCCCTCTACGCGCAATGAACCTACGAAGACATGCACTTCGTAGGTTCATTGCGCGTAGAGGGAGGCCTAGTCAACTTCACCGTGATAATGGAACCAATTAATGGAAAAAACAATCAATTAGGCCGAGCAATAAAATCGGGCATGAATTCCATTTATAACTTCACGGCTGAAGATCGCATTCAATTTGTATTCAATCCCCCCTATTCCCCCACGTCTGGTGGATTATGGGAGGCCAATGTCAAATGCTTAAAGCAAGACTTAAAGAAAACTATAGGCAATTCTAGTTAAACGTACGAGGAGTTAAGAACTCTTTGTACAGAAGTCGAAGCAGTCCTCAACTCCCGTCCCCTTACTCCTCCTCCCCCTACCTCCTTACATGTAACCCCAGCGACCTTTCTCCCCTAACTCCAGGGCACTTCCTCATCGGGCGGCCGCTTACTCTGGCATCCCTTCCTGCGGCCCCAGAAAGAAGCATAAAGACACGATACCAGCTGGTCGAGACGATACGAGACAGTTTCTGGAAGAGAATAATAAATTAAATCAAATCAAATCAAATCAAAATATTCTTTATTCAAGTAGGCCTAGTTACAAGCACTTTCGAAATGTCAGTTACATGAGAGTGAATGTTAGCTGGGAGAAATACAATATGATCCAACATTTACTGCAAGGATTAGGGAAACCCAGAAAAACCTAATCAGATCATTTAACTTAAGTGTAATATTATTGATAAAATCATCATTTTTAAAATTAAAATAATCAATAACATAAATCCCAAAAGGATTGTCAATAAAAAATAAATAATCTAGAATGTGTCTAGAATAAAATTCTAAATGTCAGAGTATATAAAACAATTAAGATTAAAACAATAATAATACCTTAGGTATTCGTTAAAATAATTATTCATATACCTACATGACGCTATAATTTACATTAATCCCACGCGGCTTCATCATTCATGTAGTCTTGTGTGCTATAATAAGCTTTAGAAAATAATTTTCGTTTCACAATATTTTTGAATTTACCAATAGACAACTCAGTTATGATGCTAGGAAGTTTATTATAAAATCTCACACAGTTACCCATGAATGATCTCTTTATTTTATGGAGCCTAGTAGCAGGCACTGCGAGCTTATGCTTATTTCTAGTATTAATATTATGTATATCACAGTTCTTCTTAAAGTTGGTAATATTTTTATGTACATACATAATATTCTCATAAATGTATTGACAATGCACTGTCATTATATTAATGTCCTTAAACTTATCTCTAAGCGACTCTCTATAGTTCATTTTATATATCGCACGAACAGCCCGCTTCTGCAGAACAAATATAGTATTAATGTCGGAAGCACTACCCCATAGTAAGATGCCATACGACATAATACTGTGGAAATAACTGAAATACACTAATCGAGCCGTTATCACGTCTGTTAATTGACGAATCTTACTTACTGCAAAAGCTGCAGAACTCAGTCTATTCGAGAGATTAGCAATATGGGGACCCCATTGGAGCTTAGAATCTAATGTTATACCGAGAAAGACTGTACTATTAACTAATTCCAGTTCCTCACCTTTAACCATAACGCTTGCTTGCTCGTGTTTTACGTTACTCGTGACAAACTTGACACATTTAGTCTTTTTCTCATTCAATAATAAATTATTTATATTAAACCAATTTACTACTTCACAGATAGCATTGTTTACGTCATTGTAGGATCGTTGATTTCGTACGACTTTGAAAATTAGAGACGTATCATCTGCAAACAAAACTATCTCATGGTGGGTCTTTACGAGGTGTGGCAAGTCGTTTATATAGATAAGGAACAGGAAAGGTCCCAATATTGATCCCTGCGGCACACCCATAGAGACTAATAACCCCGGTGAACGCTTTCCATTCACGTCAACCCTTTGTATTCTACCATTTAAATAAGACTCTAATAAATTTAGTGCTAATCCTTTAACTCCGTAGTGGTGTAGCTTCCTGATCAGTGTCTCATGATTAACGCAATCGAAGGCCTTAGATAAATCACAGAAGATGCCTAAAGCATCTCGCGATTCCTCCCAGGCATCGAAAATGTGTTTTACGAGCTCAACTCCGGCGTTGGATGTCGAGCGACCCCGCGTAAAACCGAATTGCTTACTATGCATCAAATTATTCAAATTAAAGTGTTTTAACAATTGATATAGAATTAGCTTTTCAAAAATTTTACTAAATGTAGGTAGTACAAATATTGGTCTAAAGTTAGTGGGGTCAGAGGTACTACCTGATTTAAATAAAGGAGTTATTTTGCTATGTTTCATCAGATCAGGAAACTCACCGCAGTCAACACTGTTATTGAATATATCTGCCAAGTCAGGCGCTATTACTTCTATTAGGGATTTGACAGCATGGACTGAGACCCCCCATAGGTCATTGGTTTTTTTGACATTAATTGATTTAAATGCCTTTACTACATCTGAAGGACTGACATGTTCAAAATAGAAGTCCTTACTATATTCTGGAACGTTTTCTTTTAACAACAAAACGGCAGACGAAGGTGATGAATTTAAACACTTTGTGGTGGATACTGGTATATCGGTGAAGAAATTTTCAAATTCTGTTGCTACATCTAAACTAGAATCTATAATTTTGCCATCAATTTTTAATTGTAGATCACTAATTGCGTGCCTTGATCTACCAGTCTCCACATTAATCACTTTCCAGGTGGTTTTGATAATATTAAAACTATTTTTGATTTTCTGGGATAAATAATTACGTTTGGCAATATGACAATCAATTTTGAATTGTTTTGAATATTGCTTTACATGTTCTTTAAATTCATCACTCGTATTAAACCGCCGTTCCTCATACATGGCATACAGTGCTTGTCTACGTTTGTGTAAGTCCGCAGTAGCCCATTCGCTAAATACTGGTGCACCGCCAGCCACAACCGATTTGGAAGTAAATATTGTATTATATATAATGTTTCATAAAAGTTGTAAAGAATGAATCATACATGTGATTAGGACTCATTTCAGAAGACAGAACGGGTAGCGCCTGAAACAAATGTTGCTTCATTCTTTCCACACGGTCTGTGGTTACCGGTACAAAAGTAATTTGTTTTTTCACTATATTTTCCCTTAATATCTCAAATTCCATTAATTGGCCTAAATGATCTGATTGTAATTTACTGATTATACTTTGTTTAGAAGGAGAAATATCAGTGAAAATGTTATCAATACAGGTGGCGCTGGTATCGGTCACCCTAGTAGGTTCCATAAATACGTGGCTTAAACGAAAAGATTTGAATAGATTCAACAATCTAATACTTAGTGTTGAATCTTCCAAAAGATTTACATTGAAATCGCCGCAAATAAGTAATTAAGAAGAATAAAGAGGTCACTGCGTCAAAACATTTTTTTTCTCTGTTTATACCTTAAAAACCTACCTCTTAAATGTTCAGGAATTAAGATTTTTGGGCAAAAAATGCTTTATGATCAGCCAATTAAAGTCATTTTTTGTATCTTTGTATACCACATCACTGGCTGATTAACCAAAGATTTTCGTTCACCTTTTTAAAATTACCTAAAAGTATAGTGAATATCCCACTTTATTTTAGACACTACGTGACGAGGTATCCGTCACTCATGTTACAGTCATGTCATATCAAATAACATATGCACAAAGCACGCGAGCGAGTATTTCATGAAGCGTGAAAGCCTTTGAGTATGTCTGCTCTCTTCAACGTGCCATTTCTGAGACTAAGAGCGCTTATTTTAATAATTAAAGTACTTAGTACTTAGAGTAGAGAGAAATCTAACCCGGAGAACGGATGGCAGTTGAAGCAGTAAAGTCCTGGAGTAGTGACCACGGGTGCGCCAAAGTTCACATAATTCTTCAACCCAGATTGCAAGCACAATCGTTGTGACGATATTATGAATGAAGATATTATGAAAACTGTTTATTATGAACTCGGATGGTAGTAGTAAAATTTATTAAATAAAAAATTATAATGTATAAAATTCGGAAGACTGGATGAGTCTGGCTACAAGTCGGTTGCAGTAGACAAAATCGGAGGATCGATTTGACTGTGGCTGATAGATAGTCTCAGAGTAGTTTCAAGATTAATTACTGTAAGATCACCTTTAAGATCTTACTGGATATAGTAAACTGTAACGCATTAGAAATTTCTCAATCTGTTCTCAATCTGGATTTTAGACAGATAGATCAATACTTTTGTGACTTTTGTATGGAAGGGTCGTTTAAATAATCGTATGTTAAATTCCAAATTCATTCGAGACGATTAAGGAACTCGTCCTGATGATAATAGGGTGATGTCTACACCAAATGTCGTGACGAGATTGAATAGAGAATCATTCAACCCGAGACCAAAATTTGATGATGAAGATAAATAAATAAATATTACAGGACAATTTTAACTAAATCGAAATAAATAGTCCCATGATAAGCTCAATATGGGCTTGTATTATGAGACCTAGGCGACGATATATTTGCTTACACAGATAGAAGACATCCAAGACTCAGAAACAAATATTTATGCTCATCACACCAATATTTGCCCTTACCGGGCTTTGAACCCAGGACCTTCAGCTTCGCAGGCAACGTTGCTCCCACTGAGCTAAACCAGTCGCCAAAAGTTATAATATAAGCTAACATTAATACTACATATTATTTTCCATATGAAGAAAACTGACCAATAAAAATAAACACGGGGAAGTAATATATCTCGAACACAATTTTAGAAGAACGTTTAAGATGCGTAAAGTGGCACATAAATCTTAAACTACACGCATATAGAATCACGAACGGCGACCAACTTGGGAAAATTATGCACCGCATTAAGCATGCGGCAGGAAATTTGTTCATGCACGTCGCAGGCGGTTTGAAACATTGCCGACTGTATGAAGAATGGTAACTGGAGAGCCGTTGTGTCAAACGTTGTGAAGCGGTTTCATGAATTTTAAATGAATTTTTAGATATATATTAAGTAGCCACATACGTACGTTTTAGGCAAGTGGAGATCAAATGACTTATTGGTTTGTTACTTATTTTTGTTAAGGTCGTATATTTACATCTTTATTGTAAATATTGTTATTGTTTTTTTCCTTTAAATATTCTTTTGTAATAGAAAATACGTAGAGTCCAGTGGTGTGGTAGCACTAAATATGCATGGTTTTAGTCTACTATATATTTAGCGTAGAAACTTATACAAAATACTTCATAATTATAATACAAATTCAATTCTGTGTCATGTCATGTGTAATTGATTAATACATGCCAGTGCACACAGTCTCCAATACGCCCTCTTAATTTATTACACATATCTATAATTACTTCTGTCCTTGCCTGTACCCAAGTTATTGCCCAAAAACTGCGCTTCTGAACAAAATGATTTAAATGTTATGAAGATACGCTCTTTTGCCGGTGCACGTTTTCACATCGTATTTTTTTCTGCTGCAGTGCATATTTTTGTAGTAACAGCTGAACACCACACTGAACATGAACTTAAACCCGGAAAAATGACTGATTTTAAAAAGAAAATAACTTGACTCTTCAGACAATGCGGCAAACAATCCATTAATTGATACAAAAGCCACGCTCACTGCACTCGCTATGAATAGCTCACAAATCGAAATTCTTTATTAAAAGTTACCGGACGAGGGACTGAGCGAGTGGGTGGAGGGGAGGGGTAAATGATTGGCACATATGTCGGTCTGACGGCAATGAAGCGATTGCGCAAAATTGCGGATTTGGCCGCGGCGCGTTGGATAGGCCAAAAAGCAAACGCAAAAAGTCGTAAAAGCCTGTCAGACTCACAATCGTATATCTTTTTCGTTTTGGAATTTCTGACGCGCATTTAAGAAGAAAGCTAGTGAGCTTACGACCTGTTAGCAAGATTGTTTCTTCGTTGACGTGGTGTATACGTGTTTGTTATAAGTATCAGAACATTTTCTTGTATTGATATCAAATGATACCTTAGTAGAAGATGATATTGATATATTTTTATTGCTTATTTCTTTGTTGTATTTAACAGTGTACATTTGACGACCACGTTGTGAGAGATTATTAATTTTGCATTGTGCTGAACTAAACCTGTGGTTTTCATATGAAATACGTCAATTCAAGTCGTCTACATGTACACACTACACAAAAATTATGATATTGTGAATTTGTAGCCCATTAAACATCGTCGGTAATTTTGATTTTGTACGACATAACTTTAATATTTCGTTTATTTGTTCAAGTTCAAATGACAGCCATATGAGCTCTTAAAAGGTAAATTAAGTATTTATAAGAATGAAATTCTCTGTTTTAGTTTGTGAGAGATTCCTTTACGCACCGATTTCGTTTTATTCGCTGCACCATTTGAAAATTAACGCTTTAAATGTCTGTACTGTAACGGGGTGAAAACTGTTGCTAACACAGTTAGTTCGTTTTTCATGCCTAACGGGATAGTGGATCCAAACATTCGTGTAACTTTTGATTAACTTTCGAATGAAAGTGCTGGCATTCTGTTTAGTTCACAGTTTTCCGGACTGTGGCGAAGTTTGTGTTCCTGTCGTTTGGCTGTCGATGAAATAAACACAAACTTATGCTTTGTGTCGTATCCGCGTTGCCTGCTTGGTTATCTGTGAGAAATTCTCCAGATAAACTGTCAGTGTATTATCTATCTATCTATCTATCTATCAGCCACGGATGTCCCCTGTTGACCATAGGCCTTACTTATAGTTCGCCACAGGGTGTGATCCTGTATAGACCGCATCCACTGACACCCGTAGCACTTACGAGGCCATCCGTCTACATAGTCGAGGGCCATCCTACACTGCGCTTTCCTACGCGTGGTTGCCAATCCAGGACTTTACTGCCCGAAGGGCCATCCGGCTAGCCAATGTATTATGTGTTATGTATTAAATTAACTATATATAATGTCTGGCTGTTTCTTCGTACAACTCATTAGTACTGCAATACAGCGAGGAATTGCTAGCATCTTCGGTACCATGCTGCGGAGGCCGTTTTTGAGGGTTCGGATTAGGGGATATCTTATTCCCAACCATGCAGACGCAAAAAGGAGGGCTTATGAGTTTTTCTTCTCCGTGGTCGAAATTGCAGGTACTGACTGGTATTATATAATTACTAGAAGGTGCCCGCAACTTCGTTCGCGGAGGCTAAAAAAACATAACCCCGCATTTTTTCTTTAGCGTAGTCGGGTAAAAAGTATTCTATAACCATATGGATGCCCAGCTACCCGTGTACCAAAAATAGTTGAAATCCGTTTAGCCGATTTGGCGTGATGAGTGTCCTCCAAATAGTCCGTTACAATATATTTTCTAATATCTTCAAAATATAGACATTTCATTTTTACAACTTTGTAATAGTATAGAAGTAATTAAGGGTAAAGTGAAGTATCGTTGAGATTTTGCTGTGAAAATTAACTCGGGAAAAGGCAGATTTGAATTGCAGATATGTTTAATATTTGGTAGCGAGATCTCAGGAAATATCTCTAACTAAGTGGTCCATAGTTACTGTAAATTAAATCGTACTGAAGCGGCTATAGAGTCATAGTTATTGCAGTCTTTTGTTGCACTTGTTCCCTTATTCTAAGTTAGGTGAGATGTCTTCTTCAGTGGCGATCACACGCTAACTTATTTCAAGGAACTTGGCTTAATTCGGCTATTGTATTCGCGAAATTAGGTGCCAGCGGCGAAGGCTGCACTGACGGATACGTTACTGCTATAATATAATCCTTAGGCACATAAAAAAAAGTAGTAAAACACGCTTTACAAGACTTTTCTAACAAATCAAAACACAGCTATGATACGATGTTCCATCATGAAGGTCCAGTTCATATCTTCTGGCTCATTGTCATCAGAACTACATACAGCTGCCAATTTCCATGACGCTACGATCCTTGCAAGATGGTTAAATTAGTTACCTTAGATTCCATTACATGGTTACATACAGTTCGACCTAATAAAAGCGTGTTAAAAAAAAACAACTTTTCCTTTTATAGATCTGGCCCTTAAAAATTACATAACCCTAGTGTGCAAGAGTTATTGTATTGTAGTGTCCGGTAGCTTGTTAAAACTGACTTAAAAACTGGCCAAGTGCGAGACGGACTCGCGCACCGAGAGTTCCTTACATAAAATACGCTACAAACGGCCGTATCTATAAAAAGTCAGTGTTAATCTGTACTCCTAAGCAAAATGTACTCGGTGTTGGAACATTTTATATTGGGTACTGACATAGACAGACAGACATAAAATTATACTGTTTTGAGTATTTTTTGTTATGACGGCAACAGAAATGAATCATCTGTGAAAATGTCCACTGTCTAGCTATCATCATGAAATACAGCCTGGTGATAGACACACAGAGACGGACAGCGAAGTCTTAGTTATAGGGTCCCGTTTTACCCTTTGGATTCGGAACCCTAAAAATAAGGATTGCTGGCCCCACCACTATATGGGTCGCATATCCAGGAAGAGAGAGATAAAATCAATCTGCAAGGAGAAGAAACTAGATCAAAATGTTGAATATTTCTTGCGGATTTATTGAAATCGGTCGTTACAAATTTCACCGTCTGCCAGTGAGTGGTTGCATGTGCTTGAAATCCGGTATGTACATTAAGTGTAATTGAAACACGTGCCGTTTTCGTTCATGTTCAAAAAAGTACGTGTTTCAGTTTCCCTTACTATACAATTACGACACAAATTTTCTTTCACAAAGACTGTAGAGGAGAGCGGGGTTAAAAGTGCCGGGGGTAAATTGTTCCGATGAGAATAGAAATGCAACTTAAAAACGGAGCAATTCGTATGATGTTTGTCGCGAAACGTTATGACACTATGCCGAGAGATGTAGATGCTATAATGGAAGCAACTAAAACGACTAGGAGTCTTCCATTATAGTAGAAAAATAGTTATGGAATAAAAATAAAAATCGACGGAACAACTAACGCCACGGAATAATATATTTTTGCCTGTGATTTTTTGTTAACTGTTAGTACACAATCAATAATAACATATTTTGACGAACTAAAAAATACTCTTTTGGCGATTGTGAACTGAGAATTATTTTTTGAAGGATACGTTTGTATTTAAAACAACGAAACAACGAGCCCCATAGCGGGGTTAGTTGTTCCGTTCCGATCGAACTTATCAAAATTGTATGGTACAAAAACTGTTTAAAGATGCACAAAACAATATCTTTTTTCAGAAACGTCAATAATCAATCTTTAAATATGTGCCCCACATTATTTTCATAGCTCATTGCAATTTGTCATTTTATGAAAATCGACACGTTTAGCCCCACTCTTCTCTACACATAAAATCTTGTTTCATAAGAAAGACCGCTGTTTTATTTTCAGATCACTGCAACGTTAAGATTGGGAGAAGGATCAATCTAAACACTGGATATTTCGTGGGATCACATCTCTATTCACGGCATTCTTTTCTGTGTGAGAAAATATAGCGAAAATGCAAGTAATCCTATATATTGAAATAAAACAATTTAACGGATTATATCGCGTATATTATCTCATTTTAGTTCCCGACGTTTCGGAAGCTTTCCAGCTTTCCATGGTCACGGGTGGACTAAAATGAATGAATGACGTCGGGAACTAATATGAGATAATATACGCGATATAATCCGTTAAATTGTTTTATTTCAATGAGTAATAATCGCGGAAATAGAAGCTAAATCCTATATATATTCATATATATTTTCTATGAGGATATTCGTAGAAGAGCCAAGGTCGTCGACATAACTCAAATAGTTGCTACACTTAAGTGGCAGTGGGTGGAGCACATTGCTCGTAGAACCGATGGCGCTGGGGCAGAAAGGTTCTCGAGTGACGACCGCGTACAAGACGACGCAGCATAGCAAGGCCCCCAACGAGATCGAACAATGATCTGGTGAAGATCGCGAGTAACCGTTGTGCAATCGGTAGTTGTGGAGATCTTTGAGGGAGGCCTTCGTCCAGCAGTGGACGACCTTGGGTTGATTATGATGATGATGACGATGATAATATATATATTTTTACAAAGGATTTCTAGACGTAGGTAAGGTTTAAAGGCATATACTTCAATCATCAATGGTCCTATTAATAGAAACTAATATAAAATACAATTTATCTATACTATTATAAAGTTGTAAAAATGAAATGTCTGTACATTGAGGATATTTCAAAAATAATAATTGTTACGGACTGTTTGATAGTACATTTCTTTTAAATGTTTGTATGTGTCGTTGTGGCTTCATCAGGCCAGAACGGTGAAACGAATTTGAAATATTTGCACGCCTGTATGCAGGTAGAGTACATGAACAATGTTTATATTATATACGACCTAATGTGAAATACTGTATTCAAGCAAATAAATTATTCTGATTCTGAACAATTTTTGGTACATAGATAGCTGGGCATCCATAGGTAGTTATAGGATACTTTTAACTTGACTACGCTGAAGAAAAGTGAGGGTTCTAATTTTCTACTCTATACTATATACAAATCATAAACAAGTCATGAGAGATTAGATATCAGATTATTTTTTTTGGCATAATAAAATTATTATGTGTGATATGTTTATTATAAACAAAAGCCAAAATGTTTGTTATTTATGTATTTTCCTTGAAACATTCCTTAGTGTATAAAAACTGTTTTATCCAAGAGCTACATTTTTAACACTTTCACTGCCAGGAGCCCGCTAGATGGGCGCTCTCGTAGCAAGTTTGAGCTACATACGCATTTTTCTTTGTTATCGGCTACGCGCGTAGCGCTACGAAAATCTTGGCAGTGAAAGTGTAAACGATGTGTGTCGTGGCCCATGCATTGTAGCAAGTAAACGAATATATTACAGTACGAATACTTTGAATTAACCACTGACATATGCTTTTATACCATTGGATATTCGATTTTAACACTAATGTAAAAGAGTTTATATTACTTACACACTGTCTAAACGTCGTTTGTTTGTAATAGAAACTCTTTTGTATTAGTGTTAAAGTCGAATATCTAATGGTATAAAAGCATATGTCAGTGGTAAACTCAAAGTAATCGTACTGTAGTTTCCCTTTAGTAACCGATTTTTAGTAAGCAAAATCAATTTTGAAAAAAAATATTACACATGTAAGGCCGAGCAAACCATTACTATTAGAGAACTTAGATTTTTACTTTTAAGGCGTATAATTCCTATATAGAGTTTCAAAAATGTATCGTTGACGAAAAGATAAAAGTTATTCGTGGATAATACTGTTGGCTATGCATATTGTAACACATATAAGTATCTTTAATTTTCATATAAATTGTTTGATTGTTTGTTGCTATCCCTAAAATTAATTAAATTAAAAAATAAAGAACCGCTTTTACTTACTGAGGGACTACTAATGTCGAATAGATTTTATCGACATCTATTCGACACATACAAAATAGATACTACAATAATCACCGACGTTTTATTGATATTATCTATTCATTGGCTCATAATAGTGCCACGAATCTAAAACACACACAAATCTAATCTAATCCCAGTACAAGATTTCTAAAATAAACATTGTACTTTTACTTTGGCTACACAGTGTCACTGTCATAAAAATATCGTAAAGTGTCGCGTGCACCTGTTGCGACAATGTCAGTTTATGAAGGTTCTCGACACGAATTCATGACTGCGAGTACAGGGGTAGTAAAAAAACTTTCCTCCTGTAATGTGGGAATAAAAAGGATACATTGTTTATAGTTACCTTCTATGCAGAGGCAGTACTGTCAGTGTTTTGTAACTAACACATTCGCGACCTGTAACCTGTAACCCGCTAGGTGGGCGCTTTGCTCATAGTTACTTTTTTTTTTTCACTACATACGCATTATCCTATGTAATCGGCTACGCGTGTAGCCCTACAAAAAATTCGGTCATGAATGCGCTAAGTTAACTCGGTCACAGCCAGGAACTCGCTAGGTGGACGCTCTACTTGTAGCAAGTATTGGCTACATTCGCATTTTCTTATGTTATCGGCTACGCGCGTAGTGCTACGAAAACCTTTGTCATGAATGTGTTAACTCGTTCACAACCGGGAACACGCTAGGTGGGCGCTCGGCTCGTAGGAAGTATTCGCTACATACGCATTTGCCTATGTTATCTGCTACGTGCGTCACGCTACAAAAGTGTTGGTCGTGAAAGCGTTAAGGTTTTCTTTACAAAATAATCAATCAAATCTTGTGCCACGTGAGTCTTTGTTGCGCAAAAAATATTTTCTATCTTTCTTTACTATTCACTTGAGAGTCAGTTATCCTATTCAATTCGTTGTCCGTAGCATTTTACCGCTTTGTAGTGCAAACTCCACGTAGACCCATGAGGCATATGTGTCGTCATGGGCCGCAAAAGGCTACAGCAGTTACTTGGGTAATAGGGACTTAACTTTAGACATTTACCTTATAGAGATGACAAGCCACGTCATGACCAAACAAATTTTTCGAGCATTTTTAGCGGGGGGTGAGGTGAACATGGTACAACAGACGACGAAAACACACCTATATTTACAAAAGCACACAATTCTGAAAAATCACCTACAAATAAAAAAACATCCACACACTGACAAAAGGCTATTTGACATTTTTTTTATGGTATGTTATACAACGACGTCTTAAAATAGAATTATTGGTGAAAAACTACTCCAATATCATAAAAGCTCCCTGAGGTACAACGACGTTAAAAGCACATTTTTGGACTTTCCCAAAAAACGCTTCATATTAAAGCCTACAAGCATATCACACGTTGGTATTTTGAATAGGGAAAATAAGAAGTTTTTTCTGCATCTATGCTACAACTTGCGTTTATCAAAACGGTTTCATAACTTAACAAAACATTTTATGGATTATTGAATGGTATAATTAGTTATTAATATTTTTATACTTAAAAAAATTACTTTCCCACCCAACTTTAAAGACTCATAAAACAAGCTACACGTAAGTTATCAAACTCAAAAATTTAAACGTAGTTGTTTATTTTGCTTGTTTTATCAGGATCTTATATATTTTTTTAATTTTTCTTCAACTGTCAAATTCCCTATTTACCGCATAAACTAACCAAAGATTTAGCGATTACTTTGGCAGAGGGGAACGTATTCGTATGGGACCGCGAACTGGCTGGACGGGTGCACTGCTCGTAGCAAGTTTTCGCTCCATACGGTTATTCCATGTTATTGGCTACGAGCGTAGTGCTACGAAAATGTCGCCTGCGAAAGCTTTCACGACTGTGAAGCCGCTAGGCGGGCGCTTTGCTTCAAAAAATTTTCGCTACATACGCATTTTCCCATGTTATCAGCTACGCACGTACCGCTTTGAAAATGTTGGCCGAATGCGTTAAATGTTCTAAGAACTTCTAAGAATAAGTATGATTACAAAATGTAAAGAATTAGTACGTCATGTGGGTAGATTAAAAAATAATATTAGAGACGTACTTTTTTTTAATCGTAATCGTGACGTCACGCCTAGATACAGTTTATATGTACTTTTTTATGACGTCAAGAGCCCTAAACTTGAATCCAATTTATCTGAATATACAATTTTGCGACTCACAGGACAAAAAGAATCTCTGGGTGATTTCTTTGTGACTTGTATTTTGTACAAAGGCCAAATTTATACTATTGTATGTGACCGACTTTAAGAACTTTGCGAGCGTGGTGTGAAACATCTGTTAGCCATATGTTGCCACTGGCAGCGTCGTTTTCCTAAACTAAAATACAAATTTAATATTGTTTGTTGTACAACAAGAAGTTAGAGCGAAAAGTTGATTTTAAAATGCTGCAAGTGTGGCAGACGCTCTGTTAAAATAACGTTTTAACAAAAGCGTGAAATAAAATTTTAAAATTCCGTTTAGTATCAAGCTAATAATATTACTTAACCTGGTGTCAAACAAACAAGCATGTTATATTCTCAATGTTATTTGGTACCGTATAGTTATTACTAAATGGTAAATTTACCGGAAAATCCCGGGAAAAACTCTTAGAGAGGACGGTAATTGGCGGCAAAAACTTGGAAAAACTAAATCTGCAAGACTCCGATGGCTCGGGCGCGTGGTCCGAATGGGTGACGATCGTGTAGTCCGGAGTGTGTACTCGGGTCGTCTATCGGGTCGAAGACCTGTTGGGCGTCCTAAGTACCGATGGGGCGACGAGGTCTAGAGGGACCATATTGAGCTCCAGACAGGGAAGCTTGGTGGTCTTTGGTGTCGGCCAAGTTCCACCTGGGGTCATTGCGCCACAGCGGGAGAAAGTATCACTAAAAGGTGAATTTTGGTTCTGACGCATATATTATTAATAATAATAAGTACTCTTTATTGTACACCAAAAGAAAATAACATCAGTCACTTAAATCTAAACCAGTATGAGAAATGGCGCAGAACAGATGGTCTTATTGCTAAAAAGCGATCTCTTCCAGACAACCTTAAGGTAGTAGAGATGGCGCAAAGTAAACAACCAATGAGTAAGTAAGTAGTGCACATGAAGATGAGACAAATCATAAATTAAAGCCAGAAAGAAAGAAACGAAAGAGAAATGAACATACAAAGATACATACGATACATACAAAGATACTAGATACTAATAAATAAATATAAAATACAAATAAACATATACACTAATATACATATACCTACACAAATACATACATATAACCAAAACTTTACTGAACTACACAATATCGACATCTCAGTTTAAGGGAGCGATAGATATAGTGTTACCGTTAACATATTATATTTCTAAAATACCTTAGTTATGGGTCTACTTAGTTATACATCTTATGTCTTTGTTTGTCTGACTCAAGTTAAGAATTTAAGCTGGATATTAAACTGAAAAGTAAAATGTTATGTCACGTTCTTTAGTAAATTTTTCGTCGGTTTAATATTTGTTAAAACGTTTTTACAGCAATTTCATGGGTTTGTTTTTATGCAAGGCGCATCGCCCCCCACACCTCCTGTCTCTCAGTGCTCCAAGTGTCTTACTTAGTGTAGTGTCATTAGGTTTCTTTTAACACATCCACGACCGCGAGTCCACCCGGCGGGCGGTCTGCTCGTAGTAAGTTTTCGCTTCATACGGTTTTTCCCATGTTGTGATGTTGCCGAAAGTGTTAACACTTTCGCAACCGACATTATCGTAGCGCTACGCTCGAAGCCAATAACATAGGAAAAATCATATGCAGCGAAAACTTGCTACGACCAGAGCGCCCGCCGCGCGGGCTTGCGGTCGTGAATGTGTTAATATGGGAGGCTCCGCCCTCCGAACTCTCCAATTTCATGGTTCTTAAAATGTTATTTTGAAATGTATTAATCCTCCAATAGGTTACAAAGTAACTATAGAATCTCTGTTTTTCTTGGCCAGGTTATGGTATATTATTACCGGTGCCTAATGTCATATATATGTCAGTTCCACAGGTCAGCAAAAGAACATACTCGTACGTGGCAAAACACCTTAGCTGTGAAAAAATTTCATGTTGTCTTCGAAAATATGCTAGGAAATAGGGCCACGATCAGCGAAAACTAAGATAACACTGTATTCTTTTGATACTAAATTGAAACGTAGGTAATTGGAAAATACGCTGACTTTGCCCTGAAAATATAATCCAGAATATAGGTGAGCAGCAAAACTGCGGGGATAAAATTTAGACCCTAGCGCTGCGAAATTATGATCGAAATTTATCCACACAATTTTGCTGCCCATTGTCAATACCATTACAGTGTGGTAAAGGGTTAGTTAGGTTCAGCGAAAATTATTAAGTTGGTACATATTTTGATACGAACTCGTAATTGAAATATAGGAATAGGTAAATATAATAACTTTATACTGAAAATATACCCCAAAAGTACACAGGGTTACTTAATGTTGGTGCTAGTAACGATAAAATTGTCTTAACAAGACATGAAAAGTTTAGATTGATATTCGCATTCCTCATATATATTAGGAATAATAGATAGATACTTTATTGGCTTGTCAGTTCAATATGCCAGATCAGTTTGTTTCCCATAATCATTGCAAGTCATAATGAACCGTTAGTCATACAATTATTTGTCTCAATTCTGAAACCGTACAATTTTCAGGATCTTTGAAAAGGTAACCCAACTAACAAAAATAAGTTGTATAAGTGTTCTACAAACGTTTTTGATAAAACTTAATGGTATGCAATTTAAGTCATACAAACGTTTATAAAATGCGATTTTGGCGCATTTTTTAAGATTAAATCATCGTACAGTGATCACACAATGGTCATAAGCAAGCACATTTAGTCACACGGCTGTCATAAAATAGAAATGAAACAACTATTTCGTCAGAAAAGTATCGTAAGTTCTTGCTTTCTAAGAGCAATTAGTTCTACAGTTATCATAACGCAGACGTTTGTTTGCTAGTGCAGTACGTATTACAACAGTAACTCTTACATTTTAATATGTCTTTACCGTTTTAAGTAACAGACTCGACGATCAGATCTACAAGTGTGAAAAATCTAAAATCAGATACCATTATGAAATGCGAACATTACTTTATCGATCAATTTGCAAGGTTTTTGAGTACAGTTTTAAAGCCCCCTTTAAATATAGTTGATTTCATTATATTTTAATAAATTAAAATAATTTAGGTGTTTGTCTCTGTGTAAATATGACTTATTATAATATTTTCTTCTGTTTCCGCGATTATTACTCATTGAAATAAAACAATTTAACAGATTATATCGCGTATATTATCTCATTTTAGTTCCCGACGTTTCGGAAGCTTTCCAGCTTTCCATGGTCACGGGAGGACTGAGAAAAGATGTATTTTCCTCTGTCAAAGTTACAACTTGTGCAAACGACCCATTTTTTGAAAAAACACAAATAAAGGTGTACATACATGCCAGATTGGCCTAAGCTGTAAAGACAGTTACACATGTGCCAGAAGGGCTTAATTATTTTATCGTAATAATTTACCAAGCAGCATTTCACAAATGAGGCGTACTGAGGAGAAAAGAAACGCTGCAAAGAAAAACTCCCAGACTACCTCATTACTAATTATAATATTTAAAAAACAGAGACTATTAAACTACTTTTAAACAGATAAGATATTTTACACCGTTCGGAAATTAAGGTTTTGCAGTCCTGTGTCTCGCTTGTTCCTTGATGAGATGTATTACAGGATCCCAAGCTGGTGGTAGTGACAATCCATCTTCTCTATTGAAATTAGGATGCTTTTTTATCTCAATAGCCTCGCGTAGCATCCTGGGAAAATATCTTTTTTCTTTGGCAAGGATAGAAGGTTTATCAAACTTGATTGTCGCCGATATTTCCATAGAAGACTTCGAGGAGAGAGCGCTTTCATTGGCACCTGTCAAGCCGAGGATTTTTAAAAGATACGTAGATGATACCTTTACTATTTTACCTAGATCTAGTGTTTCAGGTTTCTTAGACCATCTGAACTCCATGCATAGTAAAATTAAATTCACTATGGAAAATCAAAATTCACTTGCATTCTTAGATGTGCTAGTAATTAGAGGTCCTAAAAATGACATAGGTCATACTGTATATAGGAAACCTACGCATACAGATAGGTATTTGAATGGCAAATCTCACCACAATCCCTGTCAACTTGCTACAGTGGGTACATCTTTGTTTCAGAGAGCCAGGGGTATCTGCGACAATCAACATCTGACTGCTGAGTTACAGAATGTCAAACGTGCGCTTCGAGCCAACGAGCTCCAGATACCACGTTCCAAGCAGAATCCCAGTATGAAGAAACCAACAGTCGAGCGTAAACCTGCCGTATTACCATAAGTGAAAGGGGTCACAGACAAGATCGGAAACATCTTGAAGCGTGCTTCTATAAAAACATATTTCAAGCCGTTGAAGAAGGTGTCTCAATACCTTAGACCCGTGAAGAGTAGCACCCCTTTGCAGAGTGCAGGCATTTATAAGCTGGACTGCGAGTGAGGTCTTTCATACATTAGTCAAACGAAACACAGTGTATCAACCCGGGTGAAGGAGCACATAGCAGATGTCAAGCACCGTCGGTGTAATAGGTCTGCAGTCTGTGAACATGTCATTGACAAACCAAACCACTCAATTAAGTTTGATAAACCTTCTATCCTTGCCAAAGAAAAAAGATATTATCCCAGGATGCTACGCAAGGCTATTGAGATTAAAAAGCATCCTAATTTCAATAGAGAAGATGGATTGTCACTACCACCAAGGAACAAGCGAGACACAGGACTGCAAAACCTTAATTTCCGAACGGTGTAAAATATCTTATCTGTTTAAAAGTAGTTTAATAGTCTCTGTTTTATATAATTAGTAATGAGGTAGCCTGGGAGTTTTTCTTTGCACCGTTTCTTTTCTCCTCAGTAGGCCTCATTTGTGAAATGCTGCTTGGTAAATTATTAGAATAAAATAATTAAGCCCTTCTGGCACATGTGTAACTGTCTTTACAGCTTAGGCCCATCTGGCATGTATGTACACCTTTATTTGTGTTTTTTCTAAAAATGGGTAGTTTGCACAAATTGTAACTTTGACAGAGGAAAATACATTTTTTCTCAGTCCACCCGTGACCATGGAGAGATGGAAAGCTTCCGAAACTTCGGGAACTAAAATGAGATAATATACGCCATATAATCCGTTAAATTGTTTTATTTCAATGACTTATTATACTTAAAAACGCTGCCTTATGACTTAGAATAAGTCTTAGCCGACGCCATAACTAAATTTTCTCGTTTTTATCATAAGACGGTTGTGTATATGACTGTTGTATGGCATTTTAACACTATAAAAGTCGTAAAAAAATTAAATTATGATTAGTCGTACAGTAGTAACTCTAAAAGCTTTTCTATGATCAAACTGCTGTAAAATGTCATATTAAAGTTGTAAAACCGGTTAAAAAGTCACGGCTAAACCTTTTGTACGACAACGATTAATTTGCTTTATTACTATGTCATACAAACGTTTGTACAACTGCGTTTTATAATCATATTGGATTTAAACTAAAATGCAGTATAAATGACACTTGTATAACGTCACGTTTTAAAACTTACTTATTTACGACGTATCTACGATGAAATAGTCATATAATAGTAAGATTTTATAACCATTTTGTTAGTTGGTAATTCAGTAGAGCCAATTAGGTCAGGTTAGGTTCGTATTGTAATAATTCTGAAAAGTTAACTGTTTCGTAGAAAAACGCGATTAAAAGTAACGACATAGACAAACATTAAATTACGAATTTAAATTTTATGGCAGTCAATATAGACACTAATATGTCCAAGTTCATATTGCCTCTATTAGATGTCATCTTTAAACTTACTCCTTAGTAATAGAGATAAAAAAGTGTGTCAAACATTGGTATGTTTACCTTACCTGCCTACGTACCTTTGTGTAGCGATTTTTCGAGGTTGATAGAAAGCGAGCTACTCTTATATTTTACTTTGAAATTTCCACGGAATTCTTAAGAAGTAAATCGCCTTTGCTGTTTAAAATCTTTTGCTATTTCCTTCTCTTTTCGAGTTCATGAGAATTTTCTTCCGCTGTAAACCCGCTTAGTTAACTATATTCAAACTTTATAGAAAAGTTAGGAAGTAGACCTAAGTACAAGACTACAAAGTTGTAATGGAAAATATAATTTCGAAATGTCTAAATTCATTTTGCCAAAATTCTTCACATCAAAACTGGAAATTGATTGATTAATTTGAAGCTTTTATTTGTAAATGTTAAATGTAGTAAAGATTGAGTAATAAAAGTAATAAAGATTTAAATAGAACATGAAAAGATTAGTTACCTGTTCAGTTTTAAAGTTAAATGGCTGCTTTTGTCAAGGTTTTCAATCCAAGGCACGGTTTTATGTTAAAAATACTAAAACAATGATTTGATTAACGCCGATTTATGTCACCCGTTCAAGATGGATGACAAGAATCCTAGTTAATACTTACAAATTGGTATCGATTTCTGCATTCGAACAACAGTTTGGGACTTACTCTTACTTACCATTTCCATTTTTTTATGTTTTAGGGGCAAAGGAGAAAACGGATCGCCTGATGGTAAACGATCACCGTCGCCCATAGACTCCTGAAACACCAGAGGAGTCACAAGTGCATTACAGGCCATTCAGGTAAGTACGCTATTCTCTTGAAGGTTTGAGGTCGCATCGGTCCGGAAATACTGCTGGCGATAATTTATTCAACAGTTCTGTCGCACAGTTGAGGACTGCCAACCATCTAAGTGGTTGGGATGGAAATATTGTCGCATGGGGTTGCGAAAAGATGCAGTAGGGATCAATCCGAACAATTCCTCGGAGCACTCCCCGTTGTATTAGCGAGAAAAAATGCAGAGCAAGGCTCCATACGAAGTGCCAAGCCTACCATCTTCAATATTGCGAGCTTATTCAGTTTAATAAGAACGATATTCCATAATGGTTACTTCGAATAACGCACATCGCTGAAGTAGGCTTGTACTCGTGATATCTCTAACAAATGTAATTTGCTCCATATAGTTGGCCCCCATTTACTTAGTCCTAATAAGGGTTGAAATAACTTGATAAAAGTGATTGTTTTAGAAGTGCTCATCGCAATAGGCACGTAGCTGTTAAACAAGCAGACTTGAATACAAAAACAGTCACATACAAATTCACGTTCATTACATATGCTAATGCGGCGTGGGAAAAGAGAACTTTCCAAATTACATCTATAGACTAAAAATATGTTTGTTAGAAGAACTTAGTTAGGTGCATTGATATAAACGGAAAGGATACGGCCCTTGAGCTCTTTTTAGGGAACCGTACTCGCACCAAAGTCTAACAAACAAAGCATTAAAATCATCATAAAGAGTTGAACAACACAACAAAACGGGGCTTGATCGCGTATAAATTTGATTTATTTAATTACCTTTCGTTGGTAATTCTACGACATTTCGGAGGTCGCGTTACATCCCTGGTCTCGAAGGAACTCGAGAGGCAAGTACCAACATTTTCTAGCAGCGCGATATTTTTGATCTCTCCGCGCTTGGTGATGATTATTAGGTTGAACACTAAGGTCGTCACTAGACCTAGACAGACTTTATACGCGATTAAGCCCCGTTTTGTTGTGCTGTAATAAAGAGTGAAGATCGTGTTATATTAAATCAAAGTTAAACCGTTGTTGATGTATCTGATGAAGCCCTATCCAGCCCCCTTCTTAATTTCCCTATATGATATAACGTCAACCTTCTCTTTTAAATGTTTTTAACTTCCAAAAAAAAGTACCGATTACTCATAGACTATTTGACCGATTTCAATTTTATTTTTGGTTTTATAGAAGGTACTTTCAAGTTGGTCCCATTTAATTTTGGTGAAGATCTGATGATGGAATCCACGAGGAATTGAAGGAACTCCTCAAATATTGTAGGCAAGCATATAGCGATTTTGGTATCATAAGAAACATAATAAGCATTTGCATTTAGAAAGTGTAAATTGGTGAAGTGGAACTGATGCAGAAGACCACAGAATGCCATTGGAACTCCTCAATGATAAATGATTTACAGGTGGCGACAAAATATCTTGATTAATTTAGCTAAGCAACTTCATAGTCACAAATTTAAGTGTTCTTGATGAGAATGGTACCATCGAATTGATTTGATGATGGAGCCGGAAGGTAGGCACCAGATCTATGTAATAAAATAATGTATCCTAGCCGTGTTTGGGCTTGTTCGAATCGTCACGAGATACACTTTTAAGTAACGATTAACTAAAAAGTGTAAAATAAATAAACTTTTTAACAAAAACATAAAACCGACTCCAAAAAAACTAAAAAGTAAAAAAATAACGCCATAATTCAGTTTCTTCAAATTACTTACAAGTAACCGTTTGTATACTCGCGTTATTTTTTTACTTTTTAGTTTTTTTGGAGTCGGTTTTATGTTTTTGTTAAAAAGTTTATTTATTTTACACTTTTTAGTTAATCGTTACTTAAAAGTGTATCTCATGACGATTCGAACAAGCCCAAACACGGCTATGATAAGATGTTCCATCATGAAGTTCGAGTTCATATGTTCCGGCTCCATCACCAGATCAGTTCGACAGTACCATATTATTGTACTGTCATCAGAACTATATACAGCTGCCAATTTTCACGAGGCTACGATCCTTGGAAGATGGTTAAATTAGTTACCTTAGATTCCATTACATAGTTAGTTACATACAGGTAATAAAAGCGTGTTAATTTTGTCATATCATATTGTTTTATAATCGCAATACCTCTCTCTTAGCGTGGTCGAGGACTGAATCAAACGGTCGGTTTTTAAGTAGACATGTCCTTACAAGTAAATATTCAGGTCCATGTTTAACATCTGTTTTGTATGCAGCGGCTGTCAAGCATGCGACGTATGTGGAATCAATAACTTTTATGAAATTTGTAACAAAATGAGCCATTGTGAATAAAATATATAAAAAACCGGCCAAGTGCGAGTCGTGCACAGAGGGTTCTGTAAAAATATATGCTACAAACGGCCGTATCTATTAAAATCCAGGGTTAGCAGAGCCTTACTCCTAAGCAAAATGTACTCGGTGTTCGATCATTCTATATTGGTATTTGATATAGACAGACAGACATAAAACTATACTGTTTTTAGTTTTATTTTTATGACATAGGAGGCAAACAAGCACCGTCGCCCATATACACTTGCATCACCAAAGGAGTCACAAGTGCGTTGCCAGCCTTTCAGGTGGCAGTACACTCTTTTCTTGAAGGCTTGAAGATCGCATCGGCCCGGAAATACTGCAGGTGGCAATTTATTCCACAGTTCAGTCGTGCGAGGCAGAAAATTAGAAAAACGCACAGTTGTGGACTGCCAATCATCTAAGTGGTGAGGGTGGAAATATGGTCGCGTAGGACGATGGCGGAAGGATGCAGCTGGGATCAACCCGAACAATTCCTCGTACACTCCCCGCTATACAAGCGATAGAAAATGCAGAGCGAGGCTACATTTCCACGCAGTGCCAAGGAGTTAGGCCGATGTAAGATGCGCTGGCAACCGACGATATGAGTCGCTCTCCGTTGAATGCGGTCTAGAGGGTGAAGCTGGTACTGGGGAGCTTGTTACGGCTCTCGATGACGTTACCTCGAGAGATATGGCAGAAGTAGGCATTACCCGTGCTATCATTCGACAGTGAATGCCACAAATTTGTAGCATATCGTTGATATGCAGAAGGAACAGCGTGGGCAATAGCACACAGCCTTGAGGGGCACCAGCATTCACAGAAATGGATTCAGAGCACGCACCGCATACATTTTGCATTTTGGATGTTACAAACTAATTGATATTGACTGTACAGAGTTTGATACAAATAATTATTAATTTTGATTCACGAGATCAAATAACTTGTTTTGGAGCAAATTCGAACATAATTTAGATAACACAAACTGAAATCTTCAATTCAATACTAATTATACTAAATTGTACAATTGCTATTGCTCAATAATTGAAAGTAACGTTGACAGCCTTTGACAAGGAAATGTTTTATTGAAATGTTTCTAGAAACGGCATTTAGATGGGAAGTAAGAGCGCTTCAGTCAGGCAGAAGAATAATCTTTTTCAGCCTACAATCTTATTTATTAGATTGTATTGCCACTTTATACAGGGTGTTTATGTAAACTGTTTACACATCAAAACATTTGGATCGCAAATGTTATACCTTTTTTTACCGACTCCGTCAAACAAAGGGTTATGTTTTCCAAATGTATGTATACCATGTATCTATTTCTTAAACTTTAAAACGGCTTTTTGTTGGATTGACATTGGCTGACGGAGTGACTATAGATAAGAACAGGATAGTAATGTGATGAGAGTACATTTATATTCATGTTTTGCAGCTACTATCCATGTGTCTCACTGCCAATTGGAAGCCTCACACTATCAGTCTATGAGCCATGAATATTCACTGCTCAACATAGGCTTCTCCTAGAGGTCGCCACAGAGTGCGATCCTGCGAAGACTCCCCGCGACCCTGTTAAGTACAAGGTCACCCGTCTACCTAGTCGGAGTCCCACGCTGTGCTTTCCTAAGCGTGGTCGCCACTCTAGGACTTTACTGCCCCAACGGCCATCCGTTCTCCGGGCTACATGGCCCGCCCATTGCCTGGTCAACCATACAATCAATCACTTCAATCCTGCGAGCTATGTCGTTTACTTTGCTTCTTCTGCAGATATCCGCATTTCTGATTCTATCACTTATATAAACTGCAAACTTTTTCTATTGGACGACTCTGTTGCGTTTGCGTTGCGTGACTGTGAGCCGCCTTATGAGTCGCCATATGAATAACTATATCTCAGTTTCGTAGTTCATCATTATAACTAGCAATACGCACTGTTCATAGACCGTTGTTTTCAAGCACTGGGGCATATTCAACTAAGTCACATATTACATGCGATTGCATTAAAATCGTATTATTTCGTTTTTGTCAAGAAATTTGTCGGGCTGATGAAGAATAAAGAAGAAAAAGATACGAAAGAGTTTCACAAGGCAATTCACATTGTCATATAATCATAGAAAAAAAACCGGCTAAGTGCGAGTTAGACTCGCGCACCGAGGGTTCCGTACAAAATATATGCTACAAACAGCCGTATCTATGAAAGTCCAGTGTTAGCAGAGCCCTACTCCTAAGCAAAATGTACGCGTTGTTCAATCATTTTATATTGGTTACAGTGCCTATGCATACAGACATAAAATTATACTATTTTTAGTGTTTGTTGTCCCGTTTTACCCTTGGGTACAGAACCCTAATAATGAAACAAATCGAATAAAACAAGTTTTTTTTAGTATTTTAACGTAATCGCCGTACTAAAAATTAAAACGCTTTAGTAAATTTGAAAATCAAATACTTTTAGATGTTTCTGTTATTTGCAATTCTGAGTGTAAAATAACTTTACTGGCGTATTATTTCTATCGTGGGAATCTCGCAGCGGTTATACTTGTGTCAAAATATTAAGTACCAGAAATGCAATCAACGTTTAGCACCTATTACCATTATTAATATGCACCATCATTATCATCATCATCATCATCATCATTTCAGCTATAGGACGTCCACTGCTGGACACAGGCCTCCTCAATCGATTTCCACATGGGCCGGATAGAGGCGACCCCCATCCAGCGAGGCCCCACAACCCAAAGCAGGTCATCCGCCCACCTTGCGTGTGTCCTTCCCTCGCTGCGCTTGCCGTTTATTCAATGCTCCTTAAATATCATTTGACAGTGTGTATAATTCGATCATGAACATAATAAAATAAACACGATAAATATCACAATTTTTGCACTACTTTAAAAACATCCTGTATTCCCATTGTATAGGTTTATTCACTGAGGGAACACAAATTGTTTACCTTGAAATAGTACATTTTCTAACATTTTATTGTCACCGCTTGAGCTGGAAGGATTTGTTACAGAGTTGAGTGTTTTTTTTGCGTTGGCTTAGAGAACTCCGTGAACACGAAAACTGAAAAACTTCCGAAACGTTGGGAACTCAAATGAGATAATATACGCGATAGAATCCGTTTAAACTGTTTTTCCCCTCCTTAGCTTAGAAAGCCGTTTTTTATCCTTTAAGACAAGTGTGTATAAACACATTATATCCACTAGTGGGGACAGTAATTTGACCTTGGAGCGTGTTTCAGTAGTTTTTGACAGATAACAAAACGTAAAACTCTCAAAATAATAGTTCGTTCGATATTAATTATCATCAAATAAATGCTATAAGAACTTAATAAAAATTGGTATTTATCTTTATTTCATGATTTTAAGTCATAAGCCTTAAAAGTCCATGAGAACATTTTGTTTTTTTTTTTATAATGATGTTGAATATAATTCTGAACGCATAAGTCTATGCAATTACAAAACGCATCGTCAGAAATGTCAACATCAACAAAAGTTTTAATTAATTTTTTTTTTGCTTTACATTGATGATGATTCGTATAAACCTGATGATGATTATAATGTGTACAAATAAAGACTTATTGTTTATGATCTGTTTTTTTTGCATGTTGCACTTTCCTCGCTGTAGTGAGGAAAAAATTTTTGTGTTATACACGGGTGCAAAGCTGTATTTTACTTCTCGTGTGTTGAAACACTCGCTACGCTCAGAATTCTATTTTAGAACCACTCGCTTTGCTCGTGGTTGAGCTATAGAATCCTTTCGCTTGCTCATGTTTCAATTCTACAATCGCGGGTAAAATACAAATGCACCCTTGTATAACAAATAACTATTATTTAAAAGTATGATTAATGTAATAACAACATTTTTTGCCAAAAATTCAAAATACTTTATCATATTTAAAACTAAAAACATACTAACAAAACAAAAGTAGCAACTACAAAGAGCACTTGGGATTTTCTTGAAGATGAAATATTATTTACTTAGTCTAGAGCGATCAAAGCGAATATTATTGCATTATAACGTAACATAAATATACGGTCTTTGAAGTTTCTGTAACATAATGGCCTATACCTACTACACGGGCGGTTCTCCCGCCGCGGAAATCCGCTCCAAAACCGCACTAGACACAAATTAAAATTAAAAATTAAAAAAAATTAAAAACCCTTCGACACTAAGAGCTGAATATCTTAGAGACGAGTGCTCCGATTTTCTTCAAACAAAGCTAAGAACACTTAAGATAAAATAATCTATGACACAAAAAAAAACCGCACTCAAATCGATCGATCCGTATGCGCGCTACGATGCCACAGACAGACACACAGATATACACATACACAGAGTCACAGACTCGTTAAACTTATAACACCCCTCTTTTTTGTCGGGGGTTAATAAGAATAAATATGTGTTGAGATAGACGCCACGTCTGGTTTAGTGGGTTGCACAACGACCAACGAAGCTGGCGGTTCTGGGTTCGAATCCCGGCCAGGGCAAGTGTTTGTGTGATGAGCACGAATGTATGTTCCTAGGTCTTGAATGTTTTCTATGTATGTAAGTATTATAATTTATCTATATATTATGTATATCGCCGCCTAGTACCCATAGTACAGGCTTTGCTTAGTTTGGGACAAGATCGATTTGAGTAAGATTGTCCCTGTGTTATTTATTGATATGTATATTTAGCACTTTGGATGCTACAGACTATTTATTGCTGACTGTACACGTAAACTCCGCAGAACATAAGGCTTCGAGTTTGACAAAAGAAATAGAAATTACATCAACAGGAGTAATGGGAACCGCACGTCCCACAAGTTCTGTCCACAAAACTGTTAAACAGAAGTACAGTTTCGGTTACATGTATGGAGCGCCCCCCTAGAAATATTATTTTTTATTATTTAATTATCAAACTAAGTAGCGGCTTATACAAGACACCTATACTCCAAATTTCATAAATATACAGCTTGTAGATTTGGAGCAAAATCCCTGTGAAATACGGACGGACGGACATGAAGGGTTCCATATTTGTCATTTTGGCTACGGAACCCTAAAAAGACAGCGATAAACCGCATCCCGGTCTTGAGCGTTTTTTCCGAGGCGGGGCAACCGCCAGTGTAGCCTAGCCTCGTTCTATTTATTTCTCAATAATAAACTCAAGGGTATAATTTAAATGTAAATAGATTATTACTTAGTTTCCAAAGGGTTTGTGTAATATTTTGTGCTTGTTGCTAATTTTCTACACTACAAATTAAACGTACAATTAATTCAATTTCAATAGGTATGATGACAAAATTTGTAAGTCCGTCATGTAGATGAATAAGAAATATTGGACACGTATTTTTTATTTTTTTACATAATTGAAAAATAAAGGAGATAACGTTGAGGCACATATTTTACGTTGGAGTGAACTTAAATGCGATTAACCTGACTATTTTTTTATTATTTTGAAAATGCAAAAAATTCGTGTCCAATATTTTTTGTTTATTTGACTGGCAGACTAATTAGAATTTTGATTTTCATAACCGTTTATTTTAAACATCACGAAATTTAATATTTAGTACTCTTATTAACATAACCTAGCTAGACTAAAGTATTTACTTCTAACAAATAAAATTTAGTCATATAATTTTCTTAGGACTGTAATATCCAAATACTAATAAACGAACACAATCTGTGAAGAGCTGCTTTCTAGTTTATGTCTTATTAATTTATTGAGGACTTCGTCATTCGACTTCGACACTCTGTCTGCCTGTCTGTCTGTTCGACTATTAGAGCGCCATATCTCAAAAGCTACTTACGCTATCTATTTGACATTGGGAATATATATACACATGGTCAACCTACATGTATTTCAAAGAAAATATTTTAAAAAATATGTATGTTTAAAAAAAAATGACGGATATGAAAGGTGGGGGGGGCAAACATTTAAAGTCTAGCTACTGGGTCAAGTAGGGTATCATACGAAAGGCAAGCCACCTGCACATTTTCGGTCGCGATATGATCCGTTATATTATTTTATTTCAATGAGTAATAATCGCGGAAACAGAAGAAAATATTAAATTTTAATTGTCATATTGAATAATGAATATTTATTGTGCGACAGATTTAGGTTAACATCTTTTACAACATTTTGCAGTTACTGATACAAGCGTTGGATCAGCCAAATCCTACCTTTTCAGGTATACATATATTACATGATTAGAATTTTAATTTATAAATAATATGTCAACCAGATACACAACATTTACATTACAAAATAATACACTACGAGATATCTACAAAATATTATTTCAATTTATACTTAATTAACATATCAAACAATACAATAAGAGTCCGAAAAATATTCATTTAGAGAGTAATAACATTTGTCCACTAGCCATTGCTTAATGGATTCTTTAAATTGATTAAAACAAATATTCTTGAACATGTCGGGTAATTTGTTATAAATCTCTATGCACATCATATGTGAATTTTTGGCTATGATGTTTAACTTAGCAGGTGGTTTATACAGTTTATGCATATATTGAGACCTAATTTCACGAGGAACTGTGGCCTGCTTTAGTTTGAACATAGCTTTATGCTTTTGCACAAACCCACAAGTTTCATATATATAAAGACATGTCGAGGTTAAGATATTATTATTATTTTTTATATGGGCGGCATGAGTCAGTTCGTCGTAATCCAAAAATTGCCCTTATACAGCATTTCTGAATTAAAAATAGCTTGTCTGTCTCTGTAGAATTGCCCCACATTACAATACCGTAACGAAGAGAAGAAGCAATATACCCATTGTATGCAGTTATACCTGCCTCTATGTAAATCTATTTATCTTAGCACAAGGGCATGGATACGTTCCTTCCAAGTGCAACACATATCAATATTTATGCCCAAAAAACATGTATGCGGTACTTCTTTAATAATTTCTCCTTCAAAGTTTATATTTAAATCATCAGTATGGCCCTTAACACTTCGGATTTGTATGTAGTTCGTTTTAGACAAATTTACCTTAAGATTATTTTCTCTTACCCAGTTCACAGCCTGTGCCAGAGTAGAATTAATAACAGCGTTATAATCATAAGTATCTGTATTTTTTCCTTCAATTATAATGGTAGTGTCATCAGCGAATAAGATACATTCGTGTGATAGTACATTCGGCAAATACTACTATAAAGCTAAGATACTGCCCTGAGCTACTCCAAATTCGTTTTGAACATATGATGATCGGTAGTTATCAACTGATTTATTGACTAGGTTGTAACCTGAGATTTGTACACACTGAGTTCTATTTCCTAAATATGACTTAATCCATTCTAGTGCCGGGCCTCTGACACCATATCTACTTAATTTTAATATTATACGCTTGTGACAAACAAAGTCAAAGGCCTTACTCATATCCATGAATAGTACAGTAACAGGAGACCTCCTCCCCATTATTATTTTTAACTTTTCCCTTATTAAGAAAAATGAGAAAGAAAAACACTATTCCCCCCTTTATTTCCGAAGTTTACCGAGCGAAAAATCTAGATTTTTTCTGGAATTATGTAATTTAATATGAATATTACACGAAAATTATAACCGTCTGTATGTCTTACTTTTTATTTAAATCGCCAAAAAACATTTTTCAATGACCCGGTTTGGTTAAGTTTGCCCCTCATTTGTATGTGACGCCATAGATACCAGAGGTAAACTTAACTCAAGCCAAGTTAAGTCGGAATAAGTGAAAGTTTGTACGGAACCCTTGGTGCGCGAGTCAGACTCGCATTTGATCGGTTTAATTTTTTTAGATGAGACGTTATTATAAAACGTTTAAAAATAGAACGGTTAAATAGCTGAAGCTGTGACTGGCTGGAGTCATATTCATATTCCATTTATTCATAATCATTTCATTGCATGTCATATTAATTTCATTTCATTAACATTTAAATAAAATGTAAGTAGTAAAATCAAATATAAATTCAAAATTAAATTAAATGAAACAATAAATACGTAGATAAAAAAAAATTGCAATATTCATAATTGATAATTAATATAAATCATGTTTATAAACAATCGTAATAATAATAATGTCCAGTAGGTACCTATTTGGTTCTCCGTAACAATAATAAAAACTAGTTTAAGTACCTATCTGGTTCTCCGTAAATTCGTTAAAACTATAAAAAGTGTGCTCGATAAGCCAGCGTTTAAGGCGCGACTTAAAGCTAGTCAGTGTCGGCGCATCCGTGATGTGTGCAGGCAGTCGGTTGTAAACCGTCGGCCCCATCACATGAGTGAGTTTGCCTGACTTCACCAGGCGGTGTCTGATTCCCACCAGTTTCTGGGCGTTACGCAAGTTGCGTCCGTGGACGTCGGACCCTTTTACGTACTCTTCTAGGTGGCACCGCACATAGATTGCCACTTGAAGAATCACTACAGCAGGTAGTGTGAGTATACGAAGGGATTTGAAATACGGCTTTGCAGACGCACATTGGCTTACCCGTGCAATCGCCCTGACAGCTCTCTTTTGCATGCGGAAAACGCGCTCCCAATCTGTGGGGCGTCCCCACAGCTCCGCGCCGTACTGAATGAGCGAGTGCACGGTGGCAAAATAGCACGAGCGCACCACATCTTTAGGCACCACTCTGGCCAGACGTTGCAATGCGAAGCAGGCGCCCCCAAGCTTATTGCACAATTTGTTAATATGGTATCCCCATTGGAGACCCCTGTTTAGCTCGATCCCCAAAAATGTGGTACTCTGTTATAGATCTAATTTAGTGCCGCCTACAAAAACCGTAAGGTTCCTTGGGGCTCTGCCCCCCAGATGGAAATGGAGAAAGTGAGTTTTTTTCAGGTTTAGTACTAACCCATGGACCCAAAAATAGTGGGACACTTGCGCTGCGACATCGTTGAGACGCTGCTCGAGCTCGTCGGTATCGGGTGCGCACACCACTGCGGCAACGTCATCGGCATACATATATACATCTGCTGCTGGTATGGCCTCCAGGAGGTCATTGAGAAGCAACAAGAATAATATATTGGATACCGACGATCCCTGCGCCACTCCCATTGCGGTAGACAGCGGCTCTGACCTCACTCTCCCTCCGTCACTCACTACTACCTATGATCTTCCGTGAATAATGTCCGTGATTAGGTTATGTGCTTTTGGCGGATAAGAAATCGGTAAGGCGTGAGCTGAGACCGTTCTCCAACACCTTCGCTACGGCCGGTATGATAGAGACGGGTCTGTAACCATCGATGTCTTCTCTTTTACCCTTACCCTTAAATAGCGGTGAAACCTTGCTGACTTTTAAAGGAAAGGGGTATACTCTTTCGGAGATACATCGATTGAACAGATCCGCCAGTACCGGTGACAATGCAGCCGCAGCGAGATGCAGGATCTTCATAGACACGCCATAGATGTCTTTTGTCGATTTGTGTGGGATGTTATTTATTATGGAGAGTACCTCTGTGGAAGTAAACGGTCGCAGGCGCAGACTACTGTCGGGCGGCGCGCGGGCGCTCTCGAGCGCGGCGCGCACGCGCGGCGTATCGCACGCTGCCGCCGCGTGACCAAACCGATCGTTCATGGCATTCGCTGCATCCTGCTTAGATTCAAACTTAGTCCCGGCCTCGTTGACGACTATTTCTGTGAAATCTAAAACGGGACGTGAAGATTTACCTCTCTCCTTGTTGACGATTTGCCACATAGATTACGAAACGTTATGGCTGTTTTCTATAACTTTCGCATAGTGATCAAATTTACTTAATCTAATTAGTTCGCTATATTTTTTGTGTGTGCTGTTAATCATATTTTTTAAAATGTCATTATTTGGAAATTAATACCCTAATTTAATAATGTCAAATAAAAATAATTTACAATTAAGTATGTCGTCAGATAACAAGGTCCAAATTGTCGGATTACTTATACATTTTACCAGGAAACAAATGTCAAACTTATTACTAACTACATTTTGCCCACAAAAAAAATCCTTCTTTAGATTAGATTAGATTAGATTACTTTATTTCATAAAATAAATTACAATATAAATTACATTTAGTCAATTTACACGAATTTAAATTATGATCGTTAAATACAAAGAAATAATAAAATAAAATAAAAATAAAATCATAATAGCTATACAAAATGAAAATGTCACAGATGAAAAAGGTAACATGTCATTATCTATTAATTATTTATGATAGACTGATTTAAAGCTATGCTAATAACTTAATTACATAAAAATGACAATATCACCTACATGGGATCGTCAGAAAAATACCAAAACTAAATAAAACAATACTAAATATACACAATTTATATATCCATATATTCCTTCACGGAATATAATGGATGTTTCAATAAAAAGTTTCTCAATTGTCGTTTAAATGTTTCGTCAGATGATTCAGTTCGCAGTTCGGCGGGTAGACGTTCGTAGTAGGTGGGGCCGATGACGCGCGGGACTGTTCTTAGTCTTCCTGTTGACCGGATCTGCTTTCCTGACACTTCAACGCGTCTAAACGTTGGCATATTTTTTCTGACGTACATTAATACTTCAAATATGTAAAGTGAGTAGTGCGTCATAATGTTGTGCGTTACGAACAAATCCCTACAAGAATGTCGAGGATTCACTCCAGCCAGTAATCTAATTGCACGTTTTTGGAGAATTAGGACTCTCTTGGCGTCTGTGAAGTTACCCCAGATAATTATGTGGATGGAAATGAGAAAAATATACAGCCTTTAAAGTATTTTGTGATATTAATGGCTTTAGTGTTTTCAATGCAAAGACAGCACTACTCAATTTATCACACAGCCGGTCAACATGGCACTTCCAGTTCAAGTTGTTTAGTGCGCCTCTATATACATCTAACGGAATATGTGTTTTAATTCTCGTATTCCTACCGTCGGCAGTTTAGGCTATGCATTGTCTGTCAATAGTTATAAGTCACGTTACTTTGTTATATACCTGTAATTTGAAAAAAATAACATATATAATTGGACAATTGGGTTTGAACTATTGATAATATTGAACATTGTTTTTGCAGTATTTTTTTGTATACAACATTAACAGACCCGATCAAGTTGCGTGGATAACTTGCTCTCGAGCAAGCCACGTAAAACTGGCCGTGCGAGAAGCAGTCCCCCCTAAGATCCTTCTTCTGCTATTTTCAGTGACTCACCCTGAGACTTATTGATTCGTCTGGGTATCTTTCAAATTCGAATGGGTATTCCGAGGGTATAAATGGTATACGGGATATGTACACAGATTCACTTTGAGCACAGCCAGTAATTACAATGGCTTCTATAACGTTTTTATGCAAGGCTTTCACACGCAGCCTGGTTCCATTGCACAACTTCGGCCGATTGAAATTTCACAGCAACATTACTCGAACACCCACTTTTAAGTTAAGTGTGTGAGAAGGTAGGCCGGGTGGGTTCAGTGCATTTAAAAACTCTACGCGATAGTTTATGGCATCATCCGTGTTCACTACAGATCGAGTCTACAGACTTGTATTCGTATTCTGAATCGTCGAACGACTTCAATAAAATGTTTTCAATAACGGGAGCCTGGTCGTTCTTAGGTGGCAGAATCGCTCGTTCATACAACCACTCCATGGACTTGCTGTGTAGATTTTGAACATCCGGGTAAATTTGAGAAATTAGGTCGTCAACGGTCCGCACAACTAAGGCGAGATCCGATGGGATTTTATTCCTTGCCTCTGTTTCGGGATATTCTCCATTTTCGATTTTAAGAAGAAGGTAGGAGAATTCTCCAGCGGAAATATCGCCCTTGAGGTGCACTCGCATATTTATCTTTAGGTGAAGTTTTTTGATTATAGGCCAAATATTTGAAGCCGTAATGCGAGTTTTAAATTCATCAGCTCAAGTTCTCCTCGGAAATACGGGCAGAGTCTGACAAAAGGCTCCAGCTAACAACATAGTGACTCCAACCATCATAAATTCGTTCCCTCTAATATCTTTCTAAGTTCTATTCAGCGCTTCACATCACCCTTTATGCGCCATTGTACTTTTATCTCAGACTTTTACCCCTTATTTTAACCCTTTCAGGGATGAAATTCCAAAAATGCTGAAACTAGTTTTTTTAGTTTAAAATGAAGAAATATAGCCGAAATATAATAATAATTACTCAAATAATTACAGGTTTTCAATACAAACTTTCAACCCCAATTTAACCCCGTTAGGAGACGAATTTCCAAAAATCTTGTCTTGTTCCCTGCCAACGTTATATATAGTAACTACTGTAAAAAATTCAAGTCTCTAAGTTCAGTACTTCTGCGTTGATATCGTTTACAACTAACGCACAGTTTACAGTTACGCAAACAGGTATTAACGCGTCATATTGGTTTCAACTCGTTTTATATATTTATCTTATTTATAAACCAAATTTTTGTAACAAAATGTTTATCATTGAAATAAAACAATTTAACGGATTATATCGCGTATATTATCTCATTTTAGTTCCCGACGTTTCGGAAGCTTTCCAGCTTTCCATGGTCACGGGAGGACTGAGAAAAGATGTATTTTCCTCTGTCAAAGTTACAATTTGTGCAAACTACCCATTTTCTCAGTCCTCCCGTGACCATGGAAAGCTGGAAAGCTTCCGAAACGTCGGGAACTAAAATGAGATAATATAGGCGATATAATCCGTTAAATTGTTTTATTTCAATGAGTAATAATCGCGGAAACAGAAGAAAAAAATGTTTATCATTCAGAGATTATCGCAAGTCCAAAATGTACAACGGGCCATTATCCGGCTATATTCAGATATACTCTTATTTGAATGATACGTCATATACGGAAGGTGTGTTCTTTGCTTAATCGTGTAGGTAGTATTACTGTTGCTAGGTTAACAATTATTTAGAAATGCAAAAATGGCACGATGTCAAATGAACAAAAGGTCATGTTTTTCCATTTATTGTTAAAAAACCCCTTTTATGAATAAATACCCTCAAAAGTTGTAACCTATGTCCTATTCTGATATCTAAGCTATATTACTGCAGAGTTTTACGCAAATCTGTTATGTAGTTTTTGCATACCAGTGTAACGTACGATTTGTCATCCTCAAATTAATTTATCGCCGATAAGTGTCTTTTCCCGGGATAAAAAGTAGCCTATGTCCTTCCCCTGAACTCAAACTATCTCCATACCAAATTTCATTCCAATCGGTTCAGCGGTTGAAGCGTGAAGAGGAAACAGACAGACAGACAGACAGACAGACACACTTTCACATTTATATTATAATATTAGTATGGATTATATTCATTATGGCCGTGGCCATCTTTGCCGCACTATGGCCGCGTCGGTTCCACACTTCGTTCCAGTCGATGCTGTACATAGCTTCGACGAAACTATGCGGGTTTGCGGGGGTGAAGCTGCAAGTGAGGCGCGTCGGGGCAGGCGGCGCGCAGCCCGGGCGCAGTACCTCACATCGAACTGCGAGATGGTCTCTTAGTCACCATTTGTGACTATTTATTTTTTGTATTCTTAGTTAGTTCGATTCGCGGTTCCGATATGTGAATGCAGTTATTCATATTAGGAAAATTTAAATAGATAATGTTTTCTTTAAGTAAAATGAGCTATATTTAAGGATTTCAGGTAGTTTTGACTCCAGGGCCCATAGATTTTTTCCGGTGTACTGGGTGATTTGAGGTAGTAATAGGGGTGAGAGGGTCTCACTGAGCAACTTTTACTATGGGGCCCACAACAAAATCTCGAAAAAACTAGCTGTTCCATAAACTTTCGATAATTAGCTATACTATCAATTCACTCTTAATTAGCTGATTTTTTTTTCACGATTTCCTGGGTCTTCCCATAGTAATATTACTAGAGGATGCCCACAATTTTGTCAGCAGAGGAGAAAAACATCATAACCCTCTTTTTTCTTCTGCGTAGTCGAGTAAAAAATATCTTGTGTTAACGCCTAGTATGTGTGCGTTTTACCGACGCGAACGTACACACACACGTACAACAGCGAATGCAGAATCTACGAGCGGCGATCGCGCCTCTCACTCGTCCACCCACTGCTGAACCCGCCATACGTGCAACAACTTTATTGTATAAATTTTTTATGGTTATTAAACCACAGTTTTTATTTGGAAAGCTTAGTTATTCATTCTTCCACCCGTCAGACTACGTGAAGCTAAGTACCGGCGTTCCCATCTTGTAAGCATCTATTGATGCCTGTTTCTTCTTCCGCGAACGAAGTCAGCTTCAAATAGCTCTTTTCACGATTTTTTTTAAAACATTACATTTTTACAACTGTACAATAAATAAAATAAGAAGTAAATTTGTTTTCTGTGAACAAGTCATTAGAAAAACAACTGTCACTTTGGGTATTAAATACCTGACGATTTTCATAGTAACAAATGTATCTTTATCGAAATCTACAACATTTTTCGTAGAAATTTCATTCCCCCGTAAAAGCTTTTCTTCAAATTGCCGATTCATTTGAACCAAATTAATGTCAGCGATGAAAACGTGCGACGGGTAAATAGTTATATTTCTTTTATTTGGACGTGTTTTCGAGTTGCTTGGTGACTTATTTTTAGAATAAGACTCCAATATTTTCGTCAAAATGTTTTTAAAAGCGTTTGTTTTATTCAATTTGTTTTCTACTATCACCAACGTTTTATGCTTATCACGGAAAGTCAGATTGGTATCTGACTGAAGAAAGCGATTTTTTTATGATATAGATGGGAGGCAAACAAGCTGACTGATCGCCTGATGGTAAGCGATCACCATCACCCATAGAAACCTGCATACCTACTGGGAAATCATTAGAAAATCACAAGTCCGATAGAGTCAAGTATAGGTCGACTAACATACTTACATACTGACCGACATAAAAAAACATAGTGTTCGACTAGATACAATATGGTGGTTGGCAGTGGTTGGAAACAAAAAACTCATAACCGAACTCAGTGGCATGCCATGAGAGACGCCTATGTCTAGCAGTTGACGGAGGTAGCGAGGACGCGCGACAACAACAGCCCCCACTTCTATGTGCCTCTATGGAGTCATGGTCGTGGACGGCTTCAGGGTAGGCATTTTCTTTGTACCTGTATGTAGCCATGGTTGTACAATTGGAAAATTGTGCCATTTGGCGTAATGAAAAAAAATATAATGTCATTTCCTTCATTTTAGTTTGAGTGCCCCCGGATTATGATTGAAAATTTTGATAATTTAAGATGAGCTGAAATAAAACAATATTTTATAACTTATTTTCATCTTCATTGGATTCTTTAGGCACAAAATGTTTTGGACAAAATTTGAAAATAAAAAAAGAACCGACTTCAAAATAAAAAGTCATAAATAATCTTATGTACGGTACGGATCACATTTGAATCACCTTTTTAAGTTGGTACTAAACCATTCATTTAATACTATTCAGAACCGCGGCGGCGAGCCTTTAGTTATTATCTACCTACATATATTATATATTTTGTCATAGTAAATCGTATTATTGTTGAATAAAAAACTTTTAGTATTTACTTCAGCCGTTAGCCTCCTCCGTGTTTCGAAGTCGGTTAGAAACAGCCGTAACTTTTGAACTAAAACTTGAAAAAAATTATCAAAATTAAAGATTACCCAGTGTGCAATAATGTTTATAGTTAATTTTGAAGTGGATCCGGAGGTGAGAGATCGATTCCCAACGATATAAAGATGTATATACTAGGTATATAATGTTGATTTAAGGTACAAACAACAAAACACTTAAGGGGATGCATCGAAAATTGAAGCTATTTTGTAGCGCATTTTTTGTCAAATCTAGTATATAAAACAGGCTGGTTTTCAGATATGTGCTTCTTGACTATATAACCTATTCAGTGTTTAACGCGGAAACATGTTTAATGAAAATTTCCTCGATAGAAAAGTTAGCCGAAAACGCGTCTTCATTTCCCGTTTTTTGTCTAGTTTGTACAAACGACAGATTAATAAACGGCTAAAGTATGTTAAAATGTCATTCCTCCCTTTACCTTTTAAGTGATTACCTTAAATGTTAACAAAACATAATAATATCTTCGATTTCATGGTACTTTTACATTTGGCGCTTACGCCAAAAAACCCCAAGCACGTAGTGCTATTAGGTCTCTTTCTTTGATGCGCGCGAGCAATAAATGCGTCCCTTATTACAAATTACGCTTACTGGCTAGCTCCGCCTTTGGGCGTGATTTATAAATGATGAAGTAGGCCCTTAAGTGACCATCTGTAGGCCTTATGTCAATGTGCATAAGGTCTATCAAAGGTCACTTAAAGTGTGTGCCTGATGGTACAGAATTTACGCTACGCAGCATAAAAATGTGCTTAAATTAAAATAATAATTTAACAAAAAAAATAATAATACGCCGAAACCAGAGAGAGACAGAGAAAGAGAGAGTTTTTTTGGAATAGATTAAATCTTGAGACAGTTTTTATTCACTTCAAAAAACGGTATCCGTATTTAGATTTTAAATGTTATTTCGTCCGTTTTGGACTAAATTCACTATCAAATATCCTCATCAGTTAAACACTGGAAGCTGGAATGTGACTGCTCAAATTGCTATCATACCGTATATATAGTTAATTTTACAGGAATTCAGTTAACAGAATTCCCAATAAGATGTGGCTATTATGTGGTTTAGCATAAGCCAGTTAAATAGTTACTGGTAGAAGTGAAAGTAAGTAGATAATTAGTAACATCTAAACTATTACAAAGTTGTAAAAATTCAACGTAGTTCATTGAAGATATAAAAAATGAAAGTAATGGATTATTTCAAGGTCACTGAATCGATATTTTTTTTTATTTTTTGTATGTTTGTATGTATCGTTGTGGCTTCATCACACCAAATCGGCTAAGCAGAATTCAACTATTTTTAGTTCACGGGTAGCTGGGTATTAGGATGGTTATAGGATTTTTTTTACCCGACTACAATGACAAAAAAAAGAGACTATATGACTTTTTCTCCTCCACGAACGAAGTTGTGGGCGCCTACTTGTATTATTATAACCTTTTCTCCTCCGCAAAAGCAGACAACTTCAAGTTGTGTATATATAGACTGACAATCCAATTTGCACGTAATTGGGTTAACCCTATTAAATACGACAGAAATTGTAATGAGCGCAATCGGGTTATTTCGTATGAACGATCGCTGATCAAAGCGCGGTAGGGTAGCGTTTCGATTCTTCTCGTTAGGAGCATTGATGGCAAATTCGCAGGAGAATATGCTTCAATTTCTGACTAAAAGCTTTCGGGCATTTCTACGGATGCTGCGATAGCGTTGAACTAATCCTATCCCATTGAAGCATTGTGTGAATTCAGTGAGATTAGAATCAATTCTGGTTTGTAACTACTACTGTTAACAATTATTAACGTGGCAGAAATAAGTACGTATGTAGATTGTCGATTATTGATCGATGTAGCGATATTTAAATACTCTGTACTACTTTTGTTTTAACATCTTTAATGTACAGATATTCCATTTTTACAACTTTATAATAGTATAGACGAGTTCCCGCAGCTTTTTGTTTAATTATTCAAGCGTTGCGCCTTATTAGGATACATTCATATAGTGCTAGCGGTAGGTCAAAAAAAGCTGCAAATGGTGTTCAAAGCATGAAAATCGGAACGATTGATCTTTAGGCTATACGAATCAATTTGACCCGTAACATGAAAAAAAAAGAAAACGGGAGAGGAGTTATATGGCGTCATCTTTTTTGTATGGCGAAAAATAATACATCTCTCGCTATATACCTAATACTAAAACAGTAACGTACATTGATCTTGCCGTTGAAACATTAGGTACATGTTAAGGTTGTGAATCCACCAGAGTTGTGCGAGTAAGCGGAGCAGTGCCAGAATATGTAGCGAAGATGTGATGTTGTAAGCGTTTCCACCAGAGATGAACGAGGCAGCTGAGCTAAGAATGCGTAGCGATGCTGTGATATACTGTGTGCGGTGGTAATATAAAAGCATCTTTCTCCACCGATCCATGTCTATGGTAGCCGCACCAGCCTCAAATGGACACCTTCTATTGGCAGTGCAGCACAAGGCATCGCACATCTCTCACACACATTCCTCGTTCCCATCCCTCGCAGGCATTTATACTCGTATGTACAAAATCTCGCTCTGCTGAGCATAGCTACGCTGAGTGCATCCTTTGCCCGTAGTACTGCTGCGTAGGGCATTTTTTTTATCCGTGGTTCTACTAATAGGACTGTAACAAGAAAATCAAAATTTTATATAGGCATTGGTCCCTCTAATTGAGTAGTACAGTCAACGCCAATATGGTTAAATGATACTTTTTCAGTCGGTCCCAGTTTCAAAAGTAATTATTAGTGTGTCATGTTAAAATTATTTTATTGAGATATATGGGTGAACTTTGTGCAAATGCTAAGTGAAAACCTCTGTAGAATACACTTTAAAGGGTAGGCACGATGACTAAAAGGCTCTAAAATAAAATAATTTAACGGATTATATCGCGTATATTATCTCATTTTAGTTCCCGACGTTTCGGAAGCTTTCTAGCTTTCCATGCCCACGGGTGTTAAATTGTTTTATTTCAATGAGTAATAATCGCGGAAACAGAAGAGAATATTAAAAGGCTCTAATTTTGCAAAAATAGAAATTGATACTTATATAATGCAGTGTTGGTATACTATCCTAAATATTTATTAAAATTTCTTACTTTACTGCTACTCAAAAATGGATGACAAATTCAAATTTTGTTAATTTAGACCTTGTTTTCAAGTACAACTGAATCAGAATTAAAGTGCTCCTATGATTTGTAGTGGAACTAAGGGCAACGCTATTTACTGGTAGTTCTACTGATAGAACCACGAGCATGAAAAAATGCCCGCGTTACTTACCAGTTGAACCAGAGGTAATGCTACTTGCCCCTGTTCCTATCGATAGAACCATGAACAAAAAAAGTTAGTCGTAGGACTACGCAGTAGAACCACAGGTAAAAAATGGCTGAGCCACGAGGTTAGGAAAATTAAGTATTTATTTATTTATTTATTTAATCTTTATTGCACAAAAGAAAACTTATTGTACAAAAGGCGAACTTAATGCCATAAGGCATTCTATACCAGTCAATCTTAGGGCTAAATTGTGGGCGGTGCTGAGTATTCCTATTGGTGGAGTTTTTACTCGCACAGCTCTGATGGATACGCAGCCTAAGGCACCGGGCCCTCCGCCACGATGAGCGAGAAGTGATTAAAGCTAGACTAGTGTGTAGCTCCAATAGTTTTGTCGCTCAGCTATAAGCGAGTGTTCAAGTGCGACGGGCTATTACTCGCATCACTCGCTCGGTAACGCTGTAAAATCACCGCTGGTTGGTCTTGCAACGTGAGTTCTAACCGCCAAGCGAGCATCGCTGAGCAAGTACCACTAAGCGAGTATCTTACCGCTGCGACAAACTAGTAGGGAGAAAATTCTCGCCAGTATTGTGAACAGCCACCGATGAACAATTAACATATGAGTCGGAAGAAGACCCAGGCTTCGGGTCCCCTTGCGATTAAGGGATCATGGTAGACGAGAACTGGGTGCACAAGGATGAAATAAATCAAACGACAACTGTACATCAATCACGTTATTCAAACTCTAATTAACATTAACACAAACTTCAAAAAGACAATGATCCGTCATAGTTAAGCTTGCACACCGGTCGACGGTCGAACGATATCTGTTGCTCATCGCGAAGCCGGGCCTGACGTTTCATGAACACGTAACCCACCCTACCTCAATGGAAGGAGAACTAGGTACGTGTTGTGCCTCTTGATATCGATAGTCAAATCAACTCTTTTTTATTATTCTCGCAGACATATGTGTCCCTTTTCATAACACAGGATCTATATCTTGTGTTCATTTCTTGGGCGAGAAAATCGCCGATAGCTAATCGCTTACTCGCCCTTGGTGGAACCAATTCCTAAACAGTAAACTATCATGTCAGTGCTACATAAATAACAAAGCAACCCTCTACTACAGCGTAACGTGACGGGTTTAAATTGCATCTGTTACAAATGTGCAACGCGGTCGTTGAGCGGTGAAATAAATATAAAGTGGACAGAAATTCACGCCAACCATTCTATTTTTAAAGATTTGAGGATAATCCTTAAAAGTGCAGTCTCGGGTCCTGGTTTTCGGTCATGTGTACGAGTATGTTATGTATGTGTAAGGCGGTTTTGGGCTAATCTCTGAGCGTTTTGACCGCTCAGTTGAATAGTAATTGTTATCTCACGATTATCGTCACAACGGAAAGACAAGACGTTATAACTTTGGCCAAGATAAACTCAGCCTCGGGACTGTATTTCGGTTTCATAAAAAGTTTATATTATAAATTTATATTTATAAATTTTGTTGAAATCCATCTAGGCGTTTTAACGTAATGAGCTCCTTAGAAATAGATCATGTATACATAGATGTCGTATAGAAACATTATTATATTATATTAAGCCCAAGCTGTCATACTGCTGGGCAATGGCCTTCCCCCTAGTCTTCCACTGATCTCGGTTTAAAGCTACCTTGGGACAGTCCTGCAAGAAGAGGTTCCGCCATTGGCGACGAGGTCTGCCGAAAAACATACCTTCGTACATATATTAAATTTATATCTAACTGTAAACTAACATATCAAAGCTAAACATAAATTATTATATGAAACCAAATAAAACTGCCTAACGTGACGGGTTTAAATTGCAACATTTACAAATGTGCAACGCGGTCGTTGAGCGCTGAAATAAATATAAAATGGACATATATCCACGCAAACTATTCCATTTTTAGGGTTCCGTACCCAAAGGGTAAAACGGGACCCTATTACTGAGACTCCGCTGTCCGTCTATCTGTTTGTCTGCAGTGAACGCATGTAAACATAACACCCTCATAACACTTCAAAAATGATCCCACATGTATTGTACCAAAAAAAAACGATTGTACCTGAGGCAAAATTTACAGTTTTTCGTACTACGACGGCTTTTGATGGCAGAACATGTCAGATTGTAGAAAATGAATATATCTGCATTCGACACAAAACAAGAAGACGCCCGCAACTTCGTTCGCGGAGGAGAAAAAGTCATAACCCCTCTTTTTTTCTTCAGCGTAGTCGGGTAAAAAGTATCCTATAACCATTTGGAGATACCCAGCTACCCGTGTACCAAAAATAGTTGAAATCCGTTCAGCCGATTTATCTCTTGATAACTCAATGTATACAGTATATACAATTCATCTCATTTTGGCGTCGGTGTTGTAAAATATTGAAAACTAGCTTCTGCCCGCGACTTCGTCCGCCTTAAATTCGTTTATCGCGAATAAGGGTATTTTTCCGGGATAAAAAGTAGCCTATGTCCTTCCCCGGAACTCAAACTATCTCCATACCAAATTTCATCCAAATCGGTTCAGCGGTTTAAGCGTGAAGAGGTAACATACAGACAGACAGACAGACACACTTTCGCATTTATAATATTAAGTATGGATTGTCGACTTTAGTAAGTTGTGACACGATGGCACCGACTCCAAAATAATATTAATTGTATATATTGTACAGATTGAGTAGGTCGGTTACTTGTAAGTAAATTGAAGAAACTGAATTATGCAGTTCTTTTATTATTTATTATTATCGGAACCTTAGTCTCTGTTAAGTTTTTTTTACTCTTGTGATCGAGCCGAGGAACGCAAGAGGAGACAACACATTAAGAAGAAGGCTGCTTAACTAACTCACAAGGTCCAACTGCTGAAAAGTATTAGATTGTTGAATCTATTCAAATCTTTTCGTTTAAGCCACGTATTTATGGAACCTAATAGGGTGACCGATACCAGCGCCACCTGTATTGATAACATTTTCACTGATATTTCTCCTTCTAAACAAAGTATAATCAGTAAATTAGAATCAGATCATTTAGGCCAATTAATGGAATTTGAGATATTAAGGGAAAATATAGTGAAAAAACAAATTGCTTTTGTACCGGTAACCACAGACCGTGTGGAAAGAATGAAGCAACATTTGTTTCAGGCGCTACCCGTTCTGTCTTCTGAAATGAGTCCTAATCACATGTATGATTCATTCTTTACAACTTTTATGAAACATTATAATACAATATTTACTTCCAAATCGGTTGTGGCTGGCGGTGCACCAGTATTTAGCGAATGGGCTACTGCGGACTTACACAAACGTAGACAAGCACTGTATGCCATGTATGAGGAACGGCGGTTTAATACGAGTGATGAATTTAAAGAACGTGTAAAGCAATATTCAAAACAATTCAAAATTGATTGTCATATTGCCAAACGTAATTATTTATCCCAGAAAATCAAAAATAGTTCTAATATTATCAAAACCACCTGGAAAGTGATTAATGTGGAGACTGGTAGATCAAGGCACGCAATTAGTGATCTACAATTAAAAATTGATGGCAAAATTATAGATTCTAGTTTAGATGTAGCACAGAATTTGAAAATTTCTTCACCGATATACCAGTATCCACAACAAAGTGTTTAAATTCATCACCTTCGTCTGCCGTTTTGTTGTTAAAAGAAAACGTACCAGAATGTAGTAAGGACTTCTATTTTAAACATGTCAGTCCTTCAGATGTAGTAAAGGCATTTAAATCAATTAATGTCAAAAAAACCAATGACCTATGGGGGGTCTCAGTCCATGCTGTCAAATCCCTAATAGAAGTAATAGCGCCTGACTTGGCAGATATATTCAATAACAGTGTTGACTGCGGTGAGTTTCCTGATCTGATGAAACATAGCAAAATAACTCCTTTATTTAAATCAGGTAGTACCTCTGACCCTACTAACTTTAGACCAATATCTGTACTACCTACATTTAGTAAAATTTTTAAAAAGCTTATTCTATATCAATTGTTAAAACATTTTAATTTGAATAATTTGATGCATAGTAAGCAATTCGGTTTTACGCGGGGTCGCTCGACATCCAACGCCGGAGTTGAGCTCGTAAAACACATTTTCGATGCCTGGGAGGAATCGCGAGATGCTTAAGGCATCTTCTGTGATTTATCTAAGGCCTTCGATTGCGTTAATCATGAGACTGATCAGGAAGCTACACCACTACGGAGTTAAAGGATCAGCACTAAATTTATTAGTCTTATTTAATTGGTAGAATACAAAGGGTTGACGTGAATGGAAAGCGTTCACCGGGGTCATTAGTCTCTATGGGTGTGCCGCAGGGATCAATATTGGGACCTTTCCTGTTCCTTATCTATATAAACGACTTGCCACACCTCGTAAAGACCCACCATGAGATAGTTTTGTTTGCAGATGATACGTCTCTAATTTTCAAAGTCGTACGAAATCAACGATCCTACAATGACGTAAACAATGCTATCTGTGAAGTAGTAAATTGGTTTAATATAAATAATTTATTGTTGAATGAGAAAAAGACTAAATGTGTTAAGTTTGTCACGAGTAACGTAAAGCACGAGCAAACAAGCGTTATGGTTAAAGGTGAGGAACTGGAGCTAGTTAATAGTACAGTCTTTCTTGGTATAACATTAGATTCTAAGCTCCAATGGGGTCCCCATATTGCTAATCTCTCGAATAGACTGAGTTCTGCAGCTTTTGCAGTAAGTAAGATTCGTCAATTAACAGACGTGATAACGGCTCGATTAGTGTATTTCAGTTATTTCCACAGTATTATGTCGTATGGCATCTTACTATGGGGCAGTGCTTCTGACATTAATACTATATTTGTTCTGCAGAAGCGGGCTGTTCGTGCGATATATAAAATGAACTATAGAGAGTCGCTTAGAGATAAGTTTAAGGACATTAATATAATGACAGTGCATTGTCAATACATTTATGAGAATATTATGTATGTACATAAAAATATTACCGACTTTAAGAAGAACTGTGATATACATAATATTAATACTAGAAATAAGCATAAGCTCGCAGTGCCTGCTACTAGGCTCCATAAAATAAGGAGATCATTCATGGGTAACTGTGTGAGATTTTACAATAAACTTCCTAGCAGCATAACTGAGTTGTCTATTGGTAAATTCAAAAATTTTTGTGAAACGAAAATTATTTTCTAAAGCTTATTATAGCACACAAGACTACATGAATGATGAAGCCGCGTGGGATTAATGTAAATTATAGCGTCATGTACGTATATGAATAATTATTTTAACGAATACCTAAGGTATTATTATTATTTTAATCTTAATTGTTTTATATACTCTGACATTTAGAATTTTATTCTAGTCACATTCTAGATTATTTATTTTTTATTGACAATCCTTTTGGGATTTACCTTATTGATTATTTTAATTTTAAAAATGATGATTTTATCAATAATATTACACTTAAGTTAAATGATCTGATTAGGTTTTTCTGGGTTTCCCTAATCCTTGCAGCAAATATTGGATCATATTGTATTTCTCCCAGCAAACATTCACTCTCATGTAACTGACATTTCGAAAGTGCTTGTAACTAGGCCTACTTGAATAAAGAATATTTTGATTTTGATTTGATTTGAAAACGAAACTTTCGTATGTTGTTCCTCGCTGAGGAGGAAACTCTTTAAATAAACTTCCTTCATTCTTTTATTTGACACCTACGGCTCGAATTTAATTTACCCTAAAATGTCAAGCAAACAGCATCTAACAATCTTTGATAAAACGCCTATTTATTCCCAAAATGCGTACAATATAAAACCATTTTTGGAGCTCACAAATCATTCACATTTCACCTTCTTACAAAAGAGCCTAAGTGACTCTTTCTCTTCTTTTCTTTTACTCTTTGAATACGCCTTTTATACTTAAGAATATTATCCAATGAGAATCTTACCAGAAGGGCGTAGCTTTATATAGGTCATCCTTTGAAAATAAGCTGTAAGATAATTGCTTAAGTTTAATTTAAAATTAAAACTTCGGTCGAAATAAGCCCTTTCGGAACAATCTACAGATCGACTCGGCTCCCACAACGCACTCGACCAGCGGCGTGGCAAGCGACTTCACTTTTCATTGCGTAGTCGAAACGCTCACTGCACAGCAGTTATAACATAATACACGTAATATATTGGGACTCGCTTCTCCGACGCCGGTCGCGCGTTTTCGTGGTCCGTGCGTGTGTAAAGGCATGTTTAGGTTGGCGGACATCATGATTCACCTGGTGGGGTTGGCACGTGTATGTCAGCTTTATTTACCTGTAGGGTAATATATTGAGCAACAGAGCCTAGTAAATCATTGCGAAAATCGAAGCAGCAAAATTTAGTAGTGTTTGAAGAAGACAATTGAGTTTGAAATATGTTTCATGTTGTACGAAGTATTTTCAAGTGTTTGTTTGATAGAATTGAGATGTTGACAAGTTTTTGACAAGTTTTTTCTGTATGTTATAGAACAAACGTTCAAAAATAGAAACACTGTTGAAAAAACTACTTCAATATTATAAAAACTCACCGAGGTACAATCATATTTTTGGATTTTCAAAAACACTCACACGTTCTACCTTGTATGGGGAAATTAAGAACTTCGTTCTGAAGCTGTTTAAACTTGCGTTTGCCGAAATGGTTTCATAACAAAATCAACCATAAATTTCATGGGTCATTCAATGCTATTATGAGTTATTAATATTTGCATACTTTAAAAATGGACTTTCCCACCTTACTTTAAACGCTCATAAAACAAGCTACACGCAAGGTATCGAATTCAAATCTTGTTAAGGATTTCTATCATATAAATGTATTTGAGTGAGTGGGATAGCTCCACACGAAGTTCGTTTTTTGGGTTTCGGAGTAGCCCCTCTGCACTATTTTAAGCGAAATCCATAGATTTCCCTACAAAATCGGAGAATATTAGAGGCAGTGAAGAGCGGCACTTAACAACCACGATATACACTAGAAAAACATACACAAAACCCTGTCTTCTCGGAAAAGGATAAAGTATAAAAGCGCCACAACTTAACACATACGCGGCCTTCATAACGGACCAAAAATTGTTATATACATGTGGGAATGGGGCAGGGAAAACGCAAAGATCTTTTTAATATTTTATATTTACATAATTATACACAACTTTTATAAACTCCATCCATCAACTGACACTCTCTGTCATCCATTAACACAACACATTCCTTATTTCATTCCATTCAAACTTACTTTTGTCGTCTAACAGCCAGCACCTTACACTCAGCAAGTACCAATCCCACATACATGACCTCAGCACTGTTTTAAGCGAAATCCATAGAGATTTCACTACAAAGTCGGCACTCAACGACCACGATATACACTAGAGAAAAATAGACGACATCCTGTCATGTCAGAGGGCGATAAAGTATAAAAGATCCCATTATGCTATCACATACCATCACTCACACATGACACTTAAGTGACCATCGGTAGACTTTATGCACATTAACATAAGGGCTACAAATGGTCACTAAAGTGCGTTACTGTTTGTACAGGCCGTTGGCGATATATCAGTCCTTTGTGGCAACGTCAGAGCGGGCTTAGGGCTGTCTCTTGTACTGACGTCAGAAGAACTTAGCACGTCTCATTATCGGTTGTACCTTGTTTTATCAAAAACTTCGTGATAACGTCATAGGAAAATAATGATGAAAAATTGCATACTTTTATGAATTCACAAGCCGAACGCTTAGGCCGATCGTGCCTCTCTATCGTTTGTTCCGCGCTCTCGCTTGCACCCTCGGCTCAGGTCGAACACGACAGCAGAACGTGACAATGCAATGAGTTATGCTTTTTCGATCGTGCAGCCGGCGTTCATCGATTTATAAGACGTTATCATGTCAAACGTTTCATCGAGTACTCCATTTCGTCGACATATCATTTCATCGAAATCAAAAATTCTCTGAAATCGTTAATTATTTGGGATTGTTACAAAACAAACCTAACCTAAACTCTGATTTTTATTCTCACGGAAAAAAGGTAAACAAAGGTGTTGCCGCTAACGAAAAACATTAGCAGCATTTGAGATATTTATAATTTTGAAATTTAAAAGAAATCGGCTTTCTAAAATGAAGCTTTACATTTGAATCATGACCAAATTGTTTAATTTGTTGATTTCTAACATTATTAAGATATTAAAACGTCATTATATTGATTTAAAAAGAGATAACGGTTTTCCTAAGCAAAATTTATTTATTGCACTGGTATTACTATTTCTACGAACCCGTGTTACGCGTCTGCGGCCTGCTTGTATGTCAATCTTGTTGTGACATTACTCGCTTCTAGATTGAATTTGCTCCCGTGCGCTTTTTAGTGAATGTTCTGTAAAAAAATTGTTATTGTTGAGTTTTTATTATTTTACGGTGTTGTTACGTTGTTAATAGTTACGTTTTTCGTTGTATTTTTGTAAATATTTGTGTAGAACGATGGAGCCCGGGCCGAGTACTTCTCGGTCAAATGACGATTATACGTTATCTCCAGTAAAAAAAAGATCACGTCGTGGCCCTTTATCGGAGATGGAAAAGAATATGGTATTAAACACATATAAACACCTTTACCACAATTGGCCGGCCGATAAATATTAGTCAAAAGTGGACAGTGCAAAACATGCAGCTCAAATATTGGGAATAGCTGATAGCACAGTTAAAGAGTATGAAGAGAATGAAATTCTTACTCCTCCAAAGAAATCTGGTCCAAAGATGAATGTGCTCATGACATTGGATAACTTTACGATGTGTGCAATCCGTCGCGTTGTTCACCAGTTTTTCTTTCGGAATGAGCCTCCTACAATTCAAAAGGTAGTGAGTTTTCATTTTGTGTACTTAATAATTAACGTAACAAAATTACTATTGCCACTACGTCATATTTAAATTATTTCATGTACAATTACGTTATGCCTTTCAATCATTATCGGAAATAAAGGGGTCTCAGACGATGCTTGCACCGCCTGTGCTATTCAATGTAACTTAATCTATGCTTAACACAATGGGGCCTTAAATGCACGTTCTATGTAGCAGTACAGATAAGCCGCTCTAGATACGCTTACTGTGATGTGGGCTCTGACAGATTAGTGAGAATATCGATGAGTACAGTTGACGAAATGAATTTGCATTAATTTAGGTCAACTCGTATTTCGATACAATAAAACAAAGACGTCAAATGAATGCGCAACTAATTTCTAAGGAAAGATGATAGAAATGAAGCATTTGTATGGAATATCTATGAATGAATGTTGGAAAGAGATGGAAATTTTGCACCTACTATTGGTGAAATATTATAAGATGCGAAACGAAAATTTGTGATAGATATGGACAAATGTTGGTGGAATAACGACGTACAAGAAAGCCTAAAGAAGAAGACGATTTATTTTAAAGCAGAAAGTTGATGCTGGTCACGATAGCGAAAAAGAAACAAAGGTGAATGTTTATAAAAGAAAACGAGCAGTTGCTGTTGCCATGGCAGCTGCAGAGGATAATTATTCGCAAAACAATTGACAACATTTGAAATTTTCGAAGTAATATGAAATCGACACTCATTTTGTTGATTCATTATCAAGGAACCTATTTTTTTTTATAGCAACTATATTTGAAGATATTGGGGAAAATGTGTAAGAAGTATTAAAATTGTCTAAGTTATGTCGCTAGGTGGATATAATACATTTACAGCGCACCAAAAGAACAGCAGTACAATACAATACAATACAATACAATATACAAGTACAATACGTATACAATACAACAATTCTTTATTGCACACCAACAACAGAAACAGTATAACAGAGCCTTAACATAAAATACGATAGGCAATGGGCGGTTTTATCGCTAAAGACAACCTCTTCCAGACAACGTTCATCATCATCATCAGCCATAGGACGTCCACTGTTGGACACAGGCCTTCTCAATAGATTTTCACATGGGCCCGGTCAGTCCCTGCAACCCTAACCAGGTCGTCTGACCACCTTGCGGGTGGCCTCCCACACTGCGCTTACCGGTACGCGGTCTCCACTCGAGAATCTTTCTGCCCCAACGGCCATCGATTCTTCGAACTATGTGCCGTGCCCATTGCCACTTCAGTTTGCTTACCCTAATGCTATGTCAGTGACCTTGGTACGTCTATGAATCTCCTCATTTCTGATTCGTTCCCGTAGAGAGATCCCAAACATAACCTTTTCCATAACTCGCTAAGTGATTCTGAGCTTTCGTCTTCAAGCACTGAGGTATCCTGGACGAGAAGACACTTCGCAGTATCCCAAACACTGCCCATCCGAGATGGGCAGGGCTCTTTCTCGACAGCAGACAACCTTTGGGTAGCGGAAATGATACAGAATAGCTAGTAATAAATAGGTGGTGAGATAAGATTATAAATAATACAAAAATAAATACAAATTGCTATACTAAATCCGCCTTAGTAATTAGTGCTTCTTTAAAATTTCTACACTGTGACTGTCACCTACACTCTTTAAGAATGAGACACTTTTTTTAATGAAAAAATAGTATATGAAATCAAGATGTTTTCGAAAAATTTTAAATATGGTTATATGAGATTATAAAAATGTAAAAATGAAATGTGTGTAAAAGGTAGATATTAAAAAAAAGGAATATACTATTTGGAGGTCACTGAATCGAAATATATTTCTTCTGGATTTTTCGTGTATTTGTATGTCTCATTGTGGCTACATCGCACCAAATCCGCTAAACGGATTTCAACTTTTTTTGGTACACGGGTGCTGGCAGCTGATGGGTATCTCCAGATGGTTGAAGGATACTTTTTACCCGGCTACGCTGAAAAAAAAAAGAGGGGTTGTAACCATTATTCTTCCGTGAACGAACTTTCAATCTGTCGCTTTCTCATCTTGACAATATTTGCCAAATATTTACGTTGTATCTCTTTCAATTATTTTTCTTTTGATATTTAAAGGCAAAAGAGACACAATTCAAATATTTATCAAATAAGATGCATTGTGGTGTTGTAATAACTTGTGTAATATACGATCTTACATTTTGTTGGTTTTGATAAAATTAAACAAAGTTCTAATTTTAAATTTTTCCTTCACAAAAATAACTCCATGTTGACCTCGCTTTCAGCTCTTGGCTCAGATTTTCTGTTAAAGGAGGAAGTAACTCACTAACCGGAGACGTCTAATACTTACAATCCATAAATCATCTTAGTTAACAGATTTCTCCTGTATTTCTCCTGACCTAGTTACAAAAAGGTTTTATTTCTACACTTACGATGGCGCTTTATGCTCTTTTTCAGCGTATACCTAGATTTATAACCTACCTCCGTCAAAGTGATCGATGTGCGATATTTGCCTCCAATCTCCGGTTCGATGAAGTATGTCAAATAATTACATAGTACGCGTATTTGGGTAATGGATGAGGCGGTATAATGTATTTAGGCCGAAATATGATCGAAAGCTTTAGCTTTCCAGGCATGTATCAGCGTCTAGATTTAAATCTTTGACTTATGCCCTGGGTGAAAACCCTTATTACCGTACTTAGACTTTAATCAATCGGGCAAGGCATTATCTTATCTTCGGGCCGAGCAAAGACATCCTATACAAAGTTATTTCATCTATTTAATCTCCTTATTTTTTTAAGGAACGTTGCTCTTAATCGAATTTCTCAAATTCAATGACAAGCTCGCAGACCTGTTACATAGACGATTCTTGACATCTCTTAATTGCTACTTCACCCGAATAGTTCATTTCTAAGTTTTTATTTTCACAGTTTTTTTTAGTATTATATTTGTTCTTTGTTACAATAAAATTAGTTTGAGCATCAACGAGTATTCAATGATAGTCGTTTATTTATTTCGTTTTACTATAACTCTTTAGTAGGGATTGCAATAATTTATTTTTAGTACGGGAAAACCGAGTTTTAACCAAAACTGACAGTCTAGGTATTCTTTCGGCACCCTCTTATTCAACTACTGCAAAGAAGTGGAATAAAAATATAACCAAGAGTAAGTAAATAACTTATCAGTCATATGATATGCCATTCGCTCTCGTTATCAAAGCTTTTAAGAAAAATAATTTATAGCAATAAAATAAATCTCCCTAACCCCGTCAACCACTTCATAAGATGTCTGAATGTTACTATAAATCTTTAACCTTATGTTACGAAGATGAATTTGATTATTGACTGCTACTACTCTCATTGATAAAAGAGCATATTTCAGTAGTGAAACCATGTGATATATGACCTTATATGCATGGAAATATTGTGTTTAGATAGGGATAAGAAGTGCCAGCCATCAAACGCTTAACTATTTGTATTAGTCGATAAATGTAACTCGTTTCACAAAGTAAGGAATATTAGAAAAGTAAAGGGATTGGTTTTTCTGTCTACTATGGCCCGAATTTATTAAAATGTCTCACCTTCTATTTATAAATGAAAATGCATAAGCATAAAATAAGTTTTCCGAATATTTCTGGTAACAGTTTTTTATGCTTGGGAATGTGAGCATGTCGACGAAGCCCCGCAATGCGAGGCTTCTATTTGTGCTCTGAGGAACGCAAGGTAACTAATAAACCTAACCAGGCCAAAAAATGTTTGTTTGATTCAAATAAATTGGTTGAGCAGTTTGAAAATTATGAGCTTTTTCTAAAGGTAAAAATAAATACACCTCGTTTGAACCTCGTAGCATTAACCTTGTCCTTTTCGTAACCTCTGCCCTTGAGTCTCAAGTATCAGAAGCCGGGCCATCACACAAGGTTAGGATATTGTAGCTCAGGTATCAAGTAGGCGTTTACAATTTAACTATTTACTTGATTCAACATTTCAGGGGTTTATTCTGGCAGTTTCAAATCTTAAGTTCAATTACAGAGTATTTCCAGAAACATTGAGAACTATAGATATAGATTTTTTTTATTTCAGTGATTGTTAGCGATTGCTTATGCGAAATTCATGCTCTAGCCTGACAGAGAATGAAGGAATTACAGAGTATTTCCAGAAATATCGATAACTATTGATATAGAATTTATATTTCCAACATTTTTAGCAATTGCTTATGTGAATGTCATGCTCTAGGCAGCAACACCAAATTCCTAACTAGATAATTCCCTTGACCAAGGTATACCAGATTCTACCATTGGTATCTATCATTCGGTTTATGAAGATGGTAGAACAAAACATTGAGTAGCAAGAAGGGGTGATTACACAAAAGATCCCACTGGGTTGAAGTGTATCCGGAAGGACTGCTACTAGTAAAATAAGATGCTTAAAAACAAAAAGTGTAATTAATGAAGTTATTCGAGGATTACTATCGTAAGTAAGTCGTTACAAATTATAATTTGTCTGATAAGTAGATAGCTCAAACATCCCCAGGATACCTACCTCATTTGGACACTGCCAGGCTGGTCCTGTCAATGTGCCCGACTCTAGTGATTACTGATTAACGTTCTGACTCTAGTGATTACCATTTACATTAGTCTACGGACTAAGACCTCACCCTGTACGATGTTTTCAAGAGCGTGGTGCTACTGGAAATGGACATCGCTAGAGTCGGGCACGTTAATAGGTCCAACTTGGCAGTGTCCAATAAGATACCTATGTACGATGAATCAGGTGCAAACCGGATCTTGGATCACAACCTTTATCTCTCATACCTTTATCTTAGACCTGTTTCCAATAGCTTAATTGTGAAAATAATATAAATGGATACAATGTATTATTCACTGGACTTTTAAATATTGAACATCTGATAGCTGAATCCATCTTAAGCTCGGGTCATGATTCACTTTGACAGGTGCACAGCTTTATCGTGGTGTAGAATATTACAATGGCGCCCAACGTGGGGCCCCAAAATTTCCAGTAGCTAATTTCCTTATATTTGTTACCACAAATTGCTTTGCCTTAGAACACCGGAGCCGTTTTTTTTAGAACCTGACTGAGTAATCCTGATTCAGTGGGAGGAGCTCAAACCCACAAACGGGAATGCCAACTGCGGCTACTTAGAGTTGGAGTGGAACGCAGTTCGGTAAGGTACAAAGACTGCGAAGATGAATGAACCATACATGGGAGAGACAGAAAAAACCGATCTTTTATAGCTACTATCAAAGCCCTGCAAACCTGATGAAATGCCAAATTCTCCGCATACCTACAAAATGAAACTGCAATTACGTAGCCATTAAAGCATATTGTGAAGGCGAATAGCCGAAATGGAGGTAGGTGTTACCTCGATTTGGCAAAACGCATTGAATATCTTGTGGAAAAGTTGAGCACGTCGCCAAAACAATGTTAGCTGATAGTTAGAGTATTGAGTGGTTTGCAATCATCTACTTGAAGCGCGAGTCAAGTTTTTTCTTTTCGAAGGTTCTTAAGTACTTCGGTAATTTTATACTCAAATTAGCACGTACCTATTTTATCAATACATCGTTTAAATGTGATGAAAAATTGTAGATAATACCTACTTCTTTATTGATAATTAAAACGTGCCCGCAACTTCATCAGTCGAGGAGAAAAGCATCATTACCCTCTTTTTTTACTGTAGACTAGAAAACAGAATCCTGTAACCATCTGTGGATGCCCAGCTACCCGTGTGCCAGAAATAGTTAAAATCCGATTAGCCGTTTTGGCGTTATGAAGCCACAACAACACATACAAAAAAATAATACAGTTTTTTTATTTTATGTCTTCCAAATAGTCCGTAACAATCATTTTTGGCACTACAGTAGTAGTGGACTACAGATATTTAAGTTTTATATTACTTAATGGACTATAGTTCCCTTGATTTTCCACGAAATAGTGTCTTGGTTAATGTGACAATAAATTGTGCTTACATGGGCATATTTTCATGCAGTTTCCACAAAAAAATACGCATGCAAATACATCACACCATCAGCAGACGGTATAATTCTCGACACGTGTTTCGCCTCTCTACGAGGCATCATCAGAAGGAGATGTTGACGGTCCGGTGTCCACCCGAGAAAAAAAAATGCGCATATGAACACAATTTATTGTAAACATTTAACTATGACTTTCGTGAAAAAGCAAAGGATTTCTAATGCATTAATCTTATATGGATTCCCGCAAAGTAACGCCTGAATCTATCAATTATTATATTTTTACAACTTTGATGTATATAGATATTGAATTAGTAGAAAATTATTTATTGAATTATTATTCTGCATATCTTGTGTAAAAGTTGAGGACGCTTCCAAGACAATATTTGCAGATAGTTCGAGTATCGAGTGTTTAACAATCATCTACTTGAGACCCGAGTCGAGTTGTTTAACTCGAATGGTTCTTAAGTATAATGGGAATCCATTACGAGACCGAAAGCGATTACTATTGTACCTACGAACAAAGTCATTGTCTTCATTGTGGACTAAAACCACGATAGTTTACTTTAAAGTGAATGCCACTGTATGCAAACACTTGTCGCACAAATGATCACTTTATATTTAAGACAAAAGGGTTCTCATTAAAATCAAGGCCTCTAAAGATGTTAATAACTTCTTTTACAGAGGGATAAAACCTTAACAATGATAGATAGTGGTTTTGTTCAAGGTTACAATAGTAATCGGTTCCCACTTAATGAAACAATAATAATGAATAAAGTTTTATTGTGCAGGCATTACACCCAAATCTATCAAAAATGACACGCCCACAGTAAAAACAAAAAATAAAATCAAAATATATAATGTTGTAATTCATGTTATACCCAATTGGAATGTACATCAATGTAAGGATCAAATGCGATGAAACCAATAAATTATTGCCGTACTATGTATGATGAGCACGAAGGTTTATTCCTGGATATTTTCTATGTATTTAAGTAATATAATTTATCTATTTATTTTGTATATCGTCGCTACAAGGCGACTCCCTAGTTATCAATATTACAAACTTTGCTTTGTTTGGGGCAAGGTCGATTTGTATTACACTGTCCCCGTTTTTTTTGTGATATATAATCGATTGGAAGATATGTAAGTTTATGTACACTTTTTTGCTCATAAAATAAATAAAAAACAAATTATGTATTTTTTGTCAACAGTTACGTTTTATGCAACAAAAATATCATTAAATTAAACATGAAAACTTCAAATAAAAACTAAAATTCAAAACTGAGCTGAGTGAGATATATGGTTAATTTATCCCATTAAGGAATCTCTTCCAGTAACTATTAATCAAGTAAGCGATTAGAGATGGTTCACATACCGACAAATTTGTATTAAGAAAATTAAACTAATACTAAAATTTCCACATTTAATTTTAACGACTTAATAATAGCATAGAAACGTTGAAGGAAAGCGAGGCAGAGGAAGATCAAGATTAAATTACTTTAAGCAGATTAAAGGAGAACGTTAACGTCATGTCTTACCAAGAAGAATCTTCTTTAGAAGATGGCGCAAAATAGAAATGTGTGGCGATTGTGACACTTCCAAGAGAAGCCAAAATAACTTATATAAATATAAATATCAGGGACAATCTTACACAAATCGACCTCGTCCCAAACTAAGCAAAGCTTGTACTCTGGGTATTCTTTTGTTAAAGTTGTAAAAATTAAAGCATAGAAGATATAAAAAAAAATGATTGTTACGGAATTTTTGGAGTTCACTAAAACGAAAAATATTTTTTTTGGATTTTTTGTATGTTTGTATGTGTCGTTATGGCCTCATCACGCAAAATCAGCTTAACCAATTTCAAGTATTTTTAGCACACGGGTAGGCGGGTATCTCCAGATCGTTATAGGATACTTTTTACCCGACTACGCTGAAAAAAAAAGAATTACATAAAGAACATCCAAGACCCAGGAATAAATATTCGGTCACACAAACACTTGGATTTGAACCCGGGACCGCCAGCTTCGTAGGCCATTATGCAGAGCACTGAGCCAAACGTGTCGTCAAAACATACTTAACAAAAACAATCAACTCTTTATATTTAACAGCCGCCAAGCTTTTGGCAATACAAGAAAATAAAAAACACATCTCGTTTTTAGTTTCATATTTTCATGGCGCTTTGCATGCACCTCTCTTTGTGCTTTGAAACGAGAGAATTGGCGTCTGTTTTCCTTTGTCCGTAATTTTTAGTAAAGTACTATTATGCAATGTTATTGTGCTACGTTTTTTAACACGCATATCTAAATTTACGGTGGCTTGTAATAATAATAGGCAGTGATTTATTTCCGGTTACCCTCGCCTGGCATAAACTTGTTTGTCATAATCATCATTTGGCATAATTCATCATTTAACATTATGCCTTTTTTCTGAAACTGTAGAATTTTCAGAACTTTTTAAGGCATCATCCTGTTAAATTAATTAGGTGTGTTATCCAGAAATGTTTTTTCTTCGTCGGTTTCGCTCTTGGCAGGGTGTTGGTGGCAAGCTTCACAACACGCCGCCATTTTTCTCTGACGGTCGCCGTCCTCGTGCATTCGTAGTTATAATGAGCCATTTACTGCAGCTTTTATTTGATTAATCCATTGCATAGGCGATCTTCTTCCAAATGTTTCCAAATATTTACGTATTCGGAAATAAAAGTTAATTTTACAGGACAATTTATACACAAATCGAACTAACGATTCCCATGGTACACTCAATAAGACTTGTGTTATGAGTACTAGACGACGATTTATTTAATATATATATTTACTTATATACACGATGATTTTTAATCGGTGATCAGGAGTAGGAAAATCTTCCTTAATATCTAGCTAACATTAAACTTAATAGACAAGGTCTAACGCAGTCACCTCACTGTTTAATTAATTGAGAGTTAGAACATTAACAAAACTAAGAACTACAGTTTATGGTTATCCTACAACTGAAATTTAATATGTCTTAGGTCTAACTTTATGCATATTATATGACACTGACAAAATTGACAGATTATTACTCATAAATTATCATGGTCATTAATTTTCTGAAGAGGTTGTAGGCTCACAGATACAGATTAGTAGGGTGACGACGAATTTAGGATGAAAATAATTTCAAATGAAAGATTTCATAAAAAAAAAAGTTTGTTTAAATCTACCTAATTACGACTTTAACGTGACCGCCATCAATTACTAACACAGAAAAAATGGTTCCTGATCACCGATTAAGAATCATCGTGTACCTATATAGAAAACATCCAAGACGCAGGAACAAATATTTATGCTCATGACACAAATATTTTTGCAAAAATTATGCCAAATAATGATTATGTCAAAAAAGTTTATGCGAGATGAGGGTTACCCATTTATTTCACCTTTATAATGTTTTTTTGCGAGAGCGGAAAGTGGGCTATGGAGAACCGCTTTGCTGCGTTAAATGTAAGGGGAGAAATGAATGATACAACAGATGAAGTGTGTCAGATGATGGATGCGAGAAATATTGATATTCTGTGTGAGAATGAGACAAAGCAAAAGGGTTGTGACAGCAAAAAATGAAGAGATTAATGAGCGATGATGAAGCGGCAGTTGTATGCCAGGACCGTTAGCAAGTGGAAGGAGGTAGTCTCTGCCTACCCCGTAATGGGAAAAAGGCGTCATTGTATGTATGTATGTTATAATGATTTTTATAAATTCCTTGATTGACCAAGCGTTAGCAATGGTCTCGGTTTCATATTGGCGAAAGATAGTTTCGTCTGTCCGGCTGTTCTTCTCTACTACAGGTTGTATTTCAACCGATTCCACAGTGTGTCGCCCAGAAGAAGCTAGCTGGACAAAAACAACATTAGCTTATCTAGAAAAACTTAATGAGGGTAATTACTATATTAGTTGGTGATTACATTGGCAGGCATTGTTTTGCCGTAGTTCATTTTAAACACAAGTAATGAGGGAAAGTATAAAAAAAAAATACGTTCAATGCATTGATATAGTTTTATTTTAGCTTTTGTTGCGATTACGTCTCATTGCAGAATTTTAAAAAATTTCGTTGATTTTTGTGGTGGATTCTACTTCCAAGGGTATGTCTTATATTATAAACCACTATAGCTATATATTATTTTCCTTTTACTCCGGAAAATATGTTGATATCTTACAATAATATAAAAAAAATACCAAAATGTTGCATTCATTGGACTGTAACTAAAAACACCCACTTTTGCCTGAGTTCATTTTTTTTCAAGGAGTAGCCACGTCCCTGGAGACTATGAAAAATGTTATATCTTTTGCTACTTTTTTGCTCAACATATATATAATTTTTTTTCCAGAACGCAGTTTCACCATTTAAAAATTGAAATATTTGAAAGAATGGATCAAACATTCAAGAAATGAACGAAATGGTGCTATGCTCGCTTATATTTTTAAAATTCAAAATTGAAGCGGCATAATGGAGCAGTCGGTAAAAGATATGAAGACCGTGATTTCCCGATTTCCCTTGAAACCTGCATAAAAATGGGATAATTCTCGAAGAAATCGGGATCGCTTTTTGGCGAACAATATGGAGTGGCTACAAGGTGACTTGACATACAGTGTTTCTTATGATCAAGTTGAAGTATGTAGTAGCACGAGAAAACACCAACCGGGCCCTGGAAGACCTACTATAGCCCTCGAATGCGAGTTTCAAAACGAAACGTAGGCGTGTTGAAGATTTGATCGTTTCACGAACATTTGAAGAACTGTTAGTCGCTGCCGAAATATCATCTAGGCTATCTAGGAAGCAGAATTTCGCCAAATTAATTAAAGAAGTAAGTGAGACTGAAAAGATTAGTGACCGACGGTGCAGTAATCAGAAGCAAGAAAGGTGCCCGACAGGGGCTTTAGGTATATAAAACAAATTAACAGACGTGTGGGACCAGCAACGTTATCCACAGATTACATTTTTACAATTATTCGTAACTTAGCGCGAAGAACCTACCCACAGTTTAAAAAAAAAGAAAAATTAAATAAAAGAAAAAACAAAGAAAGATGACAATAATATAAAACGTAATAAATATAATTGAATACTAACTTATAAATAAGACTAGGCAAATGGAGAAACCCTGTTCCGAAGCAAGCAGTTAGTTATGTCCGCGTAACAACTTCAGCGACACATTCTTCTTGTACACAGTATCAGACATTGCAAAGATGTCGATTTCATTAAAGTTGTTATTGTACGATTTTACCAACTTATGCAAAGGGTCTCGTTCGCCAGCGTGAGTGCGACGTCGCAAAAAGTTGGTGCTCTCGCGCCGCCCGCTGCCGAGCCCGCGTCGGCCCGCGGTAGCTAAGCGCTCCGCTCAGGCTGGGGCGCTCATACTTGCCACAGCACAGGTTGTAAAGAACCATTGCGTCTAGAAGGACGCGCCTGTTGTGTAAATTGAGTAAGTTGTACTTGTTGAGGAGATATTGGTAACTGAGACGTGAGCGATTACATCTATACTACTAAGCCTTGGCGTATTTAGGTAATAATGGGCAGGTTGTTAGCATAATTATGTACGCAATTAGTTATTTAGGTTAAGTTATTTATATTATTTCATTGTTAATGTATATAACTTAAGTTGTTGTCACTAAAATATTTTTTCATCTCGTACAAACATTTTTATTCAATTACTAGAAGGCGTCCGCAACTCCATTCGCGGAGGAGAAAAAGTCATAAACCCTCTTTTTTTATTAAGCGTAGTCGGGTAAAAAGTATCCTATAACTATCTGGAGATACCCAGCTAACCGTGTAACAAAAACATTTGAAATCCGTTTAGCCGATTTGGCGTGATGAAGCCACAACGGCACATACAAAATATTTTTCGATTCAGTGACCTCCAAATAATCCATTGCAATCATTTGAAAATATCTTCAATGTACAGACATTTCATTTTTACTTTATAATAGTATAGATTTACCCAAATTTTAGATATCCGTATATTTTAACTATAAATAATACTACTATTTCAATTAGATAGACATGTAAGAAGCTAAATACTAGAAAAAATAATTTTGTCCAGCTAGCTTGTTCTGGGCGACACACTGTGGATTCTTGTGAAATTTTGTGAGCAGGTTTGTATATGTAATAGTGGTTTCATCACGCCAAAACGGCTGAAGCATTTTTTACTATTTTTGGTACACAGGTAGCTGGTCAACAGCAGCTAGTTAAATAATATTGTATGTCTCCCAGCAAACACTTCACTCTCATGTAACTGACATTTCGAAAGTGCTTGTAACTAGGCCTACTTTAATAAAGAAAATTTTGATTTTGATTTTGATCTTTGAATAATTTTTATCCGACTACGATCAAGAAAATAAAGAGAGTAATTTGTATCTCCTCCGCTGATGAAGTTGCAGGCACTTTCGAGGTTCGAATAAAGACGCTGATTTGAATAGTGATCTAATACAGTATTTTGTACACACATAACTTCATGCAGGAAGGCATTTCCTATGCTATTTATCTATGGTTACTATTATAAAGTTGTAAATATGAAATGTCTGTACGTTAAAGATATTTCCAAATAAAATATCGAAACGGACTCATTGAAGATAACTGCATCGAAAAAAAAGTATCTGTATGTATCGTCGTGGCTTCATCACGCCAACACAGATTTCAGCTATTTCTGGTACACGGGTAGCTGGGTATCCAGATGGTTAAAGGTTACTTATTACGTCACTGCATTGAAGAAAAAAATAGGGGTTATCACTTTATCTCCTCCGCGAACAAAGTTTACCTATACATGAACCTTCTTTACCTATGTATACATATATTTTTGTTACGTAGCCTTGGTAAAAGGTACCTGCCATGCGAAGAGAATGTTATTCCGTGTACCTCAAATTTGAGGTTATTAAGGTACCAGGAATGAGAGATTTGATCCCCTCTGAGCCGGTAAGCTCGGCTCTTGCACAATAACAAAGGATCAAGCGGACGCTACCCTCTTGTTCAAAGGACTCTTCATATATCTATGAGCGCCTACTTACGCAATTGCGTACATGCATGAATTTTCTTTATCGCTTTTCTTAACGAAATATCAAATTACCGTATAAACGATTTCAAAATCTGAAATTAAAATTTAAATCGGCCGAGAAACACGAAAGATATAGGCATTTTAAACTGCTAATTAGACGGCGATTTGACAGAGAGGTCCGACATGTACTGTTACGTCATAGTCTACGCCGGCCATATCAACTCCATATTAAATTCCGTTTTGCTAGAAAGAGATAGAATGAAATGTTTGATGGCTTATATCTTGGTTATTTTTATAGTTATTCGAAAAAATATTTTTGTCTACTGTTTGTTACATGAATTTTTGCTTTATTAAAAAATACAGCAAAAATTCAAATTCACGCATATTCCCTATTGGGTGTTTTCCTATTGTCAGTATAAATAATGTCAAGTTAATAGTTAAACTAGCTTCTGCCCTCGACTTAGTCCGCTTTAAATTCGTTTATCGCGGTAAAGGGTATTTTTCCGGGATAAAAAGTAGCCTATGTCCTGTCCCGGGACTCGAACTATCTCCATACCAAATTCCATCCAAATCGGTTCAGCGGTTTAAGCGTGACAACACACAGACAGACAGACACACTTTCGCATATATAATATTATCAGTATATCAGTATTATCAGTATGGATGCAACTTCCATTGACATGCCTACCAGCCTACTAGCTTAGTGACGTCACACGGTCAGTACCTTGTATCGGGTAATTAAGAACTTTGTTCAGCAGTTATGTTAACTTGCGTTTATTGAAACGGTTACACCACAAAAGTTACCATATATTTTATGGGTTATTCAATGGGTTTTATTAGCTTTAATAATTCTTTAAAAATAGTCTAGCCCACCCAACTTTAAGGGCTTATAAAAAAAACTAAACGCAAGATATCGTACACAAAATGTAACTTAGTTCCTGACTTTGCTTGTTGTATCAGAATTTTATATATTTTTACAAATTTTGAGACAAGCAACATACCTATTATTATCTTTATAGAAGGTGAAAAGGCACGGAAGGCGATCCTTTCTGCAAAAGGGTGATTGTTTAGACTTAGTACTGTAAAAGAAACTAGGCTCATATTCGTAAGCGTTTAGAAATTATAGGGAGTTAATTTTTAATGCAAACAACTGCAAGTGACAATCCTCATTAGTTTCAGTAACATTTAAGAATAACACAAGAGTCAGTGACCTTTATCAAAACAACATTTTTACCCATAATATTTCCCAGTCAATGTTACAATTCTGTGTGTACAGTTACATGTAAGTAGATAGTACGTAGTAAAAGTAGTAGGGTTGTCACTAAGAAGAACATTTATTAATTTTAATATTTTCACTAATTGTTCGTAACAAAATCTAAACATTTCGAATCGATTCTCCATCACTTAAACTTGGCGAGAAGGATCGTCGAGCCTTACCACCTTGTATATCTATCAGCCACCACTCCACTGGTAAACATAAGCCTCTCCTATAGCTCGCCACAGGGTGCGATCCTCCGCAGACCGCATCCACCGACTCCCCGCGACCCTTACGAGGTCATCCGTCCACCTAGTCAGTTTTACGTTGCGCTTTTGTATGACCTTACTGCCCCAACGGCCATCCGTTCTCCGGGCTACATGGCCCTTTCTCAAACCTATTACTGCAACGCTAGTATTATATCTTGCGTGACCCGAATTTAGATCGTGTAAAACAGTGTTTACAAATCAACATGCACATATACGATAACATACATCGATACACTTGCACGATTTTAAGTTGATCCCGCAATTAGAAGGGTCAGTAGCGAGGGTGGCCAAATGGCCAATCAGAGCACAGATACTGCCGATGGCTCGTTCTCGCCCAATTAATCCTAAGCCTGCGGTGATTGAGAATTTATGTTTTAATGAGTTTTTTCCTTGATTAAATCCCATTTTCACCCTGCTGATCAGCGGCAGATTACGTCATACAATATTATCATGTGAACGGTTAATACCTAACAGGGTATCATGAAGCCGTAAGCATTTAAGCATTATCAGTTCTTTTAAAAGAAGTTTTCAAATATAGTAATGACGACGCAAAATATAACAATGATTTAACTAATGGAACTGACAAGCCGTGTCATAACCGACAACAATAATGCATTTTTAGCGGGGGGGTGAGGTAAACACGTACAGCACACTACGGAAATATTCATATTTCTACAAACGCACACAATTAAAAGAAATTACCTAAAAACAAGAAAACACCCACACACTGTCAATTTACCGTATAGACTAACCGGAAATTTTGCGATTACTTTAGCAGAGGGGAATGTATTCGTATGTCATCTCCGTTAATGAAATGCTCTAAGTAGTAAGTATACAAAGCTCGCGGTCCTAAGCTCGAGTTTGAACCCATTTAAATATTTGAGTGTGATACACGACGAATACAGGTTTCTGTTTTTTTGTATTTATATTATATATAACCTATAGTCCTATAAAAATAGGTGAAGATTTGTAATATTTTGAATTATTATTTTTCTCCTCTAATGCTCGAAAAGCGGTTAATTTTAAGTTTGCGATGAGGGGGTATATAGTGTTTGCTTTAGACTCTAGGTTTTAAAAGCGCAGAGCGGAGGCCGCCCAGAGCTACAAGTACTTAATCTATACAATTATAATCTCAGTAAATCGACATTTATTCAATACAACTATAATCTTATTGTGAAGTCGATACTATCGTGTAATAACTTACTAAAATCGTCGTTTTCAGCATTTTACACATTCCTTAGATGGCACTGACTCCAAAATAACATTAATTGTATATTTAAACTATTATAAAGTTGTAAAAATTAAATGTTTGTATGTTTGTATGTGTCGTTGTGGCTTCATCACCCTAAATCGGCTGAACGGATTTCAACTAATTTTGGTACACGGCTATCTATCTCCAGATGGTTACAGGATTCTTTTTACCCGACCATACTAAAGAAAAAAAGAGGGGTTATGATTTTTTTTCCTCCGCGAACGAAGTTGCGGGCGCCTTCTCGTATTTTATAGATTTATTAAAAAAACGGTTACTTGTAAATAAAGTGAAGGAACTAAATTGTGCAGTTGTTTTTTTGCTTTTTGGTGCTTTCTTTTTAGCCTCGGATTTATTTTAAAGCGATTTTTTATAAAAAAGGAGGTTCTCAATTTGTTGGAATCTTTTTTTTTCTTAAAAAGTTAATGATACCTTAAATTGCGGAGCTACACGAAAGTAAATCTTAATTTGGAATTGGAAGTTAAGCATTCAATCAGATTTCATTACACAGTTGGCATACCTTTGAGATCCCATCTTTGTGAATCTTTTTAATTTCCGCCGCAAGAGGGTACTCATTCACGATACCACAAAGGAATTAAATTTAGAAAACCGAGCGATATGCACGCCTTGCAAACGTTCTTTGAGATGTTGAATACTGTGTATGTTGATTTGTAAATATCGAAACCAGTCTAATTCTAACTTCTTCCAAAGGTTATGTTTTTCAAGTAATAGTTCAGTATGGTATGAGATGGGGTATTCAGTTTAAGATTTTTATCAGTAAAGTAATTAATACATTTTACAAGTCAATCATTTAATATATAACCAAAATATAAATATTTATAACTGGTATCATAACATACTTAAAGTAATCATGGTGGCCTTTTGGTGATCCAATCTTGAATGTAAACCTTCCCTCTTCTTCCTCTCCTGTCGATCCTGTGCCCGACTCATCTATTCTTGACCTCCGTGTTGTCGGATGGTCGGATGTCATCCATCCAGCGCTGTGGTGGTCTACCGCGCCCTCGGGTGACCGATTACAATAAAAATTACCACATTACCTAACTTAGGTCTTATAAATCAGTTCCCTGCGGAACGGTGCCCATAAGGCTGGCTGCATTCCCCCGTTGAAGGGCGATGCCTATTCTTTGTCCGAGGATCGAGCCAGCCCTAGGATCGCGTGTGGATTCAATCAGTTTCTTTTATAGTATCAATAGTTTTTTCATGAATTGTTTGGCCTTTGATAATTTAATCGTCCTTACCAAAATATTAACAATTTAAACAAAAGGATTAAATTGAATTCAAATCTAAATATAACAATAAGACATATTCCGCTTCAAAACGTAACTTGAGTATGTCTACAATTTGGGTCGTAATTACAGAACATTCAAGATGTACACCCGAAATTATAATAAGTATTGAGGTGCATCCACATTTGTATTATTTGCCCGATCAGATCTTCGTCCCATGGCATGATCGCGTGTCACGGTCACGCGTTTGGACGTTGCGCCGATCCGATCGCTCGAAATCCATGTTGCTACGCGTATCACACACTTACATCGGACAAGTGTGGCATGATTGGCGCGCCGACAGTGAGCGTCCAAGCAGCGCGATACACAGTGCCACGCCACGGTGCTCGGATACGAGGAAATGATACAAGTGTGGACGCACCTTAGGGTTAGCAAAACAAGCAGTCAACAATAAAAAATACATCCTTAAACAAATCTGGGAAAACTAAATAAAAAACTTATTTAGAGTATAGCATTAAATGGGTTTGAGGCGTGGACCATGACACAAAGTGATAGGGATTACTGGAGGCTATTGAAATGTGGTGCTGGCGTAGGATGAAAAAGATTAGTGAGACAGAAAAATTCGTAAATAAGGAAGTACTCGGTAGGGTGGGGGAACGGATGAGCTTTGTAAAAATTATAAAGAAAGGAAGAGGAAAAATTTAGTGCAGCCCTGGGGCTCCGCAAAGCTTCTGTGGGGGTTCCGCGATACCGTAGATGATGAAAAAAATTGGTTGCAGATGTTGTCTGCTGTCTTTTCTGAGTGAAATGTTTCTGAATATTATTGTGTATTGTCAAATTCGACTTCGGTAAGTTGAATTCGGTAGATTTAAATAATACTGCCGGTATTCATTACTAAAGTATACCCATTTACTACGTTTTAGGGTTCCGTACCCAAATGGAAACACAGGACTCTATTACTAAGACTCCGCTGTCCGTGCGTGTGTTAGTCTGTCCGTCTGTCACCAGCCAGTATGCCATGAACTGTGATAGCTAGCTACAGTTGAAATTTTCACAGATGATGTATTTCTGATGCCAGTATAACTACAATGACTAAAAACAGTATAATTCAATGTCTGTCTGTCTATGTCAGTGATCATTATAAAGTGATCGAACACCGCGTACATTTTGCTAAGGAGCAGGGCTCTGCTAACACTGGATTTAATAGATACAGCCGTTTTTTTCTTGAAGTGTTATATCTAAAAAATATTGTTTAATTTACAGGACAGACGGTCAACAAAGTGATCCTGTAAGGACGGACGTATTTTCCTTTTGTAGTACGAAACCCTAAGAAAAAATTATTATCTGTGATATTGCCAAGATATTGCACAATTGGATGTAGCACAAGACATCGTCGAATTCGGGCCCTATTTCTCATCTTAATACATACTAGACCTTACTCCAAATACACCATATAAATCCTTGTAGATAAATCATGTATCATACTCATGAATATTATTCAAAGCCAACTTCTCGAGGATAACTCAGTTTCCGCGTCGCCGGCAAACTTTAATCCAGCGCCAAATTGAGTTAAAACTCCTTGAAAAGAAGCTGTATTTTGAAAAGAATCTGCTAGGTAGATGTAAGCTCAATTTGATGGGTATAGTAACAAATCCCGCCTTTCTAAAAGGTGACCCCACATCATCCTTTTTTCAGATGGAACAAATTTAATTTAATTCACAACTCAACAAAACGGGTCTTAATCGTGTATGAATCATGGTTTATTTAATTACCTTTCGTTGGTAATTATTTTTTCTATTGTTTTCGGATAACCCAAACTCGATGCTATAATTTCTCAATGTATCTAGTCCATCTTTGAGTTTCTTCTCTATTATCTATCAGTGTTTTACCATCTTCATTTAATATATCAGTATTGCATTGTTTATATTTCCGGTGTAGTTGTCTAGTTATGTTGTATCCTCAGTCTATATTTGTCTTCCCTTAATAACTTCACTAATTCGTTGAATGTTGTTTCTATTTGATTTTTCTCAGCTTCTCTAGTTTGTAGTTATTTTATTGGTTTGTTTCGTATATATTTAGTTCCTGTTTTTTTTTTGTTTTTGCACTCCCTTCGATTTAGATTATTTTATTTGTGAGCCATTATTTCCGAGAAATTACTTTTTACTTTTCAAATGCTTAATTTTACAGAGAAGTAAATGCTAAAGCAGAATTTAGAAAAAAAGTACAAACTGAAAGCATAATCAACTGTATTGTTTTCTTATAGTCTTTTCTAGGCATCTTTTGGTGTGATTTTAATTGAAATAAAACACAAAAACAGTTAGGTTAATGTGAATACTTTTTTGTACATAAAACCACTTAATCATAAATATCTTTCCTAAAGTACGGTATGATGACCCCAGTGCGATATGTTTCTATCTATCAGCCCCGGACGTCAACTGCTGAAAATAGGCTATATAGCTTGCCAATGGGTGCGATCCACAGACTACATCCACTGACTCCCTACGGGCCCTACAAGGTCATCTGTCTAACTAGTCGCCGGATGGCCGTTGGGGCAGTAGTGTCCAGGAGTAACGACCACGCATAAGAACGTGCGGCAGAGGACGGCCCCCGACTACGCGATATCTATATTCTCACTTAAAATTTATTTCAAAGCGATAAAAGATGGAGAAAGGACGTTGTTAGCCGGTACCTCAGGCTATAAGACGTGGTTGCGGATATTGCAATGAGAAGCTGGTTAAAGTAGAATAGAACCGAGCTTGGCGCAGATTTCATGCCACCTACATATTGTATTGGTACTTTTTTGAACATAACATTTACATAGAAGATCTTATCGTATTCTTGTATTACTGTCGGTACCCTACTATTTTCTTGATGTTTAGCTTCAAAGGCGTTTCTTCTAAAGATGCAACAAACTGCGATGTTGCGTTTGCGAAACCCGTTATGAGCGTTATGAAAGTCTTCCAAAAAATAAAATAAAAAATATTTTCCGATTCAGTAACTTCCAAATAGTCCGTTACAATATTTCTTGTAGGTAATATCTTCAATGTACAGACATTTCATTTTTACAATCTTATATAAAAACATGTCTAAATTTACGTCCAAACACGACTATTACCTATATTTTTACTGTTCAGTTTTGGAAATATTCTTATTTTCTGCAGAACCGAAAAAGTATACTAATTGAATGAATCTTTATTTGCTTAAAAATGTGGTACAAAAAGTTTGTATAAATTTATCATGGTCACACACATTTCACCAGAAACTTAGTTTTCGAAATTATGACTACCTCTACCTACATAATCATATGTTAAGACGGTTAAAATAGGGAGCCCTTTGTGTCGCCTACTATTGATTGTCCTAAAAGCGTTTGATCGAGAATGTGTGGCATAATATCGAACTGCATACTATTTGTTTAACATACTTATTTAATTGCATACATGTTTAAATGCCCCAAAGTATAATGACCTAATATTAAAAACTCGAAAGTCAAAGTGACTAAAATATAATTTTACGAATAATAATTGGCATACGTATTATATTATTTTACTTAACATTAAAACAGCTTCTAGGTATACAAGCTAGTAGCTACAAAGATATTAGCTACAAAGAAAAGGGGTAACGGGGCTTGAAGCCTTTTTCTTAAAACTACCTCTAGTTTAGCCTGGTTAGGTTCATTAAATACCTTGCGTCCCTCAGTTTGAAGGCTAAAAGTCCAAAGGCTAGATATCTTAACGTAACATAATCATTTTAAACTTCATTGCACAATACAAAAAAGTACAAATGGTGGACTTAATGCCACAAAGACATTATTTACCAGTCAACCATTAGGCTAAACAGAAACATTATTGGTGCGGGATATCGGTATCAAACTTGTACAAATTAATAATTACAAGGGTAAGCACCCCAATTATACACAGGTACCTGCTTCTAAATTACTATGAGGACTTTGCAAGAGATGCTTGCGCAACTTACACTTGAAGGAGCAATAGTGGAAATAATAAGATTATAAGAACTAAGATGCTTTAAAAAAAAAACGTAATTCTCATAAACACGAATGAATAGTAAACTTGTATTAAGCTCAAAAAGTGTTGCACTACTCATATACATTTCAGGCACATTGAAACGAAATAAGAACACAAGTGCCACCAACATATATTCAAGTCTATCTAGAGCACAAAAGTCGCAAGAACCTAAAATTTCATACATTGTTATAGCACTTTTATTCCAGACAAAGCTAGCATGTTGGCGCGTATACAATGAGAAAATTCTTACAGCCGATTTTTTAAAGTACCGAAACATTTTCCAGTTCTGAAAATGCATGTTTACTTGTTTAGTGCGACAGAAAAAGTAAAAGATCTGAAGCCAGCGATAGCCAGCTCTTCATCGATGAGATAAAGACTATACCGTGTGCAAACTTACGCTGGTTTTATTTTAACAAATTGTAATACAAAAGGTTTCGATTTAAAACATTTTTTTCTGAAAGAAGGAAGGAAACAGGGATTGGCTTTATTTAAATTTATTCTTACTTGCATTTTTAAGTGGGCTGGACATGTTTCTATTCATCATCAAAATCATCATCATTCTCTTGCCCTTATCCCATTTATTTGGGGTCCCCGATTTTTTTTTCTTCCATCCCTCTCTTTCGCTCGTCATTTCGTCATTATCATCTTTCACACAATCAGTCCATTTTGTGTTCGGTCTTTCTCTTTGTCTATAACCTTCCACATTCATACTTTTTGAAAATGCTCAAAAGAAACATTTCGTGTTCTGGAAAATGGTCAGACTGGTGAGTTAACGAATAGTCTTACTGTGAGATTCACGAAAAAGGCATTAGCCAAACTGGGCCATTGGTAAACAAGCAAACTGGAAAATAAACTAGACTAAGGTAAATGAATGTACTAAAACGAACAAAATTAAACAAAATAATGTCTTTGCTATGAAATCGGTAAAGAATAATTAAATGCCAAAAGTGTAGAGTGGATATACCAACAAAAGATTATAATAAATCAAAAAAAACTTTCAACTGAAAACCGCGACACAAACTTTGGAACTGGGTCGCGGCTGGCAGATTTATGGATCGAGATGACATGATGTGATCAGTGCTGACGCCTTGGGCCTTTTTAATTATTATTTTTAGGAAAACATTTATTTGTTTTTGCGTGGTGCGTAAATTATTATTGATCTCATTTAATTTAGAAACTTTAGAAAACCCAATCATTATTCCTAGACAAGGTCTACAGAAGGACTTCACAAGGGAAGAGGAAAAGTGGCCCTAACCCTCCAAGGGGCAATCAGTGGAATCGGAGCTGAGGACACCCGGGTTCACCTGGTCGGAGGTGAAGCACGCAGCCCAAAAAAGGACACAATGGTGAAGACAAGTGTACGAGTAAATGCCCTCTGCCCTGATCTAGGGGATTGCTTTTTCTTAGACGTTTGATCTTGGCAGGAAAGTCGTGGTCACTGGTGCAATTTAGGGGTTGTATGTTGCACAAACTTCCTCCAATTCCCTCTGCTCTCAGCTCTGTGAGCACATTCGTTAAGGGAAGCACTTGTCAGCGCCTTTATCTGGTCAATCCATCGCACACGTGAACTGCGGTTGACTCTACCCTGCACAACCAGTACCAGTATCTTCACAGGCATTAGAATTCTGTTGTCTCACGTCCAAAGTAGGCAAGAACTTTCTTTTGTACGACAGCAGAGAGTTTTCCTTGGATTTGGAGCTTTTAAATATGGGAGGCACTTGCCTCTAAAACCGCATTACCTAGGGAACATTATATTATCCAAGTGAATCCAGTAAGTTAATACGAACAAACATACTAAACCACAGAATAAACAATGTATCTCTTGATCTTACCAAAAGCCGTGCTTCACCGCTTGCGAGCGAGAGGACGGGCTGCGCGTAAATGAGACAGCTTGAAATTTTTGCAACCATTACGCTATTTAAGAAGAGAACGTTCGCTTCTTACGCTCGATACCTGGCAATGTATAAAAAATTCCTCAGTACTACTAAGTCCTGAAAAGTATTCTAAAGTATCTCTCAGTGAACTATCACTGAGAGATACTTTTTGGTGCGCAAGTATATGGAGTAAGTTGCGCCTGCTAAATCTACCTACGACTATATATCTATCAGCCACGGACATCCACTGCTGAACATAGTTCTCCCATATAAGTAGCTCGCCATCGACTTCCCGCGACCGTTACAAGGTTATCCGTCCACCTAGTCAGGAGCCATCCCACTCACTACGCTACGTGGTCGTAGTCTTACGCGTGGTCGCTTTTCCAGGGCTGCTTTACTTATTCTTTCAAAATGGCACAATATTTCATAAACATTAAATCTTCAAGAAATAGCAGCCGCTAACAATAAAGAGACATTAGATTTTAATTTAGATTAGTGCCATCGTTAGCCGACGTCGCTTCATTTTACAAAATATAGTGCAGAACCTTTTATTCATTTACTTATACCAAAAGATTACTTTAAAATTGGACCTAATGACTTTGTATTTTAGGCCCTCTTTGAGGACGACACGAAAATGTTTAAGAAATTGGGTTTGTCGAGAATACCTCAAATCTAACAGGATTGATGCATTTGACTTAAATGTTCGTACGTTTCTAACGCATTCACTGCCGGCAACGCACATTACGCATTTCACTTCATATAAATATATTCCTAGGGGACGTGCTCGGCAGTCATGGCGTTAAGAAGGGTGTTTTTAATAAAAAACACTTCTTTACAGCTTTATATGAAAACTATGATTATATTTTACCGTGATTTTTTTGGGTAAAATCTAACCTTTATACTCTCCAGACTTTATTTAATCTATATAATAAATAATAACCGAAAATAAAGAAGTGTAAAGATCATAAAGGTTTCTTTTCTAATTTGTTTTGAACTTGATACTCAGTTAAAAAGAAAACTACTAAATTTAGACATAATACAATAACATCAGTATCAAATGCAATAACACAAAACCATACCGCGGTGGTAAGCGTAAGTGTAAACTTAATTTTGGTGCTACAAAATATTTGAATAGTTTACTTATAGGAACTATCCTTATATAAAATAAAGTTCCAAAGAAAAATCGGTCGACCACCCACGATGCCAGGAAAGTTTTGCAATTAATTTTAGCTGATGGAACAACTTGCCTGAATAGCCATCTATCTAACAGAGTGTTGTAGTTACCGACTAACACATAATATCCTGACATTTACCAAAGGCTTTGCCCGCGTTATCGGAATTGAAATAGCTTACGTTTTAATTCGTGTGGCTTTGATCTCCTCGATTAATTGGGCATAGCCACTAGCTCTTCCAGCTCCTAATGCTTCCTCGATCTCCAGCTTCCATCCTCATCTCCAATTGCTTTGTATGTAGTTATGAGAAAATTGTAAGTATCTCCCTATCACGGTTCAAGAGTAAGTATCCTGTCAAACATAGACAATGTAGACTTAGTAATATGGTCCAGGCACCAAATCCAAATTTACAGCAGATTGCTCCTCGTTTTTGAAGTCGGTTCACGTTCAAAAAAACTGGTTCGCAGCTAACAAATCTTTTACATCTGTGGTCCCTTAAATCATTCTTAATTCATAGCTCCCTTTGATAAAGTAGCCTAAGCAAGTGCGAGTTAGACTTTTAATGTAACCAACGCGAAATAAGGCACTTGCCCCACCGCCGACGAGGAAGCGATTAGCTATTGGCAGATTTCTCGCCCAAGAAACGAACAAAAGATATAGATCCTGTGTTAGTCACAGAGACACATATATTAATAGTAAATCGCTGGCTCTTCTCTCTCTCTGCTAATTTGTCCCAGCGATAAGAGCGATAAGATAAAACTAGCTGATATAACTTAAGACAAGATCAAATACAATATTGGCTTTATTCAATAATAAAATACGTCATAGTAAAGAAACGTAGTTGTTGATAGAATGACATAGTAACATACAACGTCAAACATCATAGACAGTAAGATATTTACAAGTCTTCTTATAAAGGCACAAGGACACACATTCGCCCCCTCTACGAAGAGACGTAGTCCTGCATGAAGGCTGGAGGACTGCAATCTCTGTCTGAACGCCGTAGTTGGCTGATTCCCACATCCAGATCGATGTTGGCAGGCGGGTCTTGAATGGCAGAGATTTCTTCGGATTGGTCATTCTTCATCTGAATTCATCATCTGAAAGGTCATCGTAAACAGCTCGTGGTACTGGAGCTAACGATCTATTAGAGACTGTTGTCTCCCGCCCATCAGGCAGTCTTATAAAGGAGTATTCTGGGTTACTCTGCAACAATTGAACTTCCTGTACAGCAGGATCATACTTGGAGGTTCTTACGTACCTTTTCATAAACACCGGTCTAGGCGAGTGTAGCCAAGTTGGCAAAGACTGTCCATTTTGCGAACGGCGTGGGTGATTAAACATGTGTTCATGCGGCGTTGTGTTAGTGCTCGTACACAGGGGAGATTTTATAGAGTGCAGCGCCGGTAGCAATGCCTTTTCCCAGTTTACTATATCTTCATTGTTTGATTTAAGGTTTAGTTGGATCGTTCGCCACAGTGTGCCGTGGAGACGTTCAACTTGTCCATTTCCCTGAGGATTGTAAGGCGTAGTGCGGCTGCATGACGTCCCAAGGGAAGACAAGAATTGTCTAAGTTCATCTGATAAGAAGGATGTACCCCTATCGGAGTGGATGTACACTGGAGTACCAGAAGTGGAGAACAAGTCTTCGAGACAATCGATTACCGTTCTTGAAGATACATCCTTACACGTATAAGCGAAGGGAAAACGACTGAACTCATCGATTATTGTCAGTGTAGGTGATGGGCGAAAGAAAACATGTAAATTAGCGTTTTGTACAAAGAAAACGATGGTGCGAGCAAGCTAACAACACGGCGAATAAATCTAATTAAAAAGCACCCAAATGACGGTGAATTAAAAATATATCTACGTATATCTGTCTTATGTTACCCACCAACGTTTTTTAACCACTTTATTTAACCACTAGTAAAATAGATGGCGTTACAGGTAGGTACAAAGTAATGAAAACATTTATATTTTATTTTATTAACCTATAATACATATAATTATTCGCGTCGCCTACAGTCAGTATGTATCGGTTCTGGGTGCTAGATGGTATTGGTCCCTTAAAATCGATGTTTAGTCTTTCAAACGCGGCTGTCGCTTTGATAAGATGTCCTTGATGTTTTATGTAACGTGGTTTTATTTCCGCACAAGTTGGGCAAGCAGCCGTCGTTCGTTTTACATCCTCTACGGAGTACGGTAGGTTCTTCGATTTGACCCAATGAACCATGCGCATGATCCCTGGATGGCAGAGATTTCGGTGTAGTTCCACTAGTTTAGAGTTAGAAGTGGCAGTATTTATTTGCATGCATACCCGTGAAAGTGCGTCAGCGGCGAAGTTATGTTTCCCAGGTCGGTAGACTAAAACACGATAGTTCCAACCGCCACCTTTCGATCTTTTTGTTCTTTATTTTGTTAGAGTGTGTTTGATTAAACATGAATGCGACAGATTGGTGGTCTGTAATGAGTAACAAATGTCTTGCTATCAGGAAATGTCTCCATTTTCGCAAAGCTTCGACTATGGCGCAAGACATTTTCTCAATCTTTCTCAATCGAAGGTTGCCTTTTTTCGGAGTCGTTGAGAAGAATGCGACAGGACGACCCTTTTGTGATAGGGTCGCTGCGATGGCAAAATCGGAAGCGTCTGTCTCAACTGAAAATATTTCATTGTCGTCGATTCCTGCTAATGCTGATTTCGATATATCCGTTTTAATGTTTTGAAAGGCAGTGATAGCTTCGTGAGATAATGGAAAAGTAACTTCGATTAAAGGTCTGATTTTCGTAGAAAAGTTGTCAACCCACTTTGAATAGTGGGCGAATAGACCGAGCGCTCTCTTCAGTGTAGCAGTATCAGTAGGGATTGGAAGATTCGTTAGCGGTTCCAATCGAGACTTGTCAGGGCTTATAACGTTGTGCACGATAGTATATCCAAGCAAGTTGATTGATTTTGATTCAAATGTGCATTTGTTCATATTTAAGGTTAGTTTGTATGTTTCAGCGGCCTTCATGAACATTTCAAGATTTTTGTCATGGTCGGATTTGTCCTTACCGCAGACAGTTACGTCGTCAAGGTAAGCGAAGGTACCTTTAAGTTTTTCAGTGTCAATTATGTATTGCAAAGTTCTTTGGAAGGCCGTCACTCCGTTCGTTACGCCAAACAGTATTCTTGTAAACTGGTAGAGATTACCACAAGCTTCGAATGCAGTGTAAACTTTTTCTGTCGGTAAGATTGGGACTTGGTGGTAAGCACTTTTCAGATCGATTTGACTGTAAACGTTGTATTTCGCCACTTTTGTTATGATAGAATCAATGCTTGGGAGAGGGTAAGCGTCTAGGTCAGTAAATCTGTTGATTGTTTGCGAATAGTCGATAACGAGACGCTTACGGTGATGGCCTCCACCAACAACGAGTACTTGTGCCCTCCATGGCGAGATACTGGGTTCGATTACTTTGTCCTTAAGTTTTGGTCTTCTTGAGAATGCCGTCTTGAGCGTATAGCTATAGGCTTTATGTCTGGCGAGAGGTTGGTAAAACTTATGCTGGCGGAACTGTCGCTTCTAAAACGTTGCAGACTTTGAGAGGCTGTTTGTCTCCTCCAAAATCAAGGACGAGTGACGAGTGCTTCCCGAGAACATCGTGCCCGATGATGATATCCGCGCATAGATCGTTGATGATGAGCAGTGGTTGGTGTTGCTACTTGTGTTCACCAATCGAGCTAGGTTTTTGTCTATAAAGCTGATTGAGCTACCGGTGTAGAGAAGTGCATCAGCACGATATTCGTTGACTGTAATAGGTATAGTTGCTTTTCTTAGGCTTGCAGGAGCAGCGGCGGAGATGTTAGACAAGTTAGAGTAAGTAGATTGAGGTTGAGATAGTTCGTTATCTGTGGCCATAGCATTAGCAGATCGTGGGTTGGGCCCAAAACTACGGCATACGCTTGCAAAATGCTCTTTCTTGGAACAAAGCTGACATTCGGCGTTATACGCGGAACATCTGTTCCACTGATGAAGATTACTGCCACCCCAGAAGAAACATCGGCGTCTGGTTTGGTTAGGATAAGAATCAGGTCGAGGTCTATTTGGAGCGTTTGTAGCTGCTAAATTGGTCATCGGCGAGTGTTCTGGAGCTTCATAGGTAGCATTAGCATAAGCAGATGTAGGAGGTGACACTGTAAGTAGTTGCGAAGTGCTTTCGGCAGATTCCAGGGATAAACCCAGGTTCAAGGTTTTTTCCAGAGTGTCAGTGGAGTTTTCTAGAAGTCTTTGTTTGATTTTCTGCGATGATACTCCAACAATAAAAGCTAAACGTATGACATCGTTTTGGTAATCAGCCGCAGTGACATCTGTAAATTTGCAGTCACGAGCGAGTACGTTTAGGGCTCTCGAATACTCAGCTACTTACTCACCCGGCTGTTATTTCCTTACAATTAAGATATGTCCTGCTAGGGCGGTGTTTGGTCGCTTTTCATAGGCATCATTAAGCGTTTTAATGGCTTCGTCGTACGAGGTCTTTGCATGAATAATATTGTAAATTGACGGAGAGATATGATTGACAAGGAGTTGGTACTTATTTTTTAGGAGTTTTTTATCGGCTGAGGCAGCTTCCCATGCAATGAAATTCTCGAATGAATATTTCCAATGGGCCCATTTGAGGTTTGAACCTGTCATCGAAGGTTCCACGTTAAAACGTTCAGGGTGCAAATAGCGTGACATCGATGAGTTTTCTTTTCCGTCAGTCATTTTTGGCGACACAAGAAAATTATTATTGAATAAATTGATATAACTTTAGACAAAGACCAAATAGAATATTGGCTCTATCCAATAATAAAATACGACATAGTAAAGAAACGTAGTTGTTGATAGAATGACATAGTAACATACAACGTCAAACATCACAGACAGTAAGATATTTATAAGACTTCTTATAAAGGCACAAGGAGGCTATTATCACACTAGATCAGCGGTACTCGCTCAGCGATGCTCGCTTGGCGGTTAGAACTCACGCTGCGAGACTAAGGCACTGGTCCCACCAAGGGCGAGGAAGCAATAAGCTATCGGCGATTTTTTCGCCCAAGAAACGAACAAAAGATATAGATTCTGTGTAAGTAAAAGAGACACATATATTAATAGTTCACCGCTGGCTATTCATACTACCGGCGAGAACTCTCTCTTATATGTATCTCTTTTATTTAATTCTCTCCTATGTTTCTTGAGCGAGATGGGCGAGAAAATAGTCAATAGTTGTTCATTTTCTCGTCGGTTGAGGGACTAGTGTCTAACCAGCGGTGATTTTACAGCGTATATTTGAGTGCAGATTTTTGCCCGAGCAAGTGGTGCGAGTAATAGCCCTTCGCACGCGAACACTCGCTTATAGTCGAGCGACAAAGCTATTGGAACTGCACACTTGCTCGATGCTTGCCAACTCATATCTAGTTCCTAGCTTCACTCGCTTCTCGTTTATCGTCAGCGGTGGGACAAGTGCCTAACGCTAATAAAACAGGCATTTCTTTTGTATTCTGTTTTGTGAGGTGTGCAATAAAGGGTTATTGTATTTTTTGAATACAAACGCTGTTTCACAGCTTATAAATCATCGGCACACGTCAGCGGTGTAATGATGCCAGGAAGCCGTAAATCTTAGGTTTGCTTCTTTATTCACGATCTCGGTACTCTGCACCCTCGGTAAATTAAAATGTGGGTCTACCCAGTAATTTTAGTCGGTAAAAAATGTTTTAACAAGTAAAATTATGGCGTTGACAAGTATAAATAGGTTTTCCTTAAGATGCGTACACTAAAGCATCAAATTGTGACATTTTTATTCGAATATTTTCAGAGGCCGATACTAGCTTACCTACCTCAAAACACTGAGGTGTTCTCGTAGCTCTATAACATTCAAGAAACGAGTTAACAGGGCACTTAAAGGTTGGCATGGCAACGTATGGGCGACTCCTCCAGTGTTGCACATATCCGTGGGCGATGATGACCACTTTCCATCAAGTGGCTCATCTGCCAGTTTGCCACTTATTACATAAAAACACAAAAAAATCTGGATTTTGAGGCATTTCGTTATGTATACTATTATAAAGTCGTAAAAATTAGTTTTCAAAAAAAGAAAATGTAATGGACTATTTGAAGGTCAATGATTAGAAAAATATTTTATTGGATTTTTTGTATGTTTGTTTGTATGTCTCGATATGGCTTCATCACGCCATAATCTATTTTTGATACACGACTCAGGAACAAATTTTTATGCTCATCACATAAATATTTGCCCTTACCGGGATTTGAACCAAGGACCGTCAGCTTTAAATCATTAATATAAGTGGTAGGTTAAGTCTAAATTTTAAGCACTTTCGATTTAAACTCAGGATCTCGACATCTCGCGACAAGTATCTAGATCTCCACGGGAAGACTGGGACAGTCACGATTCGCAGCCATGAAGGAACGACAAAGAACAATGAATCCGAAGCACGTTTGACCGGTTTCTCTCAAGCGCATGAAATTAGATGAAAGCTGAACCGATTTGCAGGAATCTTCTGCACGGCAGGGCTGCTGGAACCGAACAAGCGACATGTTGGTGTGATTTCGTTTGGCGATGTGGCGTTTTTTAATTGAGCACCGGGATACGCTGAGAGGTGCCGTTCGCACGGTGAACCACTACAGAACTGGTAGGCTTCAGACTGTCAATCATTATCATTATCTCTCTCTTGTCGTTCCCATGACTGAGGATCGTGATCATCAACGGGTATTGGAGTGGATGATGGCCTTCATCTGTTCCTGTCCAATGGTTTTAATATTGAATTTTATTACAGAATAACTTTGTTTTTAAATCTTTGTACGTAAACATACACTAGACATCTTTAAAGGTATTAAAAGCGAGATATGTGACTTATCTAAGATAAAAGTATGTAAGATACAGATACAAGATATGAATTTTCATCTTGTATTTGAAATACTTTTTAGAAAATTATATTGTAGATATCTTGTATTTACATACTTTATTTTGATATCTTAGTATTTTGTAAATACATACTATTGTTGTTAAAATACTTTTTTTTATCACTTGCGCAGTTTTATTTTCGAAACGCACGCAGCGTGTTGTAAATAAACACAGCTTTAATTTTCTATCAACTATGTTCGCCGTGAAGATAAAATTTAAGTTCATATCGTGCCGTCTCGTTCACCTATTTAACGGGAGAGCGAGACACTCGATGTGCGTGTGGCACGACTCTCCAAACGACGGCGCACATGTTGTCGTGCCCAGCAAGCCCTCACACGTGTTCCGAGCAAGACCTACGAGACGCGACAGACAAGGCGCTGAACGCCGCCACTTTCTGGTCCCGCACTATATAAAAATTAAAATCATCGACACGAGAAGAAGAAGGAGGGAAGGGAGAGCGAAAAAGACTGAACGTCACAGTGACATTACAGTTGCTTTTGTCTGCTGTCATCGTGTCACTATTATTTAGGTACTTAGGGATTCAGTATTTTCCAAATACCTAAGTAATACCAGTTTTTTTAAAATATTTTAAAGTTTTATTAACGAGTTTGCTTTCATTAACTTTTCTGTTACCTTAAGAAATCAATGCTTCAATTCAATTATAAAATGTGTGACGATTGGTTTTGCTGAAGTCCCAATTTGATAAAATTGAGATTTAAACAAAACCAATTCTTTAAACTAAGAAAAATAGTCTGCATTGTAAAACAGTCTATTTATATTAATAAGCCTCCATACAAATAAACATATGCTTCCTGCAGAAAGTATTTAATGTTAAAAAACTATTCAGAAAATACGTATCTTGTACTGTAGATACATTCCAAATACCATTTCCAAAGGTATCTTGTATCTGATATCGAAGTACTTGTCTTTCTTGTATCTATTGTATTTTAGATACTTTTTTAGGGTATCTTGTACATCTCTATTATTAGCGACAGTTCTGGACCAAAAAGTGAGTAAGATAGAATGAAATTGAAATGAAAATTTCCTTACAGATGTTGGCAGAAAAAACGGTGTCTCAAAGTGCCTTCACTTTAGAATAATCTTCATTGACGCGCACGATCGCGCCATTGACTGTCTCTGCCGTACTTAACAGCATTGAATCCATTTCAATGCGGCGGGCGGAACAGTCAACCATCGCGGAATACAGAGCACCTGTTTAATTATTCCTACTGTACTTAACGGTAGCACTGAACCAAGCTTTTCAACTAATTCTGGAAACGCAAAGAATAGAAACGGGTAGATTTTGAAGCCACAATATATGGCGATATTTAGAATTGCCGAAAAGAGCTCAAGAAAATGGTATTCGAAATTAGATCCTTTGATCGCTAAAATATGTTATCTCAGAGCACCTACGCAATAAATGTAGGCTATACCAAAGAAAGCGCTCTTTATTACTAGGTACAGTCAGCAGGAAGCGACACACAAATGTTATTCTCTTTTTTTTTCATTTAAATACTGCTGTCGGTGACTGTACTCGTAGCAAAGTCAGTTATCTGGTAACGCATATCGAAAATAAACACATTAAACTAACTATAATAGCCCTAGGGTTCAAAGTGGTTTGGCCTCCGACACATTTGTCTTCTTCTTGAGCCAGTTATAGCCAGTTATCAATGCCGAGGTCCCTCAGATCCTTCTGAACTTCGTCACTTTGGCGATATTTAGGTAGCCCGTCTGGTCTGCGATCACTCGGTCGTCCCATATACGCCCTTTTTGCGTCACGATTTTCTCCAATTCTCTCCACATGCCCGAGCCAGCAGAGTGTAGACGCCTTGTCATCTCCTATAACATTAAACTGGCACACTAGTTCTCCTACCTCCAAGTTATTCCTCACCCTTCAGCCCCCATCTTCTCCTTGTGTCGGTCGCAGAATTTTCCTGATGATCTTCCTCTTAGCCGCTAAAAAACTTGGTCTCCTCCTTCAAGGGTGCAGGCCTCGCAACCGTAAAATTAAGATTGGTCTAATAACGGTTTTGTAAATTCTAATGTTAGTATTCCTGCGTATGAGCTTGGACACCAGAACCTTGTGGATACCAGCTGTGCATATGCGGGTGTTCTGGATTCGGGTGTCAATTGCGTTTCCCCATTGGTTAGGGTCTGTTACAGTACATAGTGCCGTAAAATGGTGTTACTTTGCTACAAAATTTGCACCAATTTAGAAAACAAGAAACTATGTATATAAGTAATATATCTATTAAATATATCGTCGTCTAGTACCCTAACACAAGCCTTATTGAGCTTACCATGGGACTAGTTCGATTTGTGTAAAATTGTCCCGTAATATTTATTTATTTATTATTTACTCTACCATTTTTAATTTGCAAACATGTTAGTCTTACTAATAAATAAAAATAGTATATTGAGCATTGTACATTAAAAAAATATGCCTCCATCTATTTTGTCAAATATGAAAACAATAAATTATGACCAATGTTACACATTGACTAGGCAAACTTTGCTCCTCCTTACTAAATGTAAATGGAGCAAAGTTTGATCCAATCTGCATATTAAATGGTAATCATAGCAGAAACGAATTTCAGAACAAAAAAAAATTGTGATGTGACCACAATGTCACCACATATTTCAGGCGTGTTCTTAATTTTCTTGATTATTTAACATAAAACAAATAACGAGACCGTAAATATGTTTTCGGGATTGCAGCATACTTATCCTAGGGGGTACAAAGTAGCACCATTTTACGGTACACCCAAATATTTAAATTTAGAAACAGCTTTGAAGACAGCATCTTTCACATGTAGATCTCTTTTTTCTATGTCTATATCGTCTCATGCAAAAATACACTTGAACATGCTGAATCCCTAAACTACTTACTCTTACGTGTTTTCAGACCCCCTTTCTTTGGCTACAAAACTGAAAAAAAACTCAAAAAAAAAATTTGTCAGTAAAATACCGTTATATTTCCTAAAATAATGCAGGGTGGAATTTAAAAAAAAAGTGTCATGATTATTTTATTTTTAACTAAACTGCAAAAATAACAGTTAAAAGAATAACGTTTTCAAAACGGACTTGTAAAAACGTATGAAATAAAAGAGCTTAACGCAGCGAGATTCAGCAAAAATCATCATTTTTGGATATTTATATTTTTATGATAAGATCGTGGAAATTGGTAATACAATTGGGTATTGCGAAATATAGTATGTTATGTAATTAAACTTGTGTCAAATTATTAAAAAAAACGATTGAGGTTATTTAAATAAGCATGGCTCGACATTTTTGCACTCGAATGTACAATGTCTTAACATAGGTATGTTACATCGTATTAAGTGAGCTAAAACCTTTGTCAAGTTGCTTGAATCCATTTGCCTTAAGTATGCAAATACTAAGTCCCTTAAGGCCACGGCTTGGAGCGATTTTCTAATACTTCAGCGAAAAGGAAAATTATCCAAAGTAAATTGTAATCTATTTTCCATTATATTTAGGCTGGGAATATACATGGGATTAGTTGCCATATAATCATAACTGCATCATTAGTTTATCAGAAAGGCGTCCATTACTGGACATAGGCTCATGGATCTCGACAATGACCAACCTTACTGCAGTCCGGCGCGATAATTCTCCTTTCATATTTAGTACAGCAGGGCCAAAATTCCACTAAGAAAATAGATATAAGATAGCAAAGAGATATTGCCATTTCGGAATTCCAGCGCTAAAGTAGACATTCGTTCGATATTTGTTCACACGCTATTCGACCACTGATGAATGTGTCAGAATATTATAAGTATGTAATCGAGGGTTGCCTGGTGAAACCCGATAACTATGACAAACCTAGTTTCAAGAAAAACGATGATAAAGGTTTATGGTCAAGATATACTAGTTTTGATATATAAATTAGTGGATAAATAAGTTTCTTGTGTGGGATAATTTAATCCACTTTAATTTTTTTCTTTTTTAGATATCTACTGCGTGTAGTTTTTCTGTGCTTTTTTTTTATCAAGGGGTGTCGACTTATTGGCTTTATACAAAAACAAAAAAAAATATTTATTTACTTAAAGGATTTTATTTGTTATAATAAACATAAAGAATTATCATGTTTATAACTAAGAATTGTATTATTTTTCGTCTGAATTGTGTGGCGCCTTGCCAGCAAATGTTTTTAAACTTCGTATCCAACGGAGATATTCCTCAGGGATTATTTGTTTCTTGCAAATTGTTTCTAAATCCTTTTTTTAGCAATACTTATAGGAAACTGACACACCGACAGATATTTAAATGCGTTGCCTCATCACCATCCTCGTCACCTCCAAGCTGTTGTGAGTTCCCTTTGTAACAGGGCACGTGACCTATGCGACCCGGAGTTCTTAGAGAGTGAGGTCTCGCACATTCAAAAGGTCCTTAGTTGGAATGGGTATGAGGTGAACAGACGAAAACCGAAGCATAAAAATTCTGACGTTTGGAGGAAACTAGCATTCATCCCATACGTAAGAGGAATAACGGACAAAATTGGCACAGTACTACAAAAGTACTCGATAAAATCTCTGTACAAGCCGTTATCTAAGGTCATAGGGCATATAAGATCACCTAAGGATATTATTCGTTTCCAACCACCTGGCGTTAGCAAGATCGATTTTAGTAGCGGGAGCTCTTATATGAGTTCTTAGACGAAGCGCACCATTGCTGAAAGACTCAAGGAACATATCGCGGCTGTTAAGAACCGCCAGGTCAATAAGTCCGTTATTGCCGAAAATTTAATAGAAGCGCGACCAAACCACTGGATTGAGCTTCATAATCTCAAGATTCTTTCTACGGAACGTAATTACTATAGTAGAATCGTACGTGAAGCAATTGACACACACCGAAATTTCAACCGGGAAGATGGTTTCAAACTTTCATCTTCGTGGAACCCAGTAATTAGTAAATCTAAGCAACAACAAATAACATCCGATAAATCGCCTGACGTAGTGAGTGTAGTGTGTCGGTTTAGTGACGACCGTAGTGTTCAACCTAATAATAAACATCAAGCGCGGGTAGATCGAAAAACTCGCGCGGCTAGAAGACGTTGATTCGCCACTTCAGTTCCTTCGAGACCATGGACGTAACGTGACATCCGAAATTTCGAAGTATTAGGTACCAACGAAAGTTTATTAATGAAATCATATTTATACGCGATTAAGCCCCGTTTTGTTGTTTTGTGATAATGGACTCGGAATTTCAGGAATAAAATCTCGTCCTCTCATCAATCAGCTGCAAATCTCACTTTTTGTCACTTATCGGGTTTCACCAGGCAACCCTCGTAATATTGTTTACTAACCTGATTTCCATGTAAATGTAACAGTAATAATTTTCAACTGTCAAAGTACTGAGATCAATAAAAATAGAAGGAGGGTTTACTTAAGTGTAATCGTTTCGATGTAAATAATTAAGAATTGGTAAATACTGATCAATTTATAATCTTCACTTAAATTTATAAATAATAAGAATTGTACATAACACCAGAAATAATAATTGTTAGGATATCCATAGTCCATACTAATATTATAAATGTGAATGTGTGTCTGTCTGTCTGTCTGTTACCTCTTCACGCTTCAACCGCTGAACCGATTGGAATAAAATTTGGTATGGAGATAGTTTGAGTTCAGGGGAAGGACATAGGCTAATTTGTATCCCGGGAAAGGACACTTATCCGCGATAAATGAATTTGAGGCGGACAAATCGTACGTTACACTGGTACGCAAAAACAACATAACAGATTTGCGTAAAACTCTGCAGTAATATAGCTTAGATATCAGAATAGGACATAGGCTACAAATTTTGAGGGTATTCATTCATAAAAGGGGTTTTTTTAACAATAAATGGAAAAACATGACCTATTGTTCATTTGATATTGTGCCATTTTTGCATTTCTAAACAATTGGTAACCTAGCAACAGTAATACTACCTACACGATTAAGCAAAGAACACACCTTCTTATCTTACCTTATATCTGATTATAGCCGGATAATGGCCCGTTGTACATTTTGGACTTGCGATAATCTCTGAACGATAAACATTTTGTTACAAAAATATTGTTTATAAATAAGATAAATATATAAAACGAGTTCTTTTTAACAATAAATGGAAAATCATCACTTATTGTTAACTTTGAAATTTTTATTCCGAAGAATTATAAAGAAATTGCTTTGAAACCAATATGACGCGTTAATACCTGTTTGCGTATCTGTAAACTGTGCGTTAGTTGTAAACGATATCAACGCAGAAGTACTGAACTTAGAGACTTGAAATTTTTACAGTAGTTACTATATGTATAACGTTGGCAGTGAAAAAGAAAAGATTTTTGGAAATTCGTCTTCTAACGGTGTTAAATTGGGGTTGAAAGTTTGTACTGAAAACCTGTAATTATTTGAGTAATTGTTATTATATTTCGGCTATATTTCTTCATTTTAAACTAAAAAAACAAGTTGCAGCATTTTTGGAAACTCATCCCTTAACGGTGTTAAATTGGGGTTGAAAGTGTGTATGGAAAATCTGTAATTATTTTGTAACTGTTATGATATTTCACGTAAAAGACTCTTAATTTAAAACTAAGAAAACTAATTTCAGCATTCTTTGAATTGTATCCCTGAAAGGGTTAAAATAAGGGGTAACAGTCAGAGACAAAAGTACAATAGCGCATAAAGGGTGTTGTGAAGCGCTGAATAGAACTTAGAAAAATATTACAGGTAACGAAGTTATGATGGTTGGAGTCACTATGTTGTCAGCTGGAGACTTTTGTCAGACTCTACCCGTATTCCGTACCAAAAAGGTAAATTGAACCCTTATGGTGCGACTCTGTCCGTCTGTCTGTCTGTCTATCTGTGTGTCTATCTGCCTGTCTGTCCGACTAATATAGCGCCATATCTCAAAAACTAATTATGCTATCCATCTGAAATTTGTGATATTTATAAACATAGTCAGCCCACATGTATTGCAAAGAAAATATTATTAAATATATATTATTTTCTAAAAAACGAACAATATGAGGGGAAAGCAATAAAATTTAAAGCACTAGGTCAAGTAGGGTATTATATGAAAGGGCTTGATTTGTACATTATCGAACTTTTTTTTTATTATTGTGCTTAAATTTCGTTTTATTAAGCAAAATGTGGACAAAATACCATTCCCCCCCCTTTATCTCCGAAGTTAACCAAGCGAAAAATCTGGAATTTTCTGGAATTATGTAATTTAGTATGAATATTACACGAAAATTAACTATATATCTGTCTGTCTTACTTTTTTTTTAATCACCAAAAATCATTTTTGAATAACATGGTTTGGTTAAGTTTGCCCCTCGTCTGTATGTGACGCCATAGATACAAGAGTCAAACTTAACTCAAGCGGCAAGTTAAATCGGTATAAGTGAAAGTTTGTACGGAACCCTCGTTGCGCGAGTCAGCAATGTATTTATTTAAAACATAACAGATTTTCAATATTGATATGGTCACTATATGATGTTGTTAAGTTAGGTAATTACGTAATAACTTAAGACAGAAGGACCCTTAATTAGGGACTAAATAAATTAACCAACTTGGTATTACGTGGTTCTCACAACTTTTTTACGGTAGAAGAACTGAGTTGCGAGACGTGTTTTTTTTACATGTATTGTTTTTGAGGAGATCATGCTTTGTCATATGATACCCTACTTCAAATAGTAGCAACTAGACTTTTAATTTTTGCACCCCTCATAGGGCTTGGCGCCGTGCCGTGGACATGGGGCCGAGCCCATATTGGTCCTTTTTTTAAAATAAAAATGGGATTCCTAAGTATTTGTTAAATAGATATAATAGCTTTCCTTTAGTATTTACAGTTGATTTACTGCTACGAAACAATAAAAGGCTTTTCTGAATGAGTATTTTTGTTGCCGGAAATGGCCGATAAATTATACTTTATCCGTTCTAGCATCATGATATATACTTTGGCCAAAGTACTGTGATATCGCGACTGCTTTTTGGGAAAATGGAAAACGTCATATTTGATTCGAATTTGCTTAAGCTTAGTTATCATTCGGCTGTCATCTGTTATGGATTAAGTAAACAAAAATTAACGAATAAAGTGTTTATTTTTAATTGCAGAAATGGATCGAACGACCCCTTTAATTATTACTTATTTATTACTTTAATTAATATATACTAATATTATAAATGCGGAAGTGTGTCTGCCTGTCTGTTACCTCTTCACACTTAAACCGCAGAACCGATTTGGATGAAATTTGTCCCGGGGAAGGACATAGGCTACTTTTTATCCCGGGAATATACCCTCATTCGCGATTACCGAATTTAAGGCGCAAGAAATCGCGGGCAACAGCTAGTATCGCAATAAAATCACAAACATTTATACAAATAGTATTGCTTTTACAACGTAATATGTAGAAATCGAATCAATGAATATACGTTTGTACGTTATATTCATTGAAATGCTCCAAATAAATGCCGGATTTGCCCAATATAAGTGTGATGCATCCAATTTCAGAAGCTCGGGATCGAGACAGTATTTCACTCCGACCCACCTCCTACAGCTTTACAAGGCGCAGGTCCGCCCACACATGGAATACTGTTGTCATCTGTGGGCTGGGGCTCCCCAGTACTAGCTTCTCCCTCTAGACCGCATTCAACGGAGAGCGACTCTTATCGTCGGTTGCCAGCGTATTTCAGATCAGCTTGACTCCTTGACTCTGCGTAGAGATGTAGCCTCGCTCTGCATATTCTATTGCATGTATAACGGGGAGTGCTCCGAGGAATTGTTCGGGTTGATCCCAGCCGCATCTTTCCGCCATCCTCCTACGCGACAACATTTCCACCCTCACCACTTAGATGTTTGGCAGTCCACAACTGTGCGTTTTTCTAGAAATTTCCTGCCTCGTACGACTGAACTGTGGAATAAATTACCGCCTGCAGTATTTCCGGACCGATGCGACCTTCGAGCGTTCAAGAAAAGAGCGTACTAACCTGAAAGGCCGGCAAGGCACTTGTGACTCCTCCGGTGATGCAAGTGTCTATGGGCAACGGTGATCGCTTACCATCAGGCGACCCGTCTGCTCGTTTGCCTCCTATGACATTAAAAATATTTTTTTTTTTGGATTTTGTTCATGAATCCTTATTGCACAAAAGAAAACGTAACCTATCGTACAAAACCCGAATTTAATGCCATGAGGCATGCTCTATTAGTCAACCAGTGAATGTTGTGTGTGTATTCCAATGCTGAGTATATACATACTTTTTCTCCCCTTCGCTTTAGTCCTTTGCATGGACAGACAATAAACTCAGTTCGTTTTTTTTTAACCAGCTTTATTTTGTATCATTCTTCTTTGACGAGCATAATAATTTTACTTACGGCTTAAACATTGTGCGTATCGAATACTTCCTTCGACATAGCGTTACCTTCTGAAATTTTAAGCTAATAATTTAACTGCAAACCAGAAATTTTCACAAGTGCGTTACGTTGAAATTTGTACCGTTATGGCAAAGGATAAAGTCTTGTTACCAACATCAGACTCGCTTGCCATTAACCCTCACCATGCCCGAAATATCCCAACCGCATCAGTGACCACGGGATTATCTTGGCCCTGTTCCGCGGCTGGAAATGACCCGCATTGTTTAGAGTTCTCGTCCCCGGGGATAATAAGTTCATTTGCCAATCATGCAGACTTATTATGTTCATTTATGTTAAGCAATAACAAAATATCCCTACTAAATGGAATCCGGACCACATAATTATTGAAATAGCGGAATTCGACGGTTCTGGTGCTGAAAATTTGCAACGGTAATTTCTGATTTCCGGACCGTTATATTATTAGAAACCGTTTTGATACCGCATCATCTACCCTAACTAATATTTGCTTATGATGTTTTAAGTGTTAAAGTATGGTTGTTGGATTGTTCAGCTCTAACGTGATAGCTGGGCAATAGGGGTTGATGGATTTTTCAAACATTTACTCTCATGTAACTGACATTTCGAAAGTGCTTGTAACTAGGCCTACTTGAATAAAGAATATTTTGATTTGATTTGATTTGATTTGATTTATTGCATGTAGATAAAATAAATGCTGAAAGAGTGACAGATGCTACTTTTTATCCCAAAAGTGTATTAACAAAATATTAGGCCACCCGGGCTAAGCTTTATGAAAATCCTAGTAGTATAAAATTTGTAAAATCGACATGTCTGTACCTACATTTTGACATGACCAAGTTAGGGGATACCATTTAGAACCTATAATAAAATAATAAATCCAGTCGATTTACCGGTTAAATTGGCTCAGGATCGAAAAGCGAAGCGTAAATTGACGTCGGAAGCCAAGATCCATTTTAAGTCATTGCTATATTATGGTTACTTGGTTTACCAGCGTCATAATTTCATGAAAATTAACGAGATTTTTTCACCTAAAAACACCGACGCTACCGGACCTGTGCTGCCTGTATCCAGCGCGCTCCCACAGCCTTCAACAGATCATCAGTGTACATTGGAAGGGCGTACCCACGATAAGGTAACCGGATCGTGGTCGCCAGTACGTTTATTTATATCATTTATATTCGAGCTAACTTCAGGGCATTGAGACCAAAAAACACAACATCACACTGACCTTTTCAGGTCCTCTTCATCATCATCATCATCGTCAGCCTGAAGTCATCCACTTATGAACATACAACGTGTTCGTGAAAAACCCGCATAATTTTCACAGCGTATATCTGAGGTAATTTTGAAGTAAAAAATGACATATGAACTCAAGTCCAATTATACAAAAAACCGTGTTTTTTTTTTTTTTGTTTTGTTGATTTTTGTACATAAAACTTGAACAACTTTCACTTCTCTATGAAAATTATCTTTTGAATAAAATGGTAACGATATTTTTTCCAAAAAAAGGATAACTTTAGTGAGTGGTAGCTGTCACTTTGATGCCTGTTAATAACGACACGACACTTGAAATCATACGTGGCAACTTCGCGATCAAAAGAGCTTAATGCAATTATAATAAATACATGAAAATTGATAATATCTTCAAAACTAAGGTAGATTTATTTGTGACGTAGGTATACTCTGGTAAAATTATGCAGGTTCCTCGCAAGCACGTTGTATGTCTTACCCAATTCACGCCACCATAATAGCTGTTTGCATCCAACCGCTTCCCGGCAGTCTTTTTAGGTCATCGGTCTACCTGGCGGGTTGTCCCACGTCCTCAGGGAACAACAAAAAACTCACTTGAAACGAAAGCACCTCTATTTACAAAATATGATTCGTGACGAGTAAAGTAATGTGTGAATGTTCCGGACGATGTGTGCCTAGGGAAATAAAGAGATGTGTGCGCATCATTACCGTTTCCGAGTCATTCCCGTGCCCGTAACTCCCGTGCCGCAATACGCACGGTAATGATATTGCAGCGTTATACCGGGTTACAGAGGTGTGAAACAAGAATCATCTTTGCTTGGAATTCAATGAGTTGAAAATGGTGTGCGGAGAAATAGATTTCCAATAAGTTTAATGGATTGGAATGTGTTTTTTAACGTATCTCGTTTTTTTAGAGAGTGCTCATACCATTTTTTTACTAGTACGATTTAAAAAAGGCTTTTAAGAGTTAATTAACCGTAAATTATCCATTGAAGACATGTGTAAATATCTTCGGTAAAATCAAAGTTTGTACGGTCGAGTTCATAAATATTGTTAAATCTATACAGATGTATAAGTATTCTATGTACATATATTTTTGAAGCCTAGAAGAACTTTTAAATTCACTTATTTATACTTTTCTGAAATAAATCTTATTTAAGAAGTTCCTTCAAGTACGATCATTTAGTTCTTACAATTATACAACTGTACTTCAACACATTCTAGACCGCGAGCCCGCTCAGCGGGCGCTCTGCTTGTAGCAAGCTTTTGCTACACACGGTTTTCCCATGTTATTGGCTACGAGAGTAGGGCTGCGAAAATGTTGGTTGTGAAAGTGTTAACACATTCAGCACCGCGAACCCGCTCGGCGGGTGCTCTGCTCGTAGCAAGTTTTCGCTACATACGGTTTTTCCCTCGTTATTGGCTACGAGCGTAGCGCTACGAAAATGTTGGTAGCGAAAGTGTTAAGATAGTTGAAACTTGGTATGCTGTGAAAATAAATTTTACTATGCGGTTATCTACACATACATAGGAAATCCTCTGTAATGTGTTCAAAACGACCAGCTTCGCAATACTAATTGTTCACATTCTCATATTCTCATAATTGCAAACGTTTCCAAGATAACCCGGCGTGCTGGCCGCGCTGCGGTCATATCATTACAGTACACATCCACCGCGCTCGTTCATGAAACACATAATAACAATTTAATATATGAATGTAGAAAAACTGGTGTATGCAACTGTACATAATTAGGCTTTAAAATACTCGTGTGATATAATGAAACTCGATCGTGTTTTAAGGCCTTTTATTATGTATCAGTTGCATAAACTACTATTGGTAAAACCTATAGGTTTTAATAACGTTAACAAAACGGCATTGATAACTTCATTCACTATACGAACATTATTTTAAAATGATTATTAAATAGTATTTAGGTAAGCATTATTAACTTTAAATTTATTGAAATAAAACAATTTAACGGATTATATCGCGTATATTATCTCATTTTAGTTCCCGACGTTTCGGAAGCTTTCCAGCTTTCCATGGTCACGGGAGGTCATGGTCCTCCGTTAAATTGTTTTATTTCAATGAGTAATAATCGCGGAAACAGAAGAAAATATTAACTTTAAATTTAGCTGATTAAAATAAACAAAATCTCAAATAAATTACCGAGATACCGAAATTGAATACCGGTTATTTTGTATAGAAATAATACCGGTATTCGATCCCTGGTTCAAAACATGATTTCTAAGCTTTTCACCTTAATTTTAAGTATAATAAATATAAACGGTGATAATTAAATACGTATTCCGTTTCATTATCTATTATTCATGATTCAGGCCTTATCTTAATATTCTAGATTTGATAAGGATTGCCAATTCAGTGTAATTATTGCATATTTATACAAGATCGAAGGCAAAAGACCCAGAGGCCGAAGCCCGAAAAGATGGCTGGACCAGATCCCCGAACAGCTGGAGCTACCAGTCAGCGCCGCCCTGCACCAGGCGACGGACCGCATCAGTTGGAGGCAAACAATTAAGGGTCACAAAAGGAGTCACGATCCTCAGCAATGGGGGAACGATTAAGAAGAGAGATACAAGATACCTGCGAGGAGCCCGGAATAATTTAACCAGGCATTCCTTAGATCAGTACGAGCAAAAAAAGCCGCCCAGAGGCATTTTAAGGCTTCTGTTCCATTGGATTTTAAAACTATCGTAAATTAAAAAAAAAGTTGTATTTGTTTTTGTCATTGTTTTTCCTTGGTGACAGGAGGAAGGAGTTATGGATACCGCTCAAATCCGGCGGTTTTGAAGATATCATCATTTTTTATGCTAACTATTTATTGTGATTAATAAAGTATATAAAGCTCAACATGTTTATTGTGACGTTGCGATGCATGTTGCCTAGTTTTGCGTCGCTGTTGACAGACATCAAAGTGACAGTATGAAACAGGATGAATTTAATGAGTGGTAGCACTCATTAAATTCATCCTGTTTTGGAAAAATATTTTTGACTATTTTATTAAAAGGGATTATTTTCATAGAAAAACGAAAGTTATTCAAGTTTTATGTACAAAAATCAGTAAAACTAGTTTTTTTTTGCTGAATTTGACTTGGGTCCTAGATTTTTTTTTCTCCTATGTTTTTTTTTATACTAGGTGGCAAACAAGCGTACGGCCTGCCTGATGTTAAGCAGTCACCGCAGCCTATGAGCGCTTGCAATGCCAGGGGCATTACGTGCGTGTTGCTGACCCTTTAAGAACCTATTCACATGTCTCAGAAATGTGTGATTATATTTTTTCTGATACCTCGCAGCACCTTGTATAATTTAATTCTGTACGTACAGTCGGGGTATGAAAAAGTTTATTACTTTTCGACATTAACACGATCACACAGAGTCGAAAAGTGACGAACCTTTTCATACCCTGACTGTACTTATGACTTCAAGTCTTAGGTATTGCACAAAAACAATTGAACAATTCGATTAAAGTAAAACTAAACCGAAAAATAAAACTAAACTACAGCGAAATAATACAGTGAATCTAAAAATGGCCCCTGCGTTATTACTCCAAAGATGCTGGCGGCGTTTCCTCGCTGAATCGCCAAACCGATTCTTTGAGCGAGGAAACCGCTATGTCTCCGGTCGCCGGTAACGTCTGTAAGCCTCTTCAAAATGTCTTTGAAGAGGCTTAGAATAGAATAGAATAGAATCCATACTTCCATAATCCAAATTAATCCATATCCATACTTATTACTTATACTTATTATGCAAATATACTTATATAATATTATAAATGCGAAAGTGTGTCTGTCTGTCTGTCTGTCTGTTACCTCTTCACGCTTAAACCGCTGAACCGATTTAGATGAAATTTGGTACGGAGATAGTTTGAGTCCTGGGGAAGGACACAGGCTACTTTTTATCCCGGAAAAATACTCTTATCCGCGATAAACGAATTTAAGGCGGACGAAGTCGCGGACAGAAGCTAGTAGAATATATAGAATCCCCATATTTCCATACCAAATTTCATCCAAATCGGTTCAGCGGTTTAAGCGTGAGGAGGTAACAGACAGACAGACAGACAGACACACTTTCGCATTTATAATATTAAGTATGGATTCGAAGAGGCTTAATGCACTGGGGTTGTACGGATTCAGGAACTCGACGCCAAAAGGAATAAAATTATAAATAATTGATAGATTCAGGCGTTACTTTCGGAATTCCATACTAGATCAATGGATTATTGTTCCTTTGCTGTTCCGCGAACTTGTGTCTTGGTTAGATGTGACAATAAAATTTTCATTTTCATGCAGTTTCCACCAAACAGTATAATCCTCAAGATTATACTGTTTGGTGTTGGTTTGTTTGTTGAAATATGCGCATGTGAGCACAATTTATCGTCGCATCTAACCAAGACACAAGTTCGCGGAACAGCAAAGGAACTATAATCCATTGATCTAATAAAATTATAGTCAGCGCCGAGAACACTGTATCTGTATACATTAACCTTTTGATGGCCACAGACAGCAAATCACATGTCATGGAAAATTCGTGCCACTGAGGCCAGAGCCGGCATTTATGCCGACCTTTCATTGTTAAAAGGGCCATTCTATTTTAGTGCCATTATTTTTTCGCATTTTTACGTAAAGAGCATAATTATTGTGCAAAAAGTGATATTCAGATTTGTTTGTGACTTATTAATATAGCATTGTTAAACTGTCACTTTCAATTAATTTAATTTTTTTTGGTTGCCGTTTATAATTATAAAGCAGTTAACGCAGTGGCCATCGCTGTCCCCACTTTAGTATGAATATAAGGTATTTACCGCTGCGTTACCACATTTTTACGGCTATAATGATCAATGTATGTCTTTTCGTATATTAAAGAGTCCATAAATCCGATTGGTAACTTTATGTCTAGCATGTTAATTTCATGATTTCTTTCAAATACAAATACATACAAATATTTTATTTGTTCAACACGGGTAAAATTGTACATAGGCATATCTCATAATATAAAAGCGACATCACCATGTTGGGCCGCAAGGCATACTTTTAGCTATTAAAGGACTGTCACAACAACGGGGTGTATAGTCACCATTAATTGCAGTCTGACAAAAAAACATTTTCCGAATAATATGCTTTGTCTTCTAAAAATTTAAGCAATTTACTTTTTAACCTTGTTACAAATATATCCCCTATACTACTTATATGATTTGGAACATTGTTGTCCATAATGGTTATTTATTTGAAAAACTAAAATTGTTAATGAAAAGAAAATTATTATTTAATTAATTATTTCTTTGCAGCGTTTCTTTTCTCCTCAGTACGCCTCATTTGTGAAATGCTGCTTGGTAAATTATTAGAATAATATAATTAAGCCCTTCTGGCACATGTGTAATTGTCTTTACAGCTTAGGCCCATCTGGCATGTATGTACACCTTTATTTGTGTTTTTCTAAAAAATGGGTAGTTTGCACAAATTGTAACTTTGACAGAGGAAAATATATCTTTTCTCAGTCCTCCCGTGACCATGGAAAGCTGGAAAGCTTCCGAAACGTCGGGAACTAAAATGAGATAATATACGCGATAAAATCCGTTAAATTGTTTTATTTCAACGAAAAGAAAATTATCCAAAAACTCCAAAAATAATATGAATACCTCGTTCTGCACCTGCTGTGGCATTTGGGTCACGTCGCATTACTTCGCTAATGGGCGCTTCTAATATTAATTGTATTTGAAAATACGGTCACGTTAAAAGCTATCGTCACAAAAGCAAATGCCTTCAAACATCTGAATCCATTTGATTGACCTAGCGGATGTGTGCGTGTCCTAGAGCTAGTTTACAGCATCATTTGCGTGCGAATAGACACATCAGCGTGAATGGGGTGCAGATTCCTTTACATAATTCATGCGATTTCGGGCCCAAGCAAGTTATTTAGGTCTCCAATGAACGCCAATTCATACACAAATTTTCGCTTGAAGACTAGTCCGCGCACAGAAGAGTGTTATAAGTATAATAACTGAGTTTTGCTCGGATGGGCGCGATAAAATACAAATTTACGAGATTATACGACGAGATGCATAATGCCATTATAATAAAAATTAAATTAAATTAAATTAAAAATACTAATTTTCACATTTCTGAGAGCCATATATTGTTAGTTACAAAAACAAAACATATAAACTACATTAGTAAACTCTATTGCATTAAAAACTACTTATTTTACCCCATTCGTAGCCCATTTTGCATTCTTAGTAATGCCACGGTGTCAAAGCATTTCAAGCGAGCACGCGTATTTGTTACGTTTAGATGTTGAACATGAACATGAACACATGAACATAGGTACCACTCCCAGCCAGGATAGAGCCTGACCCGGACAAGCCAGATGCACCAGGGGGCACAGATTTATAAGGAATGACACGCTCCGGGATGGGGGAGGAGGGCCGACTAGCCGCAACCGGTCGACCACAATCAGCCGATTATGCAAACTTTAGCCAATATTGGAAGTTAGGTGAGTTGGGATAGATAGAGTATAGGGGATGAGCGTTGATGAGTAGTCGCGTGCTCTCGTTGGCATCTTTTAATTAGCCGGTAACTACCGGCTACTTAAATTATATTAATACACAACTTACACTGAATATGCAGTTTATTGGTTCTCGCAAACCGAGCACAGATGAGGAAAAATAACAAACGTCAAGCCCTACTCGTGGCGAAAGTGAGGCACCAACTTAACAATTACTACACAAACCATAGCCCATCCATATTACGCGATATCACGTCCGACAACGAATGGGTTAGTTATTAATCCATAATCCATAATTCCATATTCCATAATCCATACTTAATATTATAAATGCAAAAGTGTGTCTGTCTGTCTGTCTATCTGTTACCTCTTCACGCTTAAACCGCTCAACCGATTTGGATGAAATTTAGTATGGAAATAGTTTGAGTCCCGGGGAAGGACATAGGCTACTTTTTATCCCGGAAAAATAGCCTTATTCGCGATAAACGAATTTAAGACAGACGAAGTCGCGGGCAGAAGCTAGTAATATTATAAATGCGAAAGTGTGTCTGTCTGTCTGTTACCTCTTCACGCTTAAACCGCTAAACCGATTTGGACGAAATTTGGTTTAGGCGTAGTTCGTTGGCATCTTTTAATTAGCTGGTAACTACCGGCTAATTAAATTATATTAATACACAACTTACACTGAATATGCAGTTTATTGGTTCTCGCAAACCGAGCACAGATGAGGAAAAATAACAAACGTCAAGCCCTACTCGTGGCGAATGTGAGGCACCAACTTAACAATTACTACACAAACCATAGCCCATCCATATTACGCGATATTACGTCCGGCAACGAATGGGTTAGTTATTAATCCATAATCCATAATTCCATATTCCATAATCCATACTTAATATTATTAATGCGAAAGTGTGTCTGTCTGTCTGTCTATCTGTTACCTCTTCACGCTTAAACCGCTCAACCGATTTGGATGAAATTTAGTATGGAAATAGTTTGAGTCCCGGTGAAGGACATAGGCTACTTTTTATCCCGGAAAAATAGCCTTATTCGCGATAAACGAATTTAAGGCGGACGAAGTCGCGGGCAGAAGCTAGTCTAATAATATTTATTCCATACTAGTATTAACTTCAAGCAACCATATTTGATTATTATTTTAGATGAAATAGGTACATAATGCCAGTTTAGTAACAAACAAATTGGCGTTAATTAAACAAATATCCTTAGTTCCGACTAGTTTGTTAATCATAGCACATGATCGAGCAAATTACTTAACATCTATGAGCCTAAAATCTGTTTCCCTGAACAACATCCCAAAACGAACCCAATCAATTTATAGTTAAGTCCATATTGATATAACAAATAGTAGCTATGAGGGGCCAACTTCATTGCGCCGGAGGCTATATAGGATTGATCTTGATTGAGCGACTGAGATGTTAATTACTGTACTATTAATCACAGCTAGGCAAACATTGCTACGACCGTGTGATAATGCTGAACATGTGATGTTACCGTAGTGGATATGGCGTATAGTTGGTGGCCTTGAATTTAGTGTGTAAGTATAACTATATTCTGACATGCCTCGCACCTTTAGAGTAGGGATGTGGCCTGATCTCAAAATTTTAAAAAAATATTTAAGATCCAAAAAAATAAACATGCAATATAAGGAACTACGTTCAATCTTTGAATACGATATCTTACGTGTTGTTTTTTTTTTATGAGCCCTTAATGTTGGGTGGGAAAGTCTACTTTTAGAGTATGAATATATGAATAATTATAATAATAGGGATGTGACGACCCCCCCACCCGCTGGTTCACCAGGGCAATCAGTCAACGCAGGGCAGCTTGTGGCGACCTGTATGGGGAGTAGCGACCCCACGTACCTGAGTACTTCTGGCGGACCCTAACGGAAGGTGTTGGGTCAGGACCCCCACCTCTGGCTTGCCTTAACCGGCCGGCCAGAGGGGAGTCGCTAGAGCTGCGGCTCGAGGGTGGATTTGGAACGTAAGTGGCGAGTTGGCTTCTGTAGAAAGTCCAGTGACACCTCTCCACCCTTAGCCCTCCGCACCGATGTTGCCCTCAGGGCACTATATGTGTCGCTATTTACGGGGGCCCATCCAGCAGTGGACAAGTCATCGTCTACCAGTGCCTTTAGCCATGGGACACTTTTTCCTGGTAGACGTCCGATTGTCTCAAGCAATAGCCCAGTATTTAGTCCATCATTTCAATCCCATAACCTAGAATATTTAGATCTCATCACTCTCCAATAGTTCTTGCATCTAGCGAGTGCCGTCTCTGCGCGCGTCCCATGATACGGGCAGGAACAGCACTCGCGCGGTGTATACCTTACATTTCATTAAATTGTCGAAAGGGCCTCTACGCGTTGGCTTCGGCTCCGCACACGCCTCCCAAAGGTCCGGGACATCATTGTCCCGTGAGCGGGTGCGACATACTGAATAATAATAATACCATTGTATAAATAAATAAAAATTACAGTACAATTTGTACACAAATCGAATTAGTCCCATTGGTAAGCTCAATAATAACGCTTGTGCAACACGATAATATATTTATTAGATATATTTACTTTTATGTAAATCTGACCCATAAAAAGTATGGTAATCTTTGTCATGAAACCGTTTCGATAAACGCAAACACGAAAGTTTTAACATAGCTGCATAACTAATTTCTCAATTTCCCCATACAAGGTACTAACCGTGTGACGTCACTAAGCTAGTATTGAATCATTTTTTGGGAAAGACGAAAAATTTTATTGTAACATTGTTATATCTCGGGGAGTTTTAATGAGATTGAAGCAGTTTTTTTCACTAACATTTTTACTGTTGAGAGGTCGTGTTATAGAAATAACATGCCACAGAAAGCTGTTGTTAAATAGCCTTTTATAGTGACATAATCCAAAAAAATTGCAATCTCACTTTTAGTCATTAAAATATCTGCGACCTTGAACAACGTTTTTCAAAAACTTCTTTTAGGTCACTACAAGTATTAATTAATCCGAAGCTGCAGTGTATCGGCGTTTGTTTCCCAATCTAATTCACTTATCGTTACATTCGGTGATGTATATATTTCAGCGATGGGTTAGTGTATTTTTCAATTACCCTACATTTAAATTTAGTATCACAGAATGCACTGTTTTGTTAGTTCTCGCTGAACGTGACCCTATTTCGTGGCGTATTTATGAGCCAACATGAAATGTTTGCACATTAATATTATTTTCAGTTTATTGCCACGCATGTTCTTTTGTAGTGCAATATTTTTTTCAGTCGTGTTAGCTATTGGCTATTGTTTGCAATTTAATGAGAAATAATAAACGGAGTTTGGCTTAGCTGAAGCCATGTTATTGTTATAAAGCTTTGTGGATTAGTACTCGTACTTTAATATTGCCTTTTAAGGATTCCATCAGACACAAAGATATTATATAGTTATAGTTATGAATTAAGAGTAATCTTCAGCTTATGGGAATGAGTTTTGTTGTTGTATCATTTATGTTGTTTGTATTTTTGTAGTCAGTTTCTTTATTATGTTACATTTACAATATCAAAGCGTGTTTGTACATTCATTATCATTGTCTTTTTAAGATATATCAAACAATTTATCTTGTCGGTGGAGTAATATCCAGTATATTCTACTTTACGTTTTGTCCTTTATTTGTTTGTATGCTTCGTCTACATTTATTTTATCATTTATTTGCGTCATGTATATTCTTCTAGGTCTTCCTATATTTTCCTTTTGCCATATAATTTTTCCCCAATTGTTCTTTTCATTCAGTTGTCGTGACGTATAAATGACACCCAAAACACTTCCCTTTCCTGTTTTCACATCAAATTTCTTTTTTTCTTTACCTTTGTACTTTGAATAAAAAGAGCTGACAAGCTAAGATAAATTATTTCATAGCGACGGCACTTATAGAATAGGGATGAAATTGATTATTATTAATTTACTTATATATCATGAAATAATGAAATAATGAAATAATGATCTTTATTCTGTAAGTAGGCCACAAGGGCACTTTTACAAGTCTGGCTCTACGGCGTTTCCCAAGAGGAGACCACTGAAGAGAAGAAAGCCGAAACAAACTCAACCGTCAGTCATTTTTTCGAAATTTTATTACTATGCGCAGATTTCATCATTTTATTACATGTTTTAGCAGCTACTCGTATTTTTACAAGCCAATCCCAATATATTTAATAGTGCGTACGTCATACAAATTTACTATTTCGTAATTATTTATATTACACAAAACCTACGAGCAAACATTTACAAATCCGTACGATAAACAATGAAACAAATCTGTCACGTTAGCAACAAGATTTAGATTATTTATTTTTTGTTTATTAATATAACAATTCAAACGGATTACATCGCGTATAATACCTCATTTCAGTTCCGAAATGAGCACTGAAATGAGATACAAGATATAATCCGTATTCTAATAAAAGAAACTATATTCTTATAAATATAAATATCAAAAAAATGAAAAAAAATCGAGACTCCGACTGGAATTGAACTTGTGCCTTGTACATTTGACTGGACTAAACTCTATAGCTCAGTTGGCAGAGAGTGCGCCCCGGCAAGGCACAAGGCGCTGGTTTAAATCTAGTCGGAGTCTTGAATTTTTTTAATTTTTTTGATATTTATATTTATAAGAATATAGTTTCTTTGTGAAGAAATTTCGTAAAAAATCAAGATATAATCCGTTTAAATTGTTTTGTTTTGTTATCTTTAAATAACAGTTTCAATGTATTTGTAAATCACAGTGCATAATACAATACATCACATAGACGCAGTTCCAGATCACATTCCCGTATATTTCACAATAACTGTGACGCAGAGTACAAACTTCCGCGTGCGATGGCATACAAATGAATACGGTGAGAAGCTTGCTCGGCCATAGCCTACTGTCAGACAGTAGTCACGCTTAAATGGACGTCAGATTTCATCAGTTTATTGATTTCAAAGAAATAACTCTTATACGGAGAATTAGTAATAAAATTACAGAAATTTGAGATTAAATTAAGTAATACACTTTATTCAAATAATCAATGATGTCGACATATAGCTCAAAGTTAGTTAAGTGGCAGTGGGCGGGGCACATTTGCTCATAGAACCGATAGCCGATAAGGTAGAAAAGTTCTTTAGGGGTGCGTACAGAACGACGTAGATACACCCAACAAGATACACCAACGATCTGGTCATCGCGAAAAATTTGTTAAACAATGGTTTGGAGAGGCCTTTGTCCAGCAGTAAACGTCTCTACGCTATAATGATCGATGATATGCGACCCAGTCGAAGTAATTTAACTTAAATCTGCAATTTCGTATTGAAGTGATTTTTTTAAATTAACAAATCATCATCAAAATGGAGGAGCCCTGTGTCCATTGCTGCATGCCCAAACCCATCATCTCAGGATTGCTCTTTTCTAAACTGCCGTCCCCTTGTGCTTGTATACAATCATCAGTAGTCCAGGGCTGGGAGCGTGCCTTATTTTAATGCGTGACGTGGACGCGTTCCAGGAACACCCGCCGGGTTAAGACCGGGGTCGACACTCACCCCAGGCGGAAACCAGATGGAGGGCTCTGGACGGTGAAGCTCTGAATTTCGGCGGGACGCTGCTACGTCAACTTACCGCGCACCTCCCTTCCATGTCCGGCCACCATCATCAGATCATCAGGTACCAGAAGGGAGCAGCCACCCTCGAACTGACTTGGCACCTATTGTTTTAGCCCGATTTAAGTTTTAAACGACCCCCGCTTTTAGTAGTTAATAAATGCCTTTATACTATAATGTTAAAATCTGACTTACTTATTTGCTCCCGAGGCAAATACCCCTTCTACTAGGGTCCTCTTTACGTGACATTAGGGCTCCCGATTTAGCTCGAACGCCTCCCTCGCCGCACCCATGCAGCGGACTCCAGCGACTTTCATTCACCAGGTTGTCATCCATCTTGAGAGGCCTTCCACGCTGCGTCTTCCATTGCATGGTGACCACTCAAGGACTCGTCGGCTCCAGAGACTGAAGGAAAGTGAATGTACTGTGATATCGCACTATAATACCGTCCTATACACTGCGTGATTTATCTACCTCTACTATTGTACGGCGATATGAAGTCGGACGGTTAGGTGGAGCGTCTGCAGTTTCCTGGCCCGTTTACAATAGCGGCCGTTAACTACGGAGCGTAACGCGTATCGTGAGTCGTGAGGTACTGTTTGTTTTAGTTGACAAAATTAGTAAATTTCTGAATGAAAAAAAAAGAAAGAAAGAATATTTTCTTCTGTTTCCGCGATTATTACTCATTGAAATAAAACAATTTAACGGACTATATCTCGTATATTATCTCATTTTAGTTCCCGACGTTTCGAAGCTCTTCACGAGTCCACCCGTGACCATGGAAGCTGAAAAGCTTCCGAAACGTCGGGAACTAAAATGAGTTCATATACGCGATATAATCCGTTAAAATGTTTTATTTCAATCAGAAAGAAAGAAAATAAATTTATTCGGTAGCATAATAATAATAATAATAAGTCTTTATTTTCAGATAACTATGATCCATACATTATTTTTTAGTAAAATACTTATACCTATGTTATTTTAAAAATAATAATAAATACGTTAATACATTAAAAACAAATTTCCAATAAAATTCCATCAAAATCCCAATTAAAATAAAATGTCTGATTACAAAAAAAACAACGACAAGATAAGTAATAAATTTTAAAACCTAATAAAATGAAATAAAGAAATTAATATAAAATTGTCAAACTAAAATTGTATAAAAAGATTAAAATTGTAAAATTAAAATTGTATAACTAAATAAATTGAGAATTAATAAAATAAGTTAATACATTAAAACAAATTTTCAATAAAATTCCTTCAAAATTCCCATTAAAATAAAATGTCACATTACAAACATAAGAACAAAATAAGTAATTAATTTTAAATCTAATAAAATGAAATGAAGGAAATAAAATAAAATTGTCAAATTAAAATTGTATAAACAGATTAAAATAGTAAAATTAAAATTGTATAATTAAATTAAATTGAGAATCAATAGATAGTGCGAGCCACCGGTTTGACTTGCCCTATCCAGTATATTAATATTGGGCAATCATATTTGTCAGCAATTGCATTCAGAATACTGTTGGAGCTCTGCCTTACCCGTCCTAGGAGAGACACAATCTTCTTGCGCATGATGGCCTGGAAGCCGTCAGTGCGCATCTCGCAGAACACGCCGGACGCACTACACCTGCGTGGCAGGCCCAGCAACATTCTGAATGCATTGTTGTATTGAACTCTGAGGGCGCTGTAGGCTCGCTTCGTGTACCTGGTCCATAGGCTACTCGAGTAAAAGGATTGGCAGTATGCCTTAAATAGAGTGACTTTCACTTCCGTAGAGCAACGAGCAAACCTCCGGGCCAGCATGTTACTACGAACCGACAGCGCTCTTCGTTCTCGTTCAATATCCAGGTCATCATTTAAGTCACTCGTAATAATGTGACCTAGATACTTAAATTTTTCTACTCGCGTCAACGGCTCACCATCCAGCGAAATTGGCGGAACGTGGTAAGGCTTAATTTTCCCAGCACTAAACACCATCACCTCACTCTTCTTGGCATTATACTGTAGGCCATGGGACCGGGCATACGTCTCACAAAGGCTCAACAGTTTCGTAAGCGCGCCAGCAGATGGCGCCAGCAGCACCATGTCGTCGGCATAGCTTATGTTATTGACAGCCATGCCGTCTATATAGCATCCCGCATGGATGCTGCTAAGGCCAACTACTAGCTCGTTCACATACAAGTTGAACAGTTTGGGAGACGTTAGCCCACCCTGCCTAACACCACACTCCAGCCGATATTCACTAGACAGTGCATCGGCCCATCTCACCTGATTAGACTGATTTGTGTACCAGTATTTGAGTATATTTACACACTCACCGGGCATGCCTGTTTTCCCGAGTTTCCTCCAAAGAATATTATAGTCCACGCGATCGAACGCCTTGGATAAATCAAGAAAACAGGCATAAACAGGCGTTTTTCTGGCTGTGTAGTACCCGACAATATGCTTCAGACTAAGTATTGCACTCTCGGTCGACAGCCCCGCCCTAAAACCGAACTGCGCGTCATGGATATTTAGGTGCTTCTCAAGAAGAGAGTCAAGCATACTATCGAGCACTTTCGCAGCTGTCGTCGCAAGTGAGATCGGCCGATAATTAGCCTTATCCGCGAGGTCACCTGTTTTATTCTTCACAATTGGAACAATTACTGTTTTCATTAACTGGTTCGGTAAGTATGAGTGACAGAGACAGAAATTAAAAAGCATGGCTAATACTCTCGGTAAGTGCATACCTGCATACTTAAAATGCTCGATACTGAGACCGTCGTGGCCGGGCGACTTTCCTCTCTGCATTTTATTAATGGCAGCAGCCGTCCTCTTTGCCGTGAAACTAAAACTTCTCCCAGCCGCGACCGTCTCAGTATTGTCTGCAGCACAAGAACCAGCGCCTAGAAGCGACTTGACCTCGAAATGTTCCCTAAAGAGTTCAGCAATGTCATTGGGCTCACATTTGTTGTCCACACTCACAGGCAGGCCCGGCTTTACGTTCAGACTGCGCGTGCCTTTCCAAAAGGTTTTGAAGTCAAGGTCACTGTGCGCCGAGGCTAGGCTGTCCATTCGCAATTGGTCTTGCCTATCCTGGCACCACTTTAGCCTTGACTTGAAAATCTTCTTCGTCAGTGACATACGTTCGAAAGCCTCACCTTGGCAGGGTTTTCCTACAAGCTCCCACATCTGAAAACGCAGCCGCGCCTCCCTGTGAGCCTCTGACACATATTTGTTCCACCCCGCTATATATCCTCCCTTTCTACATTTCTGTTTTCTATAGGTCATTCTAGACGCTTCACTTAAAATATTTATTATTCTAGAGTACATATCCTCTAATATAGCGAGGTGGTCTTTATTTTGGCAAACTCCATCACAACATTCTCTCAACTGAGGAGGAAAATCCAACTCTTTCAGCTTTTCATTACATATTTCGCTATATTCACTGATTTGCTCTTGGTTGCGATCACCCCACATTATTTGACTATTTACATTTATAAAAGGTACATTACAAACCGGTTTTAAAATATCTATGTCGCACTCTACACATATGGGGAAATGGTCTGACCAGAACACATCATGCATGACCGATACATTTTTAATTGTGTCCCAACCACACACTGACACTACACAGTGGTCCAGCCATCTTTTGCAGCCATGACTATCACTAATATACGTGTAGGTATCGGATTTTAGCCCCAATTTCTCAATATCAGCACATATCCAACTTTGTTCCGAGCAAAAGGCTATTAGCTCATTGTAAAACGGCTCACCCGGATGTGCATTAAAATCGCCCATAACGTATACCGCTTGAACATCACCATTTTCAAGAATAGCCGACGACAATGCACTTAGGCTATCCGTGAACTCCGTAACGTTGTCCTTAGAGTCTGTAGGCATGTACACACTGAACGCTAAAAACGACTTTCCGCGCGACGTCAATTTCACACCCGACACTCGATCACTTTTACACTCCACTACTGTAGCCAGCTCAAACGCAGATCTTCTGTACAATACCCCAACCCCTCCATACGGTCTTCCGATCAAGGGGCCCGACGATACGTCCACCGCCGACTTTCCCGTCCAGCCAAATTCGCTGTCGACTGTACCAAGCAATGGAAGGTCAAATGGGCATAGCCACGTTTCGGAGAGAAACAAAACAAAATATCCGCGCTTTTGCATAGCTTTCTCACTCCCTCCATAGCTCTCTTTAGCGACCTACAGTTAAAGCTTACCATTTTGCAGACATTAGCATAGCAAGTTAAAAAAATAAATAAAAATAAACAAATTACATACAAAAAAAAAACTTAAACTATGCCCCGAAATGGTCTGGTGGTAAGAAACATCTTAAGGCGCATCCACATTTGTATCATTTGCCCGTATCAGATCATCGTTGCGTGGCATGATCGCGTGTCACGATCACGCGTTTGGACGTTGCGCCGATCCGATCTCTCGAAATCCATTTGCTACGCGTATCACAAACTTTATATCGGAAGAGTGCGGCATGATCGGCGCGCCGACAGTGAGCGTCCAAGCAGCGCGATACGCAGTCATGCCACGGCACGGTGATCGGATACGAGCAAATGATACAAGTGTGGATGCACCTTTAAAAATAGTAAAAAAGGCAACCCTTATAGAGCGACTGTGTCTGTCTGTCTGTTTGTTAGACTATTAGAGCGCCTTATCTCAAAAACTACTTATGTTAGAGCGCCCACCTAGCCTTGGTCGTGAAAGTGTTAAAGACGTAAATGTGATAGACTTCGGTCAAATCAGCAAGAGGCATCTAAAACAATCTTTTAAATTTACACAAGTCCTTCAGTTCTTAGAATACACGATAAGTAATTTAAATCTAAAGTTACGACTTTGCGTATTGCTTTGCTTTCGATAAGCCATATAGTATGCATTATGAAATGGTATTACTTTCTTTTTTGTGGAATGTGTCCGATCACGTGCTAAAAGAGACAGGTTAATAATACATGGGGGTATAATTGTAATCATGGTATTTTCCAATTTATATTGGCAGAACCCATGTCAGGAGCGACGAAATTTTAAAATCTATTTCGGAAAGATATTAAAAAAAAAACTAGACTATTTGGAGGACACTGAAGCAATAAAGATTAATTTTATATTTTTTGTAAGTGTTTGTATCCATAAAGGGTGTCTGTCTCTCTGTCTGTTACCTCTTCACGCTTAAACCGCTGAACCGATTTGAATAAAATTTGGTATGGAGATAGTTTGAGGCCCGCGGAAGGACATAGGCTACTTTTTATCCCGGAAAAATGCCCTTATCTGCGATAAACGAATTTAAGGCGGATGAAGTCGCGGGTAGAAGCTAGTATTATATATGTTTTTGTACCTTCATCACGGTAAATCGGCTGAACAGATTTCAGCGGGTAGCTGGGTATCAACAGATGGTTACGGGATACTTTGTATCCGACGACGCTGAAGAAAACACGAGCGGTTATGACTTTTTCTCCTCCGCAAACGACGGTGCCCATTCTATAAAAAAATAAGTGTTTACAAATCTGGTTGTTTTTCTAGAGTAGTACTTTTTTCTTTTGTATTTTTCATATAAAGTAGTAATTTTGTAAGCAGTTAGGATTTATGTTTAAGCCTCCTGGAGCTGGCATGTTCATTTCCTTTCATCAAACCTCTTTAAATAAAGTTAAAAAAATAAATAGGACGGTTAACGCTACCATAAGCATGCCTGGAAGCGTCTGTAGTTTCCCGGCCTGTTTACAAGAGCGGTCGTAAAATGCGAAGCCTATCGCGTTCACGCGAGCTGCGGTTCTGCACAATACGTAGTAGGGATGTGAAAATAAACATATGACCAGATGGTGCCTGCAACTTCGTCAGCTAAGGAGATAATATTTTTTAACCGACTCCCAAAAAAGGAGGAGGTTCTCAATTCGTCGGGACGTTTTTATACGGTAATAAATTATTTTCATTCGGTTTCCACAAAAAAATACGCATGCAAACACAATCAACCGCCACCAGACAATATAATCTTCGACACGTGTTTCGCCTCTAAGTCACTTCTCGGGTGGACGCCGGACCGTTAACATCTCTTGCATCTCCTGATAATGCCTCGTAGAGAGGTGAAAAGTATCAATGGTTTTACTACCTTAATGGATTACAGTTCCATTGCTTTTCCACGAAATAGTGTCTTGGTTAGATGTGACATTAAATGTGCTCACATGCGCATATTTTCATTCAGTTTCCACAAAAAAAAAAACGCATGAAAATACAACGAACCACAACCAGACAGTATCATCTACGAGGCATCATCGGGAGATGCAAGAGATGTTATGGGTCCGGTTCTATCCGTGAAATTCATTTCAATAAGTGAAAAAGCAAAGGAATTATACGAGTAATCAATTAATATACTATAGAATTCCGTCAAGTAACGCCTGAATCTATCAAATATTTGTTTTTTGTTACCCTATTGAAACACAAAAGGTAAGCTGTTCCGTGTGATATCATTCATCAGTGCTCATAACATACCTTACTCGCTCGGAAAAGTTTTGTTTACTGGGTCAAATCTGCGTCGAAAAGTACATAAGCATAATCATAATCATTTATGTTACTATTTCACATTATAAAATACAGATGGAAATATAAGTAGGTAGAGACATGTGACACCCTTCAAGGGAACAGCAATATCAGTTTCAGAGGGCACATTTTATCCGCTGGCGTGGAAAAGTAATTTGAAGTTGAAAGTTATATTTTTTATATGCTTAAACAAGCATATACCTATATCACAAATGTTTGTTTTGTTAAGGGTGTGTTTTGTGGGTATTATCACTAGTTTAAAAAATTGTCGGTTTGTTATAATTTCATTGTTTTTCTTACATCTCACAATTTCCTCGCTGTAGTGAGGTGAAAAGTTGTATGTTTCACACAGCTGCAAAATTATTTGACTTTTCGTGCCTTCAAAGCCTCGTTACGCTCAAGATTCTATAATTTAAGCACTTGCTCCGCTGGTGGTTACATTTTCGATTTCTTCGCTTACTCAGCCTACAATTCAAGCACTCGCGCCAAATAACTTTGCAGCCTTGCATTACAAGTTACTATTTTTCAACTAAGGTCAGGTGGGGTAAAGGGAAACATAATTGATTTCGTGGGGAAAAAGAATCCATGCCATTGACCCAACATTATTTCCATTGACACATATGTCAGTTTTCAGTATCACATTTACTACGTTTCTCTTACCCCACCTGACCTTAGTTATAACTTAACTCTATTGACGGGTAAATTTAAATCTACCGAAGATATTGTTCAGCAGACGAATCGTATATCTTTTGTAGCTGTACCTTACAATAAAAATCTGGGAACATACGCTATGAGATTTTCCCGGCCCGTTTACAAGACCGGTCATAAACATGTAAGCCTATGGGATGTGGTTGAGCAGAATACCCGAGCTTAGAGCTGGGATAATGTGTTTGTGTACAGAATATCCACATCTGACGTAAATATAATACTATATATACTAGATACTAGAAGGTGCCCGCGAAGGAGAAAAAAATCATAACCCCCTTTTTTATTCAGCGTGGTCGGGTAAAAAGTATTCTATAACTATCTGGAGATACCTAGCTATCCGTGTACCAAAAATAGTTGAATCCGTTTAGCCGATTTGGCGTGATGAAGCCGCAACGACACATACAAACATACAAATATACAAAAAATAACAAAAAAAAATGTTTCCATTCAGTGACAAGTGAAATAGTCCGTTACAATCTTTTTTTTTGTAATAGTTATCTTCAATGTACAAACAATTCAGTTTTACAACTTTATATGTTACGCACGATAAACGTAAAATGTGGAAAAATATGAGGATATACCATATAATTATTTAACGACCACTTGGGGGGTCAATTAGTATCCAATACCTACTGATTACAAAAAGTCCACAGGAAAAAAACGCATTTTTTGTTCATTTTATACGGGATGCGATTAGGGATTGCAATCCGGTCCGGCGGATTCGGTTGTCGGATTACCGAATCCGCCGGACCAGATCCGGTACTTTTTGGCGGCCACCGGATCCGGTAGGCTCAAAGAGACTTATAGACGCCACAACAGACATACATACGGAATATCATACGAAATCAACTCTCCATACCAAAATAATCATTTTTTGAAAAAAAAAAAATGTTTTCTTTCCACTTTTTTGTACTCTGCTGATGAAGTGGCTGGCGCACATTCTATACTAAATAAAACATAAAACTTCATTTCAAAGGAAATTTTTATTAGACTTTTATCCGGGTAAGCTTCACCGCAAAGAAATTTATAAAAAATATGATTTTCAGTCGGAAATTTAAAGTGCATTCTGATATCCACCACAAATCCTCCCCGGCGATTTTAGTATTAACTTATTACCTACCACTCCTCTTATCTGACACTATAGTTAGATAGGAAAAATATCTGAATAGCATTTGGAACAGGGCCTAAATTTCCGTAAAGAGTCCGTGAGAAACGAGGATCGGAAGTAAATGAAATATTCAGGTGAATTCAGACAAGAAAAACGAAGATTTGGAACGTAGGACAATCCGTTCTCATGCAAATACTGCATTACCATGATTTGCTAGGGTTGTCACCAGTGTTGCGTGATATATTTAATAATAACTGTGCAAGGTTCATGGCGTAGTGACATCTAGCGAATCGCGTTGGAACTGCGAAGGTGGACGTTCCGTTGAATTGATTAAATATGTTTATCATGTCTCGTTTTGTATAAAATGGTAAGATTAGTGTCTAAAATCTGTAATAAATATCTACATTAATATTAGCGGTTTAAACAAATTGTTTGTTTTTCTTCCTTTCTTCAAAATTGCATGGTCTGTGCGAACATGGCTGTCGATAGTGTTGCTCAAACGGTCTAGGGTGGACAGGCTTGTCAAGTAAATATTTTTTTCTTGCCAGGTAAATATTAGTGTGTTGGTAAATTGTGAGAAAGTGGGCGTTGGCTGTTTCGTTTAGATGTTAATACTGATGTGATTTTTCAGCGATTGTGAAGCTGGCGAGCTTCGCCGGAGCATCGCCGGGTCTCGTTGCAGCCTCACATAGGCAATTGAGCGTGGCGGAAAGGGCGTGGCGCGCACGCGTTGTCACCGTGACGTCGCGGATGCCGTGGGAGCCGTCACGAGTAGGGATTTCCCTGGGTGAACACGTGCATCGGCGGACTCACCGTGACCCATGCGGGCAGCACCTTTTTTATCAAGGTGATTTCTTTCCATAACCTAGCGGGAATCTGTAGGAATGTATCACGCCTTTGTACCCAGAGTTTAAATTTCACACAGAGACAAATGTTGGAGTAAGTATTTGAGCCTCACACAGCAAACGTCACAACCTCTGCCTCTTATCTGAGAGAGAGTTAATTAAGCTATGCATTTTAATTGTAAGCTTACTCTATAGTAGTGTTAACGAGTTAGTTTAAGGCCTCGGGTGATTGTCTTTCTTTACGTGGCTAATATATACAAACTGTTGGTTTTAACATAGTTTGTTTTGCATTCATATTCAATTTAGATCTCCTTTTTTATACTCATCGACGTTTGGAGTATAACTAAACGTCTGGCGCCCAATTGTTTCTCTTAACTAGGTAAATACTAGTCTTACAACATCCGCTATCACGATCCTAAACTTCCCATATCCCTGATCTCTTCGGCTGATTAGCACGGTGCATTAGACCAAGTGTGGACACATTTGTCAAGTATCTGTCACACGGGAGTAAGTAATATGAACTGTCGCAAGACACTTCAATACAGTTAACACCTTTACACTAGCATATTGTTAAAAACATTAAGGTCCACCGGACTAATCGTGCCTATAGCGACAATTACGTCTTTAACACTTTCACGACCAAGGCTAGGTGGGCGCTCTAACATAAGTAGTTTTTGAGATATGGCGCTCTAATAGTCTAACAGACAGACAGACAAAGTCGCACTATAAGGGTTCCCTTTTTTACTATTTTTGGTACGGAACCCTAAAAAGATATAAATAAAATCTCTTTTCACAAAAAAAAAATTGACTTCAAAATAAACTAGAAAGCCGAAAATAATCTTTTATGTACGGTACGGATCACATTTGAATCACCTTTTAAAGTCGGTGCCAAACCATTTGCATTCATATATTACTATAAACACAGAGGGCACGCAAGAACCGCGGCGGCGAACCGTTAGAAATTACCTACCTATATATATACTTTTATAATATACGTTATATATACGTTTGGCTCAGTGGGTTGCACAACGGCCTTCAAAGCTGGCGGTCCCGGGTTCGAATCCCGGCCAGGGCAAGTGTTTGTGTGATGAGCACGGATGTTTGTTTCTGGGTCTTGGATGTTTTCTATGTATTTAAGTATTATAATTTATCTATATATTATGTATATTGCGCGTAGTACCCATACTACAAGCTTTGCTTAGTTTGGGACTAGGACGATTTGTGTAAGATTGTCCCTAATATTTATTTATTTATTTTATTATAGTAATTCGTATTTTTGTTGAATAAAGAACTTTACTACAGATTTGGCAACGATTTCAAAAGGTGATTCAAATGTGATCCGTACCGTACATAAAATATTATTTTGGGCTTTTTAGTTTATTTTGAAGTCGGTTCTCTTTTTACGAAAAAAAAAAATTCTTAGTGATGGTGTTTTTTATTTATCATTATTAACGACACCCCCAAAACAAAACGACACCCCTAGAGTGTCAAATCGAGAACCTCATTTTTGAAGTCGGTTAAAATACCGAAACCTTCTCCTTGGTGTTACAAATATTTCTTTCGGTAAAACCGCATCAATTAATAATCGCGGACAAACATACATACGGGTCAAGCTGAGAACCTCCTTTTTTGAAGTCGGTTAAAATACTAAAACCTTCTCCTAAGTGGAACAAATACTTTTCTGAAAACCACATCAAAATCGGTTCAGCCAAACGCGAGATAATCGCGGACAAACATACATACATACATACATACAGGTCAAACTGAGAACCTCCTTTTTTTTGAAGTTGGTTAAAAAATCGGGGACGATGTTACACAAATCGACCTAGTTCTAAGCTAAACAAGGCTTGTACTATGGGTCCCAGGCGTCGATATACACAATATAAAGATAAATACTTAAATACATATAAAACATCAAAGACAAGGAACAACCATTCGTGCTCATCACACAAACACTTGCTTGCCCTGGCCGAGATTCTAACCCGGAACGCCAGCTTTGTAGGCCGTTCTGCAATGCAACCCACTGAGCTAAACGTGTCATCAAACACAATACAAGATGCCCGTATTGTAGCGTTAAAAAATGCTGCTTTACGTCTTTAACCTTTAAACTCACCCAATTATCGCCCTTATGACTCTGTAGTATTGTCGCCAAAAGGTATAAGTGCTGCTGCGGTAGCGTCTTTATGTCTCATTAAGTTCTAAATAAATCCTAATTGATGCCTAAATGTTTGTTCGATTAGGTCATAAGGAGTAAAAAATATTTTATAAAGTCAGTCAAAATCAGTTTAGTTTTGGACATCATATCACTTTTCATGTAAACTATTTAATGTGATTACTCAAAATCAAAATAAAAATCAAAATAGATACTAAAGTGCATAAGCTCTTTTGATTGCGACGGTGCCACCTGTGTTGCCAAGTTTCTCGTCGTCATTGACAGACATCAAAGTGACAGCTATCACTCACTAAAGTCATCCTTTTTTGGAATAATATATTATATATATATAATTAAACAGAATTTATAGAGAAGCGAAAGATATTAAATTTGTATGTACCAAAATTGACAATACTAGATTTTTTTACATGATGTTGTTGAATTTGCCTTGGGTTCATATACACCTCACATTTTTACTTCTAATGAACTTAGAAATCCTTCGGATTCCACACGGACACCCTGTATAAAATAAATACTGTATAATTAAGTAACGCAATAATTTGGTTTTAAAAAAACTGCACATTTGGAGCTAAAAAAACTATTTAATACGATTAATTAACGATGACTTATCTATGCACAACTTAGCTCATTTTGAAAATCACAACTTTTGGTGGCATATGAGAACTTAACTTGATCTATTTTTCACGTTTACTGTCTTTGGTGATATGTGCAGTATTTATTTTAACTTGACGACCGGTTTGGCTCAGCGGGAGTAACGTTAACTGCGAAGCTCAGGGTCCTGGGTTCAAATCGCGGTAAGGGCAAATATTTGTGTGATGACTGGGATGAGCATAAATATTTGTTCCTGAGTCTTGGATGTTTTCTATGTATATAAGTAAATATATATCGTCGTCTAGTACCCATAACACGAGCCTTATTGACCTTACCAAGGGACTAGTTCGGTTTTTGTGTAAAATTGTACTGTAGTATTTTTTTTTCATTTGTCCATTATAAGTCAGTGCTTGAAGACGAAAGTCTTCCACCAGGTGCGTATTACCACTGATTATGACGTGGTCTCTAACCATGGGCCTCTTAAGAAAGCTCAGAGTCACTCAGCGAGCTAGGGAAAGGGCTATGCTCGGAAGCTCTCTATGAGATCGAATCATAAATGAGAAGATTCGTAGACGAACCCAGGTCACCAACATTGCATACAGGGTTAGCAAACTCAATTGGCAATGGGCAGGGCGCATAGTTTGAAGAACCAGTGGCCGTTGGGTCCGAAAGGTTCTCGAGTGTAAACCGCGTAAGCGCAGCGTGTGAAGGCCACCTGCAAGGTGGTCGGACCACCTGGTTAGGGTTGCGGGGATTCGCTGGATGCGGTTGCCTCTATCCGGCCCATGTGGAAATATATTGAGGAGGCATGTATCCAGCAGTGGACGTCCTATGGCTGAAATGATGATGATGATTTATTTATTTATTTATTTATTTTTTTGTAGCAACCCTGTGAAAACCTATCCACAATGGATCCGTTTCCTACGCTCAAACCGCTCACGGATTTTAATATAGAATTGTGGTAAAACCGACCGAGACTCAGAGACTCCCCGGTGGGACCTTACCTGGTTATTTATAATGCTGTAAAAACGATAGGGCATTAAAAATATTACGGGCATTTTAGAGTTCCGTAGTCAACAAGGAACCTTTATGATTCTGCCAAGTCCATCCGTTCGTCCGCAGCTTAGCTCAGGAAACTGTTTGGCGTGGATATACATATTCATCACGCCCACAAAGTGGAAAAAGAAAAAAATATACATTTACATAATAACACAACTAAACGGGGCTTAATTGTGTATAAATATGATTTATTTAATTACCTGTCGTTGGTAATTTTTCTTTTGTTGGTGTTGTGATAATGAGTGAAGATCGTGTAAGTTTAAATCAATATACATAATATCTCAAAATATTTTTACCTCTACACGTAAAGTGGGGATGTTTTTTCTCGTCTATTCTACAGGTCTTTAAAAAATATTGTGGGTTTGTGGAAACAATTGTTTGATTATGGGAAGCGTTTGTGAAATATTAAGTGTCAAAGAGACAATTTGCAGTAGAGTCGAGTAGCGGTCGCGTTCAATAATGCAAAAAATAGTAGATTGTTTGACAAGGGGCTAAAATAAGCAATTATGATACGAAGTGATTATTTGGACGAGCTCACGAAGTGAGCGAGGACAAATATATCTGAGTGTCATAATGGTTTTTAGCCACGTGTTAAGTACTTTGCTTTTCACTTCGACTGCGAGAGAATAAAAAGACTTAACATTAACATTGTATATTTCATGAAAAATTAAAAGTATAGTTTGAGCAATTCGATCTGAAATTTTGGCCAATCTGATCAGGTTGGTTTGTTTGTTTTTTATTATTCGTAAGGAGTATGTAGCTGGCCGCAAGTTTTTTTCAGTTTCATAGAAATTTGTATGGGATTCTATGGCTTTCTTTTAAACCCTAGGGGCTAGATGTACTTTTTAGTCTCGGTTTGCGAAGCTAATATGACGTACTTTTTGAGCAGGAGAAGTGAAAAATATACAATACAAATCCAATAACAATGAGATATGACTATTAAGGTATTCCGGAAAAGAAAAAAACTTTTATATAATTAAAACAAAAAAATGGCGCGAAAAAGACCAGACAGCGTGGTGCCACAGCAAGCCGTAGCGCTTTTCCCACTGGTGCCCAGAAGAATGGCCCATTGGATGGCTCTAAGATGTCGAGCATTGTTATTTATAGCCTCTTATATTATAATAATAATGGTTTATTTATTTTCAGATAAAATATCCATGGAATTGGTAATCACACTGTTTAACATGAAATACGTAAGTAAAAAATAAATAAATTTTATGGAATAATGAAAAGTTGTTAGAAATAACCCCAAATTCGAAGTTAATTCAATGCACCTTACTTAATACGCTGGAATCGCTCTAGATTTTGATATAGAGCTGTGCTAAAATCGGCCGGGAACTACACCGTTGGGAGCAGATCTGGCAGTATTTAACGCTTTAGAAACGGTAGGGCTGTCTGTACATTGAAAAGATTACGAGCATTTTATGAGCACTTAAATTAGGTATCGTGTTGGTCGTACTTTTCTTTCTATCAAAAATCTTAAATCCAAATATAAAATTCATTAATATTTTATTTTATATTTTATTCTGCTTCCGCGATTATCACTCATTTAAATAAAACAATTTTAACGGATTATATCGCGTATATTATCTCATTTGAGTTCCCGACGTTTCGGAAGCTTTTCAGCTTTCCGTGTTTATGGGTTGCCTGAGAAAAGATATAATATTTCTTTGTCAAAGTTACAATTTATGCAAACTACCCACTTTGAGAAAATAAAAAAGGTGTACCCTACATGCCAGATGAGCCTAATCTATAATGTCTCAAATGAGTTAATATTCGCGATATAATCCGTTATAATTGTTTTGTTAAGATTATCTTTATTCAAAATATTACTCAAAAGAAATGAATATTTATGGAGTAATATTACAAGCTTTTACGTATGTTCGGTTGGAATCTTGCAAGTTTAAGACCCACTTTCCGGTTTCCAATTGAGCTGAAATTTGGCATACTTAATATTATTTTCTTCAGTTTCCGCGATTATTACTCATTTAAATAAAACAATTTAACGGATTAAGTATATCGCGTATATTATCTCATTTCAGCTCACGACGTTTCGGAAACTCTTCAGCTTTCCATGGTCACGCGTTGCCTAAGAAGAATACTTAATATTTACAACGCCATCTATGTATTTTTTATTTTATTTTTTTATTTCCATTAGCCTATCTAGTATCCTACTGCAGGGATACAAGACAGGATTCCAGATCCGGTCGATCCTTTTCACACCGGATATACTGCGCTCCATGGTTCTCTGACAAACCTTCAATTTGGTCTTTTGAAATTTGGTAAGCGACCAGGTCTGGGCACCATATCCCACTTTGCTAACGTGAGAGTGCTTAACTGTTCTAGCATGACAATGTTCAGTTATAACAAACAAACTCGCTGCCTATACAAAGGAAGAATTTTGGCCGAAAGGTGTCATGTTCCGGCGTTTCCTTGGTTGGCTACCTGAAACCTCGAAACACAAAGAATGCGAAATTGCGAACACATAGCCGTTTAAAATGTGAATGTGATCTAGATGTTAAGTTTCTTTTTACTATTATAATTTTATTTACATATATGTTTGTCTATAAGGTATTTTAAATGGGTTTCCTCTGTGTCGCATACTTTTGTTTGTCCGAAACTGTTTTAGCATTACTGACTTGGCATATTCAGTTATCGACGAATGGTAATGTGGCAGAAACCGTATTTGTCATAAGTTCTAACTTACCGGAAATGTATTTGTCCAAAATTGTATTCGCATGCTATTGTTTAGGCCGATTATAATTACGAATAATTTGGTTTAGCATAATGGTACTTGGCATATTATTTATTGTCCGAATCTATCTTGGCATACTGAAATTGCTACAAGAAAAGCGGGTTAAGTTAGGTTAGAACTGCATCTCTCGGAAAGAGGAACTGCTAGCAGAAAAGTAAGTAAGGTTAGTTTAGAATTGCGTCCTTTGCAATAACGATCTGCTAGCAGAAAAGCGGAGCGTCAAAATGGGTCAAAACCGAAAACTGTAGGTTAGGTTAGGTTTGTATTATGACCATGCTTAGAGGAGCGTCAAAATCCTAACATTACCTATTTCACAAGAAAATGAAACATATGAAGATATAAATAACATGGTTTTATTTTTAACATTAAGTATATTTAACAAAAACATAATAAAAATTGTGACCAAATAATTTTCGGTCTGATAAAAATATGTCTATTAATTTTATGCGTAGACATGATTCGGACAAACAAAAATATGCGCAAACAAATTATGACAAATTAATATCTGCGTTATCAAACTATGCGAACCTGGATTATGCCAAAACAGTAAATGCAGTCAATTATGCCTACATTTATTATGCCATGCAAAATTATGACTAAAAAAATTATGCCAAAACAGGGGGAACCATTTTATATATGGGCCCATTTGCATGAATTAAACGATTTTATTAATTCATTCATTCTTAACATGTTATTGTGCAGTTTTAAAACGCCATCTAGTTTGAATACTGGATATCCTCTTGTGGTTAGAACATTTGTTTTGTTCGCTTATAGTTTTGGTGAAAGATTAAATTTAGTTTTAAGTATTTAAATTATATTGAAAAGAAAAAGCCACACATGTTTACAGTACAACTAAGTTTTCGTCTACAAAATACGTGTAAGACCAGAACGATAATGTGACCACTAAAAGTTAAAAAGCGCATGAAAATGCCGAGAAATGCTTGGAATTTGGAATTTAAAGAGCTGAGTCCAAAGCCGTTAAAAACGTTATACGGATTTTATTACCTCCACAGTCTATTCCTTGCGCAACGCGTCCATACTCTACTCTAAGTGCCAGTGGAGGGCATTCCCGTTTGTGGGTTTTTGTTCTCCCCACTGAGTCCGAATACTGGTAGCCAGACTTACGAATTGTATAAGTTCTCAGTGAGGTTAAAAATATAATAGAAACCAAATAATTAACTTTTACTGGGACGCGGTTCTTATAAAGTGGCATATCAAACGTACGTAAGTTGTTTTAAATAAAATATATTTTTTTTACTTTTTTATCTTCTAATATTTTTGGATAAGCTTTCTTGGAGAACTACGCATTGAGTTTATACTTAAAACATATATTTAGGATTAGGCTATAGTCTAAGTACAAATATTGTAATAGATATAAGAGTCATTTAGAAAAAAATACAGACAAACATACTACTTAACAACAGTGGTCTTCTATTGGGAAATGCCGTAGAGTCAGACTTATAAAAGTGCCGTTGTAGCCTACTTACAGAATGAAGATTATAATGTCGTTTTTGTTTAGTAGGTACGGTTGGCAAGACATTAGTCTACCAATTTGACTCTTTTTTCATCTGTATTAAAGTTCAAAAGTGGTAGACCAATTTTTCGACCGTACGTAAGGTACATCACAAAAGAACAGATCAAAATTAAAAAAGGTTATATATATGGGATACTTATCAGTATGTAGACTAACTTACGAGTATTCTTTCGATACTTTGATCAATTAAAAAGTTACAGTTTTATAAATTCGTATCAAATTTAGCCTTAAACCGTTTTTGCAGAAAATAAACTTAAATGGGCCAAAATTTTGTAAGGAAAAATATTAACGTAAGTGCGTTACGTTCATAGAGCGAAAATAATTATTAATACTTACATACTGAATGTTACGAAACTGACATGGTCAATTGAGGATATTAAAAAATCCAAAAATGTTGTATCAAAAAATATTTCTCAGGTGCATTTCGTTCATGGAAATTAAAAAAACATCATTCATGCAAAAATGTACTTAATTTATTTCAATGGGACACACGCTGACCGCGGGGGGGGCGCTTTAATTTGGAACATAAAATTAGCTGTCAAATTAATTGGACAGCCTATACAGTGGAATAATAGACATGAGTGGATTTTACGTTTATAATTATTAATTGACGACACGTTTAGCTCAGTAGGTTGTACAATGGCCTACGAAGCTAGCGGTCCCGGGTTCGAATCCCGGCGAGAGGGCAAGTATTTGTGTGATGACCAGGAATGGTTGTTCTGGGTCTTGGGTGTTTTCTATGTATTTAAGTATTATAATTTATCTATATATCATGTATATCGTCGCCTAGTACCCATAGTACAAGCTTTGCTTAGTTTGGGACTAGGTCGGTTTGTGTAGGATTGCCCGATATTTTTTATTATTGTTCATTTTATTTCGTAATAGTCCTTATTTTTATTCACGTGATTTATTTATGGTCATAAGCTAAGTGTTTTACAATCCATATTATCCACACTAATATTATAAATGCGAAAGTGTGTCTGTCTGTCTTTCTATCTGTTACCTCTTCACACTTAAACCGCTGAACCGATTTAGATGAAATTTGATACGGACATAGTTCGAGTCCAGGGGAAGGACATAGGATACTTTTTATCCCGGAAAAATACTTTTATCCGCGATAAAGGAATTTCAGGCGGACGAAGTCGCGTGCAGAAGCTTGTATAAATATAAAAAGTAAAAATACAAGAAGCAAATAGAAAAAATATAAACACATTATAAAAAACCTAATCTAAGATGCCACCGGCAGCGAGCAGGGTTCAAGCTACTGGTGGTTAGGGCTGCACAGAGAGCAACCTCCTGACAATGCGGGCCGTGGCTAGGATTACTGCCTCCTCAAGATCCAGGCATCTAGCGAAAGTCTCTTGAGGTGTCAGTCGAGACTCTTCGCTATAAGACCGTTTACCGAAATATTATTATTATTATATTTATTAATTTAAATAGTTTTAAGATGAAAAACAACATTTTTGTAGAAAGCGACTGAATGAAGAGAGTAAAAATACACAAAATTACTTTTTACTGTTATCTGTTTTTTAACCACCGCAATTTGTTTTTAACGGTTGTTTTGTAATATTTTGATAAAAAATTATATTAGCTTGGACATGGAAAGCATTTTTAAGTTCCCTCTTGAGCCGTTAGAAGCTGCTATTAAACTTCAGGTAATATTTAAAGTTTGTCTGGAAAATGTTCAGTCTGTCCTCAATTCATGTATAAACTTAGACTAGAAAAAACTTAGATATGGTAATTTATTTATACTCTTCTTAAATTACTTGACGTAGGAGGCACTCGGAACTTCGTTCGCGGAGGAAAAAACATAATAATGACTTTCTTTTTTGCTCTGCGTTGTCGAGCAAAAAGTATCCTTTATTGATTTATGGATGCCTAGCTATCTGTGTAGCTAAATATACTATACCCACTGTTTATTAACAGACTTCCAAAAAAAGGAGGAGGTTCTCAATTCGACGGAATGTTTTTTTTTTATGGATGTTCACCGATTACTCGAACTATTATAGTCCCATATAATTCTGGTGAACATCTGATGATGCAATCTACGAGGAATTGAAGGAACTCCTCAAATATTGTAGGCATATTTATGGCGATTTTGGTATTATAAGAAACATAATAAGCATTTTCATACAGAAAGTGTAAATTGGTGAAGTGGAACTGATGAAGAAGACTACAGAATGCCATCGGAACTCCTCAATGATAAATGATTTACGGGTGGCGATAAGATATCTTGATTAATTTAGCTAAGCAACTTCATAGTCACAATTTTAAATGTTCCTCATGAGAATGGTACCATCGAATTGATTTGATGATGGAGCCGGAAGGTAGGCACCAGATCTATGTAATAAAATAATGTATCCTATGTTTGGGCTTGTTTGAATCGTCACGAGATACACTTTTAAGTAACGAGTAACTAAAAAGTTTAAAATAAATAAACTTTTTAACAAAAAAATAAAACCGACTCCAAAAAAAAAACTAAAAAGTAAAAAAATAACGCCATTATTCAGTTTCTTCAATTTACTTACAAGTAACCGTTTGTATACTCAATTTATACAGTATATACAATTAATGTTATTTTGGAGTCGGTGCCATCGTGTCACAACTTACTTAAATCGTCAATTTTCAATATTTTACACATTGTTTATGTAGCACCGACGCCAAAATAAGATTAATTGTATATACTGTATAGACTGAGTATACAAACGGTTATTTGTAAGTAAATTGAAGAAGCTGAATTATGGCGTTACTTTTTTACTTTTTAGTTTTTTTTGGAGTCGGTTTTATTTTTTTGTTAATTGCAACACATCTTTACTCTTATCTATTCAATAATATAGATGTAAAAATGAAAGGTGCTCGCAACTTAGTCAGTGGATGAGAAAATAAATCATGAGCCTTTTTTTTCTGTAGCGTGGTCAACTAAAAAGTATTAGTAACCTTCTGGAGATACCCAGATACTCGTGTACCAAAAATAGATGAAAGCCGTTATGCCGTATTGGCGTGATGAAGCCAAATATGTATTTCAACGACACATATATATATGTATTAGGAATATGTATACCTAAGCATAAAAAAATACGATTCAGTGGCATTCAAATATTCTATATCACTTTTTTTATATCTTAAATTTACAGATCGGTATTTTTTTTAAATTTATAGCTCCCTTTGAAACCCAACATTCCTGATTAATAAAAGAAAGGGTAAAGTAGGTAAAATTCTGTAGGTTATAAAATAAACAACAATGACTGTTGCATAAAATATCCTAAAAAGAGAAACTAGCTTAAAACCTCGATTTATTTCACAAAACTTTTTGACTTCAGCACTTTCACGACGCCACTAGAAAGCTAGTTACTATTATCTAAAGCACGTGTTTTCTTGCCGTATTTTCCCTCAGAATACCCTAGAAAAGCTCTAGCCAGTGAATTTACATTATGGCAGCATATTCATAAATAGCGTGTGCAAACCCCCCGTGTCGTTAACGACATCGTTACGTAATGTTGCACTTTATGCATGCGCTACAGGTTGTGAGAAAACTTCAGGAGGAAAAGTCCTAGTTTAAATTTCTAGGAAACTAAACGTTACTTGATTTTTTGCATAAAAGTAGCTTAGATCTAATTTAACATGCAACATTCATGCACAATACGTACAGTCAGCAACAAAATCTGTAGCATCCAAAGTGCCACGTAAATCGTAACACATCTTTATTCTTTTAAACTATTACAGAGTTTTAAATATAAAATAACCGTACATTGAAGGCCTCGTGGCCGATCACCAACTCGATGGACGGACACCATCAAATCTGTCACTGAGACTCCTGTGGCAGAATGCGCGCGCCATGCAACCAACAGGAAGCTATGGAGAAGATTGGCGAAGGCAGCAGTGGAAAAAGCAGACGACTCCCCATGACCACGACCACTCTGTTAAGAGCGAACGACTCAGACGAAGATATTAAAGATACTTGAAAAAAATAAGGGTTTATTTGAAGGTGTGTTGAATTTTTTTTTAGTTTTTTTTCGTGTTTGTATGCGTCTTTACTGCTACAACGGCTAAACGGATTTCAACTATTTTTAATACTCAGGTAGCTGGGCACCTACAGATGGTTATATGATATTTTTTACTCCATTGCGCTGAAAAAAAAGTTATGATTTTTTCTCCTCTGATAACGAAGCTGCCGTCTCATTTTTACTATTTTAAAGTTGTAAAAATGAAATGTCTGTACATTGAAGATATTTTTTTAAAAAGGTAACGGACTATTCGGAGGTCACTAAATCGAAATTATTAATTTGTTTCTTTTTTTATCTTTTGTATATTTGTAAGTGTCGTTGTGGCTTCATCACGCCAAAACGGCCAAACAGATTGCAACTTTTTTTGGTACACGGGTAGCTAGGTATCTAAAAATGGTTATAGGATACTTGTTACTTTATTGCGCCTAAGAAAAAAAAGTATCACTTTTTTATATCTTCAATGGACAGAAATTTCATTTTGACTTTATAATAGAAGAGATAAAAGTTACATCTGCAATTTCATAAAGATTTCATGGCGTACCTACTGCGTTGCAGTCTCTAATTAACTTTATCGTAGGAGGAAGCTGGGATGAGTTTTCTTCGCACGTGTAATGTCTTGTGCCACACACACATATAAAATGTAATGGTCTTCATTCATTTTACTTGTAAAATTAATTAGATAGTTGTGGATTGGGTTACATACTATTATAAAGTTGTAAAAATTAAATGTCTGTACATTGAAGATATAAAAAAAAAAATTATTGTAACGAACTATTTGGAGGTCATTAAATCGAAATATATTTTTTTATATGTTTGTATGTTTCGTTGTCACTTCATCAAGTCAAATGAGCTAAACGGATTTCAACAATTTTTGGTACACGGGTAGCTGGGTATCTCCATATGGTTATAGGATACTTTTTATCCGACTACACTGAAGAAAAAAAGAGGAGTTACGACTTAAGGTGCGTCCACACTTGTATCATTTGCTCGTATCCGATCACCGTGCCGTGGCATGACTGCGTATCGCGCTGCTTGGACGCTTACTGTCGGCGCGCCGATAATGCCGCACTCTTCCGATACAAGTTTGTGATACGCATAGCAAATGGATTTCGAGTGATCGCAACGTCCAAACGCGTGATCGTGACACGCAATCATGCTACGCGACGATGATCCGATACGGGCAAATGATACAAATGTGGAAGCACCTTTAGCGCCTTCTAGTTGAATACTAAACTTATCGAATCGTACCAAGCACGCACACAATAATCACTACTAAAATAAAATAAAACCAGTTAAGTGCGAGTCTGACTCGCGCACTGAGGGTTCCGTACAAACTTTCACTTATTCCGACTTAACTTACCGCTTGAGTTAAGTTTGCCTCGGGTATCTATGGCGTCACATACAAATGTGGGGCCAACTTAATGCAAACGGGTTATTCAAAAATGATTTTTGGTGAATAAAAAAAAGTAAAACAGATAGATGTATGGTTATAATTTTCGTGTAATATTCATATTAAATTATATTAAACCAGAATATTTCAGATTTTTCAATTGGTAAACTTCGGAGATAAATAAATAAATAATAATAAATAAATAAATAAATATTACGGGAAAATTTTACAAAAATCGAACTATAAAGGGTAGCGAATGGTGTTTTTTTTTAATATACTCACAATAAAATAAAATAAAAAATGTCTAAAAATGTACAGATCAAGCCTTTTCATATGATACCCTACTTGACTTAGGAGCTAGACTCTGAATTTTTGCTCCCCCTCATATACGCCTTTTTTAGAAAATTCAAAATATATTTTGAAATTTTTCCTTTGCAATACATGTGGGCTGACCATGTTTATAAATATTCCTAATTTCAAATAGATAGCATAAGTAGTTTTTGAAATATGGCGCGCTAATAGTCGGACAGACAGACAGACAGACGGACAAAGTCGCGCTATAAGGGTTCCTTTTTTACCATTTTTGGTACGCAACCCTAATAAGAATAAGGGGACTTCCATTTATGTACAAGTTGCTCTAGGGTGAATCTGCGAGCGTAGTGACCTAGATTCAATCAACATTCTTGTCAACATTATTATTTATACAAAGGGATAACATGATATCTATCTATCAGCCACGGACGCCCACTGCTGAATATAGACATCTCCTATAGCTCGCTACAGGGTGCGATTCTGCGCAGACTGTATCCACCGACTCCCGACAATCTTCACGAGATCATCTGTCCACCTGGGGGGCCGTTCCAAGATACACTTTCCTATACATCACCATTCCAGGACTTTACTGCCCCAACGGCCATTCGTCCTCCGGGTTACATGGGCTACATTAACATTTCAAACATGCAATCATGCGCGCTATGTCGGTAAGACATGATAACTTTACTTACAGTAAAAGTAGCCTCGGTACTGTCTTTTTCCGAGCTTACAATGACGAAATGCGGCGGAGCACGATGCTCTCTGGAGTTTGCAAACTGCATACCCGCCCCCGCTGTCTTTCCCCCCGTCACCCGCAAACTAAGGAAGTGTCACGAACGAAGTTGCTAAGCTATAGTATTCCTAACACAAGCCATGGGACTAGCTCGATTTGTGTAAAAATTGTCCCGTAATATTTAACTATTAATCAATGGCCGCTCTGCTCGTAGTAAGTTTTCGTTACGTAAGTACGCTTTCTCCAAGTTTTTCGGCTACGAAAATCTCGGTCGTGAATGTGTTAACCCGATGAATAAAACAGGGGTATTTGAAGTTTAACTCCTGTGTATATATATGTGTTGTGAGTCTGTCTGTTGCTCGTAAACCGATAGACGGATTTGGATCTTGTTTTTGTCTGAGAGGTTACTTTATGGAGAGCGTTCTTAGCTATATATATATTGTCTCAAGAAAATTGGATCACCCGGTTGAGAATTATCAGCTTGGTAGGGTTTCGTAACCAAAGGGCCTTTATTCCCAGGTCTTCATTTTCCCAATTTTTCACATGCCCCATTTTTCACTTCCCCAGATCTTCACTTTCTCAATTTTGCACATTTTCAGATCTTCACATCCCCAGATCTTCACACTTCCAAATTTTCATATGCTCAGTTCTTCATATGCCCGATTCATCACATTTTCAGTTTTTCATGTTCCCATTTTATCAAGTGCCAAGTTCCTCAATTTTCCAATTCTACAATACCTGACAAATGACAAGTACAGTCTCATCAATGCGATAATGTTGATTTTGACTAACGTGTATATACATGTTATCCTTTGGAAGGATTGATATGGTGTGGTCCAAAGAGAGATTTATGAAGTAGAGCCCGACGGATTTTTGATGTAAGTGGGTAGTGGGAGGGGAGCTTCAAAGATGGCAGCCAACCTATACATTTTAAAATAAGCTGACTCCTTTTTAATATCTGCTAGGGCAAGTTCGGTATCATTTTCGTATAAAATGTAAACGCCGAAATATTTTTTGATCATAAATTTAATTACCGATTCAATAAGCGTACAAGTGTGAAATAATAATGATAAAGGGAAGAAGATTTTTGAATTGATTTGAGTTTTAGATAGGAAGGTAACGTTTTTTATTTAAGTTAAACAGCATTGAGTTTAGCAGTTGGTTGCTTATTGTTCTATTAAAAAAAATATTTGTTTTTTACTGATAAAAAAATTGACAATTTATAAATGACTGTTTTATTATTTTTTGATTAGTCCTACTCTGACTGTATTTTGCGTGACATATTGACAGTGTGAAAATTTGGCATCTGAAAACCAGAGAGCTTGAAGAAGTGGGACAGTGAAGAATTGGACATGTGCAGAAATGAGAGTGAGAAGAATTGGGACTGTGAAGAACTGAACATGTGAAGATCTGGGAATGTGAAGATCTGAAAATGTGCAAAATTGAGAAAGTGAAGATCTGGGGAAGTGAAAAATGGGGCATGTGAAAAATTGGGAAAGTGAAGACCTGGAAAAAAAGGCCAAAGGGTACTCGTAAAACGGGACCCTATTACCAAGTCTCCGCTGTCGACTCGCTGTTGGCCCGTTTTTTTAGATGTAACGGTTTTTCATCAGTTCACCGATTAGGTAATTGTGGTCTTTGCAAAACAAGTGATGGAAAACCGCCCTTATATTATATTATCCATAATGAACGTTCATACAACTAGCTGTAAGTTTACCCTTTGTCCTAACTTAAATTAATTTAACTCCACCAAGCTGTGTACGGGCTCTGCTCGTCTTAAAGACAAAACTAACTAAATCTGTACTTGTAATATCTGCACAAACTTGTTCGAAACAGATAGAGATAAGTGAGTCAAATTTATAAGATGTTTAAAAGTAACGTCAAAATGACGAAAAACTTGAAACAAAAATGAATGGCAAACCTAAGTTTTTTATTTTTATTTAATAACCGAGTAAAAGCTTATAAATATTATAACTTATAAGTTGAACACACTCTTATAAGTAGAACGTATGTCTGTCTATGGGAACGTGGCAAAAGGAGAAGGTATTGAACACACTTTTATTTCATTTAAATAAAACAATTTAACGGATTATATCGCGTATATTATCTCATTTGAGTTCCCGACGTTTCGGAACCTTTTCAGCTCTCCATAGTCACGGATTGTTTAATTTAAATGAGTAATAATCACGGAAACAGAAGAAAATACTAAATTTTTATTTCGGTTTTATCATCTAAAAATTCTTACTCCTATTGCAGTGAAACGCTTGCATGATTTTGTGTTTGAGTGCCATTGTCAGAACGTTTGTGATCAAAATATTCTTACCACTATAACGGTGACAGGCTTGTGTGATTTCATTACCTATTTGAATGCCAGTGACACGAGGTTTGTGATCAATAAATTCTTACTCTTATGTCGATGACACGCTAGCGTGATTTTATGTTTAAGCCCACTGACATAACTTTAGTGATCAAATTTTCAATACCGCCGGCATAACGTAAAGGCTAAGTCCCACTGACGTAACGTTAGTGATCAAATTTTAAATTCGGCCGTCATAACGTAAGGGCTAAGCCCCACTGGCATAACGTTACTGATCAAAATTTCAATTCGGCCGGCATAACGTAAGGGCTAAGTCCCACTGGCATAACGTTAGCAGGCTTGTGTGATTTCATTACCTATTTGAATGCCAGTGACACGAGGTTTGTGATCAATAAATTCTTACTCCTATGTCGATGACACGCTAGCGTGATTTTATGTTTAAGTCCCACTGACATAACTTTAGTGATCAAATTTTCAATACCGCCGGCATAACGTAAAGGCTAAGTCCCACTGACGTAACGTTAGTGATCAAATTTTAAATTCGGCCGTCATAACGTAAGGGCTAAGCCCCACTGGCATAACGTTACTGATCAAAATTTCAATTCGGCCGGGTTAACGTAAGGGCTAAGTCCCACTGGCATAACGTTAGTGATCAAAATTTCAATTCGGCCGGGTTAACGTAAGGGCTAAGTGCCACTGACATAACGTTAGTGATCAAAATTTAAATTCGGCCGGGTTAAAGTAAGGTCTAAGTCCCACTGGCATAATGTTAGTGATCAAAATTTCAATTCGGCCGGCATAGCTAAAGGGTTGAGTGGATCGTTGCCAGCACCTAACGTGTCAAACAGTTTTAATCAAGAAAATGTACTGACTGTAACAAAAATCATAATAGAGCATATATTTTACAGCACACGTGAAGTTTTCCAATATAATCTAAGTATAATGTAATCCAATAACGTGATGCATCGTCCCGCTGTCTAGACAGATAAGGTTTCGTCTGCAGAACCGTCAATTCCATATTTTTTATACTTGTCTCATTTTGAGAGTGTCAGCGCTGTTGTCACTTTAATATTATAATGTTATTTGATAAATGCTTGAAGAGGTAGTATATTATTAAAAACCATTGAGAACAGAAGCGGTAAGATGTTTGGAAACCTGTTAGTACACCATGATTACATTAAAACCATAATAGAAGGGAAATATAGACAGAAAGAAAAAATAAAAAGGTAGGAGGACATAATTAAAGAAAAACCGGCCAAGGACATGTCGGACTGTGCTCAAAGTAGGGTTCAGCAGCCGTTCATTCGAAAAAATGCACACTACAGATGAAAATAATGCGATATGAAAAAGTGCACTAGCTTTGAAGCGTCCACGGCACTTACGTCCTTTTACTGACAAGTGCAGTTTTCCGGCAATAACTCAAGAATGGTATGTTAGCTTCATCTTTGTAATTTTGTTCATAAAGTGGGGGGGGGGGGGGGCATAATTTATGCTACTTTCAGAGCAATTATTTCCGAAAAAATCCATTAATTCATTTTTTTTTTGTAGAAACGTCGTTGTGGCTTCATCACGCTAAAACGGCCAAACGGATTTCTACTATGTTTGGTACAAGTGGGGTATCCACAGATAGTTAAAGGATACTTTTTATCCGTCTACACTGCAGAAATAGGTGAAAATAGGTGTGATGACTTTTTCTTCCCCTTAAAAGAAGGTGCCCCTTCTAGCTTTCAATAAATAAACCACCAAGAGCAAAAATTAACCAACGACCATTAATATACTTGTTAAGGTAAAGCTTCTTCGTAAAAGCATAAATAACAGTATGCGAGGCGGGCCGCTATAATGTCTGTTGAAGCCAAATGGCTCTACGCCATACAAATGCTACACAATAGTGTATAAGACGTGGGCACATTATAGCATTCATTATGTTAGCGTGTGCTATTCACGGCCTTTTGTTGCCAAATGGCTATTTCGGGGATTCAACTTACAATAACAGTAGAAAATACCTGCTCCGCGATGCAGCTTACGCCGAGTCTATCCTTGTTGTCACACTTTATGTTAACATTAGTAGCGATGGACAATTTTCAGTGATACTAGTCGAATTATCCGATTTTTTAGTTCATTCGAACAGTCAAGATTCATTCGAATGAAATCGAAAAGCAGAGAACTTAGATACAGAGTGGCGCATACCGCCCGCCACACGCGTCCGCGCCAGTTAGGGGTATTCGCCACATCGTACAAAAATCGAAGTCGAACATTTATTTATTTAATCTAAATTGCACAAAAAAAAATCTATTGTACAAAAGGCGAACTTAATGCCATAAGGCATTCTCTACCAGTCAAACTTAGAGCAAAGGAGAAAATTTGTGGGCAGTGCTGAGACTTGTGTAACGACAAAAACATACATGTTGTAATGTGTAATATATATAATTATATAATAAAATAAAAAAAACCTTTTATTTATTGCTAGAACAATGTCAATATTTACTTATTTAAAAAAAAAACTAAAATAAGCTAAAACTAAACTCTACAAACTAAACCTAGTCAAATAACCCACCCCGAGTCACTCCCGGCGCAAAGGTGCCCATCACGCTAGCGGCATTACCCCTTTGAAAAGCGACAGCCAGCCTCTGACTTATTTTAGTGTTAAATATGTTTTTTAAATTATTATTATTATACATAACTATTGGTTAACAAGCATGCCTCTATAAATACAATTAAATATAATTTGTAACAACTATCCAAAGTTTATATATTCTTATATGTCGTTAATTAACACTAATTTGATAAAGCAAGAACCCCCTCTCAGGTGAAGGCCTCCTCCAGAGTGATGTAATCGGTTCTGTCCTGCGCCTTTTCCATCCAGTTTGCGCCTGCGACCTTCGCTATCTCGTCCAACCATCGCATGTGCGGTCTCCCCCTCTTCCGCTTCCCTGACGGTATAATAATTATATAATACATATACAAATATGTACATAACAAATCAATTTCAAGTTTTATTGAGCTAACAATGGGACTCAGTCGATTTGTGTAAAAAATTATCTGTAATATTTATTTGTATACACCGTGTTTTTTTTTATTTCCTTTAACTTTAAGGGAAGATTCTGCAGGTCAAATAGAGTTAATTTCTTGAAGAAACTAGTGTTCTAACGTTTACTTATTTTGAGATATTCAATAAATAAATTTAAACGGTGAAACGTCTTAAGCGGATAGACTACGAGTCTATCCTAGTTGGTTTTGCCAGCAAACAAGTTGCACACGGACTGTCATTTGATTACTATTTTATTATTCGAATGGTCTAACAGGTGTTACTTACTGTCCGCGAACGTGTTAAGTAGGTATGTAATTGTAAATGTATGTTTGTGTGGCAATAAATATGCAGCTATAGTGCATAACATGCGGGAACATTATGGCCTTCATTATGTTAGCGTGGGCTATTCACGGCCGCTAGTTGCCATTGCCAAATGGCAATTTCGCGGGTGCTCGCGGACGCTGACGTGAAGCTTCCATTCGGAAATTGGAAGCTAATGCATGAATACATCTATACACATGACGATAAATTATTACTTCATACTGTACTGTTAACAATAATACAGTGATTTAACCCAAAGAGCAAGAGGGATTTCCGTCTTGGAGACACGTTATATCTCCAAAACAGTATGTGCGACCGTGGAGACCACATCTTTTAATTTAAAATATTGAACACGGAGATTCTCTACATCTCCAAGAAAACTTAAAGAGTCCCCAGTTGAGTAACCTCAGTTCTCCAAACAAAAGCAGTTACGCTCTCATTTTAAAACGACTAGCTAGTTTGTTCTGAAACTTATTACTTAGAATAAGTTAAGGTATAAGCAGGCCTGGAATTAGTTTATGTAGCTTCAGATACCATAGTAAAAAAAAAATACAGCAAATTTAAGTTTTTCATACAAAACTAGTTATTGCTGTATTTCGTTTGTTTTATACACTGGAGCCATATTAACAAATTACAGGCCTAGATATACCTCATGTCATTGTATATGCGAAGTTTCATTACAATCCAATTTGTAGTTTCAAAATGAGAACGAAACTCCGTTTGTATGGAAAGGTGAAATTCGGCCGAGCTTGACGGGGACTCTTAACCTTTTTTAACGATTAGAGACCACATCTCTGAAAGTATAAGTTAAGTTATATAGTATATAATGGACGCGGAGACATTATAAATCTCCCTGTAAAGCATGTAGGTATGTATTTTGCCCAGGTATATGTTGTATGTTGCATTTGTATTATTGTTATTTAACTGTAACTAGAAGGCACCCGCTACTTTGTTCGTGGAGGAGATATAAAATCAAAGAAGAGGTGAATTGTTACTTTTATAATGTTCGTTGAAGCGAAATGGATCCGCGCCATACAAATTCTACACAATTGTGCATAAGATACGGGTGTATTTTGGCCTTCATTATGTTAGCTTGGGCTTTCAGAGCCGTTAGTTGCGAAAAGGTAATATTGGGGGTGCTCATGGTCTGTGTGATACATCGGTTAAGGATGTAAAACAAAAAAAAAATATTTTCATGAAAATAAGTGAAACGGGATAATTGAACATCACTTTATCGATTATTTTATTTATTTATTTATTATGTTTCTTTTGCGACTACATCATGTCAAAATGGCTGGATGTCTTAACTATGTTTCATACAAAAATACCTTCATGGGCATCTAAGGACGCTTGAATAATTTTACCCAACTAAGCTAAAGCATAAAAAAGGATCGTAATTTTTTTACCTCCGCGAACGAATTTGGTAGATTTATATAGTGCAATAAAATTTATATTATAACACAAAGTTCCATTGTTAAGGAAAAAATCAATGCGATCTACTAAATTGCAAGTAGGATTTGAACCTGCGAGCTCTTTTTTAACGCAACAACGTACGTGGCTTGAAATGTTCTAACACAATCTAGTTAGCACTAGCCCACTATTTCTTTCTTATTTTTAAATGTAAAGCGCATAAGCCATTCTCCAAGCCCTGCGTAATACTATAGAATGGAATGGTAGTTTAAAATAATTGCCATATATATAGCAATTTTGTGGGTGCTCGCGGACTTCGTGATTCGTCCATTCGGAAATTGGTAGCTAACGCATGAATGCTTCAATTTGACTACAAAATATCGCACCACGCTTTAATATCTCGCAATATCACAGATAGCCAATAACTCAAAGTGCACTGCTTTGGAAACACAATTAAAAGTTCGTTTAAAATTTTGCAGACGGATAATTTTTATAGAACTTTATGAATTTGTCTTTATCGTTCTTGTGATTATAACTGATGGTGATGGGCAAAGATCACTCAATCTTCAACATCATCACAACTACCACCTAACCAACCCATAAGCTTCTTCATACATAAAATCATTATCATTATTATGATAATTATTACCATCATAATCATTATCATCATCAGTATCATCATCACCATCATCATCATAATCATCAGCAGCAGCAGCATCATCATCATCATCACCAATATCATCATCATCACCGTCATCATCATCATAATTATCATCAGCATTATCATAATCGTCTTAATCATCATCATCATCATTATCATCATCATCATCATCATCCTCATCATCAGCCAAAATACGTGCACTAATGGACCTACTCCAATGAATTCCATCATGACAAGTTCTACTTACTTACCTTGTAGAGGGCCTACTGACGCTCGTCATCTGGTGGTGGGCACTGAAGTGCTCCTTCTATTGCCACTGAAAATAATCAAATCTAAGGAAACAGACTGTATTAAGGCACTAGAACGCGCCCGCAACTTCGTTCGCGGAGGAGAAATAGACATAACCCCTCTTTTTTCTTTTGCATAGTCGGGTAAAAAGTATCTTATAACCATCCGGAGATACCCAGCTACGCGTGTACCAAAACTAGTTTTTTTTTATCTTTTTTAAACAGCTTTGTCACTCTGATGACGATGTCGCTCTGTTAAACCTACATACATTTTAAAACTACTACAGCTAGTTGAAATCCGTTCAGCTGATTTAGCGTGATGAAGCCACAACGACACATACAAACATACAAACATTTCATTCTCACAACTTTATAATAGTATAGATGTGGACATCTTTCCACTGATATGCTGGAGATGACAGCCAACCGTTAGAATTCCACGGAACACGCAGGCAGCCAATAAAGCACAATTTAACTTTATCTATGAAACACAATTTTCATTGTCTTCCAATTACCATTAAATTGGAATTGCACTACAGTCTTCGGGAAAAACAACGTATTTGAAACTTAAAGTGCATTTCTGTTCCCGATAATGCATTTTTCATGAGTCGTAGTCTGCGTAACATACCATCAGGTACGAGATTGAGATTGCTACTCGTCTAAACATGAGAAAACGCATTTTTTACTGAATAATCTTTATCATCTCACTAGCTTGGTAAAGTTCCGTTTACAATGCCAAATCGGCGTGGTTTTTTTTTATCTGCCAGCGTTGAAAAGTCTTTTGAAGTTCGAATTCATTTTGTTTATATGTTCATCTGTTTGTTTTTTTATGAGTCTATTCCGTAGGTTCATTATTACTAGTTTTAAATGAAATAATCAGCTTCTTACAAATTCATAGTTGTTTTTTACATCTTACATTTTCTCCTTGTAGTGAGGTGAAAATTTGTGTTTCGCAAATTATTTGGCTTCTCGTGCCTTGAAAGCCTTGTTACGCTTAGGAATCTTTATTTAAATCAGTCGCTTCACTCGAGGTTCAATTTTGGATTCCCTCGCTAACTCGGCTTTCAATTCCAGCACTTGCGCCTAATAACAACCTTGCAGCCTTGCATAACAAATAACTATTTCACCTTGCTAGCTCTGAAAAGTTCAGTTTATAGAGCCAAATCTGCGTGGAAAAGTTCTTTTTATTCTCTAACGTGGAAAAGTCAAAAAGTCCGCTTTATATTTTTTGATGTGTTCATTTGTTTCTTTTATTATGAGTGTGCTTCGTAGGTTCATTATCACTAGTTTAGAATAAAACAAATAATCGGATTGTTGAAATTTCATCCTTTTTATATTTTTAACGGAACTCTTGGTGCGCGAGTCCGACTCGCACTGGGTCGGATTTTTAAAATACTAATTATGTGTATCTTTTTGGAGCTAACTGTACTACATTTGTGCTTATAACCTCTGAAAACCAAATAGAAGTTCAATGAACCGTGTACATGTTTATTACATTTCAATTTGATACCCATATAGGTAATGTCCAGTGGATTGTGAAACCAATTTATCTTGTGATCACTCACTATAATTTATCAAATCAGCCAAAAGTAGTCCACCGCTGAACAAAGGCCTCCCGAGGATCATCCAACGTAATAACTATAATTATAATGGAAATAATTTTAGTCCCAACTCTAGCTTTGATCCCGTATTATCGGAATTTCGAATAACTTATACATAATCTACATATTATTATATTATTTGAGACCAAATAAATTGTCAGCTTTATAACCGACTCCCAAAAAACGAGGTGGTTCTCAATTTGGTTGTATTTTTTATGTTTGTTACCTCAGAAGGAAATAGCTACGAAGTCGGAGAATGTTATGGCTATGTATGCTATGTCTATGGCTACGGAGTCAGAAAAGAAGATGTTAACGGAGTTGGAGAAGGAGATGACTGCGGAGTCGAAGAATTAGATGGCTATGGCTACCGAGTCAGAAAAAGGAGATGGCTACGGAGTTTGGGAAGGATTCAGAGCAGGAGATGGCTACGGAGTTGGGGAAGGAGGTAGAGAAGAAGATGGCTACGGAGTCGGAGAAAAAGATGGCTATGGCTACGGAGTCAGATAAGGAGCTGGCTACGGAGTTGGGGAAGGAGGTGGAGAAGGAGATGGCTACGGAGTCGGAGAATTAGATGGCTATGGCTACGGAGTTGGGGAAGGAGTCGGAGAAGATGGCTACGGCGTAAGAGAATTAGATGGCTTTGGCTACGGAGTCAGAAAAGGAGATAGCTACGGAGTAGGAGAAAGAGATGGCTATGGCTACGGAGTCAGATAAGGAGATGGCTACGGAGTTGGGGAAGGAGGTGGAGAAGGAGATGGCTATGGCTAAGGGGTCAGATAAGGAGATGGCTACGGCGTTGGAGAAGGAGTTGGAGAAGGAGATGGCTACGGAGTCGGAGAATTAGATGGCTATGGCTACGGAGTCAGAAAAGGAGATGTGGGCTACGGAGTTGGGGAAGGAGTCGGAGAAGATGGCTACGGAGTCGGAGAATTAGACGGCTTTGGCTACGGAGTCAGAAAAGGAGATGGCTACGGAGTCGGAGAAGGAGACGGCTACGATGTTGGAGGCGTGGTTGGATACGGCGCCAGCTACATTGGTCAGGATTGCTGCTGCGCAATTCAATGTCTTATCATCGGGGTCCTTTTAGTTCCTATAAATTTATTGTGTCGATTTTCGATTGTCAGAAAATGGTTTCCATATTATTTATGCTCATAATCATCAATGGTCATAAAATTTGTTAAGCATACTCCTTGTTGAATCTAACATTAATGTTCAATAATATCAATAATTATACGTAATAAAAGACATAAAGTACATCTCTATAACATCTGAAGTCATATCAATCACTTTTCAGAAAAAAAATATGTCCGATATTTAAACATACTATTATTTGTATGCATATTGCCTTTTTTCCTAAAGTAATACTAGTCATATCTTTAATCACAGTATTATTTGTATTCATATTGGCTTTTTTGCCTAAAGTTTATTATACATATATTTAATCATACTATTGTTTGTATTGATATTGGTTTTTGGCCTAAAGAATATCATTAATAGTGAGTTAAGTTACAAATGGGACCCTAAAGAGAAACGAACATCTGATATAAAGACACAAATCTTTCATGGACAGGAACACAAAAGGGATTATTATAGATATTTGGCATAAAAAAACGCTTTCAAACAAATGTATAGCGGAGCATCAAAATGGGTCAAAAACCGAAAACTGTAGGTTAGGTTAGGTTTGTATTGTGACCATGTATAGCGGAGCGAGCGGAGCTTCAAAATACTTACTTGCGTTTACAATATTGACAAAATGAAACATGGGTCAAAAACCGATAACTGTAGGTTAGGTTAGGTTTGTATTGTGGCCATGTATAGCGGAGCGAGCGAAGCGAGCGGAGCGTCAAAATGCTTGCTTCCATTTACACACTTGACAAGAAGAAACATGGGTGAAAAACCGAAAACTGTAGATAAGGTTAGGTTTGTAATGTGACTAGGATGGAGTGAAAGTTATAAGGTCATAAACTAACTTTTCTGCAATGACCAGTAGAATATTCTTCGTTATCTCGAATGAGTTTTTTACAAATATGCCATCGGTCACTATTGCAATTATTGCCTTCGTCCTTCGGCGGTATGACAGTAGATAAGATTTGACAAACTTTTATCGTTTTCAATTGTTTTTTAACGGGAATAAGAATAGACTCAAAGTCGGCATAAATTACGAAAGGTACCTTTATTTTGTGTAGGACGTTTTTAAATCTTATGAATTTTTGATCTTTTGCAGTTAAATGTACAAGTTTCTTACTACATTCGATCGTCAGATGAAGTTTGAGTTTTTTGTCATCGGCAAAGTGCTGTAAGCATCCATCGCATAGCCTGTCACATATAATAAATTAACACGACGTTCCCCTCCACGACTACCTTTTTATACATTTTTAAAATTAGAAGGGATATTTACTATTCAAATCATCCCACCTAACAATCAGCAGGTAAATATTGTCATCATCATGATATCCTTCTAGAAAGACGTTTGAGTATAGTTTACTCACTTCTAGCGTGAAAGTGTGTAGGCATTGCAAGTTGCCACTTCTTAATTAATGTGTTATCTTGAAAGGCATTCATTCAACTATTCTTTTTTTGCTGGTGGAATGTCTTCAGTTCAGTTGATGTGTTGTTTTCAAACGAAGCCTCTCTGCAAATTAATTTGTTCTCTTTATCCTCATTCTCATCCTTCAGACGATGTAGAGAGTTGTGCGATGTCAGAGGTCGTTGGGAGGGTCGTTGATAGTGTGTTGGTCTCACTGCCAATACCAGAAGAGTTTCCTTTGGGTGAGAATCATTCCAAGTTTATCTCACGCACTTAGGGTATAGGGCGCTTACAACTGCCTAATAGTAACATCTACTATCGCTACAATTATAACACTAGACAGTCTTATAATTTCCTTTTTCCCACCCTCGAACAAGGTGTAAAACTGTTCTCATTTCCTCCTTCTCCGTTGAAATACGACCTTAGAAGACCAGTGCGTCATCAACTGGTTTTAATTCTTTCTAACTAGAAATTTTCTTCTCCCACCCTAAATATGATGTTAAACTATTAACATTTTTTTTTTCAATATACTTATTATTACTACGATGCTTCAAATGAGGTAAAATCCTTATAATTGGGATACGATTGTATCCGGCTTCCCCTTTGTGTCTCTCAGACGAACTTGACGACCGGTTTGGCTCAGTGGGAGTAACATTGCCTACGAAGCTGAGGTCCTGGGTTCAAATCCCGGTAAGGGCAAATATTTGTGTGATGAGCATAAATATTTGTTCCTGAGTCTTGGATGTTTTCTATGTATATAAGTAATATATCTATTAAATATATCGTCGTCTAGTACCCATAACACAAGCCTTATTGATCTTACCATGGGGCTAGTTCAATTTTTGTAAAATTATCCCTTAATATTTATTTATTTATTTATAACTTAAGGTGAGGCAGTAGATATTCCTTTATAATGTACGCTCCTATTAAGATGATTCCTTTTTCCCCAACGTTTTCGACGATGGGGCACATTTTTATACATTTTTTTTCCTTCTCTTGAACAAGGTGTGAAACCGTTCATTGGGATCAATCAAAGTATATGTAATAACGTCTGGTACATTAATTTCCTCTTTTCCCACTCTCGAACAAGGTGTAAGACTGTTCGCTATTCCTGTCGTATTTCTAGTCGGGTTATATAAAACATACTTGTAGCTGAATCAGAATCAGAATCTTTTTTATTTGTTAAACATAGGTATAATACATGTTCGTGAGTATAAAATTTTGACTTCTATATTTTACCCATAAATATAGGTGTACAAAAATTAGCCTAACATGCTACATGTATTTAATTGATTCGTGAGCGTACAATGTAGACGATATATTACAAAATATTAATCTGTTACCTGGGAGGGATTTGAAATAAGGTACACAGCTCTCTCTTACGGACAGCCCACACATAGATCGTATACAGCGTTTTTGTGCTTTGAACACCATTTCTTTATGTGCTGAGTTTCCCCAGAAGATTATACCATATCTCAATATTGAGGCTACAAGTCCGTGATATGCCATTAAAACTGCCACACGGTTTACAATTTTGGATAATTTAAACAGTACATATGCTGATTTACACAATATTTTACAAAAACTATCCATATGGAGTTTCCAGTTAAGCTGCTTATCAATAATCAGTCCCAAGAACTTTGTTTCTTCAACTTCATCTATTTTATTTTATTTCCTTCATAGTTAATTTCTAAATTAGGTATTTGTGTTGGCTGATGAAAGTGCATCAAGTTCGTTTTACTCAAATTAATTAGTAGATTATTATTATTTAGCCATTTGCTTATATCAATTAATACATTATTTATGTTGCTGTTGAACATTTTCTGAAATATAAATCTAACAGCTTCTTTACTGCGTCTATAGTATAAATGATAAATCAGTTCTTATTTTTTAACTCATTATTGTTTATATAAATGATTGTATACGCTGCTTTATTATTATAAGTTATATGCTAAGCGAATATCTCATTGTATCCATATCATATTTCAAAACTCATGCTTCAAAAATCATGTTTCAAAACTCATTACCTGCACAGACCGCGAGCATTTTTTTACTACATACGGTTTTTCCCATGTTAAAAGAGTATCTTGAAATACATACTGCCTTCCTAATTAAATAAATAATAATACTTTCTATGCTAAGCAAATACAACATTGTATTCATACGTTAATCTTACCTATAGTTAGTAAAATATTTTTAAGAATGTATTTTCAAAAATATAAATATTTTTTTATAATCATCTGTGTATTCTTCTTATTCTTCTCTCCCTCTCTTCTCTCCTGACTGCCTAGCAGCAACAATCCCAACCCATACCTGCTCGTTTGTCACTATAACATAAAAAACCGGCCAAAAGCATGTTGGACCATGCTCAGTGTAGGGTTCCGCAGCCAATCTACAAAAGAGATGAAAAAAATACGATCTCAAAAAGGGCACTAGCAAAAGAGCATATTATTGCCAAAAGTATTTACTGATTAAAAAATAATAATTATACCGTCAAAATGTTTTTTTTTTTTTAACTCGAAATATGAGCCACTGGTTGATATTTGCAAAACTTTTTTTTTCAGTTTCGCTTACATGTATGGGGGGGGGCCCCCCTAGGAATATTATTTTTTGCTATTTAACTATCAAACTAAGTAGCGGCTTACATTGGATACCTATACTCCAAATTTCATGAATATTCATTTAGTAGTTTTCGAATAAGATCCCTGTGACATTGGGATGGACGGATGAATGCATGGACATGACGAAACTATAAAGGATCCATTTTAGCCATTTTAGCTACGGAACCCTAACAAAAACCACCATTTGATGACCATAGTTTAAGTTACGGCTCAATCGTACTGTTTCTTTCATTGGTTTGCAATCCAGCATTGTATTGTTTTTTTTGTATACCAACTCTTTAAACGTAGAATAAAGCCAAACCCTCCTCTTAACACGGTATGTCCAAAAATATAGAAAAAATACAAAGCTTCATAAATAAGGCAAGTTCTTTCCAATATCATTGGATATACCGTGTTCGAATTATTGCCAAAAAAACTGCGCTTCTCGGCAAAAGGACGTAAGTGCTCTTTTGCTAGTGCCTTTCTCATGTCGTATTTTATTCAACTGTAGTGCATTTTTTTGTACGAACGGCTGCGGAACCCTACACTGAGCATGGTCTGACATGCTCTTGGCCGGTTTTTTTTTAAGTTAAAAGGGACAAATGAGTAGACGGATCGCCTGATGGTAAGTGATCACCGTCGCCCATAGACATCTGCAACACCAGAGGAGTGACAGGTGAGATTTTGTGAGGCCATAGATGCTAGGTGTTCAACTGTTTTAATATAATTTGTATGTTACCTGTTTTTGTGACGTATAATTTTTAACCGTTAGGCTAAATTTCTTGACGCATCGGTATGTTGTATAATTATTGTAATGTCATGTAAACGTTTTTATCAATAAACTAGAAGATGACCGCAACTTCGTCCGCGGAGGAAAAAGTCATAACCCTTCATTTTTTCTTCAGCGTAGTCGGGTAAAAAGTATTCTATAACCATTTGGAACCCGTGTACCAAAAATAGTTGAAATCCGTTTAGCCGATTTTGCGTGATGAAGTCACAACGACACATACAAACAAACATAAAATCCAAAACATTATTTTTCGTCTTTTAGACCTCCAAATAGTCCACAACAATCATTTTTTTGAAAATACCTTCAATGTACAGACATTTAATTTTTACAACTTTGTAACAGTATAGATAAATAAAATAAAAACAAATTGCGTTTCCGGCCTTTCAGATGGGAGTAGGTACGCTCTGTTCTTGAAGGCTTCTAGGTCACATCGGTCCGGAAATACTGCAGGAAGGCTACAATTTAATCTATACTTTATTCTAGAGGAATGCTGCTAATAAGAATGCACGATCCCGCCTGGCGAAAATGAAAATTATTAAATATCGTATACGACGGGCTAAAGTTGCCGCGAGTTCACAAAGTGTCATATATCTCCGAGTTTATGTAACAGGCACTATAATGGTCTCATGGGGCAAGTCGTGACAAGTTACGCTGGGGCTTATCAGGAGCGCTGTGTGACATAGGTTGGCATATATTTGTGTTATAGAACGTGTTACATAACTCCCCATGAAAAAGAGAATATTTATTAAACCGAAAAACTGGCAAAGACCATGTTGGCAGTGTAATAGGGTTCATAAATGCACCACAGATAAATCTTAATAAAAGGAAATTTAAACACTTTAACCTCGAGTATGCTTAGACACGAATCCGTGCATAATTGCTATGTTAAAATGCTATTCTATGTTAAAATGAAATATTACACCACAATTATACACAAATCGAATTAGTCCCACGGTAAGCTCAATAAGACTTTTGTTATAAGTATTAGACGACGACATATTTAATAGATACATTTACAAACATCCAACACTCATGAACAAATATTTATGCTCATCACACAAATATTTTGCTCTGATATACCGGGTTTTAAACCTAGAATCTTCAGCGTGGCAGGCAACGTTACTCAATTTGATTGGCAAATGTTTGACATCGCATACGTGGTGTTAAGTACTGACGTCATAAAAAGAAGAAAAAATATGGTGTCAATACAAGTCATCCCAATAAATCTTCATCAACATAATGACTATTAAACTCAAGGACTATTTCATGTTTTTGTTCCAATTCGTCATAAATTGAGAAGCTTGACCAATATAGGTACTATAACTAGTGACTGTAAATAATCAAGTAGTCTTTTATGGTTTTTGTCATTTACTTCTCAGAGGAGATAGCTTGACAAGTTTTTTTGTGACACTCCCATGGTTTGCGGGCGCCGGGGGGAAAGACAGCGGGAGCGAGTAAGAAGTGTGCGCGTGGCTGGATCATCATGCTTTGCCGCGCGCACGCTTCATATCACTGGCACTTTTCTAAGTCTGAGCAAATTCTGAGCCTTGCGGCATTTCCCAAGAAGCCACCACTTTAAAAAAAAGAGAAATAAAATTCAAGTATTTTTTTCTAAAAGACCAAGTTTACAAAATAAGTGCTGAACCTGACTTGTACATTTCTTTAAAATATTTTATGAAGCTAGCCCTCTCGTTAAGCCAAAGTTTACTCTTATCAATTTATTGCGCGAGTTTTCGAACAAATATCTCATAAATATTTATATATTTCCCCAGAGGCAGATATCGACATCCGCTGTCGGCGGTACATACATATTTATTTTTATTAAGCTACTTGCGTATACTTTTACTTATAATTGTCACTTTTCCGCTTTAATGTATGATATCTATATTATTATTAAGAAAACATAAGTAATATACGGACTTTTTGCAGTTCACTATAACATGCGGTCACGTGAGTCGCTAAGAGATCGTTTTAAAGAAATTAATATTTTGACAGTCCCTTCTCAATATATATATGAAAATATTATTTATGCGCTTAAAAATATAGATTCATTTACAAAAATTAAAACCTCAAGATACAGACACAAAATCGCCATTAAAAAATTTCGTGTGCGTAAAGTATATAGGTCATTTATGGGTCAATGTATACTGTTTTACAATAAGTTGCCAAGTGAAGTAATGGAACTGCCCCTACCTGCATTGGAATAATATTTAAAATCAGTTTTGCTCAAAAAACCTTTTTACAGTGTCGAGGATTATTTAAATGATAAAAAAGCATGGCCTGATTTGAGCAATGCTATGTATTTGTCTTTGTTTTTTTTTCATGTTTTAATTCATTTTTTTTCATTCATATTATTGTCTGTATTGGTATTTATTTCTTCTTAAACTTAATTTTGTTTTTTTTTCTTTAATGTAATTTTAATTGAAACTAATAATGATTATTGCAAATACTTTTCACTATTGACGAAGCGTTACAGCTGAAATGTTGCAATGTGTATGTGCTGTATATTCTAAATATTGAATGTATTAATTATGGTGTGAAATTTATTGACGATGCAAAAGTGATTTCTATGAATCCTACTTGAATAAAGGAATTTTTATCTTATATCTTTATCTTTATCTTCACTGAATCGAAAAATAATATTTTTTGTATCGTCGTATATGTCGTTGTGGCTTCATCATGCCAAAACGGCCAAACGGATTTCAATTATTTTTAACCGACTTCCAAAAGAGAAGGTATGTTCACCGATTAGTCCGCAAATTACGGATTGATTTTAAAAAAACTTTTTTTATATGAAAGAATATACTTCTGAGGTGGTCCCATTGCCACCAAGTTGGGATCTGATGATGGGATCCCAGAGAAATCGAGGGCAATACTTAAATTTTATAAGCACTTATAACGTTCTTCATAAATTTTCTCAAGCTATTTAAGTATTTGCATATGGTAGTCATCATCTCATCATGCTGCGCTGATGACGGAAGGTCCTTAATGGTTAAGAGTTAGAGGATAATTCTTAAAAAAATCATAGACATATAATAGGTATGTACGTTAAGACTGGTAGTCATATTCTTTATAGTGTGTCCCTAAGGTAGTTTCATTATCAACTAGTCAGGACCTGATGATGGAATACCAGGAAAATCGAAAGAAACCCTCAAATATTATAGGCACTAACAATGTTTTGTATATATTTTTCTAAAGTTATTCAGTTGTTTTGGAAGCTGATGATGGAAGGTACAAATGAATATGAACTAACCAACTTTTACATGTCTTACTTCCATAGACTCGAGATGCGTGCAAAGTGCCCCCTCAATCTTCCTATTCTGGGTTCTAAAACAAACTTTATATCACTACTAAAATCCATCACTAAAAAGCAAAAAATAATATCTTTTAAATAAAATAAAAAAAGTGACTATAAAATAAATTAAATGCCAAAAATTATCTTTTATGTACGGTACGGATCACATTTGAATCATCTTTTGAAGTCCGTGCCAAACCTGAAGTAAATAAAGTGCTTTATTCAACAAAAATACTAATTATTTTTTTCTGTTTCCGCGATTATTACTCATTGAAATAAAACAATTTAACGGATTATATCGCGTATATTATCTCATTTTAGTTCCCGACGTTTCGGAAGCTTTCCAGCTTTCCATGGTCACGGGTTGACTGAGAAAAGATGTATTTTACTCTGTCAAAGTTACAATTTGTGCAAACTACCCATTTTTGAAAAAACAAATAAAGTTTTAGTTCTTTGACAGAGGAAAATACATCTTTTCTCAGTCCACCCGTGACCATGGAAAGCTTCCGAAACGTCGGGAACTATAATGAGATAATAAACGCGATATAATCCGTTTAATTGTTTTATTTCAAAAATACAAATTACTATGTCTAAATATATAGGTAGATAATAACTAAAGGCTCGCCGCCGCGGTTCTTAATGTTTTAAATGAATGGTTTGGCACCGATTTCAAAAGGTGCTACAAATGTGATCACACACGTACCGTACATAAAATATATTTTTGGCATTTTAGTTTATTTTGAAGTCGGTTCTTTTTTTATTAAATAAAAATGATATAAGCGTAGCTGAGCATCCACATCATAGTTATAGAATACTTTTCACGCTAAAGATAAAAAAGGGTTATGATTTTTTCTCCTCGGCTGACGAAGTTACGGGTGCCTTCTAGTTTATATTATTTACTCTAATTATACAATAAAAGCATCCACATCATAGTTATAGAATACTTTTCACGCTAAAGATAAAAAAGGGTTATGATTTTTTCTCCTCGTCTGACGAAGTTACGGGTGCCTTCTAGTTTATATTATCTACTCTAATTATACAAATAATATTCATTCATCCTTCACTTAATTTCTCATTATCACGTCCGCTTTAGAGGCGAGTCTGATCCTGAATTTGAGCAGATTCTTTTTAAGCCTCAGAGCATTAAACTCCAGGATATGGTAAGCCGTAATATTACCGAACGATTTTTAATCAGCAGAACGGATTTCAACTATGTATCGTACACGGGCAGCTAAGTATCTCCGAATGGTTATAGGATATTTTTTACCCTACTGCGCTGAAGATAAATAGGGTTTATAAGATTTTCTCCTTCACGAACGAAGTTGCGGGCTCCTTCTAGTACCGGTAAGTAATAAAAATTACCCTAAACTGCGTACGTTTTGCTTAGGAGCAAGGTCTGCCAAAATTGGATTTTCATACGCACGGCCAAAATAGTATTTTTTTATTGGGTGCGTTTGTAGGAATCTTAATCGTAATCCTAATCTGTATCAGACACGGACATCCAATGTTGAACATAGGCCTCCCCTATAGCTCAGCACAGAGTGCGATCCTGTGCAGACCACGTCCATAGACTCCCCGCGACTCTCATAAGGTCATCTGTCCACCTAGCATATGATATAAATTGCGTTTCTACGCGAACGAAGTAAAACATTGATTTAAACTTACATGATCTTCACTTAATATTACAACACAACAAATCGCGTATAAATATGGTTTATTTAATTACTTCTCTGAACTGGAACTGGAGTGGCGAATCAACGTCTTCTAGCCGCGCGAGTTTTTCGATCTACCTGCGCTTGGTGTTGATTATTAGGTTGAAAACTACGGTTGTCACTAGACAGACCAAGACGCTGCACTTACGACGCCAAGAGATTTATCAGATGTTATTCGATGTTTTTATATTTATTAATTACTGGATTCCACGAAGATGAAAGTTTGAAACCGTCTTCCCGGTTGAAATTTCGGTGTTTCTTGATTTCAATTAATTCACGTACGATTCTACCATAGTAATTTCGGTCCGTAGAAAGGATCTTGCGATTATGAATCTCAATCCAGTGGTTTGGTCCCTGTAGGTACTATGGCAGAGAGGACTGTGTCTGTTTGCCACATCCTTGTTAAATGCCCTAAGTTTGAGCCTTGGGATAAAAACGAGCCATCAATCATAAGGCTCGTAATGAGGGCTTTATGAAAATTAGGGCTCAACGGACCTCGGACTTTTAAATTTGTGCTTAGCCGAAGTTGATCGTGGATACATAAATCGGGTGATTATGCTCCAGATATTCTGGTTCATTTAAAGTACAAGATGGTTACTCTTAATCCAGTATTGATAATTTTTTATTTAATAAATTTATAATAAAACGATTTAACGGATTATATCGCGTATATTATCTCATTTTAGTTCCCGACGTTTCGGAAGCTTTTCAGCTTTCCATAGTCACGGGTGTATAATCCGTTAAATTGTTTTATTTCAATGAGTTATAATCGCGGAAACAGAAGAAAATATTAAATTTATAAAAGTTTTATGAAAAGGAAGAAATATTAAAAAGAATGGATGATGAGCGCAACTTGGTCCGCGGAGGTGGAAAAAGTGATAACCCATCTTTTTTCTTCAGCGTAGTCGGGTAAAAAGAATCCTATAACAATTTGTGGTTACCCAGCTACTCGTGTGCCAAAAATAGTTGAAATCCGTTTAGCCAGTTTGTCGTAATAAAGCCACAACGACAAATAAATACAAACATACAAAAAAATCGATTCAGTGACCTTTAACTCCGTCATAATCAGTTTTTGAAAATTATTTAATAAACAACCATTTAATATTCACACCTTTATAGAAGTAGGTTAATATAACAGACACAATAAATATTAGGTACGTATGTAAATCGAGTATCGGTTTGTTGGTTTGTTCTGTTTCACAGGTGGGTGGTTTTGCTTGGAAAGTAATAAGCCTGAATTTTGGCCCGACTGCGGTGAAGCACGCAAAGGAGGGTTATGTCTTTGACCTGTATTTATGTCTGTTCCTATATCCATTCGAAACTACTCAGCGACTCAACCAACTTTCATGATTGATACGTGTATAGATATGTCTTGGAGGGTCTCATCGTCAAAGCGGCTAAGCTAAATATCTGGAATAGCTTTATAATATAGACTTTGACTTTGACTTTGAATACTTTTTACCTATCTATACTGAAGCAGAAAAGGGTTCACGACTTTCTTCTTAACCCAACTGAATGAAGTGGCACTTTCTAGAAAATAATATACCTTACAACCCAAAGCAATTACAGAAAACGCAAGTAAGTAAGAAATACACGCCAAAGCAGCTTAAGTATTTAGAATCAGAGTACCGTGAGTATTTCAGCATTTTATACGTAGCGTTGAGGAGAAATGCTGAAACTACACGAGTTTGAATGCCGCACAGTCTTTAGAAAGTGCATTATATCAGTGCAGTGAACTCGTTGTGCTGCGGGTGTTAAGTGATAAATGGGTTGCATTTTAGCGCAATAAATAACGGAGGTTTTTTGTTTCGAGCTAGTGATGCGCCAGGCGATAACTTTAGACTTTTGAGTCTAGTCGCCCTTTGGAGGCGTAAACGCCATTTTGGCCAAAACGACTTTTTGATGTATTACTCATGATTGTTTATGTTTTTAATGTGAAAATTTATTTGTATTTATAACTCATATTTAAAGAAAAAGGTGCTTGTGATGTAAGCCTTTCCTCGGGCAACCCGGTGGGAATCGGCTTATATGCACGCCACGCCACTGGATGTATGCCTAAGCTACATTCAACGCCTTATCCGTTGATACTCTCACTTCAAGTAATATTGCAACGTTGATGGCAATATTGCCATTCCGAGCAATATTCCCTGGTCCTGCACAATTCAATTTATTCAGAGGGGTCGAGCGCCTGTCCAGAGCAGCTATGCCACGTATTATAGATTTCAGTTAATAATTTTGAAAAAGCTCAAAATATTCTATTAAAATCTTAAAAAGAACTTCTAAACAACATTTTCCTATTAATTAATTTGTAATTTTTTTCTGGTTCATAAAAAATTATGTTGAATATATATAGGTAGAGATAAAAGTGCAAAAACGACGATGAGAATAATGAATAGAGGTGAAATTAAACGTAATTTTCTCGACCTAAACGTGTTTTCTTTAAGTATCCTTATACGAATTTTATTAAAAAATGTATAGAATAGCTCTACAGTGTCCAAAGTTACGTGTTATTATTCCTCAGGGGGTCTATTTCTATGAAATAAACTATATTATTATTTAAGATAATTGCCATTAAAGGAAAATAAAAACCAGGCAAAGTCTTTGTATTTCTTTCCTCAAAAATGCCCCTTAAAATTAAATAAACCCCTTATTACCTCATGTTTTTATGACTCATAATTATTCTATATCCAAAATTCTCTGAAAAACAAGAAAAATACACGTGTCTACCTTAAGAACAACATTAGAAAGGAACTGTCCGTCGTGTCGTGTATTTATGGACGGAAACAACCAGAAAATAAAACCAATATTTTTGATCCAGGGACCTCAAACTAGCCTAATCATTTAATTTTTCTAAAATATTTCCGAAGCACAGATATTTTAAAACCATTATTATTTTATATTGCGCTATGCATAACTTTATAGCCAACTAAAAGGTGACCGCAACTTCGTTCGCGGAGGAGAAAAAGTCAACAACACTCTTTTTTTCATCTCCGTAGTCGGGTAAAAAGTATCCCATAACCACCTTTGGAAATCCTGTAAAGCAGTAAAAATTGAAATCTGGTAAGCCGATTTGGCATCAGCACAACGACAAATAAATATTACAGGACTAAATAGATATTACAGGACAATTTTTACACAAATCGAACTAGTCCCATGGTAAGCTCAATTAATTAAGAGACGAGTTACGAATTCGAGAGTAACACACATACTAAATAAACAACTGTTTAACTAAAGCCTGGTCCCAACTGCATTGCAAGTAGCGTATTTTGCCATTAAATAGTGACTAGTGACATTTAACGTGATAGGTTACTTTCCATTTCCCAAAAAAAGCGAAGCTGCGTAAAAACTAGTCTCTGGATGATTATAAGAAGCCTGGTTAAAAATTAACTCGCAGGTAGTAAGTTTAACCTTATTTACTCCAGGGATACGTAAAACAGCTAACAGTTAGTCCACAGACGCTAGTTTGTTGTTGAACGTAATTAGACGGACAGCCTTACTTAACTTTACGTCTCGTCTGGGTGCAGTTGGTAACTTAATTAATTAAGAGACGAGTAACGAGGACTCAACAAAGAACTGCTGAACTAAAGCCTGGGAGGTTATTGCCTAACGAAATTTTGACAATTGGTATCCGAATCAACTGTCATAGCCGATACAAAATCATGACACTTGATTTTGATTTCGAGCGTCAAACGCGTGAGGCAATATTGGAGCTGGTCCCAACTGCAAGTAGCGTATTTTGCCATTAAATGGCCGATATAAGTGACATTTAACGTTACAGGCTACTTTCCATTTCCCAAAAAATGCTAAGCCACGTAAAAATTTGTCTATAGAATGATTTTTTATAAGAAGCCTGGTTAATAATTAACGTTACCAAGTATAACGTTATTTACTCCAGGGATGCGCAAAACAGCTAACAGTTAAAGTCCACAGACGCTAGTTTCTTGTTGAAGGTAGTTGACGGAAAGCCTTACTTAGCTTTAACGTCTCTTCTGGGTACAGTTGGTAAACGTTTACTTGTAAGTAAATGGAAGAAACTAAATGATGCAGTTTTTTTTAATTTTATTGTTTTTTTTTTTAAGTCAGCTTTAGTTTTTGTTAAAAAGTTAATTTGTTTCACACTTTTTAATTACTTGAAAGTGATGTTAAACACTTGCCCATCTATAAACCTACTACATATATTAAATTCAAAATATTAGCTTTGGTACTTCATGCCAAAAACTAACTACAAATAAAATTATTCCTATCTTGTTTCAATGTTTTGACATATTAGATTTTTGAACTTTTAAAAAATATCAAATAGGATATAGTAGGATTTCATTCATACAAGTAATTAAAGCAATCTTGTAAAAAATATTTATTTCATGAATTACCGATCTATAGACCATAGATCGGTAATTCATGAAATAAAAATTGTAAGTGCCGCTGTACCAGAACACCAAAAACAATTATCAAATTATAGTTTCCATTATTTTGACATATATTAGAACTAAAGTTTCAGAGAATTTTTTTTTGTAGTGATGAGTTTTAATATATAGCCTACCGAAAAATCAAATAATTCGCAAAGGCCAAATTGAAGAAAATAATTAAAAAGTGAAAAAAAAGAAACAAACCGCCATATTACGAAAACTGACAAGTGTACATGGTTCTTCTTTTTGGAACAAAGCTTTGCCTACAAAGAGTATCTGAAAATAAAATAACAAGAACATTTGATAGAAAGGCTAATTTTATATAGAAACACGGCTACAGCCTTTTGAGATCACGCAACATCCTTATTGCGCACCGCGTCCTTATCCTACTCTCAGTAGCCGCGGCATTCCTGTTTGTGAGTTTGGGCTCCTCCTAATAAATCCGTGTACTGATAAAGAGACGTAGCCAGTTTAAAGTCAGATCCTAAATAAGTTTCTGTCCGTATTTTTTGTTACAAACTTTTATTACCGGCTGTAGTTTTACATGAATATCCATCAACTACTTACCGAGACGATTCTAAAGAGCCTAAACTCGGTAGAATTGCATTATTTTATTACAGAGTTCCTATGACCACTTTCCTGTTCCATCATCAGATCAGCTCGATGGTATCATTCTATTGCTTTGTCACCGAACCTACATAAGTTGGCCAAATTTTAGCTTAATTAGAAATCGGGAAATAGGGTAAATTTAACTTGCAAGATTCCACCCGAATAACTTGTAAAAAAACCTCGGAGGAAGCTTATTTCACAGTTTGCAAATTGGTGCCAAAATTAAACGCTCACACTCGTTTGTTTTTGTGATATAAATGATACTGTATATTTTAATGTTAATTCTTTACTTAGCTACCACACGAAAGAGGTAAGCATGAAAAAAATTTCTTCAACAAAAGAGCTCCAATTTTGCGGTTGTCAAACACAACTGTTGTACCTTTCATCTTTATTTGACATGGTGAAATGACTGCTAAATTTGCCTTCCTCTCCCTGAATTCAAAATAAAATACCGTCAACGAGCAAAACAAGGACTTTACGGATTTTACGGAACAAAACGTTTCGCAGAAAAATATACTCATATATGACATTTATGACAGCACAGCAGGTTACGGAAACAGACGCGATTGGATATTTCCAACAAAAAGGCGTGCGTCTTGATCAAAGGCAAATAAAGCAAGCGGACAGTCAATCTATGTAGTTTAGATTTTGTGCTGTGTGCAAGGGGATATCCACTATTAAAACTAGATGGCGCTTTAAAACTAAATTGAATAAATGTTGCATTTTCAACTATTACATTCATATCATATCATATCATCATATCATATCATTATTTGCGTATCATGTTCATTTTACAATGGATGGTAAGATAGTTATTATGTATTATTACATGAGACCCTGCTAGGGCATTGCAATTTCTTACATACTAAAAACATTATTAATTTAAGATATTATGTACAACTGTTTTACATCCATAAAATGTTGTTTATATAATTATATTCTTATATTAGTATAATAAGATTATTAATTTACGTTTCAAGACATATGTATTTACATTAAAATTTAACATTTGAAAATAATTGAGTGAAAATGATAATTAGACATAATAATAACAATAATGAAATTGGTGAAAATTCAATGTCAGTGCTCATTTTAATTTATTATTTAAATAATCGTGAACAGTGTAGTAACATTTCGATATTATTAATTGTTTAATTTTTTTAATAAACTTTATGTCAGAAATTTCATTGGTCAGTGAATTCGGTAAATTATTATTATATATATATTTTTATGGCCATTACGTAAGTGCTGTTTGAATGTATTGTTAGTTTAGATGCCGGCAGTAGAAGTTTGTTTTTGTGTCGCAGAGTATGACTTGTGGGAAGTTCATGTCTTTTCTTAAAAATACTATTGTGTTGTCTAACGAATTTACACATTTCGAGAATATTTCAAAGAGGTTACGCGAAGCATCGAGTGATCAGAGGGCTGGCACTTTCTTAGCCCAGAGAATCAGCATTGCCATTCAGCGTGGCAATGCTGCCAGCCTTCTGGGCACCCTGCCGTCCGGCAGAGACATGGGGGAACTTTTTTATCTTTAGTTTTAAGTTTTATACAGATAAATATATATATTTCCCTGTTTGTAATGAAAGTAAATTGTTGTATTTAGGAATAAATAATATAAGGTAAAATCAGGATGAACTATATTTGATAGTATATTGTATTTGACCTTGTCGTAGGCCTTAGTCATGTCAAGTAGCACCCCAACTGCGTATTTTTTGCATTTATGGTGTTTATGGCTTCTTGTATGTATTTATAAACAGCTACAGTTGTCGACCTTTCACACATTGCTTTTTCGAAGAATTTAGACGCTGTCGGCAATAGGGCGATTGGTCGATAATTGTTAAGGTCTGTTTGAGATTGTTTTTTGTGTATAGGTTTTATAATAGCTCTTGTCAGCAAATCAGGATATTTTCCTTCATGGAACGACACACTGCAAAAATGTCAAAAAAAGAAAAATGATACATTTCCTAACCTAACCTTTTTTGATGTGATAACGTCTTATAAATGTAGGAATGTTACAGTGTAACGGAACGGACTGAGAGACAGAGAGAGGTAGCGGGGAAAAGGGATGGAAGAGAATGGCGGTCAACCACGTACTGTGCGGTGTGCTCTTGCTTGTGTCTTATTCAAATAAATTACTTAAGTAGTTAATCCGAGTTTCATTCCTTTGTCAACATCCCACATAAATGAACGCTGGCTGCACGCACGAAAAAGCATGACTAATTACCACGTTCCTCTATCACGTTCTGCCTGTGCCGAGCGTATAAGAGAGAGCGCGGAACAAGCGATAGAGAGGCAGAGAGGCACGATCGGCCTAAGCGTTGGCTTGTGAATTCATGAAAGTATGCAATTTTTCATCAATGTTGTCTTATAATGTTATCACGTAAAATTATAGTCTGTAATCCGACTTTATAGACAATTCTTTGTCACCAGATTAAAGAGTGCATTAGAGTGATTCTTGGCCTCCAAATTGTAACGTGAGCATCCCCCTAGGTCCGTCACGTGAAGACCATGGGCACCTGGCGGAAAAGTTTTGTGTTTCACCGACGACCACACCACGACCGCAGAGAATAGGGAGACTGGCACCGTAATACCGGCACTTCTCTTCTTCTGCGGCCCCACCAACGCCGTAACAGCAATACTGCCCCGCCAGGGTCGCAGGGGGTAGGGCGAGTGACGCAACGTAATACCATCATGCCTCGCCCCCTGCGATCCCACCTCCGTTCACAGCGGAGGAAGAGCGCAGACCGTCCGTCCCTTCACAGTTCACCTACGCCGCATCACAAGCGGACTTTTGCAGCTTAGAGCGTCCTTCTCGGGCCGGCCAGCCAGTCAAAAAGCCGGCTCTGAGGGCTACTCTGAATTTAGATATTTGAAGTTCGTATCGCGCCATCTCGCTCACTAAAATACAGTTTTACATGAGAGCGAGAGGGATGGAGCGATGCGAACTTCGAATATCAAATTTCAAAGTAGTCCCTCTGGGTACCGCTTAGCTTCACCGTATGCTCCAGACCAGGGTTACTAAGCCCCACCGCCACGACTAGGCGGGTACCCATCAGGGGGTTCCTTACGTAACCTACATGCAAACCTTTTTTTTTTTTGACGAAGTGGAAATGCTTTCACGCATAACCCCCGACTTTGAAAAACCATTTGGGGGTTATGTGAGACTCCTCCTCTTTCCGGTCTCTCTTAAGGGAAGAGTGGAGAAAACAGACTACCCACTATACCCACTACGGCGTTTTCCGTCTTTGTCATGGGGAGCGCCATGGGGTCCCGAAGATCCTACCACGAACCTACATGTAAACCTAACCTAACCTACATGTAAACCACATTGTATCCATTAGGTAGGTAAATTAAACTTAGTTAAATCAACATTCACATAATAATAAGGTAATACTTAATAAATCAAGAATTAAAAAGAGATTCGTAAAGTCCTTTTTCTATCTTAAATTGGTATAGGCTCCCTCGTCAAGCGACGCTTAGACATGGGATTCAAACCAATAAGTGAGTAATGATGTTCACTTACAATTTTTTTACTGGTTTTTCAATAGATTCTACTGTTTTTTTGTGGTAAAAATAACAAATTTTGATGGTGTCTTGGTTTAGGCGACTCGTGAAGATAAACTGAAACAGTATATCGGTAACGACGGTGGTTGTCAACACGATGAGACATACACAACACAGAAAAGTGAAAAGCTACGGATCGAAGGTCATTCGCGTATGGGAGCCCCTTGACACATTGTCCGATAGGTACCCAGCTCAAGATTTGCCAAAGATAGCTGCTGCATTCCTGAGCCAGATAGTCAGAGTTACGTTGAACCAAGTACGAACCAAATCTTGGACCACAACTCCTATCTCTCATACGCTTTCCTATATAAACAAAACCAGTGGCGTGCACAGGATTTTTGGCCAGGGTGAGCAGTTTATCTGTGCCTATATAAAGCCATGGCCGTTCAGGGCTTCAGGAAGGCAGTTTCTCTGTGGCTGTATGGAGCCAAGGTCGTTCAGGGTAGGCAGTTTATCTGTGCCTGTATGGAGCCATAGTCGTTCAGGGCTTCAGGGTAGGCTGTTTCTCTGTGCCTGTATGGAGCCCTGGTCGTTCACGCTACTGACCAAAACACCGCAGTTTCAGTCGTAAGAGATATGAAGTCGTACACTGGTTCGTTGGTTTTTAAAGACACTAACAGAAATTCTATTTAATACCTTAAAATTTCAACATGGCAAACAACTTTTAAACAAGAAGCAACCTAATCTTACTAGATACATCGTTTCGTAGAAAAAGATACATTAGTATCTTGGCAGCAAATAACAAGATTATGCGCAGAAATACATTATTTAAGTAATTAGATCTTCCTAACGAAGGAGATCTCGATCGAGATCAAACGAGACGGACGCGCCAGCTGTGATTAGCGCTAGTACTGTGAGTGAGTGGCGGGAACAAATGAGGATTTAAACATGAAGAGTAAGATGATTAGTATGATAAGGAGACGTATGCTTTCTTTTTTTACGTAATGAAAAGATAATGGCGATACATTGAGTCAAAATGTCGCGTGCATTTTCGCCTAGTTTATACTTAGTATGACGTCACGAGCCCCCACTCCTAAATTTTAATGCGATTCGTATTGGAATATAGCTAATGCGCTTGGCATTTAAAAATAAGAAAGGTACAAAGGGCGCTCTTAGTGCTAACTAGATTGTTTTCGAAAATTTGAAGCCACTTACACAAAGTTGCGATAGCTCTGTTGGACAGAGCACTTCTGGGTTAAAGAAGAGGTAGCAAGTTCAAATCTGCCTGGCAATTTAGTAGTTCGCATTGATTTTTTCCTTTACAATCGATCTCTGTGTTAAGTACAATATTAGTTTAATTCGATTTATTGGAGTATTCATTTACTAATTTGCAAAGCAAATATTTATTTAATATTTTCTTCTGTTTCCGCGATTATTATTTATTTATTTATTTATTTATTTATTTATTGCAGTCATGTACATTTCACAACACCTTCTTAAGGTCTAAAACTTATTACTAAGTACATGAACCCTGATAGGGCATGGCAACATAAAAACGATGACGACATAAAATCAAAATGATGCTTAATCTGCTAAGTACAAACATGCATTATAATATATTTGTACACTTTAAAATAATCAAATGAATAAATCAAGCATTCCAGGGAAATTCAAAATAATAATAATAATTACAGGTAATAAATAATGTGTAAAAAATTTCAATTTCATAACGTACAATTTTAATTTCATCAGAGATACGAATTTATACAATAATAATAAAAAATTACAATAGAATATAAATTGATATGTTTAATAATGTCAAGTAAATGTAAATTCATTTGATCATTTAAACATGTTTAACATAAGGCTTAGAGTAGGTAACAATAATTATTGATTATATTACAAAGTGTCGTCATTTAAGAATTCGTCAACAGCATAATAACATTTATCGATTAACAGTGTTTTTAGTTGGTGTTTAAATGTGTTAAGTCTAGTTTCTGATTTAATTTGTTCTGGAATCTTATTGAAAATTTTTATAAATCTGGAATGCGGGCTATTACTATGCATTCGTAAGTTTGATTTTGGAAGTGCTAGTCTATTCTGATGACGCGTTTGGATAGTCCTGTTTGGGGCATCTTTAATTTGTTTGAAGAGTTGTATATTACATTTTACAAACATAGCTACTTCCAGGATGTAGATCGAAGGTAGTGTAAGAAGCCTTTTTTTGTTAAAGTGAGGTCTACAGCTGTCCCGAGGGCGGATGTTTGCGAGGATACGCAGACACTTTTTTTGCATGACGAACAAGTCGTGAGCGTCGGTACTGTGGCCCCATAAGACCACCCCGTACCGGAGCCACGCATATGCATGGGCAAAATATGATGTTAGGGCTGCCTCATAGTTAGTGTTGATTTTAATTACACTCAGAGCGTAGATAAAACGAGATAACTTTAATCTAGTATTTTGAACGTGTTGTTTCCAATCCACATTTGAGTCTATAGTTAAACCTAACAAAGAAAAGGCACTAACCTCTTCTACAGTGTCACCATCCATAGAAAGGTGGAAAAGTAATTTATTTTTTTGCCGCGGTTTAAATTGTATTAATTTTGTCTTTTTTAAGTTGATTTCCAAATTGTGATCTGTGAGCCATCTTGATACAGTTTCCATAGTATTTTTGAGCTTGCTGTTACATTCAGTGTACCATTAGTACACTCAAAGACTAAGGAGATGTCATCTGCAAACATTATGCACGAGGTGTCAAGTATTTTTGGTAAGTCATTGACGTATAAAATAAATAGAACGCATCCCAAAACGCTCCCCTGGGGGATTGAGGTATTAATTTTGCGAGTGTTGGACGCCACAGAGAGGACTTCGCCAGTTTTTATATTGTAATGTTCAATCTCCACGTATTGAGTACGGTTGCTGAGGTACGACTGGAACCATTTGTGCTCGTTACCGCGAACTCCGCATCCGTATAATTTATCCAACAGTATTTTATGCGGGACTTTATCGTAAGCTTTGGATAAATCTAGCAGAAGACCTACTGCGTATTTTTTATTATTAACAATATTAAGTACGTTTTGTATGTAAGTATATACCGCCAGAGTAGTGGAGTGTTTTTTCCTAAAGCCATATTGGCTCTTATCTAATATTTGAAATTTTTCTATAAAACTGTACAACCTGTTAGCCATAATTTTTTCAAAGATTTTTGATATCGCCGGCAGGAGGGCTATCGGTCTAAACTGACTAACGTCTGTTTTTGTTCCGCTTTTTTTATATATCGGTTTAATTTTTGATATCTTAAGCCTGTCCGGGAATATTCCTTCGTAAAATGACTGGTTAACTAATTTAACAAGTGGGGGGGTTAGCTCCGCTACGCATAGTTTTATTAGAAATGGTGGGATGTTATCATTACCAAAGCTACGCTTGCTATATAAGCTGTTAATAATTTTTATTATTTCATTTTCGGTGACGGGTGGAAAGTACAGTGAATTAATTGAGGGTGTATGCACCGGCCGGCCCGCAGGTACTAGCAGCGGCCCGCTTGCGCGCGCGCCGCTGCCGAGCGGTGACTCACCCACAGTCGCAAAGTAATCATTAAACGCATTTACTACACGGTTGGGCGATTCTGTAACAACTCCGTCGAGATTCAATTTCACATTTTCGGTAATTGTGTTATTTTTTTGCCTTTTAGTCATTTCTTTTATTATGTTCCACATCATTTTAGTCTTATTTGAAGCTTTTTTAATTACACTGATATAATTTTGTTTCTTGGATGCTTGTACGCATTTTTTTAATATTTTACTATATTTTTTCAAGTGGTTGTTTAATGTTTTATCCTTTGATTGATTTTTTAGTATTCTTAGAAGTCTTTTGTTCCTACATGATGTTTTAATTCCAACGGTTAACCACGGTTTTCTATTGCGACATTTGATATTTATGCGTTGTACGGGTACGGTATTGTGAAGGATTTGCTGTAATTGATTATGAAATAGATTATAGTTTTGATTAGCATCACAATTATCCGAAAATATTTCCTGCCAATTAATATTTCCAACAGCTGTTTTGAAACGCTGTATGTTTTTCTCGCTGAAAATTCGTTTGTAACAGAAATTTTTAATATTTTTACTATCCGCTAACTGGGATTGAAAGGAATATATCACACTTTTATGGTCCGAGAGCCCGTTGTCCTGTATTTTTATTGTGTGGTCAGTGTAATTAGAAAATATTAAATCGATGCATGTCGAGGAGTTACTTTTTATTCGTGTTGGCTTGTTGACTAATTGTTTTAAATTAAAAGCAGACATTTCATTAATAAGATTTCGTGAATCTAGCGAGCATTTTAACATGTTTATGTTGAAATCTCCGCCTATAATAATTCGCCTTTTTAATTCCTTACACTTAATTTTTTCTAGTATACTCCTTAATGTTTTGAAAAATATGGTCACGTCGCGGTCGGGCCTATATATATTAATAACAATAAGGTCATACTGGGGTATTTCCACAGCGCAGCATTCAATATTAGCTTCACATGATAGCTCGGCAATATCTGGCCTTTTGATATAACTGATTCCATCTTTTAGTAGAATTGCCACACCGCCGCCTTGTCGCTGTTGCCGGTGATATGCAGCCGCTACCTCATATCCTTCTATGTGGATCAGGTTTTTCTGTGATTCAGAAATCCATGTTTCCGTCAAACATATAGCCATAAAATTGTTTTTGCTGACAAATTCTTCAAAGATGTGTGACTTGTTCTTTATACTTTGTATATTTTGAAATATTAAATTAGTTTGTCTGGCGTTGTTAGTGACGAAAACAAGTTGGTGAGTTTTTGTTATTTTCCGGTGGGTTAGCGTGAGGTGATCGTCCCGAGAGTAGGTTGTCGTTCGTTTCCGTACTTGAGTTTGCGGGGGTTAAGACTTGAATATATGAACTCGTGTTGTTGTTATATTGGCTCCTTATCGTCACATCTTCCGGAGAACATTCTTGTCCATTGATAATTAACTTACTACCTTTTATTATGGCATGTTTCCCGCTGGCACGTGCCTTTAACATAGCAGCCCTCAAGGTTCTTCGCTCGTCGAGTGTATTTTTGTCGTAAACGGCGGAGATAACGATACCAGTATTTTTGAAATGTTTACTATTTTGTAAGATATAAGTCGCCACTCTTTTGCTTATAAACTCAACGAGCAGCGGTCGCCTATGGCCTCGCCTTCCTAAACGTTTAATGTGTTCAATGTATGGGTTTACATTTATTCCTAGAATATCATATAGCGCGTTAGTGATACGCTCATACAGGTCATAGTCAGATTCGGAGTGGGGTTCGCTCATCCCATATATTATGATTTTTTTGTTTCGTTCTTCAATGTTGTCAGAACTTATATTGTGCGATGTTATCCGGTTTTCCAGGTTTTTTAGTGCCGACTGTAAGTTTTGTTTTTCATTTTCAAGTGTTATAATTTTTGTGTTTGCCTCGTTAATCATATTTTTTAACAGGTCATGTTCTTGGGTTATTGCTGTCAAATTTTGGTTTACCTCAGCCCTTAATTTGTTGATTGCATTTCCAATTTCAGAATGGATTGTCTTCTTTAGGCTGGAAAGCATGGATTTATTATTTGCTTCAAATTTGGCGTCTAAGAGCTTGGATATGTTTTCCAAGGTAGGCAAGCTTACCTCATTAGGCGTAAGTGCTAATTCGCGCTGCGATATGTTGTTATCTCGACAGGTGTTGTTTGTTCGTGGATGCTGTGTGTCGCCCATTAGACTAGCTTCGTCGTCTAGCAGGTTGTCCACGGACATATCTGGATCACTCAAGAAAGTAGATGGTTGCTGGCGGACAGGTGTGTCATCATTTTTTCTACGGGTTACATTTTCGCACTCTGGACAACGCCAAGAATGCTTGTAATCATAATTTTTAGCCATATACGCAGCTGTAGTTATATTAAAGCACTTATAATGATACCGCCTTTTGCATGCCTTACATTGCAGTATTTCCGTTCGATCGATAATTCCAAAACATGCCTGACATTCACTCATTTTTGGAGGTAGAATAGGGTCGTCGATTTATCCGTTACGATGTGTGCGAGCAGTATTGTTGCTATTGGGTTGAGCGCGAGCGACAGGGAGAGCACGAGGGGTCAGCGGAACTCGGCGGTCGTCTGCTATGGTGGTTAATTTTTATGCCAAAGGAGACTTTTTCTTCACATATCACTTTCTATAGGCATTCTACCACTAAAGTAATTCACAAATCACATAGTTTTTGGGTTTGAGTTTCGACTTTTACACTTATTATCACTCTGTGCACAGTTATTTAACTATATTTTATTATAAAGCGGTCGAGCTGCGTGCGCGCGTTCGGTACGGCTGTCGGTCGAGCATTACTCATTGAAATAAAACAATTTAACGGATTATATCGCGTATATTATCTCATTTTAGTTCCCGACGTTTCGGAAGCTTTCCAGCTTTCCATGGTCACGGGAGGACTGGATAATATACGCGATATAATCCGTTAAATATTTATTTATTTATTGAAACCTGTGGTTGAAACTTTATTGCACAAAACAAAAGTAAGTATAAATGGCAAACTTAATGCTAAAAGGCATTCTCTACCAGTCCTTACTAGGCCAAACGAGATGCATGAAAATAGTGCTGTGGGGAAAAACATTCAGTAGGTACTGAGAGGGTTATAATATTTATAAATATATTACATATAAAAAATATATACCAGCTACTGCATGGAAGATGGACTCTACTTGAGTTCTTGTTCCAGCAGATGCCTACGTAGCATCCGCTTGAAAACTGCCATTCTTGGAGGCTTGTCTGATAGAAGGAGGGAGCGAATTCCAGAAACGGCTTGCCTGAGCGGCGAAAGAATTTGACATGAAACCGGTATGGTACGAAGGAATTGAAAGTTTAGTTTTATTAGTAATAATACGTGTCCAATATTGTTTTTATCATGTAACAGACGGAATAGAGAGAATTGTGATTGTCGTACCCAGGGATCATGTTTATTGTCAGTATTTTAGCCTACAATTGAAAATACGCATCTGTTAATCGGACGATCTTTCAAATGGTGAAAATAAGTTGCATTATATTTCTAAATATATCATTCACAATTCCTTTATACGAGATCAGACTTCTACGAGGTCAAAATTCACCATCTTTTAAGTATCCAAAGCTGAGTGAGCGAGGGAGCGAGCTATGCTCGGCGTCTCCTTGCGCAATCGAATCAGAAATGAAGAGATCCGCAGAAGAACCAAGTCCGTGGATATAGCTCAAAAAGTTGCTAAACTTAAGTGGCAGTAGGTGGGACACATTGCTCGTAGAACTGATGGCCGCTGGGGCAGAAAGGTTCTCAAGTGGCGAACGCTTACAGGACGACAGGCTCCCAACAAGATGGACTGATGATCGTGTGAAGATCCGTGGAAACCGTTAGATGAGGGCAACGCGCGACCGGTCGTTGTGGAGATCCTTGGGCAGGCCTTTGTCGAGCAGTGAACGTCCTTGGGCTGATATTATGATGACGAAAAGTTGATTCACCATTAATCGGTTCACCGATGTACTTGTTATATAATGTGCAATAGGGGCAAGATTTAAAATGGTGGCTTAAAATCGTGTAGCTGTAATGTCACGAGCATAGAAGCCTACGCCGTTGTTTGAATCATGGATTGGCGGCCATAAGCGGATTGTCCAAACCCGTATAAGCTTTCAAACAGTTTTTGAAACCCGGAATTTTGCTCGCTGCTCAGCTATATGACATGACTGTCTGAAAATAGCAAAACTAGACTTAACATTATAAATAGGAGATTTCGCAAAAATATAGTTGTAAGTGTTTAGTAGCCAAAATGGCAAAAACTGAACCCTTTTAGTATCGTCATGTTCGTCCGTATATCACAAGCATTTTACTCCAAAACTACAAAATGTATATTGACGAAATATTGATTTAAACTTACACGATCTTCACTCATTATCACGACAGAACAAAACAAAAGATAATTAAATAAATCATATTTATACGCGATTAAGCCCCGTTTTGTTGTGTTGTGATATATTGACGAAATTTGGAGTTTAGATGTGTTGTGTAAGCTGCTACTCACTTTGGAAGTTATATAACAAAAATCAAAACAAATATACAGAAAATAAAAATACGAGTATTTTTCGAATCAGTGAGCTCCAAATAACCTTCTCTTATTATTATAAAAATATCTTCAATATACATTTTCCCAGCCTTGTAATAAAACACACATAAATATCTGCCACAACAAAGCGCGCAGAAATATCTGACAGGGCTTTATTTCTAGGCTTAGGACGTATCAGATATTTTCACTTGCTTTGTTAAGGCACATATTTATAGTGTACACATGAATTCATATTTTCATCCAATAACATTTTTTTTTAATATTGCGTCACGAAAATATGACCACCAATAAATACGTCAGGCCAACTAAACATTAAATACGAAACAATGGCTCGATATATCATCCGTGATAGGTTTCATAAATGAAATATCGGAAAATAGTTTCCGAATGTCATTTGCAGAAACGATGACGCGCCGATATCGGCCAAAGCAGCGAGTAATTGGATAACTGTACATTCAAATTATTGGGACACTTCTACCATAATGAAAAAACCGGCCAAGTGCGAGTCGGACTCGCGCACCGAGAGTTCCGTGCAAACTTTTACTTACCCTAACATTATTATATTACCCGGTTCCGGTTGAGTTAAGTTTCCACCTGATATCTATTGCGTACAAATGAGATGCAAACTTAACACAACCGGGCTTTCCAAATATGTCTTTTGAAATAGACTATATTTCTTATGATTTAATTACAAATGTTTTCAGATTTTTGTATGTATTTGTAGTATGTCACGATATTATTTGCAAAATTTCATAGGTCAACGGGAAGTACCCCATCATTTTGATTCCCTTGAGAGTGTCGAAATTTACGTTTGTTGCGGCATAAATGGCCGTATCTTTATGTAGAAGCTTCGAGAGGCGTAGACTTGAGCATAAATTATTATGGTGTTAATTTCAACTCGATACCGCCACAGGTTCTCGAGGTAAAGGGTCTTGACAGACAGACAAACGGACGGACAGACGGACAACAAAGTGATCCTATAAGGGTTCCGTTATTTTCCAATTGAGGTTCGGCACCCTAAAAATGATCTTTTTTCCGTAATTAGGCCGCTAGGGCACTTTTAAAAGTCTGACTCTACGGTATTTCCCAAGAGGAGACCACTATTGTAAAGAAAGCAGAAACAAATTTAACAGTGAGTATTTTTTCTAAATAACTCTTATATACAATTACAATATTAATACTAATTAGCCTATCTTAAATACGACTTTAAGTGTAAGTCAATGCGTAGTTCTCCTGGAAAACATATCAAAATTCATAAAAGTAAGAATATACTAAAAGACAAAGCAAAATATGATTTTCTTAAAACAACTTACGTACGTTTGATATGTTGTCGTACAAGAACTATGTCCCGGTTAAAGTAAATTATTTAGTTTCTGTTTTGGGCAATGTATTTTTAGTTTTTACAACGACGCGCCATTTTTGTAGCACAAATATTAATCTGTATGTCAGCTTTACCTCAAACCAGAATACCGTATGACATGATACTATGAAAATAACTATCATAAACTAAGGGAGCAGTATCAACATTGGTCTATTGTCTATTTTTTTAATAGCGTAAGCTGCTAGACTTAATTTACCTGCAAGTACTGCTAAATGGGGACTCCATTGTAAGTTTTTGTCCAATATTATACCTAAGAATAATGCCCTGCATAATAATGTGCGTTCACAATACAATACAGTAGAAATGTAAGTACCTAACTAACTAAGTTGCCCGCAACTTTATTCGCGAAAGAGAATAAAGTTTTTGCTTTAACGTAGTTCGATAATAGTCTTAGAGCATTTATCTACTGAGGATGAAAAGCCATGTCATTATTGAACAAATTGTTCATATATTTTTACCGTGGGTCTGTGTAAACAAGTACAAGACACTACGGAAATGAGTATTCCTATTGCTACGACCGCACACAATTGAATAATACACCCACACACTGACAATTTATTGCATAAACTGACCCGATTTCGTGGGTACTTTGTGGGAATGTATCCGTCTCGCATCTTCAGTTGTTCTAAGATAATAGTACATTATGATGCGAGGGTGCTACGTTGGTAATTACACTCAAGGCTATCTTGCAGCCCGAGTCTTAGACGAGGGCTCCTTAAAACCAAGATTGTACTGAACTATGCACGTAAGTTCCATACGACGTTCTCAATTTTCTTTGCTTGCTTGAAAATCGTACCTTTCAAGTAAATAAATTTCGTTAAGGTTATATTTGTGTAAATAATCCTGTAATTCCTAAGTTTTACTATTCTTTCACCGTCATCAGTACCTCAAATTTAGTCACTTTAATGACTCACTGATAAGGTTAATCACGTGGTGTAAGTGTGTTCACTTCAGAGGGTCAAAAAATAATGATGGTCTCCAATTACTTTAAAAATATTTATAGTTTTTGGTAGGCTGGCTATTACTAAGTACTTGGGCAATAACAAATTACAGTTTGAATGTTGTGGATTTTCAGAGATATGTCGTACGAGTATGAACGCGACCACAGTGCATATGTTAATGTTGTTAAGATTAAATCGTACACGACCTGGGGGGTTATTGCCTAACGAAATTTAGAAATTTTGGTATTCGAATCATCTGTCATAGCCCATACAAAATCATGACACTTGATTTTGATTCCAAATTTCCGAGATTCAAACGCGTTAGGCAATCGGGGCACGAGGGTTCGAGTACAAAAGGGTTATTGTCAATATCCGAAAGTTTGGTGACAGTATAATGGCGCTCTCTTTCTGTGACGTCATGAGTTTGAAAGGCGCTCAAGAAGCGTTCAGCATTTTCTACGAAGTACTGAAACTCGTTTACGATCTTTATTTCCCAGTTATTAGAGTTAAAGTTAGCAGATAGGGAGAAAAGTGAGATGGGTCTCAATAGGTTTTCGTAAGTCATGTCAAGTGAAACGTCTAATGCATATTTGGAGAAGAAATATTATATAATTAAATTGGAAGCCACACATAGAAAAATAATAATAATTAATATCTCCGAAAACTGCTGACTATCATTTTTCTCCAGCATTATCTTCAGTATAAGTCACTAAAAATAAGTGAAAAGTAAAATGCACACTTTGGCAAAGTCTGACTCTACCGGCGTATGGTGTACTATTTTGGGGTAAATCAGCAAATATTCAATCGAGATTTATTCTTCGGAAAAAATGCCTACAAATAATGTATAAGAGTAAATTGAAATATTCCGTCTCATTAAGAACTGCATTAAGAAATAACAACATTTTAACGCTGATCTGTATCTAAATACGAGTACTAGAAATTTGCTTTTTTGTAAAGGGAACATTGTGACTATTTTACTAAAAAAATACAGTAAAGAAAATTTTACGCCACAATATAAATATGACTTAATACGGAAAAAGAGTGTAACTATAATCATTTGCCAGAATGCATGACATTAAAAAAAAAACTAAGAAAGTGGTTAGTTTACAAATGTTATTTTAATAATCTTAATGAATATTATGGGTTCCTTTCGGAATCCCTACTGTCGTCTGCCCTAATATCGTTTGTCCTAATGCATTTGTTTCAGAAATCGTTAATTCTTCAGAGTTATTTAAAAGATCACCGTATGAATTAATTAGGTTAGGTTAGGTTTTTTTTAAAACAATCCTGAACTTTCTTAAAAAAATGCGTTAGGTCAAACGATACATTAGTTCAAACCATGATAGGGATTCAGAAATGAACCGAATATTATAGGTAGAAAACTGTTTTATATGCATTACAAATCATTTGTTGTACGTCTGAAACTCTTGATCCTAAACTATACATGGAAGACATTTTTTACACAGTTTTGATACTAAGATTGTATATGATCTTATCGTCTTAAGGAAGAATAGGTAGAATATAAAAAAAAAACTGGCCAAGAGCATGTCGGAATATGATCAGTGTAGGGTTCCGCAGCCGTTCCTACAAAAAACCGGCCAAGAGCATGAGAGCATTTAGAAAATAGAGGGGGAGACACGATTTATGTTACTTTCGGAGCGATTATTTCCGAAAATATTTACTGAATCATTTCTTTTTTAAATCTTATTTTACTTTTAAAAGAGCTTTCAAAATATGTGCCATACATTGATATTTGCTGAAAACATTTTTTTTCAGTTTCAGTTACATGAATGGGGTCCCCCCCCCTAGAAAATTTGATTTATTTACCTAACTAAGTAGCGGCCTATACAAGACACCTATACTCCAAAATTTATCAATATACATCATGTAGTTTTTGAGTAAAATGCCAGTGACATACGTACGGACGGACGGACATGACGGAACTGTAAGGGTTCCGTTTTTGCGCTTTTGCTTCACAGATACATCTATACTATTATAAAGTTGTAAAAATGAAATGTTTGTATGAATTGTATGTGTCGTTGTGGCTTCATCACGCTAAATCGGCTAAACGGATTTCAACTATTTTTGGTGCATGGGTAGCTGGGTATCTCCAGATGTGTATAGGATACTTTTTATCCAACTATGCTTAAGAAAAAAATGTGATGCTATGACTTTTTCTCCTCCGCGAACGAAGTTGAAGAGCTTATTTAATACTAGAAGGCGCCGACCTTCTAGTATTAAATAAGCTGATAATATTCCAACGCCTGAACTGATTTATATATACGAGTATATATTGACGCTGGAAAGCAAACACGTAGTAACCCACACAAGGTCGATTTTTTTTATTGCATTTTTGGAATCACCGTATTTTTCTGCGTCGATAGGTCGAATCCACGTGCCGATATGATGAAAAATGGGCGAAATAGTAAACAAGAAATCTTATTGTTTTTTTAAAAGTTTGCACCCCAAAGACGTAGTAAATGGCAAAAAACATCTATTTATTGCAGTTATCTTTTGTCAAATTCACGTGGGTTACTGCGTTTTTAGTGGCCAAAAAAAAAATTAAGAAAATAATATCTCATACATTTGGCGATGCGTTTACTACGTGTTTGCTTACTGTAATAAAATTAAAACATAGTAACCTACACAATTTCCACTTGTAATAACTTTTTGTTGAATTCATTAAAATGAAATTAAAGTCCTACAAATTCTGTTTATTGTATCCAATTTTGAAAAAGTTAGCCTCATAAACACGAAAGTTATGTTTTTTTTTTAAAACTCGAATGGGTTTTCGTCTCTGGTGAACAATTTCGTTTTTGTGGGTTACTATGTGTTTGCTTTCCAGCGTCGATATGTATTTTCTACTTACGTATAATTCCTTCCCATTACGTTCCAGGGCACAAATTCAATGTAGTGTTTGCTCCATTTGCAGCGTAGCAATTACAGCTCGCGTTAGAAACATACGTTGGCGTTTGATTTACGAGCTAATATTTACCCTTATTAATGTAAGCTGGGATTTGCCCACAGCTTTGCCCGGGTAGCTAAAGGTACGTCCACATTTGTATCATTTGCTCGTATCCGATCACCGTGCCGTAGCATGACTGCGTATCGCGCTGCTTGGACGCTTACGGTCGGCGCGCCGATAATGCGGCAGTCTTCCGATACAAGTGTGTGATACGCGTAGCAAATGTATTTCCAAAGGCGTGATGGTGACACGCGATCATGGTACGCGACGATGATCTGATACGGGCAAATGATACAAATGTGGACGCACCTTAATGTATTATGACAACGGTATCCTGAGGATGTTGTATGGACGTCTGGAATGCCCCATGGTGTCACTGGGTTGGTATTGTGACAGGCGGGTAAAATTGCAGTGATAATTAAAGTCCATACTAATATTATAAATGTGAAAGTGTGTCTGTCTGTCTGTCTGTTACCTCTTCACGCTTAAACCGCTGAACCAATTTGGATGAAATTTGGTATGGACATAGTTTGAGACGCGGGAAAGGGCATAGGCTACTTTTTATCTCGGGAAAATACCCTTAGCCGCGATAAACGAATTTAAGGCGGACGAAGTCGCGGGCAGAAGCTAGTACAGAATAAAATAAAAAACTTTTGTTTCAGCCTCTAGGGAATCCATAGTAAAAGAACGAACTAAGACTTAATAAATTAAATATTAGTAGTATTTTATGGAACATAATTACAAAATTCTTTATATCAAGTCATATAACTTTTTTTGAACGAAGTTGCGGGCATCCATACTTATATTATAAATGCAAAAGTGTGTCTGTCTGTCTGTCTGTCTGTCTGTTACCTTTTCACGCTTTAACCGCTGAACTGACTTAAATGAAATAAGAAATAGGTATGAAGATAGTTTAAGTTTCGGGGAACGACATAGACTACTTTTTATCGCGGGGTAATATCCTTATCCGCGATAAACGAATTTAAGGCGGACGAAATCGCGGGCAGAAGCTAGTTTCGTTATATTATAGACGTAAATGTTTGTGCCTACCTATGTATGTATATTCCTCCTAATTTTAAAAAGTACTGAACGGATCCGTACTAAATTTTCCAGTACGTAATGTTGTTTAGATATTAGAATAACACATAAGCTATAATTGCATCTCTCTTTAGGCGAATTATGTGCATAATTTATCTAGTAGTTGCAAACTTTGAGCCCACTTATTATTTGTGAGAATTGTGAGTAAAGTTTGGACCATTTTTCATTCAGTCTATCTGCATAAACAAACAAAAATAAGAATTTGAGTTATTTATCAGTTTAAATGAGCAATGACTTTGCAAAGATGTTTATTCATTTTCCACTGATAAAAGTAAACTTAGCAATATATACTTTAGGTCTATTTTAGCAGGAATTTTATAGATTACGTAGGTCTGTTAAGGCGACTCATAACAGGATATTCTCGTAAATTTTCAATGTCGCTTTTTGGTTGCGAAACAATGTGATTCCATGAAATTAAATTAAATTAATATTCAATTCAATTTATTCAGGAAAAATATACAATGTGTTCGAAATATTAAACAAGTTAGGCGAACTATATTATACAATTAAATTTATATACTTTTTATATATAAAAATCCACACATAAAATCACAATAAAATCAATAATATTGTGAATATCTCATAATCACATTGCATTTTTGAAAATTGGTTATAACGTTTAATGATACTCGTACTTGTAATATGTTCAAAAACTATGTATCGTTATCCTCATCTTAATATATTGAAACCTACGTGTTGTTAAGCGTAAGTCTCCCCTAAAAGACTTCCACAACAAATGGACATAAAAGGTCAACCGGGACAAATGCGACTACGGGCCAAATGCGTTTTTTGACAATAACATAAAAACGCATCATTTTGCAACTAACCCAGCTCTCTTTTTTGATACGTATAATGTCAAATTTTATGCAGGGAGAATATGGGTAGTTTCAAAGTGTTCGGATTCAAAGAAATCTTTAAAAGACTATATACAAATAAAAAACATAATCTAAACGGGATTCAGTCAGTACGCGGCAATAATCGGAAATCACTGGCTTTATTAAGCAGGGAGGTAGGACGGTTGTGGAGATTCAGTTTCCCTTCCAGTTTTGTAATCCAGCCTTCCAAGAAGGCATTTCTTGCAAGGATCCTTGATCCGATCGGCCGAGGTGCGACTGAAGTCTGGAGATAAGTTCAAGGGAAAACTTCAGCGGAGAAGAAAGGGCTGTAACAATGCTCCACTTAATGTTTGCTTCCAATCAACCCAAGCCCCATTTCTTCATGGCTAAGACCAGTGAAAACAAAATAAGACTTGAATTGAGTTGAACAGGACACCACAGGAAAATAAAGAAAAATAACTATATACCCAATGTACCTGCGAAGTGGCAGCCCTTGTAGATACTTAATCTAACACAGTATTGCAAATTACTGTACAGTTTTTACAGTTTCAGAGTTTTGTAACAGCACATTAATCCATACTAATATTATAAAAGCGAAAGTCTGTCTGTCTGTCCGTCTGTCCGTCTGTCCGTCTGTCCGTCTGTCCGTCTGTCCGTCTGTCCGTCTGTCCGTCTGTCCGTCTGTCCGTCTGTCCGTCTGTCCGTCTGTCCGTCTGTCCGTCTGTCCGTCAGTCCATCTGTCCGTCTGTCCGTCTGTCCGTCGGTCCGTCGGTCCGTCGGTCCGTCGGTCGGTCGTAAATGCGAAAGTGTGTCTGTCTGTCTGTCTGTCTGTCTGTCTGTCTGTCTGTCTGTCTGTCTGTTACCTCTTCACGCTTAAACCGCTTAACCGATTTGGATAAAATTTGGTATGTAGATAGTTTGAGTCCCGGGGAAGGACATAGGCTAAATGAATTTAAGGCGGACGAAGTCGCGGGCAGAAGCTAGTTAGTAATATATTTTAAATCTCAGATCTTTCATCATTTGCGCAGCACAAGTTCAAGTCAAACGAGTCCGGACCTCTCTCCCATAAACAAAACACAATCGTGGAACTATTTTTTTTCCGATGCAGTTTATTACTGGCCAGTATTGTGCCAAGGGGGTTTGCCGCGTTACAATGATGATAATCGACTTTTGACAACGTTACCTAGTTAAACATTACACCTAGGTCACAAGGAAGAAACCTTATGTTGGTTACTGACATAGACACACATAAAATTATTCTGTTTATAGTATTTGTGGTTATAGCGGCAACAGAAATACATTATTTCTGATTATTTCAAGTGTCTAACTATGACGGTTCACGAGATACAGTCTGGTGGCAGACGGACAGACGGACAGCGGAGTCTTAGAAAGAGGGTCCCGTTTTACCTTTTGGGAACTCCTTATGCCATGCGCACTGCGTCCCAACCCTACTTTAAGTAGCCGCAGATGGCATTCCCGTTTATAGGTTCGCGCATCATCTATTGAATCCGATCCAGGAAGGAGGACTGGCAAGTAAAAGTCAGGTTCTAAAAATAAAATAAGAAGGAAGAAATAATATCACAAATCCGATGTTGCCAGCTTACCAGGTATAAACCCCCTTAAATCGTGCTTATCCGCTAAACGAGCAAGTTTTCTTATAAATCAGACGTCGGCTGGTAATTAATTAAACAGGCAACATCGATTACTTCGCGCTAAGTTGATTAAAAAAATAAGAAAATCGGGCCCGACGAGTAAAGGCGAGGGCGTACTAAGAGAAAAAATATAGCTGCTAGCCCCGCTGCAAAAGAGCTCGACCAGTACTAACCAACTGTCACCTTGATTTTGATATTTATTACATGCTTAGATCAAACGACTTACTTTGTACCATCACTTTTTTTTTAAATATCTTCAATGTTCATTTCATTTTTATAACTTTATAATGGAATTAGGTATGTAAAATCTATACTTTAATGAAGTTGAAATAAAACAATTTAACGGATTATATCGCGTATATTATCTCATTTTAGTTCCCGACATTTCGGAAGCTTTCCAGCTTTCCATGGTCACGGGAGGACTGAGAAAAGATGTATTTTCCTCTGTCAAAGTTACAATTTAATGAAGTTGTAGAAATGAGATATCTATACATGGAAGACATAAAAAAAAGGTTGATACGGACTATTTGGAGGTAGCTGAATCGAAAAATATTTTTGTGTTTGTATGTTCTTATGTGCCATTGTGGCTTCACGCTAAATAGGCTTAAAGGATTTCAACTATTTTTGGTATGAAAAACGCGAATTGCAGAAGGTGCCCTCTAGTAACTAATAAAACTAGAGAGTGCCCGCAACTTCGTACGTGGGGGAGAAAAACTCATAACCTCCTTTTGTATTCAGAGTAGTAGAGTAAAAAGTATTTTATAACCATCGGTAGATACCTAGCTACCTGTGTACCAAAAATAGTTGAAATCCGTAAACTGTTTTTTGGCATTATGAAGCCACGACACAAACTACCCATTTTTCGAAAAAAATAATAATAATAGTCTCTGTTTTTTTTTTTAATATTATATTTAGTAATGAGGTAGCCTGGGAGCTTTTCTTTGCAGCGTTTCTTTTCTCCTCAGTACGCCTCATTTGTGAAATGCTGCTTGGTAAATTATTAGAATAAAATAATTAAGCCCTTCTGGCACATGTGTAACTGTTTTTTTTTTCAAAAAATGGGTAGTTTGCACAAATTGTAACTTTGACAGAGGAAAATACATCTTTTCTCAGTCCTCCCGTGACCATGGAAAGCTGGAAAGCTTCCGAAACGTCGGGAACTAAAATGAGATAATATACGCGATATAATCCGTTAAATTGTTTTATTTCAATGAGTAATAATCGCGGAAACAGAAGAAAATATTACACAATTTTTTTTTCGATTCAGTGATATCCAGATATCTTTAATGTATAGACATATCATTTTTACAACTTTATAATAGTAGATGATTCAAACGATTTTTTTGAATATTTAATATATTTTGCAATTAAAAATACACTGCAGTCCAGTGTACCCACAACTTTCACAAATGAAGGTGTTAAGTGCGATTTCTGAAGCCTCCCAACTTTAGAGCTCTCGTGAGAGCGGCATACACAAGCGTCTAAAAAAATTTGCGTTTCCTTACAAAATATACCACGTAATTCAATATCCTTATTTTAATGGAGTTATTCTCATGGGTACTATAAATTAGACTCACTTCAGAATAACACTTGAAACCCAATTAAGCCATTATCTGTCGGCTTTGAATGGATGATGTTAGCAACTTGATTAGTGTTGTCGTTGCGTGCGATTATTTTAATAAAAATAATTAAGACCTAAGAGCCCATCTGTCTTAACACATTAAGTAGCATCAGGTATGTATTTTGATACTACTTGAATGTATCCCCAACTTCTTTCGCGGTAGAGAAAAAAGTAACAACCCTGTAAACTTCAGGGTAGTTGGGGAAAAGTATCCTGTAACTATATGTGGATGCCCAGTAACCGTTTACCAAACATAGCTGAAATCCGTTAGAACATTTTAGGGTGATGAAGCTACAACATACAATTATACAATAAGTATAGTCAATATCCATCAACTATTACTAAATAAGTGTAAGATGGAATTGAAATATTTTTTCACTAATTTGTATACATGAATTCAGATCCGCAACGCAGGCTTCGTCTGGTGGGTTACAACCACAAATCAGCAACAGGCTTCGTCCCATACAAACCAATGATCTAATCCGCAACAGGCTTCGTCGTTTTCATTATAAAGGCCCTCCCCGAATCGTGACCGGGCCAAACGTTCCCATCACGCTGGCAGCGTTGCCACGCTGTATGGCTAAAGAAATTTGTTGCACTACGTACGATCCGGAGCGTAGATCACAGCCCCTGTCCCGAAGCCGACGACCCAATTCCTTGACGAAGTCCTTGGCCTCCAAACCCCAAGGTCCAGCAGTCTCCACTGCAATAGGTACGAAATCATACGTTGGTTTCAAGGCACTGTACTTAGAGTGTTTAAGTCTAGCCGCAAACTCTGTGGCTGATTCTGCTGACAAGTTGCGTCCCACAGGAGGCACCGTCCACTCTGCCATGGAACCAACGTGAGACCTTCGGGCCTTTTGCCATCAGTCCGGCAAAGCCCTGGAGGCTCCAAGACACAAGGCACATTAGCCGAGACCAAAGCCCGGTGAACCAAATCATTGTAAGATTAAATTAACTACATGGCTGAAACATCTAAGCTATGATGAGACGGAATTACTACTGTATCGTGCTAATTATTAAGTGAACCAATAGGTACACATAAAAACATACACACACATAGATACACACAAGCACGAATCGTTCTAGTTCGAAAGTCTTGTTTTTTTTTCAGCGTAGTCGGGTAAAAAGTAACCTATAACCATTTGTGGATACCCAGCTACCCGTGTATCAAAAATTGTTAAAATTTGTTTAGCTGATTTGGCGTGATGAAGCCACAACTACACATACAAAAAATCCAATTACAATACATTTCGCTACAGTAACTTCCAAATTGTCTGTTAGGTACAATGGTTTGTATGAAAGTATTCTCAATGTACAGACATTTCATTTTTACAACTTTATAATAGTATAGGTGACATGAGTTAGTACTGGCAGCCCTCAAAGCTTCAAGTTTCCTAAATGCAACAATGCCTTCAAGACTTTATACAATGGGCCATTGTACAAAGATATTTTATTTTAATGGAATTTTCGACATCCACTGTGTGGTGACTTATGAAAGTGCCAAAGTATAAAGTTGTCCCCATTCAAGTTTTCCAAATAAAACTAGAAGCTTGAGTTTAAAACAAATAGTTTCTTTATTGAAAGCTGCTTGAAGAGAATATAAATATAAATTAAATAAATTCTTTACTAAATTTTGTTTGATCTGAAAACACACTAACGTTTGATTAAGTAGTTCGGTTCAATTTTATTGCAACGTATTTTTGTAACGTGACGTTGGCTGCTTAAAATGTCCAAAAATGTTTAATCGAAACTGTTTTATAAAACACTGTTTCGTAAAAAAAATGTTAAGTTAGACACGGTGCACCCGAGGAACGCGAAAGATTTTAACCCGGGGTTCAGAACCGGTATCTTTAAAATCCTCTAAAATACCTGCTATTCCTAGAATGTTTTAAAACTGTATTTAGGAGAAGAGAAATTAATCACAAAACACCTGATTCAAGTTCTTGAATGTTAATAAAATATACGAAAATCTCGTTATTGTACGAAAAAACAAATCATTATTTCGGATGTTTTGTATGAAAAAAATACCGGTTCCGATCCCTGTTAACTACGTATTCCTGAGGTCATTAGGAGCAAAAATTTTAGTTATTATGAACGCCAGGCAAATCCGGCTTGAAGATATCATGTAAATAACTTATTGTGATTACTGAAGTACATTAAGCCAGAGGGCTTGCAGTGGGCGGGGCGAACCGAGATATTTACCTACTCGCCGCATTGACCGGGTTATGCCGTCAGTCCGGGGCCGGCACCGAGCGAGTGAGCATGTGTACGCTGCGATCTGCCGTTGGGATCGATCGTTCACGGAGGGTGTCGTATTGATTAATTTACCTTAACAGTTGATTTATGTTTATAAAAGCGCCATTTGAATACATATTATAAGGACAGAAAGTACTCTTTTTCAAGTTGCCGTCAAATTGTAAACATTAAGTTTATTTTTTTTAGGAGATAGATACGTGTTTATTATGAAATTGTGCTTTACGTGACTTAAACAGTTATTTTATAAGATTTACACATTTATAAAAGTACACAGTAGGTACTGTGTGCAAAAGATAAAACACTTTACCTGTACAAACTTAGGTACATTGTTTTAAACTACCGCGGTTATTAGGTATTTATACCAAAACTGATTACAAATGGATTCTTACCAATGCCTTTAAAACTGATTTATAGTAGGTAGGTATGCGGAGGTGAACTTTTCGCGTCATGTAGGTATAAAATAATAATAAATATGTTTTTTAATATTTTCTTCTGTTTCCGCGATTATTACTCATTGAAATAAAATAATTGGAAAATCAAAATTCACTGGCATTCTTAGATGTGCTAGTAATTAGAGGTCCTAACAATGACATAGTTCATACTGTATATAGGAAACCTACGCATACAGATAGGTATTTGAATGGCAAATCTCACCACCATCCCTGTCAACTTGATACAGTGGGTAAATCTTTGTTTCAGAGAGCCAGGGGTATCTGCGACGATCAACATCTGACTGCTGAGTTGCAAAATGTCAAACGTGCGCTTCGAGCCAACGAGCTCCAGATACCACGATCCAAGCAGAATCCCAATATGAAGAAACCAACAGTCGAGCGTAAACCTGCCGTATTACCATATGCGAAAAGGGTCACAGACACGATCGGAAACATCTTGAAGCGTGCTTCTATAAAAACATATTTCAAGCCGTTGAAGAAGGTGTTTCAATACCTTAGACCCGTGAAGAGTAGCACCCCTTTGCAGAGTGCAGGTATTTATAAGCTGGACTGCGAGTGTGGTCTTTCATACATTGGTCAAACGAAACGCAGTGTATCAACCCGGGTGACGGAGCACATAGCAGATGTCAATCACCGTCGGTGTAATAGGTCTGCAGTCTGTGAAGATGTCATTGACAAACCAAACCACTCAATTAAGTTTGATAAACCTTCTATCCTTGCCAAAGAAAAAAGATATTTTCTCAGAATGCTACGCGAGGCTATTGAGATTAAAAAGCATCCTAATTTCAATAGAGAAGATGGATTGTCACTAGCACCGGCTTGGGATCCTGTAATACATCTCCTCAAGGAACAAACGAGACACAGGACTGCATAACCTTAATTTCCGAACGGTGTAAAATATCTTATCTGCTTAAAAAGTAGTTTAATAGTCTCTGTTTTTTAAATATTATAATTAGTAATGAGGTAGCCTGGGAGTTTTTCTTTGCAGTGTTTCTTTTCTCCTCAGTACGCCTCATTTGTGAAGTGCTGCTTAGTAAATTATTAGAATAAAATAATTAAGCCCTTCTGGCACATGTGTCTTTACAACTTAGGCCCACCTGGTATGTATGTACACCTTATTTGTTTTTTTTTTCAAAAATGGGTAGTTTGCACAAATTTTAACTTTGACAGAGAAAAATACATCTTTTCTCAGTCCACCCGTGACCATGGAAATCTGGAAAGCTTCCGAAACGTCGGGAACTAAAATGAGATAATATACGCGATATAATCCGTTAAATTGTTTTATTTCAAATATGTTTTTTTAATTTAGAAATATGCAAATCTCAAATAACTTTTCGGCAATAAATAGATACGAGTTTGATTCTTGGGGACAAATACCTAGATTTAGGTAGTACCTAAATTAAATACGTATTGACATGAATAAAAGAGAAAATTAAACATTTTTATTCAGGCATTATGGTGTTTTGGCGACAGCTTATTGGCCCTCTTTGATATATTCTTGGCGTGACAACCCTATCACTACACGTGCCGTGTGCGAATGAATACAAGTTATACGATAGTCAGAGAGGCATAGAGTAGGCACATTTTTCATGCCTAGCACAGCGTTTTTACGAGGAAGTGAAATGTCTGTACTGGTACTATTACTTATTCTGTGATTAAGCTCTTTTTATTGCGCCGTGAAGTGACAAAGGAGACGACATAATTTATGCAAATTTCGGATCGATTATTTCCGAAAATATTCACTGTATAACAAAAAAAATTTAAACCTTAAAAGTGTTATTAGAAAAAAACTGTCGAGACATGTGTACAGGCTTTCTGAAAATACATTTTTTACATGTACGTGTATCTTACACGTATGAAGTAGAAATATTTATTTTTGTTTTGTAACTACTAAACTAAGTAGCGGTTAAGACACTTATTTTGCATATTTCATTAATATACGTCTCATAATTTTTGAGTTATAAAGAAATGCCTGACATACGAATGGACGGAAATGACGATACTATCAAGGTGCGTCCACATTTGGATCATTAGCCCAATCAGATCTTCGTTCCGTGGCATGATCGCGTGTCACGATCACGCGTTTGGACGTTGCGCCGATCCGATCGCTCGAAATCCGTATTGCTGCGCGTATCACACACTTATATCGGACGAGTGCGGCATGATCGGCGCGCCGGCAGTTATCGTCCAAGGAGTGCGATACGCAGTCACTGCCAAGGCTCGGTGATCTGATACGGGCAAATAATACAAATGTGGACGCACCTTAAGGGTTCCGTTTTTGCCATTTTTTCTACGGAAGTCTAAAAAAGTACATTTTAAACTAGATCCCATCGCTTCCTTCACTGAAAACTATTATTCTGTCTGTATCAGAATGAAAAGCTGCAGTAAAGTTTGTTTATTCAACTTTGCCGTCCAACTAAGGCCTTTATAGATACTTTTTCGATTAGTAATAAAATTCATGAATTTTTATTTTGGCTTTATCAAAAGGTCACTCTCGTAAGAAATAGTAGACAAAAATAATTATTTGAATAATTATAAATATAAATATTAATTAAATAAATAAAAATAACCAAGATATGAGCCATCAAACATTTCATTACATCTCTTTCTTGCAAAACAGAATTTAATATGGAATTTATATGACCGTAGTGTACTATGACGTAAAAGTACATATCGGACCTCTCCGTCAAATTGCTGCCTAATTAGTAGTTTAAAATGCCTATAATCATGCGTATTTCTTATTTATAGTATTTTCATATTTTGTTAAGAAAAGCGATTAACAATTTCACGCGTGTACCCTATTCTACTTTACAATTTGAATACTCAAAAGAAAATATGAGAATTTCTTTCTATCCTCGATTCTGAAACTATCACGTAAATTCAAGCCCCTGTATCAGCAAAGCTAGAGATGGTTTTCAAGCACGATAAATATAATCAAGAACTACATAATAGTGGTTACTCACGTCGTTCGTAAAAGCATAGTTCAGTGCGAAATGGGCATCGTCTGAGGGCACTTATGTCTAATCACTTACAATGGATCGACACATGCCGAACACCATTATAAAGTTGTAAAAATGTGCGTACTATTTGAAGCTCAGTAATCAAAAAAATATATATTTATTTTTATTTTTATAATATAAACAATAAATCCAAAAAATTACCGCAACGACAAACATAATATTTTAAGGGTCGTTGCGGCTTCATCACGTGAAAACGGCTACACGGATATCAACTATTTTCGGTACACTGAGCATAGCTGAGCATTCACAGATGGTTATAGAATAACTTAAGATTAGAGTCTTAGTGGAAGATTGTAGACGTTTAGTGAAATTGACAGATTTTTTAAAAATATTTTTTACCCGACTATGCTAAACAAAACATGATTATAATTTCTTTCCTCTCCCATGAGGAAGTTGCGGGCTCCTTCTAGTCTAAAATATTATAACTAGCAGCTGCTGACGATTTAAAAAAGTACATTTAAAACTAGATCGCACAAAACAGCGGCATTGGATAGCGTTTCTTTCACTTAAAACTTTTGATCCATCTGTATCGGAATGAAAGGCTTCAGTAAAGTTTGTTCTTATACTGTTTACTCAGCTTGGCTGACCAAAGTAAAACGGCGTAAGACCGTGCCATTTTATTGATACTTTGGTCTTTTACTCAGAAGGTGAGATTGGATCTCTTTTGAATTGAAATTATCTAAAGAAAAAAAAATACCATTCTATATTTAAAGTTAAAACGCTGAAAGACTGGATTAAAGAAGTTTAAGGTCAGATAATCTTTTTTTCTAACATGAAAGTTCGATGGCTAGCTTTTTTGGCAAACCCACAAGAGAAGGTATAGGAAAAACACATTCGAGAATCTTATGGATTTAATTTTTTTTCCCGATTGTATGCGTAACTCAGGATTTACAACTAGAAAAAATTACGAAACTACTAAAAATACTAAAAAAAAATTACATAGTAATTTGTAGGACTCCGTAGTCAAAATGGCAGAAACGGAACCCTTATAGTTTCGTCATGTCCGTCCGTCCATCCATATGTCACGGGCATTTTACTCAAAAACTATACGAAATTTAGAGCATAGGTCTCTTGTGTAAGCCCCTACGTAGTTTGATAGTTTAATAATAAAAAATATACTTCTAGGGGAGGCGCTCCATACGTGTACCCGAAACTGATTTTTTTTCAGTAAATACCAATGTGTGGTTAACATATTTCAACAGTTCTTTTCAAATATGTTTGAGGTTTCTAAAAAATGATTTTGATTTTGTAAATATTATCAGAAATAATCGTTCCAAAAGTAGCATAAATTAGCATTTTTGAGTTAATTGCCAAAAAGCTGCGCTTCTCATGCTCTCTAGCTAGTTTCTTTTTTCACATCGTATTTTTCCATCTGCAGTGCATTTTTTTTCTATCAACCCAACACTGAGCATGGTCCGATATGCTCTTAGCCGGTTTTCATCAAGTTATTTTCTATCACCGGACCAATTTTTCCCGTTATCCCCCTCGAAAGGTTTCTTAACGGTCCACTAAATACTTGTCTTATTTTGTAACCTCAAAAGTTGCCTAGGCTTTAGTGGATAAGTATTGTATTTAGAGCAAAACCATGTCCCGAAAGTTAGATTGCCTGGCGATTAATCATTTTTGGTAAGCAAATCCCGGCGGAACCAACCATTTATTATGGAGCAAATTTGATGTAAGTATTTTCTGGTTTTGTATGAAATATTGAGTAAGTACCAAAGTTATATTAATGTTGGTAAAACCTCACGATGTCTAATTTACTCTCGTTGATTTCCCAAAGCGGCCTAATCCAACAATAAATATTCCAGTTTTGATAGTCGTATAAACGGAGTTTCTTTTGTGTCACATAAAATTAATAAATACCGGCCAAGTGCGAGTCGGATTTACGCACCGAGCACAAAATAAACGCTATAAAGGGGCGTACAATAATCCAGTGTTAGCAGAGCCCTACTCCTAAGCAAAACGTACGCGATGTTCGATCATTATATATTAGTTACCTGCTTCTGCCCGCGACTTCGTCCGCCTTAAATTCGTTTATCGCGGGTAAGGGTACTTTTCCGGGATAAAAAGTAGCCTATGTCCTTCCCCGGGACTCGAACTATTTCCATACCAAATTTCATCCAAATCGGTTCAGCGGTTTAAGCCTGAAGAGGTAACAGACAGACAGACAGACAGACAGACAGACAGACAGACAGACAGACAGACAGACAGACACACTTTCGCATTTATAATATTATATAGTATGGATTGACATAGACAAAGTTATAACGGCAACATAAATACGTCATTCGTGAAATTTTCAACTATCTAACTATCAGATACAGCCTGGTAACAGACGGACGCATAGCGGAGTCTAAGTAATTAGGGTTCCATTTTACGCTTTGGATACGGAACCCTAAAAATGACCTGAAAACAGGTTTGAGATAAATATGTAGTCGTAATTTGGATCTTAAGGGAGCTGTCAAAGAGTCCGTATTCCTGGCATACTTTCGTCACTGTTTTAAATTATTTCTTGAATATTAACACCGAACGTCAGCTTATTCAACCAAATGAAAGGAATTTTTGATCCATCATTAATCATGCATCTTTCGGGTCAGCATCGGGTCTATCTCATGACTTTCAGATTTTGACCTCATTAGTGAAATAACGGAATAAATAAACATGAATACTATCGGTTTATCTTGCTTAGTAAAGAACCGAGAAAGGAATGAGCTCGGACATTTTGATATCAATTCGAGATCCAAACATATATACAAGGGGCCTGCGAGGAACTTCAAAAGTTTTAACCACGGATTCCTTTAGGTCATTAGGAGCAAAAAATGGAACACTAAAATCCAGCTCACTTTGGAAGATATTATCAATTATCATGAACACTTTTTTTTTATGACAAAGGAGGCAAACGAGAAGTCAGCTCGCCTGATGGTAAGCTATCACCGTCGCCCATATACACTTGCATCACCGGAGGAGTCACAAGTGCGTTGCCGGCCCTTCAGGTGGAGAGTACGCTCTTTTCTTAAAGGCTTGAAGGTCGCATCGGTCCGGAAATACTGCAGGCGGCAATTAATTTTAGTCGTGCACTATTTATTGTGATTACTAAAGTGCATAAACCTCTTTTGATCGCGACGTTGCCAAGTTCTTGTCGCGATTGACAGACATGAAAGTGACATATATTCATATATTTTCATAAGCTATTTAAGTATTTGCATATGGTAGTCATCATTTCATCATGCTGAGCTGATGACGGAAGGTACAACTCCTTAATAGTTAAGAGTTAGAGGATAATTCTTAAAAAAACATCTACTATAGGTAGATACGTTCAAACTGTTAGTCATATTCTTTTTAGTGTGTCCCTGAAGTAGTCTTCTTATCACCAAGTCAGGGTTAGATGATGGAATACCAGGGAAATCGAGAGAAACTCTCAAATATTATAGGCACTAACAATGTTTTGTATATATTTTTCTAACTATCGGTTGTTTTCCTCTGGTTATCATCATTTCGTGCTGAGATGATGATGGAAGGTACAATGAATTAACCAACTTTTACATTTCTTACTTCCAAAGACTCGAGATACGTGCAAAGTGCCTCCTCAATCTTCCCATTCTGAGCTCTATAAAATACTTTATATCACTACTAAAATCCATCACTAAAAAGCAAAAAATAAAAATTTATAAATAAAAAAAGAACCGACTTCAGAATAAACTAAAAAGCCATAAATAATCTTTTATGTACGGTACCGATACATTTGAATCACCTTTTAATAATAATAATAATCATCATTTATTTTCAGAAAACAAAGATCCATTTGTGTTAGAAACGGCTTACAAACTAAATGTTAGTAGACATTTCGGAGACAAATCAAATACATACAATACACACGCTGGTCAACTAAAATACCTATGAAACTAATTAAAAACAAATTTGAAATAAGTAATAAATGCCATGGTGCAAAATTGGTGCAAAATAAAAACTAATAAACGAATTAAAACAATGAACAATAAAATTTAGGTAAAATTGAAAGTATTTACAAATAATTTAATTAATAAAAGAAACAAATAGAAAGCTTGTGAAAATAAAATCAATAACAGATAAAAATAATTCAAATAAATAACAAAATTAAAATGCACTTTATTAAATTAGAATAGGATTAAATGTCATTAAATTCAGATAAAAATCTAAGCAATTCGTCTATCCAGCGTAGAGGCTCGCCCAGTGCCTCATTATCCAGCAATCTAGCCTACTCGCCTTCACAACTAGGATGCTGTTAGTGCTGTCCCTTACGCGGCGCATTATGGAGGCGGTTCTTTTTCTTATAATGGCCTGAAAACCATCAATATTCGTTTCTGCGAACATGCCAGAAGCACTGCAGTATCTAGGAAGACTCAACAACACCTTCAGCGTGTTATTATACTGCACGCGTAAGGCGTTGACCGTCCTTTGAGTATAGCTGAACCACAGGCAGCACGAGTAAAAAGACTGGCAAAATACCCTAATCAAAGTTATCTTTACCTCTTTCGTACATCGTGGAAACCTGCGGGCCAACATATTCCCCCGGACAGCCAACGCCCTACGCTCCCTCTCAATGTCAAGGTCATCCGAAAGGCACTCCGTCACCCAATGACCCAGGTATTTGAAATTGTCGGTTTTCTTGAGCGGTACACCATACAGTGTAATGTCTGGTACCCTATCGGCTTTATGTTCACGCGGCTGGAACACGAGGCCTCGGCGTACTTTTCACACCTCCCGAGGAATTTCCTGATTGCGTACACAGAAGGCCCCAACAGCATCATGTCGTTGGCGTAGCTAATGTTGTTGACCATGTCTCCAGCAATGGCACAGCCGACCCTAGTACTGCTGAGGTTCCCTATGAGGGCATTCACATACAGATTGAAGAGCCGCGGAGACGTTAACCCCCCTTTTCTCACCCCACACTTCAACTTGTATTCGTCAGAAAATGTGTCAACCCACTTTACCACATTTAATTGGTTTTTGTACCAATAATCAAAAAAACCAATTATCTCTTCTGGCAAGGTCGTTTCTGTGCGTAATTTATGCCATAACAGTTCATACGACACCAAATCAAAAGCCCTCGACAGGTCAAGGAAACATGCGTAAACAGGTGTTTTCCTATCTGTGTAGTACCGGACAGTCTGCTTGAGACATAAAATCGCTGTGTCAGTCGACAACCCAGGTCGAAAACCAAACTGGGCGTCGTGCAGCTTAATGTGTTTATTAAGTTGTCTATCAAGCAGACTATCCAATACCATCGCCACCGTGGTTGCTAATGATATGGGTCTATAGTTGGCCTTGTCAGACGAGTCCCCCGTTTTGTTTTTGATTATTGGCACAACGACCGTTTTCATACAATCACCCGGCAGATAAGATTGACGCACGCACAGGGTGTAAAACACGGATAGAACGCGAGGCAATCGGCGTTGTAGTTTTCTAGTGTTTAAACTTATAATCCTGCACGTGCCACAAAAACTGTAGTAAAGAAGGCCCTGGTGTTGCACCACCACAGCGGAATGTTCGCTTTGATGGTGCTGCCAACCCGTATTGTACCGACAGACGGCCTGGAACGACTTATTTTCCGGAGAAATGTTGGCTCTCTGTGTTTGTTTTACCGTTTATACAATGGGAAATATTCTGAAGAACTTCTGGAGTTGGTGCCACTGTCACGTTTTTATCATCGCACCTCCTCAGGAACAAAGTACATCTCCACTAACTGGATTCGTGGCAACCTAAAAATAAACGGGCATCACGCAAATTTTTACCTCAAACCTGCAAGCTGTTTAATGAAATAATGATCTTTAATCTGTAAGTAGGCCGCAAGGGCACTTTTACAAGTCTGACTCCGAAACTTACTCAACAGTCAGTATTTTTTTCTAAATAACTCTTATATCTATTACAATATTTGTACTTATCCATACTAATATTATAAATGCGAAAGTGTGTCTGTCTGTCTGTCTGTTACCTCTTCACGCTTAAACCGCTGAACCGATTTGGATGAAATTTGGTATGGAGATAGTTTGAGTCCCGGGGATGGACATAAGCTACTTTTTATCCCGGAAAGGTACCCTTAACTGCGATAAACGAATTTAAGGAGGACGAAGTCGCGGGCAGAAGCTAGTAATATTATAAATGCGAAAGTGTGTCTGTCTGTCTGTCTATTACCTCTTCACGCTTAAACCACTGAACCGATTTGGATGAAATTTGGTATGGAGATAGTTTGAGTCCCAGGGAAGGACATAGGCTACTTTTTATCCCGGAAAATACCCTAATCCGCGATAAACGAATTTATGGCGGACGAAGTCGTGGGCAGAAGCTTGTCCTAAATATATGTGTTAAGTATAGACTCAATCCATTGTTCTCCAAGAAAACATATCAAAAGTAAAAATAAATAAATAATAGAATATTGGATTCTTCAAGAAGCGAGTTAACAGGGCTCTCAAAGGTTAACAACATACGGGCGACTCCTCCGGTGATGCACATATCCATGGGCGACGATGACCTTTTCACCAGGAGACTTATTTGCCCATTTGCCACTTATTACGTTAAAAAAACTTTGATTGATATACTATGATCTATTCCATGTACCATGACGTCACGTATGTAGATAAATAGGCGGTTAAACGCGAATTTTCAGTATGCCACCCCAGGTTACTCTCCAATCACTCTCGAAGGAAGCCGCCATTACGATCTTCCGTTGTTTGTCCTCGTTTCCGGCGCCATGAGTGGTTTGTTTAGGACACCATAGTCTGATGACAATATATGTACACGAGAAGCTATTCAACAAAAGCTTTACAAAAAAAGATTTGACTACACACGCTCACGACAATGCGTGACAGGCGGCGCGGAAAGCGAATTCTTAATACATTGCGTGTAATGCTAACTAACTGCTGAGTGGTGAGAGTCTCGACTGCGCAATGAATAAGAGGTGTTTTAGTCCCGATTTGGACCCGCCAAATACATAGAAAACATCCAAGAGTTAATTAATTTATTTAATATATCGTCGCGTAGTACTCATAACACAAGCCTTATTAAGCGTACCATGGGACTAGTTCGATTTGTGTAAAAATTGTCCTGTAATATTTACTATCACAAAAATATTTTTTTAAAAATCTTATTTTCAGAAGGAAGTCAATTGAGCACCAATAAAACACTAAACAGTGTACTTACTGCAAACAGCCCGCCCTGACACTAACGCTTACAGCACAAAATCACACAGCGACATATTAAACCAGCATCAAAGGCTCCAATCATCTTTCAATTCGGAGCGTGCCTAAACAACCCTTTGGCAACGAAGGGTTAGAAAGTCATGACAGAAGCTGTCAATATGTGACTTGCCATGCGTGACGTGCCTGTTTATTGACGTAGTTAGTATTTTAGCATAGGATATACGATCTAATCTGACTGACCGTCAAGGGTCGTATTTGACTTAGCAAAAAGATATACTGTCACGGGAGCCGGAAGAAAGGAGCACGAGACTATTTATTGAAGTATTTCATAAAGGAAAAAAAAGTATTACAAAGTAAGAAGTGTTATCAGCGACAGACCAACAGTATGGTTTCAGATTCAAATAAAGTTTAATGTATTCAGATAATAGTCACTCAAAGCACTTCAATCATGAATAAAAGACTTATGCTTTTATTTATTTATTTTAGGTTTCAACCCATAATGTGTGTGCTTTTGCTTAGGGTTAAAAATTTTAAAATATTGATTATGAGTAAGAGACTTAAACTAAAATCTGATCAAGTCTGAAGTTTAGAATTGAATGAATCTTGAGCGTGTGTTTGATTGTGGAATTTTAAATAATGAATTTGCTGTCAGAAGAATATTTTTAAAAAGCTGTGCATAACAAAACAGTTTGTAAGCAACGAGTCGTAATGCACCTCGTTACAATACAATACGCTGTACTGGCTTCTCATACATCCCGTAAGGGGCCCATCTTGCCTTGCGGCATCTTGGGCTGTGGCGGGGTCGCGACCCGTAGTGATGGGTCGGGTGGGCATCCTCATTTTGAGGAAGACGTTGTGGCTGGTGTATGGACCACGTGAGCAGAGGCTCTCGGCGGCAAGCGGCATGGCTGGTGGGTCTAGCGAGGATGTATACAATACAAATCCAATAACAATGAGATATGACTATTTCGGTATTCCAGTGGCTGGAAGGTAACTGTGATATCCCTTTCGCATTGCTAAACTAGCAATTCGTTAGATACCTATTTGATCGCACGCTATTCGATTTACGCATTAAATAAGCTACTCGCGAGGTATCGAACTATTTTTTTTTGTTTTAGGATTTTTATCATAGAAAGTCGCATACTTTGAAAAAATACTCAATTATTATAGTACTTACTCGTATATTCCCATCGTGATAGAACCCAAAAACTTATATCGCTCACCTAACCAATTTGGTCGGGCCGCCCACCGACCGTGAATGTGTTTCACGCATTTAGCATGATGTCAGCTACCCGACTCGCCCTCTGACCTGATTGGCAGTGGGGCTGATCTCGGGCCGCGTCGTGCGAATGTAGCATCTATTATGCAAATTTCTCAATTTCACGGTAATTAGGGATCTCCGTGAATGTGTTTCTCGCAATTAGCATTTATTATGCAAGTCTCAATTTAACGGTAATTAGGAATCCGAAGTTGTTTTCACGTCACATCTATAATCAAAACATGATATCAGCCAAGCGACTTGCCCTCTGAACTGACTGGTGGTCGGGCCGATCACGTACCGTGTCGTGCGAATGTAGCATCTATTACGCAAATTTCTCAATTTCACAGTAATTAGGGATCCGAAGTTATTTTCACGTCATAACTATAATCAACACATATCAGCCACCCGACTTGCCATCTGAATGGCGGTTGGGCCGATTACGGACCGTGTCGTGCGAATGTAGCAGCTATTATGCAAATTACTCAATTCCACGGTAATTAGAGATTCAAAGCGGTTTCCACGTGACAATTATGATGGCTGAATATTGGGAGCGGGAAAATTACGAAATGTGCGGTAATGATGTGTGGGCTCAGAAAGTCCTGTACAAGCTGTATATTTTTCAATTTCAAGCAAGAGGGAACTAATGACAGGCAATTTTAACCAATTGGCAACTTTTTAATTCCTAACCAACTCCAACTGAATACAAATAATCTAGAACCAGTTTATTATCAAATCGGCCTTCCCTGACATAAATCATGAAATATTTTCAGTAAAATAAAGGTAAACAAATTTTCCTTTTATTTTAAGTTTTTTTGTATCCTAGATTCGAACCTCATATATGACGCTGCCAAACATCTTAACATTAAAGATCGACCATTTAATTGAGTCGTAACCCGCGTTATAAGAGAGGTGCGGGCTAGTGCGGGGAAGATATATGTGACGTTTAAAGTTTTAAACGGAACAAATATATAGTTACATCCATAAATTACAACGCAAATGCAAAATCCTTTTGCGTTTTACCTGTGTATGAATTTTGTAATAAGGAAGATGTCCGTAACTTCGGCAGCGGAAGAGAAAAATCATTACTTTTTTTTCTTCAGCGTAATCAAGTAAGAAAATACCCAGATACCCGTTTACTAAAATAGTTGAAACCGAGTAACATATACAAAAATAGGTATAGTCCGTACCTATACCTATTTATTGAAAATATTTTTTTTATAGTATAGATTATATCTGTGACTTGGTAATTAAAATATATCTCTAAAACAAGCAGAAATGCTATCTATGCACAATTCTATCGTTAAATTTGTTAGATGTCCATAGCGAAGAAATCAACCTCATCAACGGTGTCACAAAACTTAAATTCCAACATTTATAAGAAAATGTTACATACTACTTTTATCCACTCACGATTTTTTGATTCAATCAAAGTATCTTTGTAACTAACTTTCAATAAGTTGATGCTTTAACTTCTGAAAGTCTCTTAATTGAGAAACTAACTGTATTTTTTAATTGACATTTCACTAATTAATTAGCACGTAATACAGTTTTATTGTTGCGACATAAATCCATACTAATATACTAATACTAATATACTAATAATATTATAAATGCGAAAGTGTGTCTGTCTGTCTGTTTGTCTGTCTGTTACCTCTTCACGCTTAAACCGCTGAACCGATTAGGATAAAATTTGGTATGGAGATAGTTTGAGTCCCAGGAAAGGACATAGGCTACTTTTTATCCCGGAAAATTATCCTTATCCGCGATAAACGAATTTAAGGCAGACAAAGTCGTGGGCAAAAGCTAGTAATAAATATAATCATAATCATCGTATTAGGCTTGTTTTTCACCGTCTTCTAAAGAAGGAGATGGTGCTCAAGTCGGTTGTATTATATTTTTTTATCTTTGTTACCCCGGGACTCCGTCATTTGTAAACCGATTTAAAAAAATCTTTTTCACTTCTCCTGCTCAAAAAGTACATCATATAAGCTTCGCGAAGCGAGACTAAAATAGTACATTTAGCCCCTAGGGTTTAAAAGAAAGCCATATAATCTCATACAAATTTCTATGAAACTGAAAAAAAAACTTCCGGCCATACTTCCATACATACTACTTACCATATATACTACTAACCAACCTGATCAGATTGGCCAAATTTCCGATCGAGTTGCTCAAAGTGTACTTTGAATTTTTCATGAAATACAACTTTAATGTTTAGTAGTTTTTATTTTCTCGCAGTCGAAGTGAAAAGCAGAGTGTTTAACACGTGGTTAAAAGCCATTATGACACTCAGACATATCTGACCTCGCTCACTTCGTGAGCTCGTCCAAATAATCGCTTCCTATCATAATGGCTTATTTTAGCCCCTTGTCAAACAATCTACTATTTTTAGTCGAAAGGAGGTGTATCCAGGTTAGTCACATATAATTATAGTTAAGATCTGATCATGGAATTTATTAGGAACTATGATCGATTTTGGTATTTTAAGAAACAAACTAAGCATTTGCATTCAGAAAGTGTAAATTGCTGAAGTAGAACTGATGAATAAGACCACAGAAAGTCACTGGGTAGTTCCAGTGACTTTCTCAAAGATAAGTGGTTTATGGGTGGCAACAAGCGAGTATGTGTCGATTAAAATAGCTAAGCCATATCTTAGACGAAAATTGAAATGGTCCTCATGAGAATGGTACCATTGAATTGACTTGATTTTGGAGCCGGAAGATAGATACCGGATTTCCCTGATAATATAATTTATTCTAGCCGTACTTGGGCTTGTTTGAATTGTCACGAGATATATTTTCAAGAAACGATTAACTAAAAAGTATGAACATTAATTAAGTTTTTTACATACTATTTAAAACCCACCAAAAAAAAAACAAACAAGCAAAAAAAAACTTATTAAATTCTTTTAAATCAAACCTAATCCAAACAAGTACAGTCACATACAATAACCTTTTTAAAATGATGAAAAACGTATGTTCTCCCACATCTCTTACTCGACTACGCAAAGGCAGGATTATGATTTTAGCAGTCTTTGTATGTATGTTTGTATTTTCAAAAATAATGAAAAATGTGACACACATACATATATTATTACTTATCTGTATATATTAAAAGCTGAACACCCAAAGATGATTAACTGTATGATACTTTTTATCCGACTACGCTGAAGCAAAAACGGGGTTATGAGTTGGGAGTTGAAAATAGTCAGTAGGTACTTGGTAGATAGTAAATGTACCAATATAATGCTCATTTATTTTTTACATAGAACTTGTATGGCGCAGGGTTTTCAAAATTCAAAACTATACTTTTCAAGGGCACTTTTTACATATCTGATTTTACAATAAACAGAAAAACATACACAATCTAAAACAATTTAACGGATTATATCGCGTATATTATCTCATTTTAGTTCATGACGTTTCGTAAGCTTTCCACCTTTCCATGGTCACGGGTTGACTGAGAAAAGATGTATTTTCCTCTGTCAAAGTTACAATTTGTGCAAACTACCCATTTTTGAAAAAGCAAATAACGGTGTACATACATGCCACATGGGCTTAAGCTGTAAAGACAGATACACATGTGCCAGAGATACACAATCTAGATAATGACATTCTAGTTCATAGCAATGCAGCAGACAAATACCTGGGACACTTTCCAAGGAGATGTACTCGTATATTATCTCCGGGTCCATTAGATTATGAACTTACGTACTGTAGGCACTGGTCCCATTAAGGGTGAGGAAGCGACTAGCTATCGGCGATTTTCTCGCCCAAGAAACGAACAAAACATATAGATCCTGTGTTAGTAAAAGAGACGCATATATTAATAGTTCATGGCTGGCTGTTAACGCTGCCGGCGAGAACTCTCATATATGTCTCTCTTTTATTGACACGGAATCTACATCTATTGTGCGTTTCTTGAGCGAGTTGGGCGAGAAAATAGTCGATACTTCGTTGCTCGCTTTCTCGCCGGCGGTGGGACTAGTGATAGACCAAACAGAAAATAGACTCTATAATGTTGACATAATGTACCGAATGAAATATAATGGAATTACCTATTAAATTGATTGATCGATACCTATCTATATTTTGAAATTCAAATTGTAATTGTACAATGTTTCCCGCTGTACCAAATTAAGCACCTGCTATACACCCATTACTAATTCCATTGTTGTGCCCTGACAGGGTTCATGTTATGGTCTTAATCTTTTAATGTACCTACAAAATGTAACTACATGATGACGCAATAAAAAAATTATTATAATTATAGTAAACTTCAATCTAATGCAATAAGATACAGAAATACTAAGAGATCCAAGTTGTAGTTAATTAATTCAAATTGATTAATTAATTTTATTCTGATGACTCGTTGCTAGTCACGATGTCTGGCGTCTAATAAGATAAAACTAATGAACTTCAAAGGTCATATTAATTACGTCGCTTTTTCGTCTTTATTCAAAGTTAGTTACCTAAAAAACCGGCCAAGAGCATGTCGGACCTTGCTCAGTGTAGGGTTCCGTAGCCGTTGATACGAAAACTGCACGACAGATGAGAAAAATACGTAGCGTAGCGAATCTCATCGGCACTTACGTCCTTTTGCTGAGAAGCGCTGTTTGTCGGCAATGACTTAAAAACGTAATATACGATCAGGTTCAAAATAATTTTTCTTTTATTTTTGTGATTTTTTTAATATATTTTAGAAATGAGGGTTAGAGAGTAGAGGGTGGGGGACACAATGTACGCTACTTTTGCAGCAATTATTTTCGAAAATATCCACAAAATCAAAAAAGAAATGTAATGTATACCTCCAAATAATTTTAACAGAACTGTCGAAATATGTGCCACACATTGATATTTTCTAGAAAGCGTTTCTTTCAGTTTGTTTCAGTTACATGTACTCTTATGGGGTGCAGGTGCACCCTCTAGAAATATTTTTTTTCATTATTTAACTATCAAATTAAGATTAGATTTTTATAGATTTAGGCTTAACAGATTTCAACTTTTTTTGGTACACGGGTAGCTGGTCTTCACCAGATGGTTATAGAATACTTTTTACCCGACTACGCTGAAAAAAAATAGGGTTATGATTTTTTTTTTCTTTCGCGGACTCAGTTTGCTAAAAAAATTACTAGAAGGCGATCCCAACTTCGTTCGCGGAGGAGAGAAGTCACAACCCCTCTTTTTTTCTTCAGCGTAGTCGGGTAAAAAGTATCCTATTACCATCTGGAGATACCCAGCTACCCGTGTACCAAAAATAATTGAAATCCGTTAATGCGATTTGGCGTGATGAAGCCGAAACGTCACATACAAACATACAAAAATTAATATTTTTTGATTAAGTGACCTAAACATAGTCGGTTACAGTCATTTTTTTGAAAATATCTTCAATGTACAGACATTTCATTTTTAAAAATTTAAAATAGTATACATAAGCAACCGATATACTCGTATCATCAAAATAAAACTTCATATCACACCCAAAACCACAAACAAAGTTACGGCAAAGCAATTGAACTTTAAAAAACTTATATAAATACGCTCTTGCGAAGAAAACACACGAGGCTCGTTCAAAAGACCACGATTACAACTTTCCAGAGCGCCAGTTGGCGATAACGCGTGCGAAACACATTACGGCCGTATGGGACATTATGGGACATCCAGACATTATGGGACGTAAGAGACATTAGGCCGTAACCGATAGGGAACTGCCCTCAGGCATAGATGGCCATGTGTTAGAAGGTCGTAAGTGTTCGCTTAGTTCTACTCAACCCTGTTGTAAGATTGCACCTGGTGTCTATGGAGTTATATTAAAATGAGGTGCAAACTTAACTTAACCGGGTGTTTTGTAGTTGCGTTCTAATTTTAAAGATTGTTAGAGAGATTAAGATGTTCATAATACATTTGCGGCACAATAACATAAAGGTAAATAAATAATAGGATTCTCTGCCTCAAATAAAATAACGACCTTAATAGATAATTGACTCGTCCGTTAGTCTGTGATCATTGATTATTTTGGAATATTGCAAGCTGCACCTTATTTCGTTGTCAAAAAAGGCATGTTGAGCCCAAATTTTAAATTGGCCATTAATGCAATAAATTCATTAAGAAAATTAATATTAACACAGAGTTCGATTGTAAAGGAAAAAATCAATGCGACCTACTAAATTGCAAGCAAGGTTTGAACCTGTGATCTCTTTCTTCACGCAGAAGTGGTCTGACCAACTGAGCTATCGCAACTTTACATACGTGGCTTGAAATTTTCGAACACAATCTAGTTAGAACTAGGATCGCCGTTGTTGCTTGATGTTATTCCGAGCAACAAGGTCCGAGTACTCAGGTTCTAGGCTGTCCAGTGCTTTAGGATAGCGCTTTAATCTATGCACAGACGTACCCATTACTATCAACTTATTTAGAGCGATAATTACCTGTCGTTGGTAATTCTTCGTCGTTTCGAACGTCGCGTTTCGTCCATGGTCTCGAATGAACTAAAAAACTCAGCTAACTTTTTTACAGGTTCATGAGACCGCAGGTTGCATTTTTTTTCTTTTGAGGTACGGAATCGTAAAAAAATTACCTGATAACGTAGAAGAGATGCGTCATGAGCCAAACGCTCGGCTCGAGACAATTAGCGGAATGTGACACTTTTCGTGGGTGCAGCCGGTGTTCATCAATTTATAAGTCGTTATCACGTCAAAAATACTGTCTCACACTCGTTGCTAAATTGTTTACTCCCAGCGAAAACTAGATATGGAAAAAAATGCTGGGGTGAAAAATAATTTAGTTTATTTCATCAGTGCACCCGGCTGGATTAGCCTCGAGCTCGTATGCCATCTGTGCTCTCAGTAATATTCTCTAAAGTATTAACCCTACGTTTGTTTTACATTGTGTACCTTGCATACACAAGCTACTCGTAGCTACAAAGGCAATGAGTCGGTAGCTCATAAAGCGAAGAACTTATTTCGCGGGCGATTTCACTTTATTTCTATTTATTTTTACACCGTTTAACGTCAGCGACAAATGCCAGAGACTCCACTAGGAGCCTAAAACGCTACGCCTCTTGCATTGAAAAGGGCGTAAATAAACTAGCGTGATATATTGTTGCTGACTTTTTGAATTAGATTAGTGGTTCCTGCTGGCAATGGGGACGATTCAAGCGCGGTTAGAGATTAACTGCTGGTGGTTTTCTTAATAGTTCTGTGGGTGCTTTATAGGGATGGTTGGTTTTTTTATTTTTAAACCCTGACGCAATCTAGGGATGTTCTAACTTTCAAGCTTTTCAACAATTTACTGTCCATTCGGTGCAAATGGAAAATCGACCATTGGAAATTATATGTCAAAGCAGAAAATTTCGATTTGAAATATATCAACAAGGAAAACTGACCATCCTGAATATCATCGACAATGGAATCTTGTTCCATGTTAAAATTGACAAAAATGGATATTTTCCCAAAAAAAAAAACAACCACTTGTATTTACGTAAGCTCAGAAATATGAGCAATTTTAAATATATCCCATCTGAATCTAAAATATGTACATCGTCTAATCGTCCAAATAAAATGTGATTACCTATTTTTATATATTTCGAAAATGTATATACTTAGATAGACTGAAAAGATGTTATGTTATAATAGTCATGGAACTATTAAAATAAGGTGCTATTAGTATATTGAATATTTTATTTCATATTAGACTAGGTACATTTATTTTGTGCTTATTTCATTTTGCTAATAATTTATTTAATTTTATTAATATTCCATTTGGGTTTAATTAATTTACAACGAAAATAAATTTGGTTGTAAATAGTTTTCGGCACAATTACATTTTGACAAAATTCTCTGTGGATGGTCCAAATTCAAAATGGTCAATTCAAAGGGACAATTTTCTATTTGCACTGAATGACACTAAATCTTTTTAACTTCAGCGACCTACTCATTCCTGGCATTTTTTTTTTGTTATTTCCATTACCCACCCAAAGATTGTCTGTAAGATCTCTTTAGCAATAAGACCGCCTGTTATTAGCCATTTGATAGTTTATTCTAAGGCTCAATTGTACTGTTTCTCTATTTGGTGTGCATTAAATAATTGTTGTATTGCATTTTATTGTGCCGCCGCATTTAAATATCAACTTGAAGAACATAAAATGTATGTCGGGAATATAGCCGAGATATTCCTTAAGAGGAAAAATCGTAGTGCCTTGTCGAATGTAGTCCCTGTTCTAACGTAAGTAAATGATTCAAATTAATGCGTTGACAAAATATTCCCAAGTTACTTAACTAGGCCTCCGTTGCAAACTGGCGCCCTACAACCCCCAACCTCCCATACCACAACACACACCATTTAAGTCATAAAACCGGGCTATATTGCCGCGGCTGAAATTAATATACCCGCGATCGTTCACAAACGGACTCAGTTCTAATCAGCGCTGGAATTATGATTATTTATGATGGCGGTCGCGCCTCTATGCAGGGCATTTCTACCAAATTAATACATATTGTATTAATACAAGCACAAATTGTTTTAATTGATTAGATTAGATTTGATAACATTATACGTTGAGTCACATGTCAAGTTATACAAATTTAAAGTTGATATCGTTAGAAGCACAATACAAATAAAAAAAAATGGTATGATGATAATTTTACGTGATAAAGTGGCAGAGAGATAGATGCGTCACAAGCCTAACGCTTAGGCCAATCGTGACAGGGGGAACGTGTCATCAGTAAATTGCTGGGTCGCCGAGTAAGTGTATGCCTGGCATCATGATGGAGAAGTAATGTATGCCGAATTGTCGTTGTCAACTGTCACCTGTCACGTTTATAAAATAGTGACCAGGACGTGACACCGGGACGTGACACTTTTTAACCCCCGACAAAAAAAGAGGGCTATTATAAGTTTAACGTATCTGTGACTCTGTGTATCTGTCTGTGGCATCGTAGCGCCCATACGAATGGACCGATTTGAGTGCGGTATTTTTGTGTCATACTCGTAGATAATTTTATCCCAAGTAATCTTAGTTTTGTTTGATGAAAATCGGAGTACTCGTCTCCAAGATATTCAGCTTTTAGTCGAAGAAGTGACCGGATCTCAGCCAATATTGCAGCTAGGAACTCTAAATTTTGTTCAGTTGTTATGTGAATTTGTGACGGGGGTTTTTTTTTAAATTTTCTATAGTTATCCGCGCATGCAGCCGTCGTTCATTGATTTATAAGACGTTATCACGTCGAAACGTGATGAGGTAATAATAAAAAAAATAAGGCATAAATAATAACTACAACAATTAAGCGTCAAATTAGGTAAATGACAAATTTATTTATTCCAAAGTAAAATATAAAGGGTTATTATCCAATAAAACTTTTCTCACATTGCACTTATATATTTCGTCAGAGGTTTCCCACTTAAAGGTGCGTCCACATTTGTATCATTTGCCCGTATCAGATCATCGTCGCGTGGCATGATCGCGTGTCACGATCACGCGTTTGGACGTTGCGCTGATCGGATCGCTCGAAATCTATTTTGCTACGCGTATCACACAGTTATATCGGACGAGTACGGCATGATCCACGCCGACTGTAAGCGTCCAAGCAGCGCGATACGCAGTCATGCCACGGCACGGTTATCGGATACGAGCAAATGATACAAGTGTGGACGCACCTTACGGCTGATGATGGTTCGGCTTGTAGCTTTTAATGACCTTTCAATCCGTAGCTTTTCATTTTTCCGTGTTGTTTATCGTATTGAAAACGACCGTATATACCGATATACTGTTTTAGTTTACATAACTTTGTTTTTTTTGCGGCCAAAAGCCAGTTTTCCTATTTTGCTCAAAATATTACACTTTTTTTGAGAAAAGGCTGCTTCGCGTGTTGTTACGAGTAGATGTTTTCATAATGAACAATTTTAATAATTTACAAATGAGACGTACTAAGGAGAAAAGAAACGCTGCAGAGAAAAACTCCTAAAACTCATTACTAATTATAATATTTTAAAAACAAAGAATACTAAACTACTTTTTAACAGATAAGATATTTTTACATATCGGAAATTAAGGTTTGGCAGTCCTGTGTCTACTGTGTGAAAATTGTAACTAGAGGAAAATATGACTTTTCTCAGTCAACCCGTGACCATGGAAAGGTGAAAAGCTTCCGAAACATCGGGAATGCAAATGACATAATATAAACGACATAGTCCGTTCAATTGTGTTATTTTAATTAGGGAAAGGTTTTAACATACATAATAATTTTGAATACGTACTCGTACTACGTAACATGTCATGATGCGTACAAAAAACCATCATCATTAGTAAGAAAAAAAATACAGCAAAATATTAAATAGTTAATATCACTTTCACAGTCAAGAAGAATTTAACGATCCTACATATGTTAAAGACCATGACGCCGTTTTGGCTGTAGCGTGGGTTAAAGAAAGAAACATACATACACTTGAAAACCTTAGTTAGGGTAACTGACGCAATAGGGTAAAAATTACTAGAAAATAATTGATAGAACAATTTTAACGGATTTTATCGCGTATATTATCTCATTTGAGTTTTCCGTTTTCCGCTTTTCAGCTTTCCGTGTTCACAGGTTGATTGAGAAAAGATATATTTTCCTCTGTCAAAGTTACAATTTGTGCAAATTACCAAATTAGGATAAAACAAATAAAGGTGTACATACATGCCAGATGGGCCTAATCTGTAAAGACAGTTACACATGTGCCAGAAATATAATATGCAGCGATATAATTCGTTAAAATTGTTTTATTTAAATAAGTGATAATCGCGGAAATAGAAGAAAATATTATGTAATTGATATATTAAAAATTACATATTAAATTAATAGATTATACTTCCTTTGCTTTTCACGAAATAGTGTCTTGGTTAGATGTGATAATAAATTGTGCTCAAATTTTCACCCACTTTTAAGTCTATCAAAATTATTTTCCGTTAGGATGCTTTGATGATCAGATCTTAGTTACTCAATATCTGGTTAACATTCGAACAGATATAGAAGGGACTTAGATTCATGAATTAAAAGTACAGTTAATTTCCTGATTAAGTCTGCGGGCTAATGCCAATGTTACTATGATATATTACTGCAGCTGACATATACCTACACGAGATCGTTGAAAGGGTCTCAGTTCTGATCAAAGCGGGAGTTATGATATTTATGACGGCAGTCGCGCCTATATGTCACTGGGCATTTCTACCAAATATATACGCTTCTATGATAATACTTTGTAAAAATGCCCCATGGCAGTAGTAGATATCTTTACTATTATAAAGTTGAAATAAAACAATTTAACGGATTATATCGCGTATATTATCTCATTTTAGTTCCCGACGTTTCGGAAGCTTTCCAGCTTTCCATGGTCACGGGTGGACTGATCCACCGACTCGACGTCCGACTGAAGTCCACCCGTGACCATGGAAAGCTGGAAAGCTTCCAAAACGTCGGGAACTAAAATGAGATAATATACGCGATATAATCCGTTAAATTGTTTTATTTCAACGAGTAATAATCGCGGAAACAGAAGAAAATATTATTATAAAGTTGTAAACCTAAGTCTGTACATTAAAGATATTTTCCAAAAAAATATTGTAACGGACTATTTCGAGATTACAGATTACATAAACATTTTTTTTGGATGTGTTGTATGTTTCTATGTGTCGTTGGGGCTTCATAACGTTCAATAGACTTAACGGATTTAAATTATTTTTGGTACACGAGTAGCTAGGTATCTCCAGATGGTTATACATTGAGTACTTTTGGCCCGACTACGCCGAAAAAAAAGGGGTTTATGATTTTTTTCTCCTCCGCGGACGAAGTTTGCGGGCAATTTCTATTATAATAAGTTTATAAGGATAGATGTTTGAATTTCGATGCCTGTGAAATTATGCAGAATCACGCAGATCACGGGCCATTAGTGGCGGCTCGCAGTGACCACACCCCCATTAGCACTAATGCGACATACAACTAACGCTAACGACGGACAACTCTCCCAGTGGACAGAACTATCATTGAAATGTGATAAAGCTCTCAGAATTATTAATGGTAGGGTGTCATGGATTCTTAGTCGGAATGTATATAGCTTGACAACTTCTTTCGTGACGATTTCCCCATGCGCACTGTGGTCGCGTTCATACGACATATCTCTGAAAATCCACAACATTCAAACTGTAATTTGTTATTGCCCAAGTACTTAGTAATAGCCAGCCTACCAAAAACTATAAATAGTTTTGAAGTAATTGGAGACCATCATTATTTTTTGACCCTCTGAAGTGAACACACTTACACCACGTGATTAACCTTATCAGTGAGTCATTAAAGTGAAAGTAGTTTCTACGAAACTTTTGGTTTTATCTTTGTGACTCATTATGAAAATTAATGATAAAGGTATGTTTTCTAATTTTTATTATTATTTACAGTCATTCTCTTCATAATTTTGTATCTATATATCTGCTACGAATCACTTAATTCTACACAAAAACATTACTTACCTGTGTTTTCAAATTGAGATTCAACGTAGTTCAGATCCTTTCATAGAAATAATATTATATTTGAAATAAATCTTGAATAATGTAGTTTCTGACTCATTTCAGACCTACTGCCCGATTTTGCCCGTTCTCTGATAATATGGCCTCTACGCTTTTCGTAGAGGGAGCTACGAAAAATATCAAATTCTCAAAACATTTGTTTGTTTTCTTTCAGATTCTTTTTTGCAGGTGCAGTTTACAAGAATGCATATATTTGATTTATGGAGTAATTTTAAAGGATCATACAAGGAAAAACTCAACAAGTATTAGAGGAAATTTTTAAAAATGTACCGGAAAATAAAAGTTGTAATACTGAGACATGAATTAATTGTATTACATACTTAACCACAACGCTGATCACTTTCTGGAAAAAATCAAACAAGACTCGAGAGAATTTAATTAGTATCAACGCAAAATGGCTGGCTTTCCTTGAAACAATTGAACTAGTGCAGATTTCGGAGGCGTTGCCCGACGAGAAAATTGTACTTCGAAGAAGCTGAAATTACCGGAATTAGGCAAGATCTTATTGATAGGTGCGCTACAATTCTCAACTGTATTAATTCTGGGTATAAAATTAAGGTTGATAGATTTAAGGAATTTTGTTTAGACACGGCTCGGCAGCTTGTTCAGGAATTTCCATGGTACAATTTGCCAGCTTCCGTACATAAAGTGCTTATTCACGGTGCTGAAGTGATAGACAACATGTTGGTTTCCACAGGAGAGCTCTCAGGAGAAGCTGCCGAGTCGCAAATAAAAATATAAAGGCATTTCGGCTTAGAAATACTAGAAAAATGTCACGCGACTTAACCAACTTACCTTTTGAATCGCCTTTTATTAAATTCAGATCCATTGATCTCAAGCCTCAGAAATTTACCTCTGAAAAGAAAAACTGTTTTGTCTCAATCTGTAATTATTCTATTAGATAAATAAAGTAGATAAGGTTATAATTTTATAATCAATGTTAGTTTTAATAAGTTTTAGATACCTGTACATATGTAAAAGATTTTATTTTTTATAATGACTTAAGTATAGTAAGTACCTGCTCGTAACAAGCAGATATTTGTATAGAAATATGACTTTATTGTTATTGATAAAATAATTTATTTGTGTAAATTTATGCATGTTTGATTAAATAGTGTTACTTATTAATTATAAGCATAATAAAGAAACCATTGAAATGAAGTAATTTCGACATAAATTTAATTAATTTGTTTTATTTTTTTAATGTATTAAAAATATTTTTTTTATTATTTCTTATCTTTTATTTAATAAAGCTTTTAATAACAAACACGAACATATTTTTGGGTTTTCAATATCTTTAATACTTTCTGAGGATATCGACTTTTGTCACTGTCTCCATAGAAGAAAAACCACAGTGATGTGGCACGGTCATCGTGCACTGCCGCGCGCAAACTCTATACTATATTTCACAAAACGTTTATTTTATAACTGACTTGAAACTGGTGCGCAATTCTCTACAAATTTGCTTTTCTTTAAGAGTGCAAGTAACTCAGTAAGCTACAATTCTCTTTATTTTCGTTTTCAAGCTAAAAGTCGCAATAAAATTCAATGAGTTGGCTATTACGTTCCTTTCTCCAGTACTTATCGTTATTTGTGCAATGAATGCATTGTGTTTGCTGCCAGTTGCATACGAGTTACTGAATATTGTATTATTATCTTTTAGAGAAAAGAACCCATAAGAAGCAAAAACAGTGTAGTTGTTTAGAAAACATATTTCTAGATATCCTACTTAACATTTTCACGACCGAGATTTTCGATGCGCTACGCGATAACATGGAAAATGAGCTGTAGCGAAAACTTACTATGAGCCAAGAGCAGAGCACCCAGCTTACCTAGCAAGTTTGCGGTCGTAAAGGTGTTAACCTTATAATAATATAATAATAATATAATATTTATTTCCAAAACACATCTTTTACAAAGTTTTCTTCAAATAGAACTCTACTCCCTAAATAGGCGCAAAACTTGTACCATACGCAGGATAAGCAGTGCTTCTCCCCCTAAAATTGCTCGATGTTTCGCAGTGTTCAAATATTACATTTATTAACATAAATTGAAACCTTAATCTAAATTAATATATTATACATCGCTTTTCTCATTTTTAAGTTTGCGTGTGTATGTGTGTGTGTGTGTGGGTGTGTGTGTGTGTGTGTGTATATATATGTAAGCGTGCGCAAACGCGCGCGTGTGTGCTATTTTGACATTGTACTCTTTATTGTTCATGTATAAACGTTATTTGGTTGATATTACTTAAATGGACAAATATACATATATAGGTAAGTATAATCAGGATGAAATAGCTTTAACTAGAAATTAAGCGAGTAAGACATACATCCGACCAACTATTACTGGACTTGAAAGCTTGTATTATGGGCACCGGGCAAACAAAAGTTATAGTACATACAAAATATCGAAGACCCAGGCACAAACATTCGTGCTCATCACACAAACACTTGCCCTGGCGGGGATTCGAACCAGAGACTGTCAGCTTTACAGGCCCTTGTGCATTTTGTGCAAGCAACTAAGCCGAACGATCTTAATTCTTTATAAGGTACAGTGCTCTACACGGAAACTTCATAGCAGTTTGGCGAGTACATTTAAGATACAAGTATTTATGTAGGTACAACATAAAAAAAAGATTTTTTTATTTTCGCAAAATCGTCCAAACTGAAATGTAATAAGAAATCCTATGAGTAATTCCACAAAGGTGGAAAATAGCATTTTCATTAACTGAAAAATAAGTTACGTAAACACTTTCGAGATAAACAGTGACAGTCGCGATAATACGCGAATTACCATTCATCCAACGGGAACTTTTTACAGTCTGCTTCAAAGTCCAACGTCAGTTCTGGAATAAGAGGAATTCCCGAAGGATAATGGCGTGACGGTAACAAAATAAAAAGTTTCGTAAGAAAGGTAGCCTTAAGGGTGCTTAACTAAGTTGCGCGATTAGCTGACGTAGCCGAGTGGGCCCTAGCTTGATAGTGCTTCAGAACTAGTGGATTTATCTTAGCAGCCAGCAATTTTCAGAGAGGCGGTAAAACTAGTAATTAAGGAATATAATATAAACCGAACTAGTCCCCTCAGACCAAGAAAAAACGATAGATATGACATTGCGAACAATCTTGTAAAGCTGTTTTTTTGGCATGGTTTTGAAAAAATCAGATAACTTCACACATATGATTTGTTTATATTTGTATCGCGTGAAGTTGGCTTTGGCATGGTTTTTTGTGGCCTCACTAGATTGTTCGTAGTGTCATGTCTATCTTTTTTTCTTGGTCTGACCTATTCCCATGGTAAGCTCAATTTAGACTTGTGTTATGAGTACTAGACGACGATATTCTATACTAAATATTATAAAGTTGTAAAAATGAAATATCTGTAGGTACATTGAAGATATTTCCAAAAAAACAATTTTGACGGACTATTTGGAGTTTAAACCGATTTCAACTATTTTTGGCACACAGGCAGCGTAGGTATCTCGAGATAGTAATGGGATACCTTTACCCGACTACACTGAAGAAAAAAAAAGAGGGGTTATGACTTTTCTCCTCCACGAACGAAGTTGCTACCTTCTAGTACTTACTATTTTAAAGTTGTAAAAATGAAATGTCTGTGTATATTGAAGATATTTTCAAATAAATTATTGTAACAGACTATTTGATGGTCACTAAATGGATTATATTTTGTATGTTTGTATGTGTCGTTGCGGCATCTTATAGTATGTAAATATATCTATTAAATACTAGAAAGTGCCCGCAAACTTTGTCTGCGGAGGAGAGAAACTCTCCTCTTTTTTTCAGCGCAGTCGAGTAAAGAATATCTGGAAATACCCAGCTACCCGTGTTCCAAAAATGATTGAAATCCGTTTAGCTGATTTGGCGTCATGAAGCCGCAGCGACATAAACAAACATACAAAAAATAGTAAAATTAAAAAAAAAAACGATCCAGTGACCTCCAAATAGTCCGCTTCAATATTTTTTTTTGAAAATATCTTCTATGTACAGACATTTTATTTTTACAACTTTATAAAAGTATAGATATACAAAGAAAACATGTTCGACTCAGCATTTGGTCTGACTAGGATTTGAACCCAGGCCCTTTAGGTTCACAGGCTAAATCAGTCGACAAAATACAACCAAAAGTAATAAGGTGAACTGAAAAAATACTTCTGTTTCCGCGATTATTACTCATTGAAATAAAACAATTTAACGGATTATATCGCGTATATTATCTGTAATCACATGTGTAACTGTCTTTACAGCTTAGGCCCATCTGGCATGTATGTACACCTTTATTTGTGTTTTTTAAAAAAAATGGGTAGTTTGCACAAATTGTAACTTTGACAGAGGAAAATACATCTTTTCTCAGTCCTCCCGTGACCATGGAAAGCTGGAAAGCTTCCGAAACGTCGGGAACTAAAATGAGATAATATACGCGATATAATCCGTTAAATTGTTTTATTTCAATGAAAAAATACTACCAACAGAAAAATTATGATAAATTTCAAACGGCTGGGTCAATTTTTATAAATCATAGCTAAGAACAACTCTCGCGAAAATCATTGCACGTATAAAACGCAAATAACTTAAATCACAAATAACCCTTTTTAGGGTTCTGTACCAAAATTGGTAAAAAAGGGAACCCTTATGAAGCGATTTTATCTGTCTGTCTGTCTGTTTGTCTGTCCGACTATTAGAGCGCCATATCTCAAAAACTACTTATGCTCATCATCATTATTATCTCCCTGCCCTTATCCTACTTATGTGGGGTCGGCACATGTTTTTTTCATCCATTCATCTCTATTATTCGTCAGTTCAGCGCTTACTCCTTTCTTTCTCATGTCCTCTCTCACACAATCCATCCATCGCCTACCGATCGCTGTTTGTCCTTGGACATTCATCTCTACCATTCTTCTACCAATATGACCCTCATCCCTCCTTATTACATGCGCATACCACATTGTAAAAAGTAACAGTGGGCCTTTGATGTTTGCGTAAATGCCGACACCGCTCAAGGTCACCGTACGTACCTAGTTGTCACAGACTTACACAACTGCCCAAAAGAGGAGGGTGATGATTTTAGGTTTCATGTATGTATGTGTACTAATTTTACAAATGGCGTCCATTGTGGAAATAAAGATGGCGGACGTCACTTCTTTGAAAATGTCGACATAGGTGTCGTTTTCTAGGTTTTTGGGGCTGTAGATTACAAAAATGGCATCCATTTTAGAAATAAAGATGGCGGACGTAATTTTTTTTAAAGTTGTCATAGGTGTCGTTTTGTGGGTTTTTGAGGATATAGATTTCAAAAATATAGATGGCGGACGTCACTTTTTGAAATAGGTGTCGATGTGTGTACAATTTTAATTTAAAAAATCAGGTCTGCCATCTTGGATTTAAAAATGGACGTCATTTTCTTAATCAGAACCCCAAGGAACCTCGGAGATGATACCCATATCGATTGCGAAGAAAAATTAATATCCGCTATCTTGGATTTCAAAATGGAGGTTATTTTCGTCATCGGAAACCTCTCTCTCCTCTCTCAAAAATAATTAAAACATCAAATACTACATGATACATATTATAGGATCCTCAGCAGTGATAACGAAAACTCGGTAACTTCTTGAATTAGTTTATTACATTTTAACGTGGTCAACTACTGATCTAGGTACAAAGCTTGATATATTTTCTTAAATGAAATCTATTTCGTGCACTTCACTTAGATCGTCCTCTCCGGTGTCCGACCATGAACAGAATGCCACCCTTTGCCAGCCCCGATCGCGCCACCAGTATCGATGGTAGTGGGGGTGCGATAGTGGTGCCGCCGGAACTAGTCAAATTAAGTTTACTATTTAGATTGAGTTGAAGTATTAGCAATTTATCTGAGAGTACAACGAATCTTAATATTTTACACGATTTATTAATAATTACTCCTTACAATATACAAACAGAAGCAAGAAACAATTTCTTGCTTTTTAAATAAAGTCTTTAACTACTTGTAATTTCTTAATATAAGCTATATCTAATATCCGCCATTTTGAATTAAATAAAATATTAGACATATTTTTGTGTACACTGAAACAAACAATTAGCGATATTTTTGCGGGATTTAATTTAATACTGTCAAGCGTTAACGCTTTTACAGCCGCCATTTTGTTTACGTTAGCATGACATGAGAAAAAATATAAATTAGGCACTATTATATTAAATAATATTAATATTTACCTTTCTATTGATCGTGGAAATTGATGAAATTCCAGTTCTTTATTTATGGAAGAAGACGACATTCAATTACAAGACACGCGTCAGCCCTGAAAATCATATCCCTGAATACTAACAATGGCGCGTATGAAACACAGGAATCGCCCTTCCCGCCCCCCGCCCCTGGCAACCCGCACGGTTGCCCTGTCTAGACGCCTTCGTCGACCGACTGTATTATTTCTTAGACTGTGCCCATACCACGCTAACCTACTGCTCCACATTGTATCCGTCATGGGTGCTACGTTCAAACTTCACCATACTCATATCTAATCCGATCTTTTCTCGTCACTCCACACATCCATCTCAACATTCTCATCTCGGCTGCGTGCACTCTTCTTTCGTCCGTCACTTTCGTTGCCCAACATTCTGATCCATACATTACGACAGGCCTTATGATCATTTTATAGATTTTTCCCTTAACTTTAAGGGGAAATAAAATAAAAACTAACTACTAGGTCAAATAGGGTATCATATGAAATGGCTTAATCTTAATCTTTTAATAATTTTTTTATTTCGTATACATTTTGTTTTATTAAGGAAAATGTGAAAGAAAACACCATTACCTTTATCTCCAAAGTTTAACAAACGAAAATTTTGAAAATTTCACAATTTGTATAAATAAACACAAATAATACCAGAAAATTATAACCATGTCTCTATCTTTTCTTTTTTAAATTTTCAAAAAACCTATTTTAACAACCCGTTTGTGTTAAGTTTGCACCCCATTTGTATGTAATGCTGTAAATATCAGGTGCAAAGGTAACTAAATCGGAACTGGGTAGTATAATTAGGGTAAGTGAAAGTTTGTACGGAACCCTCGGTGCGCGAGTCCGACTCTCACTTGGCAGGTTTGTTTTCGTCCGTGATTGCGAAAAAGTTTCGTAGGAAGGTAGCCTCAAGGATGCTTAACAAAGTTTCGCGATTATGCTTGCTTGATGGTACTTAAGAACTATAAGATACATCTTACTCGCAATTTTCAATGATATATGGTACGATGGTATTAAAAAGTACGTAAATAAGTAATCGGCGAACCGCCAAAAAAACACAAATATTAGCTGACGTAGCCGAGCCTACCCTAGCTTGATGGTGCTTCAGAACTATCTATATATGGGATTTAGTAGCAAGCAATTTTCAAAGAGACGGTAAAACCAGTAATGAATGAATATCCTTATAATATTATCCATTAATATAATACAAATACATCCAAAAAACGTGGTTATAAGTTTCAATCGCCTTAACCAACTTTTATAAGCCATGTCTAGAAACAGTATCCATAAAGTGTCTTTTAAAATACAAGAATAGTATATTACTGCAGAGGCCAGGAAAAGTCATTTCGAGGATGAGTACGGTTTTGAATCCACGAAATGACATTCCTGCCGAGACATGTATACTGCTTTTCTCCAAATGTGCGAGGAAATTTTACACATGTTTATGTAACTTATTTTCGTAAAAATAACACGACAGATAATTTTTGACAAAATGAAATTCACGTCCGAATTGTATATTTGGTTCCACATGAAATATAGTATTGAAAATAAATAAAAATAAAACCCATAGCAATAGTAAAAATAAATATATGCATTATTACTTTTAGTTGAATCGGCAATTCCTAAACGCAAATATTTAAAAAAACATCTTTGATACAAACAAATAAAACATATTTATCAGTCCCAGAAGGTCATTAAGACTAAATAAACTGTATTATGATTTGGATATAATAATTATTGTTTTTTTTTTCTATTATTAATGGCATTAACCATGCATTCACTAAGTGCAGAAAACACTTAAAGTTTTTTTAGTTTTCGGTTCTTGTACCTTACTATTGGCTGTATGGTGAATTTTCAAAGTCTTGGATGAAAGTAAAAGTAAAAACCTGCACAATAATGTACACTTCCCAGGCCTGTCCGCGAAGTAATGCCACTTTTTTTAATTGATTATCGTATCAACGTATATAACGATGGACTTTGCGGTGTGTTTTTACTACATTAATGAGAACATTTCCGAGCAAGTTGGAGAAAAGTAAATTAAAATTGGTCCAAATTTTCAAGAGCTACAAAGCCACAGACAGTCAAATAAAGATACCACTTATTTTTCGTCCGTGGTTAGTAAAAAGTTTCGCAAGAAGGGTAGCCTTAAGGATGCTTAACTAAGTTGCGCGATTAGCTGACGTAGCTCGACCCTAACTTGACGGTGCTTATTCTAGTGGATTTGTCTCACTCGCCAGCAATTTTCAAAGGGGTCGTGAATATTGACGATATTTAGAGGCACGTAAAAAACCGGCCAAGAGCATGTCAGACCATGCTCAGTGTAAGGTTTTTTTTTTTTGGCGATTGTGGGCTGTACTGGCGGTCATGATAGGCAGGATGGGGTTACTCTAAGTTTCGCAGCCGCTTTTACAAATGCACTTTGGTAAGTACTCAAGATTTAGAAAATAAAGGGGGGGGGGGGGGGGTATATGTGCCTCACAGTGATGTATGCTGACAAAAAAACAGTTTCAGTCCAACTAGGTAAGTAGCGGCTTATATAAGACACCTATACTCCAAATTTCATCAATATATTTGTAGTTTTTTAGTATACTGCCTATGATATACGCGCGGACGGAGGGACATGACGAAACTATAACGGTTCCGTTTGTGCCATTTCGGCTACGGAACCCTAAAAAGGCAGAGGACGTCAAATTGGGTAAACGTGATAGATTTTATACCGGTTTTCCTTAAACGGAATGAAACCGTAAACAACCCGGAAATACTGACAAACCAAACAAAAATCATTTCTGGGGTTACGAGTTTTTCTATTTATTTTATAGAGACATGAGTATATACTAATTGAAAAAAATGCTTGCGTGTAATATTTTTAAAGGCCAATTTATGTCAAAACTTTTATTTATTATTCAGGTAAAAAGTTCTTATCCTACAACTATCTGTGGATATAGCAAAAAAAGTTGAAATCTGTTTAGACGATTTGACAACGACACATACAAACATACAAAAAATAAAAAATATATATATATTTCGTCTTACTTTCCTTTAGATAACCCGTTACGACACGTACTTTAATTTTTTTCGGCTTCTATAATCTACATGCATATGGAGTGCCCCACCTGGAAATTTTAATTTTATTTATTTAACTACTATAAACTAAGTAAAAAAAATACATAAACCTGTAAAATACTCGAAAAAGCAATAATTTTACAAAAATACACATATATTTTATTTATTTCTGTTTTATCTGATCTTAAATAATGTTTTGTACATTTTCTTGCTTTTTCGGAAATTATACAGGGTTATGTAGATATTTAATTTGCAAGTAAAATGACATATTTTTTTATAATATGGATATTTTTTTTCTTCCTGCTATTCTGTCCCGTAACTCAGGGGCCATTGTGGCAGAGTAACTTAAAAAAATGATAATCAATCTAGACTATTATCATTCTCACGAGATGCACCCTTGAAAAAAAAATGGCTGGAAAAAAAAAATATCAACATACTGACAAGATGGCGCTTTGAAAAAGGGACCTATAATGGCTAGAAATTGTTTTTTGCTTTTGTTGTCGTTTTAAAGAGAGAGACTCAGGTGACATAGCCATGGTAATTTAGCTCGTTAACGAGCCAAAAAAAGTTGTTTGAGCCATCTAAGTAAATATCCATCCATTACTACACACACTTCGTATATTCCAACAAATGACGAGGATATCGGCGTAGATAAAGCACCCAGCCCGACATAAAACGCTCGTTTTGTTTTTAGGGAGGAAAAGACAAATACCGCCATTTGTCTCGAGAGTCAGTATTTAGTGGCAAAAAATGAGTTTCAGCTCGCTTGAGAAAGTCCTGAATACAAACATATAGTTGTGGCAAAAAAATGCGAAACTTTCCAATAAATTGTTGAATTGGAACAAATGCAATAGGCATGACGGGTATGAAAGTACTAATTTTTTTTATTTAGGATTTCTATTAAAGAAACTATCATTTCGCATCAAAATGTTATTTTTATTTGACTGTGCAACACTCCGATTGCTTTATCCTTATTTCCTACAACAACGGAATATAAAGTTAGATGAGCTGCTTAATTATCTCCATAAACAATAGAGTTACCGCAAGGACGAAATCGTGAAAATCTGAAATATATGTATTTTGAATGGAAGGCGGTATCTCAGTTAATGGCAGCCTGGAGCTCTCAGCCAGTCCTTATCTGAAGAGTCCCTGGGCGGCAACGTACGTGAGTTTATGGTTCTGATAAAAACATTGCAGTTTAGCTCTTTTCAGAGAAATGATCGGATCAGTTTCACACACCTGTCTACGAGTATTTGTAAGCTTTCGAAGAATAACTAAATAGGGTAAGATTGATTTTGCAGTATCATTTTTGATCTAGCTTATTAGTATAATGTTAAATAGTTCTTTAATTTTAAGTTATTAGTAACCATACATCGCAAAAATTGGACGAGTAGATTAAGAGCAACGGTGGCATACGTAAAATCAAACATACATACATTTCCATAGTCTGCTAAAACAATAACCCTTCCTTTTGGCTTTTCTGTAGTCAGGTAAAACAAAAAGGCGCCGAGCGGCGACGCCAGTGCTGAAGATTAAAATTGATATGAAAATCAAGAATAGTTTGTTCCTAAAAACGATGAGCTTCGCGCTAGTTACCTACATTTATTTCGTGATATATATTTGTGGCGAAACGCCACGCATTCAAATCACGTTGCTCAAACGAGGAGCTGGCAACACTCATTGGAGACAGACAGGAGAGTGTTATCATCGGATTTCGTTTATTCGTATTCGGTGATGGGTTCTTTTGTTATTCTAGATGAGTGACATACTCGTAAAACTAAAGAGGATAAACAATACTCACATGTATTGTGCACATCACTCAAGTATTTAGCAATAATTTGTGTTATTGTTAAGCTTAAAGCTGTCCGCAACTTCGTCAGCGAAAGAAAACAAAACCATAGACGTACAGCTATCCGTGTACAAAAATAGTTGAGATCGATTTAGCCGTTTTGGCGTGATGAAGGCACAACGACACTTACAAATATACAAAAAAATATATTCATTCTATCTTAAAATTCAAGAAATATATCTTTTGATTCAGATACCACCAATAGTCATTTTTTAGAAAATATCTTCAATTTGCAGACATTTAATTTTTATAACTTTTTAATAGTGAAGATATCATTAACACAACAAAACGGGGCTAAATCGGGTATAAAACAACATCAACCTAATAATTAACACCAAACGCGGGTAGATCGAAAAACTCGCGCGGCTAGAAGTCAATACTTGCCTCTCCAGTTTTTTCGAGACTATGGACGTAGCGCGATGTCTGAAACGTCGAAGAATTACCAACGCAAGCTAACCAAATAAATCATATTTATAAGCGATTAAGAGTCCGCAGTAAGCTTAGCCGAATTTCACCTTCCCATACAAACGGAGATTTGTTCTTATTTTAAAACTACGTGTTGGATTGTAACGAAACTTTGCATATATAATGACATAAAGTATATTTAGGCCTGAAACTAGTTTATATGCCTGCAGTTTATGAAACAAACGAAATACAGCAAAAACGAGTTTTGTATGAAAAACTTAAATTCGCTGTATGTTTTTACAATGGTATCTATATAAAATAATTACAGGCCTGCATACACCTAAACATATTCTTAGTACAAAGTTTTAGAGCAAACTAGCTAGTCGTTTGAAAATGAGAGCGTAACTACGTTTGTATGGAGAACCGAGCTTACTGGGGACTCTTAAGCCCCGTTTTGTTGTGTTGTTGTGACAATGAGTGTTGGTCGTGTAAGTCCAAGCTCGAAAACTTTGACGCGCTTTATATTTGTCTTATTTTGTTTGATTGATAAAAGGAAAAATAATTCTCCAATATTTTATAATATATATAATTGACTGACAAATCAGAGATATATTTTTGACCCAGGAAACAACCCTAATAAAAGGATGCCTAATGCGTTATCAAAGTGAAAAAAAAAAACAAAAAAACCTATTATTGCTAGGGGAGCAATGATCCATTGTTCCCCCAGGGACTGTTTCCCACCCTTTCGTATTTTTAGCTATCCATACTATAATATTATAAATATGAAAGTGTGTCTGTCTGTCTGTCTGTTACCTCTTCACGCTTAAACCGCTGAACCGATTCAAATGAAATTTGGTATTAAGATATTTTGAGTCCTGGGGAAGGACATTGGCTACTTATTATCCCGAAAAAATACCCTTATCCGGAAAAAATGAATTTAAGGCGCACAAATCGTACGTTACACTTGTACGCAAAAACTACATAACAGACTTGCGTTAAATTCTTAAGTAATATAGCTTAGATATCAAAATAGGAGATAGGCTACAACTTTTGAGGGTATTCATTCATAAAAGTAGTTTTTTAACAATAAATGGAAAAGATGACCTTTTGTTCATTTGACATTGTGACATTTTCATTTCTAAACAATTAATAAACAAATGGTAACCTAGCAACAGTAATACTACCTACACGATTAAGCAAAGAACACACCTTCCGTATATGACGTCTCATACAAATAAGAGTATATCTTTATATAGCCGGATAATAGCCCGTTGTACATTTTGGTCTTGCGATCATCTCTGAATGATAAACATTTTGTTACAAAAATATGGTTTATAAATAAGATAAATACATAAAACGAGTTCTTTTTAACAAGAAATGGAAAATCATCACTTATTGTTATATCTGAAATTTTTATTCCGAAGAATTATAAAGAAATAATTGCCTTGAAACCAATATGATGCGTTAGTACCTGTTTGCGTAACTGGATGGCGTTAGTTGTAAACGATATCAACGCAGAAGTACTGAACTTAGAGACTTGGAATTTTTACAGAAGACACTATATTTTATTCCATTCAAAGATCTAACGATAGTAAATGTTACCATACTGAATTGGCCTATCTATCAGCTTAGCACACAAAAAAAAATCAAGCATCTACCGCAATAATTCACGTCACCATAAATAAAAATCTCATCGTACTCGGCGATAGGTGAAAAATTAAAAAAAAGGTCATAACTCCGAAAATACGAAAAATCGCGGAACATACATGGGGGTGATTTAGATAGCCCTCTAGGTCCTCTACCTCCCAGCTTCAGTATATCACTACTTCTTGGGACACCCTGTATAACGTAGGTAGGCAAGGAACAAGAAAGGATTTTTGAAATTCATCTCTTAACGCGGTTAAATTGGGTTTGAAAGTAAGTATTGAAAATCTCTATTTATTCGAGTAACTGTTATTACCTATATTTCGGGTAGGTATAATTTCTTAATTTTAAACTAAGAAAATTAATTTCAGCATTCTTGAAATTTCATCCCTGAAAGGGATATAAGGGAATAAGGGGTAACAGTCTGGGACAAAAATACAACGGCGCATATAGGGTGTTGTGAAGCGCTGAATATAACTTTGAAAGATATTAGAGGGAACGAAGTTATGATGGGTGGAGTCACTATGTTGTTAGTTGTTAGCCTTTTGTCATTTTGTCAGACTCTGTCCGTATTTCCGAGGGGAAATCGAGCTGATGAAGTTTTAAGGCTTCAAATATTTGGCCTAAGAATTCTTTGACATTCTTCTTAAAATAGAAAATGGAGCATATCGCGAAACTGAGGGAAGAATTATAATTCCATCGGATCTCGCCTTAGTTGTGTGAACCGTTGACGACCTAATCTCTCAAATTTACCCAGATGTTCAAAATCTACACAGCAAGTACATAGAGTGGTTGTGTGAATGAGCAATTCTGACACCTAACAACGACAGGGCTTCCGTTATTATTATCACTTTATTGAAGTCGTTCGAAGGTTCAGAATACGAAGAATACACGTCTGTAGACTCGATCTGTAGTGAACACGGATGATGCCATAAACTATCGCGTAGAGATTTTAAATGTACTTAACCCACCCGGCCTACCTTCTCACATACTGTCTGCATCTGAAAAGTGGGTGCTCGAGTAATGTTGCTGCGAAATCTCAATCAGCCGTAGTTGTACAATGGAACCAGGCTGCGTGAAAGCCTTCATAAAAACGTTATAGAAGCCATTATAATTACTGGTTGTGCTCAATACCCCGGATACCATTGATACCCTCGGAATACCCATTCGAATTTAAAAGGCTGCAGCTCCCCCTTAAGGTCTGTTTCACGATGACGATTAATAAGTCTCAGGGTCAGTCACTGAAAACAGAAGGAATAGATCATAGAGGGGACTGCTTCTCGCATGGCCAGTTTTACGTGGCTAGCTCGAGAGCAAGCTATCCACGCAGCTTGGTCGGGTCTGTTAATGTGGTATATAAAGAAATACTGCAAAACCTACCTAATGTTCAATATTATCAATAGTTGAAACTCAATTGTCCAATTACATCTGTTCTTTTTTTCAAATTACATGTATGTAACAAAGTAACGTGACTTATATCTTAAACTGCCTAGCTTAAACTGCCAACGATAGCAATACGAGAATTGAAACACATATTCCGTTAGAGATGTATGTAGAGGCGCAGTAAAGAAGGATTTTCTGAAATTCAAGCTATACGCAGACGAAGGCGCGGGCAAAAACTAGTAGTTTAATAAAATATGGGCGATTCCTCCGGTGTTGCACATATCCATCGGCGACGATGACTACTTTCCATCAGGTGGCTCGTCACACCTTTTGCCACTCGTTATATAACAAATAAGAAAAATCGGTTTAATCCATTCCAATAACATTCAAACGCAAAATTGTTGACATGTGCCTCCTGTCTATCCTTACCTACGGTGCCCAGACCTGGTCACAGACTGAAACCGAAAAGTCCAGACTCAAGGTCTGCCAGCGAGCGATCGAGCGCAGCAAACTAGGTGTTCGAAGAACTGATCGCATCAGAAACACCGACCTGCGCTCCAGAACTGGCATCACAGACGTAGGTGTAAAAACCGCCAGACTATAATGGGACTGGGCTGGGCATGTCTGCCGTATGAACCCGGATCGGTGGGCCAAGGTAAGTATGTATGTATGTATGTATGTATGTATGTAAGTATGTAAACACTTTATTGTACATAGTAACCAGTTACAAAAGCAATAAACTTAAAAGATATAAGTACAAAGGCGAACTTATCCCTATGTAATGTATGTGTAAGTACCGAATGTGTGTGTGTATGTATGTATGTGTAAGTACCGAATGGATCCCCCAGGATGGCTACCGGAACCGAGGCAGACCGAAAAGGAGATGGCAGGACGATTTGGACACATTTTGCAATGGCTAGCAGGAGTATGCGCTGGATAGGGATGAATGGCGGAAAAGAGGGGAGGCCTTTGCCCAACAGTGGGACACATAAGCAGGCTATATTATTATATAACCCATTCTTTTAATGTAATGAGTGGCAAATGGACAGACGGCCACCTGATGGAAAGTGGCCATTGTCGCCCATGGATATGTGCAATACTGGAGGAATCTCCTATACTTTTCCAAATTTTTGAGTGTCCTGTTAACTCGCTTCTTGAATAATCCCTTGTTATAGCGCTCTGAGAACACCTCATTGGGGTTTGAAATGTGTTGGTAGGTATTATTGTAGTATCAATATAGAAGATTGTCTTTCACTCATCATCGCATATTCTCATACATTTTCCCCGAAGCATAGCTTTCAACATAATGTATTCAAGGAAATTGCGCATTGATGGACGAATTTATCAACGACAAAAATGAGGATTATGATTTTTTTATCCTTATATTTGGGACGCGTAAATAGAAAGGGCGTGAAAAGAAAGGTTTTTGAAATTCCCGACGTTTCGGAAGCTTTCCAGCTTTCCATGGTCACGGGAGGACCATGTGCGTGTCCTCCCGTGACCATGAAAAGCTGGAAAGCTTCCGAAACGTCGGGAACTAAAATGAGATAATATACGCGATATAATCCGTTAAATTGTTTTATTTCAATGAGTAATAATCGCGGAAACAGAAGAAAATATTAAGAAAGGTTTTTGTAAAGATACTAAATCGTTTTTCTTAGCCGTGTACTCTTGGCAGCTAGCAGTGGAGTGGCGTCCATATAAGCTGATTCCCACCGGGTTGCTCGAGGAAAGGCTGATAACCACCTTTTTATTTAAATGTGAATAAATTAATATACGTTTCGGCTTCCCTTGTAAATTTTCTGACGCCACGCCTCTGGCTGCTAGTTACAAATTAAAATTTGTAATACAGTGATAAACCTGAAACGAAGACTGAGGCTCTTAAAGTTTCCGAAAAATCTATATTTTTCGGGCATCTGACTACGTCTAAAAAATTTACCGACCTCTGACCTAGGCCATGTAATTCTAGATTTTTTTTTTTCAACAGTTATTTTAAATACAGATAATATACGAGTATTCACGTCATTTTCGGTGTCAAGATCCTGGGTCTGTGAGGCCTGGAGGCTCACGGGCTCTTCAATGAGCTGGCAAGAAGGCTCGTGGAGGTCATAAAGTTGGCAGCTTTCTCAACCAAAGAAAAGGCCTTGCCATTCAGCGCGGAAATACTGCTAGCTTCCTCGGCACAATGCCTAAAGGGTCAACTTTTAAAAATATATTACAAGATACTTTTTTCTGTGTCCGTGATTATCACTCATTTAGAAAAACAATTTAAACGGATTATATTGCGTAAATTACCTTATTTCAGAACGGTGTAAAAATATGTTATTTGTTCAAAAGTAGATGGGACTTTTTCGTCGCAGCCTTTCTTTCACCTCAGTCCTTAGTAAGCCTTATTTTGTTTAACGCTGCTGGTAGTTTATCTTTCATAATCATAATCATAATCATTATTTAAAATATAGTAGATTGTTTGACAAGGGGCTAAAATAAACCATTATGACACGAAGTGATTAGAGTGTCATAATGGCTTTTAGCCACGTGTGAAACACTCTGCTTTTCACTTCAACTGCGAGAAAATAAAAAAATATTTAACATTAAAATTGTATATTTCACGAAAAACTAAAAGTTCATTTTGAGCAATTTTATCAGAAAGTTTGGCCAATCTGATCAGGTTGGTTTGTTTGGTTTTTTTTTTACGTGTTATAGAAATTTGTATGGGATTATAAATGGCTTTAAATGTACTATTTTAGGCTCACTTCGCGAAGCTAATATGATGTACTTTTTGAGCAGGAGAAATGAAATATAATTAAGCCCTTCTGGCACATGTGTAACTGTCTTTACAGATTAGGCCCTCATTTATTTGAATTTGACATGTATGTACACCTTTATTTGTTTTCTCAAAGTGGGTAGTTTGCACACATTGTAACTGTGACAGAGGAAAATATGTAATTTCTCAGTAGACCCGTGAACACGAAAGTTAAAAAGCTTCCGTAGCATCTCAAATGAGATGATATACGCCATATAATCCGTTTAAATTGTTTTATTAAATATATTTTAAGATTTTAGAAAAATGTATAACGATATATCGTTAAATTTAATGTTGTACTATAATAACTTGACAGTCAAGCGTATCTTGATTCAACATGGATGATGCCATGTGTCCAATTTTACAGAATACTGTAGTTAGATGATTAAAAACATATCAATGCATTATGAAATAACAAAAAAAAATAAAAAAAAATCTAAATGGATTTGAAATACAAAACTTCAATATTTTTTTTCAGAATCCTTATGAATAAAACAATAATAGTATGGAACCATGTAGATAAACTCAAGTATTCCCGATCAAAATGCAAAAATACTTTTTTTACCAGATAAATCTGGAATGAAGTATCAATTCAATAGCTGTGCAGCCCCGTCCCCTAAATCATTACAAAGCGTGTCGTCAACGTATTCATTTCCGCAGAAACGCCCGACAAGTCTGACACGAAAATAAGAGTAAATTTAAGCAATTTTTCTTAGAGAAATGTTTTATGAGAGAGATGTGGGCTCTTCTGAGAACGCTGTCACTCCTCAGTAGCAAATTAGTATGGAGCGTTTTCAGCGCTCACTAGGAATGTGGAACTTTGTCTATTATTCGTTACGTTTAGTATACCTACTCTTTTGTAGTTGGGTCATTCTACGTATATGCACATTTGTAATTTTGAAATCAATACCTGATATTCTATAAACTGGAGTACAGAAAGAAGTTTCGTGATAGCAACATACATGCTTCAGTTAAATTTATGGGTCAATCTTCAGCGTTTTTACGGCGTTTGTTTTTCTTCATCCCATTAATAAGTTCAAAAGTAGTCTAACAAATTACTTATTAGAAATAAATTATTATCATGTCAGAGACTTAAAACTACAAGTATGTTTGCGTGCTAGTATTATCAATAAATATAGCAGAATACTGTCTGTAATACCCCCTGTTGACATATCTCACTGTACCCACTTATTGTATGCAAATGAAGTTATTCTTATTCTATTTTTATTCATTGTCATCTCAGCAAATATTGTTAAAATAAATGATAAGATGAAGAAACGGACAACAGCCTCAAGGCTGAGTTTATTTTGGCCGAAGCTATATCACGACTTGTTATACTGTTGTGACGATAATCGTCGGAGAACAATGACGATTGAATGGATCGGTCAAAACGTTCGGAAATTATTTATGCGTTAAAAGTCAACCATTAGTAACATGGTAATATGATAGATAATCCATATAGTTATATAAACGTAAAAGTCCTGACTGACTGACTCACTTAAATTAACGGCCAGCCCAAACCGTTAGACCTAGAAAGCTGATTTATTCACAATAGGTAGTTTTTATAACGTTATACCCTATATTTATATAACATCGAGGAACATTAATGACCATTATGTTACTCACTTTATAGTAGTATTAGAGATATATATATATATATATTTATTATAAAATAGATGGGCATTTGACCGCAATCTCACCTGTTGTTAAGTAACGATGCGGTCAAGGATGTATCATGCCAGTCTAGAAACAGCCTATTTACTCTTGTCTTAAACATGCCCAAATTATAATGGTCGGGGAACACACTCGCAGGCAATTCTACTCCTTTGCGGTACGCATGATAAATGTTGCACCATAGCGCTTCGTGCGGATTCGCGGAATATTGACCACGTGCGGATGGAACGAACGCACGCGTCGTGTGTCCCGATGATGGAAAGGGGTTGGTGGAATTAAATCATTTACTAGTATTTATCGACTTAGCATGTTAAATGAAATTCTTTCACACAATCGTTAGTGAATTGTAAAATAAAAGCACTTTCATTTGAAATGAACGAACACATATTTCGAATAGCGATAGACATTCGACGTTAACATGTAAACTGAAACCTTGTGGTGTAAACAGAAAACATGATGAAAATAATACAACTTGGATCAAGGCGATCAAGTTGAACGCATGTTCACATAGCTTCAACGTGAGCTGCATGCTCCCGAGGTCTAATGTACTAATACTAGTATACATTTAATTCGAGTATTCAACTTTCATCAAATTCCGTAAGGATTTATATTTAAAAATGCATAAATTACTCTGGGCCGTTGTAGGAGGATACACCGACACTTGGATTTAAGTAACGGCTTGCAACAATCTATGTACTAAAATCATGGAATTATTTATCGGGCACGAGCACCAACGAACATCATCTGATTTTGGGGGGTGCCCAAAAATAGTTACTGTTGTCTACAATTGTTAGATATCTATCATAACTTGTAAATAGTATCCTAATTATGTATCGTTTTTAATTACAAGTCCACAGACGCACCGACAATTATACATTCTATAATAGGGTACTTGCATGTATTTTTTTATCGCTTTTCTTAACTAAATATCGCAATACCGTAAAAACTATTTTAAAATGCGAAATTAAAATTAAAATCGGCCAAGAAATACGCATGATATAGGCACTTTAATTTAAACTACTATTTAGACACAGAGGTCGGATATGCACTGTTATGTCATAGTGCATTTAGGCCATGTAAACTCCATATTAAATTCTGTTTTGCAAGAAAGAGAAACAATAAAATGTTTGATGGCGTATATCTTGGTTATTTTTATATTATTCGTGTACTGTTTGTAACATGAATGAGCTTTTAATAAAGTAACAATAAAAATTCATCATATTCCCTATAGTGGCCCAGTTAGTCCCATATAGACATTTGATCCTTACGAAAAACAGAATCGATTGTAATCTTAAAACACCGTTATCATCTCAAATGTAACATTTTACCGTTAAGGTTCCGGTAAAATAAAATCAAATGATAGGATCTTGTTAGAACACAGTTTACCGGTTATCGCTGGGTCTTGCTCTGACATCACAAGATAACATAAAACGTTTCGAGACCCGTTTCTCGGTATCTAGCATCTGTCGAGATTGTGGCTTCTGGAATGTAGTTTTTGCAATATTATAGTCAAGATTTGCTTATCGGCTAGTTACCGCAAAGTAATAGTCGAGCGTTTTCGAAATAAATAATTGATAGATTCAGGCGTTACTTTGCGGAATTCCATACTAGATCAATGGATTATAGTTCCTCTGCTGTTCCGCGAACTTGTGTCTTGGTTAGATGTGACAATAAATTGTGCTCACATGCGCATATTTTCATGCAGTTTGCACAATAAAATATGCATGCAAATACAACAAACCACTACCAAACAGTATAATCCTCGACACGTGTTTCGCCTCTCTACGAGAGATGCGGGATGTTGACGGTCCGGTGTCCATCCGAGAAAACGCCTCTCTCTCAAGATACAAGTTTGCGGAACAGCAAAGGAACTATAATCCAATGATCTGTTTTCGAAATAGCTTTAGTTACCTACTTTAGTTTTAGCGACATAAGCGAGAGTTAGCCATCATCATCGGTGTCTCACGCCTACATTTCTACTATTATATAGTTGTAAGAATGAAATGTCTGTTTTCTTCGAAAGTCACTGAATCGAAAGAAAATATTTTTTTATATATTTGTATGGGTCTTAGTGGCTTCGTAACGCCAAAACGGCTAAACGGATTTCAACTATTTTTGGTGCAAACGGAGCTTAATTTTTACAACATCACACAATTCTCTCGCAATTTTTTTCAACAAATATCAATGTATGGCATGTATCTTGACAGTGCTTTTAAAAAGACTGAGGTTTTTAAAAACAAATTAATAATAGCATAAATTGTGCTTCCCCTATTATTTAAACGGTAAGTCCCAAAAATATGAAAAAAAATTACAAAGATAAAACTTAATAAATACTTTCAACGAAAATTGTTTTCAACATGATCGAATATACCCTTTTTAAGATATTGCCAAAAAACTGCGCTTCTCAGCTAAGGACGTAAGTGCCGTAGAGATACGCTCTTTTACTAGTACACTTATTCATATTCGTATTTTTATCATCTGTAATGCATTATTTTTTGTATGAACGGCTGCGGAACCCTACACTGAGCATTGTCCGATAAGCTCTTGGCTGGTTTTTATTTTGCGTCTTCGGCCAACCAGCTACTCAACCTTGGAAAAATACTGGTTAATCTATACTATTATAAAGTTGTAAAAAAGAAACGTCTGTACATTGAAACCACTCTAGAAAGAACTTTGGAAAATTTTGGAAAAGTATTGCGAAGTTAAACTCTAAAGCTGAGGCTGAGATTGGGTCCTTATCCATTAGATTTACTGCTAAACAAGTTGCTACTAAAATAAATGGAATGCAGAGAGGGAAGTCACCGGGACATGACGGCCTTAACATCGAGCATCTCAAGTATGCGGGTGTCCACCTCCCGAGGGCTTTATTATTTAACCCATGTATCAATCATAGCTACATACCTGACGAGCTCATGTTTGCTATAGTGGTGCCTATTTTGAAAAATAAAAACTTGGGACGCCTCTGACATGTCCAATTACAGGCTGATATCGTTAGCCACAGTTGTAGCGAAGGTGCTGGACAGTTTGCTTGATGACATACTAGGGAATAATGTTCAGCTTAACGACGCCCAATTCGGCTTCAGGCCGGGTTTATCTACCGAGAGCACAATTCTATGTCTCAAGCAGACTATACAATACTATACATCTTGTGAAACGCCGCTATTTGCCTGTTTCTTGGACTTGTCAAAGGCTTTTGACATGGTGTCGTATGACCTATTGTGGCAAAAACTCCGTGATAATACATCTGTTCCGCAAGAAATTACCTCTTTATTCAGGCACTGGTATAGTAATCAAAGAAATAGTGTGAGGTGGGCTGGCGCTTTCTCTGATTCTTATTTCTTGCAATGCGGACGGGTTAGGCAGGGGGGCCTGAGCTCGCCTAAACTGTTCAGCGTGTACGTGAACGGCCTGATCGAGGAGCTTAGCAGTTCTCATGTCGGATGTCACAAAGAAGGGGTTTGTGTAAACAATTTAAGCTACGCAGACGACATGGTGCTGCTGAGCCCCTCAATGGGGGGGTTAATAAAAATGTTACGCATTTGCGAAGCATACGCGGAGGCCCACGGGCTATTGTATAATGCTTCTAGAAGTGAAGTTATGCAATTTAAAGCGGGTAACAAAACGTACTCTGTGGTTTCCCTTTAAAGAGAGTGGACAAGTTCAAATACCTGGGCCACTGAATGACCGAGACGATGTCGGACGTCGATGACAACGAGCGCGAGCGCCGCGCGCTGTGCGTCCGCTGTAACATGTTGGCCCGCAGATTCGCGCGCTGTAGTGTAGAGATTAAGTACAGCTCTCTCTTTTGATCAACAAAAGCCGTGCGTTACCGCGAGCGAGATGAGCGAGAGTCATTCTTAAATTTCTTACTTGGCCGTCACCTTCAGTAGTCCCTATTATAACCAGAGACGTGAAGTAGTGGTACATGTCCCAGATCACAGATCACTACAATTCCGCGCTAAAACCCACTGATAGTTTTGTTTAATGATGATAATTAACACTGTATTCCACTGAACTTATAAATTCAAATGAAATCGTTTTCCCAGCTTCGATGCGCCGGCGCCGGCGCCTTAACCGGCCGCGGCGGCGGCCGCTTCAACACAGACGTCTGTAAGTACAGAAGTTAATCTACATACAAGCGCACTCGAGCAACGCACACATAGACACTGCTCCCGAACACGATATCTCAGCACAGTTCGGAACCGTCGAATCGGAAGACTGATTTGATGTATTTTATGGTTTTTTGAGCGGAGTTGTTTTTCAGCGATAGTAACGCCATCTAGTGCGGCAGAATTCGCAGGCAGCACGCAGTCGGAGTGGATTGCGGCTACCAGGAGGTCAGCGGAGAGAAGGAGCTTCTACGTCACAAAAGTGTTGTGTTGGTGTGAGTGTGAAAAGGTCAAGTGTAAACTGTGAGTACATTCAAAATTATTTTACGGGAAGTTCAACCTTATTGCAAGAAGATTAAAATAATTATTTGCAACGTGAAATTAGACTATTACTAAGAAGATTAACTTTGAAAATTAAGATATTGCTCAAGAACATTGAAACTTAAAATAAACCAGTTTTAAATTTAGTAGGTATTTAGTTATCTGTCAGTTACTTAGACAATTTAGTGATAGTAGTTTTAGGACTTAGAATTGTAAGCGGAAAAACGAAAAAACGGGGAATCCGTGGCCAATTTTGGCCAGTAACAGTTCAATTTAAAACACTTGTAATATTTTTCAGAATTTTGGTTCGTGAATTTTCTAAGTCTTAAAATGCCAAAATGAATTTGTTTAGTGAAGTGAATTAATTAAGTATAATTTTATTTGGAAACGAGGCTCGACACATTAGAACAATTATGGTCTGAATTTAGGTTAGGTCATATAGAAATGATAAAAAAAACAGATTGACAACTTTTGAAAATTGCATCATACATGAAAAATGAAGTTTATGACAAAACTTAGGAAGAGTTCATAATTTATACGTGTGAATTAAAGGATAAATTGAAATCTTTTCTAAAGTCAAATACGAATCAAAATGAATTGTGTGCAAAGTCGAACCTAGTCAAGTTGCCGAAAATCCAGTGTTTTCTGGTAAATATACAGAGTGGACAACTTTTAATGATCTGTTCGTGTCTATGTTCCACCAAAATGGATAGTTGGATAATGTGCAGAAGTTACAGTATCTAAGAGGCTACTTGACAGGGGAGGCAGAGCAGCTTATTCGTTATATACCAGTGACTGAGGCTTACTATGATAAATGTTGGCAAATGTTGAAAGAACGTTATAGTAATAAAAAGTATCTTTCGCGTTGTATATTGGAACGTTTACTTAGCCAGAGAAATGCAACAACAGAATCGGCAAGTTTTCTGAAGGAACTGATGGATTCTTCCTCGGATTGTTTAAATGCACCAACCAATCCGGGCGCTGATGTTTCCACTTGGGACATAATGGTTATTCACTTGCTTTCGGTTAAATTAGATCCCGAGTCACGGAAACAGTGGGAGCTCAATGTGACGACAAATACAGCTTCAGATGCCTTGCCAACCTATAGTCAATTTAAAGAGTTTTTGACAAGTAATTATCGAGCGTTAGAGTTTATAGAACCAAAACATGTAAACAAAACAACGTCGTATCGTGCAAATTCAACTGCGAGCAATTTAGATCACCCAAAGGTCTTGCATGTCACGAGTGTATTCAAACCTAAATGTGAATTTTGTAGTGCAGAGCACAAACTGTGTTTTTGTAAAAGGTTTGCAGAGTTGGATGATGAGAACAGACAAGAGTTTGTCACAAATAATAGATTGTGTTATAACTGTTTAATCATAGTGTATGATTTTGCCAAAAGATCACTTCTTGCAGAATTTGCAAGAAGAAACATCACTCCTTGCTTCATTTAAGCAATGGTGTTTCTGTTTCCACTGTTAATTTGGGAAAGTCAGGTCAAACAGTGGAAGAGGATTCGGGTGAAGTAAACGGAGTTGACGAAGCAGGTGCGTCGAACAGTTCACCAATAACATCACATATAGCTTGTAGTAATGCTTTACAGAGAAAAACCGTTAAATTGTGGATCAAATGGCATGAAAAACTTGAGATATAGAAAGGAAGCAGTCAGGGTTTGCTCCTATGATGTTTACTCCTCAGTCTGCACGTCACCGGAAAATAAATAAATTCGCACTGAAGAATCGTTGCTTTCCACCAAAACGACACTAAACCAGTGCGCAAACACTTACTTGCTGCTGGATTTAAGACATATGACAAATCTTGTATTTTCGCTACTAGAACTAGCGGGAACATCAGCTTATTGGGGTTGGAAGTCATCAATGGAGACACGCGAAATTATAGTGATATTAAGTCGGTGGCCGCATTAATAGTGAAAAATACTTGGAAATTTTGCGTGATGTCACGTGACCCACTGTGCGAGTTGCTTATCCCGAGGGACAAATATACCTGATCCAAGACAACTGTTCGGTGCACACAGCCCGAATTGTAACAGATTGGCTTGGTTCCCAAAGTGATATCACAACAATTATCAGGCCGTCAAAAAGCCCAGACGGTTTATCATCAAATTGTCGACACTCACTTCGCCGAATTTCATTTCAATGTCAACGATGGTCAACAATGGAGGTCAACAATGCACGGCCCAACAAGCAAAATCAGTTTTTATAGTGTTTTCAAGCTTATTTTTTATTGTACTTATAAGATACTTGTAGTTTATTACACACACGGATTTGGGCGCAGTTATAGGAGCATTGCTTTCTTATAACGATCTTATAATCAACTAGCAGAATATCAGTAAGCCCTATAATACACTTACAGAAGTTCTACCAGAATGCAATTGCTCCTATAATGTTCTGAGACTACCCATTTATAAGTTTTTTTACTCTTATAATTATCTCATATAAGCATCATACTAAAACAATCTTATTTATAACGCATTACTAAAGTACTTAGTTATTAATACATTTTATGATAATTTTATTTTATATTACTTTGCGTGGTACTCAAAACAAACGTAAGTATTTTTCTTAGCTAACTTAAGCTTACATTATTTAAGGCTTCTTGTCAAACCTTCTACACATGCGGTCTGTGGACTAACTTTACTCAGCGGGCTTACAGCGCGCTGCGCGTCCGACATAATGACGCGTTCAGGATGATGTTCGGGCTGCCACGGTATTGTAGTGCGTCAACAATGTTCGCGGAGGCGCACACGGACTGGTTTTTTACCATCATGAGGAAAAGGTGTGCGTCTCTCCTCAATCACAGTCGTGGCAGCTCGAACAGCATCCTGAACATGCTAGCCCACCGCTGGGACTCGCCGCTACTGCAGCGGTATGCGCAACTGCAAGCGCCTGTAATGCCGGTGCCGTGCCAAGGCGCCTTTAATTTAATTGAAGTTAGCATAATTATAAAATACTAAGGATAGCTCTAAGTTTGTTGCCTCTAACACTATGGATTCAAAGTCCGAAATAAATGATTTGAATTTGTTTTGAAGATATTTTCAAAAAAATGATTGTTATGGACTATTTAGAGGTCATTATAACGAAAAAAATCTTTTTTGGATTTTATGTATATTTGTATGTGTCGTTTTGGCTTCATCATCTTCATTTTAACTATTTTTAGTACAGGGGTAGCTGGGTATCTCCAGATGGTTATAGGATACTTTTTACCTGACTACGCTGAAGAAAAAAGAGGGGTTATGACTTTTTCTCCTCCGCGAACGAAGTTGCGGGCATCTTCTAGTTTAATAATAAAACTCAATGTCACGTAAATTCTCAAAAGGGCCCACATTTTTCTCGCTCATATAACATTTCTGGAAGAAAAATTGCATTAATGTCCTATTATTTTCGTGTGTGATTTGTTGGCGTTTCTTCTGAAATCCGTTGATTTAGGAGACATGGCTCCACACCTATTGCAATGACAGTAAGTCTTGCCTATGAAGCGAGTTTTTTTTTTCTTATTTTTTGTGAAAATGAGATTCAGGGCTGAATCACTGACGATAAAAAATCGATTCACAAAAAGCACTCAAAGAAACATTTTCCCTCATATTTTTCTATTGCATTTTGTTTTGTTTCTTTGTTAATTTTTTATGAATCTTTCGAACCAGCTACTCAGCCTTGGGGAAAACGGGTTAATACCATATCAAAAAGTGGAATGTATATAATTTATCAATAAAACTCAATGTAACGTAAATTCTCAAAACATTTCGCTCGCTCATAAAACCTTTCTGTAAGAAATATTGCATCAATGTTTTAGTATATTCGTGTGTGAGTCCGTTGATTTAGAAGACCACAGCTATTGAAATGACTGTATTTCTTAGCCGTGGAGCGGGGATTGCCTCTTTTTATCTAGAAAGATGAGATTCAGGGTTGAAACACTGATTGTAATTAATTAATTCACAAATGACGCTTTAAGAGTATAAAAGTGTCACCCGTGATTTCTATTGGTGACGTTTTTATATTTTTTTAGTGTTCTGTACCAAAACTGAACCCAATTCACAGTCTTGCTACTGGCTTAAGTTAGGTATTATATCAAACGGCTTGAGTCGCTCATCTTACAAAAAAATGTTTAATATTTTTAATATTTTTTCATTTGATTTAATTAAACAAATAGATACTATAATAATAGATAATTCTAAACCTTGTTCTTATTTATCGGTTAAAAATTCTCGTAATTCAAATTCACATCCAAAACTTTATTTTGAAAGTAGGCCTCAAGGAGGACACTTGTACATGTCAGAATTTGATGAGCATTAAGTATTATAACTTACACGGGAAATCGAGGAGGGGGGCTTAAACGACGCGTTAGAGATTCTCTTACGCATTTTTTGAAACTATATTTTTTCAATATTTCAAATGGTCTTGAAAATTTTAGGGGGTACGTTTATAGAGGGGGGGGGGGGAGGTACAGAACGATACGGTGCGTTACATGGGTGGGAGAGGGGAGACATTTTATTCACGAATAATTTGATACCTACCATGGACGTCCACTGCTGAACATGGCCTCCCCTATAGCTCGCCACAGGCCACGAGTAGGAAAGGGCAGCGTAGAGCCCCCGTCTAAGTGGACGGTTGACCTAATACACATTTTAATCTATATTAGTTATAAATATTTTTTTCAGGATATCCCGCGTTAAATAAAAATAATTAATTATTTCTAATGGTTATGACCAAAGCAGCAGTCAATATCAAATCAAAGTTGGCAATTCGTTATATTTTCTTGTTCTTTCAAGGCCACCCGGGCCATCGGTTAGGTATTTTGCGAAGCGTCACGAGTTCCCGAGCCTTTCCTTTGAGCATGAAACAATCACGAATGTGTTCAACAAACGCGTTCCAACGTGATATTAATGCTACGTTATTAGAATTCAGCGCCAGCATTCCATTTGTGACGTTCAGCGATGCTGTGGCATTTTCATTTCAATTGCTTATTTAACACGTACACTGCCAGGAACCCGCCTAGCGGGCGCTCTGCTCGTAGACACGTAGCGCACGTAGAGGAAAGTGCGTAGCGCTATGAAAAGCTTAACATCGAAAGTGTTAAATGATCTTGGCACTTCTCTGAGATAGACTGCTTGTATATTACTACTTTGTTAGCGAAGGATAAAAATCATAACGTTGTTTTTTTCTTCAGCGTATAGTATTTGCTGCGTACCGGCAAGCGCAGCGTGGGAAGCCCTCCCGCAAGGTGGTTGGAAGACCTGGTTAGAGTTGCGGGGACTCGCTGGATGCGAGTCGCCTCTATCCGGCCCATGTGGAAATCTATTGAGGAGGCCTGTGTCCAGCTGTGAACGTCGTATGGCTGAAATGATGTTGATGAATGCCTCTGCTTTACATCTCAATCCAACCTGTTTATCGTTACCAGAAACCAATGGATGGAAGATCGAAGGGTTTCACCGTTCATTGCGGAAATATACGAGGAAGACCTACGAGTCAGTAAAAATTTATGAGTTAAAATCGTGGTGATATCATTATCATCTTTATTTGGTGGTATTCCAATACCATTAAATATCGAATCGAAGCCGACTAAAATCGCAAAACAAACATTGAATGAGGCCCTCGAAATATCAAAACAGCAAGCATTTTTATATTCGTAATAGTTGGCGACGTGGCATTGATGAAAACGTTTGTGTTTTCTGTATTTACTTCCTGAAAGTAAAACATAGCAAAAATATTAAAATATGAATTATTATGTAACCGACCCATTGGAACTCCTTTTAGAAAGGGTTTTGAAGTCGTTAATTTTAACAAATAGATGATTTTGATCAAAAATGTTGACTAAATATACTTTGACTATGAAAAAGAATTATCAACATTTAAATAAACTACACCAAGAATCTTTTGGAAATCAATGTAATGGCATTCAGATTTATAAACGAAAATGAGAAAAAAAAGTATGGATTTGAAAGTTAATACGCATAATTTAAGTAGGTTTTGGAGAAAAAAAGGCCAAGTGTGATTCGGACTCGCGCACGAGAGTTCCGTTAAAACATATGATATAAACGGCCGATTTTCTGAAAATTCTGTAAGCAGAGCCCTACTCCTAAGCAAAATGTATGCAGTTGGGTCATTTTATATTATTTGTTATTGACAGACACCAAAACTTTAGATTTTCTGATGTATTTCGTGGTTTGTTCTATAAGACCTACCTCCATACCAAATTTAATATTTCTAGTACTGTATAGGTTTTCCATGGCAATAGGGTATATTCATGTTTTTTTATCGCTTTTCTTAACTAAATATATCAAAATACCATAAAAACTATTTAAAAATGTGAAATTAAAATTTAAATCGGCCAAGAAATACGATAAGATATAGGCATTTTAAACTACTAATTAGACAGAGAGGTCTGACGTGCACTGTTACGTCATAGTGCACTCCGGCCATATAAACTCCATATTAAATTCTGTTTTGCTAGAAAGAGATAGAATGAAAGATTTAATGGCTTATATCTTGGTTATCTTTATAGTTATTCGAAAAAATATTTTTATTTGTCTACTGTTTGTTACATGAATGAGCTTTTAATAAAGCAAAAATTAAAATGCATGCATATTCCCTATTTGTAGGGAAACATGTTTTTTTATCTCTGTATCTTTGAATTACCTCGACTTAGAAGCTTGTTTTTTACACCTTCATAGAACCGCAGACATTAATATTTGATGTTGATTTCAACTTGATGCATCTACGTGTTCTTGAGAAAAGGGTCTTGATAGACAAACGGACACACGGACAAAGAAGTGATTCTGTAAGGGTTCCGTTTTTCCTTTTGGTAATTGTATAATATTGATAGTGTGTTATTGGCCTTTGGCCGCCGACTAGATGAACGGATGAGCTCGTAAGGGTCGCGGGGAGTCGGTTAATGCGGTCTGCGCAGGATTACACCCTGTGGCGAATAATAGGGCAGGCGTATGTTTGGTAGTGGACGTCTGTGGCTGATACATAGATCATTTTTATTTGTTGACTCAACCCAAAATTAAATGAAAAATAAGTACACACAAAACAAAAACAACAAACTAGTATATCACAAAAAGGTCGAAAGCTCGAAAGCTAGCACTTATCTTCCAGTGAGGCCTTAGGTGACCTCTCGGGCTTATGTTCAGCAGTGGAAGCAGAGATGGGCAAAATATAATCGACTAACGATTAACGACTAAGATTAACAAAATTAATTGCGACTAACGATTGAAAACGACGACTGATCAATCTTAGTTGTATAGAGTGCAACTCGTTTAGTTGCAACTTAATTAGTTGGCTAGCTTAGTTAGACAATTTTTCCACCATTGAACGGTAAACATCGGTATGGCTATGTTGACAGGATATAATGAATAGGACATCTTAACGGATGTATAAAAATAAAATAGTCATCATATTACTTACGGTATTTTGACTATTTCTATGGAGCGAGATTTCTGTGCTAACTATTATTCTCTTTTTTCTTAATACCAACCGAATGATCTTAAATTGTGTATAACACGTTTAGTTTGACAAAAATGAACCTGAAATTGGATAAAGTTTCTCTTATCTAACTGGGTACTGTGTGCATTACTAAAATAAAACTTAAGAAAACACAATTATATAAATAAAACTTTGTATACCCCCGATACTATTAAACAATTAAACATTGGACCTTTTAAGAAGACATTGAAAGCGCTATAAATAAAAAAATGCTACTATAATATTGAACAATTTTTGAATGACACTGAACAATAACTGTTACCTTTATTTGACATTAAGTGTAATATTTCTGAGTATGACATTGATATAAAACTGTGACATTAAATTGACATTATGTATATTTAATTAACTGTCATTCAACTTATTTTTTTAGTTTTTTTTATCTTGATTTTATTATTGCATGCATTGATGCATGAATATAATTTAAACTTTTGCATTATAATAACCTCACAATATTAAACAATTTCGTACGCCTATTGGCAAAACATAGTGTTTGCAATACGCTTTAGCCTTAAGACCTATACAATGTACCTATGTTTACGAATAAAGACATTCATTCATTCATTCATTTATATTAAATAAAAATGCAACCATGATAATGTGTAACCGTAGTTAAATAAAAAAATGCATAAACGAGTGACTACGTAGTTTTAATATAGATTTAATCGTGAAATTTGGTCAATCGTAACTAAAAATAATTTAATTGTTAGTCGAACATTCTCGCTACTAATTTAATCGCAACTAAATTAAAAAATATTATGATTAACATTTTTAATCGATTGATTAGTTAACTAAAAAAATAATCGATTAATGCCCATCTCTGAGTAGAAGTCCGTGGCCGATAGACAGGAGTATTAGCCTTCATAATATACAATTAATTAAGGTAGTTGGCGCTATTTTAGTTGTTGTGTAAGCGAAAATGTGATGGAATTTCTTTTATTAGGTTTTTACCTTGTGTCTTGCCAAATGGTTTTAGCGACGCCGGATTACAGGTCTTCATTGCCAACTCAACATGGCTACGACTACGAGTTAGGCTAGACTGTAAATGAGTTTCATCATGATTGCAAGAACATCCTACGGTGTATTCCTTGTTACCCATAATCACTAAAAGTAATAATAGGTTATTTGACAATTTTTTTGTGGTATGTTATAGAAAGACGTCTTAATAATATAAATATTGGTGAAATAACTACTCCAATATCATAAAAACTCCGCGAAATGCAACAATATTAAAAGCAAATTTTTGGACTTTTCCAAAAAAGCTGCATACTAGCCTACTAGGCAGCATGTGACGTCATACGCTAGTATCTTAAATTGTATGGGGAAAATAAGAACATTGCTCTGCAGCTATGTTGAAACTAGACTTTATCGAAACGGTTTCATAACAAGAATGACCATATATTTTATGGGTTATTCAATGGTGTTATTTGTCTATACTATTATAAAGTTGTAAAAATGAAATGTCTGTACATTAAAGATATTTTCAAATATTGATTGTTACCGACTATTTGGAGGTCACTAATACGAAAAAAAAAATATTTTTATTTTATGTATATGTGTCGTTGTGGCTTCATCACGCAAAATCGGCTAAGGTATCTCTAGATGGTTATAGGATACTTTTTATCCGACTACGCTGAAGAAAAAATGAAGGGTTATGAATTTTTCTCCTCCGCGAACAAAGTTGCGGGGCGGGCACCGTCTAGTTATTAATATTTTCATACCTTAAAAATGGACTTTCCCACCCAACTTAAAACTCATAAAATAAGCTACACATAGGGGTATCGAGCTCAAAATTTAAACATACTTTTCTATTATGATTGGTTTATCAGGATCATATCGTAAATTTGGGTTGCTTTAGCCCTGGAGGGTAATTTCGGCCATTGAGATTTTACTCGTTCCAGGTTATATTATTGCACTGTAATTATGGACACATGCCATGAGGTTGGTTTAAGCTAGCCTTTAACGCTTTTGTGTTTTTTATAAGACCCTTTTAAATAAGGTTATCATGTGGGTCAAAGCAACCCGAGTTTACGGTACATAATTTTTCCTTACCACTCTCAAATACCCTATTGTCAGTGTAATATAATCATTTGGCAAATATTTGAAACCGTTAAACTTTCAGGATCTTTGGAAAGGTCTTCACGTGGAGCCCAGTAATATAATTTATTTAATTACCTTTCGTTGGTAATTTTTCGACATTTCGGTGGTAGTATTACGTTCATAGTTACTGCATATAAATATACATGTAGTTGTTGTTTTTGAGTAAAATGCCTATGACATAGAGACGGACGCACATGACAAAACTACAAGGGTTCCGTTTAAGCCATTTTGGCTACGAAACCCAAAAAAAGTTCAATTACGGATTGTAAACAAATACTCAAGTGTCGAAGCCTACGTTCTGTTTGCCTCGTAATTTGTTTCCAAGACAATTATTTATTTACCTCCAAAACTTTGTTATTCCCTTTGAAAACATTATAATCAAATCAAATAACACTTTGGGTACTCCGCGACGGCTTTTTCGGGGCAGTTCAATCTCAATTAATATTTTAAACCGGCCTTTAATTTCATTTTGAAACTTCCCGTCTGTTTGTATTTTGATTTAATTTTAAAATTTACACAATTCAATGTTTGCCTCGTAAAGCTTGGCACTCAAGGAACAAACTCTTAAACTTTGTGGGTCAAATTAATTGAGCAATCTTTTTTAGTATAATTCTGATATTGATTATAATCAAATAAAAATACAATTTCGATGGAAAATTACAGATTCTTTGATATTAAATCCTAAATAAAAAAAATCGAGTTCAATGCTTTGCGTGTAGCTTCTTTCATGAGCCTTTAAAGTTGGGTGGGTAAGTCCATTTATAAAGTTTGAAAATATTAATAAGTAAGTAATACCATTGAATAATGCAAGAAATTTATGGTAAATTTTGTTATGAAACCGCGATAAACGCAAGTTTAAACAAAACTGAACGAAGTTTTTAATATTTAACTCGCGAACAGATATTGTATATGAAACAGTTAAGTGATAACGACGCGCAAACATAGCAAATATATATCAAAACAATGAACATTTAAGATAAGCTTTAAGAGCTTAGACAGACAACCTCAATACCGAACACACAATAACAATACAACACAAACATGGTAATAAAAATCGCTTATTCAAAAAACGCACTAGTTATATTTTGCCTCACAGAAGAAATTATACGATTAAATATATCAATATCAGGTTTATGTGGATGTGTATGCTACTTTAGCTTTTAACAGTTTTAATGTCATTGTGCATATTAACTTGTTGGTTTGTCTGTCTGCGTTGATGTTTACTCTTCTCTTTCATTTGCTCTAAGGTTAACTGGAAGAGATCCCTTAAAGGGATAAGTTCGCCTTTGTACAAATGTGTTACTTTAATTTATTTGTTTTATTATTTTTATGTACAATAAAGTGTTTACTATACAATACAATAATATAAAGCTCTTTCGTTTCTTTATTTAAACTTCGACTATTACGACTAAGGAAACAGTTCCGTCTGTATTTGGATGATGTGAGCCTTAGATGGATAGGCGAAGTGCCTGTATTGGATAGCCTATCTAGTGGTATAAAACAGATCAGTGATCTTATCCAGTTTACGACCTAACATTAATCATAATTAACCTGTTTGAATTTGGTTCTGTATTGCTTTGTTCCTTGTTCTGTTACTATAAAATTTCCTAAGCAATTCTGCTAATAACCAGCAGTTAATGTGTTAAATATGAAAATCTTCTAACAAATGAATTCCTTGCGAATTTGCTAGGTTGGCTGGAATTCCTAAAAACAAACACACTAGCGTCGCTGCAGTCTCAATACAATGTATGCTCGAGGGACGAAAATACTTGTATTTCAATAACAGGGATTTTTACGAGTATTTTCCTTAATCCTTAGATGCGTAGTATTAGACACAGTACTACTCAAAAGACACAAGTAGAATTCAAACTAAAGTTAAATTAACACTTTCTCAAAGTCCGTAAGTTCCTTAGATGCGTACGTATAGTATCAAAAACGGTCCCATTGAAATGACACGAATAGAGTTAAAACTAACTTGAAATTAAGACTTCCTCAAAGTCTTCAAGTTTCATATTAAAGGGGTTTTGAATTGGAAAGAAAGAAAGTAAAAGTAATGATGTAATTTGAAAAACATACAATTAACTACTTAAACGCAAAGAGAAATAGAGTGTCGGTGGTATTCACAGCCGGCACAGATTTTCAGTGGGTTCATAAAAACAAACTAAACACATAACTTAACCTAGGTAAAGCTACAGACAGTTCTACTTAAATCGTTACAGGAATAAAATTAATAATATGATAAGCATTTAACGGAGAAGTTGCAATAGACAGACGTCCCTTGCTCTCAACGTTTAGATTCAGTAGGACCTTGTGCATAACTTATTTACACTGTCTTAGCAGTTTCATGTCCAAACTATCCTCAGCTCATGCAGCTTCTAGTTTGCCATTACTATCTTTTTCTACTCCTGTACTTTTATCTGTGATTTACATTGTCCCTAAGTCATCTACAATAACACCGATAATAAGTCGGCGAAAACTCTATGCTCTATGGTCCATAAAAACACTGTTTAGCGTGCTTTTTAGTTTATATATTTTTCATAAAAGCACTGTTTACCATAATACTATCATTAACTTGTTTTTAAAGTAAGGCTTCAGTCCTAATTATTTATCAAATTATAGCGGTACCAACTTATTAAAACAATATTATACAAAATAAACTCAAATTTACAAGTCAAACATAGTATTACAGACATTTTTATTAAACCAGACAGTTGGTATTACTGGCCAGTGCAAACAAATTAAAAAAAACCGGCCAAGTGCGAGTCGGACTCGCGCACCGAGGGTTCCGTACAAATTTTTACTTACCCTAACTTTATTATCTGGTACCGTTTGCGTTAATTTTACACCTGATGTCTATAGCATTGCATACAAATCAGGTGCAAACTTAACGCTCAAATAGGTTTATCGCGAATTAAAAAAAATTAGCTAGTTGGAAATATGGGTATAATTTTCGTGTAATAAGATAAAGGAGGGGGGGGGGGGGTGGTTTTTTTTCACATTTTCCTTAATAAAACAAAAACTAATCATAATTTAAAAATTTATCAAAAATGTGCAATCAAGCCCTTTCATATGGTACCCCATTTGACCCAGTAGATAGACTTTTATTTTTAAAATATTTCTTGTTCATTACATGTAGGCTGACCGTGTTTATAAATATTCAAAATTTCAAATAGTTAGCATAAGTAGTTTTTGAGATGTGGCGCTTTAGTAGACGGACAGACAGACAGAGTCGCACCATAAGGGTTCCTTTTGTACCTTTTTGGTACGGAACCCTAAAATGATAACAAACCATAGACATGCGTTGTCATTTTTGAGTTACCGTCAAACATTCTATTTGAAAAAGAAAAGACAATAAAAGCTAATTAAATATTGCATTTAACCAGTTAAAAAAATATTGTTTCCATAAATAAACACTGTACCTACATGGCATAATTACGTTTTATTTAAAAGTAGTCGTAGAAAAAGTATTATATGTAACGGTATATAACTGATATAAAAACTTTAGTAGCGTCTTTACTTACTTACCCACGCCATCGCCACTTGCATTTTAAGACCCTTCTTATACAACAGCTGCATAAAATACCTCATACAAAATCTTCCGATAAATTTATCTGTGCCGCATAATGTCATAGGTAAGTGCTTTTATAGAAAGATTGCATTTTTTAAGCATTTATATTTATAATAATGGGATACCTACCACTACTCTCACAGGAGACTCTAAGCATGTACAAAATCGACGTTTTAAAACTAGTTCAGATGTTTTTTTAAATATTATTTTTAACTGTTTTGCTTAAGGAATCATTAGTCATAATCTAATCATATTTATGTAAATGATGGACATTGCGATGGAATTAATATTTCTAAATGATTTGGGTCCTTTGTGATACAGAATGAATATTTGCATCATTGCTATAAGAGAATGGGGTTCGTTATTAAAATGTTAGGGATTCTCCTCTCATGAACACATGACAATAAAGCTGCTTTATACCGCTTTAGTGCGAATTAATCTTGAGTTGGCGTCTATCATGTGGAACTCCTCCGAAGTAACTTATGTCTCGATCCTTGAGAGAGTACAAAGAGTATTCCTGTGGTTCCTGCACAAGAAAATCTGTGGGTGCCAATAATATATTATAAAAAGAGGTAGATAGGTTACCTAAACGATAATACACATGTAAAAATGGCCAGGCTTACGCACACATAAATCTAATAATATTGCAAAACACACTAATCATAAATAAATGCTTTTAGAAGCTTTTATTGAGTAATTAGCGCAAAATCTCATTACGCATGACGGCATGTTTCTTTATTTGACGCATAATCTAATATATAACAAAGTACTCTGTGCGCGAGACTGAATTTAGGTTTGCCAAGTGGCGTAGTTTTGGTGTGCCATTTTCTCTTTTTATGTTATATCATTGGTGGGTACCCACTGTTATACCCTATCAAATATTTACTGGGGACCTTATGTTTTAACTTTCTCGAGGTCAGACGAAATTTAGCTCTTTTCACCGTAACGAGCAGAATATTGCGTGGTGAATCGGACTGTACCAAGTTAGTGGGGCAGTTAGTGTGCCGGTATATTCCCTCGCTCACTATAATGTTTGATGTGAATATCATCTGTTGGCGTTACCAACCTGGCAAACCGTTTTTCGAAGAGAATCGCCACTGGTTCGCGCTTTGTGCCACTTGAACACGCTCTTTGCATCAGCCCTGGAGTGTGATGTATTTGCGAGCAGATGGGTACTACTGAGTGATGAATATCTGAGGTTCTGCTAGGAGACGGATGTCCGTATTGTCCGTCTGTCTTCAGTTTAAAATTGTAAATGTTTATTCAAATTCATAAATGTATGTTTTTAAATGAAATTGTATATAATTTCACAGTGCTTTGGTTCTCCGTTATGCTGTGTGATTAATTTAAATACATCACTTCTCATTAAAACAAATTACTGTACTGTACGTGGTACCATACCAAGTATCTTTATACATGGTATAAATACTCGTTCTTAGCCACGTGTATTTTGCTTTCGAAAATAACTCATGTGAAGTGGGGCGTCGAGGACAATGGGTTGAAATGAAAGCTTCCGCAGTATGCACGCTAAGTTGCAGACTCCAATTGTGGACCTAAAGCTGGATTCCTACCAGAGATATGCGAGGTTGATGCACGAGGAAAAATTTGCCAATAGAATTGTTTCATTCTTTTCCAACACAGCTCTAGTGGAATAGGTATTACAGGAGGGAGGTTAATGTTCGAAACAAGCTAGAGAGAAGACCGACTGTTAAACAGCATTATGAAATAACAAGTAATTTAATTGATGAACCATTATAAAACTCATACAAAAATTTTGTTTTTTTGTTCAAAAAAATATTATTTTTTGAGCAACAGTATTAAAAAAAGTATATAATTTGAACTACTGAACCGAATTCGTTGAACCAAATTAAGAGCAGTCTCATTATAGTCACCTTTTAAACTGCCGGAGACAAACACATACGGCATACTTATAATTATATACAATTTTAATTACACCTTTTTAGGCACAATGCGATATTTCTACATTTGTTATATTTATTTATTTAATTAAATTACACAGCATTACAGCATAAGACCAAGGCACTGTGAATTTCATACAATAACACAAACAATAACACTTAGTACAGCAGACACAGGTGCAGATATAACAATTATAATTATAAACAAATGACAAGAGAGTGACGTTTGTCCATCGTGCACATATACAGTCAATATAAAAAGTAAACGAGTTACATATTTCCTATTGACGTCACGAGTCGCGTGACATATATCGTCACCAGTCTCGATCTCAAGAGACAGTTATTTCTCCTCACGCCACAGAGTAAGCAGTTTTGGTAGAAAGAGACACATCAATTCATTGCTTCGCACAACTCTGGTGGGAACGTAGCCTTAAGAGTCACTTGGTGGAAATGTAGTTTCTAATCCATCTGCAATACAGGTATTTTTAAAACCCAGCGATTGCTTCAGCTACGAGTTCAACCGGCTGAATACTCGTTTGAAAAGAAGCTTATGTCTAATTGAACTTTTACCGTACCAGGCGACTTAGAGATCTTTTCTATCGACTGGAATTGAATCTTGTGTAACTTGGCATTGAATCTAAGAATGCAGGGAAGACAGTAGAGTGGTGATACGGACTATTTAAAGGTTAAAATTATTTTCTAAAGTTTATTATAGCACACAAGACTACATGAATGATAAAGCCGCGTGGGATTAATGTAAATTATAGCGTCATGTAGGTATATATGTATATTTATTTTAACGAATACCTAAGGTATTATTATTATTTTAATCTTAATTGCTTTATATACTCTTGACACTTTATAGAATTTTATTCTAGACACATTCTAGATTATTATTTTTTTCTTTTTTATTGACAATCCTTTTGGGATTTATCTTATTGATTATTTAATTTTTAAAATGATGATTTTATCAATAATATTATACTTAAGTTAAATGATCTGATTAGGTTTTTCTGGGTTTCCTTAATCCTTGCAGCAAATATTGGATCATATTGTATGTCTCCCAGCAAACATTCACTCTCATGTAACTGATATTTCGAAAGTGCTTGTAACTAGGCCTACTTGAATAAAGAATATTATGATTTGATTTGATTTGATTGAAAAATATGTTGGATCATATTGTATGCGTGCCAGCAAAGACTTCTCTCAACTGATAATTCGAAAGTACTTGTGTGCAAGTAGGCCTAGGTAGGCCTACTTGAATAAAGAATATTTTGATTTTGATTTTTTTTTTATACCCTGTTCCGACCGTCAACTTTGTGTTTCGTGATATAGGTTAAAGTACTAAGCCGCAACAAATATCATTTTGATCCTTATAAAATTGCAATAAACCTCCAATATTCGCAGTAAAAGAAAATTAGTTTTAGTTTACAACTAGAATAAAACTCACGTCCCAGAAACCCAAAGGCACCGAAGAACTCCCTCCTTTATGGACCATAACCAAACCACGTGAGAACACCTGCACCACGAACTTTTGGATAAATCGCTCATATAATTTGTTTGACATTCGTAGCTGGCTATTTACTTTTACAAGTGGATATAACTCTACAAAATACGCAATGGATAACGAAGATTAGTTAAATTTCCTGTAAAGATACAAGTTCTTGGAGTAATTTCTCAGCATTGTATTTTATGGTTCTGCGTAAATCGTAAAATGGAAGTAAAATAATGGTGGAATGAATGAAAGTTGCTTTACAGCTCATTAATTATTCGACGGATTTATTCCACTTAGAGTTCGATCACCTAGGAATTTAGGCTAAACTGGAAGACATACGCGACGTGTGTCTTATTTAGTACACGGTTTTAGAATGTCATTGGATGATAATAAACCAATGGAGCGAACTCTCACCTAAAGGGCCGGCAACACGGTGTCTTTCATATGGGCTCATATGGGCTACTGTGATCGCTTACTATGAGGCGTCCTGTCTGCTCGTTTGCCTGATATAACATAAAAAGCAGCAGGTTTAAATACACAACAATTCTTTATTGCACACCAACAACAGAAACAGTACAATAGAGCCTTAACATAAAATACGGTAGACAACAAGCGGTCTTACCGCTAAAGGGCGATCTCTTCTAGACAACCTTTGGGTAGCCGAAATGACACAGAATAGCTAGGAGTGAGAGGTGGTGAGTTAAGATTATAAATAAAAATAGACGGGGGGAGGACACAATTTATGCAACAATATTCGGAGCAATTATTTCCCAAAATATTCACAAAATATTATTTTTTCTATTTCAGTTACATGTATCTCCCTAGAAATATGTTTTTTTTATTATTTAACTATCAAACTAAGTAGCGGCTTAGACAAGACACCTTTGTTACAAAGTTCATCAATATACATCTTGTAGTTTTTGAGTAAAATGCCTGTGACATACGGACGGACAGACGGGCGGACGGACGGACATGACGAAACTATAAGGGTTCTGTTTTAGTCATAGAGTAGAGTAGGTAGAGTCGGACTTGTAAAAGTGCCCTTGCGGCCTGCTTACAGAATAAAGATTTATTATATTATATTATTTTATTTCATTAATTATAGTTCAAGACAGCAAAACAACAGAACTTATCCACAAACCGTAACTACTTCAATAAACGGCACTTTCAAGAAATTTTGTCAGCCTTTTCTCATCTTTATGGCGTTGATCTTGCTATCCCCCGCGGAGTTTTCACACGTTATAAATTCACGTTGAAATTGCACTGTAAATCATCGTGATTGTATCCGCAATCAACTGTGTCTGAAGTTAGAATAGGTCGTTCAAACCGTTTCTTCTATCGACTAGCTTTTGCCCGTGATTTAGTCTGCGTTAAATTCGGATTGTTAAATTTTGTATAATAATACCATTGGGTCGACTTCCCATGCTTTAGTTAACTAAATATGATGTTATTGGCATTATATGACGTTTATTCTATAGTTTTATAAAATTGTAAAAATGAAATGTCTGTACATTGAAGATATTTAAAAAATACAAAAAAAAAATAATTTGTTTTAGTGACCTCCAAATGGACCAGAACAATGTATTTTTTTTTTTAATGTCTTCCATGTACAGACATTTCATTTTTACAACTTTATAATAGTATAGATTACTACTGATAAGTTCGGAGATTTCTTCTGAATATTGGTTTTCAGAAAGTAACACTTTACGTTCAAATGTTTTGATTTTATTGATATTTTCTGGAACTTCTAGTTTATCCGTTTCTTTACACAAACAGGATAAAATGTTTATGACATTTAGGTATTAATAAATTCACGTACAATCTAATCATAACTATAGGCAAATGTTAGAACTAATCCATAAAGTATCAAAATATTTATAGAGGACTTACCTACTATATTTTTACAATTTATCTGCTTTGCCTCAAGGTTGACTGGTAGAGAATTCCCTATGGCATTAAGTCCGCCTTTTGTACGATAAGTTTTTCTTTTGTGCAATAAAGATTAAATAAATAAATAAATAAATATATTGTTTACAACTTGTAAACATTGCTGTTTTTCGCTTTACAACGCCGCTCACGTCATCTTCGCACATCGTCGTAATTATTTACGAGCTTAAATAAAAGTTTCCGGGACTCGGTATAGTCATTGTTAATATTACTAATTTAAATACATAGAAAATATCCAAGACTCAGGAACGAATATTTATACTCATCACACAAATATTTGCCCTTACCGGAATTTGGACCCACGACCTTCACTTTCACAGCCAACGTTACTCCCGCTGAGCTAAAACGATCATCAAAAAACAAATCAATCATAAGACAACGTGACAGTTAATATAAAACCATGTTACAGTCACTTAGCAATAACCACCACCCAGACATTTAGGAAATATCCTCATAAAATAGCGGCCCTCAAAATTATTTGGCGACGGAACCCTAAAAGAATAAAAATAAGTTTATTAATTATTCTTACAACTTACATCAAGTTTATTTTTTCTTTAAGTTGTTCGTATTGATGGGTTCTACCAAGGTTCTACCACCTGTAAAAATTTAATAATAAAATAAAAACACGGTGTATTTATTTTCTGTTGCACCCTAGTTTTCTTATTATAACCTGAATTTATTGTGAGCCCCCACAGGACATTTGCGGAGTCCTAGGACTGTGCGGAACACACTTTGAAAATCGCTGCTCAAAATTTTATCAGCTCGCTCGAGCGATGTATTAGTATCGCGAGGCCGGAAGCCGAGCTTCTCCGTAGTGCCAAAGGCTTGGGGCATTCAAAACTAACTCCCAGACGTACGGGCTCAAGAGCCAAAGACCCCCAGGGCGAGCCCACTCAGATACTCAGTCCACCTAAGTAAGGGAGACTGGGAAAGGTTTTCTCACGGATCGGTTGTCACATCGGCCTAATAGACAGGCATAATATGAACCGGTGTCGAAAGATTGCGAGACCTGTCACATTTTATCTGAAATTTTGAAAGTGCTTGTAACTAGGCCTACTTGAATAAAGAATATTTTGGTTTGATTTGATTTAATTTGTGTCTCTCTCCTAGAAGATCTCGCGATCTTTCGACACCGGTCGATGAACTTACTCGTTTGTTCAGCTTTCTGTTATGGCCGTCGTGTAACACTGACAAGCAACCCGTGAGACCACTTTATCCGATCCCCTACTAGCTCAGTCGAGTCTACCTGACAAGTTCCGGGGCACGCTCCAATTGAGCCCAAATGTCGACGGTCTACAGGGCAGTTCTAACGCTCAGTCATAAGTAAGGACGTCATTGGGCTCATAATGACGTAATTCCACAACAATGTTTCCATCGTCACCACATAGATGGTTGGTAGTCCACAACTGTGCGTTTTGCTAGAAATTTCCTACCTCGCACCATTAAACTGTGGAATAACTGATCGCCGGTAGTATTTCCGGAACGATGTGACCTTCAAACCTTTAAGAAAAGAGCGTACTCCAACCTGAAAAAACGGAAACGTACTTGTGACTCGTTTGGTGTTATAGGCCTAAAGGTGACGGTGATCGCTTACCATCAGGATGATCCATCTGCTTGTTTCCTCCTATAACATAATAAAAAGTAAAAAATCGGTAGCAAAATCTGGTTAGCTTATAATCTCGTTGACCATATATACTCTCTGTATGAAATTGGAGATCCTGCATAAAAGTCTAAAGACGTCTACAGCTAGACAAAGGCTTCCAAGGAACTCCATAGCGACCGGTCATGCTCCGCCCTCATTCAACGGTTTCCCACAATCTTGACCAGATGGTCGGTTCATCTTGTTGAGGGTATTTTCATGCCTGCCATTTCATTTTATTGCTAGTAGTTCTTCTATTAGCAATGGTCTGCGGGGCACAAAGGAGGACGCAGGACAACGCACGCAATGCTAATGACGTCATCAAGCGTTGCGTTGAGTACGGACGCACGGAACGCAATGCTTGATGATTATTTTAATTTTAAAAATGATGATTTTATCAATAATATTACACTTAAGTTAAATGATCTGATTAGGTTTTTCTGGGTTTCCCTAATCCTTGCAGCAAATGTTGGATCATATTGTATTTCTCCCAGCAAACATTCACTCTCATGTAACTGACATTTCGAAAGTGCTTGTAACTAGGCCTACTTGAATAAAGAAAATTTTGATTTGATTTGATTTGATTTGACGTCATTAGTTACGGTGCGGTAACCAAAGGGCTGCTCCCGCATAACTGATTATGTCATGACGTATTCGTAGTTCATCGCAGGGAGGATACCTTGTTTTATTGTGCCGTGTAATGAGAATTTCGTAAGAACTTTCAGGTAATATCCAAACAAATTCATACTAGTATCACAAGAATGCCCGCAACTTCGTTCGTGGAAGAGAAAAAAGTCAAAACTCTCTTTATTACTTCAGCAAAGTCGAGTAAAAATAATCTTCAAACAATCTGTGGATACCCAGCTATCAATGTATCAAAAACAGTTAAAATCCTTTAACCGGTTTTGTCTTGATGAAGCCTCAACGGCACACACAAACATACACAAAATAAAAATAAAATATGTTTCGATTCAGTGACCTCCAAATAGTCCGTTACAATATTTTTTTGATAATTATCAATGTACATGCATTTCATTTTTACAACTGTGTAATAGTATATATTATGAACTTAGTGCGAAATTGCGACAGTCAGCTAGAAAAATGTTTATGTATTTGTTTTATACTAACTCAAGGAGTTTAACGAAATGTCTCTGGAACACTAACGGACTATTTGGGGGTCACTGAATCATGAAATATATTTTTGTAGATTTTATGTATGTGTCGTTGTGGCTTCATCGCGTCAAATCGGCAAGACGGATTTCAACTATTTTTTGTACAAGGGTAGCTGTATATCCACAGAGATGGTTATAGGATACTTTTTACCCGACTACGCTGAAGAAAAAAAGAGAGCTTATGACTGTTTCGCCGCAACAAACGAAGTTGAGGGGACCTTCTATCAGTTGTATCATTAAAATAATTCTCTTCTCCTCTAACTATTGTACCGGAACAGGTAATGCTTTGCCTAATGTTCCAAACGCGTGTTCAACGGACAATGGTTCCGTACTATTACGGAAATGGGAAATTTCGTTAAACTGAATAGGTTACGGGCAGGCTTTTGTTGGGTCGTTAATTAAAGGGTTCATTTTAAGTCGCGATACCCGTTTCGAATAATAACGGAATGATACTAAATATTGAAATATCTTTGTTTTGAAAGACCTTATTTGATTTTGGAACCCTAATAGGGTTCTTGATTGACAGGTCAAAGTCCTTTATATACAGAGTATCCCACTGCTATGTCATATAAATGAAAATTACTTTGAATATTGTAGACAGGATATTTTGCTGAACGGGGACATTATTCTAAGTTTTTTGATGGATACCTAACTTTATTCCAATTTGAATTAATGATTTACGTTGTTCCTTTATTTAAAAATAGTTACTATTAATAGGAAAAAATATTGTTTAACGTTAATACTTTCGATCGGCATCATAAAAATATCGATTTTTTTTCACATTTGATCAGTTCGAATCCCAGACGAAGCAAGCAATTTTTAGAAAATCACTGCCTTGCCTCCAGAAATCATAGGCTCGAAGAGCGTTATTTAATTTTAGATTAGTAATGGTATACTTATTTAATACATTACGCTTAATTATTATTTTAACTTCTTAGAAAATCCGGGCAAAACGATATTTCAGAATGTTCTTTGAGTACTTTTTTCGAATCCAATATATGTCGGAATAAGTTTTGTTTATGAAGTTTAACTTTCTTTTATCGGGATACGGTTTTTAAATAAAGGCCTATCAATTGTACCTAAATTGTTTAAAATAATGGTTGTCTGTAAAGTCGGTTTACAGACCATAATTTTACGTGATAACGTGGCAGAGAGTTAAATGCGCAATACTCGTGCATAGAAAACATGCAAGACACACGAGCAAATATTTATGCTCATCAAACAAATACATTTATGCCCTTACCGGGATTTGAACCTAGGACAGTCAGCTTCGCAGCTAGCGTCACTACCGCTGAGTTAAACCTGTTGTCAAATTTTTCAGATTTTTCATGTCCCAGCTTCAGACAAGACGCATTTTTTTCCCAATATCCCTTAGGAATCCTAACAGCGAGCTATCGGTGGATTTCCGGGTTTCCCCTGGGAACAAATTCGTTATTCCGGGGTCTTGACCCTGGATTTATTCATAGGGGCGCAGGCTGTATTCTATTACTTGATACATTATGCATAGGCGCAGGTCAATAGGAATTTGTGACAAAACATACATTGGCTTTGCCCGCGACTTCACTCGCAAGTAATTTGTTAGGGTCCTACGGGACGTAAATAATAGCGGACTGTATAATATAAGGCTGGTTTATTAGCTGTCTCAATACATTAATAGGTTCCCGGGCAAACACGGAAAAAAATAATATCGGTTATCGTCCGTTCGGTGTGGAGTAGGTGAAGCCGAGTGTCGCCGCCGGGTCGCCCCGCCGCGCTCGCCGTGTTGATGACGTCGCGTTGTAGCCGCCCCCGCACCGCTCCTCCCGTGCGTATCTGAGCTGCTGCTTAACAAATTTCTAATGCATAAGTGCATTGCAGTGGATAACAAAGGCATGGTACGTGAACAATACTATGATGCTGTGTGCTGTTATTCGTAACCGCAAACCAATAGGAAATATATATAAATGTTTATTTTTGCCATATTAAAAGCTTATTCATGTATTAAACAGTAGAGAATTTTTTTATCGAATAATTTGAAAAGTAACCAAGATATAAGCCATCAAACATTTCATTTGATCCCTTTCTAGAAAAACATAATTTAATGTGAAGTTTATATGGCCCTAGTGAACTATGACGTAAAAGTACTCGTGTCAAATCGCTGTCTAATTAGTAGTTTAAAAAGCTATTAGGTACAGAGATCCCATCCATCTTCCGGCTTCCGGCTCCATAATTAGATCAGCTCCATGGAGTAATAATATTATATTGCCATCTAATTACTTAAGTATGCTAAATTACAATAAACAGGTCAATTATATACCCGGGGTTTTTTTTATATAAGCTTATAACTTGCAATAAAAGCGGAATACAAGTAACAAGCCTTTAAGAAACGGGCCCCAGAACGAGGTTGAAAATTGTGTACATTTTTTTTCGGGCATTAGACCCATTCTTTATGTAAGAAAGTTGAACATACGAACATTGCAAGTTAAATAAAAGGTTGTTAAAATTACTGACAGCCAAATAATATGTCTTAAACTATAGATATTCAAATAATAGCTTTTAGATTTTACTGCCGTATCGAATACATAAGAGAAAATCATCACAGCTGTAACAATGGAAACCCAAATATCTGGGCCCGGCGCCAAGCTTCAGGGGTAAAGTTCATACTTTTGCGTTCGACGCTGCGGCAGATATTAGCAAAAACATAATTGATGAGTCTACATTATCTTTCTACCATTTTCATGAAGTCGGTCTCTTAATAGAAAAATACTTCGCAACCTTTTCTGCACCGATTTAAAAATGATGATTAAGTGTTACAAATATTGAGTCTAAATTAACGTAACCGGGACCCCTTTTTAAAAAGACTTACAACTCCCTAAATGGTCGTGATCAACAGGTTCATCATCAACACCAAGTTTGTAAAGTAAAATGGCGACACAATGACTAGAGGTTACACGAATCATTTGGGTTCAGTTTCAACCCATCGTAACTTAAAATGGCTTTATTCTATATATTACTTACGAGTATATACTTGTAAGTTAAAGTATCTAAGATAAGAATTATAATTGTAGTCATATTTGAAATAATGAATGACGTACAATTCGCCATTTTAAGTATATATACAGCAAAATAAAAAGTCTGGCAATCGGTTTGTTAAAGGTTATAAAGTTTTCTACACAGTATAATTTGGTCGAGGATTGTTACTTCTCTTAATAGAATGAATACCTATACCAGAAATGAGTTTGCCCATAAATTGTTTTTTTTTTTTATAGATTGTCACATTCTCGAATGTATAAATGGAGTTTATTCTCTAAATTATTATTGAATTGGTCGAGGACTTTACCTTTCTAAATTGACGTATAGTGCCTACACGTAGACACTTACGGTGACTAGTAACTCAAAGTTGCTCAACGAGCTATGGAGAATGCTATGCTCGGTATTTCTTTGAAGGGTCGTATCAGATATGAGATGGTCCGTCACCGAACCAAAGTAACAGACATAGCACAAAGAATTTGCAAACTGAAATGGCAGTGAGCTGGTCATCTTTGCCGAACAACCGACAACCATTGGAGTAGATATGTTCTCAAGTAGAGACCGCGCCTGAGCATAAAAGGGTAGTAATTATTAATTGCTATTAGGCTGGCTGAGAGCTCGTATAATAACTTCGATAATTAGAGCGACCGGCATGTGCATTCGAGGCACCCGCCACAAATGGAAGCTAGCATCAAAGTTGTTTGGCTTTGACGATGGTGCCGCCCTTCCACACTCCAACTGACAGACTGATATACTCTTATCTTATTATTACAATATTTTCTGTTTTATCTGTGATTTAAAACATTAAATAAATTGTTTATTCAATACAAATAAAAAAAAGGTAGGTCAGCCTCAGGCTAGGTGGAGCGATGATATTTACAGGGTGGCTGGCGGAGACTGGAAAAAAGTGTCTGAGGATCGTGCTCAATGGCGTACCCTGCGCAAGACCTATGTGCAGCAGTGGATTGTAACAAATAAATTGCAAATATACCAAAGAACAGTTCACTGGAAATTTGGACAATAGTCTAAACAGCGCGCGTCCGATACCCAGCGAATTGGACGTCATAACAATAAACATGGCAACACAATGTCCCTGCCTTCAATAACCCGCCATCGCCATATTGAGCAGTCTGGCTAAATGAAAAAATAAATAACGTGGTAGGTGTTTGTTCAAAAGGTTGAGAGTTAAACCCCAAGCAATCAAAATTGATTATATTTTATACATATATTTTACTAGCAGGTGCCCACAGCTTTGTTCCTAAAAAAACGTGCTTCTGTTGTATCCTCGGATGTACTTTTCGATTCAGAGAGCTTCTGAATATAAGTAATTGCATACATTTCTATTATGTCTGCAACTTCGTCAGCGGAAGAGAAGAAAATCATAACCCTTTTTTCAGCATTGTTGAGTATAAATACACATCGAGGCCTCGTGGCATTTAGGTCACAGAGTACTTTATTATATATTGAATTAGGTAGCATTTGACGTTTCTGACAGACTAGTGATGTAACCTTATTTTTACCCGACTGCGCAACGCAAAGGAGTGGTAATGTGTTTATCAGTCTATGTATGTATGTTTATTCCTATCTGGCACTGTAGAGACCAAATGCGTGGACGGATTTTGATGATTATTACGTCAATCGATTTGTCTTAACTGTCCGAATGTCACTGAAGACATGAAAATGATGAAAACTCAAAATGGCGATAATGAGACGCCATATTGTGAAAAAGAAAAAAATGAAAATCGACGTACTATATCGAGTGGAGTATCAATGAATAGGAATTTGAAAATCATTATGAGGTTTCTTTTATCATTTTTAATTTGGAATTACCAGTATACAACTATAACGATTTAAATTTGGTTAGCAAGCCGTTCTCACTAAATTTTAATTTAATGGTATTGTAATAAATCTGTCCAAGCTTCTCAATAACCCCCACGACGAAGATTGCGAAATTTACTGACTTTTATAGTTTTAACTAAAAAGTGTAATATAAAAAAAAATATTAAAAAAACAAAAAACCCAACTGCGTAAAAAACTAAAACGAAAAAACAAGTCCAGTGCCCTAGAAATTTGTTAAGTTTTAATGGAAATCTTTCATGATTCATGATTTTTACTCACAATATAACAAATAATAAATTCTAATATGGAACATAGCGATTTTGAACAGTCGGGACCCATAAGAAATCTAGATCGACGCAAATCTCCCCAACAATGGGTCCAGACTGTTTAAAATCGCTATGTTCCATATTAGAATTTATTATTTGTTATATTGTGAGTATCGATCATGAATCATGAAAGATTTCCATTCAAACTTAACAAATTTCTAGGGTACTTGACTTATTTTTTTCTTTTTAGTTTTTTACGCAGTTGGGTTTTTTGTTTTTTTAATATTTTTTTTACGAGTAGGTACGAGAGTGGTGCAAGTCGAGAAAAGAACACCAATTAGAAAATTGTTTACTTAACTATTTATTATATGATTATACTAGTTAATATATGATATTAATGATAAAAATATAATATTTGGTAAACGAAAATGATCTTTCAACTTCGACAGAAGTGATCGTTAAGAAAAGCAATATCCTGTAATGGTGCAGTCAAACTGTCATGTTATCAAGTTGTAGCAGGAGTTCTGGATGTTTTCTTATGATTTATTTGAAACAAAATCTAACGCGACACGTCTTTTGATAATTATTGAATAAATGACAATGACATACATAAAATTGACACTTGATGTTTTTCTAAATAGCGATCAAACCTACTTCTTCACAGAGATATGTTACAACCTTACAACTATGTAGTTTGAAATTCTATTAATTTGAAATTGATATTTATCAGTTATTTTATCTTATCTGAAACGGAAATAGGCACAATTTTTTTTTATCGTTTTTCTCAACTAAATATCAAAATACCGTAAAAACTATTTCAAAATGTGAAATTAAAATCGGCCAAGAAATACGCATGATATAGGTATTTTAAACTGCTAATTAGACAGAGAGGTCCGATATGCACTGTTACGTCATCGTACATTGCGGCCATATAAACTCCATATTAAATTTCGTTTTGCAAGAGAGATAGAATGAAATCTTTGGTGGCTTATATCTTGGTTATTTTTATAGTTATTCAAAAAAATATTTTTGTCTATTGTTTGTAACTTGAATGAGCTTTTAATAAAACAAAAATTAAAATTAATGAATATTCCCTATTGAAAAACATGTCTCACCACAAGTGTTACCTTAATGCCACGAGGCTTCGATTCGCTGTATACCTATAACCATCTGTAGATGCCCAGCTACCTTTGAACCAAAAAAAGTTGAAATCTGTTCAGTCGTTTTCGTGTGATGAAGCTACAAGGACACATACAAACATGCAAGAACAAAATAAAAACATATTTTCATTCAGTGACCTTTAACTCGTCCGTATCATTTAGTTTTAGGGTTCTTCAAAAGGAAAAAACGGAACCTTTATTAGGTTCACTTTGTTGTCCGTCTTCGCATGATACTGTCAAGACCCTCTTTCTCAAAAAAGCGTGGAGATATCAAGTTGAATTAACATCAATTGGCTAATATGCGGTCCCTTCAAACTGTAAAAAATTCACGCTTCAAATTCAAAAACTGTATCATTTTAAAAAGTATGCTTCCATACAAATTGCCGTAACCTAAACGGTATAATTCCAGTTGACGTATGGATAGACGATTGACGATTTAGACTTTAAAATCGATATTGTACCTCAACGGCTATCGGTTCTACAACAGTCATTTGAACTGCCCACCACAAGAGTCAAATTCGATGAGGCATTGTGACGAACGGTTTAGCTCAGTGGGAGTAATATTGCCTGCGAAGCTGAAGGTCCTGAGCTTGTGCTCAAATCTCGGAAGAGCAAATATTTTTGTAATGAGCATTAAGATTCGTTTCTGAGTCATGGATGTTTTGTATGTGGATAAGTAAATGTGGATCATATTGTATGTCTCCCAGCAAAGACTTTTCTCAACTGACAATTCGAAAGTGCTTGTACGATTACCTAAGCCTACTTGAATAAAGAATATTTTGATTTTGATTTTGAAACATTTTTATTAAATTATATCGTCGTCTAGTACTCATAACATAAGCCTTATTGAGCTGACCAGGGACTAGTTCGATTTGTGTATAAATTGTTACGTAATAATTCATTATTTATTTATTATTATTGTGATATATTTGTCAGTAGATCCATTTATCTTGGACGTATTTCGGAGATTGCATTATGACGGATGGAGATCGATTTACTACTGTTCGAGTGACATTGACAAGTTTACATTTACGGAGGGTGGCTTTATATAACAGAGTTAGCTTGCTGGCACCTGTTGTTTCCACTTTAGCATTTATTACTCACCATCACAACAACGGGTTTTAATTGCGTATAAATAGAAATTATTTGCTTACCTTTCGTTTGTTATTCTTTGATGTTTCGAACGTCGCGATACGTCCATACTCTCTAGCGCCTTCCACCTTCCTGAACTTCAAAGAATAGCAACGGGAGGTGATTGAATAACTCATTTATATGCGATTAAGGGATTAGGCAGGTCCAACTTCGAGAAAGAGGTTAATCGACGGATCCAACTCGGGCAGCGTTTGGAAAACTGCGAAGTGGCTTCTCGTCCAGGATACCTCAGTTCAGTGCTTGTAGACGAAAGTCTTCAACCAGTGCGTATTACCGGTGATGACCAATGGAACCGAGAAGTGGTGTCTGACTATGGCCTCTTAAGGAAGCTCAGAGTAAGGGGCTATGCTCGGGATCTCCCTACGAGATCGAATCAGAAATGAGGAGATTCGTAGACAAACCAAGGTCATCGACAAACAGGGTAAGCAAACTGAAATGGCAATGGGCAGGGCACATAGTTCGAACAACCAATGGTCGTTAGGGCAGAAAGGTTCTTGAGTGGAGACCGCGTACCGGCAAGCGCAGCGTGGGAAGGCCAATCCGCAAGGTGGTCGGACGATCTGGTTAGGGCTGCGGAGACTCGCTGGATACGGGTTGCCTCTTTCCGCCCAATGTGGAAATCTATTGAGGAGGCCTGTGTCCAGCAGTGAACGACCTGTGGCTGAAATGATGACGTTGTGTTGTGATAATGAGTAAAAATCGTGTTAGTTTCAATCCTAGGGCATTTATCTAATGGTGATGCCACACGAATACGTTCCCCTCTGCCAAAGTAATCGCGAAATCTCCGGTAAGCTTATACGGTACATTGCCAGTGCGGGGGTATCTTTTGTTTCAAGGTGATATTTTTCAATTGTGTGCGTTTGTAGAAATATGAATATTTCCGTAGTGTACTGTACGTGTTTACCTCACCCCCCCGCTAAAAATGCATGATAATTTTGTTCGGTAATGACACGGCTTGTCATTTCCATTAGTTAAATGCTCTAAGGTTTTAATCAACTTATTACGTCATACCTGGCCATAATGTGAGTTTTACGCGTACGTTAAAACTCGCATTATGGCCAAATAAAGATGTACAATTGTGTACTCACCACGAGCAGTAAAAAAGAAAGCCCTCTATCACATATTTACTACCCTTGCCTACAGCTCGGGTCTTAAATACGTGTGATTTCGGGCTTTCTTTCTTTTACAGCCCGTGGTAAGTAATGTACTATTTCTCTTATGCTATAGATATAAACAGTGTCAACAGATAATGATCAACTAATTTATGTATGCATATCTTTTATTGACACGGGATCAGAATCAATTTTATGTTCTCTTGTGCGAGAAAATAGTTAATAGCAACTCGCTTTTTTCTCTTGGGCAGATGCTTTAAGTACAACATATCGTCACTTCTTTGAGAAATCCTTGTATTGAAAGCAACCTCAAGTAAAAAGGTAGTCCATACTATTCTCATATAGAATTAGTACTTTTTTCGTTGGAGCAAAATAAGATGCTAGTTTTTTACAAAGTAGTGTGTATACAGTACAGTCTTCGGCATGTCTGATAAAAAATCAGTTACCACGTGGAATTTGGCCGTAGCTTGTTAATCCGTGAAGCTACGTCGGCAACTTTGGTTCTCTGCCGAATCACTCCGTTCCAGTTACAAACCCTCTGAGATACACCGCTCAGCTTGATTGGTGGATTAGCTGTGATATGAATGCCCTGGTGCGGAAAATGTTCTTTTTGACGCATTCATTGCCGGCATTTTTCCGTGCTGTCGTGAGGTGCCGGATTTCATCAGTATCTCAACCGCGTACAAGCGTTTATAGTAATATTGAATTTCTCTGAAAATTGTGATGTCTCACCATCACGATCTTCGTGATTGTTAAAAGTGAATTTCTTCTTTAAAGCAGAGTCTGTGCGGTAAGAGAAGAGTCGTGGCTGAAACAAGAACTAACATTATGAATTTTACAAGGAAATTGAACCTTGGACACCTGCCTGAAACAAAGTTCTGTCCTTTATACGTCATTGTGTATATTTAAATATAGAAATCGTGAGTCAAATATGTTAAAACCGTGCATAGTTCATCAAGGGAAATTATATTTAATACTATTTTTGTCAGCGGCAGAAAACGGCTAAAAGCCCCACTATTGACTTACAAAAAAGTCCCAGAACGAGTGTCCGCTATGACGGGTATTTATGTTGTAATCAATATAAAATGTTTATATATAATACATGTATTACCTATTTAATAGTACAGTACGATTACTTTGAATTTACCACTGACAAATGCTTTTATTCCATTGGATATTCGACTTAAGCACTAATACAAAAGAGTTTGTATTACAAACAAACGACGTTTAGACAGTGTGTAAGTAATATAAACTCTTTTACATTAGTATTAAAATCGAATATCCAATGGAATAAAAGCATATGTGAGTGGTAAACTCAAAGTAATCGTACTGTACCCCTTAGTCTCCGGCACAAAATCGGTAATTATAATTATTCAAGATGTATTTATTTACTAAGATACACAGGTCATTCATGATATTATATGACAAACTATAAGTATGTGACAGTTTGTCAGCATAGCAAAAACCATTCCGCAAAGAATCTACTATATTCTTATAAATGCCAAAGTAACAATTTAACGTCGTATAAAGGTTTAGTAAACGTTATCTGAATACCATACATCGCAATAGCCCATTCATACTAACGTTATAATAACGTTTACTAAACGCGAAAATAGCCACAGTTAATGGTCGTATAATGGTCATAAAGAAGTCTGGAGCCAACTTCGTTAACGTCATTCAAAAGTCGTACAAATGTTATGGGACACTTTCGTCGCGCAGTAGTCGCATCCTAACTTTACAACGACTCGTTTGTTGTATTATGGTCGTACAGGTGTCATTGAATGAATAAAAAGTTTTTTTTTTGAGTCAAGAGAAAACACCTGTAAGACTTATTCATATTCTTGTTCGAGGCAACGTGTTTGTGGTTTTGTTTCAAGATTTTAGTGTAAAATAAATAATTACAAGGAAATAAAAGCTAGGCGAGTGTTATTTAATTTTCATATCTTACTTTCTTTATCTATTTCTCGTGCTATAAGTTCGACTGGGAACTGAAGTTTTATGATAATAAACCTATGTGAAAACTTTCAGATTTTCATGCCCACTCGGAATTTTGAGTTTAAATCATTATATTTTTATTAATAAAAATAGGTTTTTTTCTAAAAATGTCTGACATGTTGCTTTTGTCGCACACTTATCTTTGTACGACCTGATGATGACGATGATGGCCTCCATGACAGCTAGCTATTAGGGTTCCTAAAAAAACATATGGCCGCCTAGTCATTATAAAGTCAAAGCCTGACTTAAATGCGGCTGCAAGTTTGATTAAAGTCAGGACATGACATCAAACGGACATCAGTAATATGAAGGTTATATATTATATGATTTGAGTCATCAATAAACAACATAGTCATTTAAGAGTCTTTAATTGACCACTGTAAAACAAGATAGTCATTGTTTTATAAACCTTACTGTGAAAACGTCTATACAACATCCACGTTATATAAATATCATATAAAGGTTTTCCAAAGACATGATTAGTCAGTTCAAAACGTTTATTGGACTATAACGTTAGTATGCCTAATGCGTTGTCGTACAAATATTTTAGCTAAGACTGTAATATAACGTTGTATAGTTTCGTCTCCCCAACGTTACTAAGACCAGTTTACTATGACATATACGTCGCACGACTAATTAGTTACATTAAAGACGTCTATAGGACCTGGTAGTCGTCTCGTTACCATTGTAAGACTGCTATCCAACTTTAGGTCGTACAAGTCAAGACTTATACGACGTATTTGTTTGCTGAGATTCCTTACCATTACACATATTTAAAGAAAAATTAAAAAATAATATAGGTGCAGGACTTGTAAACTAAGAAAATTTAAGACAAATAGAATAAATATAAATATTCTCAACAAAAAGACCGTTTTTTTTTGTAAAATCATCATAATGTATTTATTTTTCTAGAAACACTGTGAAGCAGTTGTAGGTGCAAGGCTGGCACGAGATTCCACTGTCCCATGTTATAATCAAAAGCCGTCCCAGTTTGACCTAGCAGCAGGATAGTTATTCAAAGTAGCTGGAGCAAGGGCGGCCACAGGTTCCATTGGTCCGTGTGGTCATGCGGCATCTTGTGGAACTTCGCGTCGCGCGCCGGCTGCGCGCGCACGCACAACACGCAACGACACCACGCGCCTGCGCCCGCCGACACGATCACGCGGCCTTCCACAGCCACGGGTGCGCCAATCCACCTAAAAGAAAAACTGCTGTCAAGTCTGTTACAACTTTGTTGTGGGAATATCAGTGTTACGGGATTTCACGAGCTAATGGCATATAGGTAAAGTAACAAAATCGACGCGCAAATAGCTCCCACCAGATCACGACATGCCTAGGGACCCGTTTCATAAACGCTTCTAACTTGTAATACAAGCGGAAGTCTTTTTTTAATTCATATTGTTGGAAAGAGACTTCCGCTTGTTATGTATTTGTGACTGATAGTCACATCAACAGTGAGTGTAATGTATGTAGATACGCGCTTGCTCTCATGATGTGATGCGCAGTTGCCACGGCTACATCAAGATATTTGCTGCTCTGTCACGACACGACCAGGTCTATACTCACTGTTGATGTGCGACTCACTTGGCAGTATACTGTAAGTACACGCTCGCTCCTCTGTCACGCAAATACCACGGGTACATTAAAAGCTTCGCTGCTCTGTCCCGTCACGACCAAGACTACATTCACTGTTGATATGACTCAGTTTAGCAGTGTACTGTATGTACACGCTAGCTCTCGTGATGCGATGCGCAGTTGCAACGGGTACATTCGAAGCTTCGCTGCTCGGTCACGACACGATCAAGTCTACACTCACTGTCAATGTGCGACTTACTTGGCTGTGTATTGTATGTAGATACGCGCTCGCTCTCGCGGTGCGACGCGTACATGACGTGGGTAAATTCGTAGCTTTGCGTTACCCTGCCAGGACACAACCAGGTCTACGTTTGCGCTCACTAAAACAAAATATTTTTTTACTTTACTATCTTAAGGTTACGACAATGCGCGATCTGCTGGTGTGAGCTGGGACCATCCAGCTAAAGACTTCTTTAGGAAACATACAATATTACTCGTAACTTTGCCTAGCCTGTACATTTTGGAAATAGCCAAATATGTAAGGAGGCATATTAGCCTATTCTACACTAACGCCGACGCGCACGGCTTCAACATCAGACGGCGACATGAAGTGTGTCTATTACCGTACATACGACTGGCCAAGTCGAAAAAATGCCTCAGCTATATTGGTCCCAAAGTTTATAATAGGATTCCCCCAGTTATTAAGCAAACTCCTAGTTACTGGTCATTTGTACGGCAAATGAAAGCGAAACTCATCGCAGACGCGCTTTACACTGTCGATGAGTTTTTTATAGACTGAAACTAGGCACTGATATCATTCCTCATATTATAAGTAATTTACTGATATTATGTGCATTGGAAATGGTACTCGGAGTGAGATATCAATAAATATAATGTTATTGAATTGAATTGAATAATATTGTAATGTAATTGAATTGAATTGAATTGATCTTTAGCCAAAAAACGTCCATTGCTGGGCATAGGCCTCTTTAAACAACATCACCATGACGCCACCGACTCCAGTGACCGTCACCAGGTCATCAGTCCACCATATACAAACATACAAAAAATATATATGCGTGATACTCATGTCTTGGAGTATGGCTAATGCGCTTGGCATTTAAAAATAAGAAAGACAGAGGATGCTACTAGTGCTAACTAAATTGTGTTCGAAAATTTCAATCCACGTACGTAAAGTTGCGATAGCTCAGTTGGTCAGAGCACTTCTGCGTTAAAGAAGAGGTCGCAAGTTCAAATCTTGCTTGCATTTTAGCAGGTCGCATTGTTTTTTTTCCTTTATAATCGAGGTCTTGGTGTTATATAATATTAATAATATCGTTTCACTTGCTTTCGGTAACGATAGTTACCTGTCACCTGTCTTAATTCAAGTATAAATAGAGTTTAATCCTAAATCTGAAGCAAGTGAGTGGTTAAATATTTATATATATAATGTATGAGTTTGTTTCGGCTTTCTTCTCTTCAGTGGTCTCCTCTTGGGAAACGCCGTAGAGTCAGACTTGTAAAAGTGCCCTTGCGGCCTACTTACAGAATAAGGATCATTATTTCATTATGTTTCGATTGAGTTGATGATTTTTTTTCTATATTTTCAATATAAAGACATTCCATTTATACAACTTTATAATAGTGTTATTTGACCCTTACCCTTAATAATAAACTTAATTAGTTACGAAATAAGCGTATCTAAATACAAACAACTACTCGAGGCCGATGTGGCTAAATCTAGATAACTTAGTTACGTATAAAGTTAGGAATTTTGGTCGTAAACATTTGGCAAGCATAACGCTGGTTGTAAAATTTTATTGACTTTTTTAGGTAGCGATTCAATATTGAAATAAATAAAACAACGTTAATGCCCGACCATCGAGAACAGAGACAAGAGAAAAATCGGCCAAGTGTGACACTGACTCGCGCACCTGGAGTTCCGTACAAACTTTTACTTGACCTTACTTATTTGGCCAGTTACTTTAACATATTTATTTAATTAATCTTTATTGCACAAAAGACTAACTTATCGTACAAAAGACGCATTTAATGCCGTAGGGCATTCTCTACCAGTCAACCTTGAGAAAAACCAGATAAATTATGGGCCTAATTTACAGGCATAATTTATAAAGATAAATGCCTAGATGCATACATATTCCTATATAAAATTAAATACATAAATACATTCATATGAAAGAAGCTTATTAGAAAAGCTAAGACTTTGCTTTGCAGTTCTGCTAGGCTCACAGTCACTGCCTAGCGGGTGCTCTGCTTGTAGTCCGTAGCCGATACCATGTTCCCTGAATGAAAAGGAGAGGGTGGGCCTCTTAAGGAAGCTCAGAGTCACTCAGCAAGCTATGGAAAGAGCTACGCTTGGGATCTCGCTACGAGATCGAATCAGAAATGAGGAGATTCGTAGACGAACCAATGTCACCGACATAACAAACAGGGTAAACAAACTGAAGTGGCAATGGGCAGGGCACATAGTTCGAAGAACCGATGGCCGTTGCGACTGACAGGTTCTCGAATGGAGACCGCGTAACGGCAAGCGCAGCGTGAGAAGGCTACGCGCAAGGTAGTCGGACGACCTGGTTAGTGTTGTGGGGACTAGCTGGATGCGGGTCGTCTCTATCTGGCCCATGTGGAAATCTATTCAGGAAGCCTGTGTCCAGCAGTGGATGATGATAATGAACCCGCCTAGCGGGCGCTCTGCTCGTAGACGCGTAGCCGATACCATGCGTTTTTCCGTATGTAGAGGAAAGTGCGTAGCGCTACGAAAGGCTTGGCAGCGAAAATGTTAAGTTTGCACATGGTATCTACGATGTAGGATACAAATGAGGTGCCAAGTTAAGGTTGTGTGTGTTGGAATGCGAAACCTGAGTTGGGAAATGTAACAGTTGGAAACAGAGGCAATTTGGGAAAAATACTTTGGTGAAAAGAATGGGTCCCAGTGCAATTAGGGTTGATCTGCTCCCTTTATCACCTAACTTGTTTGACGCTTGGAATCAGAATTAAGTGTCATGATTTTGTATGGGTCTATTCATTGTCTGCTGCATCTCAACGCGCTCCTCGCGTCAGCACCTGAATGCGATATTTTTGCATTTCGATGGGCAGCTGTTTGTGGAAAATGTTTGAGGTACTGCGAGGCGATGGACACACGTCAATCGACCATTATGTTAATATAGCTGTAGTATTGCCTTAATAATATAGTATACATTTTTTTGTTGATTTTTTTTGTACATATGGTTCTGTTTTTGTCTACAGTGTCTTAGTTTACTGTACTGCCGTGTTTAAATTTGAATAAAAAAATATATTAAAAATAAATGGGCTTTGACAGTTTATTCGGATACGAAGTATCAAAATATCGTTAGGCAATAACCCCACTAACCTAACCTACAGGTTTCGGTTTTTGAACCATTTTGACGCTCCGCTTTAATAATAATAATTAAGTAGCATGTAATAATTTTGCAACTTATGTTTGTTAAATATAATTAATGTTAAAAATAACTAATTAATTAATTATTGATATCTTCATATATTTCATTTTCTTGTGAAATAGGTAATGTTAGCATTTTGCCAATGCTTTTGCAAATTAAAAATAAATGGGCTATGACAGTTGATTCGGATACCAAGTGCCAACATTTCGTTAGGCAATAACCCCCCGGGGAAGGTTTTTTCACGGGTTGGTAGTCCCACGACGGCCATAATAGAAAACTGAATGGACGAACAAGTTGATCGACCGGTGTTGAAAGATCGCGAGAGCTTTGTCTACGAGGGAGATATAGCTCTCGCGAACTTTCGACACCAGTTCATAGTCCATTATGGCCGCTGCGACAACCGTACCCAGTCTACCCTAATGTTGCGCGCAATTTCATGTCAAAATTACGTTCCACATATCAAATTTAGAACAAAGCATTGAACAATGTATATCAGAGACGGGTAAAATAAAGTTAGCGCAGACGAAAATAATGCCACGTATTTAATACCTAACATTATGTAGCAGTTGCACAAAATAAACACTGATACCATCGGACAAGGTTCACTAATTAAATTAACTATAGAAAATTAAAAAAACTAAAAACCCCCCGATTTGTTTCACTAATAGCTGATTATCTTGGAGACGAGTGCTCCCATTTTCATCAAACAAAGCTAAGAACACTTGGGATAAAATTAACTATGACACAAAAAAACTTCACTCAAATTGGTCCATCCGTATGGGCGCTACAATGCCACAAACAGATACACAGATACACAGATACACAGAGTCACAGTCACAGACACGATAAACTTGATAACACCCCTCTTTTTTGTCGGGGGTTAAAAACCAGCAAAGTGCGTGTTGGACTCGCGCACCCAGGGTTCCATAGAAAATATACGCTAAAAACGGCCGTGTGTATGAAAATCCAGTGTTAGCTAAGATAAAACAATAAGATATTCAGATTTATTTCGTAGGTTACACTCTAAGAGGTACCTTCATAACAAATTTCAAGTTTCTAAGACAACTGTTTTTTTTTTGTATGGGAAGATTTTTTTAATCACTGTATTTTTTGGATTGCGTTGACTAAGAAGCCTGAATTTTTTACAGCTTTAAGTGTCTGCAGACATAAATATGTGATGTTAATTCCAACTTGCGCGCTCTTGAGAAAAAGGGTCTTGACAGACAGACGGATGGGCAACAGAGCGGTCCTATAAGAGTTCAGTTTCTTCCTTTTAGAAATCGGAACGGAACCCTAGAACACCGAATTGCTGGTATTTTCAGAATTCTAAATAACGGGAATCAGGTGCATCAGAAATTCATGGTTAGAGTGAAAACAAACGCCGCATTGGGACTCAAACCCATTCGTTCCCGACCCCAGCGCTGCATAGATTATTCAGTCATCTTCATTTAATTCGGGGTTCCTCAAGAGCTAAACGCAGTAACCATGTCGCTATATCCTGACTTGTCACAAGACTTTGAGTGACAGTGGCTTGTTATTGTGACAGAGTTCTATAATAGACGAGTGTGTGAAAGAAGTTTTCTGTAAACTTTTGGGATACAATTCTATAGCGACTTTTCTCGCATGGAAGGGTTTTGCTCATAATTGACAAAAAAAAATTACCAGGCAATAATATACATTTTTTTATGCTATAGGAAACATATGCTGAGAAAGAAAAATGAGAAATGGAATAGAATAATTTAAGAGTGATAGCCCAGGGATGGGAAAGGAGGAAGAGGACAACAAATGAAACGTTGGGAAGATGTCAACGGTGACAAGGAGACATGGGATAAGCGACAGCGTGGTGGCGTTTCGTATTACACCCATTTAATTCATTTTATGAGGAGTATAATTCAATGCCTGGAAAATGTCGCTTATCCTGTTTTTCCTTTCCACCGTCGATGTCATTAAAAGAGTTGCCAGTTTAGAATAGACCAGAATCGCAAGAGACAGAGATAGACCAGTTGAAAGTCTTTGGAGAAGGCCTTTGTCGGAGGACAAGCTGATATTGAGAAACCGATCGTCAGGGAGTAAAGTGAAACCTTTGTACTTATTGTAAACTTGTAAAAGAGCAATAAAGACTTATTTTATTTTATAGGGGGCAAACAAGCAGACGGATCGCCTTATGGCCAGCAATGACCGTCGCCTATAGAAAACTGCAATACCAAAGGAGTCACAAGTGCTTCGCCAGCCTATTCTGATGATATTTAAAAGATAATAATAAAAAGAAAACACATTTTAAAATTTTATGCAGTATATCGATTTCATAAAGGGAAAAATCTAAAATTCGTCACTCTACAAGAGCGTTATTGACAAGCAGAGCATTAAGCACACGGCGGACACAGCAAAGAAAAAGGTCCATCTTTAATACCAGTGTGAATGTGTGCGCACTAGGACGCTTGTATACGTCTAAATATATGTGTAAGATACACATGGCTGCCTTAGGCACATCGCGACAATCGGTACAACAAACAACAAGAGTCAGATGCAAAACAAATGCGGTGTTAGGTCTGTACCTAACACCGCAACCGAAAGTGGTAAAAATAAACGTATAGTAACCCAAACCCGTTCGTTTCCGACTCCACCGCTACATAAATTATTCAGCCACCTCCATTTAATACGGGTTTTTTGGCGAGCGAACCGTGTCACAACAGTAAGGTGAAAAATTCAGTGAGCAGTAAATAACGACCCTAACCTAAAATAATTATAGGCGCGACGATATGAGAATATGAATAGGCTACTTATTTATATAATTATACAACATTGTTAAAATTACATTTTCGGACTTTCCCAAAAAACGTTTCAAAATAAAGCTACTAGTTGGCGTTACACGGTTAGTACCTTATATAGGGAAATTAAATACTTTGTTCTACAGCTATGTTAAAACTTGCGTTTTCATAACAAAAGTTACCATGCACTTTATAGGTAATTCAATGGTATTTAGTTATTTATATTTTCATACTTTAAACATAGACTTTCGACTGTTTCCGCGATGATTACTCATTGAAATAAAACAATTTAACGGATTATATCGCGTATATTATCTCATTTTAGTTCCCGACGTTTCGGAAGCTTTCCAGCTTTCCATGTGCTAGTAATTAGAGGTACTAAAACTGGCATAGGTCATACTGTATATAGGAAACCTACGCATACAGACAGGTATTTGAATGGCAAATCTCACCACCATCCCTGTCAACTTGCTACAGTGGGTAAATATTTGTTTCAGAGAGCCAGGGGTATCTGCGACAATCAACATCTGACTGCTGAGTTGCAGAATGTCAAACGTGTGCTTCGAGCCAACAAGCTCCAGATACCACGTTCCAAGCAGAATCCCAGTATGAAGAAACCAACAGTCAAGCGTAAACCTGCCGTATTACCATATGTGAAAGAGGTCACAGACAAGATCGGAAACATCTTGAAGCGTGCTTCTATAAAAACATATTTCAAGCCGTTGAAGAAGGTGTCTCAATACCTTAGACCCGTGAAGAGTAGCAACCCTGTGCAGAGTGCAGGCATTTATAAGCTGGACTGCGAGTGTGGTCTTTCATACATTGGTCAAACGAAACGCGGTGTATCAACTCGGGTGAAGCAGCACATAGCAGATGTCAAGCACCGTCGGTGTAATAGGTCTGCAGTCTGTGAACATGTCATTGACAAACCAAACCACTCAATTAAGTTTGATAAACCTTATATCCTTGCCAAAGAAAAAAGATATTTTCCCAGAATGCTACGCGAGGCTATTGAGATTAAAAAACATCGTAATTGCAATAGAGAAGATGGATTGTCACTACCACCAGCTTTGGATCCTGTAATACATCTCATCAAGGAACAAGCGAGACACAGGACTGCAAAACCTTAATTTCCGAATGGTGTAAAATATCTTATCTGTTTAAAAGTAGTTTATTAGTCTCTGTTTTTTAAATATTATAGTTAGTAATGAGGTAGCCTGGGAGTTTTTCTTTGCAGCGTTTCTTTTCTCCTCAGTACGCCTCATTTGTGAAATGCTGCTTGGTAAATTATTAGAATAAAATAATTAAGCCCTTCTTGCACATGTGTAACTGTCTTTACAGCTTAGGCCCATCTGGCATGTATGTACACCTTTATTTGTGTTTTTTCAAAAAAATGGGTAGTTTGCACAAATTGAAACTTTGACAGAGGAAAATACATCTTTTCTCAGTCCACCCGTGACCATGGAAAGCTGGAAAGCTTCCGAAACGTCGGGAACTAAAATGAGATAATATATGCAATATAATCCGATAAATTGTTTTATTTCAATAGACTTTCGAACCTAATTTTAAGGGCTCATAAACCAAGCTACATGTAAGAAATCATACTCAATTTGTTGCTTATTTTGCTGGTTTTATAAAGATCTTATTATTTGTTTATAAATTTTGAGATCAGGCATCATCCCTGAGATCATCCATACAAAGAATGTTGGAGGCAAAAATAAAATGACCGTTTCTAAGTGAACTCTACTACAACTCTTACACAAAAATCATACAATGCAAAAGTAATGAGGTATTACACTGGTGTGGAGTGTCTAAAACCTCTTTAGTAACAGTATGGATTTTCAAATTCAGATCATTTTCGAATAATTTATTGTCATAATTGAGAGTTGGTTAGATCAAATTCAAATAATTTATTGCCATATTGAGAGTTAGCTAGATCAAATTCAAATAATTTGTTGTCATATTGAGAGTTAGTTAAATCAAATTCAAATAATTTATTGCCATATTGATAGTTAGATCAAATTCAATTGTTATTTATTTTTATTTTTATTAAAAATAGATGGGCACTTGACCGCAATCTCACCTGTTGTTAAGTGACGATGCGGTCAAGGATGTATCATGCCCGTCTAGAAACAGCATATTCACTCTTGTCTTGAACACGCCCAAATTATAATGGTCGGGGATCACTCTCGCAGGCAACGAGTTCCACTCCTTTGCGGTACGCATGATAATTTATTGCCATATTGAGAATTAGCTACATCAAATTCAAATAATTTGCTTTCATATTGAGAGCTAGCTCTTAATGTCGAGTTGAGTTCCACCATAATTAACCGTAGGTAATACGGCGTGCAATTTAATGTCAAAATAACATTCCACATATTAAATTTAGAACAATACATTGAATATTAATGGTTGATAGAGTCAGGCGTTACCTTGCGGAATTCCATATTAGATTAATGGATTACACTTTCTTTGCTTATCCGCAAAATAGATTTGACAATTAATTATGCTCACATGCGCATATTTTCGTGCAGTATCCACAAAAAAATACGCATGCAAATACAACAATCCACCACCGGACAAGAACATCCTTGACACGTGTTTTGCATTTCTACGAGGCATCATCAGGAGATACAGGAGATGTTGACGGTCCATTAGAGAAGATATATAATATATATCAGACACGAATAAAATAAAGTTACGAAAATGAGGTAACTATTAGTATATGTAATTTGTAGTCCAGTTATTTAAAATGATCGTTCAGATCATAGTAAACTCTTTCTCCACGCACTACTTATATAATTTCTGCTTGTACTCAGGTTTTTCTAAGGTCTAGCAAGCAATTTAGCAAGTTTATAAAATTTTCATTGTCAGTCTGCTAAAAACGTAAAACTTCGTCTTTATTACTTCACAAAGTCTTAATTTAAAAATGCTTGAATCTGTTGCCTTGAAAGTTATAATCTGATCATAAAAGGAATTCTGTGAACTAATAAGATTAGTTCCTAAGAGTTTTTTAGATTCAGTAAGTTTTCACGTCGGCTGAGTGAACATTCATTAATGAAACTTAATATTTAATATAGATAAAATGTCCTTGCGCTTTTGACTTTGTTATTCAGGTGAGTAGTTGTCAGAATTCGTTACGTTGCTGCAATGCGTCCCCAAGGGGAAAAAAGTAGCGACTGATTCAGGTCTTCAATATGAAATTAATTTAATTAAAAATAAGTACTCTTCATATCAGATGCGATCATATTTTGTGCTTATTTTCGAAATATCTGGATTTTAGTCTTAGATATTACATGTATTTTCTCTCTAATAGATTATTGACGCTATAATGTTCCGCGAATATCTTTCGAGACTATAAATTGCCGTATGCAGGTCATAAATTGTTTTAAATCATGCCAGAAGTACACACGTTTGTCTGCAAGCATTATAGCTCTAAGCCTTAATTTGCATTATGTAGGAATTTCACAACTTGTTAGGAAAAAAATATGGATTTTAGATTCCTACCCATAATAAAGAATACTCTATCGGCAATCTAATTGCGGTTTGAACTACCTAGACTAACTGGGAGACAGTGAGTACTTAGTTTTCATTGGCTACATTCGTGGAAAATCCCTACTTGTAAAAGGTTGTGTCTTATGCTGGTTTTACACGGGCTTAACAACTAATTCTTAGTACTTACCACTATCAGTTTTCACATGTGTGTGTGTGCCAGTGTCGTGGCGTCCATATAATTATGGTCTTCATTTTTTATATCCGCGCAAGAGATAGTAGTGGCTTTTGTTCAGCAATGGATATCTTCTATCCTAACCTGTCTGAGTCAATTTTGCAGATACATACTCATACGTCTTCTTTGCTCGCTTTGCTCGCTCGCCACAATTAATTGTGTTCAAGTTGATTCTTAGAATCATTACAGTACATATATAACGTATTATTATGGCATTATAGGCCGGCGATAAAGTAATTAGGATAATTAAAATTCTGTCAAATGATTACTATAAGAAATAGCTGGGAGAGGCCTTCCAGCAGTGGATGTCTTTTGGCTGATAATAGGAATCGATAGTTATGCCAAATGTTTATGCAAAATTATTTATTTATTTATTTGTTTCATATGTCACTTACAGTAAAAAAAAAACACCGAACATGACACAGGTACATTTGAGAACATAAATAAATTGAATTATCATAAAATACAGTTAATAATAATTAACTATCACTTATCGTACTCGAAGCCACGATGGTCTCGTGATAATTCCCGGCAGTGGCTAGAAATCTCGGCTCGGAGGTCGAGAAGATATCAAGAGTTTCGTCCTCGTCCAATATATTGTCACTCGATTATACACACTGTGTATAATTATCACTCGACTAACGACGTTTCTACGAAGCATGATATGTAAAGTGTGTTTTGAACAATAAGTATATATTATGTAAAATAAAGGAAACAAGGATTATACTTACTGCTGGAGTGCCATACGGTGAAGTATGTCTTGCGTGTGTCTCCATGAGTGATGAACCCGAAGTCAATGGCTGCCGGTTCTAAAGACAGCTTCGGGAAGTGCACCTCTAGTATTAGCGGCAACGTCTAGAGTTATAAATTAAGTTCTTCAATCAATGTTAAGTTTAGTGTTCTCTGGTTATAAGGAAGCTCTTGTCAGAAAGATTTAGTTTTGCTGATTTATACCTACTTACTTATTCATTTATATTAATAACTCAAACATGATGCTTTTATATTACAGTGAAATTTTGAAACAAGCGAGAAACACTAAAGACTACGCAAAACAAATAAAAAAAGAAGGTAGACTTCAAGTCGTATAGGGAAATCATGGCGGTAGCTCTGAAGTGTCGTGTAGAGGTTTAAATGGAGACAGCTACACGTCAATAGTGTGACTCTTGAGATTTGACGGATGACCAAATTGAAAATAATTTTGAAGATTGCTCACAAATTTCTTTCAAATTAGACCACAGTAGATCGCCAACTGTTTGGTGATTTCATAGAATCTCTATTGAAATCACCAAATAGTTGGCTTATTTGGTATCACGCAATTAGAGCTAAATTCCAAGAGTAAACACTTGAGCCTTGAGGCTTGGAAGCCGTCAAGATGACTTCTTGCAAGTCTTGCAACACACAAATATACATGGGATAGTCACATTTTTGAGGCAAAATGTACTACCATTGCTCTCTGTGCTAATATAAATTATGTCAAACGTTAAGCAAAGGAAAGGTAAGGGTAGTTCTAAAGAGCTGGGGTTCTCTGAAATATTTAAACAACGTATTTGTCCCTATAGACTCAATCGTCACGATAAAAAGTTGTCAAACCTTCACTATGACCCAGGACCTTGTATCAAAAAATAAGTCTTGACAGCCTGGGTCTTAAAGGCTCTTGCTCCTATTGACTGACCTCCAAAAGTTCCTGGTCGTTGTAGAACGTCAACTGTTCGGTGATTTCCCGAACTGGAGGATAACTCGGTGGCTCACAGGTTTTGGTCAGGCCGTCTTTCGAGTAAGTTTCTTTCACCTTCGGACACACTTCTTCAGTGTCAATGGACACCTCAACGCACATCTGGTGGACATAAAACTCAATTAATAGATATAAAAAAGTATCTACATGATTAACCACTCACGTGTTTTCGGCAATTCTCATTTCAAGTATAGAGTTCAATCGAGTAGGTAAGCGAGTCTTGACATTGATACTCCACATCAAAGCTTTTTAATGGTGCATTGAAACAATCAAAATATTCATCGTAATCATCTTAGACGAAAGATGTCTATTCGAAGATTTATTTTGCAAGAACTTCAATCTTACCGCAGTAGAATTTATTAGCTACGTCGACAGTCTCGTCTTATTTTTCCCGACCAATCTAAGCTGATGCTCTCAAATGCAATTGGCATATGCTTGGGATTGCCTATAATGTATAAAACCTTATTAGTCTAACTGCAGTAGAATTCCACGGAACAAACAGCAATTCTGCCTCATCGTGTCTTGTCGAATATTTTCATATGGACAGATGCATTATTTTAGTAAACTTGATTCGTCTTTATTCGACCTTATCAAGGGGAGATCGAAGTCATCTCGAACAGTTTTCATGATTCTCTCAAATAATAGACGTCTACTGTTGGTCGAAGGCCAGTAACAACGGTCTCTTTTACCCCAGTAGAACTTCGTGGTTGCAACCAGCATCTCATTATACCAATCTCCAAGCTCATGCTCTACGAGTGCGATCGGCACATGCAAAAGAACTGCATGATCCGGTAGGAGTTCTATATAATCGTGCTGATCTCTGAGTTCATGTTCTCAGCCGTTACTCATCACAGCCATGATGACGATAAGCCAGAGCGATGATGTGTTCAAGTTGGCGCACCAACAACTTGGTGCTGATTTTTTATTATTTTTATTATTTTTATTATTAAGATATTAGGAAAGCTAAAGGGACACATCTAGCCAATCTTTGTTCGAAGGACTTTACTTGATTTTTTTCGAATCGAATTACGTGTGAGCTCGACTTTATCACTTACGAACAGTTGATTGGAGTTGATTGTCATCATGCATCATCTTCATTGACTTTTTTACATACTCTTCTAAAGATTTCCACGATACAGGTCACGTATATTCAATCATGCTTGGGTTTGCCTGTTATGTCATGTATAAACAAAAGCCATATTTTCAGTCTCACCGCAGTAGAGCTCCACGGCTCCAGCAGCAGTTTCACCTCATCGTGCCTGTCTCCAAGTTCATGTTCGCAGCCGCACTCGTCGCAGTCGTGTTTGGGCTTGTTCAGGACAATCTGCCAGGGCCATGATGTGACGCAGCGCACCAACAGAGGACCGGTGCCGATGTTTCGGACACGGAAGCGTTTGCGGATCCTGGTGAAGTCACAATAAAAAAAATATTATATTTAAAACTTCTGATCGCAACAGATGGCAAATCACGTTATCGAAAATTCGTGCTTAAGACGCAAGCGTCAGTATATGCCGACCATAGTTCATGGTTCAAATACTCCGAATATATTAATATCAATACCTCGTTCTGCAATCACTATTATATTTTTGTAGGTTCATTTTATTTTATTGCTGTGGCGTCTGGGTCACGTGGTATTAATTTGCTGCTTGGTGGTCAAAAGGTTAAAACGGATCATATGCGAAAATCACAGAATTTAGTCCAACTTTTGTGCTTGAGAACTTTTCTAACTTTACAGTAGCCATAGTAAACCCTAGTTGCTCTTCTTGACTACGAATATTGAAATCGGTTCGGCTGTATTGACTATCTGAAGGCACAAACATAATACGCATAACATTATCTAAGAGATCATCGCGTGCTAAAATAATAATTGTTTTATTTGGCAATTTGATTATCAAGCAGCGCACACACGAGCACGAGCCTCTCTAATGTCGAGGCGCAAGTGTGAAAGTGCGGCTAGGCGTGCAAAAAAAAGGATGCTCATAAGCTTGTTTAAAATTAGCATGCTCTGCAACTGTTCACATTTGCCAGCAATAAGCATGCTTGCTTTAAGCATAATCATAAATAAGCATGCTCAAAGCAAACGTACGGACTGTTCAGACGCGCTCGGAACACGCCCCATTCTACCCGCGCCTCATGTAGCATGCTCGAAAATCAAACGTCGGTTGATTTTTTAGCACGCTCTAAATAAGCATGCTCATTACTAGCAATGTTGTAACACACGTGCTACTAATGAGCACTTGCTGAATAAAAGGATGCTTTCGTGCTAGTTATGAGCACGTCTGTCCGTACCTTCATGGCTCGGCGTCCCGATGAAAGCACGGTGCCTGCGAGTGGCACACGCACCGCTTGCGCCAAAGTTTCTTACAAAGAACAGCAGGAGTTGAGGCGGTGCTGATCAGGTCTGAGCTGTTATGTGTGCTACATCGTGTAAATATACAAACCTAACAACTTGATTGTAGGGCAGCTCCAGCGCGCACAGACGGGCGCGAGCCTTGTCGCACGACAAGCGCAGCGTGGGTGCACGTGGCGCCGTGCGCACGCCCACCCGACTTGGAGGCGGCTCGCGGCGTTGCCAGTGATCTCTGTGAAAAGATCATCTTGCATCATTATAGATCTTATTTTTCAAGTGAGTCGTTCCACTTACCTGAATAACATAAGCATTACTATTATTGCCTAAGCACTTCTACCAAAACATTAAAATTACATCGAATGTGTAAGTAACTTTAAAATACACTAAGAGAAATCGCACTCTGTAAACTTGAGTATTTGGGACAGATAGGTACTATTATCAGAACACAACAAACGTGGCTTATCGAATTGAGTATCAATATGATTTTATTTAATTAATTTTCGTTGGTAATCCTTCGACGTTTCGGACGTCGCGTTAAGTCCATGGTCTCAAGATTTCCTTCGAGACCATGGACGTACCGCGACGTCCTAAACGTCGAAAAATTACAAACGAAAGTTAATTAAATAAAATCATACTTTACACGATTAAGCCCCGTTTGTTGTGTTAATAATGAGTGAAAATTGTGTTAGTTTAAAGCAAAGGTAGGTATTATTCTATTAGTGCATATGTAATTTACTTTCCAGGCAATAAAATCGATAATTGAAGCGAACCAAACCCCGAAAACGGGTTACCACTACAGCCATCTCGCGTGGAGTAGAAGAACTGCACTCTTTCGACCTCTTCGGTCCACTACCCACAACCAAAGAAGGTTATAACTGGACCTTCATAGTAGAAGATGTCGCAAGCCGATGGGTGGAACTATTCCCCCTAAAGCAAGCTAGCGCAGAAGAATGCACCACCGTCTTGATTAATGAAATCATCCTGAGATACGGTATGCCCCGCCGCTTTATAAGTGATAACGGGACTCAGTTCGTTAGCCATGTCATGCAGCAAACGACGTACTGTCTGAAGATCCACCACGGGTTCACTCCGCTCTACCACCCGGAAGCTAACCCCGTGGAAAGAAGGAATAGAGATTTGAAGGTGCAGCTTGCAATCCTGGTGGAGGATGACCACACTACCTGGGCAGCCATGCTCCCAAGCATAAGATTCGCCATGAATACCGCCGTCTGCAATGCCACTAACCACACACCTGCCTACCTGACGTTCGCAAGGGAGCTACGCACACCCGACGACGTGCAACACGATCTAAAACAGATTGTACAGCGGCATGGCCCAAGCTCTTTCAAAATTGCTAATTTGAGCGACCAAAGCCGCATAGTCGGTGTATACCACGCGTCCGCACTGCAACCCTATAAAGGATCTGATCACACGACACTCCCAGAGCCAGTACGGCCAATTCGTAAAAGAGGCCGACCACGAAAGGCGACGCACTAAGGACGACAACTAGACGCGGTTCTCTTCGCCGGGTCGTCTTCAGGAACCGAGGGGGAGTCTGAAGCGAACCAAACCCCGAAAACGGGGTACCACTACAGCCATCTCGCGTGGAGTAGAAGAACTGCACGCTTAAACACATTTAGCACGACAGCGGGACTACTCGCGCCCTCTAGTGACGGGAGGCGGAAGGAGAATAATACTTGAAGATCCTGGTAGATGTCGCTGTTCCGTGCAACGACCATTTCTACTTCGCGCAGGCAAGATTTTTCCCGATTTCATGTGGTCCGTCTAGTAAAAAAATGTTTGTGTAGAATCATAGGGATCGACCTTTACTACGTATAGCCCCCTGCTTCCCTTGCGGAACTACGCGCTCATATTTAGTAGAGGCCGGAAAACGTGCTTCCGCTCCAGTTCCGTTCTTATTCTATAACTGGCTGGGGAACTCGTCGCTACTAATTAGTTTGTACGTAGTTACGTTTTTTTCTTAATATACGTTGCTCAAGTGACCTTAAGTCGAAGTTTCTCTGCTCTCCCGTACGCACCCCCGCTACAACTGGCAGCCCAACGTTAGGCGTACTAACTCACGCATACGGGGAGGTGCCGTACGTGACACGTGACCGATGAAGAGCGAAACGGATTCGGACGCGCCCACACCGCCAGCCAGCCCTTCGACTATCACGCCGAAACGCCGTGTCTCAGGTCCTAAGGTTGTGACAAAACTATCAAAACCTGTTACTACACGGAAGACGAGGCAACCTACGGCCAGGGCCATGTTCTCGGACGCCCAATTTGAGCGCATAGAGCGCATGATGGCGGCTCTGTCTCCGAAGAGTGGTTCCCTGACACGATGTACGTACTCCTATGACGGGACAAAAGAAACCGACGTCGTGGAAGCGTTCCTGGCGGCTGTCAACACGTACAAACGGGCCGAACGGATATCCGACGAAGACGCGCTTGTGGGTCTTCCATCCCTCCTTAGGGGTGCCGCAGCGACATGGTGGCAGGGCATGAAGGACAGGGTTCTCACTTGGGACGATTTTCAAGAACGCCTGCGCAGGACCTTTGCGCCCAAGAAACCAGCATACCTCATCTGTATGGAGATTACCAGCGTCAAACAAAAACTTGAGGAGACAACAGAAGCCTTCGTATCGAGGAAGCGAATGTTATTTTCGCTGTTGCCGCGCCCTGAGTTCCTGGAAACTCAACAGTTGGACCTCATTTACGGTCTTCTCACCCCGTACATCCAAGAGAAGGTGCCACGAACGACATTTGCAACATACGACAAACTTCTGGAGGATGCACTGGCTGCAGAGCGACTGCGAGATGTATGGCAACTCGCCACACCGGCTACCGCCTCAACTACGGTGGCAGCGCTGCCAGAAGCTGCTCACGCCCCTGAACCTTCACAGAGAAAAAGCAGGCAGCGGTGCCGGTACTGCAAGCTGCCCGGCCATACTGTGGATGAGTGCCGGAAGAAGCTAAGGGCAGATGAACGTGCCGCATCGGGTGCAACCGCACCTGGCGCTGTCAAACAGCTATCGGCACCACCAAGCAACTCTTCTGCCGCACCCGTTGGACCGAAATTTTCCTGCTACGGGTGTGGCGCCCCTGGCGTCGTTAGAACCAACTGCCCTTCGTGCCACAAGTCAAGAGGTAGCACCTTTGCTGGAACAAGCCTGAGCGCATTCGGAGTGCAGCTGGATGCCCGAGAAAGGCCGTTAATCTTTATTTCGGTCAAAGGGAAAATAGAGGGAGCACTCATTGACACCGGTGCTAAGTCAAGTCTCGCATCTCCAGAACTATATCGCCATCTACAGCAGGCAGGGTGCACCTTCGCTAAAGAGCGAGCCATTCTAACACTGGGAGACGGGATACCCCAGGCCCGACCAGTCCTAACCACTGTCGTCAACGTCAAGCTAGGCGACCGGATAGTCCCCACTACGTTTCTGGCGCTACCGGAATCCCGACACCACCAAACCCTTCTAGGAGTAGGGTTTATCCAGGATGGGCACATGGTGCTGGATCTACCTCAGTCCACTTGGTACTTCGAGGGAGACGAAGCGAACCCAAAAGAGCTGTACAAAGAAGACTTTGCCGCCTTTAGATCACATGAAGATAAGATTCCCATGCAATCCGAAGCCAGCCGAATGGGTCGCGTCAACCAGACCTCTGGACTCCTAAATAGAATGGACCTTGCTCCGGCGAAGCGGAAGACGTACGATGAGAGGCACCTCATCCAATTCGACGGTCATCGATTAATAGAAGACGCCCTTTTCGAGGACGCGTGCCGCCAGATCGAACACCAGGAAGTTACTCTGTCTCCCAAGTCCGCGAACCTTTTCCCGGACTCTTCGATCTGCGCGCTCGATGCCACCCTGGACTCAGCACCTGAAGAAAAGGTGCGAGCACTCATCGAGGCCAACGCAGATGTCTTTGTTGCGAATGGAGAACCAACGACTCAGATGGAACACGTGATTGACACTGGCACCCATGGCCCCGTAGCAGTTCCTCTGTATCGTCTGTCACCCGCTAAAACACAGATACTGCGGGAAGAGGTTAACAAGATGTTAGCCGAAGGAATTATCACTCCGTGTTCTTCGCCGTGGTCAGCCCCGGTTGTACTCGTCCCCAAAAAGGACGGCACCACACGAGTCTGCGTGGACTACCGCCAGCTGAACTCCATCACCACTCCGGACAACTACCCTCTGCCACGCATTGATGACCTACTGCACAATGTCAAACAGACTCCACATATGACGACGCTCGACCTCAAATCTGGCTACTGGCAAATCAAAGTGAGAGAGGAGGACCAACCAAAGACTGCCTTCATCACTCCTTTCGGTACATATTCGTTCAACCGCATGCCATTTGGACTACGCAATGCACCTGCAACGTTCCAGCGCCTCATGGATCGTTTCCGTATTCGTCTGAGCCACATCAAGTTGGTTGTATACCTGGATGATCTCATCATATTGTCCCCAACTCTAGAGGCGCACCTTCATGACCTACAGGAAGTTTTCTCCTTGTTACAATCATATAACCTCACGGTCAATAAGGAGAAGTGCCGTTTCTGCTGCGCCAGGGTGAAATACCTGGGCCACTATATAACGCCCGCAGGTCTAGAAACCGACCCGGAAAAAGTAAGCGCGATCACCAGTTTGCCGCCACCGCGCACCTTGAAGCACTTACTCTCGTTTCTCCAGATGTGCTCCTGGTACAGGCGATTCATCCCAAACTTCGCGTGCATAGCTGAACCACTTACTCGTCTCACGAGGAAGAACGCCAAGTGGGACTGGAAGGAGCCCCAAGATCAAGCCTTCAACAAGCTTCGAGAGCTCCTGGTAACAAGTCCCGTGCTCGCTCAGGCTGATGAAACCCGGCCGTACATAATAAAAACAGACGCCAGCAGCTACGCCATCGGAGCTGTACTGGTTCAGGGGGAGCAAGAGGAGGAGCACCCAGTGGAGTACGCCAGCCGCCTGCTAAAGCCTGCAGAGCGTAACTACACCACGACGGAGCGAGAGGCCTTAGCAGTGGTATGGGCAATCAGTAAATTTAGAGGATACATAGACGGATGCCATACCACGGTTCTGACAGACCACCAAGCTCTCCGGTGGTTGATGTCCTTAAAATCTCCCACGGGACGACTAGCAAGATGGGCCTTACAGTTACAGGCCCAAGACCTCACCATTAAATATATTAAGGGTAGAACTAACGTGGTCGCAGACGCTTTGTCACGACCCCACTGCGACACGGAAGCCACAAACGAATGCGGGATATGCGCCGTAGCAGTTGACGTACCCACAGTACCTCCAGAAGAAATCCGAAGCAAGCAGAAGAATGATGGATTACTGACTAAAATAGTTGCTGCACTGGAGAGTGATAACGAGGAAGACGCTAGGTACTGGTCCACGAAAGGATACTACTTAAGCAATGGGTTACTGTATCGCTGCAACTCTTTCTCTGACAGCGAGGATGGTCAGCTGGTAGTTCCTAAAGAGGAGCAGGAGAGCATTATCACCGTCTACCATAATCTCCCCACAGCCGGCCATTATGGAGCACAAAAGACGATTGACCGCATTAACAAACGGTACTACTGGAAAGGAATGCGAGCCCAAATCGAAGCTTATGTCAAGAATTGTATCCAATGCCAGAGATATAAGCCTGGTAATGCTAAACCCGCCGGCCTACTTCAAACGACGGCGATAAATCAGCGCTTTGAAGTTATCTCTTTCGACCTCTTCGGTCCACTACCCACAACCAAAGAAGGTTATAACTGGACCTTCATAGTAGAAGATGTCGCAAGCCGATGGGTGGAACTATTCCCCCTAAAGCAAGCTAGCGCAGAAGAATGCACCACCGTCTTGATTAATGAAATCATCCTGAGATACGGTATGCCCCGCCGCTTTATAAGTGATAACGGGACTCAGTTCGTTAGCCATGTCATGCAGCAAACGACGTACTGTCTGAAGATCCACCACGGGTTCACTCCGCTCTACCACCCGGAAGCTAACCCCGTGGAAAGAAGGAATAGAGATTTGAAGGTGCAGCTTGCAATCCTGGTGGAGGATGACCACACTACCTGGGCAGCCATGCTCCCAAGCATAAGATTCGCCATGAATACCGCCGTCTGCAATGCCACTAACCACACACCTGCCTACCTGACGTTCGCAAGGGAGCTACGCACACCCGACGACGTGCAACACGATCTAAAACAGATTGTACAGCGGCATGGCCCAAGCTCTTTCAAAATTGCTAATTTGAGCGACCAAAGCCGCATAGTCGGTGTATACCACGCGTCCGCACTGCAACCCTATAAAGGATCTGATCACACGACACTCCCAGAGCCAGTACGGCCAATTCGTAAAAGAGGCCGACCACGAAAGGCGACGCACTAAGGACGACAACTAGACGCGGTTCTCTTCGCCGGGTCGTCTTCAGGAACCGAGGGGGAGTCTGAAGCGAACCAAACCCCGAAAACGGGGTACCACTACAGCCATCTCGCGTGGAGTAGAAGAACTGCACGCTTAAACACATTTAGCACGACAGCGGGACTACTCGCGCCCTCTAGTGACGGGAGGCGGAAGGAGAATAATACTTGAAGATCCTGGTAGATGTCGCTGTTCCGTGCAACGACCATTTCTACTTCGCGCAGGCAAGATTTTTCCCGATTTCATGTGGTCCGTCTAGTAAAAAAATGTTTGTGTAGAATCATAGGGATCGACCTTTACTACGTATAGCCCCCTGCTTCCCTTGCGGAACTACGCGCTCATATTTAGTAGAGGCCGGAAAACGTGCTTCCGCTCCAGTTCCGTTCTTATTCTATAACTGGCTGGGGAACTCGTCGCTACTAATTAGTTTGTACGTAGTTACGTTTTTTTCTTAATATACGTTGCTCAAGTGACCTTAAGTCGAAGTTTCTCTGCTCTCCCGTACGCACCCCCGCTACATAATTTATTATTCTTCTAAGGAGATAATAATGTATTTTAAACATGTTTTTGCCAGCACTGGGTTAGCCGTTACGAGAACAAAAGCAGACAATTCCATTATTTACGTGCATTGCCTTTATTATTCAGGTAAGTAGACTGGCTCGTATGCAAACATTAATTATAAGTATTTCTAACATTTAAAACCTATTTCAATGAAATTTGGTATATGAAAAGCTAGCTACCCGTGTGCCAAAGATAGTTGAAATCCGTTTAGCCGTTTCGCCGCGATGAAACCACGATACATACAAATATACAAAAAAATCGATTCAATGACCGTCAAATAAATAGACATTTCATTGTTACAACTTTATAATAGTGTATACTAATTACATAATCTATATAATTATTATTGACACCATGAAACTGTGCACTGCACCCCACTAATTTATACTGCGAACCAATAATATTACTTATAAGTAAACCACGACACGTTTGGCTCAGTGGGTTGTACAACGGCCTACGAAGCTGGCGGTAACGGGTTTGAATCTCGGCTAGGGCAAGCGTTTGCGTGATGAGCACGAATGTTTGTTCCTGGATCTAGGATGTTTTCTATGTATTTAAGTATCATAATTTATTTATATATCATGTATATCGTCGCCTAGTACAAGCTTTGCTTAGTTTGGGATTAGGTCGATTTATGTAAGATTGTCCCTGATATTTATTTATAAATTTACCTTCAGCCTTCATGCTGTAATCGAGCTGAAACTACCGTATTACTTATTGGAATTAATTCTGGTACGAAACATAGCGCTGGTTAGCTCAACTGAAAAACCCTGACTCCAACCGAAAAAAAAAATGTTTCAACGCGCCTCAGCAGAAACAGCGCTTGATGCTTTTTTATCCAAAACAATCCGAATAGCGGGCGCAAACGGGAGTCAAAAACACCTAAACGAGAGATTGCAGAGGCTTTGAAATGTATGAATCGCTCGAAGCAAATTGCAACTAGAAATGCACCAAAAGAATTGAACCGAACGCGGCGCAGTCAATCGAGTTCCACTAGTAGAGCTTTGCGGGGACTCGACAAAATGCTCACGAGTACTTTGGTTTTGTTTTGAGGGTTCCGTAGCCAAAATGGCAAAAACGGAACCCTCATAGTTTCGTCATGTCCGTCCGTCCTTATGTCACAAGCATTTTTCTCAAAACTACGAGATGTATATTGACGAAATTTGGAGTATAGGTGTATTAATTTCATAATTAAATAACAAAACTGAGAAAAAAGCATCAAATATCATTGTATGGCATATATTTCGACGGATCTTATCAAAAGATTTTAAGGTTTCAAAAACTTGATTTAAATTTAGTGACTAAATTTGGAAATAATTGCTCGGAATGTAGCATAAATTGTATCACAAACATTATTTTCTAAACTTTATGTCCAAAAAAGATAAAACAAGCACAAAGATAAAGCTTATTATAAATACTTTTAAAGAAAACTATTTTCAATATGATCGGATATACTGTTTTGAGTTATTGCCTAAAAACTGTGATTCTCAGCAAAAGAAGTGGCGTAGAAATACGCTTTTTTGCTAGTGCACATTTTCGTATCGTATAGTTTTTTAGTGTGTAGTTTATTTTTTTGTATGAACGGCTGCGGATCCCTACCCTGAGCAAGGTCCGACATGCTTCTGAGCGGTTTTTTTGGTAGGAGCATTATTGAAGGTGCAGTAAATAAAACTAAATAGGAAAATAATGTCTACGGTAACATTTTTATTGCACGAGTATAAAGTAAGTGCATATTTTTAAATTTTAATTTTAGGTTTCCTCACCTGAAAAGGAATAAACGGAACCCTTATAGGATCATTTTGTTCTGCGACTGTCCGGCCGACTGTCAGTATGTCTTTTTTTTCAGGAACGCGTGGAAGTATTAAGTTGAGATTAACATCAAATACTTATTATATTTTCTTCTGTTTCCGCGATCATTACTCAAATAAATAAAACAATTTTAACGGATTATATCGCGTATATTATCTCATTTGTTTGCAAAAATTTTAACTTTGTCAGAGGAAAATATATCTTTTCTCAGTCAACCCGTGAACATGGAAAGCTTCCGAAACGTCGGGAACTCAAATGTGATAATATACGCGATATAATCCGTTAAAATTGTTTTATTTAAATCAAATACTTGTGTTTGTGGTTTCTTGAAGCTGTACAGAAATCAAGCTTCAAAATCAACGCAATCCAAAGATCAATTAAAAGGGTGTTTCTATACAATCAACCATGAAGTAAATTTGCAATAATTTTTGGATTAGCATCAGGCATTGAGATTAGAGAACCTATTTGACGACACCTGCAAATGTCCTTGAATCTAAAAAAATTAAAAATTATATAATATAATTTTATTTCAGACAGCGTCCATATTTATGTTAGTATATAATTGTACTTATGAAAAACTATGTTAGTAGGTAACAGATAATTACTTAATTTAGGTATCTGCCTCCTGGGACACCAGGCACATGTGTGTGTACTCGTGCCCAGTGTCTCTGAATGGGGCAGTCTGGCTTCTCGCTAATGACCCTCAGGATGGTGTTGGTACTCCCGTTCACTCTGCGCATGAGTGACGCAACTCGGCGTCTATCTACGGTACTGAACCCGTCCGTGCGCGCATGCGCAAACATCGCTGAAAACGTCGATTAGAATTTGCGATCTCATTACGAACAAAGTATTTTTGTTTCGCCAAATTGGAAATTGAGTATTTGTAACCAAGAAATGAATTTACGAATTTTATGCAAATACAATATAATTTGAGAGAGAGTGGTATTTTTGCAACGTTTCTGACCCACCTAGCAGTGTTCGCGTTTTGAGTCCATGTCGCCAATGACAATTTTTGGATGTCAGTGGCTTGACAGCGAGGATATAATGTAAAACAATTTAACGGATTATATCGCGTATATTATCTCATTTTAGTTCCCGACGTTTCGGAAGCTTTTCAGCTTTCCATGGTCACGGGTGGACTGAGAAAAGATGTATTTTCCTCTGTCAAAATTGCAATTTGTGCAATCTACCCATTTTTGAAAAAACAAATAAAGGTGTACATACACGCCAGATCGGTCTAAGCTATAAAGACAGTTACACATGTGCCAGAAGAGCTTAATTATTTTATTTTAATAATTTACCAAGCAGCATTTCACAAATTCCGTTATATTGTTTTATTTCAATAAGTAATAATCACGGAAACAGAAGAAAATATTAAGAGGATATAATGTGTTTATATTATACGTAGTTATATTTATTTTGCAGAGTTCAGTATGTTTTGCATATCTTCTGGAATGGTGTGCTTCACATTGGAACGATATTCCTTTTATTAATGTTCAGACTTCAGGGAAGATTAAACTGAGTTGTAATAGGGCATATTCTTTTACACAGTAAAATATTTTTCTCAAACATGCAATGAAATATTGACGTTGTGTTCTTTGTAATAGACCCCGAAGTCTCACATTTCGGGTGCGGCGCAACTAGGGGCACATAATGATAATTTCATACGAAATTGCTGGCCCAGGCCAGCAAAGCGACCGTCTTTTGTTTCAATTCGCTCCGAGCGCCGCCGCCGCGATGAGAACGAATAACTATGTATATTAAAATAACGTTTTAGTGGAAAAAAAAATGTTTATTATATAAAAAATACCGGTTTATAGTTCATTGCATGTTTGAGAAAAACACTATATAAGCCTCGGCGCGAACAGGGATTGTCGGCCTCGTATCTCTAGATGGCCTCGTTGACACTCGGCCATCTATAACTACTCGGCCTGCAATCCCCTACTTCGCAGCCTCTGCAGCAATGTACTATTATTTCTAACACGCTGTTTATATTTTAATAACATAAAGTATTTAAAAGCAACCTGTGTATGTATTTACGTCATCATGACGAAACCGGCATATAAAGTAAGCTGGCTGTAAGGTTGTTACAGAAAAAAAAAACTTTTCTAGCACCATCGAGTTACCGATTGGCACGATAAATCCGATTTTTTTACTCTGGCAGCGGGAATCTAGTTTGCAGAGTTAATCGGTGTCGGTCCAATGGAAACTAGATTCACACGGGCTCAGTTTTTTATTTAATTTTGTTACAGAATCACAATATATGTAAGGAAGCGGGAGGTGCGTCATATTCCATAAGATGAACAGATATTGTGGTGGGTAGGTAGTATGGGCATTTGATACGACACGATCAGCTGATACAGAAGATAATAGAAGGAAAAGGGAAGGAGAGGAAGAGAAAGGCCAAAAATCTTAATTCTTTATTCAGTTGTAAAGTCATGTACATTGTGATTAAGGTGTTATATACATTGATTGGTTAGACCATGACGCTCTGTAAGGGCACACAAACACTTATTACTAACATGCATAATATTAAAATACATTGGATTGTTTCGGCTTTCTTCTCTTCAGTGGTCTCCTCTTGGGAAACGCCGTAGAGTCAGACTTGTAAAAGTGCCCTTGTGGCCTACTTACAGAATAAAGATCATTATTTCATTTCATTGTCTCAGCATTACGTAAACAATAGTAAACATGGTCCTCCCGTGACCATGGAAAGCTGGAAAGCTTCCGAAACGTCGGGAACTAAAATGAGATAATATACGCGATATAATCCGTTAAATTGTTTTATTTCAATAGTAAACAATTATAAGAAATATGTTTCGTGTTAATTTTACAATGTTTTACTACGGCAATTTAATTTTATAATTTAATTTAATGGAGATATTTAGTTATATTTTATACTGTTATTAACGTGAGTTGTGAAATTAAAAATAATAAATAGGTTACTTATTAACAATTTAAATAAGTTATTTATAATGTACTATCAGTTATATAGACCAGATAAAGGGAACGGTAGGCGTCGTGACGTACCAAGAAGTTAAAGAAGTTGCACTAAGAAGACAGGAGTGGAAGGAACTGCACCGACAAGAGTAAAACCCTTAAATAATAAATTGATGAGGTACTGTGGAGTTATATGATACAAAAAGAGGCCCATACCGATATTTTCAAGTCATAGCGTACATGGCTAATCTTCTTCTGGTCCTCTTTTTTTGTACCAAACAATTAATTTTGAAAGAATCGATTAACATATAACAATTTGTTGACTGATTCCTTCAAAGTTTTAAATATAACGAAAATACATTTAATGGTCATAAATTTTGGTCCTAAGGAGCATTAATCCAGTTTTTTTGCAGAAAATGGTGTCTTTTAAGTTAATGACTAAAATGTTGCAACGATATCTCATCGTCTTTGATACATTTTACCTAGCATGCTGCTAGGTAACACCCAAGTCTAAGCCTGTGGCCATTTCCGCAAAAAATATATGCTTATGTACAGCTAAGGAGCATAACGTTGCCTGTAAATTTTTACCCACTATTGTTACGTAGGACAGCACTAAACAGCACGAAGTCAATCGGCGAGGATTCCTTCCCAAAAAGAATTCAAATTCAAATTCAAAATATTTTATTTCAGACAAAGTCTATAACTTGTTAGTGACATAGTATTACTTAAGACTAGGGTTTGTCGGCCTACTACTGATACTTTTATTTATGGCTGGAATAAACTGTTGCCATGCCAAACCTTTTAGTAATGTCTTACCCTTTTTCGTCATCTGGGAGGGTCCTGAGCAGCACCAGACCAGGCGGTATGGGTTCTCCTCCAACTGTTGGGTTCAAGCTCACACGCCACTCCATCCAGGCACCTGCTGCCACCGTGCATGTTTGCGGCTCCACCTACATCAAAGTTAGTTAGCTCTAAGGTCAACTGGGATAATTACAGCTGCAGGGATCAAAACGTCTTTTGATGATATCATAGAAATGCAACACTTTGCAATTACCGTTGTTCTCTTTTTAGGGTTTCGTCACCAAAATAGAGAAAACGAAACCCTTATAGTTTCGTCATGTCCGTCAGTCTGTCCAAGTCTTACAGGCATTTTACTCAAAAACTACCATACTATCGCAGTTAAATAACAAAAGTAAATATTTCTATAGTTGAATCATCGAGAGCGTGGAATTGCATATGTAGTAGTATTGTTTGTTTACAGGCATTCTAAATTTGAATTTTTTATTTTCTTGTACTATCAGCATACAAAGAGGTTGTTATATATATATATATATCGAAGAACTAAAAACAAAAATAATGTCAGTGTGAAATTGTCAATATTATTTACGTTGTGCGTATATTTTTACATCTGATTTGATTGTATTCTCAATTAATTATTGTGTCCGCCCGTACGACTACGAATAATTTCTATATTTTAAAAAAATATGGTTGTAAGTAATTTTGGTCCTATTGAGAGTCAAAGTAAGCAAATAATTTTCAACTGTTATAAATATTTTGAAAATGAACTGACGAAAAATTTAAACTTGCCTTACACCGCTGCCCAGTTAGTTGAAAAAGCTACAGGTGTTAGTCTCTCTACTGTTTATAACATTGTGACTGAGAGCAACAGCGAGAAATTCGCAACAACAAAGAAATTCACCTCCCCGAAGAATAAAAAGTTGCGTCCTTGTCCGTCATCAGCAGTAGACGATTTTGATCAGGAAGTCATCCGGAGAACTATATACAATTTTCATCTGTCCCATAAGCAATTTCCAACCTTAAAGGGACTCCACTCTGTGTTAAAATCCGATATAGATTACAAATTTGGCATTTCCACCTTACGAAAACAAATACAAAAATTAGGATTTAAATGGAAAAAGACCGAGGACAACCGAAAAATATTAATGGAAAAACACAACATACGACTGCTAAGAATAAATTACCTTATCAAAATTGCGGAATATCGATCTCAAGATAGACCACTAGTTTATACTGATGAAACCTACATCCACACTTCACATGTGTCCGGAGAAGCTTGGACCGATGGAACAGAATTTGGTGTAAAAAAACAAATCAGTACAGGCCAGCGGTTAATAATAGTGCACGCAGGAGGAAAGGATGGTTTTATTCCCAACGCTTTGTTAATGTTTAAGGCAAACCAAAAAACGGGAGATTACCATGACCAGATGAACTTTGTCAACTACGAAAAATGGTTAAAAGAAAAATTAATACCGAACCTCAAACCGAATAGCGTACTTATCGTGGATAATGCGTCCTATCACAACAAACTTTTGAATCGTGCTCCAACGTCAAATTCTAATAAACAAGAAATAATGGATTGGTTGACAGAACACAACATTTCGTATAACGGGTTGATGTACAAAACCAGTTTGTATGAATTAATTAAACAAAATAAAGAGCGGTTTCGCGAGTACCACATAGATGCAATTTTAAAAGAACATGGCCACTCCGTATTACGATTGCCACCGTATCACCCGACATTCAATCCGATCGAAAATATTTGGTCCATGGTAAAAGGATATGTAGCAAAAAGAAACGTTTCATTAAACATGCAAGGCATTATGAGTTTAGCAACTGAACGAATGAATACCATCACTGCTGAGGACTGGGAAAATATTTGTCACCACGTCGAAAGTGAAGAAAATAAATATAGATGTCAGGAGGGAGAAATGGATCAAATAACAGTCAATTTTATTATCAATACTAGTGACAGCTCAGAAGAAGAACATGATGGCGAATAAAAGAAAAAAACAGAGGACTACTACTTATTCCACTTCTTGGGTATGTCATTTTATTAAGTTAAGAGAAAATTATTCTCCTTTTGTTGCAAACGGTACAACCACTACAAATGCAATTCCATCTTCTCGATAATTCAACTATATGGACGGTACTTCACTCTACTCCATGAAACAGAAGCTGGAAATTTCAGTAATCGTCAACGTGTGGCACATATTTTGACAGCTTATTCTGCATAAATTGCTCCCAAGCCCCCCAATTTCTTTTAAACCATATTTACAAAAAAAAAAATCCTTTTGTTGCCGAAAAAACTGTGCTACTAAACAAGAGTTCGTAAGTGTCATGAAAATACGCTCTTGTGCTGATGCACTTTTTTCACGTCGTATTTTTTACAGCTGCAATGCATTTCTTTGTAGTAACGCCTGCGGAACCACTTCATGCCAATAAACGTACAGCAATAACAATTATATTGAACTTGAGTGAATTGACTTTTAGACCCACACTTTTTTTGTCTCTGGCGTCACCGAAAATGTTTTTAGAGGTACCAAAAAATTCGGCTTCTAATTTTTTGATTATCATGTACAATATATGTATATTACAGATGGGATATTCAACACTATAATAATAATAATAATATCTTTAAATCAGACAGAGTCCATACAAGTGTGTTAATAAATGCAGTAACTTAAGAGCTAATGTTAGTACTTATGATAATACCTGATAATGAACAAATATAAAGCTCAGCAAATGACATTCCGCATCATTATCGCTTGACGACGTGCATGGACGTCCACCGAGCTAACATGGGACTGTCCCAGCGGTTGGCAAACACGCACAGAATGCGGTTGGGACTGCCGCGCAGACGGGACAGTAGCGAGACGCATATCTTTCTCATATAATGTATAACCATACATTTAAACGAAGTGAAACTATTAATTTACATTGAATTTTAAAAGTTGTGGACAAATTTGTGTAAGTTAAAATTTGATTTACACACTTATTTAAGTGACATTACGCTGGCCCAATATTACAAAACTTTATGTTCCACTTTTAACGAATTGAGGTTAGAACATTGTCATAATGATATTATTTAAAGTTGATCTAATTTTAACTAACCTGAAAATGAAAATGTCACGTAGAATCCTGTAATATTGGGGCAGCAAATTTAGATATTGATTTTCAGTTTCCATATGCAGATTTGAAAGATAACACACCCTGTAATATTCCTCATCTTGTAAGCCATAATCTTCAGCAAGGAACAGGTCTATGCCAGTCCTCGTTTTCTCGAACAACGATAAACTTGAACTCTCTTCGCTACTGCCAATTGAATCGCCTGAAACAGGATGATCTCTTATACTCGCACAATCACTATCGTTTTAAGATGAACCGATTCAAAATTTAACAAGACAAGAATTAAACCAGTCTATAAGTCCCCATATCTCAGCCATATTGAAGAAAAAAGAAACAAAATTAATGGTTTGGTTTTTGTTCGACACAAAAATTCCATTCAATTATCAAACCTGCTCACAAAATTTCACGAAAATTTGTTGAGAAATGCAAACAGTAGAAGACAATAGCTGATACAGCATTTCTGTCCAAGCGGATATAATTTTTAAGTATTAAAATTTCGAATCCACCTCTGTTACTTGAGATCGTAACACATTAGTACCTAGTCAACATTGATATACCCATGTCCTGTCCATGTGGGACGTTCAAAGCTATTGTATCTAATAGTGACGACTGCACGACAGCCTGACAACTGCCTGCGACGTACCTGAGGACTCCAATACTAGGGAATCGAAGTTTTTATACCATCATTTTTAATGTAATAGAGGGCAAATGAGCAGACAGATCGCCTGATAATAAGGGGTCACCAGGGCCGGCTATAGGGACGGGCGACCCGGTTGGGCCCCTGGGGCACCGCAGTCTAAGAGACGTTTGCTGTATTGGGGCCAGTGCGCTTACTTTACCCTTCAACCAATGGTGAGTGCCCAGGGCGTCTACATGGTTAATACCGGCTCTGGCGGTCACCATCGCCAATAGACATTTGCAACACCAGAAGAGTCACAAGTGCGTTGCCGGCCTTTCAGGTGGAAGTACGCTCTTCTCTTGAAGGCCGCATCATGATCTTCCTTCTTGGTCTTTTGTTTAACAGTGTTTTAATGGGAGAGACACAACGAAACAACGTTATAATTTTCGCCTCCTGCTTATCCCATCCTCGTCGCCACTGTTATATCGGGAGCAGAGACAAGTGAAACAAACGACTGCTTTCATACGCACTGACGTTTATTCGCCATGACACCTTATTTTAACAGTTAGTGGGCGCAGCCACTATAAAATATACAAAACACATACATATGTCCATACGTTAACACTTACCAGAGGAAAAAGTAGAACACGGGCACAAAGGTGGCAGAACGTCCGTAAACTTCATATACAGCCTAAACGGAAAAGCATCTTGGGTGTACTCTGAAAGATAAAAGTTAGGTATTTGTGTTAGGAAGCTATTTGGTTAACTTTAAATCTATGACACACGAATTTAAGGCAATGACACCCTGATGGTCACCTCTTATGTTATGAATCTTTATTGAAGATGACGACCAGACAACAAATTGGGTGCAATAGTGTGAGAGTTTAAATATAATTAAACTCACTTACAAATGCCTTTATACTAGTGATCTCTTGCAGCTTTCTTTGCAAGTATTTTTTGTCATTATTATTTTGGAGACAAATCGTTGATAATATGAAATGAAAGCATTACATCAAGGGGGGAAAAGAATTCTCGTCGTGTCAGGAACAAATTTATTATTTTATTTCATTTATTAAACAAAATACATATTTCTTATTTCTTAGACAGTTTCCTGTAAAACTGTATTGTACAGTTTGACTGCAGGCACGAGTCTCTATACTAATAATACTATAGAATATTTATTATTTATATACAATTATATGATTGTAATGTAATGCTCATAATCGAGTCCATCTGTGAATGTCCAGCTGCTGTGTACCAAAAATAGTTCAAATCTGTTTAGCCGTTGCGACGTGATGCCACGACACATATAAACGTATGAAAAAGAAAAGATAAATATTTTTCGATTCAGTGACAAATAGTCCCTTGCAGTAGTTTCTTTTTATATCTTCAATGTACAGACTTTTAATTTTTAAAACTTTATAACAGTACAGATAAGTGAGACAGTGTCGAACACTTGACATTTCGCTTAAGGTAAACCTTACTGCTCGGGACCTAAGTTGTGCATCAGGTCCCAATCTTTGACATACTAATTCCAGGAAATGACACCCTGATTCTCAATTATATTGCTTTGAACAGACCTCGGGATATTGGGAGCGAAATGTAGGGATTTCCTTTATCGATAAATTGCCTTGTTTGTAAGCGTGTATTTTCTTGTTAGGATTATTTTGGAGACCAGGGCAAAGTAGGATACACAAAGAAAAAAACAATATATATATAAACACTGAAGAAAATCATGATGTTAATATAAGTGAAGATTTAGAAATGTTTTTAAAATAAAGAAGAAAATTATCAAGTTTGAAGAAACTAAAACAGAAGAAAATATAAATATTTTTCAATTTGATACTCAATAGGTATAATTTTAATTTTTTTTACAAACAAAATTTATAGCGATTACTATACAAGGTGTCTCGTGAGAAATTCGCAAGATTTTAACCACATATCCGGTCACTTGGAGTAAAAAATGTTATTAAATATGAATGAAAGTCAAAATACAGGAATTTTTTTTTTTTTTTAAATATTGTTTTGTTGATTTTTGTACATGAAACTGGAATAACTTTCGCTTCTCTATAAAAATTATCCCTTTTAGTAAAATTGTTACGATTATTTTTCCAAAAAAAGGACGACTTTAGTGAGTGGTAGCTGCCACTTCGATATCTGTCGATAGCGACACGACACCTGGAAACATACCTGCGGTAACGGCGCTATCAAAAGAGCTTGATGCATTTAAGAAATCGCAATAAATAGTTTACATGAAAATTTATAATATCTTTAAAACTTCGCTAGACTTGCTTGGGGTTCATATAAGATTTATTGGTCCTAATGACCTCAGGTATACGCTGGTAAAATTACGCGAACTCCTCATCAGCACGTAGTATATGTAAAAGCATTTTAACCTGTCAACTAATGGGGCAGTGTCCAGCATTGGCACACTTACCATAAGGTTAACTGATCGTCAACTCGGTTTTGATCTACCAAATACAATAAAAGACTTATATAGACCTAAGTTATTTACTAAAGAATTAAAAAAATATCTTATTAGTAAATGCTATTATAGTTTAAACGAGTTCTTTAGTACTAAATAAATACATTTACTACATAGATATATAAATAGTAATAATAAGTACTTTAAGTGTAAATTTGCAATAGAGAACGATCCTATTAGTGTAATACTCACAGTTTTAACCTCGTAAGACCAAGCGCCCTTTTAGAACTACAAGTTGTACTAGTTCCGGCCCAAGGAAATGTACTAACTTATCAAATACTGACGATTTTAGGACGTTGGCTATTATAGGGACATACAATATAGACTCGCCCCGTGCCGTGCTTCAAATTTACGTATGACGAAACTTCACATTCTTGAATTACAATTACTCTTCAAAGTTCTGAGTCGCAAGCATATGTACCTAAAATTAGCACACTGGGTCATTATTACCTTGATTATTACCCATGTCCTAAAAATAGTTTGGGCCTTACGAGGATAAGTCGGTAACTGTTACTCGTATGTTGGTTCACTGCCGTTTCACCAAATATTTTTTTGGCAAATGTTTCATTTGACGAATGGTCCATTTCCCAACCCTCAATTTTCTCTAAAACCATATTTTCTTCAGAACTTTCATAAAAAAAACCTAACCTAACCTACCGTATTCTATAAAACCGTAAGAAAATATACTGAAAAAAAATTTTGGTTTCGGAGAAAATCGAGGGCTGGGAAATTAACCATTTGTTAAAAATTAATGTGGTGAAACGGCTCCTGCCGTTTCACCCGGTTATGTTATATACCTATCATCTAATTACAAAAATGTTCAACTTAGTTATGAAAATCTGGTCCCTCCTTTTGCTATGAGTTTTGATCATATTATATAATATTAAAGAGGATTTACTATATGTGTGTAGATAAAATGCTTTATATAACTTTAAAACGGACTCTTGATTTAAGTAAGGTGCATTGCAAATACAACAGACCCTGTAATTTCACTCAGTGTCTGGGTAGTTGATGGATTAAAGATGGTAAGCGTTCATATGACCTCTGATATCATTGAATAATTAATTTTTTTTCGAAGTTACCACGATTTCTAAATTACCCTAATGAATTCTATTAAATATCTAGTGTCGTAAGTCGTTGTCGTGATGTTTCGTGTTGAAAATCTGACCTGAAGTTATTCTGTCACACTTGGAAAGCGCAAACGGAACATTTCCGAAACCATAGACTAGCTGGAGGAACTCAAATTAGTCATTAACAACGAAGTAAGAATATCAAGTTCACAGGAATAACATCAAACGAGTGTAATGTGCTTCTACGTAATTAGTCCCCAGCCACCATTTTCATATTGGAGAAGTACTTTGCCAAATTCCTATTTTACCCAATTACTCACCTTAAAAGTGTACCTTAAATGTTTTAAGTGTAGATTCCATATTTAAAACTACGGCACTGAGATGCGAGCTTGACAAAGTATCAGGGGTATTTAAGAGTAGTTGAACCGTTTTATGAAGTGCTTCAGGGTTTGAGAGACAGGTAATTGAATTAAGAAAATATTGCTTGTGTAATTTTGTGCTTAATGTGTGTAATTTTGCGATGGCGTTGAAAACTTAAGTTGAAAGACGCGTTGATTTGAATGTTCTTAAAACAAGAAAATTAATTTAGACAGTGAATGAATTTTATGGATCTCATAATTTGGCCAGCGAAAGTTATTGGTAAAAAAGGACAGAGGGGAGGTACCAATTGTGCAGATAATAAAATAACAATAAAATAAGTCACTCCACCACAATTAGGACAGTACAATAGTTCAATCATTTGTCTATCTGGGTACATAATGATGCATGGTGGATGAATTAGGGGAAACCTGTTTATCAGGTCACCAGGTCTCCGACCCTCGGATGTCTATACGACAGAAAGCTTATTATCTGAAGTATAGCAAAATTGAAATCTGCTTTTTCTTATAGTAAGTAAGACAAAGAGAATAATCTTACAGAAACGGAGTAAATGACATGTAACAAATTAACTAAGACTGCCTATATTTAAAACTTAATATATATATCTCCCGAAGACAGTAAAAGCCAGATAGAAAGGCATGAAATTTTAAGTTAATGCTTGATAAAAATCATTTAAACGAGGGAAGATGATAGGGCACTTGATACAACATGAACAGTGCTTAAAAAACATGATAAAGGGAAATATTGAAGGGAAAAGAGGAATAAGAAGGCCCATGCACACTTAATTTTTACAAGTAAAGGAGAAAGCGAACAAGGGCCCGTTTCTCATCAGCTTGTAACTTGTATTAGGTGCAAGCGGAAGTCTCTATCCAAAAATATAAATTATAAACAGACTTCCGCTTGTCATACATGTTACAAGCGTTTATGAAACGGGCCCGTCGTACCAAGAACTTAAGTCATTAGCCAAAGACAGAGAGAAATGGCGGTTTCTCCACTTACAAGAGCACAGCTACTAAGTTCAATGATCAGTTAAAAATGTGTGTTGCATCGTAGCTTTCTAGTGCTTTGACCGATTTCAATGCGCTATTATTTATCCGATTTTTAATTTAAAAATACGAGAATAAGCATGATTTATGTTGAAAAACAGAGGTTTGTACATGGGTGTTTTATGAATTGCTTAGGAACACTATGTTTTGCCGAAAGGCATACAAAATTAGGGAGAATTTACTTGGGGTTCGAAGATATATTTTAATGTGGGTTAAAGATATTTTAGGCTTTATAAATGTGCAATTATTTTTTGCTTCTATATCATAGCTACGTCTCGCTAGACCTTATAGCCTATGCAGATCTATATACCGACACAGAATTAGCCTTATGCTGAGGTGGGACCATTTCAGGGCATACTTAGTTTAGTAATTTATTTTTGTATTGCTCTGTAAATATGCCCTCGAATAAATGTATTTTCTTTGTTTCTTACTTTCTTTCTTTCTTTCAATTAAACAGGTACAGAAAATAAAGTTTTTTCTTACTCATGAATATGTGCGCTTACGTATCTTTATATATATACTATCTTCAGCCCGCGACTTCGTCCGCCTTAAATTCGTTTATCGCGTTTAATAATAGATAAAAAGTCAAACTATCTACATACCAAATTTCATCCAAATCGGTTCAGCGGTTTCAGCGTGAAGAGGTAACAGACAGACAGACAGACAGACTGCCAGACAGACAGACAGACAGACACACATTCGCATTTATAATATTAGTATGGATATATATTCCGATGGGTTAATTACACCCAAAAAATGTATGATGTCCTCCAATTTCAGTATAATAATGCCTTCAGAATGCTGTTGGGACTGCCAAGATGTTTCAGCGCTTCAGTAATGTTTGCTAACAAACGTACCGATGACTGTTACGCTATCAAGACGAAACGGATCGTATCTCCGTTCGGGGTAGCCACAACTAGGGCTACCATATTATAGACGAACCCCGAAAAAAACTTCAAAAGCCTTGATTATTTGGAGGACGCATTTTCCCCTGGCCATGTTACATTTTATTCAGTTCAATAAGGTTTTCTCTGATACAAAAAGAATTCGGGGTTTACCCCTCCTAAAAACTCGCCCGGACGGCGTCCAGGCAGCCTCCAAACTAGGACAAATCCGGGGAAACCCGGACGGATGGTAACCCTAGCCACTACCAAATTCTAAACGTATTCGTTAATATATTTTTCTCAAACATGCAATGAAATATTGATGTTATGTTCCTTACAAAAGGCTGCGAAGTATGACGTTTCAGGTGCGGCTAAGACAAGAGGTCGTTAATGAAATTTCATACAAGTCATGCAGCCCTAGATCAGCAAAGTCCTCTCTTTTAATTTCTATTCAACATACATTTGTGGCAAAGTACAGGTATCATGACATTCTGCCACTATGAAACAAAAATAAAACTTGGACTTTTTTGTTATTTATTTAATTGCATGTTTGAAAAAAGCCCTATACATACCTCGGCGGGAAATATGGGGTTGATCGGCCGTCTATATGTCTTCGGCCGGCAACCCCTTTTGTCCCGGCTTCTGTAGTAATGTACTATTGATTGTTCCATCCTGCAGTTTTGGGTGGCTATGATCATTACCTGAGCTAGTGACCTACTAAATTCACAATTCACTTAAAATTATAATGAGAAACTAAGATTGTTGTTAGCAATTTTTTTACTAAAAAATCTATGGATATTGGATGTAATAGGCTCGGTGACTAGATAATAAAAATATATTGAACACGTATTTTTACTTTTTCAAAATAACAAAAAAAAAGTACTCGGATAAATCATATTAAAATTTATGAGTGGGGGCTCGTGACGTCACGGGACATTTTGACTAAATGTATCGCCTTTAATTTTTGATTACGTAAAAAAATACGTCTTCATTATTTTTTATTTATCTACATGAGACTAATTATTTTAATTTTGTCAGCATCTCTATTATCTGAAATAAATGATTATTGAAATGTTTACCCTTCTATATATAGTTATAGTCTTGTCTTACAATCAATAAATACAGGTTAGAAAGTAACATAACCTATATGTTTATGCCGGAAAAAAATACTGCTCCAAAAATAATATCCAAACCACTGTTTGTTTTAAGCCACGTGAGCAAAACCAGGGGAAATGATCTAGTCATTTATAAAAGTTAAGTTATCCAAGATATGCAATCAAAACTTAAATATTTTAAATGACTTTTTTCTCATCCACTATGCACAAGTTTCTTGGCAAACTTGCAAATAGTGAACTGATTAGTGTTGGTGATAAATAATATCACGATGAAAAATCACAGTGACTGACCGTTTAAAAGTATAATTAAAAAAGTATAAATCACGAAAGTCGTTCTTTTACTGCTATATTTATATTACATGTCGCGATATAGTGACTATTTTAGAAAGGAATAAAGGAAACACATTTATTGCAGCCAAAAGATAGCACCATTACAAAAAGAAAGCTTAAAGAAAGAATTAAATTAAAATTACCTTAAATCTAGATTGATCTCGTAGCACTAAATCTGAGGATGGTGCTGCCATGTCCGCAACAAAACGCCACGAGCATGATTATTTTAGGTCTCTGCCCACTACACCGTATCATACTATGAACGGAATATGAACGCGTCAGACGAAATAAATATCCTTTGTCCGATAAGTATTAGACTATGCCCACTAGCATGTATCGTCGCCGTCGCGTGCCATACAAAGTTCCTATCGCGTTACATCCCGTGCCTGATACGTTTATAGTACAGTCATGGTATGATACGGTGTAATGGGCAGAGATCTTTCAAGGTAAAAAACATTTAAACAAAAAAATAAAACCGACTCCAAAAAATACTAAAAAGTAAAAAATAATGCCATAATTCAGTTTCTTCAAATTACTTACAAGTAACCGTTTGTATACTCAATCTATACAGTATATACAATTAATCTTATTTTGGCGTCGGTGCCATATAAAGAATGTGTAAAATATTGAAAATTGACGATTTTAGTAAGTTGTGACACGATGGCACCAACTCCAAAATAACATTAATTGTATATACTGTATAGATTGAGTATACAAACGGTTACTTGTAAGTAATTTGAAGAAACTGAATTATGGCGTTATTTTTTACTTTTTAGTTTTTTTTGGAGTCGGTTTTATTTTTTTGTTTAAAAGTTTATTTATTTTACACTTTTTAGTTAACCGTTACTTAAAATTGTATCTCGTGACGATTCGAACAAGCCCAAACACGGCTAGGATACATTATTTTATTACATAGATCTGGTGCCTACCTTCCGGCTCCATCATCAAATCAATTCGATGGTACCATTCTCATCAGGAATATAAATTTGTGACTATGAAGTTGCTTAGCTAAATTAATCAAGATATTTTGTCGCCACCCGTAAACCATTTATCATTGAGGAGTTCCGATGGCATTCGGTAGTCTTCTGCATCAGTTCCACTTCACCAATTTACACTTTTTGAATGCAAATGCTTATTATGTTTCTTATAATATCAAAATCGCTATACGTATGCCTACAATATTTGAGGAGTTCCTTTAATTCCTCATGGATTCCATCATCAGATCTTCACCAAAATTAAATGAGACCAACTAGAAAGTATCTTCTATAAATCAAAAAAAAATTTTTTGCAATCGGTCAAATAGTCTTTGAGTAATCGGTGAACATCCATAAAAAAAAAAAAACATTCCGTCGAATTGAGAACCTCCTCCTTTTTTTGGAAGTCGGTTAAAGAGTTAAATTTGACAATCCGAAACGCATTAAATGTATCGAAATCATAGTCTTATCATTATTAGGGATCTGTGCGCCGCGCCTACTATGAGTTCGGCACGAGCGATTATCGAGCGCTAGATGACGGTCTATCTCTTTCGCACTATTAACGCGTGCGAGAGAGGTGCACTAACTCTCAATACGAGATACTCGCTAGCATCGATCAGTTCATGGTACACTGATTACATTAGAGAGAAGCAACTTTAACGTGACAAAGTCTCAGTGACAATTTCACAGTGATTTTTCGGAATCTATTTTTGTCATGGTGAAATTAATGAACCGCTTTCCCTATCTCTAGAACTAATAAAAAGTTAAATTAATTTGCTCTAGCTGTCCTGGGCAGCTGAGTCTCCGGAGAGGCTACGTACTACTAAACTCTTTGGTCATTAATAAACAAGTTTCGTCTTGTACAAGTTTCAACTTGTACACGCTCTGTGGTCAGGTATTTAGCCCTGTGGGGGATGTCCTTTGAGAAATTTAATTATGTTCATGAGATTCAATTTATATTGCGTTATTAAAACCTTATGTGCTCCAATAATGCGCAAAGAAATACGCGTGCCGTTCATTTTTTCATCACCCTTGCTCGTAAAAGTGTCTGTTCACTTAGGCAACGCAAGTCTTATATCCACAATTATGCTCTAGGATGTTGTTTTTTTTAAAGTTAAATGTCAAAGTGTAGTTATGACCAAGAGCGAGTCAAAATCTATGATGTTGAGAGACAAATTGACCGTCATCTCGGTATATGCAACTGCCCACAATTTTTAGAATGCGTAAATATGGCTGAGGTCTAGGTTTTTGGGGACGCAGATTCCAAAACTGGCATACATTAAAGTTTTCACTTTGAGAAAAAATCTTGATTACTTAAAAAACAATCGTAATAATGGGTGTAAGTGAATATGAGTCTAATGCTCTATAAATGTGTATGTGCATGTATTCAAATTCGAATATTGTGATAACACTTACTATGTTCCAGAAGCGTGTATGTAAATGTGTTCATATTCATCTATTGTGGACTGTAAATACTCGCCATGTTCAAGAAGGGTGTATGTGTAAAGATGTGTTCATTTTCATTTATTGTGTAAACACTCATTATGATCAAGAAGCGTGTATGTGTAAGTGTTTACATTCATTTATTGTGTAAACACTCATCATGCTTAAGAAGCGTGTAAGTGTATGTGTTCAAATTATTGTGTAATGTAAACACTCACCATGATCAAGGAACGTGTATGTGTAAGTATTCATATTCATTTATTGTGTGAAGAGTGTTTCTTCATGTTTAACGAGCGTGTATGTGTATGTATTTATATTTATCTATTGTGTAAATACTCTTCATGTTAAAGAAGCGTGTATATGTATGTATTCATATTCATCTATTGTGTAAAGACTCACCATGTTCAAGAAGCGTGTAAGCGTGCACGGTGAGTTCAGACCGCGAGGTGTTCTTGACTCGCAGCGTGCGTTCCGGATTAGATGTTGATAACCTAAAACGTCCATAGAATATAAACACCACCAACCATATTAATAACCACCAGGTTTTATTTGGTAGCTGGTTTTTAAGAGTTTGCCGTAAACTATTATTGTAGAGTTTTCAATAGGGAACATTAAATTTCCAAGAAGTGTTTATGCGTTATTTGGACTCCGAATGTATGTATGTGAAGTATGTACCTATGTGAAGACGTCTTCAGGCGACAAAGATGATGAAATAAATACACCACTTAAGCACGAGTTGAGTGACCGTACACATTTTTACTTTGGTCTTTTGGTCTCGACCGCCAACTGCACAAATGTCATATGGAATTTTAGAAAAAAATTATAATTTAAAAACAACACAAATTAAAAAATAACTATTTGTACAGTTTGAGTCCAAATAACGTACATTATCTAGAAAAAGGTCAATATAAACACCTCTGAGAAACTTAATGATCCATATTGAAAACTGTACGTTAATAGTTTAAGCGTAAGGGAGGGAATTATTAAGCAGTGGACATCCACTTAAGGATCCATTCAACTGTTTTTAAATATCTTATTGTAGGCTTTTGCACGCTGCGTCATCTTGTACGTAGTCACTTATAGACAACTAACTTCTGCCCGCGACTTCATCCGCCTAAAATTCGTTTATCGCGGATAACGGTATTTTTCCGGGATAAAAAGTAGCCTATGTCCTTCCCCGGGACTCAAACTATCTCCATACTAAATTTCATCCAAATCGGTTCAGCGGTTTAAGCGTGAAGAGGTAACAGACAGACAGACAGACAGACAGACAGACAGACAGACAGACACACTTTCGTATTTATAATATTAAGTATGGATTTTTCAGCCCCAGCGGCCATCAGTTCTACGAGTCATGTGCCCTACCCACTGCCAATTAAGTCTAGCAACTCTAAGAGCCGACCATTTTCTTTGGTTTATTAATAACGTCAAATAAGTGCATAAGCAGTAGAAATTCTCCAGAATCCGTTCCAACTTTATCGACCCCACTTTAAAACTTGAGTTGTCTTTCAATTTATCGCCACGCTGAGCAAGATCCCAATTAAATGGAGGAGAAAGTTTAAAGGGGCAAGGTAGTGTAGCAATTCCCGGGATTAACGGTATTGAATAACCTATGATATAAGGCTGAATAGGACGAAAGACAAACTAAAATACTGCATTTAAAATATTAGTATCCCACCAAAAACATTCTGTAAAAAGCTAGCCAAGTATCGATGAAACTGCTTGTTTATCTCTAAAAAGTAATGAAATCTAGACAAAGTCGTGCCAAATCTAAGGTTCCTTACTGCGATTTTTTTATTATTATAGTTAATGTTGTATGACTTGGCCGTTGAAGGGTACACAAGGGTAAAAAACCAGGTGCTCCATTACACCATTGCACCAATCGTTGACGGTCGGACGTCAGACGGTGTCATGGAGCACCTGGTTTTTTGACCCCAAATGAAGCGGCCCACCAAGTTGAATATTTTTTGTAAAGGCGGTATGTCGATCTCTAATAGTTTGGTTGGGCTCTTGAGTTTTCTAATCAGAGTCACCAGGTACTCCAGATCTTCGATTATCCTAGTTTTATAGTTTTCCCTTTATGTGGCCCATAAACCCTAACTCTGTACCAAATTTCAGCTCTCTGAGTTTATGGGAAGTACTAGTTCTATTCTAAATGCGAAACTTTGCTTTCGCTTAACTTCGGAACTAAATGACCTACAGACTTGAAATTTTGGATTTTAAGTATGTGATGATAGCTTACTGGATGACAAAAATTTCTGCGTTCTGGTCTTATCCAGAAGTTCCCAAATAGGGGCCTGAAAATGCGGCGAAATGGTTCCAGTAAAGGATGGTACGGTGTGTTTGCGGTTTGATGGTACGGTTCGACTTGGCGGGGGCACTGCCGTGCCCCCTGATACATGAATTGCTATTATACATCTAGTAAAATACCTCTTGACACAGAAAAAATATATTTTTTGCTGACGTTCCCCACGCCGTAATTAAACAGGTACGGGCTACTAGTTGTATGAAAATGTATGTCTTTTGACACCCCCTCAACAACTAGCCACAAGCTGCCCTACGTTGAGTGACTACGCCAGTAATACTAGCGAGTGGTGACGTCATCGCATCCGTTCGACTATCGATATTATTGTAATGTATATGGAAACAATCATTCATGTATATCAACTCATAAAGTCATACAGTTTCATACATTGGGAGTGTAATGTTTCTTATAAGAACAATTAGCGAAATTTGATTTTCCATAAAACGAATACCCGAATTCCAACCAGTAGAAATTTCTTTACATAAAAATTTAATCTATAACCAACAAATGCATATTTTCGAAAATAATAATAGTCAAGGGCAAAAAAGTGTAATTACATATTAAACGAATAATATAATTTCTAAAATAATGTAATTTTAACCGACTTCCAAAAAAGGAGGAGGTTCTCAATTCGACGGAATGTTTTTTTTTATTTTTTATGGATGTTCACCGATTACTCAAAGACTATTTGACCGATTTCAAAAATTTTTCTTAGTTTTAGATAAGGTACTTTCTAGTTGGTCCCATTTAATTTTGGTGAAGATCTGATGATGGAATCCATGAGGAATTGAAGGAACTCCTCAAATATTGTAGGCCTACATATAGCGATTTTGGTATTATAAGAAACATAATAAGCATTTGCATTCAGAAAGTGTCAATTGTTGAAGTGGAACTGATGCAGAAGACCACAGAATGCCATCGGAACTCCTCAGTGATAAATGATTTACGGGTGGCGACAAAATATCTTGATTAATTTAGCTAAGCAACTTCATAGTCACAAATTTAAATGTTCCTGATGAGAATGGTACCATCGAATTGATATGATGATGGAGCCGGAAGGTAGGCACCAGATCTATGTAATAAAATAATGTATCCTAGCCGTGTTTGGGCTTGTTCGAATCGTCACGAGATACACTTTTAAGTAACGATTAACTAAAAAGTGTAAAATAAATAAACTTTTAAACAAAAAAATAAAATTAATTGTATATACTGTATAGATTGAGTATACAAACGGTTACTTGTAAGTAATTTGAAGATACTGAATTATGGCGTTATTTTTTACTTTTTAGTTTTTTTGGAGTCGGTTTTATTTTTTTGTTTAAAAGTTTATTAACCTACTTGCCATCTTATTGTCCTTTATTCAAATCTAATTTTATGATAGCAGGTTACTTTCTGTGGAGGTCACAGTTTGTACCTAACCTACTTAAAGTCGCATTTCGAACCTAACCTAACCCAAGTTTCTAGTAACATTTAATTTCTATTACGATCACAGTTCGAATTTAACCTAATCCATCTTTTTTCTGTTAGCAGTTTGCTTATGAGGGTCGCAGTTCTAACCTAACTTAACCCACTTTTCTGGTAGCAGACAGTTTTTTTAGGGTCGCAGTTCTAACCTAACCTGTTTGTAAAGTTTGCCTCATTTCCTATCTAACAGCCGCCTTTCAAGACCACGAGGCAGATCACTAATGAGTTGGACAGACCAGATTAAAGCTGCAATAGATGGAACACTATACGCAACCATAGGTAGAGAAGGATATTCAATTATTACGACCGATATTGAACCGTAAGTAGCGAGTTGGCTTCGGTTTGTAATTAAGTGACACCTTCCCACCTCCCATACCGATGTTGCCCTCAGACCACTATACATATGTCGCTATTTACGGCGGCCCATCTAATGGGTAGAAGGCAAGTAATCGTCTACCAGTTCCATATTCATGAGACAGCTTTTCCCGATACACCTCTGGCTGTTTCAAGTAATAACACGATCATGGACCAGTACTCGTATATTTAAAACCCATCAAACTACTAAACTTCTTGCATCTAGCGGATACTTATCTCTGTATGCGTCTCATGACCCGGGCTGGGACAGCATCCGCACGAATTCCTCGCATATTATTAAATTCTCGAAAGGGCCTCTACGCGTCGGCTCCGAGCACATCTCACTAAGGGCCGGGACACTATCGTCCAATGAGTGCGACGCATCCATAATATATCTAACTTAAAAGTTTTTATTTCAATGCAAATTGCGAGTGCGTGCAGTGTACATACTATATTGCTATGAAAATAAAAACAGAGTTCAGAGAGACAGTTTTCGTTATTGTCCTATTCAACAAGACCGTGAGTCTGAATAACCTTTTAAAAGATCCAATGTTTGGATCTCTACTGACTTCTTATCAATTTTGATGATCCAATAAACATCAAAGCAAAACTTATAAACTCAGAATATCACTTTTTTACTTAAACGTTCAATTCTACTATAAAATCCTGATCTTGCCCTCAAGACGTAACGTTGGTAAAGAAACAAATGCTTACATTTACGTACTGTTAAAGTCAAATTCTTGTCAACATAATCTAAACGTATTATCTTTATTACCCAAATAATGTTAAATTTATAATCCACTATCTCAACTTCATATTTTATAAATGATTCAGCTCATATATTCCCAGCTTTACGCACTTGTACAGTAAGTAAACATAAGACAAAATTCGCACCGTAATACGCTTACCTTCAAACTATCAACTCCAAGCTGCGTCCAAGTCCTCTGCAAACAGCCGCAACATCCTTCTTTAGAACTTAACCCTATTTCCCCGTCTACTAGAATAAATATCGCGGCGCTTGAGACCACTCCAAACCATGTCCTTGTCAACTGGTATAGCCCTTAAATATCTACTAGCGATATCATCCTTAATATTTCAAAACGAACTATTTAAACTGCTAACGTTCTCACCGAAACGTTTTAACTTACGGATCTTGCGAATGAAGACTTAAACTATTTTTGGATTAGAAGTTGTTGCAGAAATAAGATCTTTTGAAAATACCCTTCTAATTATCTAGAGTTTCAGTTTGAAAAGTAATACGATTTCTTGGAAATCAAGTAAGGAGTGACACCTTCAAGCTATTGAGACCTTTTTGAAATGAAATTTCAATAGGGCTTGAGTGGAGATCGTTAATTAAATTATCCATCGGTTAGTGGAGGCATATTTGTGAAGGACAGGTTCTATTCCTTTACCTATAGATAGAACCTATTCTCTAGAAAAACGCAAGGATGTTTTATGATTTTGCGATACCTATCTTGATTCAAAATTTTTTTTCGTCTATTCTATAAGTTTTGTATCTTCTCCACTGCTAGTTAATAGTAGTTTAAATTACAATCTAGAAGAAAATTTGCCGTTGCTATATTAACTAAATACAACGTAATCCTTAACTAAGTATGTTTAAGAGAAAATACTATATTGTAAAGCCTATAGGCACAAACAGGTCCAAAAAGTTTGTACCCAACAAATTCCGAGTAAACTCAAAACTACGAGTTCAACGACGTACAATACGAGTAGGAAATTTAGCCAAAACATGATTTCCCTAAACCCTCCTTAGCTCAATTTTCTCGTTGGACGTGTCAAACTTTGACTCGTTTCATGCGAAGAGCTACACGACTTTAAGTTGCCCCAAAAAGCTCATGTCATGTGCGCGAACAAATTAAGAATAGAGTAAAAACGTAGAATACTGAAAATGGCAGAACTATTTTTCGATGCAGTAATAAATGAGGTGAAGGTAAACACGTAACAGCACGTTACGGAAACAATTTTCTTTCTACAAATGCACACTTTGAATAAATAACTTATAAACAAAGAGCACACACGTACACGTATAATGTGACATGACTCTTGTTTATATTTTTTGACGGAGAAAAATGTGTCCATATGCTTTGCCTTTAATGTTTATTTGAAGATCTTTACATTTTCAAACTGTCTATATAATATAGATTCAACGGTGGCAAAAAATCTTGTTCCTGTTAAAAGCTATTTTTAACTGGCAAAATTTTAATTTCGACTTCTTTTCCCAATTTATGGCTAGATATCTACAACTACGAGATTATTCCTCAGATAGTTTTAAATGTTTTAACTTTTTCAGGTTCTGTAAATCAATAGATATTAATAAGTAATAGATTTTTTCTTTAATTATTAGCATATTATACTTGAATGCCTGCGTTTCTAGTTTAAGTAAGCACTTAGATTAGCATCACCTTATGTAACTCAAGTTTTGTATATATTTTATACATTCAATGGATGGTAGACCTAAATAAATAAAATAAATTATAGAATGTTGTATCTCGTCGATGCGGTTCGCTTTGCAAACTGTTTTCGTCCTTTGACTTCTAATTTACAATTTCTGAATTTTATGAAATCTCGAGTCATTATTTCTTTATAACAAAACCTTGTTTTTATTTTGTAACAAAAAAAATCACACACAATTTATTTTAATGTAAAACTAGAAATGGTAGATGGAGACTCTTATTAGTGGAGGCCAAGACTCACTTTGGGTCGTTGCGCCAGTCAAGTTAGTTTAGTTAAAATTGGAAATCGCTTCAATATTCTGCATAATTAAATAAATACCTATTCTCTTTTTATTGGTCTATATTTACGTACTTAATATTATTTTAATTTAAACATAATACAATCAAAGTATAATGAAAGTTCTTCATCTTTCCATATGTAGGTAAACTTAATTGACTATTCCAATTATTTCCTCCACTTTACCAATTTAGGGCTCAACCAACGTTTTTATTTACCAAAACTGTCTCCTATGATTACCTGGCTAATTACTTAAATCCCCTAATTTTGTAACGAAAAAAAGCGAGCGATAAAATGTCGCACGCACTCAAAGAGCTTATGAGTTGTGAGCCGACGCAAATAACCTTCCAAACAGCGTATAAATTAATTCAGACTCCTTCAATTTGGCAACCTAAACCCCAAGCAGTGAGCTCAAATTATGAACAATGAAGTTTATTGTGATGTGGACGTAGAAGGTTATTCTATGGTAGGGTATTAGTCGGGGTCCGATTCAGGTGCCAGCGATAATCAGCAGGTGGCCGTAATCCGGCCTTTTGGGAAAAATGACGCCCTTTGTAGCGACGTTATTAGTGTAATGGACATTGGGCAGCTTTGATCGTGAGTACTCAAAATATTTTCAAGCAAACATGAATACTCATGTTGTACCTTTTAATTGAAAAATGTTGCATCGGATACTAAATTTTTAATAAAAACTTTTCTTTTTCTATAACCGTTAATAAAACGTTATTGTTATAAAACAAACCTAATCTTAATCATGAAAATTGTGTGGTTTCAGGGGAAAAAGTTGCCGATAAAATGGAAGGATAACGGATACCATTAATGACAAAAATAAGGTGAACAACGTTTTTCAGCTGAGTAGAGGTTTTCTCTATTTAAGATAATGAGCGTAATGATTTCTTGAAGCGGCATAGCCTAAAAACTAAACAAATGCCACTCTTGCATGTATTAGTGTGTAGGAGATTGATAGATCGTCGTGTTTCAAGAAACGCAGACACCCACAACGGCATCCGATTGTTCTGATAAGAACATAATTATGATTGACGTGTAAAAGAAACTGTGTTCTGAAAAGAAAAATTGTCTTCAATATTCAAGCAATAGCAACACGACACGATGCTGCAAGATGATGGCGCATGCGGAGCGATGTTGACAGGATGGCAGCCGGCATAGGAAAGAGTGAGCATGGCCGCGGGCTTCAGCGCGCGGTATATAGGCACGCGCGATTGCGGCACGCTAAATGCACTGCGGTAGTTGAAAATCACTCGGACTCGGACTCGGACTCGGACTCGGACTCGGACTCGGACTCGGACTCGGACTCGGACTCGGACTCGGACTCGGACTCGGACTCGGACTCGGACTCGGACTCGGACTCGGACTCGGACTCGGACTCGGACTCGGACGAGAAAAATCAGTGCTCAAACCAGTGTTTACTTCATGCACCACTACTGTCATATTACGATTGTTAAGGAACACTTGCTTTTCAACTACTGACCTAGTATTAAATGAACCATAAAAATTAATGTATATAAGACGTTAATAGTAAGGGGAGGAATGAATGATAAAATAGATGAAGTAGTCAGATGAAGGCTGCGAGAAATAGAGAGATTAATGAATGTTGATGAAGCGGCAGTTGTATACCAGGACCGTAGCAAGTGGAAGGAGGTCGTCTCTGCCTACCCCGTAATGGAAAAAGGCGTGATTTTACGTATATGTATGTATGTATATAAGAAGGCCATTTTTCAATAAAGATTATGCAGTATCCACATAGAATATAGATTTTCTTGCTATTCTACTAAGGTGACAAAGAAGCCTACGGTCTGCCTGATACGATCGATTCGAGTTTTATATGATACGTCAAAGTATCTTTCCGGACAAAAACAAGAAGGACCATTCATTTTTTACCTATACTATTACGCGGTACGGAATATACACTTGCTAAATGAGAGCATTTTATAATGCTCATCATTTCAGACGAGGTGCATAATTATCTGCATAATAATATAATATCTAAATGGAGCAGTATTTTCCATGCCAAATGGATAAAATTTAATCATATTGTTGCCGGCAGCATTTCCGGAGCAATGTGACCTTCACACTTTCAAGAAAAGAGCGTACTCCCACCTGAAAGGCTGGCAACGCACTTGTGACTTCTCTGGTGTTGGAGGTGTCAATGGGCGACGGTGATCGCTTACCATCGGGTGATCCGTCTGCTCATTTGCCCAATAAAAATAACGTAAAAACAATACTTTTTTGATAGTACCTATTAATGCCACATTTGAAGAAACGATTTTGCCCCCTGAACAAAGACGCTTAAAGTGGCTTGCAAAGTTATTTCTTTTCTTAACTCGCGTATTCAAACATGTTATGAAGAATTCAAAAACTTACCCGTTTTCTGCAACGGAACGTGACCAGACTATTTATTTAAAGTAATAACACATCTGGTTTATGAATAGTTCAGAAGTTTTTCGACATTTCTTCGACTAGCAGAGACTCGAAAAACTTTGTACTCTCCAAATCGTATCAGACAAAAAAAATACATTGGAAAGCAACCCGTGTTCCAATTGAAATACGAGTAAAAGTAACAAACGATTTTGTTGAAGTAAAAGTAACCGTCAAAATTCAACACACGCGAGCATGCCCCGTAAACAAATGCAAGGGGAGAGCAGTTACAGAACTTTTTTTGAATAACTCTGTCGAGAATTTTTTTAATTTCCTAACGAAGCCATTTGTATGATTTGGGCGCTTTTGAATAAGTTTTCTCCTAATATTATAACAAAACGGAACTCTATCGCGTGAAAGCGAAGGATGGGTGCGATGTAATTCCCTAAACATTGATGTAAAAAAGATGGAAAGTTTTGAATATCTCTTTACCATCGCCACGTCATTAACGAACTCTGTATTAATTGTGCTGTTATTTTCGGTTAACTTGTAGAAATTGCGGGTTTCTGCAATCCTTACCAAAATTATGGTGTTTACCCTTATAAAATAGCCAAATGTGCAGCTGGTAAGGAGGTGCTTAAAACGCTCAAATATTTACCAAATTGTCTTTATACATGGTCGTAGGTGATTAATTATAATGTGTGACAATCGTCTAACTTTAAACTTATAAAATTAGCAAACAGTGAGCAAATTTATGGCATCTGACTTTATTTAAGTAGAGAGACATTTGAACGTCAACTGTGTCATACAAATAAAAAAAAACCTTGAATGTCAATCTCACAATACGATCGCGAAAGTTTTCTGCGATCGAAAACTACTTCAAAAACCATTTCGAGACCAAGAGAAGTAATTTTTGTTTCTTATAAACTTTTCACAATTTAGCGGAATCGTTTATGAATATTGAATTCCACTTACCACATCGCGGAGTTGAACTCAGGTTCGCTGCAGCTTGGTGCTGTAGAAAATTTTAACGGTGGCCCTACTGCCTCGATCCATATATCTACAACTATAGGGTCCAGGTGATCCATCTGTAAAGAAATATCACGCAGGTTGTTGATGATCGAATCGATGGCACTTTAACTGAATGATAAAGCATCCGCCTCGCTCTGATACCAACATAATAATATCAAGTTGCAGGCTGAGTTCTTGTCGTTTGAGTAATTTGTGTCACCACGCGTGGTGGACACTAATGTCACTAAATATTTGTTTAAAATGATGAATGCTGTATCGTGTATTGTGAACGCATAAAACTTTCAAAATAGTATGTGAGACAGGTAGGCAGGTAATTAAAAAGTAGGTGATGTATTTAAATTAAGAATAACGACTGTCTCGTTCTTATTTTGTTAATCGAAATTTATCTTAAGTCAGTCATCGACTAGAAAAGATATCCAAAACCTCAAGGTATATTGTTATTACTGCTTCCTGAAGCCCTAACTCTCACATTTGGTGAGCTGCCTTACATGCGGTGGAGACGCGGGGTACCCTTACAGTATCTTTAGCGTTATATTAAAAGTGACCATCTTTATCAAAGAAGGTATTGCATTATTTGTCAATATCTTCGGGCTTAGCACTTACAGACCAACTTCTACTAAATAGCTGAGGTGGAAAATTGGTTAACCACTTTAAAAAAGAATAAAAGTAGACAATATTTGACTGAAGTATAGTTTTAATTAAAACTGAAGAGTATTTATATGTGGTACAAGGTTTGAAAATACTAAAATAATTGATATTTTTTAATATATTGTGATCTCTGATTACCAAATTGAATAATTAGTTAAACCGTTTGACATTACGAAATGTTTATTCTGTTTTCCTGTTGAACGTGAGAAAAATATATTTTATGCTTAATTCATCAGGCAGCTACATTATTTCGTTCCAAGACTAAAGTTTTCCGATAAAAATGATGGAAATAAATATCGCTCATTAGCAAGACTAAACTACTCCTTTCATGGTAACTAGAGCGGTGCAATTTAAATGACTACGTTTTATGGACGCTCTCTGTACCTTGAAACTACGAGTAATTGAAAACAGCGGTGGTAGTCTTTTTTAATTCGTAAGTATTTTAATTAAAAATAAAGATGTTTAAAAAGTGAAGACAGCGTCATATAACACAAACGACATTATATAAAACTCAAGCTACACACATAATTCCTTCTAAATAACCTCACACTAGAGAATTATAGAGATTTTATGCCTATCATTAGCAATGTTGCACTACTAGTCGTAATACAGCAAGTTTGTTCTTGCGTTTCCTGGGTGCCATCAGCATTCAGTAAATAAATAAATATTATGGACAATCTTACACAAATCGACCTAGTCCCAAATTAAGCAAAGCTTGAACTATGGGTACTAGGTATATACATAATATATATGTAAATAAATTATAATACTTAAATACATCGAAAACATTCAAGACCTAGGAACAAACATTCGTGCTCATCACACAAACACTTGCCCTGGCCGGGATTCGAACCCGGGACCACCAGCTTTTCTTTATTCTAAAATAACCTAATCTCAGCAATCTAGTGCAATGGACTTGAATTCTCACCATAAGCATAATCTGATCGTAGTATATTCCCCAGCAGTCTGCGTACACCTGTACGAGTATGTCCACGTTTTGCCCCGCTGTGCAAATGCCTTTGTCTGGTGAGCATTGGATCACAATGCCCGGTTGAAGGACGTCACCTGCCCATCGGTCTTTACCTGCTAAATTTCAATCTATTTTTAGATTATTTTACATCAGTGTTATTATATAGAACACATTTAACAATACACAGTAGTTGTACAAAGTTCTATCTAAGCAAAAACAACAGAAGGATACTTTAGTAAGAAAGCATTTTATTCGCGAGAAGTACAATATAAGAACACGATAAATGTATGAGATTACGACTAGACGCTCAAACGACAATTAGCTGCAGCCGTTTCTAAGTGATACGTGAACATACTTTTCTCCAATTGATTTTTATTCATATAGATTAATTAATGATTATAGATAAATGACAAAAGATCAATTGGGACAATCGCGTCTATGAGATAAATACGTCTTTTCATGACATCTTAAAAACCGAACATTTTACATCCACCTTTGCTTTCTTTGCATTATAGCTTGAGACCATCACAGCTGTACCGCGCCTTAGGCATGCGAGCGGCTAGACGTGGAGGGGGGGGGGGGGGGGGGGCAGAGCAGCCCCTGATTCGTCATTCCGCCATCGTCTGCCCCCCGTCTCGCCACTCGCATACCTAAGGCGCGGTACAGCGGTATTGGCCAAGCTATAGTGACAAACATCAAGCGGGGAAGTTAGAGATAGTTTTAAAGTATTCGGATACCGTCTAGTGGTTAAAAGACGCATTTTCCCTTTTGGCGTAATTGCCCCAGTTGACCTTACTTTGTTAGTTTTTGATAGTCAATAACCGCCTGTCAAGTTGTTGAGAGGCTTAATTAGCTGTTAAATCCTAACAACACATGGTAAAAATTGGGCCGTTATGATGTGCAAAATGTTCAATATGCGTTCGATTGCAATATATATATAGTTTTAAATATGAGCGACGGTTAAGCAAACTATGTATCATACACGGAGCAGAATCGCAAAAACAAGAAGCGTTGCGTTTACAAATTAGTTCTATACAGAAAATAAAATCCCGGTCTTTCAACTTTAATGAAAATAATAGCTTTGACGGAGAAAATTTCAGTCTCGAGGTGATGGAAAAAATATCGAGTAAGTTAAAATGAAAACGTTTTTATATTAATAACTAAACATAAATACAGGACTGGAATTTTTTTATTTGTGTTTTATTTTAATAATGAGTTAATATAATAATGAGTTGTTTCACTGTAATATTGAAAAAGCTCACGGATTAAAAGCCTGATCATACGAAAAATTGTATCATTTGATTTCGTTCTTCTCTCAATTATTAGATACTAGCTTCTGCCCGCGACTTTGTCCGCCTTAAATTCGTTTATCGCAGATAAGGGTATTTTTCCGGGATAAAAGTAGCCTATGTCCTTCTCCGGGACTCAAACTATCTCCATACTAAATTTCATCCAAATGGGTTCAGCGGTTTAAGCGTGAAGAGGTAACAGACAGAGAGACAGACACACTTTCGCATTTATAATATTAGTATGGATTAGTTTGAAACAAATTAGTTGAAGCGAGACTAAAAGAGCAGAAATAATTAAAAACATGTCGCTCCAACAGAGGTTTCTCCACTAGTGTTTGATTTTTTTTGTTTCACGTTATTGTTTTTTAATTGTATGTATATGGGCATGTGGGTAAGCACATCATCATCCATCATCATCATCATTTCAGCCATAGGACGTCCACTGCAAAATAGATTTCCACATGGGCCGGATAGAGGCGACCCGCATCCAGCGAGTCCCCGCAACCTTAGTCAGATCGTCCGATCACCTTGCGGGTGGCTTTCCCATGCTGCGCTTGCCGGTACGCGGTCTCCACTCGAGAACCTTTCTGCCTCAACGTCTATCCGTTCTTCGAACTGTGCCCTGGTCACTGCCACTTCATTCTGCTTACCCTGTTTGCTATGTCGGTGACCTTGGTCTCTCAACGAATCCCCTAATTTATGATTTGATCTCGTAGAGAGATCTCGAGCATAGCCTTTTCCATAGTACTTTGCCAAACATAGATGGTTTTTAAAGACCGCTAGATTGGTGTTGTCTGGGTACCGGACGATACTGAGGTACATTTATAGTCCGTGAGCCCGGTCTAACATTGCCTACATAATATGACATCACGATAAAACGCATGGCACACCCTTAGAAAAGTTGTGCTGAGCGAAAATCAAAAGAATATCGCACTTGAAATTGGCCAGAAGGTTGAAAATATCCTTCGCTTCCGGTCCGAATTTTAAGGTTATATTTACGTCATGTGACATCAGTACGAAACACGTAGGTAGCATCATTTAGCCCTTTAACCGTAGAGACAGGAAGCATAAGTCTGTCAGTCCTGAAATGGCCGGAAGGACTTGACAGACGGTGCCAAAGATGGCCACTGGATACCCCTTCCAACGTCATGTGACATCTTGACGGAAATTATTATAAACGTTTTGAAATAATAGTGTATTTAAGAATAAATAAGTCTGCCTAGCCATATCTGGCCGGAAGTCCTTTGAAAGTGATTTTTTAACTGCTAGGCAGAAGTGATCAAATCATGTTAAATGCCCATAATTTAACAAATTATGATCGATTTACAAGGATTATCGACTCATCTATCGTGTTCGTTATTATAGACTAGCTTTTGCCCGCGACTTCGTCCGCGTATAGCTTGAATTTCAAAGAATCCTTATTTAGTGCGCCTCTACATACATCTCTAACGGAATACGAGTATGTGTTTCAATTCTCGTATTACTTTTTAGCATCTTTTTAGGGTTTCGTAGCCAGATTCGTCATGTCTGTCTATCTGTACATTGATAACATTTGGAGCATAGGTATCGTGTGTTAACCACTAATTAGTTTGATAGTAAAATAAATAAATAAATATTTCTAGGGGGGAGGGGCAGGGGCACTCCATATATGTAACCGAAACTGAAAAAAATAATTCATTAAATATCTAGGTGTGGCACATATTTCGACAGTACTTCTAAAACACTAAGGTTTTTATAAAAAAAAACCCTTATTTCGCCCCTTTCAGGGATGAATTTCTAAAAATGTTGAAATTTCTTGTCTTCATTTTTAATGAAGAGTATATACGTGAAATATTATACCAGTTACCTATTTGAAGAATCACAGGTTACCTTATACAAAACGTTAATGATGAAATTAGTTTTCTTAGTTTTAAATGTAGTCTATACGCGAAATATTATAACAGTTACTCAAATAATTACAGGTTTTCCATTCAAACTTTCAATTTTAATTTAACCCCGTTAGGGGATGAATTTCCAAAAATGCTGAAATCAGTTTTCTTAGTTTTAAATAAAGAGTCTATGTCTATTCGTGAAATTTATTTCCTGATGTCTTACAGAATGGTCGTTTGTCACCAATAAGGTTTTTGCTGAAAATCAGCGTTGCGGCCTCCCGGCTGCAGCATATGCTGAGCTTAAACCTTTTTGCTTGCACACGAACGCAATTATTTTACACCTTTTGTTTTGTTTTATTTATGTGTGTATGCAAGTAAATTGTTTCTTTCTTTTAAAATTAAGGAAATTATTAATTAAGGAATCCGCTCAACCGAAGCGAGTGCGCGCTCTTGCAGAACGCGTCGAGGCTATTGAAAAGGAGCTCCTCACTGCCGATGGCCTATCCACAGTCCCTCTTTATAAAGAGTCTATGACCCTTTACAAAGAGCGCTGCCAGCTCCTCGCGCCACGCGGTAAACTCATTTAGTATGGATAGTACGGCCATCAAACTTAAACCTCACTCGCTAATCATTAGAATCTTCAATGCCAATGGTCTGCGTGTGATGAAAGAAGAGGTGGTGGAATTCTAACGGGAATATTCAGTACATATTCTACTAGTTCAGGAGACTTCACAAACCGCGCCTAAACTATTTTCGGATCCCTGAATACGATCGATTCGGAATGATAGGTTGCATAGGCCCGCCGGCGGGACCGCGATCTTCTACCGCAGATGTCTGCACGTCATTTCCCTCTCGCCCCCGCCCTTGACAGAGATGGAGGCATCTGTCTTGCGCATATCGTTGGAAGGTCACGACCTGATAACGATTGCGTTAGTCTACCTGCGCCCCCCTCTAAGAAACTCACTCTGACTGACCTAGATCTACTTGCAAAGTCAGATCCGAAAGGAGTTGTCATCACAGCCGACGATTTCAATTTCAAGCATACCGCGGGGTCTTGTACAGCTACCAACCGGCATTCAGCTTTTAAACGCTATGGTTAACAACCAAACCGCGTTCGCTCTCATCTCTCCTACTGAGCCTACTCACTTCCCAGGAAATGTCGCACACCGATACCGACATTCTAGATATCGTGCTCCTACAGAACGTAACGTTATATACAATTGCGTTCCGAAACGTCGTGAACTCAAAAGAGATAATATACGCGATATAATCCGTTCAATAGTTTTATTTAAATGAGTAATAATCGCGGAAACAGAAGAAATATTCAAATACAATTAAACTAATTAAAAAATAATAAAATTCCTCTGTCACCTCTCTTTTCAAATCCACTATTAATGACTATAAAGATCAAACAAACGTTCGCGAACAAAAATAGGTACGACGCGACTATATTAAATTTGTCCGTCGACTGAGTACATTATAACCCTCACATTTGATCACTTCTACCTAGCATTTAAAAAAACACTTTTTAAGGACTTCCGGCCAGATATGGCTAGGCAGACTTATTTATGCTTAAATACCATATTATTTCAAAACATTTATAGTAATTTTCGTCAAGATATCACATGACGTAGGAAGGGGTATCCAGTGGGGATCTTTGGCACCGTCTGTCAAGTACTTCCGGCCATTTCAGAACTGACAGACTTATGCTTCCTGTCTCTACGTTAAAGGGCTAAATGATCCCACGTGTTTCTTACTGATGTCACATGACTTAAATATAACCTTAAAATTCGGACCGGAAGTGAAGGATTTCTTCAAACTTCCGGCCAATTTCAAGTGCGATATTCTTTTGATTCTCGCTCAGCACAACTTTTCTCAGGGTGGGCCATGCGTTTTATTGTGATATCATATTACGTAGGCAACTTTGAACCGGGCTCACGGACGATACAGATACGGCGCCGTAATCATCCGCGCCGTATCTGAATACGTTACGTTTTGCGTGAACATGAAATATCTTGCAGATCGCACTATTCCCAAAAATCACTAATATTTTGCAGTACTATCGAAATCCGACTGAATCCTGACCCACCATAAGCTCATTTTGCCAAACCATCTAAATGCAAGTAGGTCGAAATTCGCCTGAAGATATATTTCCTTGGTGACGAACTTGTTATCATTTTATTAGACACTGACATTTACCGGTAGACCTAACATGATTGTCAGTTTTACTCGAATTATTAGCAAAAAGGGGCATGATTCAGTTGGTTTGATTGTACATCAAAAATACGCAATTACTTGCAGTAACATTAAATAAAATCACCCCGAAGAAGTAGTACTAAAAGATACTCCCTAATGACCATAAGTCTGTGTAATGTGCTATAAACTCTCAGAATTCACTTACGTCTCTATACAGAGACCTCTAATTCTGACACATGGTCCCACCATCAAATCTACTTTATTACATGCAGTTATGTACCTTTATTAAGGTTCACAATCGTTAGGCATTAACCACAGGGCGCAATGGACATAAAGTCGCAAATTTCCTATACACTTTCATGAAAATCACGTATTTTTTGGTCTTTACGATGTTCAAAATAGGGTTCATAATGAAGCGGTCAGAGAAAAGCTTTATTAGGTGCCTTAATGGTGATTGTTATGGCCTGTTCGTTATTAAGAAGTTTCCTGGACTTTTTCTTATATTTATTACGGATTCGCGTTGTTTTGATTAGAATGCTGGACTGTTGCTATTGAAGTTATATAAAGTATAGTTCGTATACTTAAATAATTAGACATAAGTATGGCGGGAGTGTAGTGATATAATTTTCTTTTGTTTCCGCGATTATTACTTATTGAAATAAAACAATTTAACGGATTATATCGCGTATATTATCTCATTTTAGTTCCCGACGTTTCGGAACGTTTGGTAAAGGCTTCCGAAACGTCGGGAACCAAAATGAGATAATATACGTGATATAATCCATTAAATTGTTTTATTTTAACGTAATATTGTTTGTTTCATCATCATCATAAATTCAGCCCTAGGACGTCCATTGCTGGACACAGGCCTCCTTAATAGATTTCCACATGGGCCGGATAGAGGCGACCCGCGTCCAGCGAGTCCTCGCCACCCTAAACAGGTCGTACAACCGCCTTGCGGATGGTCTTCCCACGCTGCGTTTGCCGGTACGCTGTCTCCACTCGACAACTTTTTTGCCTCAACGGCCATCGGTTCTATGTGCCCTGCCCGTTATTTTCTATGTCGGTGACTTTGGTTCTTTGATCTCGTAGAAAGATCCCGAGCATAGCCTTTACTGTTCTCGCCATGGGACATGGGAAAATGGTATTCTAAATATCTCCATATAGGTATACTTCTAGTCCCAATGCAGAAGAGTTCATCCAGTGGTACTACCCAACTATCACATTTATTTTGATATTTTATTACATGCTTAGATCAAACGACTAAGTAATAAGAGCAATAATAGTTATGTTTAATGTAATCTATTTTTATTGTTTAATAGAAAATGTACCAGTGTAGAAAAAAAGGGCCTTTAAATAACTATTCTCCAAGTCAAATTGTGGTCTCCAACTGCACTTCTCGGCTCATGGGCTTGAAGCAGAACTGTCAGCATATACGAGAAGCTATACCATGTCACTTTCCCTAGTAATGATCCCTCTGACGCCTGTTTAATTCTCGGTAACGAATCATTCAACATTTAAAAAAATATATATTTTCTTCTGCTCATAAAAATGGTATCCATATATTTGAATTTTGTTAGCGTGAAATATTTTCGTCCAAAATGGAACACTAGTATTAAATGGTATTGAATTTTTATTCAAATAAATTAATATATTAAAAAACACTATAAAAACACGCTTTTATAAATGCACGTAAAAATAAAAACAATGATACGATGTTCCATCATGAAGTTCCAGTTCATATCTTTCGGCTCCATCATCAGATCAGTTCGACGGTACCATATTATTTTATTATCATCAGAACTACATACAGCTGCCAATTTTCATGACGCTACGATCCTTGGAAGATGGTTAAATTAGTTACCTTAGATTTCATTACATAGTTACATACAGATCGACCTAATAAACGCGTGTTAAAGTACTAAAAGGCGGCCTTCATTCGCAGAGGAGAAAAAGTCATAACCCCTCAAAAATAGTTGAAAGCTGTTCAACCGATTTAGCATGATGAAGCCGCAACGGCACATACAAACATACAAAAAATCCAAAAAAATATTTTTTTCGCTTCAGCAACCTCTAAATAATCCATTACAGTATTTTTTTTAATATCTTCAATGTATACATAATGCACTTAATTTTTACCACTTTTTAATAGTATCGATTATTTCCTTACAAAGAACCTACAAAACTGCTTTGACTAGACTACAAATTATGCATCGAGGCTAGTGTATAACTTCGTATAGATATACCAAAGTGGCAACGTTTTAGGTAGGGACATTTTGGCAGACTTTCTGAAGGCAACCTAAATAAAGATCTACTCAAGCCTTTGACAAGTTTCTTTGAGGCAATTTCATAGTGAAACTGTTTCGTCCTAATTGAGTTAGGACTCAATGGAGCGTCCTAACCTTTCTCTGAAAAGGCTACTTCGTAGTTTTGAAAGTTTCATCGTGTAGCGTTATTTATTTTGAATAGGTACCCGCTTATAATCTATCCACACGGATCACTACCACATTTTTTTTTTAAATAAAAACCACAATAACTACAACAACAACCACATAAAAAAGCAGTGGCAAAAAGTGGTGAAGCAGTGGTTACGTGCGATTAGTTGCGCTGCAGCTACTTGCACACGGATCATCTACAGTAGTGTGCAAAATAATAGCAGTGAAGCCGGATTTGCAGAATCAAGATGTAAATGTGACTTAAGATTTTAGTTATAATCGTGGTATCAGGTAACAATAAAGTGCATTCAGGTTCGAAGACAGCAATGTAATAAGCCTTTAGCCGCCCAAAGGCCTATTAAAAGGCCTTCTCCTATTCAATGAACTTTGAGTCATTCTCTATCAGAATACAGTTGCATTAGCTTTTATTCGTTCGAACTTAACACAAAGGCAATATAACCGAATATTCTACATTTTTGATTCAAATTCTACTGCCAAATTTCTTTATATGGTGAGAGGCTCAAAAATAAAGACACTGTTATTTATATATGGAATGTACTTTCCGAAATTTGTGACTTTTTATACTAATTTAGAAATATAAATTGATTCAGTGGCCAGTACAAACAGTCCTTGGGTACAAAGATTCTCTTTAGGAGCAGTTTATTGCATCTGCCTTATTTTAAAAACTACTTATCATGGTACTTACATACTGCTATTATATTGCACACAGCTGTAAATATCAACTGGCCACTTCGGACTCAACTGACAAACGAGCGAGCTGGCTTATTGGCGACGCTACTCTGACTGACACTAAGCTGCAGAGCCTTGAGCATCGACGTAGGGTTGCACGTCTGTTGGCTTTTTATAGGTTAATTTTCGTGGGAATTATATGATTTATTTCCACCAGCCCTCTTCCACCATTGGGACCCATCCAGAAGTGGTCTACTTTCATTATGCGTACCGCAAAGGAGTGGAACTCGTTGCCAGCGAGTGTGTTCGCCGACCATTATAATTTGGGCGTGTCCAAGACAAGAGTGAATAGGCTGCTTCTAGACGGGCATGATACATCCTCGGGCGCATCGTCACTTAACAACAGGTAAGATTGAGGTCAAATGCCCGTCTGTCATCAATAAAACAAAAAAAAGTTGCTTTGATGTGGTCTGGCTGACCACAAGGTTTCGTTTGGCGGCAAAATGAGGTCCGTGTGAACGAAAAGATTTATTTTCATATAAACTATAACCCGAACACGTGGGTGTCATTGTGGTATGTCTGAATAAACCCTAAGAGAATTAAGACAGGCAGTTGGAAATAATTAGGTACAGCAATAGAGTTGATCATGAATGAACAACTTAATGTTACGTCATCACCGTTGTTACTTGTTTTTCCATATCTTTCTAGAAATCATTTTCTGGGTTTAAATAGGGCTGACCGTTTTGGACATCTCACTTCTCCAGATGCCGGACCGTCAACATCTCTTGCACCTGATGATGCCTCGTAGAGAGGTAAAACAAGTGTCCAGGATCATATTGTCTGGTGGTGGTTTGCTGAATTTGCATGCGTATATTAATAATAACAATAAGTTCTCTTTATTGCACACCAAAAGAAAATAACATGAGACACTTAAATCTAAACCAGTATGAGAAATGGTAAACAACAAGCGGTCTTATCGGTAAAAAACGATTTCTTCCAGACAACCTTAAGGTAGTAGAGATGGCGCAAAGTAAACAACCAATGAGTAATTAAGTGTTGCACATGAAGATGAGACAAATCATAAATTAAAACTAGAAAGAAGAAACAAAAGAGAAATGAAAATTTCAGATACATACAAAGATACTAGATACTAATAAATAAATATATAAAATACAAATAAACATATACACAAATATACATATATCTACACAAATACATAACATATAACCAATAATTTACTCAACTACACGACATCGACATCTCAGTTTAAGGGAGCGATAAATAGTGCTGCTTAAGATGACTTTTAAAAACAGAAATAGATTTAGCACACCTAACGTCCAACGGCAAAGAATCCCACATCCGGATTGCTTGAAAAGTGAAAGAAGTGTTATAAAATTTGGAAAAAGAAGCAACAGGTGCAAGGAGATGATTTTGCGAAGATCGTAACGATGACAAATATTTAAATCGCTCCTTAAGATACCAAGGGGTAGCGGGGTTGAAAAGAATGCTATAGAGGAGGGCAAGTCTTACGACGAAGCCGAATTGGAAGCCACTTTAGTTGCGAACGGAAATGGGAAACATGGTCATATTTACGCAAGCCGAAAATGTACCGGATACATACATTTTGAAGGCGCTCAATTTTATTTAGCTGCTTCTCAGTAAGATCGGGGTAGCAAACATCTGCGTAATACAAGATGGGGAGAATGAGAGACTGAGCTAGCGCAGTTTTAGTGGAGAATGGTAAAAAGTTGCGTAATCGTCGTAATGATCCCATCGCAGCAAACATCCGCCTACTAACCTCGCTGATCTGAGGAACCCAAGACAGAGTACGATCTCAAATCACACCAAGATTTTTGACTTGATGTGAGTAAGGTACCTGCACACCGTCAAACTCTATTATAGGCATAATATTTTCTTCTGTTTCCGCGATTATTACTCATTGAAATACTAAAATTACTAAAATACTAAAATGAGATAATATACGCGATATAATCCGTTAAATTGTTTTATTTCTATTATAGGCAATTTGGGAAATCAATTCTAGAAATGAGATTTGAGCATATTTAGTGGAGACTGCATGAAAATATACGCATGTGAGCACAATTTACTGGCACATCTAACCAAGAGACTATTTCGCGAAAAAGCATCGAAGCGGAGAAGCAAGGCGGACGGACGGACGGACATGACGAAACTATAAGGCTTCCGTTTTTACCATTTTGGCTACGGAACCCCAAAATCCTTCCTGATTCTTGTACTAATACCAGATTCTTACCTAAAAAATAACTTAGTGATGAGCTAGTTCGGTTTTTGCGATCGGAGCTGAGATTAACGCTTAATGGGTTTTATTGAAACGAGTATAATTTAGGTCGCAGCTAACTGGCGGTGCGCCGCAAATAGTCAGCGTGGCGGGAAATATTTACTTCTACTTTACCCATTAAAATTGTTATTCTAGTGTAGTTTAGCACATTTTGTAATAATATTATGTTTTATCATGATATAAATTCATATCATTTAGACATCAACACATTTGTATTGTAATTTTATCGTGAAATAAATAAATAATAAATATATGTTAAGGGACAATTTCCCACAAATTGCTCTAGTCCCATATATCCATACTCCATACTAATATTATAAATGCGAAAGTGTGTCTGTCTGTCTGTCTGTCTGTCCGTCTGTTACCTCTTCACGCTTAAACCTTTGAACCGATTTCAATGAAATTTGGTATGGAGATAGTTTGAGTTCCGGGTAAGGACATAGGCTACTTTTTATCCCGGAATAATGCTCTTATCCGCGATAAACGAAATTAAGGCGGACGGAGTCGCGGGCAGAAGCTAGTTATATACATAGAAAACATCCAAGACTCAGGAACAAATATTTATGCTCATCACACAAATATTTGCCCTTACCGGGATTTGAACCCAGCTTCGCAGGCAACGTTACTCCCGTCAAATCTTTTATTTTTAATTTTTATTTTTCTATACCAATCAGAAATTGAGTTTCTTGGCTTGTCCGACTTTGACATAACAATGAAGCAATAGACGGACCGAATTTTCGCAAACATACCTTTGCCACGTGAGCGATGCGGTGGAGGAAAAAATACCAACTTTTTGTATATTTTGAGTTTGCAAATAACAATAAACAGTGAATGACATATACATTTCATTAATCTTGACTGAACTTTGTAAGCATCAGCAAGAAACCATCTTACACCGAGTACCCGCTTCTTGGCTGCAAATTAACTTAGTTAGCGCTGAGCTAGTCCGGTTTTTGCGACCGGGCTGAGTTTAACGCTTAATGGGTTTTACTGAACGAGTATAATTTAGGTCGCGGCTAACTGGCGGCGCGCCGCCAACAGTCGGCGTGGCGGGAAATATACTTTTAATAGAGTTCTATTGCAGTAAATACCTAGAATACTATACTCTATTTTAATTGTCTATGAACTACGTCTGAGGAGACACCAAACTAAAAAGAGGGTTGATTAACCAACTCAATCATGATGACAATCTTGTCATTTCAATACAGTCACTTTCGCTCCCGAATTGAACTCTATAGTCATTATAAACACGGCCCCAAGAACCCTGTATAAATCACCTGATAATGATGGAAAGGCCCATGATGATTAAACTACTCTTAGCATGACTTTGGCGATGATGATGATGATGATGTATTTTTCACTAATCAGGAGTATCTTTGTATTTTTTTCAATATAAGTCACAATTGAATATTGTAGAATAGGTATGTCCTAGTCACAATTTACATTTAACGATTGAAGACTCAAATTTAGCCGCCATTTTTTGATAGACCAGACAGCATTGAAAATATTTATAGCAGATCAGACTTTTTAAATACCCGAAAAAATCAATTAAAACTTTATTGGTCTATAAGGTAAGAAAGAAAAGATTTAATCGCTTGTATCCGGTGATAAATTGGTAACATTATTCAAACTTTTCCTATTGTAATAAAAAAAATTAGCGAATTAAAAGAATATCCGAGTGTAATTTCAATGTTAAATTACTATGGATGATAGAAATAATGGCGATAGTTATTGGGAGATGAGATCAGTTATTACGATTATTATTTGTTTTTGCTTGAAATTGTTTAAATAAAAATAAGTATATTTATAATAGAATAAAGGGAGTTTTATTCTTTATTTTTTAATAATGTCAGATACTTAAACTAGATCGTATAAATTTAGGTACACAACTTTACAATTTACTAAGAAATAACAATATCTGGGTATTTTTTACATAATTTTCTATATAAAAAAAGTATCACAGTATAAATATGTCCGTGTAGGATAAAATAGATCAGTCCGAATGTAATGTCAAAAGAAAATTATGTCTGTAATGTATGTCGTTAAAAATTTGTCATTTAAAAAGTCGTTTACATTGTAATAGCACTTTGTTATTATTTGGTCTTTTACTTGGTTTAAAAATAGTTTATCTAATTTTTCAGTTTTAATTTTGTTTGTTAACTTATCTGGTCTTATTTGGTAAAAAAAATAATTAAAATATTTTAAAATTTAATCTGTTTATTTCACTAAGCTTCTACAGTCTTCTGCTTAGATTCTAATCTTAAGCTTAAAAGATTTTCTTGAATCTAATTAAGTTTCATGTATATCGTGTATCTGTGCGTCTGCGTGCCGGTCTGTAGCGTCATCGCTTATGAACAAAGTTTCTATACAAGCTTTATATACTTTATTAGGTTCACATAAAGATAACAGGTAAGTGAAATTGACCCAGTTCCTGGTTTGCATACTTGGCGTACTTAAGTAAGTTAGGTGACATTAAAGTATAATGACACCATCAAGCTTTTTTTTAATGATATGGGGCAAACGAGCAGACGGATCGCCTGATGGTAAGCGATCACCGTCGCCCATAGACACCAGCAACATCACAGCAGTCACAAGTGCGTTGCCGGCCTTTCAGGTGGGACTACGCTCTTTTCTTGAAGGCTTGAAGGTCGCATCGGTCCGGAAATTCTGCCGGCGATAATTTAGTCCACAGTTCAGTCATGCGAGGCAGAAAATTTCTAGCAAAACGCACAGTTGTGGACTGCCAACCATTTATGTGAAACGATATAAAATTCAGAGCGAAGCTACATCTCTAAGCTGAGCTAATGATGAAGCGGGAAGGTGTTCATAGGAACTCTGTAATAGAATAATACAATCATACCGAGTTTGGGTTCTTCAGAATCGCCTCATTGAGTAGTTGATAGATATTTAATTAACAGTAAAGTCAGAAATAAAATGTTACAAAAATGAAATCTTTCACATAAACTTATTGTATTTAACTACAATTGGAGTATTGATTTAAACTTACACGATCTTCACTCATTATCACAACACAACAAAACGCCTATTCGCCTTTGTGCAAATGTGTTACTTTAATTTCTTTGTTTTGTCGTTTTTATGTACAATAAAGTGTTTACAATAGAATACAATACAATATTTATTTAATTACCTTTCGTTGGTAATTCTTTTCGGACGTCGCGTTACTTCCATGATCTCGAAGGAAACTGGAGTGGCGAAATCAACGTCTTCTAGCCGCGCGAGTTTTTCGATCTACCCGCGCTTGATGTTTATTATTAGGTTGAACACTACGGTCGTCACTAGACCGACACACTACACTCACGACTTCAGGCGATTTATCAGATGTTATATGATGTTGCTTACATTTATTAATTACTGGATTCCACGAAGATGAAAGATTAAAACCATCTTCCCGGTTGAAATTTCGGTGTTTCTTGATTTCAATTGCTTAACGCACGATTCTACAATAGTAATTACGTTACGTAGAAAGGATCTTGGGATTATGAAGCCCAATCCAGTGGTTTGGTCCTACTTCTAATAAATGTTCAGCAAATTACCAACGAAAGGTAATGAGTTAAATCATGTTTATACGCGATTAAGTCCCGCTTTGCTGTGTTACAATAGGAGTGTTTTAAGCTAAGGTTCAAGAAATAAATTAACATCTAGTAACACAAAAAATCCGAGTCTATAACACAGCTGAATAATATTTTCGTTTGCATGTAACCAACCACCCTTTCATACAGAATCGCTGAATGAATTTTGTATCGAAACCATTTAAATATCGACACAAAGAATTGGATTTGGAATGGAATCCATAAATCCTTCACGATATTGCCTGTTACGACTGTCCATACCGCTAAGGGCCCAGGGTTGTCACATATTAAGTTTTTTTTATGGTGGTATTAAATATAAGATGTTACATTCTTATCCTTCCTAGAAGACTTCGTCCGCATAAATATGCAATGTAAAGCCTATGTGTTATTCTGTTATCTGCATAAAATTACTGGAAAGTTTTGTTGAGATCCTTTCATTCGTTTTCAAAAAGAAGAACATACGTACATGGGCACAAACTAACTCGTATATAATACTATAAGAATTCCGACCTGTAGAATGCATTCTTAAGAATGTATTATTCAGGTTGGAACAGGTTGTTAGCATATATATATGAAAAACCGTACACTGTAAATATTTCCTTTTAGTCATTAGTTTTAAAATGTAATTACCACGAACAAATAATAAACTCGAGCCCGCTCAGCCATTAATAAATTTCACTCCACAACGCAACCGTTTTAATAAAACAAAACATATTTTCTAATTACAAAAGCGCAAGCAATTTCTGCACTCGAGGCGTACAATGCGGCTAAATTACAATTGTACTTAGGGGCTACGGTGCACGTTGCAATAAATAAACTTCTTAATTTTATCGTTGACTTTATTTGTAGACTTAGGATTGTTCAATTGCTTTCGTAATTAGGCTATCAAGTAGACCTTCAGAATACACGTTGCTGCCATGAGCATAACCGGTGGGATCACGTAATCTTCTCTGTGTGGCCATGAGCATAACCGGTGGGATCACGTGATCTTCTCTGTGTGGCCATGAGCATCACCGGTTGGATCACGTAATCTTCTCCGTGTTGTGTGGCCATGAGCATCACCGGTGGAATCACGTAATCTTCTCTGTGTTGTGTGGCCATGAGCATCACCGGTTGGATCACGTAATCTTCTCTGTGTTGTGTGGCCATGAGCATCACCGGTGGAATCACGTAATCTTCTCTGTGTTGTGTAGCCATGAGCATCACCGGTGGAAACACGTAATCTTCTCTGTGTTGTGTGGCCATGAGCAGCACCGGTGGAATCATGTTATCTTCTCTGTGTTACACAACACAGAGAAGATAACGTGACGAAACGTGACGTGAAAATGCGTTATGACAAACGATACATTAGGACAAATTACGTTAGTGATTGTGAACTAGATCCATATTTTCAATGTACAGACATTTAATTTTTACTAGCTTATAAAAAGTACTAGCTTTTGATCGTGACTTCGTTTGCCTTAAATTCGCTTATTGCAGATAAGGGTATTTTTTCCGGGTTAAAAAGTAGCCTATGTCCTTCCCCGGGACTCAAATTACATCCATACCAAATTAAATTCAAATCGGTTTAGCAGTTTAAGCGTGAAGAGGTAACAGACACACAGACAGACACACTTTCGCATTTAAGTATAATATTAGTATGGGTTAGTATGGATAGATGTGGCAACCCTAAACCCTCACATGTGCAGTCCAGTTTAATTACGCGGAACGATTGAAAGTATTTCTTTCAGATCATTCGATCATCCATTCATGCGACTTTTGTGTTTTTACGACCTACAATCTATCTTGTTCGCGATTCAATGAATAGAAATGCCTTGCAAATCCATATTATAATATTATAAATGCGAAAGTGTGTCTGTCTGTCTGTCTGTCTGTCTGTTACCTCTTCACGCTTAAACCGCTGAACTGATTTGGATGAAATTTGGTATGGAGATAGTTTGAGTCCCGGGGAAGGACATAGACTATCTTTTATCCCGTAAAAATAACCTTATCCGCGATAAACGAATTTAAGGCGGACGAAGTCGCGGGCAGTAGCTAGTATATAATAAAACACACAACTCGCTATGTCTTAGCGAGTTTTCAAATTCAAATTCAAAAAACATTACTTCTGATAAGTATTCATATCGGGATAGTAACAGTTAAAACTAATATCTATGTTACTAAGTACATATTCAATCACTTACTAGAAGGTGAAGGTGAAAAAAAGATCTTAACCATAACCCTCTTTTTTCATCACCGTCGTCAGGTAAAAAGTATCCTATAACCAACTGGACTAGCTACCCTTGTACCAAAAATAGTTGAAATCCGCTTAGCCGATTTGGCGTGATAAACCCGCTCGACACATACATACATACAAAAAATTAAATATTTCGATCCAGTGACCTCCAAATAGTCCGTAACAATATATGTTTTCTAAATATCTTCAATGTACAGATATTTCATTTTTACACCTTTATATTAGTATAGTAGTAGTTCTTAATTCTATCTATTAAAATGTTTTTAATATTTAAATGAGCAAACACAGCGGCAGTTAAATCTTTTATGATTTGTAACTGTATTAATAAAGTAAAAAAAAAAATGTAAAAGAGTAATTTTTTGATCTGTACCTCCAGATCTGTGACGTCTGTCACATACAGAAACACTATTTTAATCTACGTATATGTATGGCAATATTTATAAGGACGTTTAAAATAATCTGCTCTTCTGAGCCAGCAACCATTTTAAGTATTAATAATACTTAAGGCTAAAGAATTTGTCCAAAAATGAACCCCAACTTTTAATCTAAGAATATTAAAGTACCTAAATTAAAACACGTCGACGATAAGTAACTCGGCCGGGGGTTGGTAATGTCTTTAATGTTCGTAATATTCCCAATTAGTGAAGTCATAATTGACAATTTATTTGCATAATTTCTGAATGGGAAAGAGGGATCGTCAAACGGAGGCAGAAAACGTGTTTGGCGCGAGAGAGATAGCATGAGAATATTAGAATGCATCTATGTAGCCCGGAGAATTGACGGCTGTTAGGGCTGTAAAGTTCTGCAGTGGCGACCACGCATAGGAAAGCGTAGCGTAGGACGGCCCCCAATTAGGTGGACGGATGGCATCACCCTCAACTGGCATAAACTTTTTTGCCATAATCATCATTTGGCATAATTCATCATTAGACCCCGGACTTCTATTCATCATTTGGCATAATGCATTTTTTCTGAACACTTATACTTTTCAAGATTGTTATAAAACAAACCTATCCTAATGCATTTAACAGGATGATAAAAGTCGTGAAAATTTAACAGTTTCAGAAAAAAATGCTGTATGCCAATTTATGAATTATGACATATTAAAGTTTATGCCAGATGAGGGTCACCGGGATGGATGACCTCATATGGGTCGCGGGGAGTCAGTGGATGCGGTCTGCGCAAGATCGCAGCCTGTGGCGAAGCTATAGGGGAGGCCTATGTTCAGCAGTGGACGTCCGTGACTGAGATACATGGCTAGATTGGAATGTTGATAATTGTTCATTGAAATGTGTCAACTTAAAGTCTCAAATGTATTCAACGACAAAGTATAACAAAAGTATTGATTATTATATCAACATATTTCTACCGTAAGGTAGTGAAATCACCATTTCAAGTGTGCATAGTGTGTTCTGGCCCCTATTTCATAATCGTGACAATTTTATGTTCACGGCGATCCCCGCAAGCTCGATGCATCTGCTTTCGTTATACACGGCACGCAATGTACGTGAAATTGTCGCTGTTACCCGACATTTGTCACAATTGTGAAATAGGGGCCTGGTGTTAAGAAGCCAATCACCTTAACCATGGAAACTTCCAAATATCCTCTTTCATCATTTGGGAATAGGGATGTAGTGTCTTGAATATTTTACCATCGTATTAACTTTAGATGAAAACAACATTTTATTTTAATCTCAAAAGTTAGCAATCCTTTTGAATGCAGAAATGATCAGCTCTAATGACCCACAGGCAAGCGTAGATCGTAAATTATTTCGTTGTGATTATGGGAGGGTTAAATGTCGGCTGTGTACAGTCTGCTTTTGGCTGTTACTAGATTTTACTCTTTGGGCCACTGATTAACTTATCAAATCTCACCACCATCCCTGTCAACTTGCTACAGTGGGTAAATCTTTGTTTCAGAGAGCCAGGGGTATCTGCAACGATCAACATCTGACTGCTGAGTTGCAGAATGTCAAACGTGCGCTTTGAGCCAACGAGCTCCAGCTACCACGTTCCAAGCAAAATCCCAGTATGAAGAAACCAAAAGTCGAGCGTAAACCTGCCATATTTGAAAGGCTCACAGACAAGATAGGAAACATTTTGAAGCGTGCTTTTATAAAAACATATTTCAAGCCGTTGAAGAAGGTGTCTCAATACCTTAGACCCGTAAAGAGTGCAGCCCCTTTGCAGAGTGTAGGCATTTATAAGCTGGACTGCGAGTGTGGTCTTTCATACATTGGTCAAACGAAACGCAGTGTATCAACCCGGGTGAAGAAGCACATAGCAGATGTCAAGCACCGTCGGTGTAATAAGTCTGCAGTCTGTGAACATGTCATTGACAAACCAAACCACTCAATTAAGTTTGATAAACCTTCTATCCTTGCCAAAGAAAAAGGATATTTTCCCAAAATGCTACGCGAGGCTATTGAGATAAAAAAGCATCCTCATTTCAATAGAGAAGATGGATTGTCACTATCACCAGCTTGGGATCCTGTAATACATCTCATCAAGGAACAAGCGAAACACAGAACTGCAAAACCTTAATTTCCGAACGGTGTAAAATATCTTATCTGTTTAAAAAGTGGTGTAATAGTCTCTGTTTATAAATATTATAATTAGTAATGAGGTAGCCTGGGAGTTTTTCTTTGCAGCGCTTCTTTTCTCCTCAGTACGCCTCATTTGTGAAATGCTGCTTGGTAAATTATTAAAATAAAATAATTTGGCCCTTCTGGCACATGTGTAACTGCCTTTAAAGCTTAGGTCCATCTGGCATGTATGTACACCTTTATTTGTTTTTTCAAAAATGGGTAGTTTGCACAAATTGTAACTTTGACACAAGAAAATACATCTTTTTTCAGTCCACCCGTGACCATGGAAGGCTGGAAAGCTTCCGAAACGTCGGAAACTAAAATAAAATAATATACGCGATATAATCCGTTAAATTGTTTTATTTAACATATATTAATAGATCATCGCTGGCTGTTCACACTGCCGGGGAGAACTATCTCATATATGTATCTCTTTTATTGACACGGAGTCTACATCTATTGTGCGTTTCTTGAGCGAGTTGGGCAAGAAAATAGTCGATAGTTGCTCGCTGTCACGTTGGCGGCGGTGGGACTAGTGCCATATAATCTTTCTCTTCTCTATAATATACTGTTTCATCCTCCAACTCCCCACTTTCTTAAAAATCGTTTAATTTATCTTCTATCAGCAAGTTGTTGTTGTTGTTAAGTTGTTACCTGGTCAAATGCCCGTCTATCGGCAAAAAAAAACATAAATGTCAAAATTTTATACGAATTCTTTTACATTCCAGGCTAGTTATTTTGTTGTGGAACTTTCTTCCGCTGCATTTAAGGCAAGCGAAGTATTAGCCTATTTTTAAAACTACGTTTTAAAAAATATTATTTATCAATCCCATCATTTCTATTTTTTAATTATGCTGCTGGTTTTCTAATCAGTTTGATGTCAACAGTATCATGTTTTTCTTTCTTCTTTTATAATTATTTATGAATGTATATGTATGCATGTTTATGTTCTTATTTATCTTTGTATTACTTAATATATATATAAGGAATTTCGTTTTTTTTTGTACTTGAAAGGGATGTAATCCTTGTGATGCAGTCAAGTAGAATCATGTTAATCGCATTTTCTTTGACTAAAGATATACTCATCGTTATTACCTAAAGGGCCTTATTGAAAAGTTTATTTTGCAACTTCGTTCGCCGTGGAGGCAAAAGTCATAACCTCTTTATTTATTCAGCGTAGTCGAGTAAACAATCTTTTACCAAAACTAGTTATAATCCTTCCAACCGTCTTAAGACACAAAGACAGGTAATGACTGAACCGTCCTTTAACATACTTTTGGGAGATATTTATAGTTACAGTCATTTTTACAAATTTATAAATAGTAGACGACTGGTTTAGCTCAGCGAGAGTAACGTTGCCTGCAAAGATGACGGTCCTGGGTTCAGTCCTGAGTCCGGTACAGGTAAATATTTGTTGTTCCTGGGTCTTGGATCTTTTTTAAGTAAATATATCAGAAGCCTTATTAAGATATTTGTGTAAAAATTGTCCCCTTATATTTAATATTTTTATTTACATGAATAAAATAATGATGAGAATTTATCGAAACCAACTGTACATGGCATTAAGAACTTCGCCCTATCTCAAACTTATTCAATCCTTTACAAAGTCGTCCGCTATCTTCCTGAAAGGACAAAATGTTCCAATAAAGGAAAATAAAACATTCCACGACTAACGTACCTTTTCTAAGGGTTAAATAACATCGAGATTCAATGATTTTTGGGGATCGTTTTTGTAGGAACTTCGAACGTAACACAAATACCGTTAGTTACTGAATCATTTTAAAACCGGAACAAATTTTCAATCATTGATGTTTTTAGGAAAATCTTGATATTTCACCATGGAGATCTTCATGATTTTTAATGTGCATTTATTCACTAAGAATCTATATTGTCATTTAAATACAAAGATTTAAATAATGAAAAAAATTCAAGACTCCGACTAGATTTGAACCAGTGCCTTGTGTCTTACCAAGGCCGCACGCTCTTCCAATTGAGCTACAGAGTCCAGTCAGCTTGTCTTCAAATTTTGACACTATTTGTTACAAGATCTTTGCATTTTGTATTTTAACTGCCGTTAGCCAGTCGGGGTCTTGGTTTTTTTTTCATTATTTAATGCTGTGTATTTATAAAAATAAACTCGGTTAAAATTTTGAGTTAATGTTGCTAAGATGTACCTAATTTTGAGGATGGATTATTTCATTAATAAAACTAAGTAATTTCCGAGCAGAAACATAGGAATTAGTTTCAAGAACACATATTTTAATCAAATCAAATCAAATCAAAATATTCTTTATTCAAGTAGGCCTAGTTACAAGCACTTTCGAAATGTCAGTTACATGAGAGTGAATGTTTGCTGGGAGAAATACAATATGATCCAACATTTGCTGCAAGGATTAGGGAAACCCAGAAAAACCTAATCAGATCATTTAACTTAAGTGTAATATTATTGATAAAATCATCATTTTTAAAGTTAAAATAATCAATAAGATAAATCCCAAAAGGATTGTCAATAAAAAATAAATAATCTAGAATGTGTCTAGAATAAAATTCTAAATGTCAGAGTATATAAAACAATTAAGATTAAAATAATACCTTAGATATTCGTTAAAATAATTATTCATATACCTACATGACGCTATAATTTACATTAATCCCACGCGCACATTCATATTTTATTATTCAATTCAATTTATTTACACGGTATTACAGCGAACCAATTCACCGTGAAACCAGATTACTTAATTAACAAGTATACAATTTATTGACACCAATTATAAGTACTTTCAAAAGATTGAGTACACAAGCTAAAAACAATTGACAATATTTTAAGTACATAAATTTTATGCATGTACGGAGGTCTGCCTGTTGTCCATCATCTCACAAAACCTCAAACATTCACGGCACACAGCTATCCATCTCCACGCAAACAGATCACATTCGGGCACGGATGCCAAGAGCGCATTGAGTAAAGTGAGTGCGCGCGGTAGTGGCGCACTTCCGCGCGACAGCGTGCGCGCCGCCGGCGCCGCCAGCAGCGCGCGCGCGCGGGGGCGGAGATTGACGCGGGGGACGTCCGGGACGCTCAGCCGTAGTACACTGTCCACTAATTGGATAACGTCCGACTCCCCGCGCAAGAACCGACAGACTGTGATGAGAAGATCGTTGTTTCTCCTCACTTCCAAAGAATTAAAACCTAGGCAACCGAGTAAAAATTTTGTGGGATATAAGTATGGGTAATATCCATATCTTTTCTTATAGAGAAACCTAAGGAAAGACTTCTGTATTTTCTCTAGGAGTAGGGCATATGTGGATTCATGCGGATTCCAAATAATGGACGACGCCTCCAGTTTACTCCGCACTAAAGCATTAAAAAGTAGCTTTATAACTCCGGGTTCATTGAAATCCTTGCAATTACGGAGCACGAAACCCAGTCTTTGGTAGCAGCTACTGGCGAGTGCCCGAATATGCTCATGGAAGGTGAGGCGCGTGTCAAACACCACCCCTAGATCCTTCACAGAGAAGACACGATTGATGACATTGTTGTCCAGGAAGTATTGCGCATGTATAGGAGACGAGCTTCGCCCAAATGAACAAACGCAACACTTCGCTGTATTAAACGACAGCTTGTTGTCTATGCTCCACTTTAACACGGAGACAATATCTTTTTGCAAGGAGACACAGTCCGCTGCATCTTTCACACCATAAATAAGCTTGAGGTCGTCAGCATACAGAAGACACTTAGCATTACGAACCACAGATTCTAGGTCGTTAACCATCAGACCAAATAAGAGAGGTCCCAATATGGAGCCCTGACTGACGCCAGACCGAGTGTGATATCGATCTGAGATGAAGCATCCATGCCGAACATATTGCTGACGATCGCGCAGATAACTGGCAAACAGTGCAAGTAACTTAGGAGAGAAGCCAAAGTCGTCAAGTTTATTTAATAGGACGTCATTATCTACGCGATCGAAAGCTTTCTTAAAGTCAAAATAAATGACGTCGACCTGGATACCCCCATCCAGGTACTCGGAGATGGCATCAGTCAAAATTAAGAGATTGGTGTCAACGGAACGACCGGCTCTAAAACCATGCTGCGACTCGCATAGAAACGGCTTAACTTGTGTGGATATTGCACGAAACAGTATAGACTCGAACAGTTTTGCTAAAGTTGAGAGAACAGCAATGGGCCTATAATTTTCCACTTTGGAATTATCTTTGGGCTTAGGTATAGGGGTCACTCTAGTGATCTTCCACAGATGTGGATAAACACCAGTTTTTAGAGATAGGTTAAGAAGGAAGTGTATCGGGATCTTCAACTGACCCGCACAGCCTTTGACTATATAAGCTGGCAGAGTGTCGGGCCCTACGGAACAATGAGGCTTGAGTCGCCTTATGGCCGCTTCAACTTCTTGCATAGAGATACTGTTTACGTGGATACAATGAGCCACAGATTTCTTTTCTCTATATTAACGGAGTTCACGCCAAGACGAGGAACGTTTGGTAGGAATACGCTGGAAAAATATCTAGAAAAGGCTGAAGCAGCCTCAGCACCAACAAACTGTTTTCCCTCAAACGACACTTCGGACGCAAACCCACCCTTTGACCTGAGACTGTCTATATGTTGCCAAAAGGAGCGCGGATCACTCTTGACTCTACTTTGGACTCGATCAATGTAACAGTCATAGGCGACGCATATTCGGTTTTTGATGTACGTCCTAAGTTCGGCAAACTGTCTGTACACCTCAGGGCATTTTGTAGTTTTCCACTTTCGATGGAGACTAGCTTTTTGCGCGATATCAGCAATTATATCGGCGGTGAACCAAACTGGAAATCTCTTACCGACCCGCTTTAATCGAGTCTTCCTAGGTATACATTTATCGAAAATGTGGTAGATTTGATTATAAAACATATCTACCGCAGAGTTGACATCCTCAGTATTAAGAGTTCCCAGCCAGCTCGCATCCGATACTAATTGGTACAAAAGCATGTAGTCACCTTTTGCAAAGTTCCAGTCTTGTCCTGAGTCTACATTGCTGGGGTCAATTTTAGCAGAGGAGGGGCGGGTCGCGCCTTCGATAGGGAGCGAAATGTCTAATGGCGGGTGGTAATCATCACGTCGGGGTACTAAACCACCTCCCTCGATTTCGGAGACACTGACTTCACCGATACGCTCTGACACCAGCACAACATCTAGTAGTCTTGTGTGCTATAATAAGCTTTAGAAAATAATTTTCGTTTCACAATATTTTTGAATTTACCAATAGACAACTCAGTTATGCTGCTAGGAAGTTTATTATAAAATCTCACACAGTTACCCATGAATGATCTCCTTATTTTATGGAGCCTAGTAGCAGGCACTGCGAGCTTATGCTTATTTCTAGTATTAATATTATGTATATTACAGTTCTTCTTAAAGTGGGTAATATTTTTATGTACATACATAATATTCTGATAAATGTATTGACAATGCACTGTCATTATATTAATGTCCTTAAACTTATCTCTAAGCGACTCTCTATAGTTCATTTTATATATCGCACGAACAGCCCGCTTCTGCAGAACAAATATAGTATTAATGTCGGAAGCACTGCCCCATAGTAAGATGCCATACGACATAATACTGTGGAAATAACTGAAATACACTAATCGAGCCGTTATCACGTCTGTTAATTGACGAATCTTACTTACTGCAAAAGCTGCAGAACTCAGTCTATTCGAGAGATTAGCAATATGGGGACCCCATTGGAGCTTAGAATCTAATGTTATACCGAGAAAGACTGTACTATTAACTAGTTCCAGTTTCTCACCTTTAACCATAACGCTTGCTTGCTCGTGTTTTACGTTACTCGTGACAAACTTAACACATTTAGTCTTTTTCTCTAAACCAATTTACTACTTCACAGATAGCATTGTTTACGTCATTGTAGGATCGTTGATTTCGTACGACTTTGAAAATTAGAGACGTATCATCTGCAAACAAAACTATCTCATGGTGGGTCTTTACGAGGTGTGGCAAGTCGTTTATATAGATAAGGAACAGGAAAGGTCCCAATATTGATCCCTGCGGCACACCCATAGACACTAATGACCCCGGTGAACGCTTTCCATTCACGTCAACCCTTTGTATTCTACCATTTAAATAAGACTCTAATAAATTTAGTGCTAATCCTTTAACTCCGTAGTGGTGTAGCTTCCTGATCAGTGTCTCATGATTAACGCAATCGAAGGCCTTAGATAAATCACAGAAGATGCCTAAAGCATCTCGCGATTCCTCCCAGGCATCGAAAATGTGTTTTACGAGCTCAACTCCGGCGTTGGATGTCGAGCGACCCCGCGTAAAACCGAATTGCTTACTATGCATCAAATTATTCAAATTAAAATGTTTTAACAATTGATATAGAATTAGCTTTTCAAAAATTTTACTAAATGTAGGTAGTACAGATATTGGTCTAAAGTTAGTGGGGTCAGAGGTACTATCTGATTTAAATAAAGGAGTTATTTTGCTATGTTTCATCAGATCAGGAAACTCACCGCAGTCAACACTGTTATTGAATATATCTGCCAAGTCAGACGCTATTACTTCTATTAGGGATTTGACAGCATGGACTGAGACCCCCCATAGGTCATTGGTTTTTTTGACATTAATTGATTTAAATGCCTTTACTACATCTGAAGGACTGACATGTTCAAAATAGAAGTCCTTACTACATTCTGGTACGTTTTCTTTTAACAACAAAACGGCAGACGAAGGTGATGAATTTAAACACTTTGTTGTGGATACTGGTATATCGGTGAAGAAATTTTCAAATTCTGTTGCTACATCTAAACTAGAATCTATAATTTTGCCATCAATTTTTAATTGTAGATCACTAATTGCGTGCCTTGATCTACCAGTCTCCACATTAATCACTTTCCAGGTGGTTTTGATAATATTAGAACTATTTTTGATTTTCTGGGATAAATAATTACGTTTGGCAATATGACAATCAATTTTGAATTGTTTTGAATATTGCTTTACATGTTCTTTAAATTCATCACTCGTATTAAACCGCCGTTCCTCATACATGGCATACAGTGCTTGTCTACGTTTGTGTAAGTCCGCAGTAGCCCATTCGCTAAATACTGGTGCACCGCCAGCCACAACCGATTTGGAAGTAAATATTGTATTATAATGTTTCATAAAAGTTGTAAAGAATGAATCATACATGTGATTAGGACTCATTTCAGAAGACAGAACGGGTAGCACCTGAAACAAATGTTGCTTCATTCTTTCCACACGGTCTGTGGTTACCGGTACAAAAGTAATTTGTTTTTTCACTATATTTTCCCTTAATATCTCAAATTCCATTAATTGGCCTAAATGATCTGATTCTAATTTACTGATTATACTTTGTTTAGAAGGAGAAATATCAGTGAAAATGTTATCAATACAGGTGGCGCTGGTATCGGTCACCCTAGTAGGTTCCATAAATACGTGGCTTAAACGAAAAGATTTGAATTGATTCAACAATCTAATACTTAGTGTTGAATCTTCCAAAAGATTTACATTGAAATCGCCGCAAATAAGTATTTTTTTACGAGTACGCGATTTCTTAAAAAGCACATATTCCATAATAGTTTGAAAAACATCGAAATTACTTAATGGCGGCCTATACACACAAACTACAATAAATTGCTCTAGTTCTACTGCACTTAATTCTATGGTCCGTTCAACAGAAAAGGATACAATGTCCTTACGTTCCTTAAATTTTAATTGACTATTTAATATAATTAACGACCCACCATGTATGGAACTAAGTCTGGTGAACGAACTACCCACCTGGTGATTATTGAATTGGGGCATAATCTCATTGCAAGTTAGCCAGTGTTCAGTTATACATAAGATATCAATATTATAGGCATTCAAAAATAATTCAATCTGCAAATCTTTCCCTCTAATACACTGAATATTTTGATGAACCAGGTGGATATACTTTTCATTGCCAGAAAAGGATTTCTCCATTGTCTTATCACTTAGTTTAAATTATTACACATAACAACATTAATGTCGGACTGCTCAATAGAAGCAGAGTTATGTACCAAATTCTTGGTAGAAATATCAACTAAATAGGCTAGTGACAAAACTATTTGTCGTTTGCAATAATTGGAAAGGTAAAACTTACCTTTTGTCAAAAAATAATGATTACTAACATATTTGTTAGCGTCTACTATTCTAAACTTACTACTATATGTACAAAGATTATATAAAGATGTATTTAAGATATATCTTGTATCATTTTCAGATTTTGTTAATTGTTTACAATAGGGAAAAGTGAACATAATAATTTCCTGAACTATAATTGTTTTCAAAGTTTCATAAAATTTAATTAAATCATTCTAGTTCACTTTACCCCTGTTTCCCAAAAGAATAAGCAGTGTTGTCTTGGAATTAATATTACTGTCTTTTAGAATTTGGTTTGAAATATTGTCAAGGCTACTATAAGGCAAACAATTGCTACTTACACTATGTCCCTTTAAGTATGAGTTTAACAGTGGGCCCTTACCACTTCCCATCTCATCACAGTACATGATAACCTTAGGTTTAGGTGTGCTTGGTGCGGTGTGGAAGGAACTTTCACTGGATTTTTCTGGCAAACTGGCACACAGAGAGGATGGTTCTAGTACACTAGTCGACAGATTACCACTTGCCTGCTTACATAAACAGGAGTGATTATTTGTCAGGGACTCAAACCGTTCTGAGTTATAATTTATTTGTGATATTAAATCATCCATGGCTAGTGAGTATTCTTGAATAACTTTTTTTGAGCTCTCATTAATTGTGTCTAATAATTTAATTGAATCCTCTAAGCTTTGAATTTTTAACTTTAATGTCTGTGTGTCAGTTTCATATTTTAACCTACTATTTTGTAACTGTATAGAATACATATCTAACTTATCCACTAGATTTACATTTTGACTGCAAGATCTCAATTTCTTTAGAAACAACCTGTTTTGTTTTGACAACTTTTTTACTCTCTGTATACACTTGTTAAGTTTGACATATTTTTTTAGTTTTTTACTACTGCAATTTACTAACTTTGTTGTGGTGGAAGTATCATAGTCTACAACAATTACAGGGTTATCAATTGGAGTGGTAACCAACTGTGGGACCGGTCCGACTAGTTCTTCGAATAAGCTATGAGCATGAACCGCTGCACTCTCATGCTTGGCCTCCTGCAGCTCAAGAATCTGCTCGTTGGCATCATGCAGCGCTCTCTCCAGTATGTTGATCTCCTTCAGGGCATGCTCATACTCAGCGCTACACTCAGTAAACCTGTCTACCACCTCCTGAAGCTTGGCCCGCTCACAATTTAAATTATTATAATCACATTCTAGTGTACAGAGTTCCTTTTTCAACTTATCTCTGCTGTCAAGTACCAATAATAGTTCCTTCTCACTATCCTCTCTCTCACTTAGCAATTGAGCACACAATTCCTTTGAGTTTTTTAATTCCAATAAGGTGATTTGAAGTTTTTCCACCTCCTGTTGACGGGCCGCCGCGGCTTTTCGTCGAGTAAGCATCATTGATATTAATTAAACACAAAAGTGAACAACAATATTTCAAGGACTTGCTAACCCAAGCTAAGTTATTTTTAGGTACTTACGTGAAATAGTAACGCAAGGGTATGTATAAGCTGTGTTCTAATTTTATTAGTTGCTAAAATAAACACAAAAACAAGACGATTTGATTGCACAACGAAAATATATTTCGAATTTCTAACCTATAACGGTTACAAATTCAAAATATGACGAGACAGTTGTAAACGTTACTAATGCACTTCACTTATTATGTTAACACTAAAACTAAGATTAAAGCTATTGAATACACACTCAATGGGCTGAATATTACAAGAAATATTAATAAAATAACATTAAATAAAAGGGACCTAATGCAATCAGCTGCTTATTCTTTGACAGCCCAGAGGCGTTTTTAAATCTATATTTTAGGATAACTTTCGTATTTTTATGTCGGGGATAGGCATTTAATTTTTTTATTATTTAAAAACTAAATCTTTTATCATACATATACTAAGAGATGCACGAAACTTTGCTTAGGAAGGAAATAAGTAAAAACCCTCTTTTTGCTTCAGTGTCGTCGGACAAAAGTAATTATCCATGTACACTTCACTCTTGGACCTTATGACAATGCAAGAAGGTGAAAAAGTGAAGAGATATATAATATTTATAGTCGACTGTACGAGACAGGGTCGAAGTCACACAAAAAATCCATTGAGTGGTCTTGGTCTTTGTAATTTTTCACTTATTTTTATGAAAATATCTTCTATGTAATGTACAGCCATTTTACTTTTACAAATTTATAATACGTTTTGTTCCAAGCACAAAATTAATGGAACAAAACAAAAACCCGCTCGCACTTAACACTTTTTTATTTCACTTCAGTAACTTTCCACTAATAACAGTTTGGGGTCTGTAATATCCTCACCAGGGAGAGGTTAAATCGGACCCTCATTATGGACTCGAACCCAAGTGGTTTCGATGCTCTACGGTTTTATAGTAAGGAAGACTACACTAAAATCTAGCACAATTCGTGTTTGTCCTGCTTTATTTTCTGTTAGAAAGTTTCTCAAGTTAGTTCAATGAAGAAACTGAAGCAACTCTATTATTGATTAAATTCTTATAGATGTGCAAATAACATACGTAGCCTCTGTCCTCAGGTATGGTCCCTTGCTGTGGGGTAACTCAGGTGATGTTAAAAAAGTCTTTATTGCTCAAAAAAAAAATAATTTGTACTATTTGTAATGTGTCACCAAGAACGTCTTGTAGACATCTCTTCAAAACCTTACAGCTATTAACACTGCCGTCACTGTAAATTTTTTAAACTTGTAAGTTTGTTAGACTGTATCCCGAACTGTTTGTATAGTTAAAAACTGTTTGTAAATTTAATAGAAGATATCCTAATAAATTAGTACTACTGATGAAGTACAACACAGAACTTGGTAGCAGAAACAGTTATCGCATGGCCATTAAAATTTATAACAGTTTGGCAAATGATATCAGACAACTGACTTTCAAATTGTTTATAACAAAACTACATAAATGGCTTTTAGGAAAAAAAAACTCAATCCAAGAGTTTTTGGATAGTTTGTGAGTGTTAGACATACTAATGTTATAATTGTATTTTATGTAATCGTCTCCTGACATTTATTTTTTCATTTGTGCCTTAAATTTAATTTAGTAATAGTAATGTATAAGATGTAGGTAATGTAATAATCTTTATTTAGTAGCTATTGTCATAATATAGTTATTATATTCTAATATTTACTTGCTAAATTAATTGGCAAGACATGCTTAACAATCACCACGACTGACGCTCCATTATTGTAATTTTATAAATTTTCATTTCATGTCACATTTATTAATAATATTTATGGCAATATTTATTAATAAAAATGTAATCAATAATTGTATTGATTGAGTTCCTTCATTGAAGAACAGCGCCATCTGTCTCGCTGTTCTAATACTTGCTGAAGATCAATAAAATAATCGAGAAACAACGGGACAGAAACCATAGGACGACCGTAGCATAGGACGACCGTAACTCACTAACTGACTGACTGTACTTAACACGTAGTGTAAACTAGGCACACTACAGCTGCTCCGTGCGCCCGCGCGCGGCAGCACCCACACGCTAGGTGCCGAGAACGCTGCGGCGCCCTACCGCCTAGCACAACGATGACAGTTAAAGCGAACATGCTACCGTCTAAATTAAACATTACGCTACGCTACGGGACAGAAACGTAGCGTGATACGCATGACTTGGAGTATGGCTAATGCGCTTAGCATTTAAAAGTTAATTAGATACAGAGGACACTACTAGAGCTAAATAGATTGTGTTGGAATATTTCAGGCCACGTAAGTAAAATTGCGATAGCTGAGTTGGTCAGAACACTTCTGTTTTAAAGGTCACAGGTTCAAATCCAGCTAGCAATTTAGTAGGTCGCATTGGTTTTTTCCTTTACAATCAAACTCTGTGTAGTAATATTTATTCAGTTTATTTCATCTTAACATCAAATGGTTCATCTTGAATTAATTAACGAATTTTTTTTTAGTTTTTTGTGTTTGAAATGTCACTTGTTATAAACTATTCTTAACCATGATTTTTAAAATCTGTTCAGCCACTTTTACCGCTTGTTTTTACTCCAGCAACTTTCAACCAATAACAGTTGAGGAGAGTTTTTTCCAAAGGGCTAATTTCTCTATGGGAGCCATAGAAAAATAAGCCTTTTTGAAAACACACTCCTCATTTCGGGGTCTGTTAATGTGCTCGCTAGGGAGAGGTTCCGTCGGACCCTCATTAGAGACCCAACCCGAGTGGCTTTGATGCTTTAGTTTTATAGTAAGGGGTTTTACACTAAAATTAAGCAGGATTTTTGTTCGTACGAATTTTTTTGCAGCTGTTTTTTGTATATGTCACTTGAAAGGCTTACTGTTTTTTAATTAAGAAGCAATTGTAAGTTTTGTTTTATTTCTTGAATTTGGTCAAGTAAATGAAAATGAGATATCAAAATATTATCTTTCCGTTTTTCTTCAAGCAAGTGACGAAAAGATAAATATAACATATTGAGTTACTAGTAACGCGCCTCGTCATTGCACGGTTTTTTTTATACTTAAAAAAATGTGCATTAGGTTTATACACATTTACTAATAGTGGCTTTGGCCTAAATGGTATTGCCAACCTTTATTTAGACCTATTTAAGTGTCATCGTCAACTTTACTAAAATTCTTTCATTGGAACCAAAAACGTATTATGAAATTATTACCGAATGTTATTATCATACGAAGGGAGAATGTTCGATATTATTTTTTTGGTTCCGATCAGAGAATTTTTAAGGAAAAAAACTATCACCGTCATAGTTCATGCAATACACAGCCTAAATTAATTTAATTATACACCGAACCCTTCGTTGTAAATCACTTCGTTAGTAAAAACCGTATGAAAATCTGTTCATCAGTTTTTAAGTTATATATAAATATTTATCTTTCTTTTCAATGATCTTCAAATAGTCCGTTTAACTTTTTCAAAATATCTTCGAAGTACAGACATTCCATTTTTACAACCTTATAATAGTATAGATATGTAGTGATATGCTTTACAATCAGGGATTGAAAAGGTACCTTTAAAAACGGTTTTGACCGGCGGGGTTATTGCCTAATGAAATTTTGCCACTTGGTATCCGAATCAACTGTCATAGCCCATACAAAATCATGACACTTGATTGCGATTGCGAGCGTCAAACGCGTTAGGCAATACGGGGGCTGGTCTGTTTAAAGGTATCCGACCGTTAAAGTAGCATTCCGGTACCGGTATCAATACTTTAGGTATCCAAACAAGCTTCCGTCCAAACGGTAACTTTAAATAGAAGTGCCTTTAAAACGGTTTTGGTCGGGTCGTTTTAAAGTCCGACCGTTAAAGTAGCATTTCGGTACCGATATCATTTAAAAAAAAAGTACCTCATTGCGTCGGATTTGATACCCCAATTCAAACAGATCAGTTTCACTCAATTGGCAATAAATTAATAGTTTAAAAAACACTACAAAAATACGCTTTACAAGACTTTTCTAACAAATCCAAACACAGCTATGATACGATGTTCCATCATGAAGTTCCAGTTCATATCTTCCGGCTCCATCATCAGATCAGTGCGATAGTACCATGTTATTGTATTGTCATCAGAACTACATACAGCTGCCAATTTTCATGACGCTGCGATCCTTGGAAGATGGTTAAATTAGTTACCTTAGATTCCATTACATAGTTACATACAGGTCGACCTAATAAAAGCGTGCTAAAAAGTGCCCTAGCGAGCTCGCGACTTTAGCGTGTAAGGTTCATCATCAATATATTAATATTGCCTTTATATAGATAGAGTTTTTTCATATTGCGATTGCGATGATTTTCAACCCTTGGATAACAAACTACTATTTTGAGAAAATGGAAGAGTCTGATTTCCTTGTGAAATCCCAAAATGGAGAGTGGAGATCCTGGAATGGACACCCTAATAATGGACACTTTTATGATGAGGGCAGCATTAATATCAAAAATGGCGTCCATTTTGGAATACAAGATGGCGGACGTCACTTTTAATGAAAAAGTCATTGACAGTGCCTTTTTCTAGGTTTTTGGAGGTGCATATTTCGAAAATGGCAACCATCCTGGAATTCAAGATGGTGGACATTATTTTTATGTAAAATTCATCGTGGGAGCCGTTTTGTGCGTTTTTAGGGGTGCAGATTTCGAAAATGGGGTACATTTTAGAATTCAAGATGGCGGACATGACTTTTAACAAAAAAAGTCATCATTGGTGTCATTTTATAGGTATTTATGGGTGCAGATCGAAAATGGCGACCATTATGGAATCCAAGATGGTGGACATTATTTTTATGAAAAAGTCATCATGGGAGTCGTTTTGAGAGTTCTCAGGGGTGCAGATTTCGAAAATGGTGGCCATTTTGAAAATTAAGATGGCGCAAATTATTTTTAATGAAAAAGTCGTCTTAGGAGTCATGTTCCAGGTTTTTGAGAGTGTAATGGCGTGTACTTTAAAGTTATCTCCACTCCACCTTGAATTTTTAAATTCGGCATCCCCAAAAACCTATAAAACGAATCCCGGGATGATGAAAAGTGATTTCGGCCATCAAAGATTTCAAAATGGATACAATTTTTGAAATCTGCACTCCTTAAAACCTAGAAAACAATACCCATGATGAAGTCATCATGGGTATTGTTTTATACATAAAAAATAATGTCCGCCATCTTGAATTTCATAGTAGTCATCATTTTTATAAATCTGCGCCCCAGTAGCGTACCGTAAGATTTAATTTGTACGGCCGCATGTTTGATTTGACCGCTGTCGTAATTTAATGTCGGTCGGGTCGATTGAATACCGCTGCCGACTTCAGTTGCCAACTGCGTCACTATCATACTTACGAATGCATGCGAAGTTGCCACATTTATGGGTATCCGGTACCCGAACCGAAATCATTGAAGTGTATCCGTTTTATCGGTCAGCGTAATTGTACGGTTAAACTTTTGGTCAGTATCTTTACTTGAAACGGTCCCGTTTACCTTAGCGGTACCATTTTAAAAAGGTACCTATGAAATTTTATTTAAATGGGTACCGTTACTGTTGGATACTTTTTCAATTGATACCTTTGTTTTAGGTTACCGGTTTTTTGCGGTTTTTCAGTCCCTTTACAATACAATACAAATATTCTTTATTGCATACGTCACAACTATGGGGATTTACAAATAATGCATTTACAAAAAACAATGAGAGGTAGACAACAGGCGGTCTTATCGCTAAGGAGCGGTTTCTTCCTGGTGGTAAAGAAGAAATACATCTAGAAAAGAGCTGATAAACTTCAAACCGTTGAAACGTTTTTTTTTTTACAATATTCGAGGACTTTTTCGAATACTCTCGATGAAGTCATCTTTCAACCACGAGAGAATTAAATCAAAATCGGGTCATCTATTCAAGACGATGCTACAGAGAGACACACAGACTATACACAGAAATCGATACACAAGTACCTATCACATACATAGAGACAGACACGTGTGATACACAGATAGACAGGTACACACAGATACACATAAGCACAGATACAGACGTCAAATTTCTAACCTTTTTTCGTCGCCTCCGTGATATTATCTCTACTTTAGTGACTTATGGTGAAAATCGCATTTTTACGCTTATCAAACTAAACAACTTTCTAAAGTCTTGCTACTTTTAAAAATGCTCAAATTTAATCACTTAGAATAAATTACATTTATTAGTTTCTTAACAAATTCAAAAGACGCCTTTGAACGTTATCTAAAAAACTTGAAAAATCGGTCCAAATTCGTAAGTCGTTACTGCCCGATATCTGGATAAGTCGGTCACGTAATCTCGTTTAACTGAAAGTTGGCAGTTTTAACGAGCCCTAGGCCCCGATTGTAAGTATCACGCAATCACAATAAACTCGAGTTAGGCTGCGCGTCCAGCAGAGCGATAGGAGGCAGCTGAGCTACGCAAGCCAGCAGAGTTTTGCGAGGCAGCAGAGCTATGCAAGGCAGCAGAGCTTTGTGAGGCAGCAGAGCTTTGCAAGGCAGAAGAGCTTTGCAAGACAGCAGAGCTTTGCGAGGCAGCAGAGCTATGCGAGGCAGCAGAGCTTTGCGAGGTATGAGAGCTATGCGAGGCAGCAGAGCTATGCGAGGCAACAGAGCTTTGCGAGGCAGCAGAGCTTTGCGAGGCAGCAGAGCTATGCGAGGCAGCAGAACTTTGCGAGGCAGCAGAGCTTTGCGAGGCAGCAGAGCTATGTGAGGTAGCAGAGCTTTGCGAGGCAGTAAAACGATGCAAGAATGCGTAGCAAAGCTGTGAAATGTAAGTAGATAATCGGGGCGAAGATACGTAGCGGTTAGGGGCATAAGTCCCTCCAACACCACGCATATATTTGCTTGCTTAGATCCCTCAAACATAAAACCTAATCTTATCACCCTTAAATCGATTACTTCTTAGGCCTTTGCGTCTAATACAGACGCGATTTTTGGAGTCGTGTTCGGGAGACACCGTTTTTGGTGGCTGATTAAACTGATACGAGAGCGACACCTTCTAACGCGGGCCTGACATGAGAAATTTGCGACAAATGGTACTTAGACGCCTTGACGACGTCTTTGTGTCTTGTTAACGAGTGCCGCGAACCTGGTCTCATTATATAACTTGCGACCCTCCACAACGCGTTTGCGCCACTCGCCGTCTTTTTCTACACCCTCTTTGCGCAATCTTTAAAACAAAGCAACGGCCTGCCAACGTTTCTTTTTGCATCCGCCACTGCACCGAGAAGAACTAAATTGATTATGTAAATTGTAAAACATTGAGTACGATATGTAAAGCGTTTTCACCACAGAGATGCCGTGCATCCTAGTTATGTAGTGGACTCTTTAATTTCTCATATGCGGACACACATTCATTGCGCGCATTTCTTTTTTGTTTTGAATACTGTCTAACTCCTCTAATTTTCACTAGAACTCAATAAAATTAAATAATCCGCCTATTGTTTACCTCTGCTAATTCGGATGCTACTCATTTTCTGTATTTCTGTGTATCTGAGGTGCGCAATATAGAGTATTTATTTGTATTTGTAATCTTATTGGTGCATCTTAAATTCTCTTGTACAACGCTTAGCTACCTCGTAGAGCTCTGGTGGATGTACAGCCTTAATAACCGTTATGACTCCATCCGACACGTAATTCGATTATGCCGGCGATACGATTTAAAGGCTTTAATTTGGCTTTTAAAGCTTTCCAGATCTTATCCTCTTCGTTCCGTATTATTTCCAACTGAAGATCTTTTCGTTCTTGAAATGCGTAATTTATGCTAGAAGCTATTATTAAAATCAAGCTTTTACTTAACTGGCACTCTCGTATATATGAAAATTGTCCGCTTCAAATGTTGCAAGTTAAATTTGACCCTAAAATTGTGCATACTTATATACATCCTGATACTGCCTACTCGCGCAGTTAAGTCAAGAGTGAGTTAATTCCGGGATTGATTTTAGGTAGGCCGAACATGCTTTGACTATTAAATTAGTCCAATATTACTATCATCAATTTCCAAACTGACAATAAAGAGGTTATAACTTCGATAATAATAACTTCCTTTATAATCCCGAATGTTAGCGAATTCAAAGTTTTCCCGGAAGCTGTGCGTCAGTGGCTCGGCAGATATAATTTCCTTACGGAAGTCTATGAAATAAAGTTATTTCATAATCCCACACAGAGGCAAGCTTCGAGATTATTAGCACTTGTTCGAAAACAACTCTGATTCCTATTTGAGAAAAATGCAGTGTATTTACACATATGAAAACAGGATGATAGGTGGATGAGGATAAATTGGGAAGTCTCGTAGTGGCGGATATCTAACATCTTAGGATAATAAAACAAAACTATTTACCAACCATTAAAAATAATGTGTCGATTAGTACAAACAGTTCACAAAGTTCGATATCAATATATATTTTATACAAAAACACATTTAAAGACATGAGTTGAACTGTGGTTTTAGGAGAACTGGCCAAGTGCGAGTGGGAGTAGCTCACATAGGGTTCCGCTACATCATGAAAATGATACTCAATGCAAAGCCATTTGATTTGATTTTAACAACTTTAAAGATTATATAATGGCTTTATGTTCGAATTTTTTACGGATTTTTTAGAAATTATTGAACCCTGGTATAAGACTCTGATTGTTTGGGCCCATTTTCTGTTTCTGCTTATGACAATGAATAATATTGTCAGCTGTTATGTTTCGTTTTACTCGGCTGCGAGACAAAGAGCGAGTTTACTACGGTTTTAAAACAAAGCCATTGATTGTAATATCTTTCATTCCCTCGAATCTTCACAGCTACTGAATAGATGTTAATGATGGTATTAATCGATTTATCGGAACCTGTAGATAGTTAAAGACTAGGATTTATTATCATAATTTACCTTTCGATTCAATTGGGATGAGCCAGTTTTTACAAGGTAAGGTCATTTATAAACCATTTCAAAGAATAGGTTTAATAAGCCGCTTGCAATTATCACATTTAAAAAATATGATTTCTGGGATAATTTATTCGTGTTTCTAATTTTGACTTTTATTTGTCCTTGCCAAACCCTAGTACTGACGTCAGTTAGTAGTGACGTCACCCGAAATAACTTCTAGACAATAAAAAAGTTAAACGCATCGAAATAAAAAATGCATGAAATTGGTATCTTAGGATGTTTTTGGTTCATCCCAATTGTTAATATACCTTAGTAAATTTAAGAGGCTGATAAGTCGCTAACGGCAAATCTATGCAAAAACCTTTCCGACTAAATAAATAAATAAATATTACGGGACAATTTTACACAAAATCGAACTAGTCCCATTGTGAGCTTAATTAGGCTTGTGTTATAGGTACTAGACGACGATATCTATACTATTATAAATAAAATGTATTTACATTAAAGATATAAAAAAATAAATTAGAATGGACTATTTGAAGGACACTGAATTGAATTTTTATTTTTTTTATTTTTTGTATGTTTGTATGTGTCGTTGTGGCTTCATCACGTCAAATCGGCTAAACGGACTTCAACTATTTTTGGTACACGGGAAGCTGGATATCTCCAGACGGTTATAGAATACTTTCTACCCGACTACGCTGTCACAAAAAAAGGGGTTAATGACATTTTCTCCTACGCGAACAAAGTTGCGGGCGCCGTCTAGTATGTAATAGATATATTTATACTATTTGTATGTGTCGTTGTGGCTTCATCACGCCAACTCAGCTAAACGGATTTCTACTATTTTTAGTACACGAGTAGCTGGGTGTTTCCAGATGGTTATAGGATACTTTTTACCCGACTGTGCTAAAGAAAAAAGAGGAGTTTGGCTTTTTGTTCTCCGCGAATGAAGTTGCAGGCATCTTGTTATTTAGATTTAGTTTATTACATAGAACACATCCATAACTCAGGAACAAATATTTATGCTCATCACACAAATATTTGCCCTTACCGGGATTTGAACCCAGGACCTCAGCTTCGCAGGCAAGGTTACTCCCACTGAGCTAAACTGGTCGTTAAATCAAATAATTCTATAGCAAGCTTGACCTCATTTGCCTGTCATCCACGCCTTAAGTTTGCCTCTGGGCAAAACCGTACATTTACGAGATATATGAATACTCTAATTGTTAGTAACATAGTTTCCAAACGGTACTAAGCCAGTATAATAATAAAACGCACTTTATTCCATATCCTTACCAATCAAAATTGGTATTTATTTTTTTAATACATAAAGATCAAACTGAATTGTATCGAAGTGAGAGTTAAGTTATTTATCAAGCTCAAATGATACATTGGGACTAGTTTGCATTTCAGATGGACGTGAATAGTTAAGTGCTTAAAATATCGTTTAGGTTCCAAAACTTGTTCTATTATTTGGGTATTTGAGCAAGTTTAAGGAAGATTGATGATTGTTTCATTAGATGCTAGAATGTGCTCACGACTTTGTCAGTGAAAAACCATTAAGTATCAATTTAACTGTGTTATTTTTTTATAAAATTTACTACACCTTTTGTACCCGCAACTTCGATATCGAAGGAGAAAGAAATATAACCTCTCACTTGCTTTTGATAGGTATGCTTACAAGTCACCATTCTTTTTCTAATTCTATCCATTTTTTTTAACATACCAAAAATAAATAAAAAAACTATTCAGTAACCTCCAAATAGTACATTACAATCGGAAATTTCATTTTCACCACTTCATATTAGTATATACAAAGATTTCGTCAACAGAGGAGCCATTGTATTATTTAGGCATAAGATTATATTATATTCTTAAAAGCAAAAAAATAAAACGTTATCGGCAATAGTGGTCGAAAAGATGGCTACTTAAATAGTGCGTTTATCCCACGGAATTTTAGTAAAAATGTGCAGTGAAGACAAGGAGGAGTTTCGTAATTAAGTATTAAATAAAACCGGCCAAGATCAAGTCGGACCATGCTCAGTGGAGGGTTCCGTAGCCGCTATTACAAAGAAATGCACTACAGATGAAAAAAACGATGTGAAAAAGTGCACTAGCAAAAGAGCATAAGTTTCGTGGCATGTAAGTCCTTTTGCTGAGAAGGGCAATTTTTCGGCAATAACTCAAAAAGGTATATAAAACAATTTTCGTTGAAAGCATGTTTTTTTTTCATGTTTTATGACAGAAGATAAAGTAAAGGAGGGTCACAGTTTATGTTTGCAAAACATTGATGTTTGCTGAAAAAAGTTACTTCCATGCGAGAAAACGTAAATTAGGAAAAAAAACTGGCAAAGTACAAGTTTAACTCGCGCTCAGAGGGTTCCGTAATAAACATTCGCTTTGAACTGGTTGCTAGACTTTAAAATCTTGGCCCTCTTCATATTATTGATCAGTTGTCAAAGAAAATCCTAATTCCTTACAATATTGTATACGTGAAAGTTTATGCCGTTTGTATGTATGTACGTACCTCTAAATTTTAAAAACTACTGAACGAAGAATCTCTAGGAAACTTTCCAGTAATATTGTTTAGATATGAGAATAACACATCCATACTAATATTATAAATGCGAAAGTGTGTCTGTCTGTCTGTCTGCTACCTCTTCACGCTCAAAGCGCTGAAGCTGAACCGATTTAGATGAATTTGGTTTGAAGATAGTTTGCGTCCCGGGGAAGGACATAGGCTACTTTTTATCCCGGAAAAATACCCTTATCAGCGATAAACGAATTAGGATATAAATTGCATCTCTATGCGGACGAAGTCGCCGCAACAGCCAGTAAAAATAAAGTTTTTTTTTTTTTCATTTGCAACATACTTGGGCTAGCCATGTTTATAACTATTTCTCCAACTTGCTCGGAAATGTTACGTTAATGTAGTAAAAACACACCCCGAAGTCCATCGTTATACACGTTAATACGACAGTCAATTTAAAAAAAAGGGGCGTTACTTCCCGGACGGGCCTTGGAAGTGTACATTATTGTGCAGGTTTTTACTTTTAATTTCATCCAAGACTTTGAAAATTCACCATACAGCCAATAGTAACGTACAAAAACCGAGAATTGAAAAAACTTGAATTGTTTTCTGCGTTTAGTTAATGCATGGTTAATGCCAATAATAATAGAAAAAAAAACAATAATTATTGTGTCCAAATTATAATACAGTGTTTTAGTCTTAATAATCTTCTGGGACTCTGGGACTGATAAATATTTTGTAGCAAAAGTATGGCTTTTTAAATGTTGTGCGTTTAAAAATTGCCGATTCAACTAAAAGTAATAATCAGAGGTCGGACAAATGGGCGTCATTGCTCGCAGTAACATGGACATGACTCAAAAGTTTGATTGATTGATCAATAAATTAAATTATTGATGATATACAGATAATTGATAACATTTCAATGGTATACTAAAATTAAGATATTATACCTTCTTTGATTTCCTTTTAGCAAAACAGAACAATCTATTTTTTGACATTGACTTTACTATTCTGGCATTCGTTCCTATTAATGTTATCTACATTACTAGCTTCTGCCCGCGACTTCGTCCGCCTTAAATTCGCTTATCGCGGATAAGAGTATTTTTCCGAGATAAAAAGTAGTCTATGTCTTTCCCCGGGACTCAAACTATCTCCATACCAACTTTCATCAAATTCGGTTTAGCAGTTTAAGCGTGAAGAGGTAACAGAAAGACAGACAGACACACTTTCACATTTATAATATTAGAATGGATGTATTTTTGGCGTGTAAGGGGCTCCCAACCTGCATCTCTTGGGAGCTCAAGCCAACCTCACCTGCTCGTGGTGCACGCTGCTGACCAACGGACGAGGCCCTGGCGACCCGCCAACCCGCACCGGACCAGCGTGGCGGGTTACGGACCAAACCCTCAAATGAAAATGACAACTTTACCACGGCCCCAAGTGCCCGGCGGCTCCAGTTGCAAAGCTGGCGGGGACGGACGTCGGCCGAGCACTGGAGCCAGGGGTGCTAAGAATCCCCGGGTGGGGCTCCTCCGTCAAACGACCTCGGCTATTGATAGAACGGACAACCGACGTAGATTATCGCTGGTAACCTACAACACGCGCACGTTGAGGACGGACGAGAAGGTCACAGAGCTGGAAAAGTAGGTCAGTAGGATGCGCTGGGACTTCATAGGGCTATCTGAAGTCCGAAGAAAGGGGGAGGACACGATAGTCCTGAAATCCGGCAACCTGCTGTACTACCGGGAGGGTGACCAGCAGTCCCAGGGTGGTGTCGGGTTTCTCGTCCACAAGTGTCTCGTTAACAACATTGTGACAATTTCGAGTGTGTCGAGCAGGGTTGCGTACCTGATACTCAGAGTATCTAAAAGATATTCGTTGAAGTTCATACAGGTCTACGCACCGACCTCGACTCACCTGGATGAGGAGGTGGAGGCCATGTATGAGGACATCAGTAGAGCCATACAGGCTTCCAAATCACACTTCACTGTTGTTATGGGAGACTTTAACGCAAAGCTGGGGCAGAGAGGTGATAACGAGCTGAAAGTGGGGCAATTTGGATGTGGGCAACGGAACCGAAGGGGCCAGAGCCTGGCCGAATTTCTGAAGAAGGAGGGACTCTTCATGATGAATTCCTTCTTTAAAAAGCTTCCTAACAGAAAATGGACCTGGATGAGTCCCGACGGTTTCACTAGAAATGAGATAGACTTCATTTTATCCACAAAGAGACAAATATTCAATGATGTCTCAGTGATCAATAGGGTAAAAACCGGTAGCAATCACCGAATGGTGCGAGGCACATTGATTATGAACGTCCGCCTAGAAAGGTCTCGCCTAATGAAGGCTACGCTCCGACCAACTACAGCCAACATACAAAACCCCGAAGATTTTCAGCTGGAGTTAACAAATCGCTTCGCTTGCATGGATAATTGCGTTTCCGTGGACTATATAAATAACAGGTTGGTAGAAACTGTCCACGAGGTGGGGAAGAAATTCTTCAGACCCCGCCGCAAAGATAGACCCCAAAAACTATCCGACCATACTCTCAACCTCATGGCTGAACGACGCTCGATGACGCTGCAGACTTCTGAAGACGCTGAAGTATACAGGCAGCTCAATAGACCGATCCATCGGTCCATGCGGCACGATATTCGTATCTTTAATACTAACCATATTAAACAGACGATAGAGCGGAACGAGGGCTCTAAAGTGTTTGCAAGGGACCTGTCTATTGGGCAAAGCCAGCTGACGAAGCTGAAGACAGAAGACGGGCAGTGTAGTGTCGACGAAGCCAGAGGTGTTGAGAGAGATAGAGAGGTTCTATGGCAGTTCACCTCGGCTGCCAAACCTGCTCATGACTTGGCCAAAGACCCGAGAGCCAAGCTTAGCCGACACTATACCGAAGATATCCCGGACATCAGCCTGTACGAGATTAGAATGGCCCTTAAACAGCTCAAAAACACAAAAACATGACATGTTTATGTAACTTATTTGTGTCAAATTTCCGCGCATATTTGGAGAAAAGCAGTATACATGCCTCGGCAGGAATGTCATTTCGTGGATTCGTATATATTGAAGGACTCGGCTAAACCTCGTCCTTCAAAACCGTACTTATCCACGAAATGTCTTTTCCCGGCCTCTGCAGTAATATACTATTACAAATGGATAGCAAATGAGTGGTGTCCATAAAAGCCGATTCCCACCGGTTTGCCCCAAAAAGACTTATTTCTTTAAATATGAGTAAATGAATACGCATCGGCTTCCCTTGTAATTTTCCTGATCCCCCGCCTTTAATGCATAACATAAATAGTTCCTGTGATAATATAGCATTATAACATACAGATGGACCGATAGACAGACATAGTCGCACCATAAGGTTTCCATTTTTTCTTTTTGCCACGGAACCCTAAAAACAAAACGCAAGTCACAGGTATTCCATTATTCCACATTAATCCTCTTCAACAAATCCATAATTTTATCATCATCGGTGCCATCGATTTAACATATTAAATTTATTACTACACACACTGTTATTTTAACATCGATACCACAAAACTAAAATGCAATAAGTAAAATCGTTTCATCATACACCTTATGGCTTATATGTTTTGGAATATGTCATAGTTTCAATGGTTATTGGTGACGTTTGTCCTAAGGGATATCGGACGGTTTTAATTTGGAGGCAGCCCGAAACATGGATCTGTCAGTTGCATTGAGCTAAATGTCAATATTTTATAGAAAAAATCAGCCAAGAGCATGTCAACAGAGCGTATCTCCCCGGCACTTAACTCTCCTTTTGCTGAGAACCGCAGTATTTTGGCAATAACTTAAAAACGGTATGACGAACGATCATGTGGAAAACAATATTCTTTGGAAGTATTTATTATATTTGTAATTTTTTTCATATTTTTTTAACATACCGTTTAGAAAATAGAGGGGGGGGGGGGGGCACACAATTTTTGCTACTTTCGGAGCGAATATTTCCGAAAATATTCACTAAATAAAAAAAAAACATTTTTAGAAATATCAAAGTATTTTTAGAAATTCTGTCGAATGATGTGCCTCACATTGATATTTACTGTTTTTTTTTGTTTACAGTTTCGGTTACGTGTATTGAGTGCCCCTAAGCCTAAGCCTTAGCTCGATTTAACCACATAGGAGCTACAATACCACAAAGAGACACAGATATACAGACACACAGATACACAGATACGCAGAAATCATCGGGGCATAAAATGGCGACAAACAAGACACGTCGTCTGGACCGTTCTCATAGCTATGGTGTGAACGCGTTATTTGCCTAAGCTCGACTTATGCTGAAACTTGATTATGCGCAAAATTACTTCAGCTTTCTTAATAATAACTAAAACAGATCAAGGTCGAAGTAGAAAGAAAGAATTACGACATTATCCACTGTCGGATGTTACAGAAATTAGCTTTAACTCAAAACGCCGTAACTAACGCAATTTTCGTATAAAAATGTGTCCCTTTTGTAGCAGATATCCCGCTTTGGTTCACTCGACACCAAGTTTCCGAATAGCTACAAGATGTAACTTTTGCTAATACTTCATATCGCCACAGTAAAACAAGAAAAGTAGGCAGCAGGTTGTAACCGGCAGCTGCAGCTATCTTAAGATCATAACATTTATAACCCATTACAAAAAAATATGGGTTTTATAAATGTTAGGTATAATATATTTTGAACAATTGAGTATTTGTGACAGCTATTATTCGATTCGTGATTCTGTAATCTACATCTACGATAGTATATTAATCTTCCAAGGAGGTTATTTGTATGAAACAACTTAACGGATTATATCGCGTATATTAATCTAATTTCAGTTCCCAACGTTTCGGAAGCTTTCTAGCTTTTCATGTTCAGGAGTTGACTGAGAAAAGATATGTTTTTCTCTGTCAAAGTTACAATTTGTGCAAACTATCCACTTTGAGAAAGCAACTAAAGGTTTACATACATGTCAGATGGGCCTAATCTGTAAGTCAGTTACACATGTGCTAAAAGGGCTTAATTATTTTATTTTAATAATTTACCAAGCAGCATTTCACAAATGAGGCGTAGGAGAAAATAAACGCGATATAATACGTAAATTTGTTTTATTTCAATAAGTAATAATCGCGGCAACAAAACAAAATATTAGGTCATTTATAATCAACTAGCTTTTGCCCGTGGCTTCGCCCGCGTACTAAGCGTAATGTCTTCATAGCATAATTTCCCATACAAACTTTGGATCCCGATTTCAGCCCCCTAGGGGGTGAATTTTAAGCAATCCTTTCTTTGTGCACCCTTTGATCTTATAAGGAACCAAATTTGGAATTCCTAGAATCAGCCGTTTGGGCTGTGCGTTGATAATGTCAGTCAATCAGTCAGTTTCTTCTTTTATATATTTAGAATAGTTTTGCGGTTATGAGAACAAAAGCAGACAATTACATTGCTTATGCACAATGCCTTTATTATTTAAGTTAGTGGATCGGCCTAATTGAAAAAAATTAATCTAAACTCGTATAAAAAAAAAAAAAAAACATTCTATAACCATCCTGTTGTAGATACCCAGATATCCGTGTAAAAAAATGTTTGCAATCCGCTAAGTGGTTTTGGCACAAGAAAGCCACAACGATACATATAAACATACAAAAAATAAATTTAAAAAATCTTCAAATTAGTGACCTTCAAATAGTCCGTGTAAAACATTTTTTTTTAATATCTTCAATGTACAAACATTTGATTTTTACAACTTTATAACAGACTAGCTTCTGCCCGCGACTTCGTACGCCTTAAATTCGTTTATCGCAGATAAAGGTATTTTTCCGGGATAAAAAGTAGCCTTTGTCCTTCCCCGGGACTCAAACTATCTCCATACTAAATTTTATCCAAATCGGTTTTGCAGTTTAAGCGTGAAAAGGTAACAGACAGACAGACAGACACACTTTCGCATTTAGAATATTAGTATGGACTAGAAAGCGGGCGCAACTTCGTTTGCGAAGGAGAAAAAGTCATAAACCCTCATTTTTTCTTTAGCATAGTCGGGTAAAAAGTATCCTATAACCATCTGTGGATGCTCAGCTATCTGTGCACCAGAAAAAAAGGAAATCTGTTCAGCCGATTTTGCATGAAGAAACCACAAGGACACATACCATCAGCCACGCACAAAACTGACCATTGGTAGACCTTATTGACATTGACATAAAGCCTACAGATGCTCACTTAAGTCATTGCTGTTTGTACAAACATACAAACATTTTATACAACTTTATAATCGTATAGATATTGCAAACGCCTGGAAGAGCTACAGGTCCATGAAGCCGCTAATAAAGGGACCCCTTCCATTGACACTTAAGCGTAAAGTCGTTAACATGTGCATTCTGCCCATCCTAACCTACGGTGCTTAAACATGGTCACTCACAGAAAGTCACAAGTCCAAACTGAAAGTTTGCAACCCACAATGGAGCGTAGTATTTTATGTGTTGAAAGGATCGTGTCCGTAACACCACGCTACGCTCCCAAACCTGCGTAGCGAACGTTGGACCAAAAACCAAACTCAAGTGGGACTGGGCCGGCAACGTAAGACGTATGTACCCGAACAGGTGGGCTTATATAGTCACCCAATGTGTACCACAGAAAAGGCGGCGACGTCAGGGCAGGCCGAGACGGAGATGACGGTACGATCTAGATGCGTTCCTACACGATTGGTCAGAGGCAGTTGGCTATAGGGAGTTGTGGAGATCTAAAGGAGAGGCGTTTGCCCAGCAGTGAGACGCTCGTATAGGCTATTAAAAAATATATATATTGCATTACTTACATTTCTACACTACGATGCCGAGTACAGGAATAAAGCAAGTTTGAGACGACGAGTGGGTATTATGTGTTATTGGAAAAAGAAACATGTTGATAAACTTACTATATACAGAAACTTGATATTGAGTTACCGACTTGTAATAATCTTAGTGTTAGTCTTAGATCCTCACAGCACGGAGGTCGCTCCGGGAAGCCCGTGGAGACATCAGGAAGATCCTGCGCTTCTGGACAGAGCTAGGCTGGCTAGACCCCTAGGCAGCAACATTTCTACGCACAATCTTTCACGGCTTTCACGGGCTAAGTGCCGAAAAACGGAGCCCATAACCATAAAGTGTTATTCTTTCGCTCAGGAAGTAATTAGAATTCCTAAATTTGAAGACATGCCTAGCGTTATGTTAAGTATCTTGTGATTAACATCATCCATATTAAAATTATCCATTACACTATCATAAAGATGTAAAAATGAAATGTCAGTATATTGAATATATTTAAATAGTATTTTATGCAATCGTTGTATTAAAATGTGTGCTTTTTCAGTCGAGTACCGCGTAAAGGTACGAGAATTAAAAAGCTAATTATGTAACTATTGTATACAATACTTTTTCTGCGAGTAACCCATAAACTACAGTAAATAAAACATAGGTAGTTAAAAAAATAATTGCAAAAACACATGCATTATTTTTTTTAAATTCATTATGGTTCTGTGTGGAGTTGTATAATATAGGTATTAACCTATTGAACGCCAAGCCGTGGAGCAATTTACCGTACCACTGACTCCAGAGCAAAAAAATAAGAAGAGCTCCAAAATCAACAGGGATTGATAAATACTTGTAATTCATAGTTTTTGATCATTGAAATTTGGACGGCTGTGGCCGACGTGGCGTTAATGGCACGACTATTAGCTGACGACCACAGCCGTCGCTGGCGGTCAAAGAGTTAATGGTAATTATAGCTCACTGACATATAATATAAACCATAGAGTATAGAGTGATGGTCCAATCTAAAACATATGCCTTTTAAGTAAAATTCGCAGTTCTTATTCACAGAAAAAAAAGAGTAAAAAAAAAATGTAAAGAACTATTTGGAGGTCACTGAATCAAACGTTTGTTTATGTGTGTCGTTCTGGCTTCATAACGTCAAAACGGCTTAACAAATTCCAACCATTTTTAGTACACGGGTAGCTGGTCATCCCCAGATGGTTATAGGATACTTTTTTTTCGTATTAAACGCCAGCAGCCCCGTCTGCCGCCGGCACGTCGTGAGTGCGTGGGGCCACACAGAACCATCGCACTTAGTTTATACAGATGTGAGGACCTGTCAGACTTTGAGGCTTGAAATAATAATAATGAAATAATGATCTTTATTCTCTAAGTAGGCCGCAAGGGCACTTTTACAAGTCTGACTCTACGGCGTTTTCCAAGAGGAGACCACTGAGGAGAAGAAAGCCGAAACAAACTCAAAAGTCAGTCATTTTTTCGAAATAAGTCTTATATCTATTACAATATTTGTATTTAGCCTATCATAAATATATGTTTTGAGTAGTACTCAATGCGTAGTTCTTTAAGAAAACATATCAAAACTTATAAAAGTAAAAAAAAAATAGAATATAAAAAAGCAAAATAATGATATGTTATTTAAAACAACTTACATACGTTTGATATGCCACCTTATAAGAACCGTGTCTCGGTAAAAGTAAATTATTTGGTTTCTGTTTTGGGCCATGCATTTTTGTCTGTTAAATTGTCCTCTACCCTATAATATGCCTTTGCCATTAGCGACTCTTTTACGTAATTTTTGAGAGCTGGAAACGGTAATTTTAAAGCATCATCTTCATAGCTTATTAATAAAATTGGCCTACGAATGATTTGGCTACTTTACGAACGCGGAACTTTCTAATAGCGATTTTGTTTTTATTTCTTGTATTAGAATTGTGGATATCTGAATTCTTAGTAAAATACTCTAGATTTTTAATAACAATAATAATATTCTCATAAAAATATTGGGACGCTGCGGTTAATAATGTTGATGTCTTTAAAAAGTTATCTTAAGGTGTCACGGGAATTCAGGTTATATATAGAACGAATCGCTCTTTTTTGTAACACAAATATAGAAAGTTATAGAAACACACTCACCAAGGTCACCGACATAGCAACCAGTATAAGCAAACTGAAGTGCCAATGGGCAGGGCACATAGTTCGAAGAACCAATGGCAGTTGGGGCAGAAAGGTTCTCGAATGGAGACCGTGTACCAGCAAGCGCAGCGTTTTAAGGTCACCCACAAGGTGTACGGACGACCTGATTAGGGGGGCGGGGACTCGCTGGATGTGGGTCGCCTCTATCCGGCCCATATGGAAATCTATTGAGGAAGCCTGTGTCCTGCAGCTGTTGACGTCCTATGGCTGAAACGATGATGGTGATGACTCACCTGTGGCTAGTGCTTCCGCGGCAGCAGCATGGTTCCTGAGCCGTGGCCACCTTCGGACCACCAAACGCCATCGCGCCGTCACTTGACCAACGTTGCGAAGCGTCAACCTTCTAGCCTTGACTGCAATTCATAGATTAAATATTAAACGCTTCTTACAACTCCTTGTAATTCTCAAGTCGCGTTGAATCGGTCCAACTCACTTTTTCAGTTCGTGTGCCTTGCGTACTTCGTCCCAACTCTACTATTAGAGCCCACGCATGGGATTCTTGTTTATAAATTTGTGCTACCCTCACTGAATTCGACTTTTCATAAGGAGTTCTAGCCAACCGTACCCAGCTTAAAGTCAGGTTCTAAAAAAAATCCTTGTAATTGGAGTACCATCCTCCTTATCAATCTACATTAAAGGAGAATTTAAATAAATTCTCTTTTAAGCTTTCTTAGAACAGTGCTTTCGCTGCAAAAAATGTATCTTACTTCTGTCTTCCGGTATTCCTCCATGTTTTCAAAGTGTATCTAACAATAATCTTAAATACAATAATTTCAAATAAGGTTTTATCCGTTTTATTTTTTATTTTTACAACAATCCACCTCATGCGACAAAACCATTGTCTTTTAATGTTTGAATTTCAAGACTCGTAACTATAGCGACGGCGGCGTATGACAACCCTTTGACGTTAAAGCTCCCGGACGGCTCACTTGGTTACGCCCACCGCGCGGACGGCCGAAAACGAGTGAAACCCGCCTGCTACGGGTTAAATAAATGAGTTAAATTTTACCTGTCTTCAAAGGGAGATCTCTGAACTGTAAACAGCACGGTTCTTCATGCTCTGGCAATACTGGATTGGTCTTTCCAAAGCACTCGCACACTCGTGTGAGAGACGGAGGCGAAGTTACTGTACAAAATGCAACAATTAATGTATTTATGGGCCAATCAACTTTTTCTATACCTCATTGCCATGGTTACGCCACTCGAGTGATACTACGATTTTAAACTATAAAAGGGATCAAAAAATATTTTTTGTCAAATATCCAAGGACATGTCATTCTTATCTTCGTGATAATAGAAGGTGAAGTACGTCTATTATAGCACTTGTTGAATATTCGTTCTAATTTCAAATTAGAGGACAATAAAGGAATTTCATACAACATTGATAGCCATCGCCAACGAAGAGATGGTCTTTTGTTTCAGTGGGTTGTATTTCTTTTAGTGACTAACTATGCTACTGCCAATTAAAAAACAACAAAGTTTGTGAGTGTGTATTAACTTTTTGATTTCTTATTTAACTAGATTATTTAATTAGATTAAATTAGGCATTTAATAAAATAAACAAGGAATGACATTTGTGTGATGAATTTTATTATTTTCAAGCATCCGACCTAAAAAAGCTTTTGAACTAAAAAATGACCTATTAATAAATAAAAAACCTATTATTTTTATTTATTAATTGTGTCATTTCCATTATTTCATACCAACAGTAGCATAGACAATATTTGTCGAGTATAAAACCGCTGTGAAATAATCAAAATACTGCTTCCATTGATTATTTTGTCATCCGCAACATACTCGTATATATAAAATCATTGTCTAGCTAACTATCAACATTTTGTATGATGTGTCAGAATTAATTTCTTATCTTGAGTTCAGAGTTACTTTGCTTTAGTTGAGGACGTAACATGTAGTGGTAAACACAACTGTTAAATAAATATTTCTCAAACATGCAATGAAATGTCGTCATTACGTGCGTTAAAACAGGCTACAAAGTATCCAGTTTCGGGCGGAACAACCTGAAAGAACTGTAAAGGAATTTCATACAAAATTGAAGGCCTAGGCCGGGAAGTAATATTTTTTTTAACTTTAATGTGAACATGGCGTCTGTGTCATGAACAGGCTAAACAGCTAAATTATAACTTTTAAATTTTTTGTAGTGGCTGAATGGTTGTCTTTTTTTGTATCGGTTATCGGACCAAAAATATCCGCCGTAATGCCTATTACACATGAACTGCTATTAAGAACTCAAATCTGTATGGTTAATATATTGATGAATAAATTTAATATATTGTCTATACGTAAGTCAGCAGAGACCATAGAAAATATATAAAATCCTTTAAATTTAATTGATTTATTATAGAAATTAAGATTCTTATCATAAAGGTTGTGTATAACGGCCCTAATAGGGTCTACTCAAACACTACACCCGCAAAATACGGGCGACTTCTGTAAAAAAAAAAACATTACGGAGGGATTAAAGGGAAAATTTCAAAAACTTATGTCCTGTATAATATATTTTTTTTTTTTCAGTCATCCCGTGACCATGGAAAGCTGGAAAGCTTCCGAAACGTCGGGAACTAAAATGAGATAATACACGCGATATAATCCGTTAAATTGTTTTATTTCAATGATTATTTCGTGTAGTTTTTTGAATGGTGTATTTTATTATTTCATTGTATATGTTTGAGAAAAGCACTATACATGCCTCTGGCCGTGAAAAGTGCTTGCTGGCTTCGTATTACTATCCGTCTATACCTACTCACCTGGCAAGCCCTTCTTTCCCGGCGTCTGCAGTAATGTACTATTTTTTTAAATTTCGGTTAAAACAAGATGGCGCTTACTTATTTCTGTAGGTGGTGGCGTTTCATCTTCACCCCGCGGCGGTAGAAGTGGCTTTTTTGGTGGAATATACATCATCTCAAAGTGACAGTGGCACTTATTTTCTGTAACAATAAATAACTTAGATTAAATAAAATTTTAATTTATTACAAACTAGGAGGTCTAGACTCTCTAGGCTTTGCTATTAACAATTTTCTTAAACTCTTATGTTAGTAACAATGAGATATGCAATCAAACTATAGGGTGGGCCATACATTTTTGCAAATAGCAACACTGAATTTTTCGGACACTGTTAAAGTGAGCGGCGGGATATTGGCGGGAAACTATAGGTAACTTCGTGCAATTTTATTTGTAATAGAGCGTTTCACGGGAAAACAACGGGCTTTTTGTGTTAAACGGTTTTATTAAAAGATGATGAGATAGCCGCGATCCGTTGTTGTATGTGTCAGTGAGTTTTCCACGGTTTTCCTATACGATTGCAAGAGTGCCAACGACGAGACAGAGGACATCTGGATAAAGGAATTTAAATAAATTGCAATTATCTGTTACCAGGTTAAATAAATTAAATATAGAAAAACATGTTTAGTTAATTTTTTATCGATGTTTCATAAGTGCAAAAATTTTTGGCCCACCCTATATTATCAATTGATACTTTTGCAAAACTTGTCTTACTTAGATGGTCGACAGTCCCCAACTGTGTGTTTTGCTAGAATTTTCCTGCCTCGCACGACTGAACTGTGAAATAAATTGCCGCCGACAGTATTTCCTGACCGATGCGACCTTCAAACCTTCAAGAAAGAGCGTACTCGTACTACCACCTGAAAGGCCGCCAACGCACTTGTAACTCCAGTGTTGCAGGTGTCTATGGGCGACGGTGATCGCTTACCATCAGGCGATCCGCCTGCTTGTTTGCCCTCTATAACATACAAAAATCTTAGTGGTAATGGGCCGAGCTTGTAGAAGCGATTGCCACTGGGGCCGACGAGTTCTTGAGTAACGCATCGGAACACGCAGCGTGGTAGCCCCTCACTAGGTGGACTGATAAACAAGGGAAGTTCGCGGAGGTCCGCTGGATGCGGACAGTGCAGGAACGGTCATAGTGGAGTTCTTCGGGGTAAGTCTATATTGATAGATTCGAAGGTCGTATCCAAAAACACTAGAACGATATACCTTCATTACTTATGTTAATATGTAGTACTCGTGATATTAGGTATGTACTTACCAAACCTACTAACACTAGAATGAAGTTTTTCTTTCAACTGTACGCTACTAACAATAGAATAATATCCAGCAGTGGATGTCTTGTGTCTGATGATGATGGATGAGGAGGATCATGAACTTAATGCTGGACGAAAGCACACACCAGAGGATATCCTTTCATCAGGTCCATTTCATCCAATGTACAATCGGTGTCTCTTAAGTTATCCAGGCATACATAAAGTTAAGTATATAAGCCTGGATACTTAAGTCAAAATAAAAGTTGAAGACGGTTGTGACGTAGATACAAGTCGAAGCGCAAAGAAAACTATGATTGCTCTCGCAAGTGGTCATACCAGGACTCGAACCCGGTACATCTCGATTACGCGCCGAGCGTGGAGGGGTTTACATGCTCGACGCGCAGCAATCCTATTTTTTTGCGCTTTGACTTATATCTATGTTAGAATAGAAAGTAATGTGGTGTTCGTTTTCCCACATTAAAAACACAGAAAGGGAGCGTTTAAGTATTACGTAACGAATTTGGGGGGAGGGGGGAGTCTTGTAAAACGTTACGATGTGTTATGGGAGGGAGGGGGGGGGGGGGTTAGAACTACGCGTTACGTAACATTGTTTGTCTTCAGAACGGTCGCGTACACAGATTCCCTCACGCATATTTTAACACCATTCTTAAAATTTCAAATGAAATGACCATTTTAGGTAAAACTGGTTGGTGGTTACGTAACGTTTTACGGGGGGGGGGGGGGGGGGGGTACAGAAAAACGTTACGACGCGTTACATAGGGGAGAGGGAGGGTCGCAAATCTCCAAAAATTGCGTTACGTAATACTTGAACGCTCCCAAACACAAAAATGTGTGTTTCATAAAAATAGTTCAAGACGGTGTTTAATACAAAACATATAAATGTAGTGTAAACCTAGCTAAAGTCACGTTATATAATAAAGTTAGTTCCTGCATAATTTTTAATGTAGCAGCACACTTCATTTTGGGCTCCCAACGGCGGCGCACGCTTCCGCAGGACATTATTATAATCATAAATTAATTATAAATAAGTGAATGAAACTTCATTAAAGTAAAATTGCATTTGATTTACACAGATGGTATCCATTTCATTCCATGACACACGTTTCCTATAATGCTTTATTTCATAGAATTTTAATTTTATCGACGATTTTTTCCCTTGGAACCATATACATGATTTTTGAAAATATATATACATGTAAAAGCCGTTCGGTTTGAATAAAGCAGATATACATTTAAGAAAATATCAACCTAGAATTAAAGTAATCAATTAATCATGCACCTCTTCTAACATAATATACAAGTTAATAAAAAACCGGCCAAAAGCATGTCGGACCATTTTAACTAGGGAACCCTAAAAAAAAATCGGTATTATTGGCTCTGAATTGGCAAACATATTTTTATTTCTTACTCCACGTAATAATTGAATTTCAGATTAGGTTTATTAAAAACATCCAATATTACTCAATGGTTCTGCCATCTGAAAATATCGTGCCAAAAGTTGTGCCTAGATTCCTATTTAATCATAAGCAATGTATAAAGAGCTCAGATATCGAATATCCAGCATTTGCTATGAAAACACCGGCAACCGACGACGGCTCAAGAAATGGGAAATAGAGATCTAAAAAAGCGGGCAAGTGCGAATCGGACTCGCCCATGAAGGGTTCCGCAGCCGTTCATCCAAAAAAATACACTACAGATGAAAAAAAATACGATATGGAAAAAAACACTAACAAAAGAGCGTATCTCCCCGGCACTTACGTCCTTTTGCTGAGAAGCGCAGTTTTTGGCAATAACTTAAAAACGGAATGTCCGATCATGTTGAAAACAATTTTCGTTGAAAGTATTTATTAAGGTTTATATTTTTAGTTTTTTTTCAAATTAACATACCGTTTAGGAAATAGAGGGGGGGGACACAATTTTTGCTACTTTCGGAGCGAATATTTCGGAAACCTGTTTCGGAAAGTGTTTTTAGAAGAACTGTCGCAATATGTGCCACACATTGTAATTTGCAGAAAAATTTTTTTTACAGTTTCGGTTACATCTATGGAGTGCCCCCCCTAGAAATATATATTTCTTTTATTTATATATTTTTTTAAATATATATATATATATATTTTATTTGCCGTAAACAAAAATCTGCGAATATCAGAAATTTTCTACAGCTTATGTTTCATGTATGGAGTGCGCCCCCTAGAAATATATTTTTTATTATTTAACTACCAAACTAAGTAGCAGTTTATACAAGATTTTATCAATATCTCGTTGTTTTTGAGTCAAATGCCTGCAAATATATGCCGAATTTATATGGGTTCCGTTATTGCCATTCTCAGCCTCAGCGTAAATGCCAGGAAGATACGCTTTTTTGCTGGTTCACTTTTACACATAGTATTTTTTTTCATTTTTAGTGCGTTTTCATGCAGGAATGGCTACGGAACCCTACACTAAACATGGCTCGACACGCTCTTGGCCATTTTTTTTACTTTTCAAATACTTCTAAAATTTCCGACAATGTGAACGGAAGATTGCCACAAAGATCGGATAGATAAGTCATCTTCGAGCTCATAAGCGCCAAGCCACTAATTATTTTTTCTACTCCGCGAATCATGCTAAAAAGACATACTTCTTAAATTGGACCATCACTCTATACTTTATGGTTTTAATAACATGCCACTGAACTATAATGCATTACAATATCTTTCTATACTATTATATAGTTGTAAAAATAAAATGTCTGTACAATAAAGATATTTAAAAAAAAGATTGTTAGGGACTTTTTGGAGTTCACTAAGACGAAAAATATTTTTTTTTGGATTTTTTGTATGTTTGTATGTGTCGTTGGGGCTTCATCACGCAAAATCGGCTCAACCGATTTCAACTATTTTTGGCACGAGGGTAGCCAGGAATCCCCAGATAGTTATAGGGTAATTTTTACCCGAATGCGTTGAATACAAAAAAGAGGGTTATGACTTTTTCCTCTCCGTGCGTACGAAGATGCGGGCATCTTGGTAGTTTTTAACTCCGCACAGAACTATAATGATTTTCAAAAAAGAACGCAGGGTTATTGTAATTATTTTTATACCTTTGTTTCAGTTACGTTGCAGCATATGGGTTATTCGTAGAAAAAATATCGTATACAATAGTTAAAATAATTCGGTTTTTAAGTCTAGTACCTTAAATTAGGCCACTCAGCAAGTTTCGTTGCCTAAACGTGGTACTCGACTGAAAAAGAACATCAAGGTGCGTCCACATTTATATCATTTGCCCGTATCAGATCATCGTCGCGTGTCACGATCACGCGTTTGGACGTTGCGGCGATCGGATCGCTCGAAATCCATTTTGCTACGCGTATCACACAGTTATATCGGACAAGTACGGCATAATCGGCGCGCCAACAGTGAGCGTCCAAGCAGCGCGATACGCAGTCATGCCACGGCACGGTGATCGGATACGAGCAAATGATACAAGTGTGGACGTACCTTCATATAACGATTGCCTAAAATACTATAGGAGTCGAAGTGGTCACTGTGACCAAAATCGATCGGAGACTTTTTGTATACATCGTTAAAGTAGGATTTATTTGAATAATACTCCGTTTTTTTCAAATATTATATTTTAGTTACTGTAATACTCGTAATATACTCAAAACTAATAGAATAGTCGACAATGTCCACTTCAAGAATATTATTGAAGGCTTGTAGTTGTCCAGAAAGTTGATTGACGTTACAGAAGAGAACCCTTGCCAAATAAATGCAGTAACGGAATACTCTAATCCGTATAAAATCCACAGAATCCGAGAAGTTTTATTGCAGCAAAAAGTTTCCAATTTCAATCTTGGTTTATTGGATCGTTTTGTCGTAACTGCGTCCATTATTTTAGTGAAATAGTTATTCCGGTTCGATTCAGGCCTTCGCTTAAGTTTAATGATTGGTGAGTATTGAATGTTATACTTTTTAAGTTCACACTTCTGCGTTAAAGAAGATTTCTCAGGAAGGGGGTTTTGAAAATATCATGTTTTGCGAAAATGATGTTCAGCGACGGAAGGTTTAGAAATACAAGCGTATAACAAATGAAAAATATTTTTCTTTCGTTTCAGTAACAGTGAAATATGTTCAAGACATTACATCCTTACAACTTCTTAATAGTATTGAATACAAGAAGGCGCCCGTAACTTCGTTCACGGAGGAGAAAGAGTGATAACACCTCTTCTTTGCGTGAGCATAGTGTAGTAAAAAGCATCCAATAATCATCTGGGGATACCCAGCTACCCATATAACAACAACAGTTGAACTCTGTTTAGCCAATTTGGCGTGAAGAAGCCACGACAACACATACAAACAAAAAAAGACGTTTCAGTGACTTCCGTTTCATTATTCTGTTAGAAAATATCTTCGATGTAGACATTGCATTCTTAGAACTTTATTAAAGTACCTATAGATTATATATAATTTTTAACAATGTGCAAACGAAATTAATTTTTAAATACAAAGCTTAACCAATGCAATGTCGGATAAATTGAGCATTCATGAGCAAACAAATTTATTGAGACTAAGATATCTAAACGGGTCAGCGAAAGTATTTTTACAATACCTTCTGAATGCCAGAAATCGAGGGTCAAAAATATTATTGCTTGTTTTATTTAAACTTACACTATCTTCACTTACAATAACACGAACTTACACAACGATACGGGGCTTAATCGCGTATAAATATGACTACATTTCGTTGGTAATACTTCGACGTTTCGGAGGTCGCGTTACGCCCATGGTTTTGAAAGAACTGGAGATGTAAGCATCAACATCTTCTAGCCACGCAAGTTTTTCGAGCTACCTGCGCTTGGTGTTGATTATTAAGTTAAACACGTTGTTACTAGACAGACACACTACACATATATCATATTTATTTGCGATTAAGACCTGTTTTTTGGTGTTCCGTAGCCAAATGGACAAAAACGGAACCCTTATAGATTCTTCATGTCTGTCTGTCAGTCTGTCGGTCTGTCTGTCCGTCCGTATGTCACAGGTATTTTACTCAAAAAGTATAGGATGTACATTGATGAAATTTGGAGCATAGGTGTCATGTGTAAACCGCTACTTAGTTTGATAGTTAAATAAAATATATATATATTTCTAGGGGGGCACTCCATACATGTAACCAAACACGAAAAAATAATTTTTCAGCAAATATCAACGTGTGGCACATCATTCGATAATTCTTCTAAAAATACTTTGAGGTTTCTAAAATCAATTTTTGATTTAGTGAATATTTTCCGAAATATTCGCTACGAAAGTAGCAAAAGTTTTTATCTTTTTATATATCTTTCTTTCAAAAATTGTGTCCCCCCCCCTCCCTCTATTTTCTAAACGTTATGTTCAAAAAATATGAAAAAAATTACAAATATAAGGCTCAATAAATACTTCCAAGAAAAAATATTTTCAACATGATCGGACCTACCGTTTTTAAGTTATTGCCAAAAAACTGCGCTTCTCAGCAAAAGGACTTAGGTGCCGAGGAGATACGCTCTTTTGTTACTGTTTTGTTTTCATATCGTATTTTTTGTCATCTGTAGTGCATTTTTTCTATAAACGGCTACGGAACCCTTCATGGGCGAGTCCGACTCGCACTTGGCCGCTTTTTTGTGTTGTGATCAACATGTTTGTGTTTGGTTATCTGCCACAACAAAGCGCGTATAAATATCTGACAATATATGACAAGATTCTATTTCTAGGGCCGTTAGGACGTGTTAGATATTTTCGCCCACTTTTTTATGGCAGATATTGATGGTGGTGACTGTACCGATGACACATGTTCACGGTGGGACAGTAAAAAGAGGTATTATTTTTAAGAACTCTCGAGAGCTAACACCTACCTTTTGTCTACTTGATCCTCAGCTGTACAGTCAGTGTCAAATCCACTGTAGCATTCAAAGTGCCGAAAATATCGAGACACAACTTTATTCGTATGGGCATAAAGATGTGTCACGATATTTTTGGCGCTTTGAATGCTACAGACTATTTGACGCTGACTGTACCACGATGTAGTTTTTTAATGATTCGAATTTCAATTCAAAATAAATATGTCCATTAAGTATACAAAACTTTTGAATATCTTATTGCTCGTACCTTTTGAATTATTAAAAAAACTAGGAGCTTAAATAGTTTAATTACTTTATCAAGTTCTATAAATTTGGCAATTTTGTTCACCTCTATATAACAATAGCCACTGCCTCTTGCTTCTGTCATTTGCAATATAGATTGACCTTTTCAACTTTCCGTCCCTGGTGAGTTTATATTTTTACTTATTTCCATGCGAGTCGCGTGTCTGGAAAACGGTAATGGATTGCAAATTAATTCATTCATTCGGCAACGCAGTTCGGAATTTAAAATGTCGTGCACATTGTCAGTTATTGAACGGTAAGGTCCATCATTTATTATATATATGTGACATAAGAACGAATTATTCAATATTATTGTGAGCCTGTTCATTTTGCTACGCGTATCACACAGTTATATCGGACGAGTACGGCATGATCGGCGCGCCGACAGTATGCGTCCAAGCAGCGCGATACGCAGTCATGCCACGACACGGTGATCGGATACGAGCAAATGATACAAGTGTGGACGCACCTTTAGGTGGGTTGGAAATTAAATTTCTTGACTATAATTATTACTTTATAAAGTACTAGAAGGCAACTTCGTTCGTGGAGGAGAAAAAGTCATAACGCGTCGTTTTATCCTCAGCGTAGTCGGGTAAAAAGTATACTATAACCATCTGGATTTACCCAGCTACCCGTGTACCAAAACTTGTGGAAATCTGTTCAGCCAATTTTGCGTGATGAAGCCACAACGACACATATAAACATACAAAAAATTAAAAAAAAATATTTTTTGTTTTAGTCACCTCCAAATAGTCCATAACAAAATATTTTTTTAAATATCTATAATGTACAGACATTTTATTTCGACTTCAAAAGGTGATTTAAATGTGATCCGTACCGTACATAAAAGATTATTTATGGCTTTAAAGTTTATTTTGAAGTCGGTTGTTGTTTTATTTTGTATTTTTTTATTTTTTGCTTTTTAGTGATGAATTTTATTAGTGATATAAAGTATTTTTTAGAGCCCAGAATGTACTGTGGTTTTTCTTCTATGGAGACAGTGACAAAAGTCGATATCTCCGAAAGTATTAAAGATATTGAAAAATCAAAAATATGTTCGCGTTTGTTATTAAAAGATTTATTAAATAAAAGATAAGAAATAATAAAAAACAAAATATTTTTAATGCAATAAAAACATAAAACAAATTTATTAAATTTATGTCGAAATTACTTAATTTTAATGGTTTCTTTATTAGGCTTATAATTAATAAGTAACACTATTTAATCAAATATGCATAAATTTACACAAATAAATTATTTTATCAATAACAATAAAGTCATATTTCTATACAAATATTTGCTTGTTACGAGCAGGTACTTACTATACTTAAGTCATTATAAAAAATAAAATCTTTTACATATGTTCAGGTATCTAAAACTTATTAAAACTGACATTGATTATAAAAATATAACCTAATCTACTTTATACATCTAATAAACTAATTACAGATTGAGACAAAACAGTTTTTTTTTTTCAGAGGTAACTTTCTGAGGCTTGAAATCAATGGATCTGAATTTAATAAAAGGCGATTCAAAAGATCCTGGTTGGTTCTTTTATAGATATTTTATCAGGGTAGCACTGTTTTTTGGCCTCTAAAATCTTGCTATATGAAAGTAAAACTGGGTTCGGTTTGCTGTTAATGAACTTCATCGTGTTTAGATACTGTTGTTTTGTTAATTTGTTTTGAGTTATAAACGATAGAGTCTCGTTCGGATCCACTTCACATCTATCACTACCTGGTACTGATGAAGTACCCATTAACGCACTGACAGCTGATTCATCAATTTTTGAGAGCTCCGCCAAGCGTCTTTGTTGTTGTCGCTTACTGCATGTACCATAATCCTTTAGTGGGCAACCGATGTTCCAAGTACAATTTTCTCGTTCTGGCAACGCCTCCGAAATCTGCACTAGTTCAATTGTTTCAAGAAACGCCAGCCATTTTGCGTTGATTCTAATTAAATTCTCTCGAGTCCTGTTTGATTTTTCCAGAAAGCGATCAGCGTTGTGGGTAAGTATGTAATACGATTAATTAATGTCTCAGTATTAAAACTTTTATTTTTCGGCACATTTTAAAAAAAATCCTCTAATACTTGTTGAGTTTTTTCCTTGTTTGATCCTTTAAAATTACTCCATATCAAATATATGCATTGTTGTAAACTGCACCTACAAAAAAGAACCTGAAAGAAAACAAACAAATGTTATGAGAATTCGATATTTTTCGTAGCTCCCTCTACGAAAAGCGTAGAGGCCATATTATCAGAGAACGGGCAAAATCGGGCAGTTGGTCTGAAATGAGTTAGATACTACATTATTCAAGCTTTATTTCAAATATAATATTATTTCTATAAAAGGATCTGAACTATGTTGAATCTCAATTTGAAAACACAGGTAAGTAATGTTTTTGTGTAAAATTAAGTGATTCGTAGCAGGTATATAGATACAAAATTATGAAGAGAATGACTGTAAATAATAATAAAAATTAGAAAACATACCTTTATCATTAATTTTCATACTAAGTCACAAAGATAAAACCAAATTTTTTGTAGAAATTCGTCATCAAACAACTTTCACTTTAATGACTCACTGATAAGGTTAATCACGTGGTGTAAGTGTGTTCACTTCAGAGGGTCAAAAAATAATGATGGTCTACAATTACTTCAAAACTATTTATAGTTTTTGGTAGGCTGGCTATTACTTAGTACTTGGGCAATAGCATATTACAGTTTGAATGTTGTGGATTTTCAGAGATATGTCGTATGAACGCGACTACAGTGGAATGGGAAGATTGAGGAGGCCCTTCGCACGCTTCTCGAGTCTTTGGAAGTAAGAAATGTAAAAGTTGGTTAGTTCATTGTACCTTCTATCATCAGCTCAGCATGAAATGATGACAACCAGAGGAAAACAACTGATAACTTTAGAAAAATATATACAAAACAATTGCTAGTGCCTCTAAAATTTGAGGGTTTCTCTCGATTTCCCTGGTATTCCATCATCTAATCCTGACTTGGTGATAAGGAGACTACTTCAGGGACACACTAAAAAGAATATGGCAAACAGTCTTAACGTATTTACCTATAATAGATGTTTTTTTTTAGAATTATCCTCTAACTCGTAACCATTAAGGAGTTGTACCTTCCGTCATCAGCTCAGCATGATGAGATGATGACTACAATATGCAAATAGTTAAACAGCTTAAGAAAATATATGAAAAACGTTATAAGTGCCTATAAAATTTGAGGATTGCCCTCGATGTCCCCTGGATCACTTCATCAGATCCCAACTTGGTGACAATGGGACCACCTCGGGAGTATATCCTTTCAAATAAAAAAAGGATTTTTAAAATCGGTCTACAATTGGCGGAGTAATGAGTGAACATACATTAAATATATATATACAAACTATCGAACATATAACCTCCTCCTTTTTTGGAAGTCGGTTAAAAATGATGACTTGGTAAAATATTCGTGTATGTGAAATTTTAAGACTGAATAATTTCATCCCAAACAAATGTACTTTTCGTCGATCCATCTGGGAAATATAAATTAAAACTGACTCGCAAGCTTCAAACGAAACGAAATGAAATTAACGAATATTTCAATTAACATAATTACAAAGAGGCTCATAATCATGATGATGTTATTAATATGTGTATACAAAAGGTATCTAATGAGCATCGTTACAGGAAAATAATAATTTGTAAGGGTCCTATTACATGCAAAAGTTTGTGAAGCGACGTTTTGATGAGAATAATCAAAATACTTTAAAAAAAACCGGCCTTCACACCTTCACTCCAAATTTCATCCAAATACATCTTATAGTTTTTGACTGAAATACCTGTGACATACGGACGGGCGGATAGACATGACAAAACTACAAGGGTCCCATTTTAACCATTTTGGCTACGGAACCCATAATATTTTTTTTTCATGTGACCTTGAACCCATCACTTACTTTTTTGAAAATATCTTCATTATACCTACAGACATCTCATTTTAACCACTTTATAATAATTACTAGAAGGTGCCCGCGTAGGAGAAAAAGTCATAACCCCTCTTTTTTCTATAGCATAGTTGGGTAAAAAGTATCCTATAACCATCTGGAGATACCCAGCTATCCGTGTACCAAATATTTCAATTTCGTTTAGCCGATTTAGCGTGATGTAGCCACAACGACACATACAAATATACAAACATTTCATATTTAGAACTTTATCACGGGGCACGGCAGTGCCCCCGCCAAGTCGAGCGCAAAGCAAACACTGCCGTACCATCCTTTACTGGAACCATTTCGCCGCATTTACAGGCCCCTATTTGAGAACCTCTGGATAAGACCAGAAGGCAGAAAATTTTGTCATCCCGTAAACTGTAATCACATACTTAAAATCCAAAATTTCAAGTCTGTAGGTCATTTAGGTGCGAAGTTAAGCGAAAGCAAAGTTTCGCATTTATGAAACTCACTCACTTACTCACTCACTCACTCATGATCATCAGAATAGAACTAGTACTTCCAATAAACTCAGAGAGCTGAAATTTGGTACAGAGTTAGGGTTTATGGGCCATATAAAGGGAAAACAATCAAACTAGGATAATCGAAGATGTGGAGTACCTGGTGACACTGATTAAAAAACACAAGAGCCCAACCAAACTATTAAAGATCGACATACCGCCTTTACAAAAAATATTCAACTTGGTGGGCCGCTTCATTTGATGTCAAAAATTTAAGATCTATGCCCACGTTTCTACAAAAAGAAGTGAAATTCCAACAAAAACATTCTGTAAAAAACTAGCCAAGTCTCGATGGAGCTGCTTGTTTATCTCTAAAAAGTAATGAAATCTAGACAAAGTCGTGCCAAGTCTAAGGTTCTTTACTGCGATTTTTTTATTATAATATCATATTTTGTTAGTATCTTAAAAACTATGGGTTATGTACCTTATATATCAGAATAGGACATAGGCTATAATGTATGCCAAATTTCATCCCTTTTAGGGACAGAAAGGGGATGAAAATTTGTATTGACATGAAATATTTTTTTACGCCAGGAACTTGAAATCTTACACTCACATTTAAATTAGTAAAATATCGAGTTTTGTCGAAAGACATAAGCTACTTTTTATTCCGGAAAAATACATTTTATCAGCGATAAACGAATCTAAGGCGGACGAAGTCGCGGGTGGCCGCTAGTTATGTTATATTTAACAGTTTAGCCATGATAATAATAGTTATTTTTTTAATTTAGGTTATGTTACGATGTCACTGTACTGTTTTCATCATGTTGTGCATACTTTTGGATGGCATTTTTCTACAAAGCCTGTTCTATGTATTGTTATATGTTATTTTGAATGTTATCTGTTTAGTGTGCCAAATAAATCAGATAAAATAAAATAAAAATGAACAAGAAGATGTCTGCGACTTCTCTTTTTATCTTCAGCGTAGTCGAATAAAAAGTATTCTATAGCCATCTGAAGTTGCGTCCACATTTGTATCATTTGCCTGTATCAGATTATTGTCGCGTGGCATGATCGCGTGTCACGCGTTTGGACGTTGCGCCGATCCGATCGCTCGAAATCCATGTTGCTACGCGTATCAAACACTCGGATCGCACAAGCGCGGCATGATCGCGACGGTGCGACGTCCACACTAGCGATCATGACATGTGATCATGCTACGTGGTTATGATACGCCAAGATCAATCTCGAGTCGTTTTTGCCCGATCATCAAAGGCGATACGGACTAGTTTGTACGTGCACCGATCCGGAATACATTCGATCGGATGATCATCTTCGGTCTCGTCCATTGCAGCCACGCGCGAAAGAGATGGCCAAGAGGCGTGGCTTGAGTCGCTAGCGCAGGTGTGTTACGGCGAATTTCCAAAGTATTGCCATTTTTAGTTGCTACGCGCGCGGTGCCGCCGACGTGATAATGATCAACAAGTTTCTGCACGGGTGTCAACCAATTTGATTTGCGATCGCAGAAGGCAACAGTTTTACACGGAACACAACGCTACTACAGAAGAACGATCACGCGAAAAATGATGATCGGCGAAATGCCAAAATGATCGGAGCGGTGAAAGGATACGGCTTGCGTCCAAACTGCAGCATGCAAAATGATCGGCGTGGTGATCGGATACGGTGATACGCTACGGCTTAGTGTGGACGCGTTTCTTCACGCGGCGGCGCAAATGATACGGAATGCCGACAGTGAGCGTCCAAGCAGCGCGATACGCAGTCATGCCACGGGACGATGATCAGATACAAGCAAAAGATGCAAGTGTGGACGCACCTTTAGGATGCTGAGCTACCTATGTACCGAAAATGGTTGAAATCTGTTGAGCTGGTTTGGCGTGATGAAGCCACAACGACACATACAAACATACAAAAAATCCAAAAATAATATTTTTCGATTAAGTGACCTCTAAATAGTTCGTTAAAATCTTTATTTTTTAATATCTCGAATGTACGACTCAAACATTTTCTTCCTGTTAGCACCAAGACTATCCTCATTCAAGCTCTTGTCCTACCCGTTGTTGATTACGCTGATGTATGTTATTCAAATATCACCCAGGCTTCATTGAGCCGGCTGGATGGTCTTCTCAATAATTGCATCAGATTCATCTTTGGACTCCGTAAATTAGACCACATATCCGCTTTTCGCCGTCAATTTAATTGGCTTCCCATTCGTAAACGTAGGTCATTGCGAGTCCTATGTACACTTTATTCCATCTTATTCGACCCAGCTGCGCCCCAGTATCTCAGATCTAAATTCCACTTTGAAACTGCTCGACCGGGTTGTGATCTCCGCACTTCTCGCAGTCTCATGCTCATTGTCCCTCCACGCCGCACCGGTTTTATGACGAACTCCTTTACTGTTTAGGCAATTCGACTCTGGAACGAACTCCCACTCGCTACCAGACAAGCACAAAGCAAACTCAGCTTCAAGCACATGTTGCGCAAGCACTTCTTTAGTAAGCTTCAAGATTAGCTCTCTCTCTCGGTATGATGTTTTTAACTAGGTACATAATGCAATATGTATGTGGATATATTATATATTATAAGTATATCTGTGTATTATATTTTTCTTCAATTGTCTCAGTTTACATGCCCTGCACCCATATAACTGTTTCTGTTTAACCCAATGGTTGTCTGGTAGAGAATGCCTTTTGGCATTAAGTCCGCCATTTGTACATTTTTTTATTGTGCAATAAAGTTTAAATAAATAAATAAATAAATTGTACATTTATTTATTTATTTTATATATTGTACATTTAAAAATAAAATATTATAAAGTTGTAAAATTACAACTTTATAATATTTCATTCATCAGATCTTCGTCCCTTGGCATGATCGCGTGTCACGATCACGCGTTTGGACGTTGCGCTGATCCGATATCCGATAGTGCGTATCACACACTTAGACAAGCTCAGGCATGATCGCCGCGCCGACAGTGAGCGTCCAAGCAGCGCGACACGCAGTCATGCCACGCCACGGTGATCGGACACGAGCAAATGATACAAGTGTGGACGCACCTTATGTTTTCTACAGCGATAGCTACGTACGCCAGACCGACATACTTGCGTACTATCGGTCGAGCACTGTTTCCAGCCTTATAATGATCAATTGATCACCGTTTGTCAGGATAGAATACAGCCGTTAACATATTTAAAATCCAACAAGCCATGCTGAAATAGGGCCTAAATGACCCAAAAAATCTACAGAATTCGAACCCAACAATAAATCAGGTTCATAAATCAGGGCTGAAAGTACTGTTGAGGCCAGGATTATCTTGAATCTAAAACGTTTTATCTCTCTAGTAAATTCTCTTCAGTATGGCCCTTCTGCCACAGAAACAAGAAATGTTCTAGGTTTCTTGTTTAATATTTGAACTATAGAGATAAATGGCATAAAGTTTGTTATTGATCGGGTGCCAAAACCACAGAAACGGAGCTGGTTTATTCTTTATGAAATTGAAATTGTTTCTTGTACTGTACGATGTAAGGCTTATTATTGTTTGGCTGCTTTAACCACAGCATAAGTTGTACTAAAATAAATCATATGATTCATGAGTCGAAATTGTAGAGTAGTTCAAGCGAATAAAGCGTTAAGTTTGTTTAAAAAAAATTAAACACATTACAATTTTTGGTATTATAAAATATTGTAAAAATTTAATGTCTGTACATTGATGATATTTTCAAAAATATGTGATGCAGAGTATTTGAAGGTCACTGATAAAATAATGTTATTTTTGGATGTTTTGTATGTTTGTGTCGTTGTTGATTGATCACACCAAACCGGCTAAACGGATTTCAATTATTCCTGGTAGATGGGTAGCTGGTCATCCACAGATGGTTTAAGGATACTCTTTATCCGATTACGCTAAAAAAAAAGGGTTATATTGTTTTCTCCTCCGCTGACGAAATTGCAGACATGTTCTAGTTAATCTATATAAAGTTGTAAGAATGAAATGTGTGTAGGTCCATTGAAGATATTTCCAAAAAAAATAAGTGATGATTTGAAGTTCACTGAAACGAAAAATATCTTCAATGTACAAGATATTTAATTTATACAACTTCATAATATTTAGTACTAGATATAAACTCAAAATCTACAAATAGTTTATTTTTGTACAATATTGTTATATAGACATTATTTTTTGGGTTCCGTAGCCAAAATGGCTGAAAGAAGGCCCATAGAAATCTAGATCCACGCAAATCTTCCCAACAATGGGTCCCGACTGTTTAAAATCGCTATGTTCCATGTTAGAATTTATTATTTATTATATTGTGAGTATTGATCATTATAACTTATATACTAAAGATTTCCATTATAACTTAACGAATTTCTAGGGCACTGGACTTGTTTCATTCTTTTTAGTTTTTTACGCAGTCGGGTTTTTGTTTTATTAATTATTATTTTTTTATTTTATACTTTTTAGTTAAAATTATAAAAGTCAGATAATTTCTTAATCTTATCGTGGGGGTTATGAGAAGCTTGCACAGATTTATTACAATGCAATTAAATTAAAATTTAGTGTGAACGGCTTGCTAACCAACTTTAAATCGTTATAGTTCCTAACTGGTAATTCCAAATTAAAAATGATAAAAAAAGTCTAATAATTACTTTTTAATCCCTATTCATTGATACCCCACTCGATATAGTACGTCGATTTTCATTTTTTTTCTTTTGCACAATATGGCGTCTCATTTCATTATCGCCATTTTGAGTTTTCATCATTTTCATGTTCAGTGACATTTGGACGGTTAAGAAAAATCGATTGACGTGAGAATAATCAAAATCTGTCCACGCGTTTGGTATCTAGAGTGCCAGATAGGAACAAACATACATACATAGACTGATAAACACATTACCACTACTTTGCGTCGCGCAGTCGGGTAAAAACGGGACCCTTGTAGTTTAGTCATATCACGCGATAAACCTTCTAGTCAAGAAAAATAATTAATTTCATCATTCTTTGGTACACACCCACGGGGAAGCTAAGACATCCACAGATGGTTATTGGTTATCCGATTTGTTAACTATCCAAGAGGTGCCAGGTTCTAAAGGTACCGTCAAAGGCAAAAATAAATATCCACACAAAGCTCCAAAATATGTACCTATACGTAAAATTTACTGTCATAATAATAAAACCCGTATACTTATTTTTGAAACGTTACGGTATGTATATACCGCAAAGTTTCACTTACACTTGCTACCTGTGGCGCTATTAATTTAACGCAACCAAACGGACACTTTGGATACTTAAAGATTGTTGTCCTTGGTTTTCAACACTGACACAACGTTGACGCTTGTTTTTTTTAAGTAATGTAAATATGTATATATTATTGGTACCCTTGACTGTGCATTAATAGCGCCACAGTCGCAAGTGTATATAATAATAAATTACCATAAAAATGCCAAATAGACCCATAACTATTCAAGGAAAATCATTTTGAACACGATTCAATTTATAGCGCATCAGAAGTAGAACGAAGGATTAAGTAGCATTTCGATAAAAAGTTTTGTAATTGGTTGCCGACTTTTTTATGTAAGATAGGCAAGCATTGTAATTCCAAACATAAGTAATTTCAACAAACTAGGAAAATGAGTTAAAATAAAATTAAAAATAAAATTTTTGTGTCTAATATTAAGGCTTGATGTAAAAATGGCGTTCGTAAAATCACCCACTAGGTGTACGTTTAGATAAATAATAAAGTAGGTAGGTATAAATTAGTTTTTCACTTGTCCTGCTAAAAAAAAACGTTATATTAGTAACGCGAAGCGAGACTAAAATCGTACATTTAGCCCCTAGGGTTTATAGGAAAGCCATATAATCGCATACAAAGTTCTATGACACTGAAAAAAAACTTGCGGCCAGCTACATACTCCTCACTAATAATTAAAAACAATCAAACCAACATGATCAGATTGGCCAAACTTTCTGATAGAATTGCACAAACTGTACTCTTAGTTTTTCATGAAATATACAATTTTAATGTTAAGTATTTTATATATTTTTTGCAGTCGATGTGACAAGCAGAGTGTTTAACACGTAGCTAAAGCCATTATGACACTCAGACATATTTGTCCTCGCTTACTTCGTGAGCTTGTCCAAATAATCACTTCGTATCATAATGGCTTATTTAGCCCCTTGTCAAGCAATCTATTATTAAGTTACAGGGCACCACCGAAAATCAGCGTCACGGCATACCGTGGCATAAAGCTGAGTGGTGACCCCTTTCAGCGTCGTCAATTGTTTTTGTTATTTGTATTTGTATTTTTTTTTGTTTATGCTGCCGTTGAATAAATATGTTTTCTTTCTTTCTTTCCATAATATTTTGCTTGTCTAGCGCCAATCTGGACGGATTTGTAACTATTATTCACTGCCGCTTTCCGCTATATACTTTTTCAACTGTTTTCCTAGCCTCTCTTTTCCGTAGCCAAAATAGTGAATACAGAACCCTTATAGTTTCATAATGTCAGAAATTATTTTCAACATGATCGGATATACCGTTTTTAAGTTATGACCAAAATACTGCGGTACTCAACAAAAGGACGTAAGTTCCATGAAGATACGCTCTTTTGCTGGTGCATTTTTTCACATCGTATTTTTTATCTATAGTGCATTTTTTGCAGTACCTATCGCGGAACCCTACACTAAGCATCAATTAACATGCTCATATTAGTTTAATAGTTACATAACAAAATTAAATATAATATTTTCTTCTGTTTCCGCGATTATTACTCATTGAAATAAAACAATTTAACGGATTATAACGGATTATAAAATTAAATATGCCTTTCTTCAGCAGCGGACGTCCTTGAGCTTATATGATGAATGAGTGCAGAAAGATATTTCAATATACAATGACCGCTATATAATAGCGTCTGTTATCCTACACGAGATCAGACGACGCAACGGAGCCACGGAGTTACGTCACCTAAAATGAACATTTTTTTTTAAGTTTTTCCGTATGTTTTTGTTTTTTGTTGTTCACAGTGCCAAGGTTTTTACTGTAATGTTATGTAACTTTCTAAATAATAAAGAAATAAATCAATGCCCATACATTTAATATAGCTTGTGCATTGCGCTGTTAAAAAAAACATATAATCACGACTCTCCGTAAACCAACTTTTTTTTATCAAAGCGAATATTTTCCTTTCTAGGACATAACTTTGAACGACAAAAACATTAACCATGCAGTATTTGCGCTTTAAATTCCCGTAACTATTTTCTTAGTTTTAAGCCTCGGTCGCCGGCCGGCGAACTTTTAATTAAATAAAGTTTGATCCGACTCCTTTATCTAAGGGAAAACAGAAATAACAGAACTTCCAATGCATTGTTGGCAGAAACAAGTTCTCGAACAGTTTCTGCAAATGGTAATTAGTGTTAAGTATTGGGCATTAATTTTAATTTCTTAAGTGTCAACGTGATTCCACTCTCGAGGGAGTACAGATTACAGAAAACTTGCTACACCACAAATATAAACTAGTGGGAATGTGGTTACATTGATACCACGGGGCATATAAATACAGCGATTATATCAAACACATGAAAGATAATTGGCAGCTTATTATATACTGCTGAAAACATTATAGGGGCCACTAAACATTTTGATCTTAACGTGAAATTATAAATATTAGTTGGTAATGTACTATATTACTGCAGACGCCGGGAAAGAAGGGTTTGCCGGGTGAGTAGGTATAGACGGCCGACCGTAGGGAGGCTGGATAGTGATACGAAGCCGGCAAGTCCTTTTCACGGCCAGAGGTATGTATAGTGCTTTTCTCAAACATATGCAATGAAATAAAAGAATACACCACTCGAAAAACTAGACGACAAAAGTTTTTCTAATTTTCCCTCCAATCCCTACATAATGTTTTTTTTTAAGAAATTCGTCGGTATTTCGCGTTTGTAGTGTTCGAATAGATCCTATTAGGGCCGTTATACACAGTCTGCTAATAAGAATCTTAATTTCTATAATAAATAAATTAAATGCAGAAGATTTGAAATATTATCTATGGTCTCTGGTGACTTACGTATAGACAATATTTTAAATTTATTCATCAACATATGAACCATACAGATTTGTGTTCTTAATGTCAGATCGTGTGTAATAGGCAGTAAAGCGGATATTTTTAGTCCCATGACCATTCAGCCACTAAAAAAAAAATTAAAAATATAATTCAGCTGTTTAGCCTGTGCATAACACAGGCGCCATGTTTACATTTAAATTAAAAAAAAAAATACTTTACGGCCTAGGCCTTCAATTTTGTATAAAATTCCTTTACAGTTCTCGCAGGTTGTTCCGCCCGAAACGGGTACTTTGAAGCCTGTTTTAACGCACGTAATGACGACATTTCATTGCATATTTGAGAAAAAAATATTTTACATACTCTCCAGCTAAAAAGGCTTATGTATTTGTTTAGCTAATAAACGTTTTATATTTTTTACAGTTTTAATTGAGAAAAGTTTAGTTTATTGTAACCACACAAACTGAATAGAAATTCTCCGCGCAATAGTGGCCCCTATATTGTTTTCAGTAGTATATCCATTTACACAAAGAGAACAAGATAACCAACAGGCTGCTCCAAACTAATCTGTGCTTAATCACCACTTCATACACAGCAGCGGGCCTATGATGGTTGCGTTTGTCACGCGATAAATAAGTGACATAGCTGCCGTCACCTTCTAACACATATGTGAGTGCGAGAGTGACAGGCGCGTTATCATATCATTTATCACGTGATAAACGCGACCATCATAGGCCCGCAGGTATAAATGTGTGTTTTGTGGTAGATGAAAAATTTGTTCGAATTTATGTATAGATAATGTTATAGTACATTTTCTCGTGAATGTGTGAATGTAGGTATTAGGTACGCAGCCAGCGTAGGTATATATGTAGTCGTTTATACAATAATGCAAAAAGAGAATTTACATAGATGCTTACAACATCTATACAATTTAAAAGTTATAAAACTGAAAAGTCTGTACATAAAAGAAAAAAAAATATGTAACGCACTATTTGTCGATTTTTTGTATGTTTCTGTGTTAGTATGTTTCGTTGTAGCTTCATCACGCCAAATCGGCAAAACGGATTACAACTATTTTTGGTATACGGGTAACTGGTTATCCACAGATGGTTATGGGAGACTTTTTACCCGACTGCGCTGAAGAATATAGAAATAAAAGGTAATGAATATTTCTCCTCCACGAAGGAAGTTGCGGGCCACCTTCTTATTTATTATATTTTTATCACTTTGATACGACGGTCAAAGGGGTAAATTGATAGTCTGTGAGTAAATAAAATTAATATGTGCCAAACAAAGACTATTTATGACTTAATTTCAACCAGACTCAAAACTATGAATATATATATGACTAATCATTCACTTGAATTATAAAAGTACATGGTTTTGAATTTGGAGCCAAATTAATGTTAAGTAAATAAATAAATAGCTGATTTGTAGAAAATACCAAATGAAACAGAGATGAATACGTCAATAAGGGTTCAAATTAAATAAACGTGTTTTAAGAGGTGTTCATTGTTTCATTATGTGTCAATGTGCCCCGTATAATGGGGTAGTTTGATACGAATTATTTATTACAGCCTAGCTTCTGCCCGCGACTTCGTCCGCCTTAAATTCGTTTATCGCGGATAAGCGTATTTTTCCGGGATAAAAAGTAGCCGATGTCCTTCCCCGGGACTCAAACTATCTCCATACCAAATTTCATCCAAATAGGTTCAGCGGTTTAAGCGTGAAGAGGTAACAGACAGACAAACAGACAGACACACTTATACCTAATATTAGTATGGATTGTTGAAAAACCGGCCAAGAGCATGTCGGACCATGCTCAGTGTAGGTTTCCACAGCCGTTTACACAAAAAATGCAGTACATATGAAAAAAAACTGGCCAAGTGCGAGTCGGACTAGCGCACCGAGGGTCCCGTACGAAATATACGCTAAATACGGCTGTCTCTATAAAAATCCAGTGTCACAAGGGCCCTTCAACTAAGCTAAATGTACGCGGTGTTCGATAATTTTATATTGGTTACTGACATAGACAGACAGACATAAAATTATACCGTTTTTAGTATTTGTTGTTATAGTGGCAACAGAAATACATCAGCTGTGAAAAAAATAAAGCCCCCCTTTTATCTTGAACGTGGTCAGATCAAAAGTATCTCGATTCAGTGGCCTTCAAAATAGTTTGCATCACTTATTTTTTTTAAATATCTTCAACTAGCTTCTGCCCGTGACTTCGTCCGCCTTAAATTTGTTTATCGTGGATAAGGGTATTTTCCGGGATGAAACGTAGCCTATGGCCTTCCCCTGGACTCAAACTATCTCCAAGTCAAATTTCAATCCAATCGGTTCAGCGGTTTAAGCGTGAAGAGGTAATAGACAGACAGACAGACACACTTTCACATCTATACAATTATAAAGTTGTAAAAATGAAATGTCTGTACATTGAAGATATTTTCAAAAAAATGATTGTAAGGGACTAACTGTAGGTCACTGAAAAAAAAAATTATTTGGATTTTTTGCATGTTTGTATGTTCGTTTGTGTCGTTGTGGTTTCATCGCGCAAAATCGGCTACACGGATTTCAACTTATTTTAGTATGCGGGTAGCTGGGTATCTCCAGATGGTTATAGGATACTTTTTACCCGACTACACTGTCGAAAAAAAAAGAGGGTTATAACTTTTTCTTCTCCGGGAACAAAGTTGTGGGCGCCTTCTAGTTTATAATATTAGTACGGATTAGTATGAATGTACAGTCATTTCGTTTTTATTTACAACTTTATAAAAGCATACTCGTAGATGAGATCCTCTCTTTGAATTCCGTTGCCTCAATACGATATACCTATGCCAAACTCATTTGCAATTCATATGCGGATTATATTGCTCGAGGCACTCAGCTCACTTAATACACTACGAGTATATAAGCGTCTGTTTGTTTATTTGTGGAGATGCAATCTGATGCGGAGTAGAGAGTAAACATGAAGTAAGGCAGTATAAAGCACAGTGCGATAAAACCAGTAGCAGTAGGTTTGGCTCAGTGGGAGTAACGTTGCCGGCGAAGCTGAGGTCCTGGGTTCAAATCCCGGTAAGGGCAAATATTTGTGTGATGAGCATGAATATTTGTTCCTGAGTCTTGGACGTTTTCTAAGTTGTAAAAATAAAATGTCAACAGCATAATTGCATGGACATGCCAAAGAAGATAATCGCTTGGCTGTCTTAAGATGCTGAGACTACGTAGCTCTCAGCATTGCATGATGGTTACAAAAAAATAAATTAGAAGACGTTATTATCAAAACGAACGAGAAGAATTTAATGCTTTGTTTGTTGATATGTAAGTCTCACAAGCACTAAAATTCTGTAATAGAATAATCTACTACATGGATGAAATATAATTACTATTAAAGAAAAGCTTCCACTGAAATTAAAATGGCACCTGTATTTAACTTTTGGAACACGCTTCTTTTTAACCGACTTCCAGATAAAGGAGGAGGTTTTCAATTCGTTGGAATGTTTTTTTTTAGTAAGGTTGTCTTAAAAATTATCTTTCAAGCGTATTGTTACTATCGTAACAGAACAGTGTGTTCTGCAACAAGAACTCATTGCAAAAATACCGCCATTTACACTTTGTTTCTTCATGAAACTACGAGGTTTTTAAACATACTAAACTTCATCCACATTTCAATAACATATGCGATGACATGAATATTACGGCACTATACTTTAATAAAAATAATATAATAAGCAAGGTGGAACTTTAGAATACCCTCTTTTAGAAAATACTCTACTTTGGATGCAAATTTCCGTATAAAGTTCCGTATAAAATCTATTATAATATCATATAATATGAAGAGATAGTCAATTGATATATAGATTAGGCTGAAACAAAATAATCATTGTTTGTGCCTGGATCTTTGCCTGAATATTGACTATGAATACCTACACTTATAGCAATCGAAATACTGATTCAATATTAGTATGGTTATTAAATTATATAGTTATTACAAGAAAATTTACAATTGACTGTGTGTATTCATAAAAGGTAAGGAAGGTAAAAGAAAATGTGTTGGCCACGATGTTTTGATTGCCACTAATATGCCTAATGTCTGTTGTGAATTCGCTAATAAAGGATAACTGACGTGTGCGTCTAGGTAATTCTTTGTTGCTGTTTCCGAAATTTTGAAATGCGTAACATAGGGCTTTGTGGTCTGTATAAATTGTCAGTGGTCGACCTTCGAATATCTTACGAAAATGAACTATGGCTAGATATATGGCTGTGAGTTCACGGTCGTACGTGGAATAATTACGCTGGGCTGCACTAAACTTTTTAGAATAAAATCCTAGCGGTTGCCACGTATTGCCTAAACGTTGCTGTAACGTTGCACCTGCTGCGGTATCAGAGGCGTCTGACATTAGGGCTAGAATCGCGTCCTGCCGCGGGTGCGCTAACATAGCGGCGTTTTGGAGGCCGGACTTGCATTGTAGGAATGCAGCGTCCGCCTCGCTTGTCCACGCGATCGGAGTCTTATCTCGCTTCCGAGTATTAATTAAATATTTATCTAGCTCCGACTGGGCTTGCGCTGCGTGAGGAATATGAGGGCGGAAAAAGTTATACATGCCTAAAAAACGACGTAGTTGCTCTACGGTTTCAGGCTTTGGGAAATCTACTATCGCCTGAACTTTCTCCGCTAACGGTTTGATTCCGTCTTGAGAGACTTCATGTCCTAAAAAGTCTAGTTTAGCTTGACCGAAACTACATTTGGTTAAGTTTATCGTTATGCCGTATTTTTCGAAGCGTTCACACACTTGCCTGAGATGTTCTTTGTGCTGTACCTCATCGTCACTGGCGATGATTACATCGTCTAGGTAGTTGAATAGGAAGTCTAGCCCTTGCAGCACTGTGCTGCTCATGAACCTCTGGAACGACTGGGCTGCATTCCTGAGCCCGAAACTCATCCGGGGGAACTCCCATAAACCGAACGGTGTAATTATCGCCGTTTTTTCAACGTCCTTCGGTGCTACGCTAACACAATGATATGCGCGATTGATGTCTAGTTTGGAAAATATCTTTTTATCAGCTAGTATATAGGTAAAATCGTGTAACCTCGGTATAGGATAACGGTCTGGTTTTGTGATTGCATTTAACATCCGATAGTCCCCGCAAGGTCGAATTTCGCCATTCTTTTTTAATGTTACGTGTAATGGAGAGGCCCACGCACTCTTTGATGGCCTACAGATCCCTAATTCTTGCATTAGTCGAAATTCTTCCTTGACTTTTTTGTACCTATCGGGTGGTAAAGGTCTCGCGCGAGCGTATACCGGAGGTCCGGTTGTTTCGATGTGGTGTACCACGTTATGCGTGGGAGTTTCCTTGAACGACGGTGGCTTGGTTATTGCCGGAAAACGAGATAACAGTTCGTGATACGGATGGCTCTCAACGATCGTATAGATAGAAGGTTGTTTACTACTTACAGATACAGCGGTCACGTTCAGGTCTGTCACTCGGTCTATCAGCTTGCGTTCACTCACATTTACCAATAACTTGTGGTGGTTTAAAAAGTCTGCGCCTAGTATTGGCTGCTTAACGTCTGCAACCACGAAGTTCCACCGGTACGGTCGTCGTAGCTTAAAGTCTAGCACTAACGATTTCTCGCCATAAGTCTTTATTTCCGTCCCGTTGGCGGCAAACAGTTTATAGTTCGAGCACGCGTTAACACGAGTTTTTCTAGTAGCGGGTAAAACGGAAATGTCTGCCCCCGTATCTACTAGAAAACGTAACCCACTATTATGATCCGTCACACGAAGTCTATTACCGGTTGCAATGGTGCAGACCTCCGACGGTGTCTGCACCAGGCTCACTAGTTTTCCGACGTTGATGGCTGCTTCTTCCAAGCACACGGCGATCGGCATTTCGTAGACGCGTCTCTAAATCGATAATGGTAGTAGCAGAGCCTGTTCGGGTCGTTCCGACGCCTAGACATGCTGCGTCCTCGCGACGTGGAGCGCGAGCTGCTGCGTCCTCTGCCGTAATTCCGCTGCCCGGATCGACCTCGCTCCAGCTCATTGACCCTGACACTGAGCTTCGCTATTTCCGCCAAGATTACCGCTGTAGTGTCGCTCGCTGCCGCTGCTGATGGCTTTTGCGTGACTTGGGCGATCTGTCCTGACCGCGTGGCCTCCGTCACGTTGTCCGCGACCTCCGCCAGATTGTCAAGGTCGGTAATCTGAGACGCCACCAGCACCGCTCGGACTGTTGTGGGCAGATGATTCTGCCACATGATGCGTACTGTATCATCGGGAAATTTGTCCTTTGCGAGATTCCGCATCTGTAACAGAAGCTGACTGGGTTTTTGGTCTCCCAAATCCATCTCGCTGAGCAGCTTTTCGATCTGCCTGTTCTTGGAGTCCTCTAGTATTCCGAGTAGCTTCGCTTTGAGGGCCTCGTATTTGCCCGAGCTGGGAGGTCTCGTCAAGAAGTCTGTGATGTTCACTATGACCTCCTTTGGCAGCTTCGACACCACTAAATCGAATTTAGCGTCGTCGCCCATCTTCTGCGGTGCCAACACAGCCTCTACCCGGATGAACCAAACGCGCGGTTGGTCCGTCCAGAACTCTGGTATCCTTGCCGTCAGCGACACAGCCATGACGTCCGCGGTTGCCGCTGTGTTGGTGTCAGTCATCGTTGTGATCCCCGTGTTGGTTGGCGCCGTCTGACCTTGGATTGCCACGGGCGGTGGTCCTGCGGTTGTTCCTTGCTGGTTCGGGTATGACATCCCCTTCGCGTCTAACCTTGAGTGTTTCCGATATTCTCCAGTCGGGGTCACCAATGTTCGAATGTTCGCTAGTGCCTCGTGTATCTGACTCCTGGTGTGGGATGAGGTGCGACGAGGAATAACACAAGGTCACGGTTCCAAATGACTATATTGTCCAAGACACGATAATGTACAGACAAGTGATATTCGCGAGTTGTGGCGCAGGACTGGCTCGCATGCATCGAGTCACGTTTTGCTAACGATGCAATTGTGCCCTCCGGCACAGTTCCATTTCACATAAATTCCGGGTTACTCGGGCCCACCGTGTATACTAGAAAAACATAACCCTCCTTCTGACGCAGTAGGGTAGAATCGGCGAAACCCTTAAGGACAAAGATCAGGAAGTATCTATTCCGGAGCATTTTCCTTTCATAAGTTCCAGTGTAAACAATTCACCTCATTAACTCCGGAGTAACTCGATTTTTCTACGCATTGACATCATAAGAGGGGATCGGGGAGGGAACGGAGGAGGAAACGATAAGCCGGTAATAAATTAAATCACAAGGTGGCGCTGACGTATTCTGATCAAGTTGAGGGAAAATTTGGCAAATTTATTGGGAAAAAAGTTAACGCGCGTTTTATTGAATTAAGTTGGTTTTCCTTTTAGACAAAATATACTTACCGTCGGGATCAATTTAGGAAGTTCCGTATTGGGAGTAATTCCGTGGCTTGGTTGTAATGGGGTTTATTTTAAACCACTTAGTTACGGATCAAGAATCTTAAATATTCGACCGCATTGCGATGTCTGTCCAGCAGATTTCACGTTATGAGGCTGCAAAAATAATCCAAACGAACGATTGCGCTGTTATCAATATTACTAATAATAATACTCTTCATGACATTATGGGTCGTTTTTCTTAAGATCATGATCTACCTTAAGGTTGTCTGGAAAATATCGCTTCTTAGCGATAAGACCGCCTGTTGATTACCGTTTCACATACTGTTTTAGATCTAACTGTCTGATTTAATTTTCTTCTGGTGTGCAATAAAGAGTATTGTATCATGATTCCAGTAAGGCAACTAGATTTTATAATCTGCCTGTATCAATAAACAATAAAAAACAAATGCATTTTGCTTAGGAGCAAAGCTCTGCTAACACTGGAGTTACATAGATGCGGCTGTTTACAACGGATAATTTGATACCTTGATGCCCGTGATAGACGGACTATTTATATATACCCACAAATTTGTACGGAACCCTCGGTACGTGAGTCCGACAACGCTATTGGCCGGGTTTTTTAATAGTATAGATTGACTTTAATACTGCGGCAGTCTCAATTTATTATCAATTTGTGATCAGAATACGTCTGGCATTGGTTCAGTCCCAAAGCGATAATTTATCGCTTTTCCTTATCAATAATTCACACTGATTATACAATCATGATTCGGGTTTTTCAATCGCTGAATGATATCGACTCATCATCTTTCTAAAACATTTTTTCTCGTTTTTTTCTGGTTCGTTCTAAATTACTTATAGCGAATTTAATACGATATGGCATTCTCTACTAGTCAATTTCAGGGTAAAACAGAGATACAGGCAAACTATGTTCATCCATCCCTCGATATGATATCCAACGATATGAATACTAATACAAGATGAAACCTAGATTAGTAGTACAGCTGGCAGCAAATAGTCTATAACATCCATGTCTCCAAATAAAATGTGATACAGTTTTCTGCCTTGCGATATTATGTTCCTTGACGCTTTCAGCAATAGTGCGTTTTATCCGTCAAATATAAGAACTCCCTCAACTGCAATCTTGTATACGCCAGGTGATCGGAACCAAACAACATCCTTAGGTGATCTAACACGCCCTGCGACCTTGGATAACGGCGTGTACTTACACAGTCTTTATCGAGTACTTTTATAGTACTGTACCGATTTTATCTGTTATTTCTGTAACGTAAGGCTATGTTGTAATAATGTAAATCGCGTTAGTTTAAATCAATGTTGTGCGGGTTACACTTTACTTTAGCATTTGACGTATAGCGTTTAAAAGGTTAAGTAAATGTTTAGTTTTAAGGTGACATCTAGTTTTTGCCTAAATATTTCCTTGCAATCGAGGCATTATCCGAAGTATGGCAATGAGGGTTTCTAAAATGGAAATATCACCAGTTGACGCCACAGTGACGTAGCGCCAACTGGTGATATTCGCATTTTAGGAAACCCTCATTAACACTCCTCTTGTTTTAATGGACCTTGTCCTTGGTTTGGAAGTATAGATAAATGAGTTAATTTCAAAATTCATTATCGTTATTTTTAATACCATTCTGAAAAATATCGCCAATTTATAAAGATATTTCAATTTAAATTAATACCGATATAGGTCCCCGGTACTGCCTCAGGATTGACATACCTGGCTTAACTGATTTCGGAGACCAGGATCCACTTTAGGTCAATGCGCTATTGTAGTAAGTTAGTTATTCACTACAACTAATCATTATCATCATTTCAGCCCAAAGACGTCCACTGCTGGACAATGGTCTCCTCCAAGGATATCCGTAATGACCGATCGCGCGGCACCCTCTTCCAATAGTTTTCCGGGATCTTCACTAGATCATCGGCTTACCATGTTCAGGACCTACCCACGCTGTGTCGTCCTGTATGCGGTCGCCACTTAAAAACCTTTCTGACCCAGCGGCCATCAGTTCTACGAGCAATGTGGCCTGTCCACTGCACTTAAGTCTAGCAACACTTTGAGCTATGTCGACGACCCACAAATAACTTAGTAGGTCTGTACTTCTAATTACTTTTTAAGATCGACGTTTGCCTTTTAAAATATATAGGTACGTACTGTTTGTACGATGTTGATGAGTACCTAAATTTAAATGCGAATTATGCGAAAGTACATTTACAAACTCTCGTTAATTTTGATAATACTGGTATGGAAATAAATGATTCTTTCAAAAGACTCACGGGGCAGAAAATAAGTCAAATAAATTTCTCTCTAAATAACAAGTAAAGAGAAAGTTTGACGGAAAAACACGGCAAGATTTTTTGTATATAATAAGGAACTATCCAGACTTTACCACATCCACTCCACAACCACACCCACATCACAACGACAACTATATCTTCAGGCGATAGTTTAATTCTACTTCTAATGGTAGTGGCTAATCCAGGCTATACAGCCTCCGTATCACTGCGACCATAGATGATCTATTGTGATCGCCACCTCCTATAGTTCCCGGTCAAGTTCTGTTTATGCAAAGAACTTCGGAACTTCTTTTTTTCCGAGATTCTTTATCTGGGCACAGTAAATGTTTTCTCAGTATAGAGCTGCGGTTGCGTATTAGGGAGGGAGGGGAGTCCGTGGGCGATAGTTTATGAAAATAATTAGTTTTATCCAAACGGACCACATTTCGCCGTCAAACGCAACCGTGTTGTTGGTCAGACCACATTAAAGCAACTGCAAGAAGCTGCAGCGCAACTATTCACACGTAACCACTGCTTCACCACTTTTGTGGTGGCGTGGCAAAAATATACCCTAAAAGATGGAGTCCATGACAAAGCATGTTTGCCAAGAGAATTCTTATAATTCCAAAATTTAAAGTTTTTTTTATGTTATAGGGCGCAAAGGAGCAGACGGATAGCCTGATGGTAATGGTCGCCCATAGACACCTACAACACCAGAGTAGTCACAAGTGCATTGCCGGCCTTTCAGGTGAGAGTGCGCTCTTTTTTTGAAGGCCAAGGTCGCTCTGGTCCTGATATACTACCGATGACAATTTCTTCCACAGGTCAGTCGTGTGAGGCAGGAAATATCTAGCAAAATCTACAGTTGTGGACTGCCAACCATCTAATTTGTGTGACTGGAAATATTCTCGAGTAGAATGGCAATAAAAGATCTCCGTCTAGTTATTTTAACGCTGTTCCGGCTGTTGGTACAGCTGCATTGCCGTAGTACTATTGAATCGGGATTGGGTCCATATAGGCACAAAAGTACGGCCTACCCTGAACGAGCAAGGCTCCATACAGGGTCAGAGAAACTGGCAACCCTGAACCCCTGAATAACCATGGCTTCATATAGCCACAGAAAAACTATCTACCGTGGCCAGAAACCAGTAAGATAGCTATTAAAATATTAAAAAAAAAAGAATCCATTGTCATCACAAACCACCAAAGTCATCCAATGCTATCCAGCATTCCTTATTCGCACCACCGTACCCAATCCTCCTATTCGCATCCAATTGCTTCCCGCTAGTCTCTTCAGGTCGCCGGTCCACCATTTTATAATAGCATGCTTAAACTTAATAACGTATTTACAACTATGAGAATTACCTTGTACCATAGCTCTCTTTTGGTCTTCTACCAAAAACCACTCTGCAGGTGTGGTTGGCCGATTTTTTTCGCTCCATGGGTACACCTCCTTCTGTGAAAGACAAATATGAACTTTTACAGTACAAAGAACAAAATTGGTGAACCGCTCAAATATAAAACAATGTCTAGAAAAACAAGATAATTATCAGACGACCGAACCGATTTTTTTAAAACATAAGCTCATAACTTTTGACTGTTTGTTTTTTAATATATAAAACCCCCGATAAAATCGCCATTGAAAGGCAAAGAATTAAATCCAAAATCAGTCCATCTGTTCAAGAGCAAATTCCAATTTGAGCCAATGACTCGGATAGACACACAGATTCACATATATTGTGTCTTAGGTACAAAACATCTTTGATTGGCACAATGACTCGAGCCACGCTTTTTTGTTGACTTTTTTAATACTCAACAATACAACGTGACTCGTTCCTCTCCAATTCCTACGAGACCATGGACGTTACGCGACGTCCGAAACGTCGAAAAATTACCAACGAAAGGTAATTAAATAAATAATAACGCAATTCATCCCTGTTTGCTGTGTTTTTAGTATAAGATCCGAATATACAACGACGTTCGATCTGTTTAAAGGAAGCAAGTATTTTATATCAAATTTAATATATTAGAAAATATTATCTCGAGTGGGTTCTCAAAAAAATCCTCGCCAGACTATGTTTAGCCTTCTAGTAAAAATTAAAATTTAACATTTCATGAGATTACATAAGTTTTCGTACTTAAGTAATGTGTATTATTTATCCATTACCCAGACAGAAATCAGCACGCATGAATAATTTACCCTATATCAATGTAAAGCGGATAATATAAAGTAAAGGGCATGCTAAACTATCAGCACTTAGAGCATCTTAATCTTTTTAGCGTCGGCAAATCCCGTCATCAAGAATTCTATATGTCGACCAAATTTCATTGTTTATTAATGGCTAATAGTTCCTTTGCTTTTTTGCGAAATAGTGTCTTAGTTAGATGTGACAAGAAATTATGCTCACATGCGCATATTTTCATGCAGTTAGTTACAAAAATATACGCATAAAAATACTAAAGTCAACGTGACGCCGAACCGTCAACATCTGATGATGCCTCATAGAGAGGCGAAACTTGGAAATAAAATCTATCAAATAAATCATATTTATACGCAATTAAGCCCCGTTTGTTGTGTTGTGATACTGGGTTTTTAATTAATCATAGTCTTGCCAGGAATTTTTAAGACAACCTACCAACCGATTTGAATCATTAACACGCTTTTATTAGTTCGACCTGTATGTAACTATGTAATGGAATCTTAGGTAACTAATTTAACCACCTTCCAAGGTTCGTAGCGTCATGAAAATTGGAAGCTGTATGTAGTTCTGATGACAATACAATAATAAGGTATTTTCGAACTGATCTAATGATGGAGCCGGAAGATATGAACTGGAACATCATGATGGAATCATACAAGCTGTGTTTGGATTTGTTAGAAAAGTCTTGTAATATGAAGTCTTGGAATATGTTTTTTTTCTTCTCGGCGAATTTGTGGAAATGTTGTAGTACTAGTATATGCATTATAATTTTCACGTGACAAACTAATTTCTAACTCGTAATCGGCCAGATTGTGTAATCCGCCCTTTATGAATTATACATTCGTGTGTAACTCGATACATTTGCCAAATGTACTGTGGTTAGAACTAATTATTTTGAGTGGGAACTATCTGGCAAATGCTAATGGCTAAATGGCTATGTTTCAATGACATAAATGAGGTGTGATTAAAGTTACATCCAGTCCAGTTTCAGACGACTTTCGTCAACATTGACTCTAAACTGAAATAAAATTAAACAACTGAAATATAAAAACTGGCAAAAGCATGTCGGACCATGCTCGGTGGAGGTTTTTGCAGCCGTTTATACAAAAAATACACTACACATAAAAAATACGATAGCAAAAAGTGCAAGCTGTTTATGAAGCTTTATTATTGTATTTTTTTTTCACTATTTTTGGATATAGTGTTAAGAAAATAAAGGGAGGGACACAATTTATGCTACGTCCGGAGCGATTATTTCCAAATACATTAATTAGTAAATAAAAAAAACACTAACCTCATTCTGTATTAATGTTTTTTTTTAGTTTCGGTTACACGTATGATATATGATAATCGCCACCTAGAAATATTTTTTACTAAGCAGCGGCCTAGACAAAATAGAGTTTTGAGTAAAATGCCTGTGGCATATGGGCGGACTGCTGGACGGATGGGCGGACGGACGGACATAACGAAACTATAAGGGTTCCGTTTTTGCCATTTTGGCTACGGAACCCTAACTAGAAAAGTACCGTGGCACTCAAACATGTTTAGATTACATTAGTGGTCACTGCTCATAAATAAGGTCCTCGGTATGAACCGAAACATGTAGAGTAGTACTTAATTTTACCACTTATTTATTTATTTATAGCCTTTCAGTTACATCTATATGTACTCTATCATCATTATCATCATCATCATTTCAGCCATAGGACGTCCACTGCTGGACACAGACCTCCTCAATAGATTTCCACATATGGGCCGGATAGAGGCGACCCGCATCCAGCGAGTCCTCGCAACCCTAACCAGGTCGTCCGACCACCTTGCGGGTAGCCTTTCCACGCTGCACTTACCAGTACGCGGCCTCCACTCGAGAACCATTGGAATCAGACATGAGGAGATTTGTAGACGATACAAGGTCACCGACGTACAGGGTAAGCAAACTGAAGTGGCAATGGGCAGGGCACATAGTTCAAATAACCGATAGCCGTTGGGAAATCTACATACTATTATATAGCATTGAGTAAAAATTCAATGTCTGTACATTGAAATGAAATTCAAAAACCGGTCAAGTGCGTGTCAGACTCGCGCACCGAGGGTTCCGTACAAAATATACGCTTCAAACGGCCGCATTTATGAAAATCCAGTGTTAGCAGCGCCCTACTCCTTACAAAATGTACGTGGTGTTCAATCATTTTATTTATATAGACTTAATAGATAGACAGACATAAAATTATACTGTTTAAGTATTTGTTGTAATAGCGGCAACATATTTTAATATATCATCTGTGAAAATGTCAACTGTCTAGCTAGGACGGTTAATGAGACAGACAAACAAACAGACAGACAGACAGACGGACGGCACAGTCTTAGTAATAGGGTCCCGTTTTGCCCTTTGGGTACGGAACCCTAAAAATGATTGTAACGGACTATTTGAAACAAACAATTTTTTTTTTGTTCTTTTTGTATGTTTGTGTGCTTGTATGTGTCGTTATAGCTTCATTACGCCAAATCAGATAAACTGATTTCAACTATTTTTAGTACACAGGTTTAGCAGGCCCCTATTTCATAAACGTGACAGATGACAATTGACAACTACAATTCGACGTACATTGCTGGGTCGCCGAGTAAGTGTATGCCTGGCATCATGATGGAGAAGTAATGTATGCCGAATTGTCGTTGTCACTGTCACCTGTCACGTTTATAAAATAAGGGCCAGGGTATCCACAGATGGTTATAGTATACTTTTTACCCAACTACGCTGACGAAAAAAGACGGGTGAGTTATGACTGTTTCCCCTCCGCGAACGAAACTTCGTTGGCGCCATCTAGTAGGTAATAAAAATAGTGAAAAACCTACGTTGCATAGACGATGAAAACAATACATTATACAATATCAAAGAAAAATATGTCAGATAATAATGTCAAGTTTCAGATTTTTTTTATTTGTAGTTGACAATAAAGTATGCATTTTGCCTTTTAATATCTAGAAAATAAGAACGACTTTTACGGTTATTTTGAGAAAAGGAGTATTCGACGCGTGCTCCTTGTTCCGATATCGTGAAGAAGCATCTCTGACGTCATTTTACGACCTCGCATACAAACACCATGTTAACGTATGTGCGGAGAAGTAATGGCTTTATTTACGCCCTAGTATTCTTTTAAGGCGTTTTCGTACTTTGTGTGTTGTAAATGTTAGATAGACTATATAGGGTGTATAAAAGAAGCTTTTATAGGAAATTTATGAAGTGTCTTATATCCGTAGGTATACAAAAAAAGTTGACCATGGTTATTCGTTTGAAATAGGTATCAAGAATAATCAGCTTCAAAATGATGCAAGTAAATATAAAAATCATATTACATACATTTTTTTATTGAGTTGATTGAATAAATTCCTGAAAGGATAAATTGAGGAACGAAAAATTTATACGAAAAATCTGAAAACTGTTACATGACGCAAGCCTTCGAATTTGATTGAAATATGTCGAGCAGTAGATTAAAACCATTCTACACCCGTTCACTAACCGGCCTCTACGAAGCATGCATTCATATGTAGGGTAAACTCAATGGAGGGGCGTATGTTTTTTTTATGTGATAGGGGGCAAGTGAGAAAACGGATGGCCTAATGGTAAGCGATCACCGTCGCTCATAAACACCTGCAACACCAGAGGAGTCACAAGTGCGTTGGCGGCCTTTCAGGCAATATACTGTTTTCTTGAAGGCTTGAAGTTCATTTTAAGATTGGTTTTACTCTACTCAGCTCTTACGGCCTGCGTAACGTTACCGTAATCTAAAATTTCAATCCATTATATGGAACCCTATGACTTTGGATTATAGAAATTTAGGATATTTTACGGTTTCCAAAAAAGGTTGGCAATTGACACAGTTTGGGGAACATAATTCACTTATTAATTGGTAACCCACTGAAAACATTCAGATTAAAAAAACTCATAGAAGTTGCCGCGTTTGAAAGTGGCATCTGTATCAGCAAAGTATAGGGGAGACCGAGGTAAGGTTGTCTGACGGGTTGGTTGTCACACGACAGCCATAACAGCAAACTGAACGAAGGAACATTTTTTTTTATTTATTTAAATAAATTTATTCACACAGCGTTACAGTCTTAAATCTAAGATACTGTGAAACTAAATCCTAACAAGAAAAAAGACAAACTTAGAATAATAACTAATACCAATTAGATATGGACACTAGAAAGCCTAACAAAACTTCAGTTCATCGACTGGTGGCAAAATATCGCGAGAACTTTATCTAACAGGGAGATGTAACTGTCGCGATATTTTTACACCGGTCCATTATGGCTGCTGTGACAATCAACCCGTGACCCACCTTACTCAGTGTCCCCTATGCCAACTTTCCTAAATAAAGTCTCACCAGTTGCGATGTGCCAAGTCAGTTGATGGCACAATAGTCGCATTGGCCGCAGTCCAAAGATCCGGAAAGAAAATTGTTAAGGATGTAAAATGCGAAAAGATACAACATTAACTGAGTGCGCGAGTTTGCCAAGAGATAGATAAATGAAATGGCATGTTCAGATTGAGTGAAATAAACAGAATTATGGCGACTGCAACAGTTGCTGGACAAGGATAGCAAGAACAGCCATCGTGGAGAACATTTCGGGGAAACATTTGTACTGCAGTGGATGTCTTTTATTTATTTAATATTTATTTCAGTTAGAATTAGTACAGAACTACAGAGGTGTGATACCTATAGATATCTTGGGAGCATCATTCATGAATCAGGTTCGGTGGAGACGACCATTCAACACAGAATCGCGGCAGCTAGGTTGAAGTGGGGGCAGTGACTGGTGTGACCTGTGACAGTAAAATGCCTATAAAAATAAAAGGCTTGAATAGGAAAGACGATGATAAAGCCAGTCCTCGCTTATGGCTGTCAATCATGGGCGGTGACCAAGCGACATCCAAATTTTTCCAATTAATAATTGTAAAATCCAAGTCTCAGAAATGAACATGCTGAGGTGGATGTCTGGAGTCTCCAGGGTTCACTGGATCAGGAATGAGTATATTCGTGAAAACTCTGGAATTAGGGACATCGCCGATAAGCTCCGAGAAAGTTGACTACGGAGATTTTGGCATGTCAAGAGAAGGTCACCCGAATACGTGGGCACCAGGGCTCTTAACCTTACCATGCCGGGATGTACGCAGTGCTAAGCTTAGATAACTCAATGTAATTAATAAGGACCTGAACATCTACAGGTTAAATGAGGACGATGTCCAAAATAGAGCGCACTGGAAGCAAAAATGCAGGAAAGCTGACCCTGTTTCCGGACGTGACAAACGCTAGGAGGATGTAATGCTGTGATGCATTATCTACCAGTTATGCAGCTCCTCTTGTGGAGCCACCAATTTAACAACTTTTTACACACTAGAGTAAGTATAGAGATAGTTCTACTTATTTTTCTACACTCCATACATACTGTTAAATACCTGCGAAAGTGTGTTTGTTTCGCTTTTCCTTCGATACTCGTAACACTACAGCGGATGAAGATGCGTCCACACTTGTATCATTTGCTCGATCCGATCACCGTCGCGTGGCATGATCGCGTGTCACGATCACGTGTTTCGACGTTGCGTCGATCGGATCGCTCGAAATCCATTTAGCTACGCGTATCGCACACTCGGATCGGACACGCGCGGCGTGATACGGAATGCCGACAGTGAGCGTCCAAGCAGCGCGATACGCAGTCATGCCACGGGATGGAGATCTAATACGGTCAAATGATACAAGTGTAGACGCACCTTTAATGTGACATTATTATACTTTTATCACGTATAGAAGGTTCACGCAACTTTCTTTGCAGAGAAGAAAAAAAATTATAACCCTTTTTTTTGCTTCATTGTAATCGGATTAAAAGTATCCTTTATTAAGATCTGTTGATGCCCAGCTACCCGTGTGATAAAAATAGTTGAAACGTATTCAGCAGTTTTGGCGTGATGAAGCTATAACGACACATATGAAAAATAAAAATAAAATATTTTTCGAATAGTCTGTATTTCGAATATCTGTGTGTCAGCGACTTTCAAATAGTCACTTTTTTTAATATTATAAATGCGAAAGTGTGTCTGTCTGTCTGTTACCTCTTCACGCTTAAACCGCTGAACCGATTTGGATGAAGTTTAGTATGGAGATTGTTTGAGTCCCGGGGAAGATAGGCTACTTTTTATCCTGGAAAAATACCCTTACCCGCGATAAACGAATTTAAGGCGAACGTCGTGACGGGCAGAAGTAGTATTGATGGGTCATATTTCAGTATCCCATTTTTACCTCGAAATATGTTTCAGTTTAGTTTATACTTATAGACTGAATGTAAGTTATTTTATTACCTAACTTGATATATTTGCGCTAGTGTGAAATTCAATTTTGGTGTGTTGGATTTAGATTTTGTTCCATTTTGCAAAATAGCGAACTGAGTGGAAATGAGAGGATGAGAGAAAAATAAGATAGCCGTAGCAAAGATAACTTTGCCAGTTTTTTCAAATCGTGCTAATTGATTTTAAATACTTCCACAAGCCTTATTCATTAGAAAGTTTGAATGTAAATTTAGATCTAATGAAAAATTTCAATGAGGTGTTACATAAATATTAACATGTGTACTATATAGTCCTGCTCGCCGTGTTCGGCGACAGCGACTCCGTCACAGACATTTAATTTTTACAACTTAATTATAGTAGGTATAGTGTATTTGGCACTTTGGATACAAATTCAACAATTTTTGAACTCGGATAACTCGACATCCACAAATCGTTGTACGATACATTTTGTCCTCATTTTTTTATTACTTTCTTCATATTTAATAACTTTAAAATATTACAGAGGATTTAACACAATTTCTGAAGAATAGGTCACGAGAGTGCCAAGTTGTGGGATAAAGCTAGCAACAAATAAATCCTACAAATACGTAAGAAACTCAAAACCTGAAAGCACTTCCCAGATTTCATTTCTTTTCCAGCCAAGAGTACTCAACCTCAACATAAAAACCGACAATATTTCTCAACAACTTGTGGTTTTCACAACAAACAGCCAAGCATATGAGTCTAACATTATTTTAATACCAATCTTGTTACTTGCTTTTAGAACCCTTTTTATATAAAAGGGTCGAGGTAGCGAATACCAAAACTTTTTACAGAAATGCAGTCTTTTTGGGTCTTAAGGTTTAAGGGTAAGGTCCAAAGATGAGGAAGTGTTTTGTAGTTGTTTGTGAAGGTCCGACGTGGTCAAGGCAAGCAAATTTGAATGTGTGAGGGTTGCATACATTTTGTATGTCTTGCGTAAATAATTTATCTGGGACGAAGCCACAGTCAAAGGTGGGAAAGGGAATGAAAATATATTGGCAATTTTTTTGGGTAAGAATATTTTTGTCATATTGTGATAGGCAAATACGCTCATCCACACTTATATGATAGAATGGATAAAGCAGCAAAATACCTGATAATGGATTTCCTCTTACGGAGGTTTACAATATATATTGTTAAGGGTTTTTCCTTCAACGTAGTATAAGTCTTATCCCAATAATAAATCATTAATAACTCGTAAGTCAAGTTAATTGTTTACCAAAAATTATTAACCTAAGGATAAATTTCTTAAACAAGAGAAAAATCTTACACCGCAAATTTTCGCTGGGTAAACTGTTAGACGTAGGTTAGTATTGTCATTATCAGTGTCAAGTGATTTAGAAACTTATTTCACAATTGATGTATTATCCGAACAAATAAAAAATACGCAGCACCATTGCTCAAACATGGGACATATATTCAATATCTTACTTGGATGCATTACGATTTCATTCGATTCATTTGTTCAACGTTACTAAGTACCTACTATGCAAGAGAGTGTTATCTGTAACGTGATGAAATGAAAATGAAGTTAACCATCGAGTAAATCGTTAGATTAACGTTATACTGGGTTAGCCACTCTCGTGTAAATTGATAGTTGGTGAAATCGGAGAATTTATATCATTATTAGGTAAGGTTTAATTAGAAGCCATGATCCAGAACCTACTGAGTTTTTGTATCAATCCCCCCAACCCGACGATTCGCGTATTACAATTTAAAAAGATAAACAGAAAGAAAACGCACAGCTTATATTTTGTGGATTGAGAAGATTGTAATCTATACTATTAAAAAATTGAAAAAAAATAAAATGTTTATAAGTGTTGTTGTAGCTTCATTAGGCCAAGTCGGCTAAACCGATTTCAACTATTTTTTGTACACTGGTAGCTGGGTATTCACAGATGGTTAAAGGATACGTTTTACCCCACTACGCTGAAGACATTTTTTTCTCCTCCGTGAACAAACTTGTGGACACCTTCCTAGTCTTGAAAATAAGTTCGTTGTCGTTCGGCGTTTTGTAGGCAGAATAGCCGAACAAAGTGCCGCAACTTCTTTCGTGGAGGAGATCATTTTCATTTTGTTAGAAACCAAAACGCCAGGAGATTTTATCTGGTAAGTGGCTTAGTTGCCATACTGTTCACGCAAATATTTCTACTGTGTTAAAGGGTTCCGATACACCCCGAGCTGCCAACGTTTGCAATGGTAATGAATGAGCGAGTGTGTCATTCAATCACTGAACCGCGTAAATCTCATTTCACTGCTACAATAAGACCGGAAGACTTGGGCTTAAAGATAATTAATGTGTTAGAAGATTAACTCATGTTTTGGTGGGTTTTTTGGACGAAACAGGGCTTATCTATACTATTATAAAGTTTTAAAAATGAAATGTCTGTACATTTAAGATATTTTTCTACTCGTCCACTTTAATCCCTCAATAAGAACTTCATAGACTAAACTTTAATAGCATACTTTTCAATGTCGGATACTCTATGGCACTTGCAACTGAACTGATATATTCATAAGCCAACACTTTATTTCATAAGCCAACACTTTGAATGCACTATAATGATTTCAAAGATAAATCTTTGGTTGCGAAAAATAAAATTTCTTTGTTTAAGGAGACTAGTTTTAATGCAAATATATAAAAAAAACTCTCCTTTTAAGAAAGTAGAATTTTCATAGGTTTTACCATCCTTAGGGTGGAAAGTAGTCTATAATTGAGGCAATGGTAATGATGATGATGATGATGATGATGATGATGATGATGATGATGATGATGATGATGATGATGATGATGATGATGGTGATGATGATGATGATGGTGATGGTGATGGCGATGGCGATGGCGATGGCGATGGCGACGGCGACGACGACGACGACGACGACGACGACGACGACGACGTACCTACTCGTAGAAAAAGTATTGTATACAATAGTTATATAATTAGCCTTTTAAGTCTCGTACCTTACTTAGGCCCCTCAGCAAGCTTCGTGGCCTAAACGCGGTACTCAGCTGAAAAAGAATACATTATATAACGATTGCATAAATATATATATAAGTGGAATGTATTCTTTTGTATGGTTGTTTGCAATTACTTCAAGTAATATGGAACGATATGGACAAGGAGCATTTGTGTCTAACCTTTGCGTACTCTGAAGCTTTCTTCTTTGGCGGCAAAGTCCCAACACAGCCTGAGTCGTTCACAAGCACTTGGTCACGGTCTTAGAGTAGGATTTGGCACATATATAAATTTAGCGAAGGCGAGACGGCACAGCGGCAGCCATCATCGAGAGTCTTCGGAGACCGACCGTTCGGCGCGGCGCCGGTCAATAGACATATATGAATCAAATATGAATTACGATGGGAATCATGGGGTACGAAATCCTTACGAAATCCACCATAGTGAGTTTCGTTGGTAATCTTTCGACGTTTCGGACGTCGCGTTGCGTCCAGAAACTCACCACTTTTTAACCGATTTCCAAAAAAGGAGGAGGTTATAAGTTCGATAGTTTGTATTTTTTGTTGTTGTATTGTAATGATCGTGTAAGTTTAAATTCATGTTTTATTGTCGTGTTTGTTAAGTCTGAAGACAAAAGAATATAGATACTATCTAAAAATATAGATACAAAAGGATTCCTTCATTACAAAATAAGGTGTATAAAAATGAAGACTGTTAAAGAACCTGTTTGTGGGGTTCTGTAACCGAAATGGCAAAAACGGTACCCTTATAGTTTCGAAATGTCTGGCCGTCCGCATGTCACATGTATTATTATGTCACTCAAAATCTACAAAATTAATGAAATTTGGAGTAAAGATGTCTTACATAAGCCGCTACTTAGAGTGATAGTTAAATAAAAAATATAAAATTGATTTAGTGAACATTTTCGGAAGTAATCGCTCTAAAAGTTACAAAAATTGTGTCCACTTATCTTCTAAGCCGTAAGTCCAAAAATATGAAAAAAAGAATGCAGGTATTTCTTTAATAAAAACTTTCTTTGAAATTTTTCAACATGATTGATGCACAGTTTTCAAGTTGCAGTGCAGTTTTTTATACGAACGGCTGCGGAAACCTACACTGAGCATGGTCCGACATTAGCCGATTTTTTTGTTGTGTTTATAATTGTCTTGACAGTCAATTCAATTCAATTCAATATTTATTCATGAACAATACAATGATTGTGTATGAAATTAGTACATACACTTAATAATAGAAAAAAAAGATACTAAAAGTACGATCATGACCGTACATTATTTTGATTGATAATTAGTAAGTAATTAGTAAAACATTGTTTTTTAATCTTGTGCAAATATTTGTAAAATATTAGTTTGTATGTTAAAAAATATACTATGCCAAGATCATGTCGGACCATGCTCAGTGTAGGGTTCCGCAGCCGTTCTTACAAAGAAATGCACAATAGATGAAAAAACTACGATATAAAAAAGTGCACTAGCAAAAGAGCGTATCTCCACGGCACTTACGTCATTTAGCTAAGAAGCGCTATTTTTGGCAATAACTCAAAATCAGTATATCCGGTCATGTTAAAAACAATTTTCGTTGATAGTATTTACTAAGCTTCTATCTTTATAATTGTTTTCATATTAGTTGGGCATACCGTTTAGAAAATAGAGAGGGGGGGACACAATTTATGGAACTTTCGGAGCGATTATTTCCGAAAATATTCACTTAGTCAATTTTTTTTTCGAAACCTCAGTCTTTTTATATTATCTGTCGAAATATATGCCAGACATTGATATTTGCAGAATTTTTTTTTTCAGGTTCTGATACCTGTATGGAGTGCCCCCCCCTAAAAATACATTTTATTGTTATTTAACTATAAAACTAAGTAGCGGCTTATACAAGACACCTATGCTCCATGTTTTATCAATATACATGTAGTAGTTTTTGAGTAAAATGCCTGTGACATACGGACGGACAGACGGACAGACGGACGCACGAACGGACGGACATGACGAAACTATAAGTTGTAAATAAATAAATAAATAAGGGTTCCGTTCTTGCCATTTTGGCTACGGAACCCAAAAAATGGTATTACGACCGAACAATCACGTCATCCTTAAAATTAAAATCCAACGGCCAAATGAAAAATGCCCCAAAGACAATGCTAGGAGCACCCTCATTTCAGATTTCGTAGATTACTCGGACAAAAAAGGTTTATGTCTGTGTAAGCCGTCGTCATAAATTCGCAGTCAGTATTAAGCCACGTTTTATTATTTGGGGGTAGTTTGAAAGTCGTAAGAGGGCTTAGTGACGGACAGTTTTGAGGACACGTTTAACTGATTTGAATAACGGTTTAAGGAATATTGAGCTCTGAATGGGTCACTGTCACTAAAGCTAATATCTCTGAAATATCTTAGGCGTCAAACAAGGGGACCCGTTATTTCCAAAACTGTCCACCAGTTGTCTGCAAGAAGTGTTTCAAAAGCTGGCGGTCTCTTAGGAGAATAGGCGGCAAAAAGTTAACGAACTTCGTTGATGACAATGTGTTGTTCTCCCACACGGCACCCCATCAAGAGCAAATAAAAGTCATATACAAGTCTTGAAGTCGGGCTCAAAATGAACAGGGCAAAGATGCAGTTAATGTGCAATGGCGTGAAACGTGGGTTTAAGGTAGTCAGGGAGGATATACAATATGTCGACGAATATATCTACTAAGGTCAGATAGCATCCTTTGATAACAGGCAGTTCAAGGAAATCGATCGACGCATCGAGAATGCCTGGAAGAGCTTCTGGTCCATGAAGAAGCTTATGAAGAGCAACCTTCAACTATCTTTGAAGACTTGGTCATTAACGGAAGCCCAAAAAAGTAGACTCAAGGTGCCAGCGAGCAATGGAGCGCAGCATACTTGGAGTTCGTAAGACGGATCAGATCAGAAACTCCAAACTGCGTTCCAGGCTGGTATCGCAGATGTGGGTGTGAAGACCGCCATGTTTAAGTGGGACTGGGCCGTAATTACGAACAAAGGCAAAGGCAAGACTCAATATAGACCTGCACGGCTCGCTCGCTTCGCTCGCTCATTAGGGTCGCAGTTCAATCTAACACTCTTCCTTGCTTCGCTCATCGTCGTACCTAACCTAATCCAAGTCGGACCTGCCTTAAGGTGACATAGGTAATGATAATTTTCTTTATTCGCTTATTTATTGCAGAAAATTGTATGGCCGATTATCACTTCACAACTTACGTTTCCTAACTGTGTGTACCTAACTGGTCTCTGTGGATATGTGACGCCTGTTACTAAACTCATTTCTTCTTTGTTTCAGACAAATTCAGGCAATGGGTTTCGCTAAAAAGTACGCAAGTGACGTAAATATTAATAAAACGTTATTTGTCTAAGAGTTTTTCGGCCTAGTAGTGCCCATTTGCCATGTGAAAAATATTCCAAGGGTTTAAAGTCAAAATGATATTCGTCTTCATAATAATTCGGGCAAATGAGAGGTTGGCATAAAAAAAAATCCAATAAGCAGTTGACAAGGTGAACATTCGGCGAAATGTTAGTTGGCAAATTAAATTCGACCAAAAAACATTCGGCGAAAAGGCAGAACACCCTGCCGAATGAATCAAGAACGATGGGCCAAGTTATCAACTAAGTGCGGGGTAACCTGGATGCATTTCAGGACGCGTGGCAGGAACATGCACTCCACCGGGACGAGAAAAAGCGGCGGCCTTTACCCAGCAGTGGAACATACATACAGGCTAATATAAATATGACGGCGCGCATCAAAGAAAGAGAAACTGGTTTTTTGGCGTAAGCGCCAGATGTAAAAGTACAATGTAATCGAAGATATTATTACATATGTTTTGTAAACATTTAAGTTAATTACGTAAAAGATAAAGGAAAGAATGACATTCTATCATAATTTAGCCGTTTATTAATCTGTCGTTTCTACAAACTGGACAAAAAACGGAAATGAAGAAGCGTTTTTGGATAACTTTTGTATCGACGAAATTTTCAAGAAACATGTTTCCGCATTAATTTTTAAATAGGTTATATAGTAAAAAAAACTTTTCATCATATATGAATACTTATATAAGAATAATATAAATTACTGAACTAATTAAACACAAGAAAAAAGAAAAAAGTAAGTTGAGCCAGGTTTCGAACCTGAGCACCGTTGCAAATGTGTAGAGATTGTGCGTTCAAAACCACGAATATGCCTGGATACTTAAGTCAGGGCACCGACTGTACTATAAAGCTGAAATTTGGTATGAGTATGTATCACGCTGACAGAATGCTTAAATAAAAACTAATAAAAAAACTTTTTTTCGGGTATTTCTCCTACACCTAAAGTTAGGGTGATTTTTTTTTCGTTCCAACACTAGTGTTTGGAGTGTCGTTGATTAGGTTTTTTTAATTATAATAGGGGTCTTCAAACATTATTTCTTGATAAAGTCAGCAGTTTTGTAAATATTCGCTCCGGAAATCCAAAAATTAGCGTCCTCTCCCCCTTTAACTTTTCAACCACGGATCAAAAAATTATGGGAAAATTCATGAAAATTAGGCCTTATGAGTTCTTTTAATAAAAACTATAATGAATAAAATCGGTCACGCCGTTTTTGAGTTATTGCCAAAAAACTGCGCTTCGCAGCTAAAGGACGTAAGTGCCGAGGAGATACACTCCTTTGCTAGTACACTTTTTCATATCGTATTTTGTTCATCTGTGGTGCATTTTTTGGTATGAACGTCTTCGGAACTGTATACTGAGCATGGTCCGACATGCTCTTGGCCAGTTCTTGTATTCGTACTTATTTCTTATTTAATTTTTGCCATTATTTGCTATGCCGACGCATACAGTTGATTTCTTTCTCCTTTCTTTTTTAGTGGGGTTTGCAGCTATCTGGATTTTTATTATAAGCAAGATTTCTTCCTGCTCCGCAAATGAAGTTGCGTGCGCCATTTAGTTACTTAACAATAGTATAGGTGACGTTTGCAAGCAAACCGCACAGAAATTACCAGAAGTCAAACAGCATTCAGCACAGTCGTGATGTTTACAGACTAAATAAGGCGTCCGTTTCCACTCTAGTTGTAAATTCAATTGAATGCTGTTTGCATGGTTGCCAACAACAACAAGCGTGCACAGAGCATTGCAAATAATATGCAACGGAGTTAATTAGCGTACTGCTTAATTATGATATCCTTATGAGGGTTAATATATCTTGGGCGAAATTTGCACGCTTTGCTTGCGTTTGAAGTATATTTTGCTTGGACTTCATTCGCACGAGCGCTTTTTCAACGGGCGTTAATAGTTATTTGTTATGCAAGGCTGCAAAGTTCTTGGTGCGAGTGCTTGAAATAAAACCCGAGTGAGCAAAGGAATTTAGAATTTAACCACAAGCGGGACGAGCCAACGGCGATTTCTTTCTTGCGTTTGTACGTTCCCAGCGGTCGAAAATAATCATTCTAAATCGACAGTAGACGGCTTTAATGAAAAACACTTCTGGGTCAGTTTTATCAGCTTAGGGAAGTATATGTACTCGTACCATGAGTCACACACTTAAGTAACTATTGGTAGACCTTATTTACATTGATATAAGGCCCACAGATGGTCAATCAAGTGTCAAGCACCACGGTCAGGGCCTTAGCCCTTTTCAATAAGATGGCAATCGAAGGGCATGAGATTGACGCATTTGCAGATAGTATTGGTGGATTTTGTAGACACTGTATTGAAATGCATGCAAACTATAAACCTGTTTTAATATTTTTTTGGGGTGAAGTTTTTTTTATAAATGAATTGTTTATTTGACATTTTAATGTTTTATAATTTGTTATGAATTATTAATTTAAATAAAACAATTTAACGAATTATATCGCGTATTTTATCGCATTTAAGTTCCCGACGTTTCGGAAGCTTTTCAGCTTTCCATAATCAATTATTAATTATTTGGCTTTTTTTATGTTTTATCAGTGAATAGTATAAGTGTAACTATTTAATTTAATTTAGTTGACCTTTCAATATTTTATTTTTACTTTGAATGTTTTTATATAATTTCAATAATTTATCACTTTAATTTAATTTAATTTGTATGCATTGACTACCTTTTTTTTACTACGGGCAATGTACCTACTATTAGTGATCTTATTGTTACAAAGATTAATTGTATCTTTCCTTTTTTATCAATTATTATTAAAATGTAAAAAAATTACAAATAAGCGATTTCGTGTAAGCTGTTAGCTTATTTTGATTTGAATAAATGAAATGAAGTTTGCTGCTGTTTGTATATCGTCACGCCAGAAAACTAATGGATCAGCAGAGAGGTGAATACGAATATTCGGTAAATATTTACTATTCGGCAAATACAATTATTTGTATTCGCTGCTTCACTAGTATAATGAAAATTCAACGGAGATAAAATCAAATGCGCCGAAATAAATACGCTCCTTTTTCCCATCGCTATGAAATATAAAAATCGCACCTAAATCTGTTTGCAAAAAAAATATAAAAATTCTATTACAGTATAAATCATTTTATTGACATATTTTACCCTCACAAATTTCACCCCCATCACTAACCGGCTACATTGTTTGCCGCAATTTGATACGACGATAATTCTAGAATACGTTTTACGATACGACTAATAGCTGGGTAACTGTGCCGGGGTTAGGATTATGTACATTTATTATGTCAAAAGCAAAGTCGAGACTGTATAATGGTAAATGTATGTAACCTTACATTGCATACAGTTCCACATATGGCACAACCAAAATATTTGCGAATTGTGACAAAATTCATGTAGGTAGAGACATCTATTATTCGTCTAAGGATATACTTTGCATACAAGGCTTCTATATAGTTCAGCGCTTTGCCGCTAGGCAGCGGTATCGGTCCACAGTATCGAGTCATTGAGTAAAATTCGGCAGTCGGTGTTAGAATCTGCTTAAACAACTTTCAAAATTCAATAAAAAAAGAATTTTAGTGTAAAATACGGAGAAAAAATATACATCGTGACTGTAAAACTGTGCAAAATTGAAAGATGAGTTTAGTTTTATAGTATTGCGACATTTAGATAACGTCGAGCAGTATTTTTTAAACGTTCCTGATATGGTATTCCATATACTGACGTTCATTTTTGTAAAACAAACCAAGTGTGCAATACTTGCACTTATCAGAGAATTTATCCTGTTGGCATAAGTTTTAATTCCGCCTAATCTGTAGGAACCGTTATTTATGGTTTTGTGCTAGTTTAATACTCTAATAATTATGTAGTTTTTTAGATGATGCGAAAGAAACCTTTACGAGATGCGGATATTGAGCACTTTTTATCAATACCATCTGGAAGTGAAGATGATCTGAATAAGTTGGGTGCCGATAGTGATTTTGACATTGAAATATTGCGGGCAAAAATAAATCGAATCTGCGAAGAATCTAGTGATTCACAGAGAAGTCGATCGTCAAGGCCTGAGTTAGTTGAGCTGACCCCAGTTACGTAAGACATATTTTCAAATAATGCACTACTCCACACGTCGGAATTACCTGTCAAAAATTCAGAGTTGGCATCAACATCAACCGAAGGTTACTTATTTTCACTAATCCGACATGGATAGTTAAGCTGACTGCAGTTATGTATAACATATTTTCAAGTAATGCACAACTCCACTACAAGTCAGGGTTACCTGTCAGAAATTCAGAATTTGCATCAACATCAACCGAAGGTAACCTTGCGTAATGTTTTTACCAAGCTTTTCGTATTTTTGCTCTGGCCTGATGTACTAGCTTGAGACTCTTGTAATGATGTATCATCAGCATCAGTATTACTAAGAATTACCAATGAGGATGCACAGCTTTTGGTGATGGAATTTGATTCTGCAGAATTAGAGTGTAGGATTTGCTGGAAACTATTTTCTGAGCTATCATAGACATGGGTTGGTGAAAATAGAGTACCTTCGGTTGATGTTGATGCAAATTCTGAATTTCTGACAGGTAACCCTGACGTGTAGTGGAGTTGTGCATTACCTGAAAATATGTTGCACATAACTGCGGTCAGTCTAACTAAATCAGGACTTGACGATCGAACTTTCTCTGAATCGCTAGATTTTTCGCAGACCCGATTAATTGTTGCTCGCAAAATTTCAATGTCAAAAGCACTATCGGCCCCCGACGAATCCAGATCATCTCCACTTCCAGATGGCTGGTCGACCATCTACTAGAATTGAAGTTCTTTTAGCTGAAAAAGCAAATAAAGACAAAATGTGGCGATTCTTCTTCCTCACGGTGTCAGAGTAGATCGCATAGACCATTTCCCTATAAGGAAAGAAAAAACCTTTGTGGCTTGTGAAAAATGCAAGATTGAACTGTGCCTAAGCGAATGTAATAATATTTTATTGTAAATTTCACATTTAACACAAAACGCAACATTTAACAGCGAAAAAAAAGCTATTATTTGTATCTGTATAATATGCTGTATATTGTACCTAATGCATGGAGTTCTACATGTGGAACACGAATACAAAAACGTTTTTTCTCTAACAGGTTGTATATATTTTTTTATTATTTTTCTTTTGACGCAAACACCAATTATAGTTATCACATATAATTTTATTTCTCAAAAAAAAAGTCATGCACTGTAGGGTTAAAAATCATCTTTGATATAAATAATTTACACAAATTGAACTAATCAATGATAATGTTAATAAGGATTGTGTTATGGGTACTAGAAGTCAATAAATAAGACATATATAACTGAGTAGAAGTGCCCGCAAATTCGTCAACGATTTTGTTTATAAAAGCGTCGTGTCTTATAAGGTGACAAATATTTTCCCTTTTCTATTCTGTATCATCATAATATGAAGCTTAAATTCCAATTCAATATGTACATTGGAAATGGAAGACAAAGGATTCGTTAAGCTATGTAAAAGAGAGGAATATTAATAGTAGCCAATACAATAAGGCTCAGCGCAGACCCAAGCCTGACTAGTGGTTTTTGTGTCGGTGATAAATGGACTAAAGACAGTGCTGCATAATTTTAAAATGTTATATGTACCTTGAAAATTATAAGCTCTTGGTACGATTTGGAGTTGCAGTGCAGGTAAGATACCCAAAGTCTGAAACAGGGTTGTTAGATTACGTAGCTGTTTAAGTTTAAGGAGATTTTCCATATTTTACTGAAGGTTATCCCTGCTAACGAAAATGCCAAAGTAATTCTGTTACGTTGATTAAAAGCTTTTATGTAATGATTCTGAATCTATTCAGTAATATTTAATTAACTCATGTTTCTAAGAGGAGATCTTAGTACGTAAATAAAATTGGATTTGTCAAACTCTTATGAAATCTAAAACGCTTTTATTTTAAGGCCTTGTCAAATTGCGAGTGTTGCCAGCGATTGCCCTACGAGCTCACCGCACATGCGTTACGTCGCCGCCGCCGGTGCGCAGCGATCACGCAAGAATTAATTTACCACTCTAGCGCAAACGTCATAGCCAAACCGCCCGTAAGTCGCTAGAGTGATAAGGCTCAAATTGACTAATATAAATCACCACAAAATAACTTAGCGTCACTTTATACTGCAAGAGTTGGAGACCCTAAGGAAGAAGTACAGTCAAGGGCAAAAATATATATACACCAAAAATTTCAAAAAATGGTGTCATCATTAAGATCATAAATTATGGAACATCGAAAGGTGTATAAATATGTATAAGTTGTGTGAAAGATAAGTATATTAGCAGCAGGTGCAAAATTATCTCCTCATCAATCAACGCATAAATTTAGACACACCATAAAATTCATAAATATAGGTACATACATAGCGCAAAATTATGAAGACATACATAGTTTCAAAAATATGTAAACACTACTTTATTAACTTGTGTCCTCACATACTATAAGACATCGATTAAACGATGCTGGGCTGCATCACAGAGTGCCTGCGAAAAGCCACTTCTAACAGACGGATACAAAAGACAGAGGTTGAATTTTGACCACACGTATTTAGACTACGATTTTAATGACGTTTTGTTTCTCGATGAAAAGGTGTTCACGTCTGCAGCAGATGGCCGACTTAGTTTATGGCGTGTCAACCATAGCCGATATTCAGACGGCAATATACTCCCCAACCGCAGGAGTGGCCGCATTTCTGTCGGATATTGGGGTTGGATGGGTGCGAGTGGACCAGGAGAACTTGTTGAAATATCGGGTCGGTTAAAAGGTCCGGCTTATAAAGATATTTTAGAACAAGTACTACTTCCGACAGCAAATTTTGTTTACGGACACAGAACGATAAAATTTGTTCAGGACAATAGGGAATGGATGATATTTTTAAAAGTGCTTGATTATTTTTTTATGGGTAGGAATAAGCCTTCTTATCTACAGAAAAAAATTACAGATTTTACGGTCCAGTCAAATAACTACACAACGAACGCTGGTGTAGTTAAAACTTAGATTCAGAACCAAAATGATCTTCACTTAATCAAGATGCCACCCAAAAGTCCGGACATCAATCCCATCGAGAATGTGTGGGGGTTGATGGTCCAAAGCTGCGATTCTTCGATGGTGAGAACGATCAAAAACTTGAAGGATCACGTTCTCGATGTTTGGAACTCGTTTAGAGGTACGGAAATAGGTATGCTCAAAAAAGGTCGGTTCAATGAGAAGCAGGCTTCAAGCGGTTATTGACGCTGATGGAGGCTATACTCGTTATTAAGTACTAGCTTCTGCCCGCGACTTCGTCCGCCTTAAATTAGTTTATCGCGGATAAGGGTATTTTTCCGGGATAAAAAGTAGCCTATGTCATTCCCTGGGACTCAAACTATCGCCATACAACATCCAAATCGGTTCAGCGGGTTAAGCGTGAAGAGATGACAGACAGACACACTTTCGAATTTGTAATATTAGTATGGATTTTAGAATTTTGTATGTATTATGAAATGTAAAATGTAAAATGAAAATGTAAAAGTTTTAAGTATAATTAAGACAATATTGTAATAGTTATATGGTACACGCATATTAATTGTTTTATATACTCTGACATTTAGAATTTTATTCTAGACACATTCTAGATTTTTTTTCTTTTTTATTGACAATCCTTTTGGGATTTATCTTATTAATTATTTTAATTTTTAAAATGATGATTTTATCTAAAATAAGTAAGTATTATACTTAAGTTAAATGATCTGATTAGGTTTTTCTGGGTTTCCCTAATCCTTGCAACAAAGACTTCTCTCATTGTAACTGACAATTCGAAAGTGCTTGTATCTAAGCCTACTTGAATAAAGGATATTTTGATTTGATTTGATTTGATATGAAAATAGATATTTTAAGTTGATTCTGGATGGTCGAAAAGGAAGTTCTAAGTTTAAGTTAAGTTTAACACAATGAGCTTAATACATTTGTCAGTTTTATTATTATCTGTATGTCGCACTCGCTCACGGGTAAAGTGTCCCGGACCTTTGGTATGCGTGCGCGTGGCCAAAGTCAACACGTAGAGGACCTTTCGACACCGCACGGGTTCTGTTCCTGCCCGTATCATGGGACGCGCACAGAGACATCACTCGCTAGATGCAAAAACTATTGGAGAGTGATGAGATCTAAATATGCTGGGTTATGGGTTTGAAATGATGGACTATAAATACTGGGCTATTGCTTGAGGCAATTGGACGTCTACCAGGAAAAAGTGTCCCATGGCTAAAGGCACTGGTAGACGATGACTTGCCAATCGCTAGATGGGCCCCCGTAAATAGCGACACATATAGTGGCCTGAGGGCAACATCGGTGCGGAGGGCTAAGGGTGGAGCGGTGTCACTGGACTTCCTACCGAAGCCAACTCGCCACTTACGTTCCTCATCCACCCTCGAGCCGCAGCTCTAGCCACTCCACTCTGACCGGCCGGTTAAGGCAAGCCAGACCTGATCCTGACCCAACACCTTGCGTCAGGGTCCCCCAGGAGCACTCAGGTACGTGGGATTGCTACTCCCCAACAGCTCTACACAAGCTGCCCTGCGTTGACTGATTGCCCCGTTAAATCAGCGGGCGGTGGGGTCGTCACATCCCTACGCCTTATTATTATTATTATTAAAAACACTTAAAAATACAACGATGTTGGACTGAATTTCTAAATCGAGTTATGTACATTTTTAACATTTTATTTTATTGTATGTAAAATCTCTAAAACACGCAATGCTAAAACTGTCGTGACCAATGTCGTGACAGATCAAAACATGAGACAAACATATGCAATGACAAGTCGGCACTGTTTTCGTGAATTGTCAAAAGAATTTATTCAAAATTGTATCGTGTAACAAGAACATAAAGTTGCTTTTCGCAGATTTATATTTTGTATACTTATTTTGTAGCAGATACTGAATCTATATTTAGTGACATAAATATGACTACAATATTTTGCAGAATGCTAATTACGTGATTTTGATTGTATACAAGTTTTTGAACTTGCCATATACATATTTATGGGTTCATTGACGTTTGCATATTTTTGAGTCTTTCTATGAGTATATATCTTTTTAACTTTATATGTCTACTTATTTTCTTTCACATTACTTGCATATATATCTTTGCCCTTGACTGTACCAAGCTACATAAGACCGGAGTAAATTAAAAACCGGCCAAGTGCGACCTGGACTCGCGCACCAAGGGTTCAGTACAAAATATACGCTACAAACAGCCGTATCTACGAAAATTCAGTGTCAGCAGATCCCTACTCCTAAGCAAAATGTACGTGGTGTTCAATCATTTTATATTGGTTACTGATATAGAGAGACAGACATACAATTATATAGTTTTTACTATTTGTTGTTATAGCAGCAACAGAAATACATCATCTGTGAAAATTTCAACTTTCTAGCTATCACAGTTCATGAGATACAGCGGACAGCGAAGTCTTATAAATATGGTCCTGTTTTACCCTTCGGGGACGGTACCCTAATAACCGGCCAAAAGCATGTCGGACTATGCGCAGTGCAGGGTTACGCAGCCGTTCATACAAAGTTTTTACACTAAACATGGTCTAACGTGCTCTAGACTATTTTTTTTTTATATATAAAGCGTTAAAATCATTGCGACACAAAAGTAACAAACACCGTGTAATTAATGTCCCATTAATTTTAACGACACAATCACGTGTCATTAGACCTGAATGGTTCCAGGTTTTAATTAAAAACATTAAAATCCTATTGGACAGGTAAATACTGTGAATGGTGTGCAATTGAGGAATCAATTGCGGCTGAATTAATATATGTTTCAACAATAAATTCAGTATATATTTTTTTAACTTAAATTATTATGAATATTTTATGATTTATTGATTTTTACGGACATTTATGCAAATGTACATATCGGCCCTGTAAGAGCCAAAACATATGTTACAATTTTTTATAAATGAAAATACACAATTAATTAAAGTTACCTTCCCGTAAAAAAATGCTGCTACACTATTGACGAATTTTAAGAACTACACTAAATATTGTTAAGTATAAATTTAAATATTTTTTTTAATTGTATGTGATTATTTTTAACGATTTATTATTATTATTGAATGTTAATTGAAATTAGGATTATTATTATATCCGTAATTGGCCAATGTTAAACACATATGTATCCGTTAGTAATAATTCTGTAATTTGTGCTGTGGATTTTATCTCAATAAAATAAAATGCTTGTATTATTTTTGAATACATGATATGATATGATACTCGTATGATATGATATGATATGAACTTAATAAAAAATACTACATGATTTAATTTCAGTTAACCTATAGGGGCCGATTATTTAGTCGTGAATGTTACTTTCCAAGGTTACTCACAATGACGATCAAGTTTTAGTAAGAGACCAATTTAGAATATTCAAAAACTTGAAGCTAACCATAGTCGGTTAGTATGGGAGGTCTAAATTGTTTTTAATGATTTCGATGTTGGTCTTATACTCGGAAAGTAACATTTTGATTCACGACTAGGGTGGGCCCCTCATGTAGGGAGAAAAATAAAAGTCAAATTTTGTATGCTGCACAGCGAAAATTCTCTGAGCCAAACAGAAATATGTACAAGAAATTGTTGCCCCAAAAATTTATCTTTAACACATTTACGACCGCGGTTTTCGTAGCGCTACGCGCGTGTAGCCGATAACATGGGAAAATGCGTATTTAGTGAAAATTTACTATAAGCAGTAGGTTATTGCCTAACGAAATTTTGATAATTGGTATCCGAATCAACTGTCATAGCCCATACAAAATCATGACACTTGTTTCTGATTCAGAGCGTCAAACGCTTTGCGCAATAGGGGGGCTGGTCGTCAAAGTGGTAATACTTACTGCCCAGGCAGCACACAAGCTGTATAAGAGCTTTTACGTCACACCTGGCCGTAATGTGGGTTTTACCGCACACTATGCGTACGCTACAACTCGCATTATGGCCAGGTGAAGACGTAAAATTGTGTACTCACCACGGGCACTCACCCACTATCGCCTACGGCTTGGGCAAATACCTGCGATTTCGGGCTTTCTTTCTGTTACAGCCCTTGGTAAGTAATGTACTAATACGGCCATTTTACAGCTAGTTTGAGCGTTATAAGTGCTGTAAAAGCTCTAATACAGCCTGTGTGCTACTTGAGTGATATTTAGTATTGGACATACCAGTAAATGTTTATATACAGGATGAACAATATAAAGTGTTACCAAATTCACACTGGCTATATGTGACTAAATAAGTAACGAAATTTCGCATCAATTTGGAAGCTGTATTGGAGCCTTCGACACGCAAACATTTCGGTAGTAAGCCGTGGACATTTCAAGAAGACACGGCCTCGGCTTATAAAGCTCTTGTGAACCAAGAATGGCTGAAAAACCGCGTTCCACATTTCATTTCGTCCAAACAATGACAATTCCCCAGACGCGAATCCAATGGACTTTTCTATCTGGTTCATTTTGGAGAGCAAGATGAGGACAAGATAACATGCCAGTATAGAACGATGCACTGAAGAAAGCGATCAGTACGTAATTGGCCCAACATACCGCTGGAGCTCATTCGTGCAGCGTGCAACTCATTTTTCGACCACCTAAAGGCCATAGTCAAGGCAAAAAGTGGTCATATCGAGTTAATGTAAATTAATTTTAAAATTTTGATAATTTTCCTCATTTCTTTTTTTAATAATAATTTGTTATAACAGATGAAAAACTGTGGCCCTTTGAATTTGATAACACTTCATATCGTTCACCCTGTACATTAGATATACTCACTTTAATATCGTACTTATAATACTAAAAGGTGGGCAAGTTCGTTCGTAAGTAAAATAACACAAAATCCTCTTTTTTGCTTCAGCGTAAAACGAATCATATTAACCATCTGTAGATGCCCATGATACCCGTGTACGAAAAATAGTTAAAATTTCTCATATCAAACACACAGTAATTAAGAAAATACTTATGTCAAATTCAGTGACCTTTAAATAGCACGTCTCACTTATTTTTCCAGAAACATTTTTAATGTACAGACATTTAATTTGTATAACTTAATAGTTCAAAGTACAAAGATAGCCTAAAAAAATAATCCTCTGCAAAGACTACGAAAGTAATGGAGTCTAGTCTAAAAAAAGTATGTAAATGTAGGTTCTCGAAAACTCGATTTTCTCTGTTAATTTATTTATAGTTGTATGAAAGTTCCGAAAAAATATGGTGTCAGAGAAAATCGTGACTTGGGAATTGACACAGTTGGCAAATGAAACATTCAACAAAAAATAATTCGGCACAAAGGCAAAGAACCGTAACATCGATATCTTGTCCGAAAAATTGAAAATTAAATGTTTTTTTTTTAAAGCCAATTACCCTTTTTATCGTCAAGTAAGTGACGACGAAGGTGGCCTCACGCTCACAGACAGCGTATAATTTCTGTATACTTGCCTTTTCGAAAATCTTAAGTGCGAACATTTTTGTTTCTGAGAGGTGTGCATCTTGTATTATATTTCATTTTATATTTTATCAATACTATCATAAATTTGTAAAAATTAAACGATTGTACTTTAAAGATATTTAAAAAAAATATCGTGACAGACTATTGGAGGTCACTGAATGGAAATACAATTTTTGTGTGTGACGTTGCGGCTTCATCACGCCAAATCGGCTAAACGGATTTCAACAATTTTTGGTACACGGGTAGCTAGGTATCTCTAGATGGGTGCAGGATATTTTTACTCAACTACGCTGAAGAAAAAAAAGGGGTTATGTTTTATTTCTCCTCTGCGGACGAAGTTTTAGGGCAACCTTCTAGTATTTTATGAAATGTCTGATAAATTAAATGTCCTTAATTATTTTACAGCCCAAATTCACCAAATTAGGCACTTCTATGCAAATTGTAATATTTCTAGGCTTAGTGTTAATGATAAAGTAAATAAGGGACATTTGCAAACAGAGAAAAGCACTTTTACCCGTCTTGTTAACAAAATATGACGGCGGGGTTAATATGTGGCTAAGTGGCAGTGCATGTAAACGACACTTTAATTTTACTCAAATTTCCCTTAAGGGTTTCACTCCAAGTGAGTATGTAATCTAAACTCTCTGATAATGCGTTAAATATTAACTAGGTTTTCTCTGTATGCGTTAAAAGGTTACGATGCTTGTGGACATTTAAAAAAACTGGCCAAGTGTGAGTGAGACTCGCGCACCGAGGGTTCAGGACAAAATATGCGCTACGAACGGCCGTAGGTTTCTATAAAAATCGAGTGTTAGCAGAGCCCTGCTCCTAAGCAAAATGTACGCGATCATTTTATATCGGTTATTGGCATAAACAGACAGACATAAATTATACTGTTTTTAATATTTTTTGTTATAGAGGCAATAGAAATACATCATTTTTGTGAAAATTTAAACTATCTAACTATCACGGTTACAAGATACATCCTGCTGACAGACGGACGGACAGCGAAGTCTTAATAGTTACTGATGTGAAAATTGCGGAAATGGTCTTTTAAACAGGTAAATTGAAAAGGTCTTTTAAACAGGTAACTTAACACTATACTTAAGACCTTTTATATACTTAAAAATGCTAAAAAAAGGTTTTATACACATGTTAAGACCTTTTTTAAGCATTTTGGAAAGTTTCCTCAATTTGCACATCAGTATTCTTAGTAATCGGCTCCCGTGTCTCCCTTTTGGAACGGAACCCTAAAAAGTTTACGTAACCTTTCTTCTTTCTATTCACAATTCCAGATAACAACACAGATTTTAAATTCAATTTCAATCGGACCAATTCCAAAAACATCTTCGACTATTTATTATCCTCATACACAACAATAGATTTCCGCCATTGTACGCAATTTACGAGGGAAAGTCCCCCCGTATTCTTCGTGGACACTGGAAAATTCAGCACAACAAAATACGAACAAGTTCAAACCAATGACGTTTTATAATCATGAGGACGGAAAACTTTGTTTTCTAAGCGAATTTTCGATTTGATTTATTCATGGCTCAACTTTTTTCGTGGTACAAATAATTGGGAAAGTATTATGTCGTATATATTTGAACTGCTGGTAAACAATATTTATGAGACGCATAAATGATGAAAATCACGAGGAAACTTTAGATCTTTAATCAGAAATTGAACACGATAAAACATACAAAAACACATAAAGTTATGGAATTTTTATTAACCTTTTAGCCGGTTTCATATTTGAATGACGTCAGTCACACGCTAAGAAATTATTATTACGAAGATTTTCGACACCTTTAAGGGCGAGTCCTTTAAGAGATGACACACCGCTTGCGTGATGTGAGCGAACGCACCGATGTGTCATCTCTTATGAGGGCTCGTACATTACAACGTGCACGCCACGCGCACGTCTTCGTGCACGCCATCGCCACGCACACGCCCCGGTGTACGCATCTGGTGTTTGTCTTTCTGGGCTAAAGAAAATATTACTTTGAAAATAATACGGTTGGCCATTTCAAGACTATTATCTGCAGTTAATTGTACAATGGGGTCAAAATAGGTTTGTGAAGAGCGTAAAAGGTTTTGAAGGGTATTTATTGTCTCCGAACTTAAGTTTTATTGTTTTGAATCCTGAAAGCCTTAGTTTTTGTTGAAACAATACATGGTCTGAAAGCAAGTCTTTTGTCTAAGTTTTAAATTAAAATAAACCTGAATAAGGCCTTTAGCAGCCTCTGGAAGTAAATACATTTTGTGTATTCATTTATATCTTGACTTAGTTAAATATTAATCACAAATCTAAAACACTTTAATAGCAATTTTAAATTAGAAACACTGGAAATATTAAATGTCATCAATATTTCAACAATAATAGTCTCATCTATTAGGCACTTGTCCCACAGTTGGCGAGTAAATGACGAGCTATCGGCAATTTTCTTGCCCAAGAAATGAACAAAAGATAATCGCTCTCGTGTAAATAAAAGAGAGAGATATATTTATAGTTAATCACTGGCTGTTCACGCTGCCAGCGATCTATCTCTCTCTTTTATTTACACAGGAGCGATTATCTTTTTTTCGTTTCTTGGGCGAGAAAATCGTCGATAGCTCATCGCTTATTGCCGGCGGTGGGAGAAGTGCCTTATACTTCAGCCTAAATTAAAAACCTAAATGTTAAATTAAATGTTTGCGCTCGAGAGTATTAATCAGAAATTTATTAGTTAAACATTATCTGTATTTAAATTAATAAATAAATATTAGGGGTCAATTTTTACACAAACCTAACTAGTCCCATGGTAAGCTGTTGAACATACGCCTTTCCTATCGCTCGCCACAGAGTGCGATCCTACGCAGACAGTTTCCATCAACTCCCAGCGACCCTGACAATGTCATCCGTCCACCTAGTCCAGAGCTGTTTTACGCTGCGGTTTCCTATGCGTGGTCGTCACTCCAGGACTTTACTGTCCAACGGTCATCCGTTCTTCGGGCTAAATGGCCCGCACATTGCCACTTCAACCACGCAATACTGCGAGCTATGTCGGTTACTTGAGTTCTTCTGCGGATATCCTCATTTCTAATTCTATCACGTAGCGAGTCTCCGAGTATAGCCCTTTATATTGCACGTTGCGTGACTCTGAGCCAACTTATGAGTCCCATTGTAAACGACCATGTCTCAGTTCCGTAGTTCATCACTGGCAACAAGCAATGTTTGAAGACCTTCGTCTTCAAGCTCTGGGGTATTTTCAACGAATAGATTATGATGCAGCTTCCCGAACGCTGCCTAACCGATTTTGATTCGACAATTGACCTCCTTCTTTTTTCGAAAATGATGGTCTTTGAAACTCAATAACGCTTGTGTTATGAGTTATGAGTAGCAGATGACGATATATTTACTTATAGGTGTTACTTAGAACTTAAAACATCCGAGACACAACAGCTATTGGTGCTCATCACACAAACATTTGCTCTTACCGGGATTTGAACCCAGAACCGCCAGCTTCGCAGGCAGCGTCACTCCTGTAGCTATACTATACAGTAGATACAGATAAACAAGTAAAGTTTTAAGATTGTGATATATATAAGAGTGTGATATCTATTTTTTCCTCTCTTCTCAATCGCTCCCTCACTGCTGAGGATCATGTATCCGCTGTCAACTCCTTGTCTCCATCGGTCATGGTCAGCTGCTTGTTGTAGTGCGGCGTTAATTGGTTTGTTGGTCTGCTCTGAGACCAGGGGCCCATTTCTCATAAGCTTGTATGTGGAAGTCTGTTGTTAATTCATTTCGTTCGAAAGAGATTTCCGCTTGTAATACAAGACAAACGTTTATGAAACGGTCTCGTGGTCATACCCAGTGGAGTGCACAGGTATTTTGGCCACGGTAGGCAGTTTTTCTGTGCCTGTATAGATCTATGGTCGTTCAGTGGCAGTGCCCTTGAGCCTATATGAACCCCACGCAACTGGTCATACAGGCGCTTTGGTTCCGGCTTCTATGTCGTTTTCTTTCAACTTTTCCTGGGACCATCAGACGTTTAAGTTATCTGCACCTCTGCCAAGGATGTGGGCAAAGTAACGCATTATGCGCTGCAGATAAGTGGTAGACAGACGTTGAGCGGTCAAGATTTTCAGCTGTTTTAGGAAATAGATGTTAGTTCAGTGTGCCGTCCATGGAATCCTTAACAGGTGCTTAATTTTTGTGAACCAAATGTTAGTTAAAATATAAAAACATTATGAGCATTATACGAATATGAGATGTGAACACAATTCAAGACACTATTTTGCGAAATAGCAAAAGAATTATAACCTATTAAATAAATAGTGCCTGAATCTATCAATAACCCAAAAAACGAACAGGTTTTCAGTTTAAGGACCTTCTTGAATAAAATACGTTTTTAGTTCTAATATTTCATGTTTAAAACTTCATAATTGCAGTAAACACTTGTATAAATGTCTTAATCTATTATATCTGCAACTATACTTTTCGAATCAAAACATGCTCTAGACATTCACAACAATTTCCAAACAAAACAAAAGCATAAATAACAGCATTTTCTCCGAGAAAAAATCTTCTTACAATCTTAGCGCAAAATGCGTGTATGAAGGGTTCGTGTATTCAAGGCGTTACGAGTACCATAATCATAACAATGACGATAAGAGCACAGGCTGTATAAAGATGGGAAAAATCACGAATGGAGCGACAATGCGAATTTTTATAAAACAAAAATAAAGACACTGTCGCAATCTAAGTGATAGATTTTTTTTACCGATATCGATAGTAGTGCAATAGCAGAAAAAATGGTACAGCATTTTTGTTCTTTTTGCCATTATACTGTATACTAAAAGGATCTTTACCTGACGTCAAGGGCTATGATGTTCAGGTTAGGAGAGATTTTCAGTGTTTTTTTTATTTGTTCCTATCACAAAACAGACAAAATGTCATGTGACCAGTGTACTGACGTGAATATAAAAAAATAAACTCACCTGTGTCTAAATAATTTTATAAACTAGCAGCAACGACCCCTCGCGTATTAATCTATTAACTATATTTTATCATTTGGTGGACCATTCTTTCTTTATCTCAAGTATCGATATCAATAAAAAATGCTTCTTACACTAGATAGATTGCGACAGCCTTATGGTTGTCAATAAATTTGACATTGTTACATACCTGGATTCCACGTAGGGCCACAAACGAGTCATTTCTCTCGCCCCCGCCTAGAGGCACCTCGCAGACGATTTGCACCCCCTGTTAACAAGAATATTAAAATAACAAACTAACATAATAGGTTCACCATTATCCTTAACCAAATCCCTACTATATTATAAACGTGAAAGTAGGTATTCACGTTCCACTTAATCTTAAAAACTACTGGATGTTTTTTTATGAAACTTTCCAGTTATGTACCTTATATATCAGAATAGGACATAGGCTATAATATATGTAAAATTTCATCCCTTTTATGGATGAAAAACGGGATGAATATTTGTATGGAGAGTAAATATTTTGTTATATTAAGAACTTGAAATCTTGGTAGGTGCTTCGCATTTAAATTAGTAAAATATTGAGTTTTGGGGAAAGACACAAGCTACTTTTTATCCCGGAAAAATACCTTTTACCCGCGATAAACGAATCTAAGGCGGAAGAAGTCGCGGGCGGGCGCTAGTATAGTAATAAGTAGTAAAAATGATGTCTATTCATTAGCGATGTATAAAAAATAATAATCGAGGTGGGCTATTGTTTAAAGGTCACTGATATATATGTAATTTATTTATTTATTATTAAAGTACAGACACATTGTATATATTATAACATTCACATTAATTATATTACTATAGGTATCTATCTGATTTACACAACAATAATGGTGTACATAGCACTTTTTAAACATATTTATGCAGTGAAATTTAAAAAAAAAATATTCTACAATAAAAACAATTTAATCATTTTAAATATGCAAACAAAAATTAGGAACACAAGGAACAGAAGAAGGAAATAAATATTAATATCGAATTTAAGTTCGAGGTTTGTGTAATTTCGAGGTTTCATCAACTCAAAATGGCTGAAGGTATATTCAATTTTTGAAATTTCCTGCTTCGCACGACTGAACTGTGGAATAAACTGCCGCATGCAGTATTTCCGGACCGATGCGATCTTCAAACCTTCAAGAAAAGAGCGTACTCCCACCTGAAAGGCCGGCAACGCACTTGTGACTCCTCTAGTGATGCAAGTGTCTATGACGGCGACGGTGATCGCTTACCATCAGGCGACCCGTCTGCTCGTTTGCCCCATATACCATAAAAAAAAAAGTTAACCATATCTGGTGCAAAGATAGCTGAACATATGTATAAGATGTCCCTCGAATTACGCTTAGACCCCGTATGCGCGCGTTGTTGGCCGTGCCTGCAGCTCGTACTGTGTCGCACAGGAACTCACCGCTCCTCCGCCCCTTGACGCTGCTCAATACACTTCTGGTGTCAACACCGGAACGCGATTTGTTTGCGTGGCGATGGACGGCTGTATGCAATGCGTGTTTGAAGTACTGTGAGTTGATGGATGACAGGATAACTAGTGTCAATATCTGATTGTTAGCTTAAGTTTACATTTAGTTTCACAGTGTATTAGATATAATGTCTGTCATGTAGTCTGTAATGCTGTGTGAATATACTTATAAATAAAATAAATAAATAAAGATGGCGACTACGCTGATACATCAGAGTGTTTACCAAATAAATAAACAAAAAAATAAAAATCATCATCATGCCTTAAAAAAATTTAATATAATGAAAAAATGTTTTAACTGTTTAACAAATGTTTATTGAACAAAAATACATAAAATTGTTAATTGTAATTACATTTCTAGGACTCTGTAGAGATCGTCGTACGGGGCTTGTAAAGGCTTCTTAACGACGTCTATCACACTACACATATTTTTTTATACTAAAAATTTACAAGTTGTGAATTGTAAGTTTTATTGTATAGGTCCCTGCTGTTAGATATAACTTTTTCTTGATAGTAAAAATCTATGCGAATGCATTTGACTCACGCTCGGCTCTAAGTTTATCGATACTATTTTTCGTCATGTTGCAGCACTAGAAACATGTGTCCAACTTCTCATTTTGAGTTCAGTGTTAACAAGGAAACTCATAAGAGTGAACCAAAACAGCAGTAGCATAAAACTCAACAAAACTCAGTTAATTGCAAACAATAATTAAGGGAATGTGTTGCAACAACTTCACTTACAAACTTTGTTATTTCCGAACTGAAAGTTGTAAGTGCTTCGCTAGAGCTATAGATATACAGAATGCTCAAAACTAAGTATGTATGTAACGTATCTACATCTTGAAATTAATCACTTCATGATGTAGCCGACGCCATTAGTCCCATGGTGAATCTCAATGAGGCTTATGTTATGAATACCAGACGACATATATTTAAAAGAAAAATATGCTTATATACATAGAAAACATCCACGATTCAGGAACAAACATTAACGCTCATAACACAAATATTTGCCCTTAACGGGGTTGAACTCAGGAGCTTCAGTTTCGTAGGCAACGTTACTCTCACTGAGCTAAACGGGTCAACAAACGGTCGTCAAATCGTTGCATTTCATAATATATCAAGAGCCTCTTGTAGTACCATGAAATGCTACTCTTATGCATAACTCTTTGAAATATTAATCGGGATGCTAAATTCAATTCACTTTTTTGGCACTCGCAACAAATAAAAATATCATTGTCTAGCTACTGTCAATATTTTTAATAATAGAAAACTTTATGGTTGCGCAATATGTCAGAATTGGGGAGGTACTTTCCTGTAGTCAACATAAATGATGTCACGCTTTAGTTAAATGTTATTTCTCAAAATACGTAGAAAACATTCAGGAATACTTATTCTTAAGCTTTTAGCGATTTAAAAATAATCGAAGACTAAAACTAAAAAGGCAATTTGACCGTATAGAATTATGACGTTATAAATCTTCTTTACTTTCAAACTTCATACTTTCTGACCGTTTTGACAGTTCATAAAAAGGAACTGATTTGATCTGTCAGTCAAGTACCCTATTATATTCTTATGTATGTAAACACTACATTGTAGATAATAACCAGTTACAGGTACAATGAACGTAGAAGGCGAACTTACCCTATTAGGAATCTCTTCCAGTAAACTTTTGAACAAGTGAGCGATTATAAAAGATGATAGACAAACTAACACCATGTACGAAATATATAAAACACTAAACTGAATGCCTACATATCACGAAGATATGCCTACATACACGGGAGTGTCACGAAAAAACTTATCTATAGCTTGATAAGTTTTTTCGTGACACGCCCATGGTCTACGGGCGACGGGGGGAGAAAGACAGCGGGGGTGGGTATGAATAGTGCGCGTAGCGGGGCACGGTAATCGGTGATTGATAAAAAAAAATCCGAACACCTTGAAAAATGCTGATAATTCGCAAACGGCTCAACAGATTTTGTTGAAAAATGAGATGCTTGATACGCATGTCTTGCGCGTAGTGTAGCGTAATTAAAAACTTGGACGAAAGCATGTCTGCTTTTATCGTCATCGTTGTGCTAGGCGGTAGGACGCAGTGGACCCTGTGGGCGGATACTTTCTTTTAGCAAACTATTCTTCCCAAACTGCTTCAATTCCCAAATGTTTAATTTCCCAAACTCGCGCTTTTCTCCGAAACCGAAGAAAATCCAGATACTTTTTAAGCCATTGTGTAGAACCTAATAGATTAGGTTAGGTTTGTTTTATAGAAATTCTGAAAATTTTACTGTTTTCGAAAACACCTAAGTTTAGAAAATGAAATATTTGGGAAGTGAAACAGTTTGGGAAACATAATTTGCCAAACATTAGTAAACCTCCTGTGGGTGCTGCCGCGCCCGGGAGCACGGAGCAGGGGTAGTATACCTAGTCGACACTACAAATTTATTACGGTCAGTCAGTTTGTATGTTATGTGTCGTCCTAAGCTTGAGTCTATCTGATAAAATTGTGTGCGCGGTGGGCATCCCCGCCGGCGGAGACGTCGATGTGTGAGTACAATGTGCGGTCTGTTTAGTCGTTTTTTAGCATTTAAAAATAGGAAAAATACAGAGGGCGCTATCAGAGCTATCTAGATTGTATCCGAAAATTTCAAGCCACGTACGTAAAGTTGCGATAACTCAGTTGGTCAGAGCACTTCTGTTGTCGCAGGTTCAAATCATGCTTGCAATTTAGTAGGTCGTATTGGTTAAATCCCTGACAATCGAACTCTGCGTTGTAATATTAATTTTAATATAGGAGCGTTGTAAAGCTTCCTACCAGCACTTAAAATGATTTATAACCACGACCAGTCTATCAAGAGTGAAACGACGAAAAAGAACTGAAATTAAAAATATCCCAGTGTAAAGCAGTGACAAATACCGGACATATTTCTGAAACCGCGTCGTTTAGCGCCATTGTTCCCAAGCGGGCTTTCCCGCGGGATTATTCTTCCCGTTATTGATTAGCATGGTTCATCCGACCCGACGACGTGTGAGTGATGGGCTCGGGTTTTATCCCGTACGGTGATTTTCCGTTTTTAACCCCCGACAAAAAGGAGGGGTGTTATAAGTTTAACGTGTCTGTGACTCTGTGTATCTGTGTATCTGTCTGTGGCATTGTAGCGCCTATACGGATAGACCGATTTGAGTGCGGTATTTTGTGTCATAGATAATTTTATGCCGAGTATACTTAGTTTTGTTTGATAAAATCGGAGCACTTGTCTTCAAGATATTCAGCTTTTAGTGGAACAAGTCGTGGGGTTTTTAAAAAAAAAGTTTTCTCTAAAACTATTACAGTACTAGGAAAATGCCTGAAGTTTCGTACGCGGAAAGTTCATAACGTTACGGTTAATAAATTTGGGATTCCTAAAATGGAAAAAACGGAACCCTTTTATTTTCTTCATATCCGTCCGTCCTTCCCTCCGTCCGTCTGTTTGTCCGTCCGTATGTCACAGGCATTTTACTCAAAAACTACTAAATGTATATTGATGAAATTTGGAGTATAGGTGTCTTGTGTAAACGGCTACTAAGTTTGATAGTTAAATAATAAAAATAATATTTCTAGGGGGGGCACTCCATACATGTAACAAAAAAGCTTTTTTCAGCAAATATCAATGTGTGGCACTTATTTCGATAGTACTTTCATAATCATTTTGAGGTTTCTAAATATAAATTGGATTTAGTGGATATTTTTGGAAATAATCGCTCCGAAAGTTGCATAATTTGTGCCCCCCGCCCCCTCTATTTCCTAAACCTTATGTCAAAAAATACGAAAAAAAATATGGTGATACATAATATTTTAAATTTCAAATAGATAGCATAAGTGGTTTTTGAGATAAGGCGCTCTAAAAGTCGGATAGACAGACAGAGTCGCACCATAAGGGTTCCTTTTTTATCTTTTTGGTACGGAACCCTACAAACACCCATACACTGACAATTTACCGTATAAACTGACCGCAGATTTCGTGATTACTTTGGCAGAGGGAAATGTATTCGTATGGCATCTTCAGTGGACGGTATGAACAGCCGGCAAGCTAGCAGAGCATAGCTGCATGGAAGAGCAGCTCAAAAATATGTATATTTTATTGTGAGGCGATGGATGACCGCCCTTCTTCAGTCAACTGTGTGTAATGTAAAACTAATTTTAATAGTGTCTGTTGTATATTCTGAGTTTCACAGAGCATTAGTGTTTAACTGTAATACTGTGTAATTATTTTGATAAAAAAAATATATACTTAAAAAACTCAACTAAGGCCCCGTTAGTATGTTATTGTAGCATGTTCGTATAGATAATTTGGCGTTACAAGAGAAAACCGGCCAAGTATGAGTCGGACTCACAAACTGAGGGTTCCGTCCCAAATATATGCTAAGAACGGCCGTATCTAAGAAAATTCAATGTTAGCAGAGCTCCACTCCTAAGCAAATTGTACGCGGTGTGGGGGCATTTTATATTGGTTACAGAGATGGTGAAGCAGACTTAAAACATCAAGATTTTCAGATTTATTTCGTATTATAAGTGCTACTTTCATACCACTTTCAAGTTTCCAAAACAACTGGAAGTACCCTACAGGATTTCCATGGACGAAAAATTGGTATGAAAACACCTTTTTGAATCGCTGTACCTTTGTATTGCGTTGACTTAGAAGTTTGTTTTTTTTTTACAGCTTCAACGGACCGCAGTCATCTATGATAATAATTTTAATTTTATACCTCCACGCATTCTTGAGAAAAATAGTCTTGACAGACAGACAGATAAAGTTAATAATAAATTATAAATAAATAACACAGGGACAATCTTACACAAAGCCCCAAACTAACCAAAAGCTTTTTGTACTATGGGTACTAGGCGACGAATGACGATATACATAATATATAGGTAAATGATAATACTTAAATATACAGAAAATATCCAAGACCCAAGAACAATCATTCATGCGCATCACACAAACACTAACTAGCTAGGATTCAAACCCGGGACCGCCAGCTTCGTAGGCCGTTGTACAACCCACTGAGCCAAATGTGTCGTAGAAAATATAGATAACACAGTTAAAAATGTTTGTTTTGCGAAATAATATAATTACCAAGTCCTTTTCGTAATGCATTCGATACAAAACAATAGTGCCATCAGTCGCATAGCTCGCTATATATCGAGTTGTTTTCTGCCCTTGTTGGTAAATAAGGGGGACCTGTTTCTTTAATTAACAAGCGCAGTTTCCCCTCTGATGACCCAGTTTGCCGGCTCCTTGTTTTCTTTCGACACGAGTGTGTTTTACTTAATTAAAGACAAAGATGCATTATTCAATCTACTAAGTGCAAAAGAGAAATTTATTAGGTACAGTCAGATAGAAAGATATCAAATTACAAGCTTATGTTAAACTTAGTTCGTTAGTATGCTGTGTTATTTGGGTTTGTGTAAAATCTTGTTAGTTAAATTTGACTTACTTCCCAGTTTCTGATTGAGCTAAAGTTTGTCGTACTTAGGAAATGAAGTAACTGTATTAATATAATATTTCTTTTTTTACTATATGTTTGAAAATATCACAATTTTTATTCAAATAGATATTATACCACAGAGTACGATTGTAAAGGAAAAAGTCAATGCCACCTAATAAATTGCAAGCAGGAACTGCATCTGCAGTACATCGTGCACCATGGGCGTTAGAGAAGGAATTACAAACGAGAGCACATTGAAGCCCGAAGCCGCAAACTTTAATGACTCGAGTTTGTAATTCCGGTACCGCCCGAGTAACAAACAATGTTTTTCATCACACTTGTGAGGAAACTAATAAATTATTAAGTCAGAAAAATATTGTTACTTTCAAGTGTTACAAGTCACAATATTGTGTCATAAAGGGTCATTTCGTGATTGGTAGAATCTCATTCCATAGATAACATAAACAAAGGTTTCATTTTTTTTTTCATTCGTCCAACAAAGGTTTCATTCCGAAACATTTTTTTTACTTTTGTTGCAAGCCCACGGTTTTAATTAAGACCTTGTCGCTCGTTTTGCTTGTGTGTAATGACACCGTTTACGAACAAGTGTGATGAAAAAATAATTTGAAGTTACTCACATCTATTGCAGTGTCGATGACGAGGTATAGCGGCTTCTGCGCATGCACGACTTGCGCGCGCAGCACGAACAGCCTGCGCCCGCACACCTTTCGAGGCTCCAAAATCACCTGGAATAATAGTTATTTGCAATGTAAGGCGTAAGAGCGAACTTTTAAATTTAACATCGACTAAGCGAAGGATTATTTCCATGCATAGCGTGAATAACTTGATAAGTCGTCAGTAAAGTCTGAACAATATTAAATCATAAGACTCATGTCCTTAGTTCAAATGCTTATTTCGACTTATCAAGTTCTTCACGCCATGCACGGATTTATATGTATACTGTTATAAATTTGTAAATATAAAGTCTTTAAAAGATATTTTCAAAAATATAAGTGAAAAGACTATTTGCAGGCCATTGAATGAATAGTTTTTATTTTATTTTGTGTGTTTGTATGTGTCGTTGTGGCTTCATCACGGCAAAACGGTTTAAACATATTTCAACCATTTTTGGTACACAGGTATCCACACGTGGTTATAGGATACTTTTTACGCGAATACCCTAAAAAAATTACCGAGACTTTATGCCTCCGTGAACGAAGTTCTTCAAGTAAAATATAAATTCCTGACGTAACGAGGCTTTAAAGGCACGATAAGCCAAATAATTTTGTAGCTGTGCGATATACACAATTTTTTCCTCACTATAGCGAGTAAAATCTGAGATGCAAGTAAATCCCTGGTTATCATTCACAAAGGAAATATTAAAGAAATCATAATTGCGTCAAGTTGAAGAACAATGGAATTAATAAAAATGTTTCAAGACGAACCCCACGGGACATTCTGCAAACTCAAGGAGAAATGTAAATTTATTTGAATATAAAAAGGCTTAACAATAATTTATTATGCATTCTCGGACCGGGAAGGAGCCCCTAACGAGGTAAAATATAATATCTTTGAAGCAATCAACTTGAAATTCAGAATAAATTGACCAAATAAATGCCATTTCTTGAGAGATCGACTTAAAATTTTGGACAGAATTTTGAAAAGGTTTAATTATATCAAAATCCGGTTGCTTTTAGTCTTTAAATTAAGCCACTTCACAGTTTTTGATTGAGCTAAAATTACGCATCCTACATACTTATATAACTTTGGTGACACTGCAATATGCTATCATCAGTCTAATCTGATGGTAAAGCGGGGTGGTGGTCATATGGACTTTAACGCAATCCTACCAGCAGGCCTATGATGGTCGCGTTTATCACGAGATAAATGATATGATAACGCGTCTCTCACGCTTGCACTCACATACTTGTCAAAAGGTGACGGCACCTATGTCACTTATTTATCGCGTGACAAATGAAACCATCATAGGGCCGCTGGTTTGGATTCTTTATAATCGTCTGTAGTTAGTGATTAGTTGATGGATGTTCATAGAAAAGTACATTCGGCAGTAAAAGTTTGTCGCAAAGTCCGTTGAAATAACTTTGGTCTGAAAGTAACACCGGTAGCAATGTAGTAAGTGCAAAAGGACGTCTTATAGAGTTAAAGCCTTACAACAGTTCATTTAACCCTGAGATAGTGTCGCTGCAAACAGCTTACGTATGGCAATAATGTGCGGACGTCATGTATAGTCGCGGTAGTGGCCGTTGGCTTCATGTAGTTTCTGACTCTAACGTAGTCTGATTTTCATTAGATGTTGTGTCGCTTTCAGGATCTTTATTATAAAACGTTCAGTCTCTGGGAATTGATTTCTGCGTAAACATTTCTTAAAATTACTTTTATTCGTCGAATCATGGTAATCTGCTTTTTTTTCTTTATGGAGGACCGGATGGTCCACCGGCATGAACAATAATATGTCGTTTCCCTGTTGAAACGGCTTTCGATACTCCAGGTTAATTTTCGCTCTGCCAACATTTGGCGTGGTTCAGAGAAGTATGAATGTAGATCTCGTCTATATAAAATATAGGCATATTTTATCCCGTACTTCTTGTATGTGATGCAAATAAGTTTCACACCAAACCACAATATCGGAACGCTCCATCAATATAAACCGTTGGTTTCTGCATTTTTTACATTCGAATCCCATACTGTGCATCAGTTTTCGTAAGTACTCTCTGCTGCCTGTAAATCCAATGTATTTTATGCCTTATGGCACATTTATCGAATTCGTCTATTTGAATTCTATTTTTGTGTGGGCTTTGTTTTGTATAGGGGGCAAATTCAAGACCGTCTCATTATTTTAAGCAATATGTTTTGTTGTCGATCTATCTATAAACGAAATATTAATGTTTAAACCAAACAATTAACCAGTTCAATACAACCGCACTATAAAATGTCAATACCGGTCATGTCAACAACCAACTTTAAAACATTGTTTATTGGAATGCTATGTAATCCTTCGTCTTTTTTAGACTGTATGAGTAAGTATTTGATTGCATTCACTACAATTTTTTTCGCATCTTTGAAAATTTTTTTTGGCATTTTTATATATTTAATAAAACCGTTTATATTTAAATATATTCGTAGATATTTTCTGTTTGTTTACATCGGTGAAATTCGATGACATCGAACGTTCGTTGACAAAGAGTACTTGTTGCCAGTAAAAGAAATTAGTACCATTGAAAATCCCGCAAAATGGCGAGGGTCAAATAAACTGTTTGTTAGGCTTTACTATATTTGTCACTATCATTCTACCTGTCATCTTGTCGTTTAATTCCATCCATAATCCATAATATATAATCCATTCATTAATATCATTTTACACACAATCCATTCATTTTTTCTGCGGTTTTCCTCATCTATAAACCATCACATTCGTACTTATCGCTTGTCTCGTCTCGTGACTCTCGTATCTTTGCATTACGTGCCCGTATATTCCGCTTCAAAGATACAGAAGACAGATCATGCTAGGACATGACTTTTTTCTTCAAGAATATTATAAAATGAAAAGTTGAGTGTCGCTTTCCCTCAACTTGACCGCAAAGACCTAGGTCTTTTGAAAAATGAAATGAATTGTATCAGATAAAGGAGAAGGTTAAAAATATGTTTACCAAAAAGTGATGGCTGGCGATTGTTACACCGACCAGAGTGAAGCTCTTAAATAACAGAAGAAGACATACAGTAAAATTATATATTAACTATGTAGCCATAGGTGAACCATTTAATAAGATTTTACCGAATATTGACTGGACTGGCCTTAATCTGCCACATCTTATTTGCAACTGGATTGCAGTAAAATAGCGTCCGGTCGTCACTTTAACTCGACACTCGTTAGGCGCTGTGCCAGCTAAGTTTTTAATTCCATTATTTCAAAGTCAGTCGGCGGACTGCCACCTTAGTCACGAAGCTACAAGTAGGGTTGACATTGAATATACGTGATATAGTTTTTTATCAAGCATGCAATGAAATATTGATGTTACGTTCCTTATAATAGGCTGCGAAGTATGAAGTTTCAGGTATGGCTAGGACAAGAGGTCGTTAATGGAATTTCCATAGGCATCATGACATTCTGCCACTATGCGTATTAAAAAATATAACTTTGATTTTTTTGTTGTTTCTTTCATTGCATGTTTGAAAAAAACACTATACATACCTCGGCAGAAAATATGGGGTTGCCCGCCTCAGACCTATCCGGCCTCACTTTGCTTGGCCGTCTATATGTCTTCAGCTGGCAACCCCTTTCGTCCCGGTTTCTTTAGTAATGTATTATTCACCTCTCTAGCTCTGAACAGTTCTTTTTAAAGCGCCAAATCGGGGTGGAAAAGTCATTTTCATGCGCTAGAGTGGAAAAGTCATTTGAAGTTCCTTTTTTAAATATATTTATCGTTTAAATAAAACAATTTAAATGATTTTATCGCGTATATTATCTCATTTGAGTGCCCGACGTTTCGAAAGCTTTTCAGCTTTCCATGGTCACGGGTTAACTGAGAAATTAAATATTTTCCTCTGTGAAAGATACGATACGATATAATGAGTTAAATTGTTTTATTTAAATGAGTAATAATCGCGGAAGCAGAAGAAAATATTATGTGTATCGTGCTATGAAGAAATATGTATATATATAATTTATACAAGTATGCATTTCACATTTTCCACGTTGTAGTGTAGTGAAAAGTGGTGTGTTTCGCATGTCTGCAAAATTATTCGGTTTGTCTGGCCTTAAAAGCTTCGCTCGTAGTTAAATTTTACATTCCTTCGCTTACTTGGCTCTCCATTCAAGCACACGCGCCAAATAATTATTTTGCAGCCTTGTACAACAAAAAACTGATTATACTTTAGCCAAGCCAAGCGCGAGCTTGTTTAGGCATGTCGTAACTGGTTGCCATAAGATGTCCGATGTTTGAGACAGTTTCGAGTTGATAGACAATTTCAAAAATATTAGAATCAGGAACTAACTATAATGACTTTGTGAGCTGTAGACCTTGCGAGCCCAATCCCAATATCTCCGCCATTTTGTAAAACTTTCAAAAATTTAATCAATAAAGAAAATCCGTATAATTATCGAACCTGCCCACGAAATTACACCAGTGTGTCTGTTGAAAAATGCGACCTGTAAAAAACAGCCGGACATCCAAAAGCATTTCTGCCCAAGCTGAAACGGCCTCTCCGTTCACTATTTACTCACACTCAATCATTAAACACAAAGAGTTGTTATAATTAACATCACCCAGTAACGCCGTGATAAGCGAATATTATTGTTTTATTTTTCTTCCGCATCGAAATCAATCAATCAAAGGCCTCTTAGTCTTTTACAGACTATTGAAACAGTGTCATGTTGGAAAACAAAGTTTTTTTTTGTGGCTATGTAAGCTAATACGAGAACGGCACACGCGACCACAGGCTTGACAGATGTAAGAATGGCCTGTGCGCGGTGAACCAGTGCCGGGTCGATGTCTTTTGGCACGTTTGGTTGCCAGTGTTTTGAACCATGCCTCATCCAAAATCTTGCGGACATCCAAAACCAGTTTGCGCCATTAGTCCCTATCTACTGCGCACTCCTCCCAGATGTGGACATGAATATCCAAAACAATGGCTATAATTGGCAATTCTCTGTTGTTGTTTTATTGAGATAAAATCCACGGCATAAATTACAGAATTATTACTAACGGATACATATGTGTTTGACATTGGTTAATTACGGATTTACATTTTATAGGCTTATCACGTACAAACTAACATTACGGTAATAGACGCATTGAGATAGGGTGCTTAACTACATTAACAAAATAAAAAAAGAAAAGTTAAGTCATAATAACAAAAGGAAGTACAAAGTTACAACAGATAGGTGACCAATACGTTATATATTAAAGAAATTAAGAAGTTTGGAATGGCAGGTGTTGTGTTGATGTTTTGTGTGTGTGTGTATGAAGGTCTGTGCGTGTGTGAATGACATCAAACTGGGCAACTCAAGTGGGCGGCAGATGCTCAGTAATTATCAGATAAAAGGGGTCAATTGACTCGAATAAAGAATTGTACGTATGTGGAAGATGACTTGCGAGGCAGTTGGAACCATACTTCGTACGATTGAAGGGCATAGCAAATAAAGTATTATGCCTAGTTCGGTGGGTAGTAGCTTTTATTCTAAGAAGTGCTGACAACAAGTCGCAGCAATCCAGAGACCCTGAGCACACATCGTGGAGCAGCAACATGTCCCGTACCAAACACCTGTTTGAAAGTTGGGTAAAATTGTGTAGTCTACAAGAGTCGGCGTAGTGTACTACTACACTGCGCGTGCGAAAATTTAAATGTTTTAAGAACTTCTTCTGCACTCTCTCAATGGCAGAACTATAAGTTACAAACTGGGGATACCATATTGTGCTACAGTATTAAAGGACGCTACGAACATACGCATAGTATAATATTTTGATGCAGTGAATATCATGGAAGGGCTGCGTGACTCTGAGGATGAATCCAAGTTAAAAACTATGTAATTTTAGGAGCAAAAACAAAACCCCAAACCTGTAAATTTCCCGAATAATTACGGTATAAGAACGAAAAATTATGAAAATGTATATATTTTTACATTGAACTTTATTTTTTTATCTTCTCCATCCTCGTTCCCTCAATGCTGATCGCGACCACATATTGCGTGTCTCCAATGGGTGTGGTCGTAAGTCGTATGGACCGCGCGATACATGCTGCCAACCACCATCTTCACAGCGTCGGACCATCGCGTAGGTGCCCTACCCTGGGCACGCCTGCCATAAATTTTCCCCAACATTATCTGCTTCTCCAGATCATGCTTATCAGACCGCATTATTTGTCCGCATGTTTTGGGGAGTTGTGGTGATATTAAGTTCTTCCAGAATAGATTGGTTACTTGTCCTGGTTACTTGGCCTGGTTGTTTTTATAAAGTTATTTAAATTTGCATATTTTTTTGTAAATTTCCTTGCGTTTTTGGGAATCACACATCACAGGTTTATGAGTTGTTTTTGCATATAAAATTACATAATTAAGTGTAAAATTACATAATTGTTAACAGTGTAGCCATCGTATAGTAGATAAGAAATGGTTTTCTTAACAAAACTATCCACTCGCTGTTCCTATCACGTCTATTTCACGCGAGAACGTAAGGTGCAAGGGCGTGCGGGCCATACAGGCACAAAGGCACTGCTTACCCTGAACGACCATGGCTCTATACAGGTACAGAAAAATTGCCTACATTGAAGCCCTGAACAACTATGGCTCCATATAGGCACATAGAAACTGCCTACCCTGAAGCCCTGAACGACCAAGGCTCCATATAGGCACAGATAAATTGCCTACTCTGAAGCCCTGAACGACTATGGCTCCATATAGGAACAGAAAAACTGCCTACCCTGAAGCCCTGAACGACCATGGCTCCATATAGGCACCGAGAAATTGCCAACTCTGAAGCCCTGAACGACCATGGCTCCATATAGGCACAGAAGAACTGCCTACCTTGACCAAAACCCTTATGCATGCCACTGGTTAGGTGAACTTCCACAATTAGGAACACCGATCGAGAACGGCGAATATGTCACCCAAATAAAACGCGGATGCTACGGGTATAATACGCGGATTCTACAGGTATGATACGCGGATACTACGGGGATGATACGTGGATACTATGATCACTAAATCCATTATACAAGGATTCATGCCGTTGACATGTTGTAGTTCGTATCGCGTTACATCCCGTGCCTGATACGTTACTTTTAGTTTGACAAAAAAATATATAATGTCATCTGAAGCGTCGACGGCAAAAGTTGTACAATATTTTGATCGTTACGTAATCATTAATCATCCACAAAAATGAAATGAAATAAACAAACCAGAAAATGAGCAAAGGAAATCATACCGATATTTCTTTCTCTGCGTAACTTTCCATGTTAAAATTGTTTGGCAAAAACTTTAGTTTGAGGAATTCTTCACCATCTGGAAAGAAGTAAAAAAAATACATTAAGTTTTAATGTTTTCTGCTTTCGTATAGCCCCAAACTACCTAGAGGCCTTTTAAAAGGCCTTCTGATCCGATTTATTATAAATTTATTGTAAGTGAAACAAAGTTGGATGTTTGTCACGGTTTGTTCTTTGGATAATAATTATAATATGATAATGAAAATTACCTTTCTGCTACTCAACAAAAATTACTCGAAAAACTAAAACGAAAATAAGGACCGTAATTTTTTTTTAGAAAAGTAAATTTTAAAAGGAAACCCACTAATTTCTGTATTTCGTTGACATGGTTTCATCTCCTGAGTCATTCAAAACTACGATTTTACCGACAAAAAGGCAAAAAAAAATCCTAGCAAATATAGGTCCTTTTTTCAAGGGCCCATCTCATAAGTGTGTTAATAACCTAAATTTTAACCATTTTTAAGGTTCCGTAGCCAAAATGGCAAAAACGGAACCGTTTGTCCGTCCGTATGTCACAGGCATTTTACTCCTTGTATTCCGGGACCTCTACACACTTAAAACTAGTCCAGGAAAGTAACGTAGTAGCAATGCTCGAATTATGACCATTATAGTAAATCATAGATCAATAGAACTTTCTCACAATAGAACACTAAGTTAAAGAGAACCAGTCGTTTGAACTAAACACAACATGTAGATCCAAATCCCACTGCTAACTTCTGCACATATTGACTGTTTGACGACCGGTCCAGCTCAGTGGTAATGACTGTGCCTGAGATGCTGCCTATCCTTCAAATAACGGTAAGGGCATTTATTTGTGTAATTAGCAAAATATTTGTTCCTGTATCTTGGATTTTAGAATTTAGATATTTTTTATATTATTTTATTTATTATAAAGAAAGCCGAAACAAACTCAACAGTCAGTATTTTTTTCCAAATAAATAACTCTTAACTTATATTTTTAATTTACATTAACGAATTACTTGCTCTTGTTAAGGAATTATGCGTGTTATTTGCTGATGATGCTACAGTTTTATTTTCAGGTTCTAACTCGAAGGAACAGCTTCAAGATAATATTAATAATACGCTTGGCGTTGTTCTTAAATGGCTGAAAACACTAAATCTGTATGTTAATCTTAATAAAACAAAACTGATGCAATTTAGAAATTACAGAACTGCACCTATGACTGTAGAGGTTAAAGAAGAACAAGTTGATAGTGCTAACTTCTTAGGTATTAAAATAGATACACATCTTAGTTGGAAGACTGACATTGCAGATTGAAACAAAAAAATTGCAAATGCTTGTTATGCCTTATCCATACTTTCTGAAACCTGCTCTAAGAATACCATAAAGAGCGCGCGTACTATGGAAATGTATATTCACTACTCACATATGGTATAATTTATTGGGGTTATTCTGATGATGTCATTAATGCATTCAGGTTGCAAAAAAGATGCTTGCGCACCATGTACCACCTGCATTCTCGGTAGTCACATAGAAATATTTTTAAAGAAAAAGAGTTATTAACACTAACTGGCATTTATATACTTGAGCTTTGTCTCTTTGTAAAGCGAAATGGCGAGAACTTTACTAAAATGTCTATACTTAATGATAACTTGCGCACTCAGTATAAGTATAACTATCGTATTCTTAAGGTCCGCAATAAACTTATGTATAAAAGTGCTTTTATCGCCGCTATGCGAGCCTTTAACAACTTGCCTGTGGAAGTCCCTCGAAGGAAACACTTTTAAAACTCATAAATAAAGCATTCTATAATATGCATGAATTTTATGATGATGTATCTTAACTAATTAATATAATGTGTAATGCATGAATGAAGTATTTTATAAGATCTAATATTGTATGTCCGTGATGGATAAACTGTTGGTTCTAATTTTGTATTTTAACATCTCTGTACACAGTTACTCAATAAACGTATTCTATTATATTCTATTCTATCTATTACAATATTTGTACTTAGCCTATTATAAAGTAGTAAAAACGAAAAATGGATTATAAACATATTCCTTAGTAACTATGTTAATATTGTCTCCTGAGTAACGAGATAGTATAACAACAAAAAAAGTTGATTTTCCCACACAACTTGTACTAATTTACTCGTAAATTATAATACCTTATAAAATTTGCGATATTTTTCAAATTTCATTTCAAATTATTTAGATAAACAAATAAATACTAAGGGAGATGCCGAAATTACTAAAATGCATGGAAAAAATAGCTAACTTTATTTCTTTCTTAAAAACTATACGAGTAGACATTCACAGTGGGATCTCAGTCCACTCAGGTTCTGTATCCTGCAATCAAAACGGTCGACTGCACGCTATGTAATGGCACTTGTAGTTAACGAGCTTCCTTTGTAGACTTTGCTAACTAGCCCGTATTTCGGAACGCATTGGCTCTATTGACAGCATTGACTGTCTAAGGATATAGGCTAGGGTACGTAAAGAGGGCGATATCAGATTAAATATATAAACTTTTTTTTGAAATAAAACAATTTAACGGATTATATCGCGTATATTATCTCATTTTAGCTCCCGACGTTTCGGAAGCTTTCCAGCTTTCCATGGTCACGGGTGGACTGAGAAAAGATGTATTTTCCCTCTGTCAAAGTTACAATTTGTGCAAACTACCCATTTTTTGAAAAAACACAAATAAAGGTGTACATACATGCCAGATGGGCCTAAGCTGTAAAGACAGTTACACATGTGCCGGAAGGGCTTAATTATTTTATTCTAATAATTTACCAAGCAGCATTTCACAAATGAGGCGTACTGAGGAGAAAAAAAATCGGTCAAATAGTCTTTGAGTAATCGGTGAACATCCATAAAAAAAAAAAAAAAAAAAACATTCCGTCGAATTGAGAACCTCCTCCTTTTTTTGGAAGTCGGTTAAAAAAAACAGAGACTATTACACTACTTTTAAACAGATAAGATATTTTACACCGTTCGGAAATTAAGGTTTTGCAGTCCTGTGTCTCGCTTGTTCCTTGATGAGATGTATTACAGGATCCCAAGCTGGTGGTAGTGACAATCCATCTTCTCTATTGAAATTAGGATGCTTTTTAAACTCAATAGCTTCGCGTAGCATCCTGGGAAAATATCTTTTTTCTTTGGCAAGGATAGAAGGTTTATCAAACTTAATTGAGTGGTTTGGTTTGTCAATGACATGTTCACAGACTGCAGACCTATTGCACCGACGGTGCTTGACATCTGCTATGTGCTCCTTCACCCGGGGTGATACACTGCGTTTCGTTTGACCAATGTATGAAAGACCACACTCGCAGTCCAGCTTATAAATACCTGCACTCTGCAAAGGGGTGCTACTCTTCACGGGTCTAATGTATTGAGACACCTTCTTCAACGGCTTGAAATATGTTTTTATAGAGGCACGCTTCAAGATGTTTCCGATCTTGTGTGTGACCCCTTTCACATATGGTAATACGGGAGGTTTACGCTCGACTGTTGGTTTCTTCATACTGGGATTCTGCTTGGAACGTGGTATCTGGAGCTCGTTGGCTCGAAGCGCACGTTTGATATTCTGTAACTTAGCAGTCAGATGTTGATTGTCGCAGATACCCCTGGCTCTCTGAAACAAAGATTTACCCACTGTTGCAAGTTGACAGGGATGGTGGTGAGATTTGCCATTCAAATACCTATCTGTATGCGTAGGTTTCCTATAAACAGTATGACCTATGTCATTTTTAGGACCTCTAATTACTAGCACATCTAAGAATGCAAGTGAATTTTGATTTTCCAACTCCATAGTGAATTTAATTTTACTATGCATGGAGTTCAGATGGTCTAAGAAAGCTGAAACACTAGATCTAGGTAAAATAGTAAAGGTATCATCTACGTATCTTTTAAAGATCCTCGGCTTGACAGGTGCCAATGAAAGCGCTCTCTCCTCGAAGTCTTCCATAAAAATATCGGCGACGACAGGAGACACCGGAGACCCCATTGCCACACCATCAACTTGCCCGTAGAATTCACCATTCCATAGCATATAGCCAGATGTAAGGCAATGTTGTTATAACTCAGCATATTCTATTGCCATCTGTTGCTAACCCAATCTTCTTTTCACAATTTCGATACATTCTTGAACTGGTAGGCATGTGAGGAGAGACTGGACATCAAAACTGACCATAACTTCATCATCAGTTAGTCTGAAATCCTTAATCTCACTGACAAAATGGTATGAGTCCCTTGTGTAGTTTAATAGTCTCTGTTTTTTAAATATTATAATTAGTAATGAGGTAGCCTGGGAGTTTTTTTTGCAGCGTTTCTTTTCTCCTCAGTACGCCTCATTTGTGAAATGCTGCTTGGTAAATTATTAGAATAAAATAATTAAGCCCTTCTGGCACATGTGTAACTGTCTTTACAGCTTAGGCCCATCTGGCATGTATGTACACCTTTATTTGTGTTTTTTCAAAAAATGGGTAGTTTGCACAAATTGTAACTTTAACTTTAAATGTTGTAGATAACCAACGCATCTGTCAGGAAGGTACAATCTATAGTTGCAATATTGTCTAGGCAAATAGATACGAAATCAAAAAGTATTTTAGCTGACCAAGCTACCTTACCAACCTACTATGTGTATATCTCAAAGACGTAGTTACTATCCTTAAAGAGAAATGCACAGGAGAATTTACTCGAATAAATCTAAAGGTTGGGTGAATGACATCCGGAAATTAGGGAAAAAAAGATTGGAAGAGAAGAAGGGAGAAGAGTGCCAGATAACCAGAAATGGAAAAGCCCTGGGGTAGTTTTTGTCAAAAATTCGCATTATATAAGATAATGATGTTTTGAAAATTGCACAGAAAAAAGACATTTGATGAAAATGATTGAAAATAGAATTGAAATCAGGATAGAAGATGTTAGCTCATCTTACGTCGTGACAACTGAATAAAAAGTATAATAGAAGGAAAAAGTAGATAACAAAAAGTAATAGGGGAAGACTTAAAAGGTAAACATGGAGCAAAAAAATTTAAAATAAATACTTCGTCATTCAAAGAAGTAAAGGAAAAAGCGGAATGTAGAATAAGCTGGAAATTATTCCACCGAAAACAGCTCTTAATTAAATGACGATGATGAGATAGTGAGAATGTTATCTTACCTACAGGCGCCTCCCACCGCACAGCAGTAGCTACAGGAGTGATGTTGGTGATTCTGAGTCGGTAGCATGAGCAACTGCCGAGGGTCAATGCTCGGCAGGGCCGTAGCACAGTGCAGCCTTGAGACTTCTCTCCAGAGTCTAGTTCGCAGACCCTACCTGCGGAACAAACATTACTTGAACTTAATTCGTCATGTCATTTGAAGACGTCCACCGCTGAACTAAGGGTTCTTCATTTATTTATATAAAACGTCTTGTGGGCTTACAGTCAAGCCTAAATGCCCACAAGATAAATTTGTATGCATATTATGACATTGTACATATCTTATTCAAGTTAAACTTGACTTATAATAATTTCACAAATATACCAGCACATAATTATTGGATACGATTGTTTACAAACATTATAATGTTAAGTTTAAGCGTCAGCCATGAGTCTGCAAATACATCAGCGTCCTGGACTTGTGCAAGGAACTTGTTTAACAGCGCAATGGCTCTTGCGGTCGGGGCGTTGCGAGCCTGTAGTGTACGAGTTTTGTTAGTCGTAGCAAAGAGCGTGCGTGAGCGCGTGCGCCTTCCTTCTTCTCTTTTCTTCAAGGGATCTTCACGTTAAACGGTCATGAGCTGTTCTCATCCATCGGTTCTCTGCAATAATGACCTGGGGCCCAATTCATGAAACCTTGTAACTTGTAATACAAGCGGAAATCTCTTTCCATCAATATGTATTAAAAATAAACTTCCACTTGTAAAACAAGTTGCAAACTTTTGTGAAACGGGTCCCAGGTCCTCAATCTTTCTTTCTTAGGATTTTTTCTCGCTTTTGGCACGCAGTGACCACTTAGGAACTAATAAGAAAGAATACATTGCAACCTGTAAAAAAGTAATTAGTGAATCGATCAAAAACCCTTAAGTCGCGAAGAAAAGTATGCGTTAATGATCGAAAGAGTACATCATTCTTTCTTTCTTTCTTTCTTTCGATATCTCCGAAAGTATTAAAAAAATCGAAAATATGTTCGTGTTGTTTATTAAAAGAATTATTAAATAAAAGATAAGAAATAATAATAAAAAAACTAATGCAATAAAACAAATTAATTAAATTGATGTCGAAATTACTTCATTTCAATGGTTACTTTATTATGCTTATAACTAATAAGTAACACTATTTAATCAAACATGCATAAATTTACACAAATAAATTATTTTATCAATAACAATAAAGTCATATTTCTATACAAATATCTGCTTGTTACGAGCAGGTACTTACTCTACTTAAGTCATTATAAAAAATAAAATCTTTTACATATGTACAGGTATCTAAAACTTATTAAAACTAACATTGATTATAAAATTATAACCTAATCTACTTTATACATCTAATAGACTAATTACAGATTGAGAAAAAACTGTTTTTTTTTTCAGAGGTAACTTTCTGAGGCTTGAGATCAATGGATCTGAATTTAATAAAAGGCGATCCAAAAGATCCTGGTTGGTCAACTCGCGTGACATTTTTCTAGTATTTCTAAGCCTGAATGCCTTTATATTTTTATTTTTCGACTCGGCAGCTTCTTCTGAGAGCTCTCTTATGGAAACCAACATGTTGTCTATCACTTCAGCACCGTGAATAAGCACTTTATGTACGGAAGCTGGCAAATTGTACCATGGAAATTCCTGAACAAGCTGCCGAGCCGTGTCTTAATAAAATTATTTAAATCTATGAACCTTAATATTATACCCAGGATTAATACAGTTGAGAATTGTAGCGCACCTATCAATAAGATCTTGGCTAATTCCGGTAATTTCAGCTGCAACATCAGATTTGTCAAAAAACTTTCTTGCTGTGTTCCCGTCATTTGAATTGCCACTTCCTCCACTGCGTGGTTTGTCAGCACTGTTTTTTAGCCTCTATAATCTTGCTATATGAAGGTAAAACTGGGTTTGGTTTGCTGTTAATGAACTTCATCGTGTTTAGATACTGTTGTTTTGTTAATTTGTTTTGAGTTATAAACGATAGAGTCTCGTTCGGATCCACTTCACATCTATCACTACCTGGTACTGATGAAGTACCCATTAACGCACTGACAGCTGATTCATCAATTTTTGAGAGCTCCGCCAATCGTCTTTGTTGTTGTCGCTCACTGCAAGTACCATAATCCTTTAGTGGGCGGCCGATGTTCCAAGTACAATTTTCTCGTTCGGGCAACGCCTCCGAAATCTGCACCAGTTCAATTGTTTCATAGAAAGCCAACCATTTTGCGTTGATTCTAATTAAATTCTCTTGAGTCCTGTTTGATTTTTTCCAGAAAGCGATCAGCATTGTGGTTAAGTATGTAATACGATTAATTAATGTCTCAGTATTAAAATTATTATTTTCCGGCACATTTTTAAAAAAATCCACTAATACATGTTGAGTTTTTTCCTTGTTTGATCCTTTAAGATTACTCCATAATTCAAATTTATGCATTCTTGTAAGCTGCACCTGCAAAAAATAACCTGAAAGAAAACAAACAAATGTTATGAGAATTCGATATTTTTCGTAGCTCCCTCTACGAAAAGCGTAGAGGCCATATTATCAGAGAACGGGCAAAATCGGGCAGTAGATCTGAAATGAGCCAGATACTACATTATTCAAGGTTTATTTCAAATATAATATTATTTCTATGAAAGGATCTGAACTACATTGAATCTCAATTTGAAAACACAGGTAAGTAATGTTTTTGTGTAAAATTAAGTGATTCGTAACAGATACAAAATTATGAAGAGAATGACTGTAAATAATAATAAAAATTAGAAATCATACCTTTATTATTAATTTCCATAATGAGTCACAAAGATAAAACCAAAATTTTTGTAGAAATTCGTCAACAAACAACTTTCACTTTAATGACTCACTGATAAGGTTAATCACGTGGTGTAAGTGTGTTCACTTCAGAGGGTCAAAAAATAATGATGGTCTCCAATTACTTCAAAACTATTAATAGTTTTTGGTAGGCTGGCTATTACTAAGTACTTGGGCAATAACAAATTACAGTTTGAATGTTGTGGATTTTCAGGGATATGTCGTATGAACGCGACCACAGTGGAATGGTAGGACTGGATACCCGTCAACTACGGCGTAAAATGTCGACCCTTTACCATTACTGGTTGCTTCTACGCCATATAATAGATAATCCTTCCACTTTGTGCGACTTTAACTTTTTTGTGCCTGATAAATTTATAAGTGCAGTGAGCCGCAAAGGAAGGCGCACGCGCAATCTCTTTGCTACCACTAACAAAACTCGTACACTATAGGCTCGCAACGCCCCGACCGCAAGAGCCATTGCGCTCTTAAACAAGTTCCTTGCACAAGTCCAGGACGCTGATGTATTTGCAGACTCATGGCTGATGCTTAAACTTAAAATTGTAATGTTTGTAAATAATTGTAACAAATAATTATGTGCCGGTATTTTTATCAAATTATTATAAGTCTAGTTTAACTTGAATAAGATATGTACAATGTCATAATATGTATACAAATTTATGTTGTGGGCAATTTGGCTTGACTGTAAGCCTACAAGACGTTTAATATTGTTATTTTTTTTTACGACGTAAAGCGCTCTAAAAAAATACACTACTACATGCTTGAGTAGCAAGTAAGGTCTATTCATAAGGAATAATAAGGCATAATTTTTGAGTCTACCAAAGGTTTATTGAGATACTAGATACTTAATCTTTATTTTTATAGACCTCTCTGTAAAAATCCGCCATTTGTACTTTCTTGTATTGTGGAATAAAGTTTAACTAAATAAATAATAAATAAAAACCATGAAAAATCGTACATTTACGCTTGGAGCTCCTTAAATGCATTAGGTTGGGTTAGGCACAAATTAACAGACACATAGATACACAGAATATTACATAAAAATTAGCACCCCTTCATTTCGTCAGGGGTTAATAACTAGTGCTTCTAATAATTAAAATCCCTTTATACACCGTGACCGTTAAAAAACCCGAAAGATTTAAGCTAACGATACTAGAGCCTAATTAGAGTATATAAAGTTATGTAACATATAGTCCAAAAACTCATGATTAAGGAGATATTAATTATTTACAACAAATCAAAAGTTAAAAAATCTCCAGTGTAACACACCTTAAGGGCGTGAGCATGACGTAGCTACCTACTTCTTTTACACGTAGATGCACTAACTGTATGGTTGTTAGCCAGTTTCATAAAGAAGTTTGGTATCTATCTACAAAAAGTTTTTACTACCGAAAATATTTTCATCACGAGATAAAAGGATATAACATGCAACTAAAATACAGTGTAGTGTATTAATCCGAACAATTATCTCAAGTAGCTTTTTTGTTCTCACTGAGAATAGAGATAATTAGGTTTGTTCTGTTCTAAGTCGCGAGAGTGGTTTTTCTTATAACTAGCTACTTTGAAATTGATTGTCACTAAAATGACACATTACAAATGATAACTAATTGTCACGCAAGATAAAATAACATTGAACATTTTATTGACTGAAATAAATAATATTCGCTGTGCCGCCATTATCCTTCGGCTCATTTAGCAGATATCCACTTTGTGTACGGATTTTGTGATAGGAACTCGCTTCAGGCAGTCGCCGAATACCGAAGACGATACCCAAACCGTCGTATACCTCACCATTCGACTTTTGCGGATGTCCATCGACAGTTTCGCGAAAAAGGGCTTGGAAAAGTTCACAGAGAAAGGGCTATAAATCTAGATGAACAAGCAGAGAACAGAATAATGAACATCATAACAGAAGACCCAACTTTGTCATCAAGAGCTGTAGCAAGAATGGTCAATGTTAAGCTGGTATTAAGGCTATGGAAAAGGTACGGCCTGCATCTTTTTCACTACAGGAAAGTACACGGATTAATTAACAATGACGGGCTAGCTAGAGTTGCCTTTTGCCAAAGGATGAATCAGAAATTAGTGGAAGATCCTGGATTTCTAAATAAGATATTATGGACAGATGAATCGTTGTTCACGAGAGAGGGAGTTTTTAATTCCCATAATCAGCATATGTGGTTAGAAGAAAATCCCCATGCGAAAAGGGAAAATTCATACCAGCACAAATTTTCCGTAAACTTGTGGGCTGGCATTATTGGGAATAAAATAATAGGTCCCGTCATATTTCCAAATAGACTGAATTCTCACAACTATTTATTATTTCTAAATAATGAATTAAACGACCTGCTACAAGATGTCGATTTGGAAACCCGACGAACTATGTAGTTCCAGCACGACGGATGCCCGGCCCACTTCGGCTTGGATGTTCGTAATTGGCTGAACCAACAATACCCCGTGAGATGGATCGGCCGTGGGAGCGATGTTTTAGCATGGCCTGCCCGGTCACCGGATTTAACTCCGCTAGATTTATTTCTATGGGGAACTCTGAAAGATAAGGTTTACTCAACACCTGTGAACTCCAGAGAAGAGTTGTTAATAAGAATTCAAACGGTCTCAGAAGAAATCAAGAACACTTATGTTAACTTGAATCATGAAATCCGTCCAAGATTGAATATTTGTGCTGAAAACGGCGGTACACATTTTGAAAATCTAATTCATTAAATGACTCGTAATAAAAATGCGTAACTGTTTCATGTTGTTGTTTAATTTACTGTAGGTACCGGTTAGCATGATTGCTGTTACAACAAAGTCCCTTTCCTGTATGAGGTAAGAGGTAAGTATGATGTAAAAAAATAAGTAGTATGATTTCCTTTGAATATTATTATGCCTAACAATTTATGGTTGTGATTGTTAGTCAAAAAAAAGATACCTAAGACACAAAGTTTCAATAATAATGTAAGAGCACTTTAATGTCGTGGCACCTAATAAAGTTTGGATACATAAGTATTTGTGGTATTTTGTGGTGCCAATAAATAAAAATAATTTCAACACAAACATCGTGCTAGACATAACTTGACACTTCTTGTCAGTCATGGAATACAAGTCACGCCATTCGCCTTTCATCGTATGATTTCGGAGCGATTCGTGAAGTGTCATGCTCGCTCTCTGTTCTTCAACTTGAGATTCCCACCTAAAGGCTTGTTCACAAAGAAGCGGGCAATTAATAAGATTTAATTCGTACTGAAATAGTAATTTAATTAAGACACATAATTAGACCCATGTTGATGTAACATTATTTACTCGTACAGTCGTCAAAAATATGTGGTTTAAATCTTTCGGGTTATTAACGGTCACGGTGTATTGGTACTTACATTCACCCTTCTTATCACCGCCGCAAGGGAACACTCGTAAAACAAGACGCGGTGCCAGGACTCGGTACGCTATCAAAGTGGCGCGCGCGTCAGTCCCTGGTCCCCCTGTTATTGCTACGTCTGGACTAGGGCGGCGGACCACTTTCACCAGTGTAGCAACGCAGCAGTCCGTCTGGAGAATAAGGTTCTGCTATGAGAATCCGTCAGCTACTCATCGAGACAATTCTAAAAAGAAAAACTCAACCTCGCCTATGAACCTGCTCCCATCATCAGATCAGCTCGATGGAGTCATAATATTGCAGTGTCACCAAATTTACATGAGAATGTAAAATTGTAGGTCAATCGGAAGTCGCAAAGTGAGTCAAATGCAACTTCTAAGATTTGACCCACACAAACATACAGAATCAATATTTTCTTCTGTTACCGCAATTTTTACTCATTGAAATTAAACAATTTAACGGATTATATCGCGTATTTACGCGAAACGTCGGAAACTAAAATGAGATAATATACGCGATATAATCCGTTAAATTGTTTTATTTCAATACAGAATCAAGTTAAATTAAAGGTTTATGAATGGAAATGGCGTACATAAGACTCAGCGTAGATGGTTGCCAAGAAAATGGAAAAACGATTTGGTTTATATCACAAGAAACTATTGTGTGCGAGTAAGCATTATATTGCACGTGATTGGAGAATAATGCACTGGTTGTGTTAATGTGTGTCCTCTTCAAAACCTAATACTTTACATGGTACAGCCGGATAAAATTAGTAGTTTGAGAATTGAATTATTTGTGCGTTCAGACGATATATTTTTTTAAATCTGCGAAATCTTTTAAGTGGTGCATTGTGACTATTAAAAAAAATGGATTGAGTTCTTAGACCGCCGCCTCCATTTTGTTTCAAGAACAATCTGTCGAGTGTAACATCAGGCGATTTGAGTAGACAATGGACAAAATGGAAAAAGTCGTTTGAAATTTATTCAAAAGCTTGTGAGCTCAATAAAAAGCAGAGGATGTGCGGGTAAGCATTATATTGCACGTGATTGGAGAGCAATGCACTTGTTATGTTAATGTGTGTCCTCTTCAAAACCTTATACTTTACAATTGGATGAGAGCAGTGCACTTTTTTTTGTTTTATGAACTGACCGGCGATTGACTAAGGTCGAGGATTTAGCTCGCTGGTTCAGTAACAGCCTCACTCAACACTCTTGCCTTGATGAGACCCAAATTTTTATATTTTTCAGGAAATACAAGTACACATGACAGGAGCGAGTTCCATTCCTTAGCGGTTCGCCTTAGAAATGATAAAGCAAATCGCTTCGCGCCTATGAATGGCAAATTGATAACGTGAGGGCTAAGTCGCTCTCCACGCTTGGATGTCCGGTGGTGGAAAGAGAATTGCCAGAATAAATCGTGCAATTCCCGCGCACACTCTCAAAAATATATATCCTACAGTATATTATTAAAATAATAAAATTATGATCATCAGTAATAGGCGGACAGTGGATGCAATATGGTGTCGAAAGCATATGGTAGATAAGACTTTTATTACATTTCGAGTAACATTTTGTATGTCGAATATCGTTTGACGTTATTTTGACGCATATTGCATTCACTGTCCGCCCTTACATCATCATATTATATATCAGCCCACTGTTGAACTTAAAATATTATAAACATACGTTATAGTGAATTATGGGGTCTTGGTTCACCATCTTTTGCTTTGGACTCAATAGCGATGGATGAGAATTAAATATTTAATTTATTAGATGTATCAGTGTTGGGACAAATTATGTCAATCAAATCCATTATTGCATGCTCTAATGAGTAGATTATGTACTTCCAAAAAATGTACACCTCTTAACCAAATTGAAAGTTTAAAAAGTAGTTATTTTAATTTCATTAAATTTAATTTAAAAATGATTTAGTGTGATAGAATTCTCGAAAAACTGTGATAGTTAAACTCACTGTTGGTGCATAGACATTGTAGTGAATTGTGCAGCGTTGGTCATATTCCAATGCCCCCAGCCTTGGACTCAGTAGCGATACATGGGAAGAAGGAAGGTGATGTATGAAATAGTGGTGGTAATAAAACTTACGTTCAGCGCGTAGTCATTGTAGTGAAATGTGGAGCCTTGGTCACATTCCAATGCTTCGAGCCTTGAACTCAATAACGAAACATGTGTAGGAGAAAGATGATTTTTGAAATAATGGTGGTAATAAAACTTACGTTTGGTGCGGACACTTTGTAGTGAATTGTGCAGCCTTGGTCACATTCCAACGCCCTCAGCCTTGGACTCAGTAGCGATACATGGGAAGAAAGAAGGTGACTTATGAAATAATGGTGGTAATAAAACTTACGTTCGGCGCGTAGTCATTGTAGTGAAATATGGAGCCTTGGTCACATTCCAATTAGTTAGGAGAAAGATGATTTTTGAAATAATGGTGGTAATAAAACTTACGTTTGGTGCGGACACTTTGTAGTGAAATGTGGAGTCTTGGTCACATTCCAACTCCCCCTAGCCTTGGACTCAGTAACGATACAAGGGTAGGAGATGGACGATTTACGAAGAAATCGTGGTAATAAAACTTACGCTTGGCGCGTAGACATTGTAGTGAATCGTGGAGCCTTGGTCACATTCCAACGCCCCCAGCCTTGAAATCAATAGCGATACATGGGTAGGAGAAAGATGATTTATGAAATAATTATGGTAATAAAACTTACGTTTGGTGCGGACACTTTGTAGTGAAATGTGGAGTCTTGGTCACATTTCAACTCCCCCTAGCCTTGGACTCAGTAACGATACAAGGGTAGGAGATGGACGATTTACGAAGAAATCGTGGTAATAAAACTTACGCTTGGCGCGTAGACATTGTAGTGAATCGTGGAGCCTTGGTCACATTCCAACGCCCCGAGCCTTGAACTCAATAGTGAGCATGTGCACGTATGCTCCTGACAAACGTCGCAAGTTCTTTCGGCTTTAGCGCAGGATTTGCTTGGCGAATTCTCGCCCATCCAACGGTACGGAGTAGCGTACCAGGAGATCTAAGAGAGAAACTAATACACATTAATATTTTCTTCTGTTTCCGCGATTACTAGTATTACTCATTTAAATAAAACAATTTAATCGAGTATCACGGGTGGACCCACCCGTCCACCTGTGACTATGGAAAACTGAAAAGCTTGCGGAACGTCGGAAACTCAAATAACATATATTTATATAATCATTTTATTATTGAGAGGTTGTTATATTTAACCATACCGCAAAAAAAACGTCAACATCCCAATTATGCAACTTTTTGCTTTAATATTGACATTTTATCAAAATCACTTTGCGAAATAAGACCGCTCCCTATTTGATTTCCTCATAATACACTAGTCTATATTTTGCTTCCACATCTTTCGAGATAAATAATAAACAGACTATTCCATTTCTACTACGATAACACTGGTATTTATGTTCTCGTCCCAATTTCGCGTATCAAGCAAACTGAAATTAATCCTCTAGGGAAATACAATATGTTTTCCTCCCCGGCTCTTCCATATGGAGCAGGGTAGTTGATTGGACACGCAATAATCTATAAAATGTGATGTGGAAATACGTTTGCTAGTACGAGTAGTAAAAAATACTCCAGAGTTTTGTCAGATTCAAAAAGATATGACGTATGTAAATTACGCATGCAGTAATTTTGATTAAAAAAAAATTGCCTAAATACGTTTATGAATTTGATCCATACTAATATTATAAATGCAAAAGTGTGTCCGTCTGTCTGTCTGTCTGTTACCTCTTCACGCTTAAACCGCTGGACCGATTTGGATGAAATCTGGTATGGAGATAGTTTGAGTCCCGGGGAAGGACATAGGTTACTTTTTATCCCGGAAAACTACCCTTATCCGCGGTAAACGAATTTAAGGCGGACGAAGTCGCGGGCAGAAGCTAGTTTTCTATAAATGTTAAATAAAATCACAACGCAAGTTGTGTACGAGAATGTATTACTGCAGTAAACTATCAGTAGAAAATGTATTGTGTATTATACAGTTGTGGTTTACTTTTGTAAAAATGAAATGTCTGTGTATTGAACATATAAAAAAAACATGATTGTAACGGACAATTTGGAGGTAACAGACTCGAAAAATATATGGCAATTACTGCATCTTTCCGCCATCGTCCTACGCGACAATATTTCCATCCTCACCACTTAGATGGTTGGCAGTCCACAACTGTGCGTTTTTCTAGAAATTTCCTACCTCGCACGACTGAACTGTGGAATAAATTGCCGCATGCAGTATTTCCGGACCGATGCGATCTTCAAACCTTCAAGAAAAGAGCGTACTCCCACCTGAAAAGCCGGCAACGCACTTGTGACTCCTCTGGTGATGCAAGTGTCTTTTGGCGACGGTGATCACTTACCATCAGGCGACCTGTCTGCTCGTTTGCCCCCTATGCCATTAAAAAAATAAATATATTTTGGTTTTTTTGTAAGTGTCGTTGTGGCTTCATCACGCTAAATCGGCTAAATAGATTTAAATTTTTTTGGGTTCCGTAGCCAAAATGGCAAAAACGGAACCCTTATAGTTTCGTCATATTCGTCCGTCCGTCCATCTGGCTGTCCGTCTGTGTGTCTGTCTGTCCGTCCGTATGTCACAGGAATTTTACTGAAAAACCATAAGATGTATATTGATGAAATTTTGAGCATAGGTGTCTTGTGCAAGCCGCTATTTAGTTTGATAGATCAATAAAAAAAAGAATTATTTCTAGGGGGGCTACTCCATACATGTAATAGAAGCTGAGAAAAAAAAAACAGCAACTATCAATATGTTGCAGATCATTCGACAGATCGTCTAAAAACACTTTGAGGTTCCTGAAAAAAAAAATGATTTAGTGAATATTTTCGGAAATATTCACTCCGAAAGTAGCAAAAATTGTCTCCCCCCTCTGTTTTCTAAACGGTATGTTCAAAAAATTTGAGGTACATACAACAAAATTGTTTTTAACATGATCGGACTTACCGTTTTTAAGTTATTGCTAAAAAAACTGTGCTCCTCAGCAAAAGGACGTAAGTGCCGGGGAGATACGCTCTTATGTTAGTGTTTTTTTTTCATCTGTAGTGCATTTTTTTGTATAAACGACCGCGGAACCCTACATTGAGCACGATCCGAGATTCTCGTGGCCGGTTTTTTTGATTCACGGGTAGCTGGGCACCCACAGAAAGTTATAGGATACTTTTTACTTGACTGAGCTAAAAAAAAAAAAACTTCGTCGTCAGCGAAGGAGAAAACAATCATAATACTTACTTTTTGTTTTAAACGGCTAAAGAGTCGGATGCACCATACAGAGATCCATAAGCAAGAACAAATGAAAAAAATCTGGTATGGACGATTAGCTCAGTTGGTTAAAGCGTGCTGCCACGGTCTGGCTCAAGGCACTGGTTCAAGTCCAGTATCATCGAAAAAAAAATTCATTTGTTTCTGATCTTTGTTTATCATAAGCATAACACTTTTTTTCAGCGTTGTCAAGTTTAAAGTATCCTATAACCATTTGGAGATGCTCAGCTACCTATGTTGTACCTACAAAAGTTAAAGTCCATTTACCCAATTTTAGCGTGATAAAGCCACAATGCATGACACAAACAAACATCCAAAAATAAAATAAAAAAATCCTTTCACACACCTTCCAATAGTCCGTATCGCTTATAGTCTTGCAAAAAATTTATAATTACAGGCATTTAATTTTCACAACTTTATAATATAAAGGTGGGAGCCGGTCGTGATGCTCCGCACCTTTGGTGCTACGCGGAAGCTCGGTCTTCGGCCTCGCGGTTGTTGATGTTGTTGGTACCGCAATCATGCCAACTCATGCAAAATTTCAGAAATGGCAGTTCATTTTCACTTCCGAAGATCACCCTTGATCGGTTCGTATTGACGAATACCTCTTAAAATTATGGTAAATCAATAAAAACCCCTTGTGTATTTATTGTTTGTTTCAATCACATACCCCACAATGCACGGTAATCTCCTCCAACCCTTCTTCGGCGAATCTTGTTTACGCACTATTCGCCTATTTGGTTAGGATTGTTTTTCTGTTGCAAACGATGAGTGCTACGAACACTTACAATATTTACAAAATGGCGTTACCGACACGCTAATCCAAATAAAACACGTTCTTTTGTGTAAGGCGTTGCTTGTTTAAGGAAACGGGTCCCAACAGATCACACTGTAGAATCGGGCTAATAGTTGTTATCTCGTGATTCAAGTTAAACAAATAATGTAGGTATTTATTTCGAGGCGTTAGCATGAATGATAGGATTCTTGTAGAAACATTAAACAATTTTGTGTGAATTGTGTGCGAAATCACTGACACTATACCCCTTAACACTTTCGCTGCAAGCTTCCTCTTCATACAGGAAAATTCAAGTTGAAACTACAGGTCTTACGCTTAAAGAGTCCCCGGCAAGCTCGGCCGAATTTGACCTACCCATACAAACGGAGTTTCGTTCTCATTTTAAAACTACATGTTGGATTGTAACGAAACTTAGTCTAATTTCGCAAAGTTTCTAATGAAAAAGTTAAATTCACTGTACATTCTTTACAATGGTATCTGAAGCTACATAAACTAATTACATGCCTGCATATACCTTAAGTTATTCTAAGTACAAAGTTTTAGATCAAATTAGCCAGTCATTTTATAATGAGAGCGTAACTACGTTTGTATGGAGAACCTAGCTTACCGGGGACTTTTAAGTGAGTCTGTTTCTAAGGTATGGGTAGGGTGACAACTGACGTGACATGACGTGTCCTGTCTTGTTATTCTTACTAACAAACTATGGCTGTTGAGGTCTGAATTAACGATATTTTATTTTATTTATTTATACACATATACGTCTTTTGTCACCCCTCCCTCCCGTACTGCTCTCATACCCCAGGAACAGAATCAGTTATGCGTGCCTATAAAACTTACATTCTGGAGGGTATCGTTAAAAACTTCCACGTTTGTAGACATCTTAGTACCAGGCGGCACCACGCCAAGCCAACGTCGCGCCGGCGTCAGCGCAGGGTGCCGCGTCGCGCATGCTCGCGTGATGTGGCAGTGGGCAGCCCATTCATGGGTCTCGGTCTTTAACCTGAAAGAAAGGGAGCATGGGGGTGAAGGACAGATAAATAATGTCGCTATAATTAAATTTTAGGCAGAAAAGCAAGCACTGTGGTACTAAGGAGTTCCGCAGAAGAATCAAGGTTGTTAACATTGTTCAAACAGTTGCTAGTCTTAAGTGGCAGTGGGCGGGGCACATTGATCGTAGAACTGAATGGCCGCTAGGGCGGGAATGTTCTCGAGTAGGGAGGCCCCCAACAAGATGGCGCGGAAAACCGATGGATGAAGGCTGCGCACGACCGTTCTTTGTGGAGATTTTTGGCAGCCTTTGTCCACCTGTGGACGTCTACTGGCTGATGTGATGATAATGATGATGTCCTACACTAGCGTCCTGATGATGTCCAACAGGATAGTACTTTGCCGTAACCGTGAAGCTGACTGGGCAGCATGGATACGGTGACCTTCTTTATTCTACCAGTAGCTGCTTTCTTTTGTGCCATCGTCAGTTGCTTTCGTGAATAGGTCAATTCCAGGGTATACTCATTCAGCAAGGACGGAAAGGGCACTCTTCATGTTGCTTCAGTATAATTGAAAGGGAGAATTGAAAGTTCCTCGGTACTGCTATGTGTCCTGACGTTAGCACTTTATCGCCACCGTAAAACTGCGTATCCAGTAATGCCATTTTCAGTTTATTCATTAGACAGAGATGGCAGGAGTATGGTTAATGCCACTTCGACGAAATACATAGGGGATTGAAGCAAATTTCCTGAAACTGCTATGCGGGCTGATGATGTCCATCAATCACGATTGCACTTTTTTTTCCCTCTGTATTATTTATATGCATTCAATCCTTAAGGATTATGTCAGCCTCATTGTAACTTAACCTAAATTTCTTACAATAAGTATGGACTGTCAGCATACTGACTTAAATACTGTAATACAAACAAATATACTTTTTTAGCTTCTTTTGAGTTAGGTGCAGCCAAAATGCTATGAAATACGCCTATATCTAATATATTAAGATTGAGAGCATTTATCAGTGCTTGTCTTTCGCTATCATTCCACGCACATTTATTGCAAACGTAATACTACGTATCCAGCTTATATGCTGGGATCTGTTTAATTCTACCAATATGCTGCCTACTTACGTAATATGGTCAGTTTCAGGGTACTCATTGGGCAGTGCTGGCAATGGCACTTTCAATGTCGCTTCAATAGAAGTATGAGGGGAGAGAAGCAAGTTCCCCGGTAGTGATACAAGTGCTTTCGATTCCCAACAGGTCGGCACCGCGTCGCGACCGTAAAGCTGCGTGGCGAGCAAGGATACGGTGACTTCTTTTACTCTGTACAGAAAAAAAAAACATAAATCGTCAGTATTAAAAAGAAATGTCTCCAAAATATTAAAGCCGATGTCACTTCTGTAACCAAGGCATATCCAACGATGCCTGAAAATTCTGCAGATCATGCTAAAGAAACAAACACCAACATACAGACAATCGAAAAACAAAACTCTCTTTCTGATGCAGTTAGGTAAAAACGCCATTAGTGAACTCAAATTTATTAAGATTGATTAACATTTAAACTTATGAATACGACGTATTTCTGACAATACACAATTGACTAACTTCTTCAATCTTGACTTTTTTAACAGCGTACCTAACAACTTTGTAAAGGGGAGGTAGCATAGGAATATAATCGTACTGGCGTGCTAGTTGAAAATGCCGTCTTTTGATCAGAGTTTCAATTCATTTTATGTCTTTTTCATTAGCATGGCAGTATAGCTTCGGAATATCTTAATTTTGTTATTTATTAAAAATTGTGATTTATCGTAGCAATTTTGCTTTATAAAACAGTTACTGAATTTATTTGTTGCAACATATCCTTCCATTTCGTCGACAAACGTTGCCTATGATGCTTTATTTCATAGTATTTTCATTTTATCGACTACTTTTCCCCCCGAAAGCATACAATTTCATGATTTTTAGATAATTCCGTTAGGTTAGGTTTGTTCTAAACAATCCCAAATTATGAACGGTTTCAGAGAATACTGCTTACAATGAAATAATATGTCGACGAAATGAAGTACGCAATGAAAAATTTTTTTTTCAAGGTACGACCGTTGTCATAGTCAAGTGTTCATAAATAATCAAATAAAAATGAGATTGATGAGAAAAACGGACATCAAACAAATATTATGTTAATATTACAAACACCAATAATCCTAGCTTGGCTAAAATTAATGAATTATACTTCCTCTGCTAATCCACGAAAAAATTCGAGAAATAGCAAAGGAACTATAATCCTTTAATCTTGTATGGAATTCTGAAAATTACTGCCTAAATCTATCAAATATGTTATTTTTTTGGCATTTTTAAGGTTAGGCACCTTATTTTTTTTTTATTTTGTTCTTGCGTGGTGAAAATGTCTAACTCAATACGAGTATTTGTAAGACGAGTACCTTCTAGAATGAATAAGGGAGAACACAGGTGGGTCTAGCACGAAGCGGAGAGGGATCACCTCCCACCATACCTCCATTTGTGCTTGCAAAATATCACAAACTTTACGGATCCAAACCTGAAAGAGTACAATTCTAATTATTTATTTCAGGGATCAGTGAGCGATAAAACGAGTATCGGTAAAATGATGGATTCCCATTTACGAATATGTGTAAATGGGAATCCATCATTTTCGTTTCCTATGACACTATTCGCAGAATTTTATTATCACTTAGGAATCATTAATCGAACTTTGTTAGATCGCTCATACATTTGCTCAAATTATGTTTTATACAAGAATCATCGAGAATAGAGTCGCTTGTTGCTTTAATTTTGGCTTAATGTAAGTATCAGTTCCCAAAATTCGTAATGAAATGAAATAATGATCTTTATTCTGTAAGTAGGCCACAAGGGCACTTTTACGTATTATATAGATAATCGTTTCACCAGTGTTACGATACTTGATAATACGTTTTAACGGTAATGCATTTCATGGAGACGCTCTATTTCGCATCTTAGCAAAATCACAATCATCCAAATGTCAAAAATTGAAATAGTATAATATAGTCCGCGCTAATGCGCCAAGCGACGTAGACGCATTCATGAGTACCTAATTAATAAATATTAATTGTGATTTAAGCGCGGCCCAGCCGCTGCTAGTGAATCGACGCGATAAGTGCCTCCAATCAGAGTCAACCCATCGTGAATGATTTACCTCGCCTTTCTGCAAGAGAAGGAGAATAAGGAGATAATACGATATCCCTGCCGCGCGCACACTTCTTACCCACCCGCGCTATTTTTCCCCCCGTTGCCCGCTGACCGTGGGAGGGTCCCGAACAAACTTGCTGAGCTATAGGTAGGACTGTATGTATGTATGTAAACACTTTATTGTACATAGTAACCAGTTACAAATGCAATCAACTTAAAAGATATAAGTAGAAAGGCGAACTTATCCTCATCCTCATTATTTTATCTTATAAGACTGTGACTGTGCAGCGTCCGAGCCGAGCGAACAAAGCGGGCTGCGGCAGAAGCCGGCGAAGCGCAAGAAACAATCTTTTTTTTATAATACAAAAGTAGAGATTGAATTAAGTATGTAAAATTAATTAATTGACATAGTTTGTCTACAATTTTCAATTCACAATCTTATTACAATCATACAAGACGATTATGACTTTACTTTTTGTTTTACAAATATCATGATAATAATCACAATTTTCGCAATTTATTAGTGGATCACCCCACCCACTAGCGTTATTATTATAAACAAAGATAGCCGTTAGCACCGTCATAGTTATGCACTAAGCGGCGCTAACGGCTAAAGAGTCGGATGCACCATACAGAGATCCATAAGCAAGAACAGATGACAAAATTCGTCGACTACTGGTATAGACGATGAGCTCAGATGGTAGAGCGTGCTGCCCCGGTCTAGCTCAAGGCACTGGTTCATGTCCAGTATCGTCGATTTTTTTTTCATTTGTTTCTGATTTTTGTTTATAACGATTATGACTTGTTTACAAATATGAAGTGAAACCGAACCACAAAACGGTAACCAACCTTTCCTTCTGGTCCGACTTCTTCCACTGTTCTTGTACATACTACTTTTGGTGTGAACATGGGTGGAAAACTTTCTATTGGTATATCCTTTAGAATCAACCTGTAAACATATCAAGGTTAAAGTTGCATAAAATTATATTTCTGCATTCACACAGACCGAATTTCAGTATATACGCACTACACAGGACATAACTTTCAAGCCGACTTCAAAAAGACGAAATCCCATAAGTACTGTTTGTTTTGCAATATTTTGGTCTAAGGTTTTTTTCATTTCTATAACAAAGTTGTAAAAATTCAAAGGTCTAAAAAACTAAGAAATTTTCTATTTCAAGGTCACTAATCGAAAAATTGTTTTTATGTTATTTTTTTGTGTTTCTATGTGTCGTTGTGCCTTCATCACCTCAAAACGGCTAAACAGATTTCGGCTATTTCTGGTACACGGGAAGCTAGGTTTTTAGGATATCTTTTAACTGACAACGCTGAAGGAAAAAAGAAGATAATTACTTTTATATTTTCTCATCTCATGGTAAATAAAACTATTCTATTCTGTTCTATTGACCGTGCAGTTCAATCGTCACTTATCTTATAATTTCCTCGACGGAAAGACAAGTAGTGATAATTTCGGCCAAAATTAGTAAATGACCGCCAATAAATGTTGCACCAGTAAATGACCGACTAAGAAAATCTGGACATACGTATGACTGTTTCAGCCTTCAGGGGAAATAAAAATAACCTGCCTACGCTACTATGATATTTTTTTACGTAAACCTTAGTAGTAATTTCAACGTCTGGAAAAGCTTTTAATCTCCCACCCCTCTCCCCGAAACCTGATGATGTTCCATTATAATATGAGGAACAAGCTTCTGCTCGCGACAGTCCGCCTTAAGGTGCGTCCATATTATTATCATTTGCCCGATCAGATCTTCGTCGCGTGGCATGATCGCATGTCACGATCACGCGTTTGGACGTTGCGCCGATCCGATCGCTCGAAATCCATGTTGCTACGCGTATCACACACTTAGATCGGACAAGCGCGGCGTGATCACCTCGCTGACAGTGAGCGTCCAAGCAGCGCGATATGCAATCATGCCACGCCACGGCGATCGGATACAAGCAAATGATACAAGTGTGGACACACCTTTAGATTCGTTTACGTATATGTTAGAGAAGCAACGGACAGAGTGGTTTGACCGGATAAGTATGTGTCTCAAATGTTATCCTTATATTCGGTACGAAATTACTATCCGTTGTCCGGCCGGATACTACGCAACTATCCGGTATTCCGTCGGATAGTAAAATATGACTGGATAGGCCAGATATCGGATAGTGAATCTAGTATATGTTATGGGATCAGGGTATTTTTTCGGAATAAAAGTAGCTTATGTCCTTCCTTAGACTTTAAGCTTTTTATATATCAAAATTAAATCTTAGTCGGATTAGTACCCATGAAGAAGTAACAGGACTTGGGTAGCAAAACATAGTCCATATATCAAAATTTCATATAGATCGTCAGAGCTATTTTCCTGAATCGAATAACATATATATTTATAAGCTTATATTCATACAAAAATTAGAGATAAACCTACTAGTCGGGAAAGCCGACTATCCAGTCACATTTATAGTCGCTGGTATATTTTGCATTTATTATTTATATGTAATATATATATATATATATATATATATATTGTATATCATATATAGTATAGGAAAAAGCAATTATGTATGCATTATTTGCTTGTGTGTCCTAACGCTCTCAGTACTGAATGGTTTTCCCCACTGCACCATTTTCATGCTTCTCTGTTTGGCCCTATGGTTGACTGGTAGAGAATGCCTTTTGGCATTAAGTTCGCCATTTGTACTTACTTTTGTTTTGTGCAATAAAGTTTAAATAAATAAAAAATAAATATTCGGCACACTATTTGCGTCAAGTTGTTTTGTTTGATTAACACAACAATTAGTGTTACGGACGGGTCCGTAAAGGGTCCATGCAGTGGACTGTAGATGGTGCAGCAGGGTTTCGGCAGGTCACAAGAAGAAATAAGAAGACTAATTTTCAGGTTTCAGCAGCGATGCGGTGTGTAGTGTGGAGCGTGGGACGAATGGTGGCAAGTGGCAGGTGACTGACTTTACTAGGGAAAGGATTGGTATAAGGTGAATTTATGTGGGGCGGAACTAGTGGGATTTTCGCCCACAGGGCAGGCAAATCTGATATAGTCTAAGGTGCAAGGGGAAGGGGGGAACGAGAGACAAGGATGGAAGATGTGTGTGAAGAGTATAGGACATGTGTGTATTGCAGTGTTATTGTTATGTGTGAAATGAGCATCTTTTATTAAATAAGTACACGGAATATTACAGACAATTCAACATTAATAAAAGGCACAATAAAGGTAACAATCAAATAAATCTTATATCTAAACACGTAAATAACAAACATAAAGTATAAAAAACGAAACTAAAAGTGAGTCTTTACTCGAATTAAAAAACATAAGCAAAATCTACCTAGCTATTATCTTATATACTACCTAGCTATTATTTACAATTCTCCCCCTCGTGCGCGAGCACTTATAATTAAACGCTATCTAACACTATGAGGCGAGAGGCTGGACGGCGCATCAGCCCGGAGGCTGTTCTAACTTCTGTTACTCTAACTCTGCCGTCTGGGCCTGGAAAAACAGAAGTTACTTGCCCTCTTGGCCATGTGCCTCTGGGCATAGTCTGGTCTACGATCAGTACGATGTCGCCGATTTTGATCGTTTGTTCGTTGGACACATTACCTCGTCGAACTTGTAGCTGAGGTCTGTATTCTCGAATCCATCTGTTCCAGAACTCATCGGCCATGGCTTGTGCTGCTTTCCAATTGTTCATGTTAGGTTTTACGTCTCTGAAACTCCCAAACGGTGACATGCCACATGACCGCCCTATAAGGAAGTGGTTGGGGGTCAGGGATTCTTTTTCCAGGTCTGGGTTCACTGGTGTCAGTGGTCGGGAGTTGACGAGGTGTTCTGCTTCTAGCATGAGTGTGTGAAGTACCTCTTCTGTTGGATACTTTTCTTTCAACACGGTGTAAAGGGCCGATTTGACTGAACGTACCATTCGTTCCCATGCTCCTCCCATACTCGGGGCTCCAGGAGGTATTTTCTTCCAGGTAATGGTTTTACTGTTTGTGTACGTAGTCATTTCGTTTTCGTTGGCTAGCAGTGCCTCTCCTATCTCTCTTTCTGATCCCTTGAAGCAGGTCGCATTGTCGCTATAAAGAACAGTAGGTGTGCCGCGTCGTGCCATTAATCGTCTGAGTGTTAATATCATAGAGGAAGCCGAGAGAGATGTGGCTACCTCCAGATGTATGGCTCTCGTGGTGAGGCACGTGTAGAGTGCGCCCCACCTTTTCTCATGACGTCGGCCTACTGTTATCTGCATTGGACCGAAATAATCGACCGCTGTGGCTGTGAAGGGCGGTTGATTATTCATAAGCCTCTCTGAAGGTAAATCGCCCAAGGGAATTTTATTGGGTAACCCCCTATAGGTGCGACACCACTGGCATTTATTGCAGATGTATCTCAGGCAACTACGCAGTCCTATGATGAAGTAGCGCTGTTGTAGCTCGTTCAGCACTGTTTCTCTATTGCCATGACCGAGGGTACTGTGAGTATGCAGCACGATCAGTCTCGTCAGCTGTTCTTTAGCATGTAGGACTGGTAATCTTCTCAAACGATCTTGCGTTATTCTGCTGTTCAAATAGAGTACGCCTTTCCGTATGTCTACGGCTATCTTCTTTAACGGCGAGTTCTTCGGCATCGGCCGCCCAGCCTCTTTGCATGTGATCTCTTCTTGAAACGACGCTTGCTGACTCCTTCTTATAAGGAGTAACTCGGCCATCTGGATGTGGTCGGTTCTCATGGTTGTGTCTGTTGTCTTTTTGAGTAGCTTGGCTTTGAATACCTCAGCAGAGAGCAGAACGGTGGCAGCGGAACGCAAGAGCCTATTGTAGTTTGAGAATCTATCGATCGACGGTAAGTAACTATCGGCTGTGAGTTTACTTGTCGCGTGTAAGACGGGCTTAATCGTTCGTTCCTCCCCTGTGGGGGACTGCGGCACCGAGACTGACTTCTCCTTGGGCCATGTCTCGGGGTCGCCTCTAATAAAATCTGGCCCGTAAAACCATCTATGATTCGCATCGAAGTTCAAGGGGACGCCCTTTGTCGCGTCGTCGGCGACATTCAGGGCCGATGGCACCCATTGCCAGTCTACGGGCGCGGTAAGACTCTCTATTTCGGCTAGTCTGTGAGCTACGAACGATTTGAACGAGCGGGGATCCGATTTTATCCAGGCTAGGACCGTTTTACTATCTGACCAATAGTAGCATTTATCTATTTTATAATCGGATTCGCGCTTGATCGTTTCGGCTAACCTACTGCCTAATACCGCGGCCTGCAGCTCCAGGCGGGGCACGGATATGGGTTTCAGGGGGGCGACCTTTGCCTTCCCTGCGACCAGCCGCGACGATTTTACCCCGTTGACATCGGTGTTAACGAAATATATCGCTGTTGAGTACACTTTTTCACTAGCGTCACAGAAAATGTGCATCTCTTTTTTACCCGAAGGCGCGGGGACGTAACGAGCTATTTCTATCTCTTTCAGCATTTCTACGTTTTTTACGAAAGCTAGCCAGGTCTGATGGTGCTCGTTTGTTATGGGCTCGTCCCATTGTACTCCACTACGCCATACGTCCTGAATGAGAGCCTTACCTACCATCGTAACCGGCGAAACTAGGCCTAACGGGTCGAAAACTGACATGACCGCGCTGGTCACCTGACGTTTGGTGGGGATAGCCCCGCCTTTCGCGACATCGCACGGGATGTTTCTGAGATTAACATTGAAACCGAGAGTATCGCGCTTGTGGTTCCATATCATACCTAATGTTCTTTCAGAATCGCTTTTCCCTAACGTCGTTTGTTCGCTAGCTCGCTTATCCGTTACGTCATCTATAACCGCTGGGTTGTTGGATGCCCATCCGCGCAACTCGAAAGAGGCCGCCATGTGCACCTTGTGCATCGCGTTTATGACGCTTTTGGCCTCCCCCTCGTCACTAAACGCGCCCAGATAGTCATCCATGTAAAAGTTACGAACGGTTGCCCTAGCGACTTCGGGTTGTTCGCTTGCGTGATCGTCTGCGTTCTTATTTTTTACATAAATGGCCGTGCAAGGAGATGAAGCCGCTCCGAAAATGAGCGACGTCATTCTATATTCGATTGGTGGTCCCGCACGGTCCTCGCCCCTCCATAAGAATCGCAGACTATCACGGTCCGCGTCGATGATTTTAACCTGGAGAAACATCTCCTTTATGTCGGCGACGACCGCGATCCTACCTTCTCTAAATCTGACTAACACTCCGAACAATGACTGAAGCAGGTCCGGACCCGCTAACAATGCGTCATTTAAGCTTTTATTTCCAGACTTGGCCGCAGCGTCAAAAACTAGCCTGACCTTGCCCTTCTGAGGGTGTATAACTGCAAAATGCGGCAGGTACCACGTCCTTGAAGATGCGGGCGGGGCATCGGCCCGTTCCGCGTAACCGGCTTCTATCAAGTTGTTGACCTGCCTATTATACTCTGTTTTTTGCTCTTCGTCGCGATCTAGTTTTCTCTCCAAGTTATACAGCCTACTCAGGGCCTGGGCTCTGTTGTCAGGCATCTCCTCGCTTTCGGATCGCCATAGAAGACCGGCCTCGAACCTATTTCCGCCATCAATCCGCCTACACGTGTCGTTAAGAATTTTTAAAGCACGCTGCTCGGGGTCCGCCTTAGGCATTTTCGCTTCTATACCCAGACTTTCTATGCTAAAAAAATCTCTCATCATTTTTACGGTCTCTTCTTCATTTTGTTTCGACATGGGTCGCACGTGATTGACGTAGGCAATGGTTCCGCGCGATAGCGAGTCTTTTCCATGCAAGACCCACCCTAATTGTGTAAGCGACGCGACGGGTTCGTGCTTACCGCCTATCTTTAACTGGCGTGACGAAATCAAATGCCAGTTATCCTGACCTATTAAGATAGTCGGTTTCGCGTTATCGTAACACAATTCGTCCTCTATGTCGTCGAGGTGCTTACACCGCCTGACTAAATCTCTATCCACCTGTTGCGCAGCCAGGTGCAACTCGCTAATCGTGTGCGCGGCTATCGAATTCAAATTTCTACTGCACGTACCCCGTACTGAGAACTTAACAACGCATGACTCGTGGTCGTCTAATTTATTGCCCCCTACCCCTTCTATCGATAAAAGGCTTCGGGGTTGATCGCCAGGCACTATTCTGTCCGCTGTTGCCCTTTCTATCAAAGTTATGGACGACCCCTCGTCCAGCAGGGCGTGCGTCAGAATAGCGCCTAGAGGCCCCGTTACCTCTACTGGTATTATCTTAAGGTAGGTATTAGGCTGATGCACGTGATTAACCGAACCGACCTTGCCGCGCGCGGGTGTGGAACGCTCATTATTGTTTTCACTAGCTTTTTTTTCGTTATGCAACAATCTATGGTGAGACGCTTCACAGCCGCCCGCGCCGCAAGGTACATACTTGCATTTAAAAAATCGCCTATGGTCGTTCGTCAGACATCGAAAACACAACCTAAAACGCTTCGCCTTTTCCCACCTGTCCTCGATATTCAGCTTGAAAAAATCTGCGCAATCTGGAGGGGTATGTCCCCCCTCGCATATTGCGCATTTTTGTTCTTTTTTAACGGCGGACTCCACCGGCGGTGGGGGGGACGGCGCTTTTGGTCGGCTTTTCGATGGCTTTTTCGCGTGTTTGTTGACCGTGTTATTTGGCGTTTTTTTTAAACTTGCCACCGTGGCACTATACGCTGGTTCGAAATCTTCTTCTGATTCTGCGCTATAAGAGCTTTCGGAGTTCGATCTATGACGTGCCGCGTTTACTCTTGGTTTGTGCTTAAGGCGACGCTCTTCCCTTACGTTCTCGTAAGTAACCATGGACCCGCACTGATCTCCTACCGTGTTCAAAAAACGCGTCAACAAAATGAGATCAGGCGCTCCTCCGTGCGTCGCTTTAAACTCGAACCACCTATATTTTAACATGACGTTAAGTTTCTCTACGATTCTGTTTACTAATTCCGGCGCGTACAAATACTGCTCTTGGTTAAGCGTTTTAATCGCGGCTACGGTATTTGCGACCCTATTCGCGAATGTGACTATATTTCGACCGTCGTCGGTCAGGCGCGGCATTTTTTTTATATTTTCTACTTCCGTTAATATAATCAAATCGGGTCGACCGTACCGCCTCTCTAACGTGTCCATAATTTCGTACGGCTCGGACGTCGTATATAGTAAAGTTCTAACCGTTTCGCGGGCCGCTCCGCGAATCGCCTTACGTAAACGGGCTACATTTTGTATGCCGGAAAACATACTCTCTGTGTCGCTGAAAACCGCCTTAAATGCCATCCATTCCGTCACCGTCCCGTCAAAATGTGGGAGCTCGTGGATGAATTTAGGCGGCTTCGACCTATTGCTTGAGTTCACCGCTTGAACGATAGCGTTGGCTAACGATTGCATATCCGTGCCGCCGCCGCCGCCGCCGGCGGCGTCCGTGCGCGGACACGGTCTAGGAGGGTGCTCGAAATCTGGGATGTCGTTTCTATGCTCTATCGCGGTAGCTGGCCTGTGCTGACGCTGCTCTGTGAGCCATCGCTCGATATGTAAGGACCCCTCAACCCGGGGCAGTCCCGCCGCGTCACTAGAGTTCGCCAGATCACTCATTCTGGCGATCTCTAGCCTACTTTTCGCCGCGGCGGCGGCCGCCTGAGCCCTAATCAATTCGGCGTTATGCGCCTCTAACTCTGCCATCAAAATTGACATATTACTAGCCAGTACCGCATTAACAACAGTGCCCGATGCACTCCTATTTTCGTCGTTAACGTTCGCGCCTTTTTCGATTTCTATTTGATTCGGCGCTGCCCTACGTTCGCTGCCACTACTCTGCTCTGTTATGCCGGTGCCTTTACTCCACGTGTTCGTCTCTCCAGACGTGGTCCCACCGGACTCAGGCGTCTGCTCGATTCTAGGCTTAACCTTGGAACGAGTTTGTGGAGGTTCTGACATTGTCGCGCACGAGGGTCCCTAGCTATACAATTATCCAAATTAACACTCCCTAAGTAACACTCCCTAAATATCACTCCCTACTTTTTCCTAACCACTATCTGCCTGGACGGGCTACTACCGTGGTGATGCCGACCAGGAATAGGAACGTAGGGATAAGGAGGGAAGGAAGGCCCCCGGTAGAGGGATCGGTAGCGCAGGGATGCTGATGACACGGTAGGAACGACCGTGCCAGATTCTTGACCAACTTGTGGCCCCCTTTGCTATCCTTTCCGTACCGGCGCAAACCAAGCTTAACACAGCGCTTTCTTGACAGCCGTTTAACACCGCAAGGTGGCCGGAGCTGCAGATTTAACGAGCCAATAACCTGGCAAAGCTACGCCTTTGGTTACGACTCGCACGTACTTGTTTCTTTCTTGATCGCTGATTCTTCCAATATCCGGCTATTCGGAGGACCACTGTTGCGGACGAGTCCGTAAAGGGTCCATGCAGTGGACTGTAGATGGTGCAGCAGGGTTTCGGCAGGTCACAAGAAGAAATAAGAAGACTAATTTTCAGGTTTCAGCAGCGATGCGGTGTGTAGTGTGGAGCGTGGGACGAATGGTGGCAAGTGGCAGGTGACTGACTTTACTAGGGAAAGGATTGGTATAAGGTGAATTTATGTGGGGCGGAACTAGTGGGATTTTCGCCCACAGGGCAGGCAAATCTGATATAGTCTAAGGTGCAAGGGGAAGGGGGGAACGAGAGACAAGGATGGAAGATGTGTGTGAAGAGTATAGGACATGTGTGTATTGCAGTGTTATTGTTATGTGTGAAATGAACATCTTTTATTAAATAAGTACACGGAATATTACAGACAATTCAACATTAATAAAAGGCACAATAAAGGTAACAATCAAATAAATCTTATATCTAAACACGTAAATAACAAACATAAAGTGTAAAAAACGAAACTAAAAGTGAGTCTTTACTCGAATTAAAAAACATAAGCAAAATCTACCTAGCTATTATCTTATATACTACCTAGCTATTATTTACAATTAGATAATTTCAATGGTTTATCTTAATATTTTTACTATAATAAGAAACACGCCGGCCGGTGTAGCAAGTAAATCACTAAAACCTAAATAAAACAAACTTGTCAAACAATGAACACATGACGAGTGGCACGAGGCGCGACTAGCGAACTGAAACCAAGGTTTTCGATTGCACCCGAACTTAGCCGAAACCAATGATCGGCGTTGCCGACTAGTCGGCCGATTAGGCGGCCACCTCAGCGCCGAATAGTCGGCTAGTCGACTAAATCCATAGTCTAACAAAAATTGCTTATTGAAATAAAACAATTTAACGGATTATATCGCGTATATTATCTCATTTTAGTTCCCGACGTTTCGGAAGCTTTCCAGCTTTCCATGGTCACGGGAGAACTGAGAAAAGATGTATTTTCCTCACACTAGCTTGGCGGAGAATGAGCTCACTACCGAAAATGTCCTTCTTCGGTGCTATTTTCACGCATGTAGGAATGAGATCTTCATTACGGCATTCTTTAAGGAAATTCAATGAACTTCGAGCTCGTGCGAGTCCCGTCCTGAGGTCTTCATACCGCCTGATTTGGTTAGCAACATCCAGTCCGTACTGGTGTACATAATATTTTCTTCTGTTTCCGCGATTATTACTCATTGAAAAAAAAAAACAATTTAACGGATTATATCGCGTATATTATCTCATTTTAGTTCCCGACGTTTCGGAAGCTTTCCAGCTTTCCATGGTCACGGGAGGACTGAGAAAATATGTATTTTCCTCACACTAGCTTGGCGGAGAATGAGCTCACTACCGAAAATGTCCTTCTTCGGTGCTATTTTCACGCATGTAGGAATGAGATCTTCATTACGGCATTCTTTAAGGAAATTCAATGAACTTCGAGCTCGTGCGAGTCCCGTCCTGAGGTCTTCATACCGCCTGATTTGGTTAGCAACATCCAGTCCGTACTGGTGTACATAATATTTTCTTCTGTTTCAAAAACAATTTGTTTTATTTCAATGAGTAATAATCGCGAAAACAGAAGAAAAATTGTTTGTTAAAAAAAATTGGATAGAATTGTTGAAAATTGATCAACCAACATGCACAAGTTGAAACTGTATTACAGATATTACATTCATCCAGACGCTTTGTATGCAAAACCAGCGAAATCCAACAGATGGACAATTTTAATTTCTGCCACTGGAATACATTTTAACAAACGGAATTTATTACATTTTAAACCTTTATGCTTTTTGTTGGCCTGTAAATCTTGGTTTACATGATATGGGGCTCGCAATTTAAGCATTAAAGTTATTTTTCATCCCTCCTGTTCAAAAAACTTGACCCAGAAAAGCTCCATTTAAAGCGCCAAATTTGCGTGGAAAAGTTCGTTTTGACCGCTAGCGTGGAATGTATGAACGTGTTTCGTAGGTATTTTAATGTTATACCTACTCAATTAGCCACACATCGTACCTTACAATAATTGTAAGATCTACAGCTTCACCAGCTATGTCTAACAGTTCAGCCCCAAAGCGTACCTACCTGTCCAATATTCGTAGCTTACATACGTGTTCAATCAACACGTATTAAAAGAACCTAAGTCTAAAAATATGAAAAATCACTTAAAACCCTATTCAGTTCCAAAAAAGCTTCAATTGCTTGACCATTTTTTGTGGACTTTGTTGAGTTAGATGAACGTCGACATATTCGAACATTGGCTCACGTTGAATATGCTAGTGCTAGAATATGAGTAAACTAACTGAAGATCTCAGTACATATGTAAAATGCAAGGAATACCTAAATTTTCAGACCATACATAGCAATGGCGTTGCGTCCATATAAGCCGATTCCCACCAGGTTGCCCAAGGATAGGCTTATAACCACCTTTTTAGGGTTCCGTAGCCAAAATGGCAAAAACGGAACCCTTATAGATTCGTCACGTCTGTCTGTCTGTCTGTGTGTCTGTCTGTCCGTCCGTATGTCACAGGCATTTTACTCGAAAACGATAAAATGTACATTGACGAAATTTAGAACTAGGTGTCGTGTGTAAACCGCTACTTAGTTCGATAGTTACATACAAAAAATATATATTTCTAGGGGGCGCACTTGATACATGTAACCAAAACTAAAGAAATTTTTTTTCATCAAATATCAATGTGTGGCACATATTTCGACAGTACTTTTAAAAACACTTTGAGGTTTCTACAAAAAAAAAAGTTAATATTTTCCGAAATATTCGCTACGAAAGTAGCAAAAATTGTTTCCCCCCATCTATTTTCTAAACGATATGTTCAAAAAATATAAAATAATTTACAAGTATAAGGCCTTATAAATACTCCCAACGAAAATTGTTTTTAACATGATCGGACATACCGTTTTTAAGTTATTGCCAAAAAACTGCGCTTCTCAGCAAAAAGACTTAAGTGCCGGGGAGATACGCTCTTTTATTAGTATTTTTTTTTTTCATATCGTATTTTTTTCATCTGTAGTGCATTTTTTTTGTATAAACGGCTGCGGAACCCTTCATGCGTGAGTCCGACTCGCACTTGGCCGCTTTTTCTATAAGTATGAGTAAATGAATACGCTTCGGCTTCCCTTGCAATTTCCCTGACGGTGACGTTACGCCTTCTGATACCTTGGCTAAATAATGTATCACCGACTTATTTGATCAAGTAGAAGACTAATTTATATAGTACTAGAAAGTGCCCTGTAACCTGTTAATCACTTCAGCCTAGTCGATTTAAATGTATCCTATAAGCCGTGCGAATCAGACAACTATTCACCTCACTACAGCAAGAAAAATGGAAGGTGTAAGAAAAACTATGAAATTTCAACAGAGATTTATTTTCATTTAAAACTAGTAATAATGAACCTACAAAACACACTTATAATAAACTAGAAGGCGCCCCTAACTTCGTTCGCGAAGCAGAAAAAGTCATTACCCCTCTTTTTTTCTTTAGCATAGTCGGTTAAAAAGTATCCCCTAACCATCTGTTGATTCCCAGCTATTCGTGTGCCAAAAATAGTACAAATCCGTGTAGCTGATTTAGCGTGATGAAGCCACAACGACATATACAAACATTTCATTTTTACAACTTTATAATAGTATACATGAATTCGAACTTTAAATGAATTTTCCACGCTAGCGAATAAAATTAACTTTTACACGCTGATTTGGCGCTGTAAACGGTACTTTTTTTGAGCTAGTGAGGTGGAAAAGTTTTTCGTAATGTGTTTTTTTTTATTTCTACGTTGTATTTTTACGTTCTCATTGCAACGCATAAATAAATTAAATAATAATTATGGTACTGACAGCAGTACGGCGCGGTGTGTTCCGAAACCTGTGCCAACGTCTGATGCGCGGACGCGCACGGCGCACGCACTGAGCTGGAGCACGCTGCCCGCCTCCGGTTCTGAGCGCACACGACACACTTGCGCTTCCGAATTGTTGTCATTCAGCTGCACAATAATAAGATTATCACCGCACATTTGAATACTGAGCGAAAGCCGCTCTATTTGACTATTCCAAATCACTTCAGAAAACCTTTAGTAGTACCCTATAGCAAAAAATAAAATAAATATTACAGGACTATTATACACAAATCGAATTAGTCCCACGGTAAGCTCAATTAAGCTTGTGTTATGAGTACTAGACGACGATATATTTAATACATAAATTTACTTATATACCTCTATAGAAAACATCCAAGACTCAGGAACAAATATGTATTCACTCACACCAATACTCGTATTTGCCCTCACCGCGATTTGAACCCAGGACCATCAGCTTCGCGGGCAACGTTACAAAAAATAAAGTTAAAAATATAATCCCACCAAAAACATTCTGTAAAAAACTAGCCAAGTCTCGATGGAGCTGCTTGTTTATCTCTAAAAAGTAATGAAATCTAGACCAAGTCGTGCCAACTCTAAGGTTCTTTACTGCGATTTTTTTATTATTATAGTTAATGTTGTGTGACTTTGCCGTTGAAGGGTTCACAAGGGTACAAAACCAGGTGCTCCATGACACCATTGCACCATTCGTTGACGGTCGGACGTCGGACGCATTTTTATTATTAAAAAAATCGCAGTAAAGAACCTTAGACTTGGCACGACTTCGTCTAGATTTCATTACTTTTTAGAGATAAACAAGCAGCTCCATCGAGACTTGGCTGGTTTTTACACAGAATATTTTTGGTGGGATTTCACTTCTTTTTGTAGAAACGTGGGCATAGACCTTCGATTTTCAACATCAAATGAAGCGGCCCACCAAGTTGAATATTTTTTGTAAAGGCGGTATGTCAATTTCTAATAGTTTGGTTGGGCTCTTGTGTTTTCTAATAAGGGTCACCAGGTACTCCAGATCTTCGATTATCCTAGTTTGATAGTTTTCACTTTATGTGGCCATTAAACCCTTACTCTGTACCAAATTTCAGCTCTCTGAGTTTATGGGAATAATAATCATGAGTGAGTGAGTGAGTGGGTGAGTGAGTGTCATAAATGCGAAACTTTGCTTTTGCTTAACTTCGGAACTAAATGACCTACAGACTTGAAATTTTGGATTTTAAGTATGTGATTATAGCTTACTGGTTGACGAAAATCTGAAAATTCTCCGTTCTGGTCTTATCCAGAGGTTCTCAAATAGGGGCCTGAAAATGCGGCGAAATGGTTCCAGTAAAGGAAGGTACGGCAGTGTTTGCTTCGCGCTTGACTTGGCGGGGGCACTGCCGTGCCCCCTGATCATTGATAGTGAAAATCTGACATATTAATATGTCAGATTTTACAGAGTGCTGTACAACTACCCTCAATAGCAGTATTAAGAAAACATTCTGAATTTACCTGTTGATAACTTTGATTGGCAGAATGTGCTCCTCTAGAGAGCACTTGTACGTTTGATTCCTCTTCATTTACCGACAAGTTCCTTGAAAGTTGCTGATTCTGCCAGGTGAAAGGAATACCCCAAGGTCTTGACTGCCAATAAAATGAGTACGGCATCGGACTGGAAACATAAGTATTTTGTAAATACATACACTGAAAATAAATTTGAAATATTTCGGTTATTAGTTGCGAAGTCAAAGTGTTATGGATAATAACGAGCATTTAAACAAAAAAACATTCAACAAATTTGAATATCTGCAAATCAAGTCCTTTTATTGGATACCATATTGCACCTAGTGAATTAAAACGGGACTGAACTGTCTAGCAAGACTTAGTTTTTTGGCTCCCCTCCCCTCATATTGATCAGTTGTCATAGAAAATAAAACAATATTTTTAAATTTTTATTTGCAATACACTGTTGTTTGTACTGGTTTAACTATACTAAATTTTAAATGGATAGTTTAATTAGTTACTGATATATAACGCTGTAACTGTCAGGTGCACAGACAGACAGAGAAAGTTGCACCAAATGGGTTTCTTTTTTACCCTGTTGGTACGAAACCCTAAGAACAGAAGTTTTTCTAAAGATACTTTTCCTAAAGAAAAGAAGGTCAGTCGCCATTTGTCCATACAAAAAAAAACTAATTTCATGTTTGTTATTCCTTTACAAAATTATATACACTGTAGGTATACAGGTTGATCCAAATAGTGACCCAAATTTTCTTTAAGTTTCCTCGCACCTAGGTGTATCCGAAAATACCAAATTTTTTTCTTAATAAGTTTATGACAAAAATTTCACTTTTGTGGTAGGCTCTGTACTTTTCGTTAAATATCCATCAATTACTCACTGAGACGATTTTAAAGAACCCAAACTTGGCAAGATTGCGTTATTTTATTACAGAGTTCCCATGACCACCATCAGATCAGATTAAATGGTACTATAATCTTACATTGTCTCACTGAACTTTATAAAAGTAGGTATGCCAAATTTTAGCTCAATCGGAAACTGGCAAGTGGTTCAAATTTAACTTGCAATATTTGTTTACATAGTCTCTTACTTAAGAATGGACATAGTAAGAAATGAGTAAGTAAGCGGAAGTCCGAAAGTAGCACTTATTGCAGATAATGTACGAGGAAACTGCTTAGCGTGGTTTGGGCATGTAATGAGGATGGATGAAGGTCATGTGACGGGAAAAGCGTTAAGTATGAATGTGAAAGGTTGTAAGAGAATAAAAAGAACAAAGAGAAAATAGTAAGATTGTGTGACAGATGATATGAAAGAGAAGAATCTAAACAACGAGATGACGGGTGATAAGGATGGAAGAGAAAACATACTGCGCCGATCCCAAATAAAAAGGAAAATCGCGAGAGAATGGTATTAGTCAGCTCTTACTTACTGCTTTAGTTACAGATTGATCTAATATATAATGCTATCTAATATATGAGGGCCGAGAGTATCATTATTGCTGTAAATTACTAAATTGTTCACTACAGTTTATTTGATAGTTTACCTTTGGTTTACGACCCGCACCGTCGCCGACAATGGACGGTTCGGAAAAGCAGTGCCAAGGTGCACATAGTACTCGCATTCAGGATCACCGTCGCTTGTTATATCGAAAGCTTTCTCGTGAGCCTACGTAAAAGAGAAGAAAAGTGGCCTAGAAAGAAGCCTTGGAAGAAGGATTAAAGCCTAATATCTGAGGACACTGAGGATACTTTAAATAAACTATACGGTACAAATTTGATCGTGGAAGAGAAAAAAATTATAACCCTTCTAATTCGTGAACCAAAAATAGTTAAAATCCGTTTAGCCCTTTTGGCGTGAAAAAGCCACAGACACATACAAACATAAAAATATATCCTATAAACATATTTTTCGATTCAGTGACCTGTTGACCGCCGTTTACTGTCTTCAATGTACAGATATTTTATTTTTACAACTCTGTAATAATATCAATTAGTTTATCTTATGTTCCTCACAAATTCTTATTTTATTTCACGTATTACTATTCTTATTTAAATGTTTACGCTGGGAGGTTTTTAGTTGGCTGCTAGCGGCCGTTTCAAGTTTAGTTGAAAACAGTAAATTGATAAGAAATGGCGATTATTATTAAAAATTTCATTGATTTTTGCTGGTCTCAAAGGATCGGTATTCGTGGAAAACCCTGAGACCTAGTAGGTCTAAAGGCGGAATATACTTAAACGTTGAAAATTGTACTAAAAAAGTGTCATACTTTTCGAAAACCAGGTTTGCGCAGATGCTGAAGCTCTTATGTAAAATAAGTTATTACATTAGTTTTATACAAGGGTCAACAGCCTTCGAGTTAAGGTAGGGATTTTAAGGATTCTGAGATTGATCTTCTAGAAGCCGGTGGTAGTCGCACGGCAGAAACTGGACCACCCACCCATCAGGCCGGGTGGATAGTGAATAGACCCAATTTTGGCATTTTGGAGGAATTGAAATAGTCTCAGTCCTTTATAAGAGAAGGCATTAAAAACTCTTAGTTTTACACTAGAGTGGATCTAACCTTTAAGTTGGCAGATTTTGACACAAGGGAATCATACAGCCACAACACTATTACTAGTTAACCTAGATTTAAGCAAGATCATGGTTCTAGCTAACCCTATTCCCCTGGATCTACTCATGGTTCAATACAATAGTAAAAATAGATAATTACCTCAACAGAAATATGATCAGGACTGAAGCACACGGAGTCTGCTACAACATGGAGCGACCTTGTCACAGCTGTGGAGGACAGGATTCTAAGATCGATCTTGTAGAAGCCGGTGGTAGGCGCGCGGCAACGAGCGCTACCGTGTGTTACTCCACCTCCCGCCCACCAAGCTGGGTGGATGGTGAATGGAGTCGACTTTAAGGAGCCGTTGGAAGTCAATTCCTGTAAAAATAATGATTTTTGGATATTTGAAGATAATATGCGTTAGGGGACGACAGAATTAGAGGCAAGTTTGAAAGGTTTACTTTATTTCAATGCCTTTAAAAGCGTTATCGATAAAGTTTTAGTCTTATCCCAAAGCACCTTACATACAAACGATTTCTCAGTTTATTGGAAGAAACAAGATTTTTCTCTTCAGTCATTGCAATTTTTATTTCTCAGTGATCGTGGTGGAATGTTACAGAGTTCAGGGGTATATGTCGTAACATGACTATTCATCATCTACGAAATATTAATTCTCTTCTGTGTCACATCAGGCGCCTACGCCAGAAATGTGTCACATGATTTACAAGAAATTCATCAAATCGGAGCGAAATCAATACTTAAACTGATATAGGAGTCTCAATAAAATAACAAGGCAACAGAAACACTCAGAAGGTAGCACTAACCGAAACTGTCCAGTCAAGCCAAGCGTCTTCAGTGAGCAGGAAGAAAGACGCATGCGCCTCATTGCATTTTAATGTTAGTGCTGCGCAATGCTCATCTCCTAGTAGCCTGGTGCCCAAATCCACGATGTTTTCTTGTTTGGCGGAGATTTCAAGACTGGTAGAGCCCTTAACATGAGATTTGTCCATTCTTTGCACGAAAACTACAAGAATATTACAGGACCAAATAATAAATAAATAAATATTTAAGGAAAATTTTAAACAAATCAAACCAGTCCCTTGGTAAGCTTAATAAAGCTTGTGTTATGGGTAATAGACGATGATGTATTTAATAGATATATTAACTTATATACATATAAAACACCCAAGACTCAGGAACAAATGTCTATGCTCATTACAAAAATATTTGCCCCTACCGGGATTTGAACCCAGGACCATCAGCTTCGCAGGCAACTTTACTCCCGCTGAGCCAAACCGGGCTTCAAGACAAATAGGGACTGTAGGTTAGGTTACGTTAGAAAAAGATAATTGCTAGAAGCAAAGAAGACCGCCATAATGATATGGGTCAATAAATCTGTAGCTGATTCGTAGGTTTTCTCCGTGAAAAGAATAGAAAATGGCTTAAAGTGACCCGAGTGAATTGCACGATGGCAACGGGGCCATGGCAACTCCATTATCATATCTATTCAAGGGCTGCCGCTGCGTTGAGCGAGAGTCCGGTGCCCAGGGCGAGTTTCTAGCGGGCGATGAGAGAAGTCTTTGCTGGGAAACATACAATATGATCCAACATTTGTTGCAAGGATTAGGGAAACCCAGAAAAACCTTATCAGATCATTTAACTTAAGTATAATACTTACTTATTATTGATAAAATCATCATTTTAAAAATTAAAATAATTAGTAAATCTAGAATGTGTCTAGAATAAAATTCTAAATGTCAGAGCATATAAAACAATTAATATGCGTGTACCAATTAACTATTACAATATTGTCTTAACTATATTTAAAACTTTAACAATTGTGTTATAACTAATTTATAATTGATACACGCGGAGGAGATGTACAAATTCGCCAGATCAATGTTAATATAAAATATAAACTATTTTTTTTTCAGAGATGTATCTCTAGGCGTCACGACATGCGATAAAATTAAATATAATAATTTAACTGAATTCTACTGAGATGTTTAAGGTCTCTTAGGGGTCAAAGTGAATTATACATTAAACATAATTATTATTAAATCTAAATTTCTTAGAGATGTATATGGTCTCTAGGCGTCATAACATGCAAAAAGATAAAATTAGTTAATTAAAATCCTCAGAAATGTTTATAAATAAAACAAAACTCTTAGAGATGTATACAGTCTCTAAATCAAATAAAAAATGAATAACTTCAATCGAGTACAGGATGAAGTCTCTCACGTCATCAGTTCATTAAACACTGGTAGGCAGTTACTAGGTATACAATTAATTTGGCCCTTGCTAGCATGAACAGACCGGACCCCACAAACGGCACCCGTTCACGAGCATGACGCATATCTCAGCCATCGCCTCCCTCAACCATATTTTAGGGAAGGTTGCGACCCGATCAATGACGCCACCGTAAGCAAAGACCTTTAAGCGAGCATGACATGCTCACACTTTTCCGGGCATTAAACACTAATAGTATTGCCCGGTGAGAAACAACAAATGTGCTCTCATGTTACATTAAATGTGAACTATTATTACCTCTTAAAATAATGCTTACTTTACATACACAAGACTAAACTACTGGCTTAAAGACATCTTTATCGTCTAAAAACTCATTTACAGTATAATACGCCTTGTTTAGTAGGTGACGTTTTATGTGGGACTTAAATTTACTGCAAGGTAAATTCACTACATCACTAGGTATTTTGTTATAGAAGCGTACACAGTTCCCCACGAACCAAGTTCCGACCTTGCGGAGACGATGAGCAGGCATGGCAAGCTTGTTCTTATTTCTTGTATTGTAGTGGTGAATGTCACTGTTGTGTTTGAATTTTTTCGTTCAACGTTACTTAGTTCAATCGTTCATTCATTCGTTGAACGTTACTTAGTAACTATGCGAGAGATCGTTATCCGTAGACTAGCGTGGTGAAATAGAAATGAAGTTAACCATTGAGTAAATCGTTAGATTTAGTTTATTCTGGGTTTGCCATTCTCGTGTAAATTGATTGTTGGTGAAATCGGCCCTTACTCAGGTATTTTAAATATACCGCCTTTTGTTGTGAAATGTGTGGCAGCGTTGACGGACTCGTCGCTGGTATAATTATGTACAGTCAGTGTCAAATAGTCTGTAGCATCCAAAGCGCCAAATACATCGCAACACATCTTTATTACTAAAAACATAAAGATGTGTGACGATATATTTGGCGCTTTGGATATTACAGACTATTTGACGCCAACTGTACACGAGTATCAACTATCTATTTGCTTTGCTGTCATAAGCCTCGCCCTTGACTTTGATTTCTTATGTCAGTATTGAGAACGCGTTCGATGGACCAATATATATTGACCTGTGATCTTGAACCTGTACCACTAGTTCATGTGTCTAGTTATGTCAGGGATGACCTAAAGGCGGCTTAACGCAAATTTTTGGAATGACACCCCTAAGCGATATTGACAGAAGATCGTATTTTTATGTAGTTTTCTTATTTTTTATCAGCCTATAGGAGTATACCACTGCTGGGCAAAGGTCTCTCTCCTAGCCCTCTTCCGACTCACAATCAGATTTATTTCATTCCTATAGAATTACAAAGTTGTAACAATGAAATATCTGTACATTGAATATATAAAACAATAAAAGGTTGTAACGGACTACTTGGAGGTCACTGAATCAAATTTTTTTTTTTTTTGGATTTTTGTATTTGTGGCTTCATCACGCAAAATCGGCTGATCGGCTTTTAATTATTTTTGGTAGACGGGTAGCTGGGTATCCACAAATGGCTATAGGATACTTTTTACCTGACTATGCTAAAAAAGAGGGGTTATGTATTTTTCTCCTCTGCGAAAGAAATTGCTGGCACCTTCTAGTTGTATTATAAATGATAAAGGTAGCCGATTGGTTCAAACGTACGACTTTCAAACAGAAGGTCATGGGTTCGAATTCGGCCTGTACCACTGAGTTTCTCAGAATGTATGTACGGAATGTCACTAGATATTTTACAGCCAGCTATTTGGTGAAAGAAAACATCGTGAGAAAACCTGCATAAATCTGTGAAGTCTCCAATCCGGTGGGCCAGCGTGGAGACTACAGTCCATTCCCTCTTATCCATGAAAGACGGCCTATGCCCAGCAGTGGGACGTATATTGGCTGAAGATTATAATTGTATAATTGTGTTTGAAACTTTTTTTTTGTCTAAAACTTACTGTGCAACTCAGGAGGCTCCATGTAGCAGGCGATGGGCACAAAAATCCCTTTGCCCAGAGACGTGCGTATGCGCAACACGTCACGCAATGTGCGCTCGTCGCTCGGACGAAAGTTTATCTGTAAGGCAATTACCTATATTCATATTTTTAAATATAATATAACATTTTTTTCTGTACCGCGTTACCATGGTTACATTAACATCCCCTGCCAACAAACTACCTATTTTCTTTACTACTTTTTTCTAAAAATACGCATGATACAGGCATTTTAAACTACTAAGTAGACAGCGATTTGGCAGAGAGGTCCGACATGTACTTTTACGTCATAGTATACTTCGGCCATATTAAGTCCATTTTAAATTCAGTTTTGCTAAAAGAGATAGAATGAAATTTTTGATGGCTCATATCTTGGTTACTTTCATAGTTATTCGAAAAAATATTTTTCTCGTCTGTTTGTTACGATAATGATCTTTTGATAAAGCAAAAATAAAAAAATATGCATACGAATATTCCATATTATCCTCACTGATGCTTTAAGATAAAATTGAACGTGTCCAATAACAAGTATTTAATGTTTGATAATACGAAAGTATACCGTAATCTATCAAATCAAATCAAAATATTCTTTATTCAAGTAGGCCTAGTTACAAGCACTTTCGAAATGTCAGTTACATGAGAGTGAATGTTTGCTGGGAGAAATACAAGTAAGGAAGGCTTTGGCAGCAAAGCAGCAAGAAGAAGACAAAGGAGTACAGAAACAACTAGGACCAAGACTTTTGTGAGGCATAGAAGGCATGGCGTTCTTCGAACAATGCTTATTGCCAGTGATGACCTACGGAATTGAGACATTGGACCTGTTTCATAAACGCTTGTAACTTGTATTATATATATATATATATATATTAGCCTGTATGTATGTCCCACTGCTGGGCAAAGGCCTTCCCTCTTTTTCGCCACTCATCCCGGAGGAGTGCATGTTACTGCCACGCTTCCTGAAATGCGTCCAGGTCATCTCGCCATCCCTTCTTCGGTCTGCCACTGTTTCGGTAGCCATCTAGAGGCGTCCACTCAGTAGATAACTTGGCCCATCTATCCTGGTGCATTCGGCAGACGTGTCCGGCCCAATTCCACTTAAGCATGGCGGTCTTCACACCCACATCTGCGATATCTGATTTGGAGCGCAGTTCGGAGTTTCTGATCCGATCCATCTTACGAACTCCAAGTATGCTGCGCTCCATTGCTCGCTGGCAAACCTTAAGTGTACTTTTTTGGCCTTCCGTTAATGACCAACTTTGGGCGCCGTAGGTTAGGATTGGGAGTACGGGACTTTGATCCGCCTTATGAGTGTCATTTTCATAAACGCTTATAACTTGTATGACAAGCGGAAATCTCTTTCCAACAATATGAATTAAAACGAGACTTCCGCTTGTAATAAGTTATAAGCGTTTATGAAAGGCCCATGGTCGTTCACAATGAGACTCATAAGGCGGATAAAAGTCCCGTAACGTACAATGAAAAGGGCTATTGCTTCTCTGCGTGATAGAATCAGAAATGAGGATATCCGCTGAAGAACCAAAGTAACCGACATAGCTCACAGGATTGCGTGGTTGCAGTGGCAATGGGCGGGCCATGTAGCTCAGAGAACGGATAGCCGTTGGGGCAGTAAAGTCTTGGAGTGGCGACCTAGCATAGGAAAGCGCAGCGTGGAAAGGCCCCTGACTAGGTGGACGAATCGTGAGGGTCGCAGTGGATGCGGATGCACAGGATCGTACTCTGTGGCAAGCCTATCAATCAAATGAAATCAAATCAAATCAAAATATGCTTTATTTAAGTAGGCCTAAAGTTGAAGATCGAATTCGGGATCAAAATTGCAAACAAATGGATTGCCACTATAAATTTTATTCAGACAAGCTTTTTTGACCATAAGGTTTAAATCGATTAATGTCATAGCCAGCGGCCATTTTAGTCTATCCGTCAGTCCATCACACGACATTCGTTATTATTTGTCTGACATTTGTCGAATGAATGTGTTTCTCGTTGTTTGAAGTTTGTTATTGTTGCATTTAAACTAAAATTTGGTCAATACAGTTCGGATATAAAAATAAGATAATAAAGATGATTTACCCCTGGCACGTTACTTTGACGTTGACAGTTGTATGTTTACATTTTCGATCTCGAATTCGATCTCCGACTTTAGGTACAAGCACTTTTGAATTGTCAGTTACATTAGAGAAAGTGTTATTTTGATAAGACTTGTTAATGCACTCCATGTTTGTATGTAAAATAAATATTGATTTTATTGAGATAAAACATCCCATGGACTGTACCTTCAGTTCAGTGGAAGATCCAGCTGTAACTCTCAGCCCACGTGTTCTAGATAGTTCTATCTCCAGCTCCCGTCTCCGTGGCAATGACACGGACAACCGGATCTCGAATTTAGACACGTTCACTAGACGAATTTGTTTCTGAGGAGGGAAAATTGTATCAGTCAGGGTAAGAGAAACACCGGAGTAAGAAAATCGTTGTAAATGTGATACTGAAAACTGACATACGAGTATGTGTCAATGGACATAGAGTTAGGCCACTTGCATAGTTTCGCTTTCCTCACGAAATAAATTATATTTCCCTTACCTCACCTGACCTTACAGTACACAATAAGTAAATTGCGTTTTTCTTGCGTATATTTTCGCTCATTTTATAACATATAATAACATGCCCACCGTCCACCAAGAAATCCTCAAGTAAACACAAGATACCACCATAAGTTCGTATCCAAATATCTTTTACTGCTCTGCTCTGTCAGCTGTAGACCTAGCCAGCCTTTCAACCCCCTTCACCATTATGAAATCAAAAATAGGCTATCTGTAAAGTTTTTTTGCAGTACCAGGAGCAAAACATACGTGCACAGCAGGTTGTAGCACTCAGAAAAGAATTTTATTGCACGAGGGTGTCACGAGCCGCTCGAGACACTTTCGTGTGTGCAGCCGGCGTTGATCGATTAGACGTTGTCACGTCATAAATCTAAAAACTGAATCCAAAAAAAAACTATATAATTGTCAATCAGTCCATCTATCTGTGTCCGCATATATACTAAAAACAGTATAATTGTATGTCTGTCTGTCTTTAGTTTCATTAACCTCTATAAAACAATCGAGCACTGCGTATATTTTGCTTAGGAGTAGGGCTCTGCTAACACTGGATATTCGTAGATACGGCCATTTGTAGCGTATAATTTGTACGAATTCCTCGCGAGGCCTCGGTACATGAGTCCGACTAGCACTTGGCCGGTTTTTTGTTTCTCATTTACTTTTTTTCTAACCACTCGCATAATTTGCTGAATATATTTCCTAATGGGATTTTGAAGAGAAGCTAATCTGTTTTGTTGCATATTTTTTCTCATCTGCTTTATCAAATTCATCATTATTTTGTAAGTAAAATTTAATAGATTGTGTGTTGTAAAACAACAACATTTTCTTTATAGTACACAATGTAATTGCCATTTGTGTCATTGTCAAAAAAGAAGAATGGAAAAAATATGTGTTAAAAACCCAACATCGATCAAGATGAAGCATAGGTGGGGTGGGGATGTATATTACATGTAAATTGTATGGTTAGGTCATCGCCACTTGAAAAAACGATGTTCGAAATACAGAATACACTCAAAGAGCGTATCAAGGGGTTACTTTGCGGAATTCCATATTAGCATAACGCTTACATGCGCATATTTCAGGAGATGTAGGAGATTTTGACGGTCGCGTCCACCCAAAAGGTACATCCGGACCGTCAACATCTCCTGCATCTACTGATGATGCCTCGTAGAGAGGCGAAACACGTGTCGAGGATGATACTGTCTAGTGGTGGTTTGTTGTATTTGCATGCGTATCTTATTGTTGAAACTGCATGACAATATGCGCATGTGAGCACAATTTACTGCCACATCTAACCAAGACGCGGAAAAGCAAATGAGTAATCCATCAATCTGTCGAAATAAAACTTTCTTACCGTATATGTGTGTCCCAGACTGAAGTTAACGAAGTTTATTTGGTGAGGTACGCAATAGATGTACTTGGGCATAGGAGGTGGGCGGGGCTCCGTGGGTGACTGCGGAGAACTTGGCTCCCACAGCCTACCGACACTAGGAGAAAATAGAATATTTTCGTCAATTTGACAATCGGTTTAGCTCAGTGGGGTTGCCTGTGAAGCTGAAGAGCCTGGATACAAATCCTGGTAAGGGCTCATATTTGTGTAATGAGCATAAATGGAGTACGTTGCCTGCGAAGCTTAAGTCCCCGGCACGTTTGGCCGAAGTTCACCTTCCCATACAAACGGAGTTTCGTTTTCATGTGCTTCTCATTTTAAAGCTAAGAGTTGGATTGTAACAAAACTTTGCATATACAATGAGATGAGGTATATCTAGGCCTGTAATTTGTTAATATGGCTCCAGTTTATAAAACAAACGAAATACAGCAAAATCAAGTTATGTATGAAAAACTTAAATACGCTGTATTTTTTTTGTAGCAGAAGCTTAATAAACTAATTATGCTGTATATAGATACCTTAACCTATTCTAAGTACATCGTTTCAGAGCAAACTAGTTAGAAGACTTAAAATGAGAGCGTAACTACGTTTGTATGGAGAACCGAGCTTGCCGGGGACTCCTAAGGCCCTGGGTTCAAATGCCGGTAAGGGCATATCAAATGAAATCAATCATATATTTGTGTGATGAGCATAAATATTTGTTCCTGAGTCTTGAATGTTTTCTTTGTTTATAAAGTAAATTTATTTATTAAATATATCGTCATCTTACTTACATAACACATATAACACAAGCCTTATTAAGATTACCGTCGGACTAGTCAGATTTGTGTATAATTTTCCTGTCATATTTATTTATTATTTAATTTACATACGAACTTGGTTCGCAGCAAGGAAAAAGTCATAACCCTATTTTCTGGTCCAGCAACATCATCATCAGGGTAAGGCCGCGGGCGTTTTAACCGCCGGTGCTTTTATGTTACGAAGTATACACAGATACGACGACAAATGAATCAAATTTAAATGAGAACTTGAAGTTAAGTATACGTTTTAATTGCATCCCTAAAATAACCGTTCATTTGTCATCGTATTTGTGAATATTTCGTAACATAAAATCATCGGCGGTTAAAACGCCCGCGGCCTTACCCATCAGCCAAAAGACGTTCACTGCTAGACTACTAGTCTCTTCCAAAGAGCGCTACAATGACTGGTCCTTTTCACCCGCATTCAGTGGACTCCAAAGACCGTCACTAGGTCATCAGTCCTCCTTGTGGGTGTGGTTCAGCATAGTAGTAAAAGTATCCTATTAGTAGTCAGTGAATACCCAACTCCCAAAAAATACTAAAAATATTAGGCGTAATTAGGAGCTATGATGATAGACCAATGACACCTAAATACAAAAAAAATAAAAAAGCGAGTCTGTGACCTTCAAATAGTCAGTTTCTCTTTTTTAGGGTTCCGTAGCCAAAATGGCAAAATCCCTTATATTTTCGTCATGTCCGTCCGTCCGTATGTCACAGGATTTTCAAATGGGCTAAACAGATTTTAACTATATTGGGTACACTGATAGCTGGGTATCCACAGATGGATACACGATACTTTCTACCTGACTGCGTTGAAGAAAAAAGTAGGAGTAATGTTTTTTCTCCTCCATGAACGAAGTTGCCCTCTAGTGAGAAATAAACAAATTCCATCTTCCTTACCTGATAGTCTGCTTAGAGCAAGTTTCAAGCCCTATAGGTCTGAGAGGTAGTTCCATTTTGGTGATCGGTTTCTCCTTCACACTGATGGCACAGGAACTTCTGTTAAGGATGTTCTGAACCCAGAGGGCTTGGTCTCCTGTAAAACCCAAGGATATTTTAAAGGTGCATCCACATTTGCATCATTTGCCTGATCAGATCTTCGTCGCGTGGCACGATCGCCAATTCGATCGCTCGAAATCCATGTTGATACGCGTATCGCACACTCGAATCGGAGAGTGAGCGTCCAAGCAGCGGCGCGATACGCAGTCTTGCCACGCGACGGTGATCGGATACGAGCAAATGATACAAGTGTGGACGCACCTTAAGGTATCTGAAGGTAAATAGATTACGTAGTAGTGAGGGTGCTTGTACCAATTTGTTGTGTAATAAATTGATAAGTATTGGCGGTATATCAATACCATATTAAAATGCAGCAAAGTAACTCAAAAGTATTTAAACAATATTTACGAAATTTCACAACAATTTTGACTTAGATTACGTTTAGTACGCGGGCGAAGCCGCGGGCAAAAGCTAGTTGCCTTATATAGTCCCAAACAATTACTCTCTGCTTTTAAAAAATATTTAACAAATACAAATTACATTTAAATCATGTCAACACAACAATAAAAAAAAAAAACAATTTACTTAAGACTAGCTTAAGCCTAGTTAAAAAGGCCCCCTCGAATTGTCCCTGGTGCAACGGTACCCATCAAATATTAAAATTTGTAAAATGATATTTGTGTACATAGAAAATATTATCAAAAAATTAATTGATACGGACTGCAGGGGCCCGTTTCACAATAGCTTGTAACTTAATTGTTTTACAAGCGGAAGTCGCTTTTTAATTAATATTGTTAGATAGAGATTTCTGCTTGTTATACAAACTACAAGCGTTTATGAAACTATTTTTTTTTCCGAATTATCCTGGGACTGGTGGCCCCAGTATAAGGTTAAACACTTACCAGGTATGCGGGGCTCTGCTGGGTTTGAATATTTTATCCCTAGCTGCTCGTGGGAACGCAAATGGCGGCGATGTGGTTCGCAACCCATCACGTCTCGGTCCCAGCGAGAGCGAAGAGTGGGCTATGTAGAGCCGCTTTGCTACGTTAAATGAATGATAAAATAGATGAAGTATGTCAGATGATGGATGCGAGAAATATTGATATTCTGTGTGTGAATGAGACAAAGCGAAAGAGATCAATGAGTGTTGATGAAGCGTCAGTTGTACGAGTATGACAGGTCCGCAGCAAGCGGAAGGAGATAGTCTCTGCCTGCTCCGTAATTAAATACAATTTTGATGTAAAAATGGCGTTCGTGATACCCACTAGGTCTAATTATAAATTAGTTTTAAGTTACAGGGCATCACCGAAAATAAGCGTCACGGCTTGCGTTGCGTGGCGTTGTGGCATAAAGCTGAGTGGTGACCCCTTTCCGCGTCGTCAATTCTTTTTTTTTTGTTATTTGTATTTGTATTTCTTGTTGCTGGCGTTGAATAAATATGTTTTCTTTCTTTCTTTCTTTCTTTCTTAATGGCAAAAAGGCGTAATTGTATGTATATATGTGGTTTTTTTAAGTGTCGTGGCGTGGCTCCATCACGCCAAATCGGCTGAACGGATTTCTGCTATTTCTGGTTCACGCGTAGCTGGGCACCCACAGATGGTTATGGGAGAAATCAGGGGTATATATTTTTTTTCTCCTAAACTAACGAGAAAATTATCATTTTTCATCGGCTCCATACTAAAATTTGACCCTCCCTTTCACCCCTATCACTTCCGCTTCATGACCCCAAAGTAAACCACTAGGTATAACCACAGAACAAGAGAATAAGGTTAGGACGGCGATGTGGGCGAAGTAGGCGCGCCACAAGTTAGAGTAAATGCTCTTAACTTGTACCGACAGGCACGTGGCCGCTCGCAGTTGCTCGCCGACCTAGCGTTTGATCGTATTACAAATAAGTATTTAAAAAAATGGTGGAAAACGCTGAGTTACGCAATTGTAACTTACAGGGCAAGAAGTGAAGTGGCTACTTTAGCCAAAGAAGGAATAACATTCCATCGGTAAGCGAAAATATCTTTATTTTATTAAAATGTTTACGAAAAATGGTTTGGTACTAATGGTTTTACAATAATAACGATACTTGTTTAATTTTGTATACATTGCTTGCATAATACTACAATTTCCACTTAAACTTAGCTGGTGAAAGAGCAATGTATTGCGCTTAATGTGACCGTATCTCAATCGCTGGACATTCGTGGTGCGCAGGGCTCGATCAAGTGCAGCACACACGTACACAAATGCAAGCGCGAATTATATTCCGTTTGTGTGGGTGAGCCGTCAGCGAATCATAGCGCTCCGAGCGACATTGTGCGTGTGTGTGTTTGACTGTAATTTTCTTTATGTGAGTAGTAGTAGAAGTGGAAGGGATTTAGGTGGCTACGTTGGTTCTGATACAAATTGTACTCGATAGCCTTTCTGGGTCATACTGATTTTTAGTATGAGTTAGCGTTATGCGTCTTTCTTGTGGACACCCGAAAGTTAAGTGCTTTAAATACAAATTTTTCATAGTGCCCTGTAGGCGATGTACAAATTGATTAATACTCTAGATCTAAGCGATAAAAATATCAGTTATATGTACCCAAGCCCTTAACTATTGCGTTGTTCACAGGAAAGACGGCTAAATTCTAGAACAAGTACGACCCATCTATCATGTTCTGTGGGTATAACAATCGTTATTGGCCCATAACCGCATATACTAAACAATTTAATACAGAGAAAATTGTTACAAGCACCCTCATTTTAGTAAAACTTAAAATATACAGGCCAAGTGCGACTTACGCACCGAGGGTTCCGTAAAAATATACGCTACAAACGGCCGTATCTATAATGATCCAGTGTTAGCAGAGCCCTACTCCCAAGCAAAATGTACACGGGTTGGGATCATTTTATATTTTTTATGGGATAAATCATAAATCACTTATTTGCGTATAAAACATGGTGGGTAAATAGATAGTAAAGTAGGTAATATCAGTCTCACATGCTTTGTCACAGAGTGACATGCAAAAATTATAAGCTTTCATACAATTTAATATACATAGGATTAATAGCTGCGACCAATTTCGTGACTTTTAAGATATTCGTTAACGGAGTAAAAACATTCATTTAGTAACCAGTGCGATAGTTTGCACTTAAGTTCTCCAATTGTAAGGTTTTTAAAATCATTTGGAAGAGCATTACATATTTTAATAGCCAATAGATAACAGCTATAACTAAACAGTTTGGTAGTGACTTTAGGCATACATAAGTTATTCGGATATCGGGTATTAAACTTGCATACATCGCTATTTTGTTTAAATAATTCCGGATGAGATTTTATAAAAATACATATTTCATAAATATACAGCGATGGTACCGTCAGTAATGCAATACTTTTAAATAAAGGTCTACAAGATGTATATTGTGGCACATCAGATATTCACGAGTACACTGCTTCTGCGCAATAAAAACTCTATTGATATGTACCAAATTGCCCCAAATTAAAATAATGACTTAGATAATTACTTAGACTGACATACAGAAATCAAGATTTTCAGATTTATTTCGTGGGTTGTGCTATAAGACCTACAACTGAAAGTACCCTATAGATTGTCCATGGACAGCAATAGGGTAGTTTCCTGGGTAAAAACAATCGAATTAGGCTGTCAGTTAGACTATCAAAAAATATTGGACACGTATTTTTTCTTTTGTCAATCAAATATAAAGAGACAGATAAAGCGCGTCAAAGTTTGGGAGTTGGGGTGCGAGACGTCACGCTGTGCGAAAAATGGCCACACGTCGTGACGTCACGCAGAACTTTAACGGGCTATCTTCATATATTTTTTTTAATTGATAAAAGAAAAAATACTTGTCCAATATTTTCTGATAGTCTAACTGTTGGACATATTATGGGTTTCAGTACAAATTGTAATTGCGAACCTTTTTATTGAATGACTGTATGATTTAATTGCGTTGACTTAACCCCTAGTATGACCTTTTTAATGACTGTATGACTCAAATGCGTTAACTTGAAAGCTTGATTTTTTTACAGCTTTAAAGGACCGGAGACATAAGTATTTGCTGTTAATTTAAACGTGATAAATGCACGCGTTTCTAAAAAAACGAATCTGTTACACTGCGCCTGTTTTGCGAAATATTCGTGTTAGCTCTCTTTTTAACCAACTCCCAAAAAGGAGGTTCTCAATTCGTCGGATTTTTTTTATGTATTGTAGAAAAACGGTTAATTGTAACTAAACTGAAGAAAGTGAATAATGCAGCATTTTTTTTACCTTTGAGTGTTTTTTTGGATTCGGCTTCTTTTTTGTAAAAAGGTTATTATTTTTCTGTTTGCAAGAAAAGTATGCAGCCTTACAGATATGCCTTTGCACGTGACAAATAGAGAGGCTGACAATCTCTATTGTAAATATTGACCTCAATTTTGTACTGTAGCTTAAAGTGATATACTAAATCATCGTAGTCCAATATCATAGTCTAGGATCTCGCAGACCTACCTACCGTATCGTCTTATCTATACTATTATAAAGTTTTAAAAATGAAATGTATGTACATTGAAGATATTTTCAAAAAATTGATAGTTACGGACTATTTGGAGGTCAGTAAAACGAAAGATATTTTTTTTGGATTTTATGTATGTTTGTATGTGTCGTTGTAGCTTCATCACGCAAAATCAGCTAAACAGATTTCCACAATTTTTGGTACACGGGTAGCTGGGTATCTCCAGATGGTTATAGGATACTTGTTACCCGATTACACTGAAGAAGAAATGACGGGTTATGACTTTTTCTCCTCCGCGAACGAAGTTCCGGGCATCTTCTAGTATTTCAATAAATATGCTTATTTAACAATACCAATATTAAACGTAATATTGTGTATTTATTTTTTGGGTCGAAATGTTGGAAATCTAAGCTAAAAAAAATCTTATGTTATCTATACTATTATAAATTAAAAATTGATGCTGGGTATCTCCAGATGGTTATAGGATAATTTTTACCCGACTACGTTGACTTATGGGTTATGACTTTTTCTCCAAGGACTTTATAATCTAAAATGGAACGTTGACGCAAATGGTAATATACATGGTAGAAATGAGTAACTCGACAGACTTTTACCATCGAATATAAAGCTAATTTTACACAAAATTAACTAGTCCCATACTAAGCTCAGTAAGGCTTGTGTTGTGGGTGTTAGACGACGATGTACTTAATTATACAGGGTGGTGATCGTCGTGCCTTTCCACCCTGTATACATAGTCAACATCCAAGACCAAACAAGTATCACCACACAAATACTTGCCCTTACCGGGATTTGAGCCCAGGACAGCTTCACAGGCAACGACGTTACTCCCGCTGAGCCAAACCGATCGTCAATAAATGTCGTAGAGTCAGACTTATAAATGTGCCCTTGCGGCCTACTTACAGAATAAAGATCAGTATTTCATCAAATAAACTCTGATACCTATTAAACTTAGCTAGATCTTAGTCTAAAATAATTAAAGGAACTTCGATATGAAATAAATTACTCTTCCTTATAAACGTCTAAAACGTGCCCCAGCAAGATGTCCCAAGTGTCTTTGGGTTTATTTATGAATGCGACCTTGTTTTTTCATCCGCTGGATAGATTAGCTGATCTATTCACGGATTGTGTCAATGTCATCCTAGTCAATGTCTCTAGGGCTTTGTATACAATTGGAGACATAGAACTAGATAAATTACTCCGCATTTTCATCCGATTGGACACAGGATTACGTGTTTCGTGTGTATTTATGTCCGAATGTTATATCCTATTTAAATCGTTATTTGTCCCAAATAGTAAACAACATTCTTAGCTACAAGTACACCTTTTTTTTATTAAGCTCCCATTTTCTCGTAAATAAAGTAACATGTTTAGCACCACATAGCCAATTTCATGAGAAAAAAGCTTGTATTGGCATTAAATTCACATTTTTAGGTTAGAATTTTGTTAACTATTTAGGTCAAGTAAGGATAAATAGCCTATAGGTACTGTAGGTTTATTCCTTGGCACGCTAACCCTTGGCCTAAATGGTTTGTCAATTTTTAAAGGACGTGTCGATTCGTCTTGGCTATGAGAGTGACATCCATACTCTTAGAAAATTGTAAAAATAATGATTTACAGTGAGAATGATATCATAAAAATAAGTGAAACTTATTATAACTGAATCGTTTTAGGGTGTCGGCGCAAGAATGGCAAGCCAAAAGAATCTGAAGTCTAACTGCTCACGCACTGGACGAGCAATGCAAGTTAATTATTATTATTAAAATAATAATGTTAAAACAATTCGGGATTTACTAGATGGCTTGATCAAGGGTCAAATCCAGAAGCCAGTAATCCTCGACACGGCCCGCATCATCAGGAGTTTTTTCTGTAATCTATATGTAAATAACTATTTTTCTTTTGAGCTAGAATATATCTTAGAATATAAGAAATATCAGCACAAGAATAGGACCTAATTTGACCACTGTTAGTTGTTATTATGTATTGGCTGGTTATGCAACCCAAAATGTAATTTGATAAGCATTTAACAGCCATTATCAGGGTATGGTGAAATTGTGTCTAAATGCTATGATATTTATAGTCTAAAAACTTCTATAGTGTGAACGACCTATTTGTACAAGGTCGCAATATGAGTTATATCACAGGAAACTCTAAAATTATGTCTCGTTATTTCATCATTGTCCATTCTAAGGAAACAACTATTTCATCAAATCAAACTAAATAAATAATATCCGCCGCGCGCCGTGGCGTAAATAGTGTCTCCGTTTAGTAAATTCAATTTTAAAGTAATAAGTTCAGTTTCTAGAACTATAACCAGTGTAAAGTATTACAGTATATCCAAATACTAAATGTAAATGTTTGCCGTAATTAATACTCAGAATTTTAAAAGTTATACGTGTCATAAATACAACCGAACAATTATGTTTGGGTTACTAAAATCTATTCATTAAAAGTAATTACTGACTATTAATATAATAGATAATATGTCTTAAAGTGTGCATTCAACAAACTGCGTGTGAATTTAAACTACTATTTTAATGAGTTTAAGAAAACAACATATACCGAACTATTTCAAATTCATAACTGCCGCTCGAACTAACGCTTAAAGAACGTTGAACTCTATTTTTGTGAACGTCCAACTCCAAATGCATGGTATACTTACTAACGCCATCTATGGAATTACGATTAATATGTTACGCATGACTGCATGACCAAAACTGAAACAGTGACTATTTACGAAGCTAGACTTTGGCGCCACCTGTTAGTGATTCGTCGACCTATCAACACTATCGAATCGATTCGTTAACCTTACTTGCCATATTTACTACCAAAAGATGGCGCTTTCATGTGCTGGCTGCTTTAGCGAAATTACCAATAGAGAATATTTAACATGTTTATTATGCAATAATAACTATGATCTGGATTGTGCTAATGTATCCACCCAACGTTTCTACAACACCATGGAAAAAGAACACAAAGCAACAAGGATGTGTCAAGTGTGCCGCTGCAATATGCCGAAAACGGATAATACAAACACTCCCGTCCGTAGCTACCAGCAAGTCGCTCCTCAACGTCATGGAGCTGGTGACAAGCGTGTGGATAATGAAAATATCCAGTGTCCTGGTTTCTCAAACGCAAAAAGTCATAAGTCGAACGATAGTACTTTTTCATACATACCACCATCGAACAAATCGGAAATAAGACATACGACAACATTACCCTTCGTTCTAACATGCGACGCAAACAAGCCCGCACAGAGTTGGAGAGTAATGTGTCGCTTGAGAATATAAGGTTTATTATCCGGGAAGAGCTACAGACTAATGTAAATTATATTCTAACCTCGACTATCAGTAGACTTATAGCTGAACAAACAGTTGTCATACAAAAGCAAAATGACGTCTTTTAAGAACAAATGCGTGGGGCTATATCAAATATAGAGAGAAGGATCAGTTTCCTGGAAAATTGCTTAGAGTCAAACAGAATGTGTAGCTCTGTTCCTCATCACTACTCTCAGCAACAGCTGCCAGCGCATTCAGCAGCATCGATGCCGTCACTTCAAGCAGAAGCAAGTACATCTTGTATTACAATGAAAAGCACCATGAATAGTGACAAGCCTATGGTGCCTGTCAGTGCCGAACTACCGCAGTATCTTGCAATGAAAAAGACGAGCAAAATGACTACAAATTCATCTGCAAAAGTGATCAGAGCGGCGACTGTTCATCAAGAGCCTGCTATCAAAATTTTGAAAACGGGTAAGGGAAAGCCTAAGAATGTTGCGCTTTTAGAGACTAAGACAGGTCATAGTCGTAACCTAACCCCAGCACTATCGTCTATGCTTCCTGCTTCCAAGGTCACCTCGAGCCCACCAGCATCGACATACGTCGAATTCCAAGATAAGCCTAAACGTACACGTCGTTCCATGGCCAACATGGTCAGAGGTTCAGCTGTTCCAGGTTCTACTACCCTGCAGGGTTCAGAAAAGACATAATACCTACATCTCTTCTACGTCAAGCAGGGAACGACTGAGGACCAAGTGAGACAACATTTAAATCAATCTTTGGAATCAATCTATGATTTCGTGCCGGTCGCTGTGGAAACGGCTGAACCTCGGGGTGATGAGGCTCGCGAGCTTTTCAAGCAGTTAGGGCGGCAATTGAGAGAAAGGGGCAACGATCCTCGCTCAGAGTCATGGTTGGTTCAGCAGATGTCCATTGTCATTCAGCGGGGCAATGCTGCTAGCATAATGGGGACCTTTGGACCGGGCATGGCGCTGAGAGAGAATTGGATAGCGTAATTTTTTCATGACGAAGCATGTTGCAGATTTTCTTTTTGTTTACATTTAAATTATATTAGTGGATGTGAAGGTGTGTGCACTGTTGTAGGCCTCAAGGCGCGCGGAAATTATGCCTCATTTAAGTTAGGTGTCCCGTCTACATTATTCGATCGGGTACTAGCTTGTGAAAACTGGGCCCAAGATATATGTGTGAAGCCCTGGCGTGATAATTTTCGTCGTCAAGGGGAAAAAAAATAAAACTCGTGTGAATATGAATATCACTGTATATTATCAAAATGTTAGGGGGCTTAGGTCCAAAACACAGTTATTTTATAGGAACTTACTTACGTTAGATAATGATATTATAGCACTCACTGAAATATTTTTAACTAGCTCCGTGAATGACGCTGAATTATTTCCTCCCGGTTATGTAGTGCTCCAGAACGACCGCGCGGGGGACGTCGGGTGGGGAGGCGTACTACTCGCTGTGCAGAATAATTATTCCGTGCGCCTAGTGACTGATATCGATGGTTTCACGGACGATATGGAGATTTTAATAGTTAGATTAGAATGTAAAAGTACCACGTTATTATGTTGTGTAGTTTACTTACCGCCGAACTATAAATACGATCGACTTCAATAGGATTTCTGACTTCAATAGGATTTCTTACTAAAGAAAAAGAAGATCGGAAGAAAAGACCCAGAAGGGGTCATCTTCGAAAACCTTCGCACATCAAAACAGCTGGCCCTTAGCCAGCATCTCATTGGCTTGTCAAAAAGTCCTGGCTTCCACCCGGTCACCAGGCGAAGCCTTAAGGTTCACGACTCTAAAGCGGTCAGGATTGACCGGAAGAGACCAATGAATCAACCAAAAAATAAATAAATAAATAAATAAATACGATCAGTACTTAAAAGTGTTAAACTGTTTAGAAAATGCATTATGTAAATATTCAGATCTAAATGTATTAGTACTCGTATTAGGTGATTTTAATCTTAGTTCTTGTAGTGTTAGTGTACGAAACCAATTTGAATGTTTCCTTGAATTCTGTGAAATGCACCAACACAATGGTATACGTAATAATTATGATGGTATGTTGGACCTGGTGCTGAGCGGGCTACAACCGGCGCGCGTGCACGTGTCGGGCGACGTGGCGGCGCTGGTGCCGCCCGACGCCTACCACCCGCACCCGCCGCTCGAAGTGACGCTTGCGCTGCCGCGCACGAAAGCCGATTCCGTACCGTGTGCTACTTCACAGACCCATATTAATAGTAATTAATACATCATCCGTACCGGAATGGAATTTTCGTAAGGCAGATTTTAGTGCACTTTATGCCAGTATAACTGAAATCGACTGGGTATCCGTCTTAAGCTCTGTATGCGTTGATGTTGCGGTCGAAGCATTCTATTTTAAATTGAGAGAATGTAAAGCCAAACATGTCCCTATAAAAAAAATAGACCACCGACAGTAGGAAAATACATATACCCGAGTTGGTACACTTCTGAAATTATATGCACTATACAAAATAAATATTTTCATTTTAAAAAGTATAAAAAATCTGGAGCCGAATTCAATAGGGAACTGTTTAAGTATTATAGAGGGAGAGCAAAATTTTTAATTAATGTAACACACAAAAAATACATGGCAGATATTAAACGTGATATAAACTGACGATCCTACTGCGAACTACCGCAGTATCTTGCAATGAAAAAGACGAGCAAAATGACTACAAATTCATCTGCAAAAGTGATCAGAGCGGCGACTGTTCATCAAGAGCCTGCTATCAAAATTTTGAAAACGGGTAAGGGAAAGCCTAAGAATGTTGCGCTTTTAGAGACTAAGACAGGTCATAGTCGTAACCTAACCCCAGCACTATCGTCTATGCTTCCTGCTTCCAAGGTCACCTCGAGCCCACCAGCATCGACATACGTCGAATTCCAAGATAAGCCTAAACGTACACGTCGTTCCATGGCCAACATGGTCAGAGGTTCAGCTGTTCCAGGTTCTACTACCCTGCAGGGTTCAGAAAAGACATAATACCTACATCTCTTCTACGTCAAGCAGGGAACGACTGAGGACCAAGTGAGACAACATTTAAATCAATCTTTGGAATCAATCTATGATTTCGTGCCGGTCGCTGTGGAAACGGCTGAACCTCGGGGTGATGAGGCTCGCGAGCTTTTCAAGCAGTTAGGGCGGCAATTGAGAGAAAGGGGCAACGATCCTCGCTCAGAGTCATGGTTGGTTCAGCAGATGTCCATTGTCATTCAGCGGGGCAATGCTGCTAGCATAATGGGGACCTTTGGACCGGGCATGGCGCTGAGAGAGAATTGGATAGCGTAATTTTTTCATGACGAAGCATGTTGCAGATTTTCTTTTTGTTTACATTTAAATTATATTAGTGGATGTGAAGGTGTGTGCACTGTTGTAGGCCTCAAGGCGCGCGGAAATTATGCCTCATTTAAGTTAGGTGTCCCGTCTACATTATTCGATCGGGTACTAGCTTGTGAAAACTGGGCCCAAGATATATGTGTGAAGCCCTGGCGTGATAATTTTCGTCGTCAAGGGGAAAAAAAATAAAACTCGTGTGAATATGAATATCACTGTATATTATCAAAATGTTAGGGGGCTTAGGTCCAAAACACAGTTATTTTATAGGAACTTACTTACGTTAGATAATGATATTATAGCACTCACTGAAATATTTTTAACTAGCTCCGTGAATGACGCTGAATTATTTCCTCCCGGTTATGTAGTGCTCCAGAACGACCGCGCGGGGGACGTCGGGTGGGGAGGCGTACTACTCGCTGTGCAGAATAATTATTCCGTGCGCCTAGTGACTGATATCGATGGTTTCACGGACGATATGGAGATTTTAATAGTTAGATTAGAATGTAAAAGTACCACGTTATTATGTTGTGTAGTTTACTTACCGCCGAACTATAAATACGATCGACTTCAATAGGATTTCTGACTTCAATAGGATTTCTTACTAAAGAAAAAGAAGATCGGAAGAAAAGACCCAGAAGGGGTCATCTTCGAAAACCTTCGCACATCAAAACAGCTGGCCCTTAGCCAGCATCTCATTGGCTTGTCAAAAAGTCCTGGCTTCCACCCGGTCACCAGGCGAAGCCTTAAGGTTCACGACTCTAAAGCGGTCAGGATTGACCGGAAGAGACCAATGAATCAACCAAAAAATAAATAAATAAATAAATAAATACGATCAGTACTTAAAAGTGTTAAACTGTTTAGAAAATGCATTATGTAAATATTCAGATCTAAATGTATTAGTACTCGTATTAGGTGATTTTAATCTTAGTTCTTGTAGTGTTAGTGTACGAAACCAATTTGAATGTTTCCTTGAATTCTGTGAAATGCACCAACACAATGGTATACGTAATAATTATGATGGTATGTTGGACCTGGTGCTGAGCGGGCTACAACCGGCGCGCGTGCACGTGTCGGGCGACGTGGCGGCGCTGGTGCCGCCCGACGCCTACCACCCGCACCCGCCGCTCGAAGTGACGCTTGCGCTGCCGCGCACGAAAGCCGATTCCGTACCGTGTGCTACTTCACAGACCCATATTAATAGTAATTAATACATCATCCGTACCGGAATGGAATTTTCGTAAGGCAGATTTTAGTGCACTTTATGCCAGTATAACTGAAATCGACTGGGTATCCGTCTTAAGCTCTGTATGCGTTGATGTTGCGGTCGAAGCATTCTATTTTAAATTGAGAGAATGTAAAGCCAAACATGTCCCTATAAAAAAAATAGACCACCGACAGTAGGAAAATACATATACCCGAGTTGGGACACTTCTGAAATTATATGCACTATACAAAATAAATATTTTCATTTTAAAAAGTATAAAAAATCTGGAGCCGAATTCAATAGGGAACTGTTTAAGTATTATAGAGGGAGAGCAAAATTTTTAATTAATGTAACACACAAAAAATACATGGCAGATATTAAACGTGATATAAACTGACGATCCCACAAAATTCTGGACCTATTTAAAAAGCAAGCGCAGAGACAGAAGACAACATGACAACTATACTTACAAAGACAGGACTGTGATTGGACAGCATGCTGTGGACGCGTTTGCCGAGTACTTTAGTTAATTTGCATATTTACTGAATAAATTGAATTGAATGAATTGAATTGCATTGAATTGAATTGAATTGAATTGAATTGAATTAATCAAATTGCTATGAGCCAGTGAAGTGAATGGTTTTGTACAATATTATTATTAATCTGTATATTTGTATCGAAAACAAATAAGAAGAGAAAAAAGAAATATGAATATAAAAAGTTAAATGGAACCAGCAAATACAAAATATAAACACATTTTAAAAATACTAACCTAAAGGTGCGTCTACATTTGTATCATTTGCCCGATCAGATCTTCGTCGCGTGGCATGATCGCGTGTCACGATCACGCGTTTGGACGTTGCGCCGATCCGATCGCTCGAAATCCATGTTGATACGCGTATCACACACTTAGATCAGATAAGCTCAGCGTGATCGCCGCACCGACAGTGAGCGTCCAAGCAGCGCGATACGCTGTCATCGGATACAAGCAAATGATACAAGTGTGCATGCACCTTAAGGTGACGCCGGCAGCGGGGCAGGGCTCAAGCTACAGGTGGTTAGGGCTGCACAGAGAGGAACCTCCGGTAGCGCACCACCGGTAGGTTTGCATTTTGTATTTCACTTTTTATATGTATATTTCTTCCTCCTCCTGAAAATTCAAGGAAATATCTCATGTGTAGGAGCGTAAACGTAGTGATCGGCAATTTTTTCATCGATCCCAAGAAATGTTACCTCTCGTAGGGCTACTGTTTACCTCTCACACTTCTGTTCAGTTCATGCACTGTGCACATACACGTACAAACTTTCACACTACACACATATACAAACATGTCCACATCTTAAAATAATGAGTGTAATACCTAAGTATTTCAGTCAAATGTTTCTTACATTATTACTGTTCTTATATAACAGCTATAAATAGCCGCATTTTTATCACGCTTTTTTTTTATTATTATAAAATAGATGGGCATTTGACCGCAATATCACCTGTTGTTAAGTGACGATGCGGTCAAGGATGTATCATGCCCGTCTAGAAACAGCCAATTCACTCTTGTTTTGAACACGCCCAAATTATAATGGTCGGGGAACATACTCGCAGGCAACGAGTTCCACTCCTTTGCGGTACGCATAATAAAAGTTGCACCGAAGCGCTTCGTGCGGATTCGCGGAATATTGACCACGGGCGATGGCACGAACGCACGCGTCATGTTCATGTGTCCCGATGATGGAAAGGGGCTGGTAGAATTAAATCATGTAATTCCCCCGCACACTCAGCGAAATTGCAACCTGTAAAAGACCGACAGACGAGCGACCCTACGTCGATGCTCAAGGCTCTGCAGCTTAGTGTCAGTTAGAATAGGGTCGCCAATAAGCCGCCTAGCTCGTTTGTCAATCGAGTCCAACGCTTTTATTAGGTCGACCTGTATGTAACTAACTATGTAATGGAATCTAAGGTAAGGTAACTAATTTAACCATCTTCCAAGGAACGTAGAGTCCTGAAAATCGGCAGCTGTATGTAGTTCTGATGATAATACAATAATATGATACTGTCGCACTGATCTGATGATGGAGCCGGATGATATGAACTGGAACTTCATGATGGAACATCGTATCATAGCTGTGTTTGGATTTGTTGGAAAAGTCTTGTAAAGCGTGTTGTTTTAGTGTTTTTAAACCATTTATTTATTTATGGTAACTGCTTTGTAACCAAATTCCACGAAACAGGCCTTGCCTAGCTTGGAAATCACTGTTCCTTCTTTGTGATTTTTAACTTATGGTAAATATTTTTTTTTAATTATTATTTACTGTCATAGGAACTTTGGAATAAAATAACGGAATTCTACCGAATTTGGGCCTGTTAGAAACGTCTCAATGACTAGTTGACGGATGTTCTTGTCACAAAGATGAACATTTTGACAGAGACTTATTGATAATCGAACTGGAGACTCGAACGTACCTGCAGCATTCTGCTCAATTCCTGGCATAAAATCCTTCCTGCCGAGTAACTCCATCTTCCCTTGTCTCTCCCTCCCCTGCTGTTCCACTGATGGTTTATACAGGGTATACAAGTTCTGTGGAGGCTTCTTCGATATTCTCTTCGCGAATTCCTTTTTCAAATCGTCTTCTTGGTTCCATAATTCTTCGCATTCTGAGTTGTATTTTTCTATCTGAAAACAAATGTAAATGTTGGTTTTAATAGAAATATTATAAGCGTTTCTATAAAAATATTATGTGTATTTTTTACAAAGATGGGTCCTTCAATTTAAAAAAAGTATAATATTGCATATTTTTAGAATATATTGTCTGTTGACAACCACTCACTAACTAACAAATACCTTCTTGAAATAAAGCGCGTATCTCAGTATTGATGTCGTACCAAGATCCGAGGATTTGAAGAGCAGTGACAGAAATATTTGTGGGTTTTTGTTGTCACCAAAAGATATATGTAGTATCATAAAGTTGAAAATAATCGCATTTTCCACTAAACCGTTAATTTTTCAAAATTATTACAAAACAAACTCAATTAGGTTCTACAGTATGAGGTTTTGAAACATCATGAAAATTTTACGGTTTAAAAAATATGATAAATGTTTAAATGACTATTATTACTCGTACATTATGATTTTCTATTATTAATGGGAAATTAAGAGATCCAATAATTACAATATAGACATTTCATTTTTATCACTTCATAACAGTATAGATATAGATACTTATCAGTAATAACAATCGTGTTTAAAGTATCACATTACATAGACACATTTCATACGTCTGTTTGCGTAGTTTGGGAATTAAATTGATAAGCATCTGCTGACTTAGAAATAATAGATAACGCAAAGCTGTCTAACAAAAAGTCATTTATGTCTGGCCTTATCAATAATTATTTGCTTCACCTATTTACTCTGGAAACATAAAGTAAGCTTTAGAATTCGCAAGTTTTTCAACCTCCATATCTTCGCTATTTTAAAAAATTCAAAAATAAATCACTTATCGAATCTGCTTATATCTGAAGAATCAGTTCAGAAATGTGAAGTAGAGGACAACAGCTTGTCATCCGCCAGACAAACAGACATACGAAAGCATTTTTGCCTGGGCTGAAACTGAGACACTTTGCTCGCTATCCTCGCCCGGTCAAATATGGTAAATGTGAAAGTTTATGAAGATGTTTGGATGTGAAAAAGTTTAATATTAAAATTCTAGTAACGCGTTAACCGCCAGATGCAACTTAGCAGATGGATTACTATAATCACAGAGAATGTCGGAGATGTTATTGACAAACAGCTGAGGGTAGTGGCGTGCACAGGGTTATTGACCAAGGTAAGCACTTTTTCTATGGCTATATGGAGCCATGGTCGTTCAGGGCCTTAGAGTTGGCAGTCTCTCTGTGTCTGTATGGGGTCATGGTATTTTAGGGTAAGCAGTGTTTTGTGCGTAAATAGACCCACGCACTGGCTGAGGGAGATAGAGATATTAAAGAGTACCATACACGGGACAATATAATATCTTTGTGAAAAAAATAACACATGTATTTGCGACATCTATTCATAATTGATCTGTCGTCAAAACAGAACATTTTTACGACCTCAGAACCAGATGTTCATTTGATAATTAGCTCCAGCGATACTTTTATCATCCCGAACGAAAACAACAAACCTATCACCATATCGAAAAGGCGTATCTTTATATTGGTTTCAACGGCTCATACGTCATTTATTAACACAGCACTTATCGGACGGTACTTTATTCGCTTCGACAACTAATGCTTGTCTGGTTCGAATAGCTCCAATAAATAATGCTTTTAATAAACCAATGTATAATGTTTACGATAAGTGTTTTAATAAATGTATCAACAGAATGCCGCAAAATGACGAGTTGTATTGTACTAGGGGCTTCTGAATAGTTATAACCTTTCGTATTTACGTCGAAATATGATACTGGTGTTATTTTCGCACATGTTGGCAGTCCGTGTCTAGAGTCAAACACAAACAGTGCTTTATAATGTCCAATCAGAGCGAGCTCGATATCAATATGACCCAATTGGAGGTTCAAGATTTTGACATTTTCAAGACGCCGTGGCTTCTTGGGATCGCGGTGTCTACAACCTGCTTATTTATACAGTTGATGATACTTCTTTTGATATCGCAAGCAAGGAAATATGACGAGAAAGTATTAGTGCAACTGACTATAGCAAGATTATTGAACACAGTGTGTGAGTTCATGATCGCACACGGAAAACTCGAAAGTGGATTATTCCAAGACACGATCTACGCTTTATATTTTCAGTCGGACTTCGCTTTAGTGTGTTGGATGTTTGTGTTTACGAAAAATCTATACGACAAAGTGGTTTTAGTGTTTGTATACGAAAAACTTGGATTGGTTGTTGTGTCTTTTTTAGTGTGGACACTAACAATGCCCGTAGGCATTTTGAACCCTGTGTTATTAACTTTCAACCCTGCATATTGGGATATTTTTTTCAAAGTGTATTCTCATACGAAGTTCTTTATTTTAATTTTAAATGCTTTGATTTTTGTTGAAATATTCAATGTAGCTTGCAGAATTGGCAGTGATAGAACTAAAAATATCAAACATTTTGTTAAAACTTCAATAATAGCTTTCATTTTAGTATGTATTACTAGTATACAAATCCTGACGACGGATTTGCTATCCTATTTCATAGGTGAACACATGGACTTACATTTTACGTTTTGTGTTATAAATTCATATCAAATAGTGGCTGTTACGATTATTTTTACTATATTATCTAGTAAGAAGTTGTCAGACTCAATATCTGTAGTCATAGTTTTTGAATTAAAGAAAATTTTTATGACTCGTTAGCAGAGATGGGTATTATTGAATATTTTTATTTAACTAATTATTTGAATAAACTCACGCATGAAAAAAATATTAGCGAATAATGAAATTGCTAATAAATCAATCGACCAAATTTTTGAATTGTTTTTGTATGTATATAGTCTCAAATAGTTTCTAAACTTAATAAAAAATGAATGTATTATTTTATGATCTTGTATTGTTAATATCGTCACGTTTCTTTATGTCTGTAGGAATAGAGATGTGATGTGTTGCGATATATTTGGCACTTTCTACGCTACAGACTATTTGACGCTGACTGTACAATAATGTACAATTAACTGTTAAATAATTTTATCAAACGCATTGTAACAAATAAGTATTAAACAGTATTACAAACTAATTAAATTACTCATTCTAAAACATGTTCTCATGGATAGAATTATCCAAATTCCCTTACTTTAGCACCTAAATAAATAAATCAATAAATATAACGGGACTATTGTACACAAATCGAACTAGTCCCATGGTAAGCTCAATAAGGCTTGTGTTATGAGTACTAGACGACGATATATTTAATAGATATATTATTTATATACATAGAAAACATCTAAGACTCAGGAACAAATAATTATGCTTATCACACAAATATTTGCCCTTACCGGGATTTCAACCCAGGACCTCAGCTTTGCAGGCAACGTTATTCCCGCTAAGCCAAACCGGTCGTCAGTGTCACCTTGCCACATTAAAATCATAAAGAGTCGAAGTATAAAATTATATACGAGACTAATGTGACAAAGTTCTTTACTTTACAGATGCTTATTTACATTATCATTTAAAGACGGAAATGGCCCGATTGAGGCTATCGAGTTGGTAGTTATTAATACCATTGGCGTAATGAGTGATATTAGTTGTTATTATAAGAATCATTATGAATAAATCATTGTTATTAACTATATAATGTTTTAATTACTTATGCTATGTAAGTATAATCCGTTGCAACTTTTAGTACATCACCTTTTTGTTTATCTTAATTTTAAGGAGCTTGGTCGTTGAACGATCATGACGCTCCATACGTTCTCTAAAGTGTTCCATACAAACCTTATCCAATTTCAACAAACCGGCCAAGAGCATGTCGGACCATGCTCAGTGTAGGGTTCCGCAGCCGATCATACAAAAAAAGCAATACAGATAAAAAACATTGTTTAAAAAAGTACACTAGCAAATATACTACAGTGTCAGAAAAAAATACATTATGCTTAATGATGAATTATGCCAAATTATGATTATGAGAAAAAAGTTGATCTTATATGAGGGATGAGGGTAACCGATCTTGAACGGTATAAAGTTAACAAAAATATTTTGCAAAGGCCTATCTTTATGTTAATAAGCTTGATTACTAACTAGCTTTGTAGGGTTCCGTAGCCAAAATGGCAAAAACGGAACCCTTATAGATTCGTCATGTCTGTCTGTCTGTCTGTCCGTCCGTATGTCACAGGCATTTTACTCAAAAACTATAAGATGTACATTGATGAAATTTGGAGCATAGGTGTCGTGTATAAACCGCTACTTAGTTTGATAGTTAAAAAATATATATATATATATATATGTTTATGGGGGCACTCCATACATGTAACCGAAACTGAAAAAAAAATGTTCAGCAAATATCAATGTGTGGCATATAGTATGACAGTTCTTCTAAAAACATTTTTAGCATTCTAAAAAAAAAAAATGATTTAGTGAATAGTTTCCAAAATATTCGCTCTGAAAGTAGCAAAAATTGAGTCCCCCCCCCCCTCTATTTTCTAAACGGTATGTTCGAAAAATTTAAGAAAATTTACAAATATAAAGCTTAATAAATACTTTCAACAAAAATTGTTTTCAACATTATCGGACATACCGTTTTTAAGTTATTGCCAAAAAACTGCGCTTTTACGCAAAAGGACGTAAGTACCGCTCTTTTGTTAGTGTTTTTTTTCACATCGTATTTTTTTTCATCTGTAGTGCATTTTTTTTGTATAAACGGCTGCGGAACTCTTCATGGGCGAGTCCGACTCGGACTTGGCCGCTTTTTTTTCTGTTTTACTTTGTCAACAAAAAGTTGATCCACCCAAGTAATAGTTATATATATATATAGTCAATCGTCGAATCCAACTCAGCAGTTGGGCAGCATTCGGGAAGCTGCGTTATATCTTTTCGTCAAAAATACCCCAGTACTTGAAGACGAAGGTCTTCGAACAGTGCATGTTGCCAGTGATGACCTGCGGAACTGAGACATGGTCGTTCACAATGGGACTCATAAGGCGGTTCAGGCGGTTTGTCTTCGTGATAAAATCTGAAATGAGGCTATCCGCAAAATAACCAAAGTAACAGGCATAAATCACAGGATTGCATCGTTGAAGTGGTAATGGGTGGGCCATGTAACCTGGAGAACTGATGGCCTTTGGGACAATAAAATCTTGGAAAGACAACCACACATAGAAAAGCGCAGTGTAGGACGGCCCCCGGCTAGGTGGAGGGATGACCTGATTAGGGTTGCAGGCAGTCGTTGGATGCATTCTGCGCAGGATTGCACCCATTGGCGAGCTATAAGGGAAGCCTATGTTCAGCAGTGGACGTCGGTGGCTGATAAATGGATAGACAGTTATGTCACTAGTAAGACAGTTCTAATTAAACATATCGGTTACTTCCAATGATATAAAATAAAAAGAGGTAGATAGGTTACCTACACGATAATCGACGTGTAAAAATGGCCAGGCTTATGCACACATATATCTGATAATATTGCAATAACATACTAATACTAAATGCTTGTAGACGCTTTTATTGAGTAATTAGTGCAAAATCTCACTATGCATGAAGCCAGTTTTGTTTATTTGACGCATAATCCAATAATATAACAAACTACTCAGTGCGCAAGACTCAGTTAAGGTTTCAATTCAAGGCGTAGTTTTAGTGTGCCATTTTCGTAGCCCGTATAACCTGTCTACCTCTTTTTAGGGTTCCGTAGCCAAAATGGCAAAAACGGAACCTTTATAGATTCGTCATGTCTGTCTGTCCGTCTGTCTGTCTATCTGTCCGTCCGTATGTCACAGGTATTTTACCAAAAAACTATAAGATGTATATTGATGAAATTTGGAGCATAGGTGTAGTGTTTAAACCGCTACTTAGTTTGGTAGTTAAATAAAAAATATGTATATTTCTAGAAGGGGCATTCCATACATGTAACCAAAACCGAAAAAAAATTAAGCAAATATCGAGGTGTGGCACATATTTCGACAGTTCTTTTAAAAACACTTTCAGGTTTCTAAGAAAATATTTTGATTTTGTCAACATTTTCAGAAATATTCGCTCCGAAAGTAGCAAAAATTGTGTCCCCCCCCCCCTCTTTTATCTAAACGGTATGTTCAAAAATGTGAAAAAAATTATAATTATAAAGCTTAATAAATACTTCCAACGAAAATTATTTTCAACACGATCGGACATACCGTTTTTAAGTTATTGCCAAAAAACTGCGCTTCTCAGCAAAAGGATGTAAGTGCCGGGGAGATACGCTCTTTTGTTAGTGTTTTTTTTTCATATCGTATTTTTTTCATCTGTAGTGCTTTTTTTGTATATATGGCTGCGGAACCATTCATGGACGAGTCCGACTCGCACTTGGCCGCTTTTTTATGTTATATCATTGGTTACTTCTCATACCCAAAGCTTCTCATCATCAGTGGCGCTATTCTTCTCCAGGGCCAGTGGCGGGAGCTGATCTATCTCCCGGAAAACCTCCCTCAGCACTGGTTTTACGTCCGCGCATACTGTACTGGAAATTATAAGATTACGTCACACCTTTTGTTGCTGAACATAATATTAACAAAACATTACATTCGCAAAACATCACATTAGCAAAACATGATATTCGCAAAATATTATATTAGCAAAGCATGATATTCGCAAAACATTACATTCGCTAAATATTATATTGGCAAAACATCATATTCGCAAAACATCATTATATTATGTCGCAGAGAAATGACCAAAGCAGAGATCTTAACAAATCTTTATGAGATATGACCAAATCACGAACGATGTTAAAATGGTGAATCCATTTTATCATTTGCCTAGAAAAAGTCAGCCATTTGATCAAGAGACGTCATCAAATCACTAAACATGTTTAGTGAAATGATAAAACGTGTTGACTTTGCGAGTTCGTTTCGTCAACTCAGTGTTTTAGATATTTTATCAAATCACTAAACAAAGCTACTGAAACGAAAAAATGAGTTCACTTTTTGGCTGATTTCGTCACTTCACTAAACAGATTCAGGGATTTGATCAAGTGACTGATGTTTTTAGGCAAATGATAAAATAAATTCGCCATTTTAACATCCTGCTTGATTTGATCATATCCCTTAGAGTTTTGGTCAAATCTCTGTTTTGGCCATTTCCCTTTGACATATACATTGAGGCGATAAGAATGACTTGGAGCGAAGTGAAGCGTGAAGCTGGAGACCGTTTGGGATGGCGATGAACTGTGGATGCCCTCTGCCCCATCCAGGGGACATAGAAACGTAAGTCAAGTAAGTCACATTACATTTTGACCATCACACCTCATTCCGGGAGTGGGTAGTCAACGTGAAAAAATGTTCAACGGTTTGAATGTGCAGGGGTCAAAATGTCCATACGGACCGGTTGTCTATGTGGCAAAAAGTATGAACGTCACAATGTACAATGGTTAAATGGACTAGAGTTAAAATGTGTTCGGGTCCAATCGAACAAGCGTCATAATGTATAATAGCTAACATGAACACGTGTTTAAATGAATCAAGGTAAAAACGTACATGAGTCGAAAGGTAGAAGCGACACCACATGCATGTGTCAAATTCTACTCTTTTCAAAGCATTTAATAGGTTGAATTTTTCAATAGGTTAATTTCGAGTGGTCAATATCAATTGACAGAGACCTATCTCTGTCAATTGATTTTGATCACTCGTAATTAACTTATTTTCCTTTTTCCCTTTTGGCGGTTACAGACCACAATCAGAAATGACCTCAATTAAAAAGGACCACTTCATGAAATGACCACAATAAACCTTCATATATAAATTGGCTTTTTTTGGTACTGTTGGGTTAAAGACCTTTTAACTTATTTTTAATCAATTTAGGTTTAGATAATAATAACAATCGATATAAGCATAGCCGCTTCTGAGGAGTGCGTACAATTTTCGATTTCCTTATCCCGATTTATTTTATCATTCTGCCATTATCATTCAATGTAAATAGACGACGTATTAAGTTTGATGGTAGTTAAGTAAAATACGTCTAAACCTTATGAGTTGTGAAAGTGGTTGATTAACGAAATAGCCATTTTGTAGAGGTAGTCATTCAAGTAGTTTATTTTAGTAGAAGTAGACGTTTAAAAGTGTGGTCAGTTGTAGATGTTGTCATTTCTGATTTTGGTCCTTAACCGCCGAGTGGATTAAATCGTATGGCGAGAGGGCAGTTGTAGGAATTAATAAATCTATATCCAGGCTACGCAACCAGTTTGTAGCCTCTTGTAGCAAATTTATATAGACGTCAATGTGTCTTAATAATTTTCCATAACACAAGGACATTGAACTTTTTGACAGTTATTCATTTAAACTTAAGCAAGTTATATCAATCGAGCATTTTGCCTATCACACCTTTTGTTGGTATATTACTTGCATTTTGAGATGTGTACCATTTGTCACTAAACCATTGTGACCATAATGATATGTACATTCTGACACTGGGGTATTATGACGTTCATACTTTTTGCCACATAGGCAGCCGGTCCGTATGGACATTTTGACCCCTGGACAATCCAACCATTGAACATTTTTTCACGTTGACTACCCACTCCCAGAATGATGCCACAGCACGGTGATCGGATACGAGCAAATGATACAAGTGTGGACGCACCTTAATATTTCTTAGAAAAGCAAATGGTATACCGTTCACAGCATATACACACTATTATGAATTTGTAAAAAAGAAAAGGTATTTCCAAAAAATAAGTGATGCCAGCGGTCTATTTGAAAGAGGCGAGTCAAAAAATATTTTTATGGATTTTTTGTGTTTTATGTGTCGTCGCTACATCACGCTAAAACGGCTAAACTCATTGATATAATATAAAAATAGGTAGATATGTTACCTACACGATAATGCACGTGTAAAAATGGCCAGGCTTATGCACACATAAGTCTGATAATATTGCAATAACACACTAATCATAAATACTTTTAGACGCTTTTATTAAGTAATTAGTGCAAAATCTCATTATATATGACGGCATTTTTGTTTATTTGACGCATAATCCAATATATAACAAAGTACTCTGTGCACGAGACTGAGTTAAGGTTTGCCAATTGGCGTAATTTTGGTGTGCCATTTTTGGAGCCCGTATAACATATCTACCTCTTTTTATGTTATTTCATTGGCTAAACTGAGTTCAACTATTTTAGGCACACGAATAGCTGGGCATCCACATGGTTTTACGATACTTTTTACTCAACTACGCTGACAAGAGAGTTAATGATTTTTTTCTCCTTTGCTAACGAAGTTTAATACGAGTTAAATAATACTAGGTGCCGACCTAGTATTACTAGCAGGTGTTCTGCGTCGGGCATGTTTGTGGCTGCTCACACGGATAGTTTTCAGACTATAATACGTAAGAATATAGTCTCATTACTAAGTCGTGTAAGACGTAGTCCCAACAGCATTCTAAAGGAAATTGCTGTCAGGTTTGATTGTCCGATCCTAAAGCATTGGACCGAGCAAATTAAAAGTGTGGCACAATTTATACCGAGCGTTACTGGCGTAGATACCTATGTATATCTATACTATTATAAAGTTGTAAAAATGAAATGTCTGTACATTGAAGATTTTTCAAAAAATGATTGTAATGGATTTTATGTATGTTTGTATGTGTCGTTGTGGTTTCATCACGCAAAATCGGCTAAACGGATTTTAACCATTTTAGGTACACGGGTGGGTATCTCCAGATGGTTATAGGATACTTTTTACCCGACTACGCTAAAGAAAAAAAGAGGGGTTATCACTTTTCTCCCCTGCGAACGAAGTTGCGGGCGTCTACTAGTATATTATAAATTACAAATATACGTACTAAACAAACATACATTAATTAAATTGTAAATACTAACACAAGATTAAGATTTCGCTTGTTTACTAACACTCTATGGATAAATTGTTTGTCCGAAATAAATACATTTGATTTGATTTGATTACAATAATTATATTACTTACCTTTTACCAGGTATCAATGGTAAATTGTCCTTATCGGCCATGATTAAATAAAGTATTCATACAAAATCTGTATCACAGAATGCTAAGCAAAAACAAAGGTCTCTTATAAAATGTTTTGCAATTTTTTGACAAGCGTAGTCAAAAATGACAAGTTATAAAATAATAACTAAATCTGGATGGCAGTTTTTTTGCCATTTACTTAAGTATTTTCAATGAGGTGGGTTATGAATTTTGTGAGACGGGTACAATACCGATAAGCAATAAGAAATGTTTTCAAAATCACATCTATTCCTTCTATTTATAAAGTTGTAAAAATGAAATTTCTGTAAGTACATTGAAAATATTAAAAATTATCTATATCCTATAACCATTTGTTGACACCCAGCTACCAGTGTACCAAAACTAGTTGAAATCTGTTTAGCCAATTTAGCATGATAAAGCCAAAACGACACATACAAGAAACCCAAGAAAAATATTTTTCGTATCATTGACCTCTAAATAGTCCGTTACTATCATTCTTTTGAAAATATCTTCAATGTGTTACTGTCCTATGGTACCCCAGTGGTACAGAGGGCCTTTGTGAGATGTCGCCATCCGCTCCTGTCCTCGACTCGCGCTCCGCGTCACTCCAACTCAGCCCGTGGGACTAGTTCATAGCCGCTGTGGGGCCACCGTAAGAAACAGCGAGGGTTGGCCCCCACAACGTGGCCTGATGTCTTGGTGAAGGTCGCTGAAGTAAAGATGCTGCCGCAGAACCGGTCAGTATTAGTATCCCGTTGGTACCTTCTTTGTACTGAACCTTAAAGTAAAGTATGTACATCTAGTTTAGAGACCGTTCATCACCATGTGATTTTTTATTTTGTAACTATTTGAGCTTGAGAGCTTTGAGCTTTGCTTGAAAAAGCTGGATTCGTTTTTATTTGTTTAATGTTTATTTTCTTTGCATAATTATAATCAAGAATTCGAAAGCTATAGTTGACTGCGCTTCGATTTTATTGAAATGGCAATCCGTTTGAGACTTTTAGAATATTTGTAGTTTAAATATTTTCCACCCTATTTAAAATTACGCTTGGCACTAATTACCAGAGGCGCCATCTAATTGTACATAAACACAACTGTTTCTAACACGCGCTCCTGAAATTTAAGAGCTGCGATAAGGCAGCAGCCTATTCAAGTAGTGTTCTAAAAAAGACACAGATGGCGTGAAACTCAAAAGCGATTTTGTGTCTAAAGTCTAACTAGAATAAATAAGAACTTGTGAAAATAAGATGCAATGTTTAATTTTCCAAACAAAATTTTTCATGTACTTTTAGCTAGAGGTGAAGTCAACGCGTACAACATAGTACGGAAATATTCCTGTCTCTACAAACGCACATGATAAAAAATCATACGTGTAAACTGACATAATTTTGCTCATATCCATTCACGTGTTCGTGATTTTGGTGATTTACTGTCATTCGGACCAAAATGGAAAACGGACAACTCGAAATTATATAGGTACGTCAAAGTAGAAAAATGACTATTTGAAATACATCAACAAGGAAAACTGTCCATCCTAAATATCGTCGATACTGGAATCTTTTCCCTTTGAAAAAAATACAAATTTAATTTATGCCGAAAAAAAACCACTACTTGTATTTACGTACACTCAGAAATATTTCCAATCTGAAATATGTACATCATCAAATATAATTATGCGGAGTTATATCAGAACAATAATTCATATTTTGGTCTTACTTCATATTATACTATATTTTGCTCCTAATTTATAATAGTCAATTTTTCGGACTTAATTAATTCACAACGTCAATAAATTTGGTTGTAAATATTTTCAGCAGAATTATATTTTGACAAAATTCACTAGGGATTGTTATCCATTTTAGTCCAAATTCAACATGGTCAATTCAAGTGGATGATTTTCCATTTGCGCCGAATGATAGTAAATCATTTTGGTATGCACTCTACTTATATTTTCGTGTCCTATACGAGGTCGTCACTCTATGAACTTTCTGCCACAGCGGCTATCGATAATCCGTTCTACAAATTGCTGGCCCAATATTGTAATATTGGGTTCTATGTTGTAATTTTAAAGAATTGAAGTTTGAACATTTATTGTTGTAGTGACATATTGAATAGTCTAATGTCCACCCTAAAAATGTAACATAGAACCCTGTAATATTGGGCCAGCGAAATGTGCGCCGACCGCTGCCAATTACGTTTATTGGATGGTTGAAAATTTTCGTCAATTTTTTTTTTTACGTTATAGAACGATCGTTACTTGTAAGTAAACTAAAGAAAATAGTGTCTTTAATTTACTTAAAGAAACATAAAAAGTTTACTATAGCCATCTGTGAATAATTAGCTACCCGTGTGCCGAAAATAATTGAAATTCATTCTGCCCATTTGGAGTGATGAAGGCATATTGACTCATATAAACATTTAAGTTTTTTTTTATTATTATTATTATACACTTATTTATTTTTAATTTTATTTTTCTCAACTCCTCTAACCCCCTCTTCAAAGCCGGCAACCTAGTCCTGAATCCTTCAGCAGAGTGCTGAGTTGATTCAGGGCTAGGCAGAACCACAGTGGACTCAAACTGTCGCCCTGAAAAATACCCCTCTTGATCATTATAAAGTCCTGCGGAGCAGGGCGGGTGTCTCGGCCACCTGGTTGACGAAGAACTGTGGTCCACTGTCTCTTATATGCGCCTAAGAAGGATCTTAGAGCTGTATCGACTTTATACAGCTCCAAAATCCTCTCGAGCCATGAATGAGGCACCGAATCATAGGCCTTCTTGTAGTCAATCCAAGCGGCCGAGAGAGACCCTTTGTTCCGCCGAACTTGTTGACAAATGGTCGTATCAATGAGGAGGAGCTCCTTAGTACCACGGGACCCAACCCTACATCCATTTTGACAGAAGGCCAAAACGTTGTTCGCAACAATGTGAATTTTTGCTCTCAAAATAGATGTAAGGAGCTTGTACAGCGTAGGCAAGCACGTGATGGGTCGGTAGTTTTTCGCTTTCGTGGTACTACCGGACTTGTAGAGCAAGAAGGTAACACCAGTTGTTATGAAAGATGGCCGGGAACCAAGCTCGAGGGCTTGTTGGAATTGTGTTGCCAGTCGTTCGTGTGAGCACCCAGAAGTTGTGCAACCCGTCCGGCCCAGGACTTTTCCAGTTCTGAGTCGTACGAGCCGCACAACTCACGTCATCGGGGCTGATAGTAACAGCCCCCATGGCTTATCATTAGTATTATTAAGTAAAAGATTTTTTTCGTGTTAGTGATCTCCAATTAGTCCGTTTCAATCTTTTTTTATTATCTTCAATGTACAGACATTTTATTTTTACAACTGTATAATAGTATATGTGAGTCAGCTTTATCAAAATACATGGAAAAGCATTTAGGTAACTTCATTATAAGCGTTAAATTTAACTTGCATTGTATGCATGTACAGTCAAGGAATTTAATTTATATACCATTTCGTACCTTGTCACAGTCAAAATCAATATGAAAGCCGAAAGAGATTCCATATCAATATCACTATGACAAGGAACGAAAGGGTTAACAAATTAAATTACTTGACCGTACATAGAGGTGAAATATATAGCCTATATTTTGATATCTAAACAATATACTGGAGAGCTTCGTTGAGATCCGTTCAGTTGTTTTTAAAATTAACAGGAACATACATACATCAACACAGAATTTCACGTTTATAATATTACTAGTGGCCGCCCGCGACTTCGTCCACCTCAGATTCGTTAATCGCGGATAAAAGGTATTTTTCCGGGATAAAAAGTAGCTTATATCTTTCCCCAAAAAACGATATTTTACTCACATATTTAAATGTGAAGCATATTACAAAGATTTCAAGTTAAAAAAATATTTACAGTCCATACTAATTTTCATTTCCTTTTTCGTCCCTAAAAGGTATGAAATTTGATATACATTAGCCTATGTCCTATTCTCATATATAAGGTACATAAGTGGAAAGTTTCATAAAAATTCGTCCAGTAGTTTTTGGGATTAATTGGAACGTACATACATACTTTCACGTTTATAATATAGTAAGTAAGGGTAAGGATATTATAGGATATAGGAAAGGAGGTTTGGATCAAATCTTGCAAGTTATTTTGACCCACTTCTCGGTTTCCTGTTGAGTTAAAATTTTCCATGATTATGTAAATTCAGTGATGGTAAAAATATCGAGCTGATCTGATGATGGAGACGGATGGTGATCACAGGAGCTCTGTAATAAAACAACTCAATCCTACGGAGCTTTTTAGAATCGTCCTGATGACAAATTTAATGGATTTTCAAAGAAAAGTCAAGTAAAAAAACTTCTCACGAAAATTCTACTCTTGTCGAATACTTATTTTGCTTGTTTTTCCCTAAAGCTATAAATAGGTACATTGTTATATCTTATTGTTAAGCGCCAGTTTTTACACTTCAGAGGCGAAAAAAAGCAACGAATGTTCCCTTCGATTTTCATAACTTTTAATTGTGTCGTACGTTATTTCCTCTACAAGGTGTCCCTGAAAGAAGCTTGTTTTGCTCCCAAAATAATTAAATTTCAGAGTTATGCAGTCTACCAAAGAGTATGAAAATTAAGAAGTCACTGTTTAAAAATATGACGTACTCCTCTTACCTTACACCTTAGCTACGTAAAGGTTTATTATTGGCAAAAAGATATTTACTGCTAAACATGTGCCATCACCACCAGCGTGGAGTCCATATAGTCACAAAGGCACTGCCTACCCTGAGCGGCCATGGAACCATACAGGCATAGAAAAACTGCCTACCTGAAGCCCTGCAATTCCATAGCTTCATATAGGCACAAAAAAACTGCCTACCTTGCCCAATAACCCTTTGCACGCCCCTGATCACCACTATGACCGTTACAATCGGTCTCCAGCAATCCTCACAAGGGCATCAGTCCATCTACCGTCAGGCCTCCCCACGCTGCGTCTCTCGGTGCGTGGCGGCTACACAAAATCTCATCGGCTCCAGCGGCCGTCGGTTCCACGAACATTGTGCCCTGCCCACTGCCGTTTGAGATTAATTCTTCGAGCTATGTCAGTTCCTCTGGTTTGTATACTACTCTTTAATTCTGATATTTGATCTCGCAAAAAAACTCCGAACACAGATTCGATACAGTTTTCCCTTTTAGTTTCGTCATGTCCGGCCGTCTGTCCGTCTGTCCATCTGTATGTCACAGGCATTTTACTCAAAAACTACATGATGTATATTGATGAAATTGGAAGTAAAGGTGTATTGTGTAAGCCGCTACTTATTTTGATAGTTATATAATAAAGAAAAATATTTCTAGGAGGGGCACTCCATACATGTAACGGATATTGAAAAAAAAAAACAACAAACATCAATGTGCGGTACACATTTCCACAGTACCTCGTAAAAAATTTAAAGGTTTATAAAAAAAAAAATCTGCCGTTGCAAAGAGTGTACTCGCACCTGAAAGGCCGGCAACGCACTTGTGACTCCTCTGGTGATGCAAGTGTCTATGGCCGACGGTGATCGGTTATCATCAGGTGACCCGTCTGCTCGTTGGCCTCCTATCTCATAAAAAACTGTTGACTTGTCGTGGGAGTTAAAGCAGATAGAAATCGGTCAGACCGACTGACGCACCGAGGGTTGCGTACAAAATATACGCTACATCGGTATCTAAGAAATTCCAGTGTAAGCAGAGCCCTAGTCCTAAGCAAAATGTATGCGGTATTCAATCATTTTATATTGGTTATTGACATAGACAGACAGACATACATTTTACTTTTTTTAGTATTTGTTGTTATAGCGCCAACAGAAATACATCATCTGTGAAAATTTCAACTGTCTATAGTCTGGTGACAGACGGACAGACAGACAGATAGACAGACGGACAGTGGAGTTTTAGTAATAGGGTCCCGTTTTACCCTTTGGGCACGGAACCCTAAAAATAGTACTCATAAGGCGGCTCAGAGTCGCGCAACGTGCAAGGGAAAGGGCTATATATTTATGATTAGAGTTTCTCAGAAATGACGATATCCGCAGGAGAATCAAAGTAACCGACATAGTGCGCAGGATTACATCGTTGAAATGGCAATGAGCGGGCCATGTAGCCCGGAGAACGGATGGCCGTTGGGGCAGTAAAGTCCTCGAGTGGCGACCACGCATAGGAAAGCGCAGCGTAGGATGATCCCCGAATAGGTCGACGGATGAACTAATGAGAGTCGTAAGGAGAAGGTGGATACGGTCTGCCTAGGATCTATAAGAGCTTCCTTCATACCAAATGTCAAGTTTCTAGGACATCTGAAAGTACCCTATAGGTTTTCCATGGACGGCAATTTGTATGGAAACACATTTTTTAATTACTGTACCTTTGCTTTGCGTTGACTTAGAAACTTGATTTTTTTACACCTTTAAGAGATTGCAAACGTTAGTATTTAATGTTGATTTCAACTTGATACCTTCACGTGTTCCTGAAAAAAAGGGTCTTGACAGACAGACGTACAACATAATGATCCTTTAATAGTTTCGTTTTCCTATTAAGGTAAGGAAGTTTAAAAATATTTTGACTGCAGTCAAATACAAATTGCATGTTTGAATTTTTTTGCCAATAAAGTAAACAAAACAGTCCACATGTCGCTCGCGGCCCGGCTATGGTATTTTTCGCGCCATTTCAGCTGCCGCGTCAATTACGGCTGCCAGGCCCATTAAGCCTCACAGAAGATTAACCTATAGCGACGCTAGCTTTATTGCACGTAAACACCGCAGCTTCGAACAGCGTAGCCTGCAATACTGAGTTAAGAGCGTTTATACCTGCTTCACTGGCAACGTCGCATTTTTTTTCATTTTGCTCCATTATATTGTGGTATTTGAATGAAACTTAAAGGTATGTTCAATTCATACATACATCTTTAGGAATCATGTTGCGTTTAATTCACCTATCACCTGCTTTTGCCTTTATTTCATTACATAACAAGATATAGACATGAATTCATTTTTAGAGCCTTAGTTGTGGCAATTAACATGAAATTTTGAATTGTGCCAAGTTAACTACCGATAACCTAATGAATGTATTGAAAACATGTTTAAGTTACTTTCATTATTCTCAAAATAATCAAGGAAAACCAAAAAATATGCGACGTTGCCAGTTAAGCGGGTATAAACCCTCTTAAATCAAATCAAATCAAATCAAAATATTCTTTTTCTACTCGTCGACTTTAATCACTCAATAAGAACTTCATAGAGTAAACTTTAATAGCATACTTTTCAATGTCGGATACTCTATTGCACTTCCAACTGAACTGATATATTCATAAGCCAACACTTTGAATTGAAGTGTTGGCTTATGAATATGTCGAATGAATGAGTCGAAGATAATTGAGGTACGATGATGGTGATGACGATGGTGATGATGGTGATGGTGATTGTGATTGTGATGGTGATGGTGATGGTGATGGTGATGGTGATGGTGATGGTGTTGGTGATGGTGATGGTGTTGGTGATGGTGATGGTGATGGTGATGGTGATGGTGATGGTGATGGTGATGGTAATGGTGATGGTGATGGTGATTGTGATTGTGATTGTGATTGTGATTGTGATGGTGATGGTGATCGTGATCGTGATCGTGATCGTGATCGTGATCGTGATCGTGATCGTGATGGTGATGGTGATGATGATGATGATGATGATGATGATGATGATGATGATGATGATGATGATGATGATGATGATGACGATGATGATGATGATGATGATGATGATGACGATGATGATGATGATGATGAAGATGATGATGATACCTACTCGTACGAGGGTTGCTACTTATATATCCGGAAACAAAAAAACAAACAAACGTACACGGCTGAAAATAGTTTTATTGTTTTTCAAAGTATTCCCCTTGATGATCTATGCACTTTTGCATTCGCGTGAACCAATTTTTAAAGCACTTCTGCCACTCCGCCTGAGGTACCTCCATAACGTGTTGTTTGAATGCGTCGACAGCATCTTCAGCGGTCGAAAATCGTTGACCGCGTAATTTATTCTTTATATTTGGAAATAAATAAAAATCGTTGGATGCCAAGTCAGGGCTGTACGGCGGATGACCCGTTAATTCCACATTTTGACCCTCCAAAAATAGAGTTGTTTCGCGTGACGTATGACAGCTGGCATTGTCATGATGAAGAATGATTCTTCGTCGCTGGTTAGTTTTACGAATTTGTTCAAATACTTCCGGTAAGCAAATGGTCGTGTACCACTCTGAATTAACCGTTCTACGGTTTTCTAGTGGCACTGTAGCTACATGGCCATTAATACCGAAGAAGCAGGCCACCATTTGTTTCAATGTACTTTTTGCACGAGTAACTTTCGTAGGGTTCGGCTCATTTTGAAACACCCATACCGTTGATTGTTGCTTCGTTTCGGGATCGTATGCATAGATCCAGGATTCGTCACCTGTATAGATGTTATAAACGGCTTTTGAGTCACCACGGTTATATTTTTTTAACATTTTATTGCACCATTCGACGCGAGCATGTTTTTGCTCATTTGTTAAGTTGTGGGGTATCCAACGCGAACAAATTTTTTTTACAGCCAAATAATTATGTAATATGCTATTAATGCTGGTCATAGAAATACCCAGAGTCGCCTCTATCTCGCGGTACGTAACATGTCGGTCGTCCATTATAAGTTTTCGCACAGTCTCGATATTTTGTTGTACAACGACCGATTTCGGGCGACCTGCCTTAACTTCGTCCGTAAGCATACTACGTCCACGATTGAACTCACTAAACCAGTGATACACAGTAGTTTTAGATGGGGCTTCATCACCAAAAGTTGAAGTTAGTTGATCTATGCACTGTTGTTGCGTTAAACCACGCCGAAAATCATAATAAATCATAGCACGAATATTTTCACGAGTGAGTTCCATTCTTGCTGCGAGATGACATTTAAAACCCGTCAAAAACAAAATACGAGCGTTAATAAGGAAGAAAAAATATACCTTATATACTTAAAAAAGTTCAAATTTTACCATGGCGGTCAACTATGCTATTTAAGAAGATTGTAATCCCGGTTTCCGGATATATAAATAGCAGCCCTCGTAGAAAAAGTATTGTATGCAATAGTTTTATAAGAATAAGAATAAGAACAAGAATAATTTATTTACCAAAAATGATTACAAGCAAATAACAATGTAAAGCAGTGACTTCCACACTAGGCATAGCCTGTATCGTGGAAGTCGAGTCACACACGAGAGATACAAGATCAATGCGGCTATTTACAATTCTGAAGGAACAATGATAATAATAATAATTTTACAGTAATTCCAAAGATTTTATCAAACAAAAATAACTAAATTAAAACGAGTGATGAAACTAGTTTCATGCAGTGTGAATGTATTTATGTGTGAGTGTAGTGTGAGAAAGGAGTGTGAAGGGTGCGAAAGGTCTCATTACCTCAAAGCTACTTCAGCTTGTTCGTAAGTACACGATAGCAAGAGCTCCCGTATTCGCTTTTTAACCTCAGGGATTCGGCATAGTTTTATGTCACATACGTTAGCAATGTTATAATTAGCTTTTTAAGTCTCGTACCTTACTTAGGCCACTCAGCAAGCTTCATGGCCTAAACACGGTACTCTACGGAAAAAGCATACATTATATAACGATTGCATAAAATACTATTATTCAAGTAGGCCTAGTTACAAGCACTTTCGAAATGTCAGTTACATGAGAGTGAATGTTTGCTGGGAGACATACAATATGATCCAACATTTGCTGCAAGGATTAGGGAAACGCAGAAAAACCTAATCAGATCATTTAAGTGTAATATTATTGATAAAATCATCATTTAAAAAATTAAAATAATCAATAAGATAAGTCCCAAAAGGATTGTCAATAAAAAATAAATAATCTAGAATGTGTCTAGAATAAAATTCTAAATGTCAAAGTATATAACACAATTAAGATTAAAATAATAATAATACCTTAGGTATTCGTTACAAATAATTATACATATACCTACATGACGCTATAATTTACATTAATCCCACGCGGCTTCGTCATTCATGTAGTCTTGTGTGCTATAATAAGCTTTAGAAAATAATTCTCGTTTCACAATATTTTTGAATTTACCAATAGACAACTCAGTTATGCTGCTAGGAAGTTTATTATAAAATCTCACACAGTTACCCATAAATGATCTCCTTATTTTATGGAGCCTAGTAGCAGGCAGCAACACTTGTTTTTGCTGTATTCCGTTTGCTTTAAAAACTGAAGCCATATAAACTAATTTTAAGCCTAAATATACTTTATGTCGTTGTATATGCAAAGTTTCTTTACAATCCAACTAGTAGTTTTAAAATGAGGCTCTTAACCTTAATTGTTCCCCCATTGCTGAGGATTGTGACTAATTTTATGACTTTCAATTGTTTGTCACCAACCGATGCGGTCCGTCGCCTGGTGCAGGGCGGCGCTGACTGGTAACTCCAGCTGTTCAGAGATCCGGTCCAGCCATCCCTACGGACTTCGGCCTCCGGGTCACTGCGACTGGGTCACTGCAGTACTGACAAATCTATACTATTATAAAGTTAATATTATAACACAGAGTTCGATTTTAACCCTTTGAACGCCAAGAGCCACTAAAGTGGTAGTGTGCTGTCACGCCTACCACGCCAAGGACCACTAAAGTGGTCATGGCAGACGCTGTCAAAGCAATTTTACTGTGGACAGATAAGTTTTTAATTAGATTCTCACTAGTTGAGATGTTGGCGTGTAATCCACATTTTGATGCGACAGAGAAAGCGTTCAAAAGGTTAAAGGAAAAAATCAATACGAAGTACTAAATTGCAAGCAAAATTTGAACCTGCGACTTAAGTGCTCTGATCAACTGAGCTCTCTATCTGCGATAGCTCTGTTGGTCTACGTACGTGGCTTGAAATCATCGAACACAATCTAATTTATTTTTTATTTCTAAATGCTAAGCGCATTAGCCATACTATACTCCAAGGCATGCGCATAACGCGTCGTCTATATCCCATTAAATACTTCTCCAGCAAGTAAAAATAAAATGTCATTGACGATATTTAAAAAAATATATTGTAACGGACTATATTTGAAAGCCGCAATATGAAAAATATTTTTTTTTTCTTTTCTATTTAGAATATAAGTGGCTACATCACGCCAAAACGGCTAACTTAACCAAAAAAAGTTGCAAAGGTAGTTAGGCATCCACAGAAGGTAATAGGATACTTTTTACTCAACTACGCTGAAAAATTATGATTTTTTCTCTACAACAAGCCAAAACAGAGTATCTTACTAAAATCTAGAACCGCCTTGCGCTTTATTTGCCTTAGCCAGTAACTATTTTGTAATGTGCACAAGAAAGTCGTCCTTGAAGGCGGAGACCAAGTTATACGAAAAAAGGACGATCTTGCGAAAAATTTTGGAATTGACACAAGTACGAGGGTTGCTACTTATATATCCGGAACAAAAAAACAAACAAACGTACACGGCTGAAAATAGTTTTATTGTTTTTCAAAGTATTCCCCTTGATGATCTATGCACTTTTGCATTCGCGTGAACCAATTTTTAAAGCACTTCTGCCACTCCGCCTGAGGTACCTCCATAACGTGTTGTTTGAATGCGTCGACAGCATCTTCAGCGGTCGAAAATCGTTGACCGCGTAATTTATTCTTTATATTTGGAAATAAATAAAAATCGTTGGGTGCCAAGTCAGGGCTGTACGGCGGATGACCCGTTAATTCCACATTTTGACCCTCCAAAAATAGAGTTGTTTCGCGTGACGTATGACAGCTGGCATTGTCATGATGAAGAATGATTCTTCGTCGCTGGTTAGTTTTACGAATTTGTTCAAATACTTCCGGTAAGCAAATGGTCGTGTACCACTCTGAATTAACCGTTCTACGGTTTTCTAGTGGCACTGTAGCTACATGGCCATTAATACCGAAGAAGCAGGCCACCATTTGTTTCAATGTACTTTTTGCACGAGTAACTTTCGTTGGGTTCGGCTCATTTTGAAACACCCATACCGTTGATTGTTGCTTCGTTTCGGGATCGTATGCATAGATCCAGGATTCGTCACCTGTATAGATGTTATAAACGGCTTTTGAGTCACCACGGTTATATTTTTTTAACATTTTATTGCACCATTCGACGCGAGCATGTTTTTGCTCATTTGTTAAGTTGTGGGGTATCCAACGCGAACAATTTTTTTTTACAGCCAAATAATTATGTAATATGCTATTAATGCTGGTCATAGAAATACCCAGAGTCGCCTCTATCTCGCGGTACGTAACATGTCGGTCGTCCATTATAAGTTTTCGCACAGCCTCGATATTTTGTTGTACAACGACCGATTTCGGGCGACCTGCCTTAACTTCGTCCGTAAGCATACTACGTCCACGATTGAACTCACTAAACCAGTGATACACAGTAGTTTTAGATGGGGCTTCATCACCAAAAGTTGAAGTTAGTTGATCTATGCACTGTTGTTGCGTTAAACCACGCCGAAAATCATAATAAATCATAGCACGAATATTTTCACGAGTGAGTTCCATTCTTGCTGCGAGATGACATTTAAAACCCGTCAAAAACAAAACACGAGCGTTAATAAGGAAGAAAAAATATACCTTATATACTTAAAAAAGTTCAAATTTTACCATGGCGGTCAAATATGCTATTTAAGAAGATTGTAATCCCGGTTTCCGGATATATAAATAGCAGCCCTCGTAGCATGGAGATAGCAGACCTATAACGCAAGTTTTATACTATAGGATAGATTAAGGCATCCAGACTCCGCTGTTTCGGGCATTTGGAGAGAATGGGAGAGGATCCAGCCTTAAAAAGGGCAAATATAGAACAGCCAAGTGATAGCAGTCCGGTCGGACGCCCTAGATATTGCTGGAGTGGCGAAGTGTGAAAGATCTGAGAGACCTCGGCATCCGTAACTGGCGAGACCTGGCTCAGGATCCAGAAGCGTGGCGTAAACTGGTGTCGGAGGCCAGGATCCACTATTTCTAGTTAGTTAGTAACAGGAAAAATGGCTAGGTATAAAAACCGGTCGAGTGCGAGTCAGACTCACGTACCGAGGGTTCTGTGCAAAATATAAGCTACAAACGGCGGTATCTATGAAAATCCATCTAGTAAGCATTCAAAAATTCTCTGTATCTATTGACACATGCTCTTTAAGTGCAGTGTAGCTGCCAAGGTTGATTACTCTTTAGCACCACCCGGGGGACATGTGCAAGGCAAAACAGGGTAATCCTCTTGTGGACGCGAGTAATCCTTGTACCCCTTGGCACTTTTCCAGGAGGATTTCAACTAATACCAAGAATGGACACAAACATGGACGACTTCACTTGATGGCAAATTTGGATCGGAGATCATCCCGGGTGCTGTTGTAAGAGGGTTTAAACTGCCGAGGAGAACCTGGTGCGAACTAAATAGACTGCACCGGTCATGGTCGCTGTGCCTTATATAAATACCGTAACGGGCAATGATATAATATAAAAAAGGTAGATATGTTACCTACACGATAATGCACGTGTAAAAATGGCCAGGCTTATGCACACATAAATCTGATAATATTGCAATAACACACTAATCGTAAATGCTTTTAGGCGCTTTTATTGAGTCTCATTATGCATGACGGCATTTTTTTTTACGCATAATCCATTACAAGTATACAACAAAGTACTCTGTGCGCGAGACTGAGTTAAGGTTTGCCAATTGGCGTAATTTTGGTATCTCTGGAGTTAGATTTGTGATCCTCTGCATCTACTTTTTAACTATGCCATACGAATAAACAAAATATGAAAATCCAGTGTTAGTAGAGCCCTGCTCCTAAGCAAATTGTGCGCTGTGTTTGGTATTTTTTTATTGGTTACTGACAAAGACAGAAAGACATAAAATTATTCTGTTTTTAGTATTTGTTGTTATAGCGGCAACAGAAATACATTATCTGTCAAAATTTCAACTGCTTAACTATCACGGTACATGAGATACAACCTCGTGACAGCCTCAGACAGATGGTCGGATAGCGGAGTCTTAGCAATAAGGTCTCATTTTACCCTTATTTATATTTCTCATTGTACCCTTTGGGTACGGAACCTTAAACATCTGTATGAAACTTGATTGACATGACTGTTCTAATCTGTGGCATGCGTACAATTTACGCCACACTGGGTCTTGTGCAGCCACTAAGACAGTCATTTAATTGTTAATTATATTCATTGTGGCAGAAAACAATTATATCTTAATTAGGGTTGCCTGAGGTTCAGGGTAAGCGCCTTTCTAACCTTATGCTGGAACCTTTTGGATCATATAGATTTCAGAGTACCTTCGTCTTTTTTTATCCAAATTTTAAGGAGCTTGGTTGTTGAACGATCATGCCGCTGTATACGTTCTTTAAATTACAATTTACTGAACACACATTTTATAAAACATATAAAACAATTTGGCTTGCTCTGGTTCTGGGCTAGTTGAGCCCAGCGTTACAGTCTCCAGTGCTGAAGGTTGCATGATGGTACCGCCTCCGTACGCATTTCAGCAAGATTCGTCTTTCTTGTGAATAAAACAATATAGTATAATGACTTCTGTACTAAAAAAGGTTATAAAAATGAAATGATCTACTCCGTCAATGAGGATTAACTGGATGCGCTTCTCTAACTGGTTCGCTGTCCCAATAAATAATAATTAGTAACTATATTGTATTGCATAATGTGACTCATGGTTAATTTAATGTTTCATGATTTATAATTTGACGTGTAAAACCGAGTTTTATAAAGGATAAAATGAAATGAAATGAAATGTTCGCACATTAAAGGTAAAAATCTAAAACAATAAGTGATATTATATTATTTCAAGGTCACTGAAATGAAAAGTATGATTTAGATTTTTTATATGTTTCTATGTGTCGTTGTGGATTCATTACGAAGAAAGTGCTAGTGCCCAGAGTAGAGAGTCTCACGCTGCGCTTGCCAGTATGCGGTCACCAATCGAGAACCTTACTGCCCCAACGACCATCGGTTCTTCCAACTTTGTGCTCTGCCCATTGCCACTTCAGTTTTCATACCCTGTTTGCTATGTCGGTGACCTTGGTTCGTCTACGAATCTCCTCATTTCTGATTCGATCTCGTAGATAGATCCCCAGCATAGCCCTTTCCATAGCTCGCTGAGTGACTCTGAGCTTCCTTAAGAGCCCCATAGTCAGAGACCACGTCTCTGCTCCGTAGGTCATCACCGGTAATAGGCATGGTTGAAGACTTTCGTCTTCAAGCACTGAGGGTACCCTGGACGAGAAGACACTTCGCAGTTTTCCAAACGCTGCCCATTCGAGTTAGATCCATCGATTTATCTCTTTCTCGAAGTTGGACCTGCCTAACAGGATTGTTTGTTATAGATATATGTATTCTTCGAGAACTTGGAGGACCGAGTTTTACCAAACAATACTGGGCGCTACATGGACATTCAACATGACCTTCGTCTTGTCCATCTTCATCAAGGACAGCGGGGGTATGAAGTGTATGCACAATGTCCCTGCCGCCTGCTTACTTCTTATACTCGCCCCCGCTGTCTTCCCCCCGTAGCCTGCAGACCATGGGAGGGTCACGAAATAACTTGTCAAGATATAGGAGGACATCTGTAACCTCGTGCTCATACTGGCATGACAAATTAGTATGACCACCTGGAAACGGTGCCTTTACCTAGAAGGGAGACATAGCGCTCGCGATCTTTCGTGACCGGTTTATATAGTCCATTATGGCTTCTGCGGCAACCTTACCTGGTCTCCCCTGTTCGTAGGTCGTATCGATATATAGACTGTAAAAAATTGGTTCACCCTAGTGTTATTATCAAATCCCTTTGTTTTATCAACGCCGCCAGGACTCGATGTAACAACCAATTTTCCTCGTCTAACGGAATCACTCTTTGCAATGCGGAAAACCCATTATTCCGGATAGAAATTCCGTTAGAACACAAAGAACTGTACCAATATTGGATGTAACGTCACCAAAAAAACTCCACCTAACCTAAAAATCGGCATGCCGGAGTTTGCTGGCGTTTCGTTTAAAACCGAGTTAGAAGTTCGCTCGCATTACTTACTATACCTAAACCTAACATATGTATGTTGAACGGTTGCAAATTATAAGCTTGGTTTTTTCTTTTGTATGTTTTAGCCAATATGGCAAAAACGGAACCGTTATAGTTTTGATTTTTTACGAAAATCTTGATGTTTTACCAACACGATTTTCGTGATTTTTAAAGTGAATATCATCACTAAGAATCTATTTCTTGTTATAGTTTTGTCATATCCGTCAATCCGTCCGTAGGTCACAGGCATTTTACTCACACAACGAGTAGATAATTTCACTGTTTATCTTGTTTTTTTTTTTTTACTATAGTAAGAAACACGCCGGCCGGTGTAGCAAATAGATCCCTAAAACGTAAACAAAATAGACTTGTTAAAAGAAGAACACATGACGAGTGGCGCGGGGTGACTGAGAGTTTGCTCTCGTTCTCATGTTAAACTGTATTTAAGTGAGCGAGATGGCGCCATACTAACTTCGAATATCGAATTTCAGAGTCGCCTCTCTGAAACCAATGTTCCCGATTGCACCCGAACTTAGCCGAAACCAATGATCGGCGTTGCCGACTAGTTGACCAATTAGTCAGCCACCTCAGCGCCGATTAGTCAGTCGTCGGTAAAATCCATAGTCGGCACAACTCTAGTTTTATCTTAAAAAAACAAAATACTCGACCGAGCTCTGCTTGCACCAGTTTTTGTAAATTAAACGGCATCTAGGTATCTATATTAATATTATAAAGTTGTAATAAATGAAATGTCTTGACAATATTAAAACAAATATTGTAATTAACTATTTGGAGGTCACTGAAGCAAAAAATATTTTATTTTTTATTTTTTGTATCTTTGTACGCTCGTGGGTCATACAGATTTTTTAGGATGAGTTAGCGTTATGCGTCTTTCCTGTGGATTCCTGAAAGTTAAGGGCTTTAAATACTATTTTTTCATAGGACACTATAGGTGATGTATCTACAAATCGATTAAAACTCTAGATCTATGCTATAAAAATATCAGTTATATGTACCCAAGCCCTTAACTATTGCGTTGTTCACAGGAACGACGGCTAAATTCTAGAATCTGTATGACCCTTGTATGTGTCGTTGTAGCTTGATCACGCAAAATCAGCTGAACCGATTTCAACTATTTTTGGTACACGGGTAGCTGGGTATCTTCAAATGGTTATAGGATACTTTATACCCGACTACGCGGAAGAAAAAAAGACAAGTAATGACTTTTTCTCGTGGGCGAACGAAGTTGCGGGCACCCCCTAGTACTTTAATATGCTTGCATCTAAATAATTACAAGAAACCCACGTCTCGGGAGCTTTCATTAAATCCCCGTCAGTCACAAATGGCGCCTGACAAGTGCTGAAATATTAAGAATTAATCGTAATCCCTTCAGTCAATGTAATCCCTTACCCTCTACTCCAAAGTCTACAATACAAACATTAAGTATAGTGTAATTGTGAAGATTTCGAATTTGTAGACTAAGTACCATTTTATTACTTTTCTCTATTCTGCTTGGAAATTTTTGGAGGTTTTCGATGACTCTTACTTGCCAGAATTTCAATTTCCCAAAATTCATCTGCCATAATGTTCAACTGCCATAACGTTGTTGCTTGTAATTTCATATGCCATACGAAATTTATTACATTTACCATAGTAATCGTATGCCAGAATCTTTGTTTCCCATAATATCAATTCTAATAATCTCAATTTCCATAATCATCGTAACCCATAATTATTGTCGCATACCAAAATGTCATTTGCCATCCATCTTAACTGTTCAAATCGGTTAGGTTTGGTTAAAAGTCTACCCTTATTATGGAGATCGTGAAATCAAGAAAATCTTAATTCTGAATAAAACAAGCCCCAAAAAGTTCATAATCTGACACAACAAGTGGGGTGTACACGTCTTTGTGGTTGGTGTGGGTGCCTGTCGTATCGCATAATGTTACTTGTCCTAAAAAATTTTGGCCACGAAAGTTTGGCCCGATGTAGAATGGCAGACTATTAGTCCTTCGTCAATCCTTGATCTGTCAAAAGCTTTCGACTTGGTGTGCTATGATAAACTCTGGCAGAAACTGTATGAGGACACGACCTTACCTGGTGAGATGATTGAAGTCCTCAGGTATTGGTACGGGCACCAAAGAAATGTTGTTAGGTGGGCCGGCTCGCTTTCTGATTCGTACAAGCTGGAGTGCGGCGTGAGACAGGGGGGGGCGGTCATCGCCCAGGCTCTTCAGCTTGTACGTTAATCGGTTGATTGGGGAGCTCAGCAACACTATGGTCGGATTATTATAAACAAAGATCAGAAACAAATGAAAAAAATTTTCGACGATACTGGACTTGAACCAGTGCCTTGAGCCAGACCGGGGCAGCACGCTCTACCATCTGAGCTAATCGTCCACACCAGTAGTCGACGAATTTTGTCATCTGTTCTTGCTTATGGATCTCTGTATGGTGCATCCGACTCTGTAGCCGTTAGCGCCGCCTAGTGAAGAACTATGAAGTTACTTTCACTAATAAATTGCAAAAGTTGTGATTATTATCATGATATTTGTAAAACAAAAAGTACTATGGTCGGATGTTCAGTGGATGGTACTTTTGTGAACAATATCAGTTATGCGGACGACATGGTGTTGCTGGGCCCCTCAGTCAATGCTCTCAACAAGATGCTCAGTGTTTGCGAACAGTACGCGGAGTCTCATGGGCTCAGGTACAACACTTCAAAGAGTGTGTTGCTGGTATTTAAAGCGGCGAGCAAATGCTATGCACGTGTACCGCCAGCTATCCTATACGGCACACCTCTGAACATGGTAAAGGAGTTCAAGTACCTGGGCCACTGGGTCACCGAGAGTCTAGTGACAACAAGGACTTGGAGAGGGAGCGTAGGGCGCTCTCAGTCAGGAGCAACATGTTGATTCGTAGGTTTGCAAGGTGTACTAGTAATGTAAAGATTACCCTTTTTAAGGCGTACTGTCAATCATTTTACACCTGCAGCCTATGGATCAATTATACGCAAAAGGCTGTTAGCGCCCTACGTGTGCAATATAATAATGGATTCAGGATGTTGTTAGGGCTGCCGCGCCATTGTAGTGCATCGGGGATGTTTTGCGAGGTGCGCACGGATGATTTCCACGCCATAATGCGCAAGCGCGTGGTGTCCCTGCTGAGGCGCCTGCGCGGCAGCCCGAACAGCCTCCTGCAAACCGTTATGGCGCGCCTGGATGGTCCCTTCCTGTATCACTGGGATAAATTACATAGGGCGTCTAACTGATTGCTTAATAATGCGGCTTCTATTGGAATTGAATGTACTACTAACATAGGGTAAGCTTCTTTGTTACTAACGAATTATGGAATGTTATTCTGAAACAAATAAATGATTTGATTTTGATTTTATTTGATTAGTATATGACCCACCATTAAAGAAAAAACATTCCATATAAACGTTTCTTAACCTGGTTAGGTTTGTTACTAAAACCTTTTTTTTAACATTCAATCAGAAACAGGTTTAAATATTATGGCCATCAGGTAATATATTTTTTCTTGTGGTTACTTTCATTGAACAAAACATTGTTCGTTCGATCACTTGTACATTAAATAATATTTGACACCGCCCGCAACTTCGTTCGCGGAGGAGAAAAAGTCAAAACCCCTCTTTTTTTCTTTAGCATAGTCGAGTAAAAAGTTTCCTATAACCATCTGTAGATATTCAGCTACTTGTGTACTAAAAATAGTTGATGTCGGTTTAGCCGATTTAGCGTGATGAAGCTACAACGACACATACAAACATTTAATATTTACAACTTTATAATAGCATAGATGTAGTCAAAACAATTTTAGCGCATTCAAAATTGGGAACATCAGAATTATGCACATTAACCATTCAACAATTAAATCTCAGGCACGACAAACAATAGGGCAAAAAGGTTTACTTCGATAAATCCCATGATTATTTCCGTACAGAAATTCGAGAAAAAACCTAAGGGGTCAAAGAAAATTAGAACATGCACATCATTAAACGATGATGGGTAAAAAATTATTAAGGACAAACGATATTAGAAACCACAATCTGGCCAAATAAAAATAAGCGAAACAAAGTTTATGCCACACGTTTTTCGGAGAAAAGTAGTTATGAGACAAAACAACAATTTTATGCCACCCGATATAGACCCTTTGGGTATGTACAGTAAGGGAAAATAATTGAAACACGTACATTTTTAACTCTTGTCACAATGACAATAAGGACAAATGTTACGTGTTTCAATTTCCCTTCCTGTACGTATGTCACTTTCTTTGGGATTCTCAGCAGCCTAAATGGCATGATGGATTTTGACGTAATAGGTGTCTTTAGATTTGCCTTAGTAGTGGGAGTAACATACGGGATAATATTTGGCAATCGGTATCTTTAGAGCAGTGGTCATGTACTTGTTGCTTTTGAACAATGTATTATTTATTTATTACAGTCTTCGATTCCCTACTCCAGACTGCAACAGCGTGTGACACCCTTCTAACCTCATCCTCGTGCTATTGTACTACCCCCTTTTCCCCTGGTACTCGCTAACGGCCGCACTAGCACTTCAGTCTGCATCAGAGCTGAACTAGCGTGTCGAAGTCAAGGCCAAAGTGTACACCGTTAAAAGTGCCGATCACGTTTTGGATCCGAGGACTTCTGACGACTCAATACAAGGACGCCGTGGGTACCTACTCCTAAGTCCCTACACTTCTTAAATCCCTTACACGCTTTCACAATTTGGTGGAGGTGCGGAGTAACGATGCAAACAAGACCAAATAAAATAAATATAAGACGAATTAAACGTCTGCGATAAAGGTAGAGGAACATTATATATCAGAAACTTAATTAATTATTATATATCTCCAACTTAATTAAATCTAATCAATTATCTTGTAGCATACTCTGTCTTTGTAAACTCAAGAGGAAAATCTCAAGTTTTGAACAACTTTTACTTGAAAATCGACGTTCTAATTACTTAATTGTGTTAAGGATAAAACAAACTAAATCAGCGATAATTCTACTCTGTGACATTTTGAATTACTTAACGAAATTAGTCTCAAAGGTTTATGATTTGTATCCATTTGTAAACTAGTTTTACCTAAAATACTCTTTGTTTTGTGAATTCAATTTGAAGCTGGAATCCTATTGAAGGTTTGTAATTAGGTATATATACTATATATATTACTGAGTTGGTTCATATGTCCTGTTAAAAGATTATTTGGAAATAAAATAAAATTACAGTATCTTTACCGACTTTATACCGACATAGCAAACAGGGTAAGTAAACTGAAATGGCAATAGGCAGGGTACATAGTTCGAAGAACCAATGGCGTTTGGGGCAGAAAGGTTCTCTAGTGGAGGCCATGTACCAGCAAGCGCAGCATGGTGAGGCCACCCGCAAGGTGAGGCCACCCTGCTTAGGGTTGCGGGGACTTGCTGGATGCAGGTCGCCTCCATCCGGCTCACGTGGAAGTTTATTGAGGAGCCCTGTGTCCAGCAGTGGTCGTTTTATGGCTGAAATGATGATGACAGTATCTTTTAATATACATCGATTCAATGCTTCGTTTTTGCCAGTAAGGAAATTGTAATTTTAAGCCTTTAAACTTTGAAACAAACCTACTATAATAATACGCACAAAAGTCCAGTGGATAATCAGACCCTGATTTTTAATACAGTCTCTTTGTAGAGCTTATGGATATGAAAGACTTGAAATAGATCTTTGTCTTTATTTTAAGGAACAATTTATGTAAGTAGAAGAGTTTTCATTTTCTTTTTCAACCAACTTAATCACTAGTTTCACATGACTTGTAACACAGATTTGTGCGTGATTCCAGCGTTGGTATATCTCGATTGTTAAGGGTTGGAAAAGACAGAAGAGGGACTATATGTATGGTAAATTGTATGTTTTCTTAGTTGGGAAACACTAGGCTATAAATTGATGTACGGTAATGTTATAAAAAATACCATAATTTCATTTTATTTGCAAAAATCCTAGTGACGGAATTTATTACCCAACCATCTTAAACACTACGTAGACTGAAAACGTGAATCATTAGGCCCGATACGCACAAGAGTTTAATAAAAAACCGACCAAGTGTGAGTCGGATTCGCGTACTGAGGGTTCCGTACAAACTTTCACTTACCCTAACATTATGCAAACTTAATGCAACCAGACATTTTGAAATTTTCACAATTTGTATAAATAAACATAAAAATATTACACGAAAATTATAACTATGTCTCTATCTACCATTTTTTTTTTCAAAAACCTATTTAAATAACCCGGGCGTTAAGTTTGCACCTCATTTGTATGCAATGCTCTAGATATCAGGTGCAAACTTAACTCAAGCGGCACCGGGTAAAAAAGTTAGGGTAAGTGAAAGTTTGTACGGAACCCTCGGTGCGCGAGACCGACTTGCACTTGAGCGGTTTTTTATTATATTTTCAGTTTTTAAATTTAATATACCAATCCTCGTAGTTTAAGGATCGAACCAAGTGGAATTCAATGATCCTCGTGGTTGTAGGGGCGAAACAAGTCGAATTTTTAAAATCCTTGTGGTACGCGGATCGAATCAAGTGGAATTTTAAATATCCTTTTGGGCCGATGGTCGAACCAAGTGAAATAAATTAATTTTGATACTCCAACATGTTGCATAGCCAGAAATAAAAAAGTCCGACTTAGTCGGACAACGTTGTCGAACCACGCGACCGGAGAGTGTTTTATAATGCATGTTTATAAAATCTCGTTCTTCAATTTAGATTTGAATAATCTTATCCGCTTGTTTATCGATTATAATTAATCAGAACTCACGAATTAGCCTAATTATGTAATAACCAATTAACATGAAGAGCTTCTAGATAATTTAATATTTGTACGTAATTGGTAGATTGCCTATAAACCTATCTAAATACAATACAGGTTATATAGGTTATTTATCCCTCCTGGTCCTAAATAGTAAACAATATTCTAACCTAAAAGTACACCTTTTTTGTCGTAAACTTCCATTTTCTCGTAAATAAAGGAATATTAATTATAATTTTAGTGCCTCGTGGCCAATTTCATATATTGAATTTATATCCTTGCGGGAAAACAGCTGGTAATGGCATTAAATACATATTTTTAGGTTAGAATGTTGTTTACGGTAGGATTAAGGGCCTGCAGCGTTATTTGTAAACCACGCCTCAAACGCCGAGTGGGCCAATGAATTAAGAATTTGTAATAAGAGACGCATTTGTTGCTCGCGCGCATCAAAGAAAGAGAGAGATGTAAAAATACAATGAAATCGATGATATTATTATGTTTTGTTAACATTTAAGTTAATCACGTAAAAGATAAGGGGAAAAATGAAATTTTTACGTAATTCAGCCGTTTATGAATCTGTCGTTTGTACAAACTAAACGAAAAACGGAAAATAAAGACGCGTTTTCGGATAACCTTTCTATCGAAGAAATTTTCAACAGACGTTTCCGCATTAATCTTCGAATTATATAGTCAAAACACACCATATCTGAAAATCAGCCTGTTTATTACACTAGATTTGACAAAAATCACGCTACAAAATAGCTTTCATTTTCGATGCATCGCCTTAAGTTATTTTATTACGGAGTTCCTATGTTCATCACTCAGCTCCATCATCAGATCAGCTCACCATGGTCACCGAATTTACATAATCATGCGAATCGAAAAAGTTGAAGTGGCTGAACTTGAATCTACAAGATTTGATTACAAACACTGGGAAAGGCTAGGTGGAACTATGTAAACGATTGTAAAAACCGTATTTATTCCAAAACATTGCTTGTACCAGTACAATCTCATCGGACTTTCAAGTTCCTTTGTTTTCCGATCCCCACTGCCGTTTTTAGGGTTCCGTAGCCACAACCTTTATAGTTTTGTCAAGTCCGTCCATATTTCACAGGCATTGTACTCAAAAACTAAACGATGTATGTTAATGAAATTTTGGTGTACAGTTGTCTTGTGTAAGCCGCTACTTAGTTTGATAGTTAAATAAAAATAAAAAAATATTTATTTGCCAGTATCTATCTATCTGTCACGGCCACGGACGTCCACTGCTGAAGATAGGCCTCCCCTATAGCTCGCCACAGGGTGCGATCCTGCGCAGACTTTACTGCACCAACGGCCATTTGTTCTCCGGGCCACATGGCCCGCCCATTGCCACTTCAACGATGCAATCCTGTGGGCTATGTCGGTTACTTTGGTTCTTCTGCGGATATCCTCATTTCTGATTCTATCACGAAGAGAAGCTCCGAGCACAGCCCTTTCCATTGCACGTTGCGTAACTGTCAGCCGCCTTATGAGTCCCATTTTGAACGACCATGTTTCAGTACCGTAGGTCATCACTGGCAACACGCACTGTTCGCAGTGCTTCGTCTTCAAGCATTGGAGTATTTTTGACGAAAAGATATAACGCAGCCCAACCGAGTTGGATTCGACGATTGACCTCCTTCTCGAAGTTGGACTTACCTATTTGCCACAGATGCCGTTAACTATCCTTTTTCAGGGTTCCACAGTCAAAATGGGAAAAACGAAACCTTGATAATTTCGTCATGTCCGTCCGTCCGTGCGTATGTCACAGGTCTTCAATTTCAAAAACTACACGATGTATATTGACTGCAGTACTTACTGTCAATTAAGCGTTTAAGCCTACATATTAAAAGCCTGTGAACGTACTGTCACTTTACTGAACACCGAACGAGTAAAATAACAAAACTAAATATTTCAAGGGGAACTCCATTATGTAACTGAAGCTGATTTTATTTTCAGCCAATTTCAACCTGTCGCATATAATTTTGATAGTCCTTTTAAACACACTTAAATGTTACTCGGCAGTTTTTTGTGATTAAGTAAATATATACATTAATAAATACTCCTTATAAATACTTTCAACATTTTTTTTTAACATGATCGGATATACCGTTTCGAGGTATTGCGGAAAAACTGTGCCTCTCAGCAAAAGGACGTAAGTGCGACGAAAATACAAAAGTACATCCCCAAAATCTGGATGCTTGGCATCACAAAAATAAACGGCCACCACGCTCATTTTTACCAAGTACTTGCAAGTTATGGAATGTGGTGTTTCCGGAGCACTGTAACATGGGATTCGAGTCAAGAAGCGTGTCAACGGCATTCAAAGGTACGCAACATATGGGCAACTCCTCCGGTGTTGCACATATCCATGGGCGACGAGGACCAATTTCCACCAGGTGGCTCGTCTGCCCATTTATCTCATAAAAAAAAAGTCGACACGTTTGGCTCAGTGGGTTACGTAACGGCCTACGAAGTCCCAGGTTTGAATCCCGGCCAAGGTAAGTGTTTCTGTGATGAGCAGAGCAGAGAGTTCCTGGGTCTTGGATGTTTTCTACGTATTTAAGTAGGTATTATAATGTATCTATATAATTATGTATATCGTTGCCTCGTACCTATAGAACAAGGTTTGATTAGCTTGGGTCTAGGTCGATTTGTATAAGATTGCCCCTGTGCTATACTCATTATTTATTTGTAGTAGGTACCTACTACGGAACTCATGAAGCATGATCCGACATGCGCTTGGGCGGTTTTAAAGGAGTCTTGGCGCTTTAAATGTAAATTAATTCGATTGGCTTCCACAAAGGCAGGAACCCACGTTAAGGCTCCATTTCAAAGTTTTTCAATTGTTTGTTGTAGGTATAAAAAAAAGTTCGAAGTGAAAAGAAATGGAAATTATTATGTACAGTCAGCATCATAAATATGAATACATTTTCGTATCTTAACCCTTTGCTAAAGTGTATAGATATTTAAGATGTGTTGATTCTAGTATTTTCCATGATTGTACGCGACAATAGGGCCGCGTAGCATTCGCAACTATTCTGGGTTTTGTCAAATATGACGTATGTAAAACAACTGTTTTATTATTTTTGCAGAATAGAATAGCTGAGAGCACTTTGAGCTTAATTTTTAACCAATTTCAAGAAAGGTGGCGGTTATATGTTCCACTTTATGTTTTTTTTTTAATATTATGCTCGTTGATTTCTTTGTCAATTTGTGGAACGATTTCCATTTTTTTTTAATTCTAAAGTATATACTTCTGATATGGTTCTCTTGTCTCCAATATTCAAGATCTGATCACGGAATCTTAGGTAAATAGAGGGCAATCCTAAATTTCTAAGTATATTTATATAATTTTGTAATTATTAAATAATGATCTTTATTCTTTATTAGTGTTCAAGGGCACTTTTACAAGTCTGACTCTACAGAGTTTCCCAAGAGGAGACCAATATTGAGAAGAAAGCCAAAACAAACTCACCAGTCGGTATTTTTTTCTAAATAACTCTTATACTAAACATTGATTTAAACTCACACGATCTTCACTCACTATCACAATACAACAAAACGGGGCTTAATCGCGTATAAATATGATTATGAAGCGCACTATTGCTGAAAGAGTCAAGGAACATATCGCAGCTGTTAAGAACCGCCAGGTAAATAAGTCCACTATTGCCGAACATTTATTAGAAGCGGGACCAAACCACTGGATTGAGCTTCATAATCCCAAGATCCTTTCTACGGAACGTAATTACTATTGTAGAATCGTGCGTGAAGCAATTGAAATCAAGAAACACCGAAATTTCCACCGGGAAGATGGTTTCAAGCTTTCATCTTCGTGGAATCCAGTAATTAGTAAATGTAAGCAACATCATATAACATCTGATAAATCGCCTGACGTTGTGAGTGTAGTGTGTCGGTCTAGTGACGACCGTAGTGTTTAACCTAATAATAAACATCAAGCGCAGGTAGATCAAATAAACTCGCGCGGCTAGAAGAAGTTGATTTCGCCACTCCAGTTTCCTTCGAGACCATGGACGTAACGCGACGTCCGAAACGTCGGAGGATTACCAACGAAAGGTAATTAAAAAAATCATATTTATACGCGATTAAGCCCCGTTTTATTGTGTTGTGATAACTCTTATAAAAGTTTAACTATGTTTCCAGGGTAGGGACGTGATTCCACAGTGGGAGCATCGCCACCTGGTACATTGAGCTATTATTACTACGTATAGAGAAGACGCCGCCCAATCACTTAGTGTTTCGTTCAACTGCAGTCGGCCGGCCCCAGTTTACTCAGTATCGCGCCTATGACAGTATGACGGCGCGCGCCCCGCACTGCCGCGCTTGTAGCACAGATTTTGTTCGTGCCGTCTTCTCTATACTTAGTAATCATAGCTCAATGACCTGGTAAGCATTTGCGCGACTTATCCTTGAAGGCGCCCGGACAGGGAACGTGTACCCTAAAGGTGCGTCTACATTTGTATCATTTGCCCGTATCAGATCATCGTCGCGTAGCATGATCGCGTGTCACGATCAAGCGTTTGGACGTTGCGCCGATCCGATCACTCGAAATCCATTTACTACGCGTATCACACACTTGTATCGGAAGAGTGCGGTATTATCGGGGTGCTGGCAGTAAGCGTCAAAGCAGCGCGATACGCAGTCATGCTACGGCAGGGTGATCGGATACGAGCAAATGATACAAGTGTGGATGCACCTGTAGACTGATGGCAATGACGTTGGGAGATAAAAGATGTAATATTTATTTACTAGTACATGCATTGAAAGTCATAACTGCCTTGTGATATGATATGGCGTGGGTAAATAACATTGCAATGTCGTATCACTTTACGTATGCAAGTATTTACTTTTAAGGTGTTACGAACACGATTGAAATGATATCTTATCATTAGAAAGCATCGACTACAACGCTGCTCAAAATACGCTGCCGCACTGAAAACGCAGTTATATTACGCGTTACGATTTTAACGCATACGTACACCGAAGCTCAACGCTGCGTATACGCGGTGACGTGTCTTATGCGTCACGATTTCTCTGTACGCGCCACGTCAGCGTTTTTTGAGCAGTGGTCTGGAGGGCATCCGATAAAGTCGTGACGCATTTTTACCCCGTTACATTTTAAATCGTCTTTGAAAAAGGAAAACACAATTTAGGAATAATTCACGACACGTTTGGCTCAGTGGGTTGCACAACGGCCTACGAGGCTGGCGGTCTCGGGTTCGAATCCCGGTCAGGGCAAGTGTTTGTGTGATGAGCACGAATGTTTGTTCCTGGCTCTTGTATGTGTTTTATGTATTTAAGTATTATCAGTTATCTATATATCATGTATATCCTCGCATAGTACCCTTACACAGTATAATTTTTGACCTCAGAAGCGGTCATCCAAATTTTATGCCTTCATTAGGTGGTATTATCTAATATAAATATAAGGCTAAAACTCCCGAGTGGTAAATATGCATAATACTGAAGTAGTGATTTTTTTTCAACATTTCTATGGATTTCCTGAAATATCATAGAATTTAATTAAACTTGAAAATAACCCACTCTTGTGTAAAAATTCATATGTCTTTAGATAAAACTATTGTCCGGGATAATTTGGAAAAAAACTCAGGACTTTATTTCAAATATCAACTGAGTTCTGAATAATTCTGTCTATTTTGGTTTTTATTTTTCTATGGCAACATAGTAGTGAATTTGGATTCCATTGCACGATTATTTGTTTAATTGAGACACTCTTAGCCTCTTCCATAAAAATTAAACAGATATTCCAAAGGACCTTCGAGATATTGCACTGTCAATATTTTGAAGCTAGGGTTGTCAGTTACTATAAAATAGTACATTAAAAAAAAATGTTATTTTACTGTGCATGTAACAATCTATACGTATAATTAAAACTTACTTTACATATATAATGCGATGTTTTTTAGGATTCCGTACCTCAAAAGGGGTTTTTTTTTTTATTAAAACATACATGTAACATTTTCCAATGAAGAGTATTATGTGGTACAAGGAAGGGGTCCGCCCTCGTTAGGTTTATACTAAAACCCTGTGCCAATACATAATGCTCCAAGGAACGGGGGTGAGGCACCATGGAGCCGCAAAAGACCCATGGTACCACTTTGCCTCAACAGGAACTTACCCGGCCTGTTGAGGGATGTCTGTCCGGGCTTCAACCGGCTGACTTAATGCTAGAAGAGCATGAGGGCGCCAACCCTCACGCTGGTACACGAGTGGCAAGTGAACCTGTGGATAGCGCCACAGGCGGTGTTCTCCGTCCTCCGGGAATATCCGCAAATAGGCAAGGAGTTGAGATTAATAGACTGGACTTATACAAAGAGTTGGTTGCTCTAGCGAAAAAAAATGGAGAAAAGTATCGTCCATCAGATCTAACGTTAAAGCAAAGATCCAGCTATATTCAGGGTTTGCTTGGATTAGAAGTGCTCGACCCTCAAATTGACAGGAAATTTAAAGATATTGTCAAAAAGTTTACATCTAAGTGTGAAACACTTTACAAACAATGCAAATATAATATGCCTTACTTTATAAAAAAACACAAAACGTGGCTCAAAGAAGATGCTAAACTAGACTTTCAAAAAGTAATAGATTCTGATTCTGACACTGTACGGTCTTCTAATCGCGCTGCATTTTCTGAGCTTAACACAGAGGCGGACCCAAGTAGTAGGGAATACGATATTTCCATTACAAAAATGTATCCCACTGCTCATCCTATTTCAGACGCAAGCACTGATCGACAACCCGGCTCTAGTAGTAGGGAATATAACTTTCCTATTTCAATTAGTTCCGCTGCTACACATCCGATTTCAGACACGAGCGCTGATCCACTACCCGGCCCGAGTAGTAGAGAATATAACATCTCCATATCAAGTACTTCACCTACTACACATCCAATTTCAGGTACAAGCACTGATACACAACCCGGCCCAAGTAGAGAGTATACCATCCCTATATCAAGTAGTACCCCTACTACACATCCGATTTTAGACGCGAATCCTGATCTACAACCCGCCTCTAGTAGTGAACATAATCTGCCGGAACCAAACTTTTATTCGGAGACTTCGATTTCTTCAACTATGTCCGTGTCACATTCAAATTCAAATTATGAAACTCTTGGCGAAAGACAAAAACGCAGAGTGCACAGTACTCTTAAAAATGTTCTTAAAGATGAACCTCCAGCTAAAATAAGTAAAGTATTGTCAACTCTAGTCGATGTAAACGGAGAGACACTTAACAAAAAATCACGCAAGGACTTTGAATATGTCATCAACGCCTGTCTCGAAAATCCAGAATGTGCAACTAAAATTGCGAATATTCTTCGAAATGAACCTCGGCCTTATACTCCTGATGAGGCACTAGCTGTATATGTTGACAGAAAATTTACGGTGGAAACATATACATCTCTACAACAAGACCTAAAATCAAGAGGATTTCCTGCTTTTCCACCGTATCGCCAAGTTTTTGAGGCAAAAAAGAAATGTTACCCTAAAACTGAAATCGAAGTGTCGGAGAGAGAAGCTCATATTTCACTAGATAGTCTGCTTTATCATTCATTGGAGAGGATAATTAATTCATGCGAACCAGTAATATCCAGTTTTTGTAAGCAGAATAACACTGATTCGATTAACTGCGTTTTCGAGGGCTCTTGGGGCTTTGATGGGAGCACTGGACAGTCATTATATAAACAAAACTTCAGCGATGATGAAGAAAACGAAAACAGTTTATTTGCCACTACATTTATACCGCTGCAATTAAAAACAGAAAGTGGTTTTGTTCTGTGGCTAAACCCAACTCCTCAATCATACAGATCCTGCCGCCCATTGCATATACAATACCGGAAAGAAAACAAAGATTTGATTCTCGCTGAAAAGAAGTGGGGTGAGGACCAGATTCAAAAACTAAAAACTTTGGAAATAGAAACATCTAGTGGAATAAAAATATCGGCTCAACCTAAATTATATTTGACGTGTATAGACGGAAAAGTTTTGAATATAGTTACAGAAACAGCTTCCCAACTTAGATGCCCTTATTGCAAAGCTACTTCGACGCAATTTAACACGTTAGAAACCGTATATGACCGACCAGCAGAACAATCAGTTTTTGTGTATGGACTAAGTCCCTTACATGCATGGATTCGTGTTTTGGAGTTTTTGCTTCATTTATCGTATAAACTGCCAGTTAAAAAATGGCGCATTAATCAAAATTCCCCAGAATCGATAATTGTAAACGAAACAAAAAAACGTATCCAAGAAAGAGTACGAAAAGAACTTAAAGTACTGGTGGATGTGGTTCGACCGAATTCTGGAACAACAAATGACGGGAATACGGCGCGAACCCTGTTATCTGAAAAGAACCGTTCCAAGTTTGCTCGAGCAATGGTTACTGGACGATCTTCACACAGTCTTAATATCTTTGAACTGTGGATTACCTATTGACTCTGATAAATTCGGCGAGTTCTGCAAAACGATAGCAAATAAATATGTAGCTAATTATGCGTGGTATCCTATGACTGTAACCTTACATAAAATATTAGTACATGGTAGAGATATTATACATAGTTCAGCTTTACCTATCGGTTTGTTATCAGAACAAGCCGGAGAAGCCAGGAATAAGTTTTGGCGGTTCGATAGGGAGCACTATTGCCGGAAATCTGACCGCAAAAAAACCATGCTGGATTTGTTTCATAGGGCATTGGAATCGTCCGATCCCTTGATTTCTAACGTACGGTTGCAGCACAGGCTAAAAAAGTTAAAAACAATACCTTTACCGCCCACGGTTTTAAATCTCTTGAAACCATATGAAATATCTAAAGAGAGTGATTCTGTTCCCGTCGCAGAAGATTATATTTCGCAAATTGTAGACGGATATGATACTGAATATACAGAAATATTAAGAAGCGAAAATTTATAAATATGTATGATTTGTAAATATCATGTAAATAAATTAAATATTCTTGTAAGTGACAACCCTAAAATCAGAATTATCAGAAAAAACTTTGAAACAGAATTTCTCAGAGGTCATCAGTCCGTTAAGCTTGAATTTTTTTTCTGGGCAAGAGCACAATCAAAGAAATCATTTCATGTTAAAATTAAATCCTAATACTTGTAAAATAAGTTAAAATAAATAAATAACTAAAATGTATAAAAATACATTTTACTCAATTTTCTTAATACCTAGAGCTGTGCTACTTTCTTATATGTACTGCTTGTGGTTAGCATTATTTGATATTGCTAGAAGCAATATTAATTATTATTAAAAAAATGGGAAAAACTAAACTTTAGATTTTCATATATTTTCACTGTTTCTTTTTTATTTTGAATTGGGTGCGTAATTGCCACTCCGGAGTTTTAGTCTTATCTTTATATTATATAATTCCACCTAATGAATGCATAAAATTTGGATGACCGCTTCTGAGGTCAAAAATTATACTGTGCCATAGTACAAGCATTGCTTAGTTTGTCATGCACAGGCTAAACAGCTCAATTATATTTTTATTTTTTATTTCTAGTGGCTGAATGATTATCAGACCAAAAATATCCGCGTTAGTGCCTATTACACACGAACTGCTATTAAAAACACAAATCTGTATGGTTCATATATATTGATGACTAAATTTTAAATATTGTCTTTACGTAAGTCGCCAGAGACCATAGACAACATTTAAAATCCTCTGCATTTAATTTATTTATTATAGAAATGAAGATTTTTATTATAAAGCTTGTGTATAACGGGCCTGATAGAGTCTACTCGAACACTACACACGCGAAATACGGACACCTTCGGTAAAAAAAATAATTGGAGGGATGGAAGGGAAATTTCAAAAATTTAGTCGTGTAATTTTTTGAGTGATGTATTTTTTTATTTCATTGCATATGTTTGCGAAAAGCACTATACATGCCTCTGGCCGTGAAAAGTGCTTGCCGGCTTCGTATCACTATCCGGCCTCCCTACGGTCAGCCGTCTATACCTACTCACCCGGCAAGCCCTTCTTTCCCGGCGTCTGCAGTAATGTACTATTATTTAATTTATGTCACGTGTAATTAGTAACGGGCGCCAGACGTCTGCCATTTTGTCTTGAGCCTTACCAGGATAGTCGTAGGCTCGTAGCACACATATGAGAAAAGTTTGTACCTCCTTCCGAAGTAGCTCCATAAGATTCAGGTGCAAACTTAACTCAATTAGGTGTAGTGCCTCTCCCCCCTCCCAATTTTAGAGGTTCAATTTTTGTGGCCTATAATCTGGCCGGGAATTTTTTCGACAGATTAGTACAGTTTGCATCAAAACCTGTTCAGCTGCTTTCAAGTGATGCGCGTACAAATAAACAGACAAACAGACAAATAGACTAAAGTTCTAAAAACTGTTGAATCGTGTTCTGTTATCGATTTTAAGTATCCCCGGCCGACTTTTTTTTCGAGTATGTTCCATGTACAGACTTTCGACCCTTTTCACCTTTACTATATGTATAGATAGATAGTTTGGTAACTTAATTTTTATAAGCATTGGTTTGGGTGGTTTGGGCGAAACACAAACACACCGCCTGCGTTCTTTGAGCACCAGTGTGGTAGGGATGTGAAAAATCGTAGTGCTTAAATAAAGTCGCTGCGTTTACGGAACTACAGCGCATTTTGAGCAGCTGTGTGGTTTATGCTGAATTCTGGTATTAATTTCCGCTAAAACAATAAGTTTAAGTAAAATATTGTGGAATTTAGCGTCTGGCGTCGGTTTATAAAAGCGTTCATTACAATGTAGGTATGTAACGAAAATTTAAGATATAAAAAAACGGGTAATTTTTAACACAAACCAAACTAGTCTCATGGTAAGCTCAATATTTAAGCCTTGTGTTATGGTTACTAGAAGACGATATATTTAATAGATAAATTGACTTATATACATAGGAAACATCCAAGACTCAGGAACAAATATTTATGTGCTTGTGTTATGCGACGATGATATATTCAATAGATATATTTAGAAAACATCCAAGCCTCAGGAACAAATGTACTCATCACACAAATATTGCCTTTTCCGGGATTTCAACTAAGGACCTTCAGCTTCGCAAGCTGCGTTACTCCCGCTGAACTAAACCGGTCGTCAAAACGTTCGGACCTTAAGGCCGGAATACACCGGATCGGATGCGTGCGCAGCACGTGGACGTGCGCGAGTGCGTGGCGTGCGCGTTGTATCGTATGAAATAAGAGAGAAAAGTGCACGTGCGCAGCGGTGTGTCTTATGGGTATTCGTACTTTACAACGCGCACGCCACGCGCACGTCTACGTGCACGCCACGCACACGCATCTGCTGTGACTTGGCGTTTAACAATAGCAACGCTATTTTATCAGATTTTTTCGCTGCCTCTTCTATGCTTTAAGTACAATTGATTTAACCAACTATCGCAGTGCTTCTGTCTTGCGCACTACGTCCTCAATGCAGGCAGGATGGCATTCAGCAGGTCTTTTGGCAGGTCTGGCTGAGGATTCAGATTTAGGTTCTAAAAAAACCGGCCAAGTGCGAGTTGGACTCGCGCACCGAGGGTTCCGTACAAAATATACGCTACAAACCATGAAAATCCAGTGTTAACTTAGCCCTACTCCAAGCCGAGTTTACGCGGTATTCGATCATTTTATATTGGTTACTGACAAAGACAGACTGGCATAAAATACATCGTTTTTAGTATTTGTTGTTATAGTGGCTACAGACATACAACCATTTGTGAAAATTTCAACTATCTGGCTATCACGGTTCATGAGATACAGCCCGGTGACAGACAGACGGACAGCGGAGTCTTAGTAATAGGGTCCTATTTTAACCTTTGGGTACGGAACCCTAAAAAGCAAAGTTTATAACCACGCGATGAAATACAAAATGCGTAAAACAAAGTCCTAAATACAAAATTATACTCATTAAAAAAACCTTTTTCTCTGTAAATTTCCCAAAGTATTTAAAATACTGGACCATCGTTAAATTTTGTATAGGTATCGACGGCAAAAAGTTGAATGTAGTAACCGCCAATGTATTTCAGTTGACGCTTACTACGTTTCCACTTTTTGCCGTCGAACTATGTTTCTTGATTTCCTTCATATTTTTCAAGATATATTTACTTGGTAAAACCCTTGTAATGTGACGTAAATCGCAGCTGTATCTGTGACAGACAGACATGTTGTTGTAATTCTTCAACAAACATCGTAATCTCTGTTTATTGGGTTAGATGGGCATATTTTGGTTAATTTTAGGCCCAGTTTTAATCAGAGGTCCTGAAACAGATAATATTATTCCTTAAATTGTGAAACGTTTGTACCTAATAATGTTTCTAAAATAAAATTCACAATCTCACACAAATATTTTCGTCATAATTATCAACTTTAATTAGCCTAATGACCAATACTTCTAATGAGTGAGTGATTCAGAAGTTACACGCCAGTAAGCAAATTACGAAAAAGTATTCATTAGAATGCCTTTGGTAAGTGATATGTTTGGCTTCAAAATATATTAACATTTTTTAGCAACTTCTGTACCTAACTTTAGTGAAAATACTAGAAGGTGCAACTTTGCTCGCTAAAGAGAACAAAAGTTATAACCCTTTATTAGCATAGTTGGATGAAAAGTATCGTATAATCTATCTGTGGATGTTTTTGTAACCCGTGTTACAAAAACATTTGAAATCTGTTTAGCCGGTTTGGCGTGATCAAGCCACACAACCACACATACAAACATACGAAAATTCTAAAACAAAATATTTTTCGAATCAGCGATCTTCAATCTGACATTTTTTTTATATCTTCAATGCAGTCATTTCATTTTTACATCTTTACAATAGTATAGATGTTCCTATGACTAAGCCTATGCATGTTCAGGGACAGCAATGAAAAGGGCTAAGAGTTATTAGATTAATGAATTATGGTTCCTTTGCTATTCCGCGAACTTGTGTCTTGGTTAGATGTGACAAGAAATTGTGCTCACATGCGCATATTTTTATGCAGTTTCCCAGAAAAAATCGTACTCCCACCTGAAAGGTCGGTAACGCATTTGTGACTCCTCTGGTGTTGCGGGTGTCTATGGATGACTGTGATCCTTCACCATTAGGCAAATTCTCTGCCCGTTTCACTATAACTAAAAAAAAATGCACGAAAAATAAAACAAACCACCACCAAACAGTAATCGACTCGTGTATCGCCTCTCTACGAGGCATCATCAGGAGACGCATATGCTTCTGGGCCATCGTTCACTCAAGAAAGTTCTCGGGTGGAATAGCAAAGAAAGAAAGACAGAAAACATATTTATTCAACGCCAGCATACAAAAAATACACCTGAAAGGTCGGGAACGCATTGTGCCTCATCTGGTATTGCGGGTGTCTACGGCTGACTGTGATCGCTTACCATCAGGCAATCCATCTGTTCGTTTGTCTCCTAAAACATAAAAAGAATGATAATTGAATATTGAAAAGAGGCTTAAATCTTGTAAAACATAAGTTGCATTCGCAACGTCAATGCATAGGTTATTATTAGCAACAGGTCAAAAAGATAAAATTTACACAAACAAGTTAAATTTAGTTGCCACCGGTAATTCAGAACTAAACATGAATTAAAACTATTTGCTCATGTCAATCATGGCTTACCTCTTGAGTTGTTAGAGGAATGATTTTCAACTCAATATTTTATGAAGTAGAGTATGTTATTCAGTAAGGTTGGTAGTCGTTTAAAATGTAGGTATAGTGTAGGTTGGATTGTTGTGGGTCTCATTTTGGTGTGTGCTGTGAAGGAAAGATGGTGGAAAAAGAACTAGGGAAGAACTCAGTAGGAGTGACTATAGAACGTAATGTATTTTTATATATTTACGATTTAATTTGTTTCTTTTGTTAAAAAGTGCTTTATTTATATTTTCTATAGTAATACTCGAATTTACCATTGCATATTTGAAAGGCGATAAGGTGTTAATGGAGATACCGAAATAGGTACAAGTCAATTCGTGTTCACTGATTTAGCAATAAAAAAGTTTCGGAATCGAAATATTTTAAAAGAGATAAATTCTGATATTTCTATCACAATTGTAACGTGTTGAAAGTTCTTGTATATTCTAGTAATCCAAGAGTTTTGAAACTACAAGAACATTTCCATATTACGAAAATCTTCTGCAGCTTGCAGGTTCTAGAGGTTTTTGCTTTTTTTTTCATTAGAATACTATCACATTGTCAGGCAAAACAGCTGTCTGAACCAGCAGATCTTCTCCACGAATAAATTTTACCTCAAAGTGCTACATGAAACAAAGAGGTTATTTTTTAATTAAGCCAACTTTAGATTATTCATAGCAATGTATTGAGGGTAATTATTTCATACAGACTATGGTTTCGGTGTTCGTCACATCCAAATGAGCTGTATGTGCATTTGCATGATCGCTCTCTTTATCGCTCGGAGTTGTATGGGCGTGGCTGTTTTGGCCATGACTGACGGCAGCCGGAGAAACAACTCTAGTATCAAGGTAACACAGTTTAAATTATTGAAAGAAGATCTTCTATCGTGACACGTGTCGAAGATTATAGTATTTGTTGGTGGTTTGTTGTATTTGCATGCGTAATTTTTGTGTAAACTGTATGAAAATACAAGCAAATGAGCACAATTTATTGTCGCATCTAACCAAGACACTATTTCACGAAAAAACAAAGGCACTATAATCAATTAAGACTGTTTAGTTTTCTTTATTCCAGCTTACTAGTTGTGCATGATGTAGAGAAAAAAAAAACAAAAAATAATTTCTGAAAATATTCTCCGATGTTCTTGGAAAGTTTTAGAAACTTTCATGACGGTTGAATGAAAGTGTACATTTGGAAAAATTTACAAATACTCTTTATTTCACATCTCACAAATATATAGGGATTTACAAAACACAATTAGAGGTAGAGAGCAGGCGGTCTTATCGGTAAAGAGACATCACTTTCAGACAAGCTTCTCACGGAAAATTTCCAGAAATCACCAATTTTTTTTCACTTTCCACTGACTCATTTTACACAAGGTCTTTATGCTATTTACCGATTGTTTCTTCTATTATGAAAGGCCAACACAGCGGATTTAATATATTTCATAAAAATCAACTTGCTAACTACACAATTTCCAAATATTATATCCCTTGAAAGGCAAGACAGTCAGACAGCTCGACATAATCGTAGTTTCGTACTCATAACCTAGGTATTCAGCGGGCCCTTGATGGTCGTGCTTCATCATCATCATCATTTAACTTAAGAGCTACGGTTGTCACTTCTATCTGTCTTCAGCCAGAGACTTGACTTTTTGTTATTACCTGACGTTGATTTTCTTCATACTTGTGCAAATTAGGTGCACCTAGGTCATCCTCTTCTCCATTTAACTTCCCCTTATGATATTTTTAAAGATCCTGTCATATCGTATCAAGCGCCCTATCGTCTTGCCTGATCACTGATCAAAAAAACTAAGTGAGTGCACTGCTCGTACCAAGTTTTCGCTACATACGGATTTTTCTTAGGAAAAGTGGTATTAACGATAAAATGTGTCGGCTCTTTTGCACGCAAAAGAAGGCATAATGAAGGCAGGTAGCTGCACTGGGTGTAATTAATATAATATAAATGAAAAACAATTGTACCAGAATATAAAACATAATGTAACTTATAACAGCAATAACGAAATAATAAAAATTTATTGTAAACTGCTTTTTTTTTCAATTATTATTTACATACAAACTTTTTATCTCACCTTGTTTCCAAAACACGTTTTAGTATTTTTTTAGTAGGTTTCTATAGAACATTTGGTAAATTTTAGTAGTTTTTAGACACGATTTTAGTAGGATTGCCGATTTTAAAATTATCACGCTGTTTTTCTATATTATCGGCTACGCGCGTACCTCTACGAAATTGCTTGTCCTAATACTGCTCATACTTTCACATAGACGTAGCGCTACGCGCGTAGCCGATAACATGGGGAAAGGCGTAGGTAATAAAAACTTACTACAAGCAGAGCGCCCTCTGATCGGGTTCCTGGAGCCCGTTTCTAACTTGTGACTTATTAATAGTAGAAGTCTCTTTTTAATACATACTGTTGGAAAGAGATTACCACTTGTAATACAAGTTAACATCTTTTGTGAAACGGGGGTGAAAAGCTAAATCCAACTAACACAAGCCCGCAGGTTTCTATTTAGTTTCCTGGCAGAATCCTAGAAAACGATCATAAATATTACCAAATTTATCGTTTGAACAAATACGTATTCAAATTATTTTTGGTAAAATTGAAAAGTCTATGCGATGCGCTCTGTTGATTGAACTGTCACGCCGAACTTTTTAATTATAACATTAATTTACTAAGTTGGATATGCAATATTTGTACCGCGCTTGAGTTAAGATTTATGTGAATGACATTCTCTGAATGACAATGTTATTGAACTGTGATTCCATTTGTATACAATAAATAAATATATTGTATTCTTTTGTGACCTGTTATTTGCAAGCTATTATGTAGTTTTACGCAAAGACTAAGTAAGCAAACTGAAGTGGCAACGGCAGAGCACATAGTTGTAAGAAACGATGGCCATTGGGCTAGAAAGGTTCTCGAGTGGAGACTACGTACCGGCAAGCGCAGCGTTGGAACCCACCCGCAAGGCGGTTGGATGATCTGGTTAGGGTTGCGGGGACTCGCTGGATACGGGTCGCCTCTATCCGGCCTATGTGGGAATTTATTAAGGAGGCCTGTGTCCAGCTGTGGACGTCCTATTGCTGAAATGATGGCGATGATGACCCAAAGACTATGTCGTAATTATGAAAATTTCAACTTTCCAGGATTATAAACAGGTTCTCTTGCCATACTAACTTTCGTGTTTATAACATGACAGTATAAATGATAATAATAATGAAACCATTCATTTTTTTCTCATATTATTAGCACATAAGCAACATTGTTGATTTCTTTCATACAAAATAAGCCTGCAAATTCTTCTCGGTCCATCTTATCTCTCTCCATCCTTTTCTTGGTCTATCCGTTGAAGAGCTATGACGCCACAGAGATACACATATACACGGACACACGTCAAACTTATAATTAATAAAATTATTTCTTTTTTTTGACGGTGGTTTAAAATCAACAATCCATACTAATATTATAAATGCGAGATAATCTGTCTGTCTGTTTTCACACATAAATTGTTTATTTGTTTTAGATGAATTATAATATTAGATGCGAGTGAGACAGGGACAGCAATAAATAGCTGAGGTTAATGTTTAAACTGCTGTTTCAGACCTATGACTGGGACAAGGAGACTCAAGGTCTAATCCTGTCATCCTTCTTCTGGGGCTACATCGTGATGCAGATCCCGGGCGGCTTGCTAGCGAAACATTTCGGAGGGAAGCCTATACTCCTGGTTGCTCTGTTGGCCAACGGTGCCATAAACATGATGATACCCATGCTTGCTGATATTGTAAGTCAGTGAAATACCAGGAAGAGAACTCATATGTGGTGTTATTGATTGAGACTGACTCTATTATTTTTGTTCTCTTGGACCACCCCAGTATTAGAAGTGACCATGCATATACAATCACGATTTCAATGCCTATAATGACAGATGGCCAGACGATGTAAGGTTTACTGGCAATTAAAGAGATATTCGGGATGAGGAAGACTTGTGCTGCTTATTGTACTATTGTAGGCTGATGCTGCTGATTCTTATTTTAGCGATATTACTAAGGTTAGAGGGTTGTCCATCAGTTTCTCGCTAATAAAACTAGAAACGTGAAGTAGTGATATATATTCTAGATATAGGTAAAATATATTGGTCATTAAGTAGGTTGTCAAAACTGACATAAGAAAACGAAGCCAAGTGTCTAAGGATCAAATTATAGTAGAGATGAGACCGTCAGCGGCATTTGACGCTGATGCTAATTTTGTGAATGCTATAACAGAATCCAAACGACCGCACGTTGTAGAAGTATTTAAGGAATATATTTGTTCTTCTTTCGGCTGAATTGGTGATCATCAAATCAAAACCATCGATAGTATCTTTATATCATAAGAAAATAAAAACCCTCGGGTTTTAATTGTGTAAGTGTATAAAAAACAGACACTTTTTCGGGGATTACCCAGTTTTTATTTACCTTATCCAGTTCGAGTTTTTTGGGGATACTATATCAGGTCATGCACATACAGGCAACCGATCAGCGTTCCTAAAGAACGCTATCTTGGATTGCCTTGCTCTGCTAGTGACTATAGAATTTTTCTGACACGAACCGGGACATCAATCTTCTATTGCATGCATACCCTTCTTCATGTTTCGTAGGTAAATATTAAATAAATTGCAACGCAACTATTATTTTGTATGTTTCAGGGCGGGTGGCAAATGATGTGCGCGTGTAGAGTTTTCATGGGACTGACCCAGGCTTGTCTGTATCCCTCATCTCATACACTTATAGGGCGATGGCTGCCAGCGCATGAACGGACCACTTATACTGGAGTTGTTTACGGAGGTAACTATACTTCATTCTTACCTTTACACAAAAAGAAGAAATAAATTCAGCAAATTACTAATGGGCAGGTTGTGAATTGCACTCACTCAAGTATTTGCATAAGTAACTAAAATGGCTATGCTCGGAATCTGTAGTTCAGCACAAGGCAATCAATCAAATCAAATCAAATCAAAATATTCTTTATTTAAGTAGGCTTAGATACAAGCACTTTCGAATTGTCAGTTACAATGAGAGAAGTCTTTGCTGGGAAACATACAATATGATCCAACATTTGTTGCAAGGATTAGGGAAACCCAGAAAAACCTTATCAGATCATTTAACTTAAGTATTATACTTACTTATTATTGATAAAATCATCATTTTAAAAATTAAAATAATTAATAAGATAAATCCCAAAAGGATTGTCAATAAAAAGAAAAAAATCTAGAATGTGTCTAGAATAAAATTCTAAATGTCAGAGCATATAAAACAATTAATATGCGTGTACCAATTAACTATTACCGTTAAATACGCCAACTTTGCCCACTTTTATGGGAAAAACTAAAAAATTTCTAGTTTTTTGTATGAAACCTCGGAAATATTTATGTATCTGTGGTAACACCGAGATCATGCGCATTTAAATTTAACTGCAAATTTAACTTTAGTCAACGTTTTCTCCATCATATGACCGATTTTGAGGTCGGGTAAAGTTATCTGGACTTTTAGCCAACATTGCCCACCGTGATTTTTAGCGCAACTATACACCTTATTTGGTTGCCATAAAAACCAATGAAAGTATTTTGGCAATGAAGGCGATCGGTTCAAAAATTAACTCGACATAATAATACATGCTCGAAATACTTTCCTATTAAAATGAGTGGGCAATGTTAGCCTGTACATTTTTCTTCTTCAATACAAACGGCGTGTAGCGATTTAAAAGTGCTAGGGTTGTCAAAATTGAGAAGATAATAAAAACTGAACATTAATTTGCACAAAGTTGGTAGGGTAGGTAAGAAACAAAAAATATTAATAAGGCGCAAAGTTGTTTATTTCAATAACATTATATAAAAATCTAATCAACATTTTCTTCTGTAGCATAATTGAGATCAATCAGCACTCGGCATAAGTAAATTCTACTTAAGGTAATCAAACACAAATACTGTGATAAATTTAAATGTCTTAAACTAAACAAAAATCAATAAACTTAGATATTTATAGAAATATATACTTAAGTTTAATAAAATCAAATCCGAGATCAAAGTTTTCAATATTTAGTAACTACTACTTCCCTATGAAATGTTTTTTTCAATTCTGCAATTACCTATTATTATTGATTAGTGCCTAATTATAACTCGATGTATACGTTTGACAATAATCACGCAATTTTTGTTTGTCTAATATTTCTTCGGAGAAAAGTCTAAAACAAATAACTTTACATTCTGTTCATTTTAACATTCAAAGAAAGTTCAACGGGTAAACTTTTATTGAATGTTGATACGACCAAAATCTACGTAAATAGATACACAGTACAATTTCAGACTTTATTCACCTACCTAATCATTCGCTCCGCTCCGCTCAGATTGAACTGTTCTAGTACTAATAACACTGCCTAGTATTCAAAACAATAAGGCATTCATTTGACAATTATCACAAATCTTCTTATCAGCTAATTAAATTATTCTTTGGAAAATGTAGTCTAAATCAAATTAGGTACTTCAGTCATTGTAATTAACTAAGCGTCAAAGCAAATTTAACGGGTAAATTTTTATTACATGTTGAAATTACTGAAATTTACCTAAAACATAACTTGAGAACTTCGTGGACCTACTTAATCATTGGCTTGGCTCAGATTGAACTCTTCTAACATTAATAACACTACGTAGTGTTGTAAATAAGGCATAAAGCATACATGTTAGTCAATTATCACAAATCTTTTTTAACAACTAATTAAATTATTCTTTGGAAAATGTAGTCTTAATCACATTAGGTACTCCAGTCATTAAAATTCAATCATTTCAGCATACAAAGAAAGCTCAACGGGTAAACTTTTATTTTATATTGAAATTACTGAAATCTACTTTAAATATAATTTGACCTCGTCGAGTAATCGTTGGCTCGGGTAAAACTGTTACAATATCATCTGAATGTTGCATGGTGCAAATGTCATCAACTGTTGGGTATGTAATTCACACCATCAGTCGACAGAACCTTACCCACAAAGTGTTTTAAACTCTTTTTTGTACGGAATTGAGCAATAATCCAGTCATTTTTTTTAAGTTTTTCTTGATTTTCAGAAAAATATTCAATATCATGTAATCCAAAAGGGATCATTGTATTTGTGGAGTCGAAATTTTCCTTTTCTTCTTGTTCTCGCAAGGATTCAGCTGTGTAATATTCAATCATTGTTTCGTATTCAGAATCATCTGTGTCAGCTGTTATAACTTCATTACACTCAGATGTTGAGCTCGACTCACTATCGTATCTTTTTTTCTTTCTTTTGACTGAAGTATGTCCTCGGGATGTCTTTTTTTCTTTTGAATTATTTTCGACTTCTTTCTTTCTCTTAATTTTCTTAACTTTTCTGGTATCTTCCTTCTTTACTTTCTTCGTTTGCTTCTTTTTCATCCCTTGCAAGCATTCTGGTAAATCAGTTTTATGCGTAGCGTTAAATGGTGTGTTTTCTGTCTTACCAGAAGCTTTCTCTAAAGAGCAAACATCACTAGTAGATGTTCCTGCTTTAATAAGCACATTGGAAAGAACGATTATTTTATTTTTCCTAGCAAGACTATTTTGCACGGAGCTTTTATCAGCCTTTCGTGTCATGAATGTGTTTGTAGAAGCTTTAAATTGTGAAAGATCAGTAGGTGCCGATGTTGCAGTGTCAATACGCAATGATTTGCCCAAACAGGAATTAATTACACTGATACACTGTTTGCTTAGGCTTTCAGGGATATTAATATCCTGATACTCAGGGATACTGAAAGTCTCTTCCAAGTAATAGTCTTGATCATAATTTGTATCACTGTTTGAACAAATATCAGTAGTTTCTGCAATATAAAGGCCAGTTCGTTCGTCCAAATAAAAAGATTCATCTTTTCCTTTTTGTACATTAGCCACTTTAGCGGATTTCTTTTTTGCTTTCTTATTGCAAGAATCAACATTTAAATCAACATTTTCCACGTTAGCAGATTTCTTTTTGCTTTCTTATTGCAAAAATCAACATTTAAATCGGAAACAGTCACTGATTTTCCTGGCTCGCAATTAATTTTTTTATTCCTCTGTACTTGCATAGGCTTTTGCGCTCTGGTCTCTTGTAAATAATCCACCAATACTTGATCGATTCCATAAGACAGTAGTAATTCTTCTTGCATTTCTGGGATTCTTTTGAGAACTTCTTGCGGATTCAGTGGAACAACTCCCGATGCCCTAAAGCCACTTATTATGTTCATTGCCTCCATCATCCGAATTGCTTCAATTAATTCACAAAGCAATTTCGGGAAATGCTTTTTGTTTAATGAGGTTTGGGTTGGATTTCTGAGCTTGTACTGGTACAGAATTTTACGCCAGCATCTTTTCAAAGGCGCAAAAAATGCGACATCTAACGGTTGTGTAAGATGTGTTGATCTTGGAGGGATGAATACAAACTTGATGTTATGTTGTTCGCATAACTCAACTACCTTGATGCTCAAATGGCTAGATAAGTTATCGCAAATGACAACTTTTGTCCCTGCAGTTTGCCCACGGTAGAATGATTGTTTGAAAGTAATTTTCAAACATTGCGCTGTCAAACCACCCCGACTTAGTACAATTATATCTGGTTTCTGGAGGTCCTCCATTAACCCATTCTGAGTACAAATTTGCTGCTTTGTACACAACATACAAAGGAAGGCACTTACCGCTTGCGGTTGCCGTGAACATGAGAGATATGTTTCCTTTGCTGGAATTTATTATTCTTTCTGGGTACTTAACCCCCCTTCGAAAGATACCCTTAGATGAGCCAGGGTCATCTGATAGATTGGTTTCATCAAAATTTACAATATTTTCGGCTGGTATGTCTTTCAATGTCACACTTAAATTTTTAAAATAGTCTACAATTTCTTCAGCACCTTTTTCAGCTCTCGCCCTTGAAATATTTTGAGTAGTTCTCAAAGTCAATTCGTCAGCATGCCTTGCCAAAAAGTTCTGCACCCATGCATCACCAGGAATTTTATTTTTGAAAATCTGATCTCGTGAGTTTTTTTTTAAGTATTCGTGAACCAATAGCTTCAGATCTAGTTTTGTAAGTGGGGAGCCAAAATTGCTGGAAGCTTGCAAAACCTTTACAATTTTATCCTCTTCTTCAGCTGTTAATGCAGTAGGATGTCCGACGGACTTCGTATGTACTTTTTTTAGTTTATTAACTATAGTCCGCCTTGGGATACCAAACTGTCGTTGAGCATCTCTAGATGAAATTTTACCTGATTGCACAGACTCACACGCAAGCTTTAACATTTCATCAGAGTAATTTTTATACATCCTGGATCCAAGTTCACGCCTTGACTTTCTTTTTCTAATACGAGATTTATGTTTGTTTTTCTGAAATACAAAATACCAAATTATTTTAACGTAGTAAGTAAATTAACAAATAGTTTTACATTTGTAATATAAGCTTTTTTTCGCTGACTGTGCTTTTTGTTGACTGTACTTGTATTGTCAACTGAGATCTATATATGTACCAACCAAATTTCAATTGGTTACCTTAAGTTTTCTGAAGTGGTCATTACTATATTTTTTATTTTTAATAGACACATAATGGAGTTCAGAACTCTAGCTACTTTTTTAATTACTTGTGGTTTTGTAAAAATATTTTTTGAATATTTATTTTGACATAACACACGTTTGAACGCATTTATAGCTTAGATGCCTTAGTCTGTCGTAAAAAAGTAAAAATGTCGAGTTGACAGCTGCCAGTTGCCAAATGTCACACACACAGCTGAACCGCGTACAAACAAAGTCGTAGTTGTAACCAATGAGGAAGCAATATTTGACAACTGGCAGCTGTCAACTCTACGTTTTTCACTTTTTTACGGAAGACTAAGGCATCTAAGCTATAAATGCGTTCAAACGTGTGGTATGTCAAAATAGTTATTCAATTTTTTTTCTGAAAAACGGCCAGTAATCAAAAATGAAACTATAGTTTTCGACTCCATTATATGTCTACTAACAATAAAAAATATAATATTGGCCACTTCAGAAAACTTAAGGTACCCAATTACCACTAACCATAGAAAAAAAAAAAAGAATTCCTCATGTGGAGACGATCCCGGTTGAACCAGAATGTCACTACCAGATTGTATTGTCACTGGTAGTAGAAGTAGAAGTAGTATGCTATAATCTCAGCTCAATCGGATACCAAAAACTATTATTATTATAAAAACAAAAAACCCGACTGCTTAAAAATAACGAGCTGAAAAGGGAAAACCAAGTTTTTCAAAACCTTCATAAAATTCAACTAAGTTATTTGTATTTAACTAAATATTTGAAAGTGTTGCAGGCGGGGACAAACATACAGAAAAATCTACCAAAACTATGGTGTCCCCGCCTGCAGCACCTTCAAATATTTAGTTTAATACAAATAACTTAGTTGAATTTTATAAAGGTTTTGAAAAACTTGTTTTTCCCTTTTCAGTTCCTTATTTTTAAGCAGTCGGGTTTTTTGTTTTTATAATAATAATAGTTTTATTTCAGACTTTTTAAATATATTATTCGAATTGGTCTATTCACTAGCTTTCATTTGACACCCATATTGCTGTAGTAAGACAAAAATAACAACCCCCTCCCCCCTTTTTTTTATTTGCGGGCGACATTTTCAAAATCTATATAGCCTATGACACTTCCACAATTCTGACGAATTCAACGACACCTCAAGTGTCAAAATCCGTCCAGCCGTTTGGGCTGCAGGGCGTGCCAAAGAAATGGACATACATACATACATACATACATACATACATACATACATACATACATACATACATACATACATAGCCTCGAAAAACATTACCCTCCTTTTCTTCGGCAGTCGGGTAAAAAGTGGTCGAAAAATGGCTTGCAAGATTTGATCCGAACATATGTACGTACATACAAATATTGCAAGATTTGCAGGTTAATAAAAAAAAAAGTTTGTAAAAAAAAGTGTCAACCCTAAGCATTTTTTTACTGCGGGCAATGTTGACACTCATACGACGGTACATTACTGGGTAATTTTGCCCATCAGCATAACTTTTGTAATATACTAGTTACAGTAAGTAACCTAGCATCAAAATACTCAGCTCATGGTTTTACATTACATTCAATCGATTCAACATACCTGTGTATTCGCCATGATGTACAATTCCCTTCCAAAATTTCTCAGTAATTGGCCCGCAAAAATACACTCCGTACTCGACAAGTCCCGACTGGTTACTGAATGAAGTCAGGAGTGCACGCGCTATTCTGTGTTGCCACAGGTATAGTTTACTTTCTACCAATGTCATCAATGTTGCCATAACTTTGTAACTTTTTTAGATAGTAGTAGATTGCCTTAGAAATTGTGTTTTGGGCAATGTTCCCCCTGGTGGCAAAGTTGGCGTATTTAACGGTACAATATTGTCTTAATTATACTTAAAACTATTACAATTGTGTTATAACTAATTTATAATTGATACACGCGGAGGAGATGTACAAATTCTCCAGATCAATGTTAATATAAAATATAAACTATTTTTTTTCAGAGATGTATAAGGTCTCTGGGCGTCACGACATGCGATAAAAATTAAATATAATAATTTGACTGAATTCTACTGAGATGTTTAAGGTGTCTTAGGGGTCAAAGTGAATAATACATTAAAAATAATAATTATTAAATCTAAATTTCTTAGAGATTTATATGATCTCTAGGCGTCATAACATGCAAAAAGATAAAATTAGTTAATTAAAATCCTCAGAAATGTTTAAGGATATACCTCTATAAATAAAACAAAACTCTTAGAGATGTATACAGTCTCTAAATCAAATAAAAAATGAATAACTTCAATCAAGTACAGGATGAAGTCTCTCACGTCATCAGTTCATTAAACACTGGTAGGCAGTTACTAGGTATACAATTAATTTGGCCCTTGCTAGCATGAACAGACCGGACCCCACAAACGGCACCCGTTCACGAGCATGACGCATATCTCAGCCATCGCCTCCATCAACCATATTTTAGGGAAGGTTGCGACCCGATAAATAAATATTTTCTGTTGCTTTCCTTTCTATACAGTGCAAGACAGACATGTGATGCTTAATTGAGTGACAAGTAAAGTCGTAGAGAGTTTCGCCCGGCAGGATTCTTTTTTGTTTATAACCCTCTTTCTCCTTGTTACGGCAAGAATACTATGAAGAAAGTGCATGTAGAAAACTTCTACTATTCGTTGTGGTCGATTGTTTTAAGCGAGTATAGTTAGCCATAATCAGTAATCGTAAATTTAGTAGCGTTCTTGGTGCAGCGACCATATGCGTGACCAATTTCACTCGAAATGATGGATTAGCGTTACTGTCGACAATATTAACTGTGTTTAATCGTTTAAAATGGTATTTTTCACATCTATAGCGCATCATTGCTGCCCCAAAAATGCTGCCAAATTTAAGATCACTGGTCAGGTTTGTTAACAAATCTCTTATGACTTAATTAGTAATAAATATTGACATCCTTATTAAAGGACAGGTTGCTATTATAGTCGAACAGTATAGATCTCCGACATAACTTCTATAAATGAATATTCCTATTTCAGGAGCCTTAATTGGCACGACAGTAGCCATGCCTGTTTCAGGTATCCTGGCTGAGACGGCCATAGGTTGGAAGCTCATATTCTATTCTATATCAGGGCTAGTATTTGTATCTGCTGCCATTTGGTACCTGGCTGCAGCCAACTCTCCAGAAGATCATCGACTCATGGGAGATGATGAGAGAAAGTACATCGAGAAGGGACTGAAAAATTATGGAGGGCCAAAGGTAAAGTAGTGACGAATTATAAATTTAGGACACGACTGAAATTTAAGTTGTTTAACTTCAGTGACAAATGTATGCAACTATTTACAATCATTCTTGGCCTTGCTTTGGAATCTTATATAAAAAGTTGGTTAAGTGAATCGTGTGATCTGATTTGATTTCATTTATTCAACTAAAGATTTTCAGTACAAAAGTCTTTTACAACCAAAACCATATGATCAATATAACACCTTGAATTGTATTCAATAGAAATTGTAAAAGTAGATTTAGGTAATCCACTTGACTTTACTTACTGTCCCCAAAAACAATAACCCAAAAAGGATCTAAATATGCCTACAAAACAGTTCGACATGTTAACATTGTTTATCTTAAAGATCTATAGATACTTAAAGTTTTATGTGCAATAATTAGATTGACGATAACAGTACCTACTTCAACATGGGTGTTTGGTCCTCCATATGTACCGCATTCCTGTGTTTTATTACCGGTCAGTCTAATCTGTCTAGTTCGCTGTTCAGGAGACTGTCGGTGCTGTCACTCACTCCTCGAAAAAGTGACGCTACCCTATTTTTATTACAGAAGATGGCTACCCCTTGGCGGGCAATACTGCGCACAAGGGCATTGTGGATCCTAGTGGTAACCCATATTGGAAGTGCCGTAAACTTCGTGCTGTTCTTCGTAGATATGCCTACCTATTTGGAACGGGGGCTGCAGATATCTTTAAAAACTGTAAGTAATAGTAGCAGTAACTGTTTACGTACCTACCAGCCGCCTCAGTCCTGAGAAAGTTGGTATACATTGACGTGCATCCTGCGTAAGAAGCCAACGTTTGCTTTTTGAAAGGCGCAATGGTTGCACAAATTGTGCACATGTCAGGTTGTAATAAAGAATACCGCAGATCACAGGTTTATCGCCCTCGTTTCCGGTTTGTGCGACACACACCTGAGATCTGGGACATCATTTATTTTACCGCTCTAGGAGGGTAATGTACTGTTTCATTGCAGAGTGCCTCTCTATCTGCTCTCCCATACATCGGCATGTGGCTGGGCAACGTAGTCTCTGCTGCCACTTGCGAAGAGATCTACAACAGGAAAATTCTTTCTATCAGCGTCTGTAGGAAGATCTTCAATTCCATATGTAAGTTTGTGTCAGTGGCGAAGATACAATGGGCCATAGTGGACCAGATATCCATACTAATATTATAAATGCGAAAGCGTGTCTGTCTGTCTGTCTGTCTGTTCGCCTAAGCCGCTAAACCGATTTGGATGAAATTTGGTATGGAGATAGTTTGAGTCCCGAGGAAGGACATAGGCTACTTTTTATCCCGGAAAAATACCCTTGATAAACGAATTGAAGGCGGATTATGTGAAGTCAGTCGTGGGCAGAAGCTAGTAATGTGATATAGTGGATCGGATGGTGCTGTTTCCTAGGGCCTCCAAGTTCTAAGGGGCCCTTGGCTCCTGACCAATAAACCACTGTAGTCGAATGGTCCTCCAGTATTTTCTCCTTTGAGCTAGGTTTGTGTGTATTAATACTAGCTGTTTCCCGTGACGTCGTCTGCGTAGACATGCAATTTATAGCCTACGTGTTAACCAACATCATTGACAGTTTTTTTAAGATACTTTCTCTATTTTTTAAATTAAAACGGACGTGCATACGTCAATCAGCAAAAACTTTCAAGTTTAATATATGAATATGATAAAGATTTATATTTTAGTATACTTTTGCTTGGTGCACCTGTTGACTGATAGAGAATGTTTTAAGGTATTAACCATTCGTTCTTCTTCGTATTGCACAGCACTGTTTTAAATATAACCAAGGCTTTAATGTACATGGTGCAATCAGACTTTCATAACCAAGTTTGGTTTTGCGAGCCATAAGAGTACTTACAAACGGAGATTGTAGCAGACACCGTGATCAAACACAACGAGGAGGAATTCTCCTTCTCATCTTAAATAAATAGTTTAATATTGTGAGATAAATAAGTAACTGCATTAAATTTATGAAGCACAGACTGACATTTGGATCGAATTTAAAATTCATGAAAGACCTACAAACTGGGAATACTGCCGTGTATTTAAGTATACCCTAAAAAATTACCCCAAGTGATGTCTATCGTCAGGTGTTACAGAGCATAAAAGTGTGAATTTTCTCTAAAAAAAAATTAAGAGCCTTCCATAGGGAAAGAAAGTTACAATTTTAATTTCTTACAGGAAGCCTTTATAGGCATAGGTTACGTACACTTAAGTTACAAATAAAAGCAATTATTTTTGAAAGCTTTTAATTGTTTTTCGAAATCCCCAAGAGATACGCTATCAATGCAGAATTTTATATCAGCTCTCCGAGGAGGCAATCCATTTGCAACGGAATGCTACAGGTAGTATATAACTCTATACAGTAGTAAAGCAAGTTCACATGAACGCTCAAAAACAACGCACTCACACAGACGCGAGAGACACACAAGAAATCTCAAAGTTTCGATGGATATTGCGTACGTGCGAGCATAGAGAAAAGTGTCTCAAAGGGCAGCGATGCATAAAAAAGCCCAAAAACGTATTTAGACCTTGGAAAATATCTACAGGCTATTTGTAAGAATTGCTGTTTTTCAAAAGACAAGAGCAAACAGCATTGTTTTATTAATTAGTTGAAAAAGTTTTGGTTAGCAACAAAGGATTTAAGCGAGCAATGTATTTATTATGTTGTCGGGATAGCGAGTCTGGTATGACGAAAATGTCCTGAACAACTGACTAAAACCAACACTTGCTCGAGTGCTTGTTTGCGTGCGGCCTTCATCGATTATTTTAGTACTGCAAAGTTCAGAGCACATTGCAAGTAATAAGCGCATTATGCGTAAATTTCTTCGCCGTCACGTGTTGGTTAAGGTCAACCGGGACAAATGCGACTATGGGGAAAACTCGCTTGTACGACGGCATAAGAAGCTGGTGGTCCCGGGTTCAAATCCCGGCCAAGGCAATTGGAAATGGATGAAAATATCAAAATTGCTTCCAATTGCTTAAAATTTTTACTGGTGATAGGAATAACCATCCTTAGCACCAGAAAATTATGTGTGATGAGCACGAATGTTTGTTTCTGAGTCTTGGATGTTTACTATTTATTTACGTAATATATTAATATATATAGGTATGTATATCGTCGCTTAGTACTCCTAGTACAAGCTTTGCTTAGATCGGGACTAGGTCGATTTGTATATGACTGCCCCTGATATTTGTTCATTTATTTATTACGAACGTGTTCACTTTTTGAACGCCGCATTGGTAAAATGACGATGACGGCGGAACGACAAATCATCGCCTGCTTTGATCCCCCAAATGTTATAAACATGTACAAAATGCTCTAAACATGTATGTAGATTGAATAGGTTTCGACTTGTGAGGGGGTGTTAAGTAGCTCGAAATGGTTCGTGTAATATTACACACGGTGGCTGCGTCGCCAGTTCCTTTTTCTTTGCACTTGGCGGACTCGCTGCCGCGTGTCTAGATAAAGATTCAAGTTTACAACAAACCATCTTTTATTTCGATGTACGTTAGTTTGTTTAACCTCACTTACATTTTGGCGTTGCCTAAGTTCATGGCAATAAATCTTCAATTTAACACACTTGACCCGAAAATCTTAATCCGCTATTCGGTTATCTCGGTCGTCCACTCGCCAGGTGCCCACAAATCATACACGCTCCCGTTTTTAGGGTTCCATACCCAAAGGGGTACCAACAGAAACCTAACGGAACACTAAGCCTCCGCTGTCCTGGCGGGGGCGACCAGTCCATAGTCTAATCAAATAATAATAATAGCCATCCCACATGACGAGAACCTCGTGAAGGCCCAAAAGGACTTACTCAGCCAGTACCTTGACTTGGCTCACGAAGTGACCGCCATGTGGGATATTTATTTGACGATCATTGTCTCGATAGTCATTTCGATAAACGGTCTTAAGACAACGAAGAACTAGTTTTCAGATATGTGTTATTTGACTATATATAGGGACATTATGCATGCATTCCTGACGCGCCTACGGGAACCCTCATGCACTAGCTCGTTAGTTGCTTCTCAACCGTGTTCCGTATTACACGCCTTAATTACTTATATTTGAAGTATCATTCCAACTTCCAGATTACATACCTATAGAACTATACATAAGACAAGAGGTCCTATACTATATAACCTATTCAGCGCCTAAGTTTATATAAAAATATCATTCTTCCCTTTATCTTTTACTTCACTAACTTAAATGTCTTAAAAATAACAAACAATTGATATCCTTGTACGATGTTATCTTTATCTAGTTACTACGCTCGCACCGCGCAGCACAGCGCGCCCACAAGCAGGCAGCGATCGTTGGCAAACTTGTTTTGTATGCTTCCATTTATAATTCCACCCGCCAAATGTTACGTTTTACAGTTCGTTACTTTGCGACTTTTGCGAAACAACAGAGATGTATTTACGCTCACTAGTTTAGGTTATAACAATTTATGCATGATATGTTTTTCTCAAGTAAGTGAATTATTGTTATTCTTTCTGAGAAATAAAAATCTTTAAACCGAAACCGAAATGTTAACAAAATATAATAATATCTTCGATTTCATTGTACTTTTACATCTGGCGCTTACACCAAAAAACCCCAAGCATGTAGTGTATTAGCTTTATCTTTCTTTGATGCGCGCGAGCAATAAATGCGTCCCTTATTACAAATTATGCTTGAGCGCTGTCCCACTGCCGGCGGCACCCTAGGTTAGGTTTTTTAATAATTAGATTAGATTAGATTAGATTACTTTATTTCATAATATAAATTACAATATAAATTACATTTAAATCAATTTAAACGAATTATGATCGTCAAATACAACGAAAATAACAATAAAATCATGATAGTATACAATATGTCACAGATGAAAAAAGTTACATGCCATTATCTATTATTATTTTTGATAGGCTGATTTGAAAATTTACTTATAACTAACTACATAAAAATGTCATTATCACCTATATTGTCAGAAAAATACATTTACATATCCATATATTCCTTCACGGAATATAATGGATTTTTCAATAAAAAGTTTCTCAATTGTCGTTTAAATGTTTCGTCAGATGGTTCAGTTCGCAGTTTGGCGGGTAGACGTTCGTAGTAGGTGGGGCCGATGACACGCGGGTTTTTACCTGCAAGTGCCATGCGATGCGGGGCTGTTCTTAGTCTTCCCGTTGACCGGATCTGCTTACCTGACACTTCAACGCGTCTAAACGTTGGCATATTTTTTCTCACGTACATTCATATTTCAAATATGTAAAATGAGTAGTGCGTCATAATGCTGTGCGTTACAAACAAATCCCTGCAAGAATGTTTGGGATTAACTCCAGCCAGTAATCTAATTGCACGTTTTTGGAGAATTAGGACTCGCTTAGCGTCTGTGGAATTACCCCATATAACTATCCCGTATGACATAAATGAGTGAAAATGTGAAAAATATACAGTCTTTAAATCATTTTGCGATATTAATGGCTTAGTTTTTTTAATGCAAAGACAGCACTACTCAACTTATTACACAGCCGGTCAACATGGCACTTCCAGTTCAAGTTGGAATCCAGCATAAAACCCAGGAACTTGCACTCACTGTTTTACGGCATTTGGCCGCTGGTGATGCACTGGGGTAGTGTGGTGTTTCGGCCTGAGAAAACCATTACATTTGTTTTGGAGACATTTTATAGTAAGCCATTTGATGAAAAACACTTGTGCAGTTGGGCGCATGCCTCATTAATTTTCGTAGCAAGTTGTTTGTAGGTTTTAGCACTTGCTATGACAGTGGTGTCATCCGCAAATAGCACCGATAGGCCAGTTGTGATTGCCGATGGTACATCATTAACAAATAAAATAAATAGTGTATTTCCAAGGGTTGAACCTTGAAGAATACCTAAAGTAGCATAATCGGTATCCGAAATATGTGTTTTGCCACTTGTAGTCACCTTCAAGGCTTGCTTGCGGTTTGACAAGAATGACGTGAACAATTTAAGGGCAGAACCATCAATGCCATAAAGACCCAGCTTATTTAACAATAGTCTGTGACTTATTACATCGAATGCCTTGGATAAGTCACAGAATATACTTGCCATTTTGTACCTATCATCCAGACCAGTCACGATGCAATCGGTGATTTTATGTGCCGCCGCAGAAGTTGACCTGTTTTGTCTGTAAGCATATTGGTTTTCGTTTAGTAAGTCATTAGATTCAAAGTGGGTCATAAGGTACGATGATAGAATTGACTCCACTAACTTTGACACAGTAGGCACGATGGTGATTGGTCTGTAATTGTTCATGTCATTTCACATACCCTAGTACTTTTCAGCACGTTTGGGTATATACCTGTACGAAACATTTCATTAACTAAGACTACAAAAATGTCCGAAATAATTAGCCAAACACTTAATATAATATTTAAGGATATGTCATATACATCAACAGTTGTAGGAGTCTTCAACATTGATTTTAGGGTTTTCTCCAATAGGTCTCTAGTGACAATAGGGAGAGTGAACGTCGGCAAATCACAACAGCCCAGGTTTTTAACGACGTACTGCTTGGATAATGACTCATCGCTCTGTATCACGTGTTTGGCGGATATATTCAAAGAATGTGAGACTTACTTTACTTTAGATTAGACATGTGTTTAGATTAGATTGAATCTTGTTCCTTGAGACATGTATTTTGAAATTTTGTTTGTATGCCTATTTCGTCATTAATCACCCGCCACATTTTTTTAGAAGGATTATTACTATCAGCTATTTTCCTTTCAATGTATGCATGTCGAGCTCGTAGTGATTCAGACTTAATTAGCTGAGAATAATGTTCAATACAGTCTGATATCTTTTTTTTTTAATTTATTTATCTCAGAATAAATACTGTGGTATATATCTTACAGATAATTCGCCAAACATGCGTTTATTGGCGATTATAGCATAGCAATCACTTTCCATTTATATTTAAATGTACCTAACCTTGCTATTACACCATCACCTCACATGAGTAGGTGATAGTGCAATACCGGGGTTATGAGCTATAAACTAAACAATGATATACATATTTATTTATATTTTTATACATAGCAAAAACTTACTAATATAACTTTAGTTAGGGTAAATTACGTTGTGCTCTTATTCAAAGTATCTAATAGAAACTTTTTTAACCTGACTTAAAAGACATTTTCACTGCTACAGTCGGTCTCTGGGAAAATCGTATTAAATATTCGTGGTGTTATGTAGGTTCTCGTCGGTCTGCCATAGTAATTGTTTGCATCGGGTTCCACGTACAGTCGTTGCTTCAACGCTCTCAGCTCGCGGTTGTATGTTCTTGGAGATTTAAAATCATTTTTTTGAAATTGCTCAGATGCTATTAAAAATTTAACTTTTTCATGCACTGGCAGACTATTCAGTTTTTTAAACAGGACCATGTAGTCGTCACTACAACTCTCTTTCGTTTCTCTCTCTATGATGTTTTTTAATATTCTAATTTGTATTTCTAGTATGTTATCTAAGTAAGTTTTAAATGTGCGACCGTAAGCTATAATTCCTCCAATACAACATACAGAGTGTTCTATTATTCACGATGTTTTTTAAACTTATAATTTTATTTAGTATGGATCTTAATTTGTTAAACAGCGTATCTATCTGCACTTTCCAGTTTATATTTTTATCTATAATTAAGCCTAGGTATTTATATTTATCAACCACTTTTAAAGTTTTACATTTATAATCCATTTTATTCTTATGCAAACATTCATATGTATGTCCAGTTACGCAGATAGATTGATTATGATATCTTTTCATATAAGGGGAGTTTATGAGCATGCATTTAGTTTTTTCTATATTTATTATTATCCCATTATCATGTGACCATTTTAATATGCTCTGAATGTCCTGCCGGACTTGGAATTGGTTCACTGGTAATCAATTCATGGTTTTGGCTCAAGGTCTGTGAGCAACCTTTGACAACGCCGGCAGGCTTTCTGCGCAAACGAGTCCGCTGCTGCCGGGGCTCGGTCTCGGGACGCGCTAGGGCAGGGGGCGCTGGTGCAGGTGGTGCCGCTGAAGGTGGGGCCGTGTGTCCAGTGCTTACAGGCGGCGAGTCTATTTGAATAAGATCTTCAGGCCCAGACTCGTTAAGATTGTGTTGTGGTACAAGTGATGGATGTCCGTTGGTGGTTATCACTCTGAGGATCATTTGGATAACGTCGGTCTGGCTTGTGAGTAAATTTTGTTGTTCTCGTATGATATCGTGACAACATTTTATTTCACCTTTCATCTCACAAATTTCGTCTTTTAAATTCAAAGTTAAATCCACCAACCTGTCAACCGCCGCCACTGCATTTGTTATGGATTTTCCCTTCGCTGGTGTCATTATTCTTGTAGTTTTATGATTTAGTTAATAAATATTAAAGTCTTACCGTAAAATATTTTAGACATATCACTTAAAATTATGATTTAACTATTTAAATAATTTAAATATTGAATAGCAGTTTGAATTGTGTACATTGGCCGGTGTTGCCAGTAGCCAAACTTACGTAATGTATTTATATTTGCTTTTTTTATATAATAATTTATATTCGTATAGTAAACCTATAAGACTGTAATTAAATAAAGATCGTAAATATCAGGGAGAATCTTACACAAATCGTCCCAGTCGCAAACTAAGCAAAGCTTGTACCATGGGTGGGTACGAGGCGACTATAAACATAATTTCAATTGCAGATAAATTATAATAATTTTGAACTTATAAAAAATCCAAGACCAGGACCAAATATCTCTGCTCATCACACATGTTAATATGTAGCGTTATGACTTCATCACGCCAAATCGCATTTAATAGATTTCAACTATTTTCAGCACACGGGTAACTGGGTATTCACAGATGGTTATAGGTTACTTTTTATCCGATTGCGCTTAACCAAAAAGGAGGGTTATATATTTTTCCTTCTCTACAAATAAAGTTGCGGGCATCATAATTATTAAAATAATGTTTCAAAATCATGTGCATGAAAACCGTACTTAAAACGGTTTTTATCGCCGCTATTTGCTTTGAACGGGACTAGTTCAATTTATGTAAAAATGTCCCATGATGTTTATATTTATTTCTTTATTTTTTTGCAACGAAGGCACGGAACCTTTCTTGAGCGAGTTCGACTCGCACTTAGCCGGTTTTTACAAACCTCTCTCCAGAGGCGTTTAAAGTTATCAAATCTGCCCATAAATCTCCTAGTCGCGGAACACACGAAATGTAAGAAATGAAAATGTTTTTGGGAAACTGGTCACAATGGAAAATAGTGAATTGAACAGGTTGTAAATGGATAACGGGTGATTAAAACTGATGTTTAAAACTTTATTATTAACATAAAGAAATATTTTTATTACTGTAAGATACTAATGCATAGAGAAACCAAATATCCCACCAAAACATACATTTAAAAATATGCCAAGTTTTCATGTTCTAACAAAAGTAGTGATATCATAAAAAGGTTACAACTTTGGCAGTTTTTTATTAGTATGACACAATATCAAGCTGTCGAATATTAAAGAAAACTGCCAAGTTAGAGCTCAAAATGCACTAAGCGGCAATTCATTGGTTTACTGTTAACAATCTAGTGTCAAGATTAGTATCTTTTGACATATTACTACGTTTGGTAGAACATCGGAACTTGGCTAATTTTTTACATTAATGTTTTGGTGGGATATCTTTACTTTTTGCTACGTAGTTGATACCGACATAGTTCAGATATTTTTGTATAAGATATTTTTCTACGGACTTGGTTCAATCTTTTAATTCCAGACTAATATTTATAGATCTTTTTATGTATATTTCGTATCCACACAATCATCTACCCGGATGCCAAATTTTAACTTCCTAGATTATCTGGAAGTGGATTAGGCTTTTTAATCTATAAGTCAGTCAGTGAGCGAGTCAATCATAAAAATGCCGGTTTTTAAAAGTATTTCAATAATGAGCTACATTTATTAAATTTTGGTTTCGTAAGAAGCTAAGTAAGCTAAGCTAATATTTTCTTCTGTTTCTGCGATTATTACACATTTAAATAAAACAATTTAACGGATTATATCGCGTATATTATCTCATTTGAGTCCCTGACGTTTCGGAAGCTTTTCAGCTTTCCATGGTCACGGGCTGACTAGAAAAGCTTCAGAAACGTCGGGAATACAAATAAGATAATATACGCGATATTATAATCCGTTAAATTGTTTTATTTAAATAAGCTAAGCTAATTTTAATAAATGTACCAAATTTCTCGTAGGTATGTAGGTTGAATAGGTTTCGAGTTATGAAGAGGTCAAAAGTAGCTCGAAATGGTTCGTGTAATCACATCGCTGCAGCGTCGCCAGTTCCTTTATTTTTGAACTAGGCTGGACATAACAACTATATAGCAGCCGTGTGTCCAGATAAAGATTCACAGTGACATAAAACAATCTTACATTTCGATGTTCGTAAGTTTGGTCTACCTCACTTAATTACATCTACTACGTCACTAGTTCTTTTTTATTTTAACTTGGCTGGACACGTTGCCGCGTATCTAAATTTGCATAAGGTTTATATACGATCGTGGCAAGAATTAAAAGGTCATCAATGCATTAGCAATGTAGCACTAGCATTTACTTTTAATAAAGTACTCGAAAACAAAATGGAATTGAATGTAAATATTTTTATATTTGCTTACACTCAATACCACTCGTTTAATAAGCATTACGTGCTGAATAACGTTTATTTACTGTTTGGGTTGTATCAAAGCCACTTTTCATCAAAAAATACAAATATCAGTTTATTTACCCGCGGTTTTAATATAATGGGGATTGATATGCAACTTTTAAAATATTCTTGCACTTGTTAAAAATTGCGTAACGTTATGGGACTTTTTACCATGCTACACCTTACCCAATTGAACTCGTCTCTCAAAGTTATTTTCCATTCCTCAAGACCGAGTTCAGTGGTATGCAATTGAGGAGGCCTTTTTTCAGTAGGAAATAGCCTGGTGTTGGATACTAATATTTTATTCAGAATTATATAAGTATAGTGTAGTGGCGTTAAAAATACCATTAACAGAACAGTCACTATGTTAATTAAAAACAACAATCAGTTCACAATTCATATCGGTTTGAGAATTGTTGGATCTTGTGAAGAGCGTGCATGCGATGTGATGAGAGGGGCCATGGACTCGTTTCCTATAAGCTGCTGTATCTTTATAAGAACTCCAATATGAATGGAATTACCGTAAACTCGGGCTACTTTGACCCAATGGAGCGTAACTTTGACCCACATGAAGACCTTATTTAAAAGGGTCTAATAAAAACACCATGGCATGTGACCATCATTACAGTGCAATAATATAACCTGAAACGAGTAAATTTCAATGGTCAAAGTTACCATCCAGGGCTAAAGTAATCCGACTTTACGGTATAACATACGTGTTTTTCCTGCAGCGTTCTTCGGCATGGCCGCTGGCCTCATCGTGCTCTCCTTCCTCGGGCCTGAGAACAAGGTTGCTGCCACCGTCATTCTTATCGTTACTTTGACGCTGAGTGGATTCAACGCGGGGGGATTCTTGGTGAGTGATGGCGCGGGGACGAAGGACCACCCGAAACTCGGGATTATATGGACCGTAGGGACGAAGGTCCCTATGGGTCCTGGCGAAAATTAATATGTAGAATGAGGCATGCCTTACCTTCTGCCAAGACTTCGAAGATTAGGCGGCCGCCTCCGGTGGTTCGCTTTTTTCTTCCACTTAACTCACAGTCTTTTATTTGTTAATTAAATTTTAATTGCGGTTTTTTCTTCCTATCAATCTCTCTTCCATATGTCAGTTGAGACAGATACTTCTTTTCTTTTCAAACCTATTGTTTTTATTTTGGCTGGCGTGTGGGTGATATCATATACATTAAAAAAGGAGGTTTTATGAATGAGGGTGCGAGTGACATGAATGGAAAGGACGGCGATAACATTGAGTCTTCATTCCAATTTTTTTAATTCCCTTTTTACTTTCGGTTTAAGAGACCATTTAAGAGGTTCTTAAATACGCGCCTCGCTCCAAAGAGAGCGAGTGAGGCACTGGTGAAAACTTTAGGTTTTGCTAAGTAACTTAAATGGTTAAGGTCTTTGAGACAAACCGGATGAGGAACTGGCAGTGGCTAGCTCTTTTGTGACAGGGATGGTAGAAGGCCTATCCTTTTCCCTGATGTATGTTGATGGCCCAAAATGCTGTTTTACGCATGCATTATACTCTTATTCATTTCTGAGGGCACGTCAGTCCTCCCACCAAAAGGAACAAAAAAGAATACGGGGCCGTAACATGCTGCAACTTTGCCGAGTAGTTTACAGCTTTGCCTGTGGGACCAAATCCATACTAATATTATAAATGCGAAAGTGTGTCTGTCGATCTGTCTTATACCTCTTCACGCTTAAACCGCTGAACCGATTTAGATGAAATTTGGTCCAAAGTTAGAGTCCCGGGGAAGGACATAGGCTACTTTTTATGCCGGAAAAATACCCTTATCCGCGATAAACGAATTTAAGGCGGACAAAGTCGTGGGCAGAAGCTAGTAAACCATAATAGGGTACAGTAGGTAAGGAAAATTAAAACGTGTACGTGGTACGTGTTTCAGTTTCCCTTACTGTACATGCATGATTTTTTTATCGCTTTTTGTAACAAAATATCAAAATACCGTAAAAGTGATTCAAAAAGTGAAATGAAAATCGGCCAAGAAATACGCAAGATATAGCCACAGTCTAGACAATTCAGTCATCCGACGAAGCCGTCTTGACAGCAATCGCGCGGGGTGCAAGGGGCTAGATGTGGGTGGGGCGAGCCCGAGCTGCATAGTCCGTATTAGTTAGTAGCTCGGGATATATCATTGTCACACTTTTACACTGTGATATTTTTAACTACTAATTAGACAGCGATTTGACAGAGAAGTCCGACACGTACTCTGGGTCATAGTACACTACGGCCATATTTGAACTTCATATTAAATTCTGTTTTCCTAGAAAAAGATAGAATGAAATGTTCGATGGCTTATATATCTTGATTATTTTCATAAATAAATATAAAAAATAAAAAATCCTTTTCATTTCATGTAATTACATTCACAATTTAAAGTGTTATATTAAGCAACAAATTGTAAGCATAATTTTTTTATCATTATCAAATATCATAGTGTTTGGATTATTATTGCAAAGTACCAAATAGGACTAGGTATTATAGTTATTTATTTCATTATATACTTATTTAACACCTTTACCTGAGGGTTATTTTTGTAGTTATTCGAAATTATTTTTTTCCCTACTGTTTGTTAGCTTTTAATAAAACAAAAATAAAAAAATCTCGCATATTCCCTTTATTTTCGATTCGGTTCTGTTTTGTCATGACAATATGTGAAAACTGCGTAATTTTATACTAATGACAACACGAGACGTAATCGCGTATATACAATACGGTTTATTTTGTCGTACTGGAAAAATTGTTAACTGTTAGGCATAGTTGCAGCATTTTACGGTACTTATCTGTTCTCAAACCGTTACATCTCATTTTCAAACCCCGAAGTCACAGGATAAGATGTAGTTAGGGAACGTTTAAAATACACTACGTTTCATTGATCTAGCTTTTACACATTAGATTTTATTGATACGTAAAATACTACGATTTAGCCACTCACTCTCTCAGGTAGGGTTAGTATAATCAGGGCTTAGGGGCTTGCCTTTCCTGGGATTTGATAACTTTTTTACAGCGAAAGCGTTATGAGCTTATGAGTCTTGGCCTACTAATGTAACTTAAAATGCTCTAGATTGGATTTCATTACTTTAACATCCGACAAAAACGACGGGTGGTATACGTTTGCGTTACAGTGGGTGGTATGTGCGAGAGCAAAAAGTGGGCTATGGAGAGCCGCTTTGCTACGTTAAATGTAAGGGGAGGAATGAAGGACACAATAGCTGAAGTATGTCAGATGATGGATGCGAGAAATAGAGAGATTAATGAATGTTGATGAAGCGGCAGTTGTATGTCAGGATCGTAGCAAGTGGAAGGAGGTAGTCTGTGCCTACACCGTTATGGGAAAAAGGCGTGATTTTATGTATGTATGTATGGTATACGTTTGTGGTGTGTATTTTGTGTATGTGTGTCCGCATGTGGCATCGCAGTTTCTTAATGGATGAACCCAATTCGATTTAGTATTTTGACTCAAAGGTAACTTCATCGAAAATGTTTTTAGCTGTAGCTCAAAATCGGTTCAGCCGATTAAAATTTATTTACTATATCCTAGACACGTCGTGAGATTTCATCGGTTCACCGATTACTTGTTTCATGTTCAGGATTATCATGCGACTTTTCAGGTTTCCGTAGTCAAAATGGCAAAACCGAACCCTTATAGTTTCGTCATGTCCGATCAACCGTCCGTATGTCACATGCATTTTACTCAAAAACTAAAAGATTTGTATTGATGAAATTTGAAGTATACGAGCAGCTGTCTTGTATAAACCGCTACTTAATTTAGCTCAATAAAAAAAATATATTTCTAGAGGGCACTCTATACATGTAACCGGAGCTGAAATATTTTTTATCAGCAAACTTCAACATGCAGCAAATATTTCGACAGTTTTTTTACAAAACACTTGAATTTTATTTAGCTATGTTTTTGACTTAGTGATTTTTGTTTCGGAAAAATCCCACTCTCTTTTTCTTAAGCCGCCGTCGTACCCGTATGTACAAAAAATATGAAAAACATTATTAAGGTAACGTTTAATATATACTTTCAACGAAAACTATTTTCAATATGATCTAATGTACCGTTTTTTAATTATTGCTGAAAAATTGCGCTTTTTGTAAATCAATCCAAACTTTACTGGTAACCTATCCAAGATCTGCCTAACCATCCTTACCAATAATAGGATTTAGTAGGGGACCGCAATCCCACTAACTTGAGGAAGGGCGTCCTCTTACTGAAGTAGTAGGTACAAAAGTCAAGGGCAAAGACAAATTTCCACACAAAGTTCCAAAATATGTATACACAAATCTTATTGCCGTAATAATTAAACCTGTATACGTATTTTAGAAACGAATTATCAATGATGGTTATGACACAAAAGTTTATACCAGATGAGGGTAATTCCTGTAAAGGCACATACTAAGGCCCATTCCTTACTTAAATCAATTAATTTATATATGTTTTCTTTAGATGAATCACTTGGATATGTCTCCTAACTTCGCGGGCGTACTGGTAGCTCTTACCAACTTCACTGCCAACAGCGGAAGTATTTTGACGCCCATCATAACTGCTCTTATTTTGAACAATGATCCAGTGAGTATTGATTTAAACTAACAAGATTTTTCGCATATTCATCATTATCCTAACCTAATCCCATTTATTTGGGCAGCATGTATTTTCTTTCATCCCTGTCTATCACCCGCCATCTCCTCGTTAAGATTTTTCTTTTCCATATCATCTTTCATCAAATTTATAAGTTCTGTCTTCGGTCTTCCTCTTCTAAAACCTTACACATTCAAAATTAACGTTTTCCTCGTTGCGACTAAGAACGATGAGGTCATTACCTTCATCCTTCCTAGTTGCAACCCATAACACTCTGAGCAAAAATTCTGGAAATTGCGCTACTTCCAGACTACCTCTCATATGCTCATTTTAATTATTATTATTTTTTTTATCAAATTCTTTCCTACCCAAAAGTCGTCGGGCAGAAATCGCTGTTTACTGATAATAACATCTTTTGTCTACCCTTAAGTGTATATCTTTCATTATTTATAAATCTCTGAATATTTGTGACGTGTTTGTATTTCGCCTTTTTGACAGACGGACGTAAGCCGATGGCGCATAGTATTCCTGGCCACGGCTGCCCTTAGCATCATCACGAATATGGTCTACATTCTCTTTGGCAGCTGCAAACGTCAGCCGTGGGATGACCCTAACTTCAATAGGAAAGCAGATCCTGGTGAGGAACTACTCAAAATAAAAGAGTAAATAAATAAATTAAGAGAGTAAAAACAAAACACAGGGACAATCTTACACAAATCGACCTACTCGTAGTGCCAAACTAAACAAAGCTTGTACTGTGGCTACTAGGCGCCGATATAAATAATATAAAGATAAATTATAATACTTAAATACATAGTAGACATCCAAGACCCAGGAACAAACATTCGTGCTCATCACACAATCACTTGCCATGGCCGGGATTCGAACCCGGGGCCGCTGCCTTCGTAGACCGTTGTACAACCCACTGACCCAAACATGTCGTTGAAGTGTATCGCAACCGAACCTATGATGATGATCATTGAGAGATTTTTTTAATTATTCAAAAGTTTTATAAATATTCAGCTGCCCTCGCTGGAAAAGCCCTCAGCACCGAGCAGCGTGTTTTGTGATAGGGCTCTTAAATCTATGTTAATTGAAAAACCGGTCAAATGCGAATCGGAGTCACGCACCGAGGGTTCCGTACAAAATGTACGCTACAAACGGCCGTATCTATGAAAATATAGTGTTAGCAGAGCCCTACTTGTACGCGATGTTCGTAAATTTTATATTGGTTACTGGCTTAAGCAGACTGACATAAAATTTTATTGTTTTTAGTACTTGTTGTTATACTGGCAACAGAAATACATCATCTGTGAAAATTTCAACTGTCTAGCTATCACGGTTCGTGAGATACAGCCCCTATTTCATAAACGTGACAGGTGACAGTTGACAACGACAATTCGGCATACATTACTTCTCCATCATGATGCCAGGCATACACTTTCTCAGCGAGCAATGTACGTCGAATTATCGTTGTCAATTGTCACCTGTCACGTTTATAAAATAGGGGCCTGGTGACAGACAGCGGAGTCTTAATAATAGGTTCCCGTTTTACCCTTACCCTTAAAAAAGATCGTTTTTTTCGTTCTTACATAGCAAATAGCCTATTAATACCATCCCTCTTTCTTCGTCTAAGTTTAAAAACAAATGCAATGTACACGTGTACTCACTACAAGCGTTTTATCTCATGTTTATTCTTACAGAGGAAATGACTCCAGCGCTTGCAACGAATGGTACGGATGGAAGGAAATGACGACAATCAAACTGCTTATATAAAATTGACAAGTGAAGATAGTACTTTAATGGCGCATATTGTTCGTAAAACCGTTCATTGCATACCTAGTACAGTAAAATATGTAATAAATAAATGAGCAATTACGTTACAATGTTTTTTAATTTAATTCTGCGCCTTTTATAATACAATGTGTTTCTGTTTTGCTCTATAGCTGATAAATCCCATAGATACAATGGCGTGTTGCGTTTGGTTTTTGCACAAGGTAGGCATATTTTCTGTGCCTATATCAAGCTATGGTCATTCAGGGCTTCAGGGTAGGCAGTTTTTCTGTGCATGAACGAAGCCATGGTCGTTACGGGTAGGCAGTGCCGTTTTGCCTATATATACCTCGCTCACCACTGCATGCATATGATTATCTAGAATCAGACTTCTTTTGTAGTGTATTTAAAAATAATAAAAAATGCATACCATTTTTATTAGCTTTAGATATAAGAGACACGCATGGAATTTTACAAGCTTTCATTTAACACAATGTTTGTATGTATGTATGTTGGGGTCAAATTTTGTAGATCAAATTTGATCCACTTTCCGGATTTTAGCATTTTTTTTACCCGACAAGGCAAGAAGGTTATGACTTTTTTCTCGTCGGCAAACGAAGTTGCGGGCCTTTCTAGTACACAATATAGCTAATAGCTAAGCAAGTTTCATGCTTTTAGGTACACTCTCTTTTATTTTTTTCTCAATAAGGGCATTTTTAACCGACTTCCAAAAAAAGGAGGAGGTTCTCAATTCGACGGAATGTTTTACTCAACCAAGTCAAAGGCAAGCATTCCAGAGGTCGAATCTCGATAAGGTCAGACACCATGAAAACTGCTTGTGGTTCCATGCAGAGGGCAGCCCGTATGGCCCTTGACCGCGCAAAGACGAGAAACACTACTGTTGGTCACGATCCTCAGCCAATAAGAAAAAAATCATGCTGATGTTCGACTGAGTCGTATAAAGGGTTAATTTCAGAGCGTTTCAACCGCACTCATTAGTGTCACCGCATTAAAGGTGCCTTCTAACAGATTCGAATGAGATACTGAACCTCTACACAATATCTCAAAATGCCGTTCGAATCTGTAATAGAAGGCCCATTAATGTGGTGACACTAATGAGTACGGTTAAAACGCTCTGAACTTGACCCTAAACGCAATGTATGCGAGATATGTATGTACCTGCACCAAGGGACCGCCTATATACAGTTTGCTATAGATTTTTGGGTAAGATATATAGCTAGATTTAGGGGAATCCGGGTAAAGTTGACTCACTTGGTTGTCACACGACGGCCGTAAAAAAATGATAACTTCATCGAGTGGTGTCGAAAGTTCGCGAGAGCTTTACCAAGGAGGGAGATATAGCTCTCGCGGTCTTTCGACACCAGTTCATAGTCCATTATGGCCGCTGTGAGACCCCATTACCCGGTCGCCCCTATAAAAGAAAATATCAACATTTCAAAGTTAGATAACACTGCCCGAGGGAAAAAATTCTATATTACTTTGTTTCTGTCAAACATAAGCAACTCAAGAAGGATAAACAATTAAAAAATGTTAATTTGAATTCAAAGACAAACATTTATATTTCGTATTAACTCATTATTACGTGTAAGTATTCCCACATAAAAATAATATTATCATTAACCCTTCAAAAGAACAAATAATCCTTCTGAAGGCTTATTTGTTCGGAAAATAAAAGGATACGAATTCCCTAAGGCGTTTTATATCTCGTGCAAATATAACATTATTGAATAACAGTCAGTAAAAATTTATTATTATTATTATTATTATTATTATTTATCCAACAAGTAACGTATTATGTTGTAGGTCATTTGTGTTGACCATAGAGTGTTTCATGTCTAGTCGTCGATATACGAGTACTGTAAGCTAAAAGGTTGGCAGAAAAGTCATAACCTATCCTATAACCATCGGAGGATACCTAGCTACCCGTCTGCCACAAATAGTTGAAATCCGCTTAGCCGATTTGGCGCGATGAAGCCACAACGACACATACGAGCATACGTAAAATCCAAAATAAATATTTTTCAATTCAATGATGACCAAATAGTCCCTTACAATAATCTATTTGGAAATAAATATCTTCAATGTACAGACATTTCATACTTACAACTTTATAATAGTATTAGCTTCTGCCCGTGACTTCGCCCGCTTTAAATTCGTTTATCGCGGATAAGGGTATTTTTCCGGGATAAAAAGTAGCCTATGTCCTTTCCCGGGACTCAAACTATCTCCATACCAAATTTCATCCAAATCAGTTCAGCGGTTCAAGCGTGAAGACGTAACAGACAGACAGACATACAGACAGACACACAGACAAACAGACACATTTTCGCATTTATAATATTATATAGTAATAGTATATAGTATATAAGTATAGTATAGTTTATAGTATAGTATAGTATGGATATGGAAAGATGTAAAATACAATGGATTAATATTCATTATGAAATCTTACACGCTGAGGGCGTTTTGATAAACATACGGAATTGTGTATAAATATGACTCTAGCTCTGCCCGCGACTTCGTCCGCCTTAAATTCGTTTATCGCGGATGAGGGTATTTTTCCGGGATGAAAAGTAGCCTATGTCCTTCCTCAGGACTCAAATTATCTCCATATCAAATTTCATCCAAATCGGTTAAGCGGTTTAAGCGTGAAGAGGTAACAGACAGACAGACACACTTTCGCATTTATAATATTAGTATGGATTTAATTACCAATGCAAATGAATTATACGCGATTAAGCCCCAGTGTGAAAATTGAAGTCTAAAAATGTAGACCACACCATAACGCAACGGCAAATAGTGGTGAAGCAGTGGTTACGTGTGAATCATTGCGCTGCAGCTTCTTGCAGTTCACAGATACTCACTTACAAACTTGTTAATATGTACAAAATTTAAGTACTAGCCAAATATGCTGGAGATTTCTCGACACAACGATCTTCTGTAGTGAGCTGCTGCATTCGATTTACATTGATCCTAACTAAGCGATGATCCTTCCAGACGACCCAAAGGTTGTCGGGAAGAGATCATCGCTTAGCGACAAGACCGCCTGTTGTTTCCCGGACCTTGAATGTATTGTTTTACATACATACATACATACATACATACATACATACATACATACATACATACATACATACATGCATACATACAATCACGCCTTTTCCCCAACGGGGAACTGCTACGGTCCTGGCATACAACTGCCGCTTCATCAACATTCATTGATACCTTCATGCATGCGCGCTGGTTTAAAGTACTTTTCACTTGGCCTTTTCTCAGAATGTATTGTTTTCTGTATTTGTGAGGTGTCCAATAAAGAGTTAAGTTTGGAATTGATACAATTAAAACAGAAAACAAAAGGCTAAAACTACAGCCAATAATCTATACTGTCCAATCAGAAGGACAATATGGACATCGAGCGAACCCTGTCGGTGAGGGCTTACATGATTGCCCGTAAGTCCGCACGCTGTACTAGGAAAGTGAAGCTGACACTGTTTCGAGCATGTTGTACTTCTCTATACACGTGCAGCTTATGGAGATATTTCATACAACAACGGGACTACGGGGCTCTCCGGGTCTAATAATATAATAATGCGTTCCGGGTGCTGGTGGGGCTGTCTCGCTTCTGCAGCGCATCAGGGATGATCACGGAAGCGGGCATTTACTGATTCTATACGACCATGAGCAAAAAATGCACGTCCCTGGTGCGCCGGGTGTAGGCCAGCCCCAACCCTATTTTACGCTCGATAACTGCACTACTGTGAACAGCACATATCAAGAAGTGTGTATTTTGTGTGAGTCCTTGTATTCACTATCATTTCAGGTCTCTAAATATGGGCCTCTTAAGGAAGATCAGAGTCACTCAGCGAGCTATGGAAGGGCTGCTCGGGATCTCTCTACGAGATCAAATCAGGAATCAGGATATTTGTAGGCGAACCAAGGTCACCGACATAGCAAACAGGGTAAGCTAACTGAAGCCAGGGAAAAATTTGTTAAACTGCCAACAAGTTAGAAGTTTTAATGCTTTCTAGTTCCTTTCTATTCCCGCAAAATAGTGTCTTCATTGAATGTGACAACAAATTGTGCTCACATGCAAAGATTTTCATTCAGTTTCCACAAAAGAAATACGTATGCAAATACAATAAACTACCACCAGACAGTATAATCCGCGATACGTGTTTCGCCTCTCCACGAGGCATCTTCAGGAGATGTTGGTGTCGTGAAGTCAACTTCTCGGGTGAACGCTGGACCACCAAAGCAGAGGAACTTCTTTATTTAATCTATTATGGAATTCTGCAAAGTAACTTTGTGCCGCGCTAGTGGGTGCTCGACTTTATACGAAAATAACCGAATCCTTAGTCATGAGTTGGATAATGTCCCTTCAATTAATAAAACCGCAAAGTAAATGTATGAATTGGAATTTTTGCCGTATTTTGGTTAATAATACGCTGAAAACACAACATGACTCATAGTAGCGTCATATACACGCTTGTGTGACCACGTAACCGAAACGTCTCAAAGGTATTAAAGTAATTACTTAGTCTGTGTATCCCATCGTATCTCCTGACATTGAGCTGATAACAGATCACAAGTCCCTAGCACTGAGTAATAAGGTTCAAAATACACACGTTACTTATCTTAGTAAATTCATCACTTGGCAGAACAAATATGAATAGAGATAATGTCTATGAAAATAATATGGTTGAAGGAATTCAGATTTGTTAACTGAGTGATTGTGATTGTTACCTTTGTTACTTGCTTAATTAATTTCTGATGGATACGTATTGGAGTCTGTCGCAATGGACGTTGAATTTTTGAGGTATAAATATCAAAATGGTGTGGAGGGATTTGTTACTAAGAAAAGTAAGTAAATAATTATGTATTTTATTTTTTTGTGAGGGTTAATGAACTCACAGTCTCACTTTTATATGACGCTTTGTAACTGTTATTAATTTAAATATTTTTTTTACATCAACTTACACTTGTTAGTTTGAAAGAAAAACACATGCATTTTGTACGGTCAGCACTTTATAATGTGAATGTCGTTAGATATACGAGTATGTTTTGTGTGTTTTTGTTGCTCGGTAGTGGAATATAATTGTTAAAACACAGTTTTTATATCTATTATACCTAAATATTACAATTTTGTTTTGTATGATATGGAACAGAACAGGATTTAGTTCACAGTACTAGTAAAACTTTTACTTTTTTACTGGGTATCGGTATCGGGTATACATTTTGCTTTCTCTCTACTATAGAAGGAAATATATACATATAAAATATATATATTTTGACAACCGGTTTAGCTCAGCGGGAGTAATGTTGCCTGCGAAATTGAACGTCCTGCGTTCAAATATAGGTAAGGACAAATATATGTGTGATGAGCATAAATATATGTTTCTGAGTCTTAGATATTTTCTATGTATTTATTATCTTGACTACTTTACACGGTACACAAGTAGTAATTTCAGAACCACTGCACTAAGTATATTGACAAGAAGGTTACACTTTTGATGACACGTTTGGCTCAGTAGGTTGTACAACGGCCTACGAAGCTGGTGGTCCTGGGTTCGAATCCCAGCCAGGGCAATTAGTGTTTGTGTAATGAGCACGAATATTTGTTCCTGGGTCTTGGATGTTTTTTATGTAAGTATTTATATTATGTACGTCGTCGCCTAGTACCCATAGTACAAGCTTTGCTTAGTTTGGAACTTCGTCAATTTGTGTAAGATTGTCCCTGTATTATTTATTTATTTCAGAGTTCAGGATCGGCATACGCCACCTACAAGCGCTATACATGTTCGGAGTTTCCGTCGTGCTAGGCATGTTACGAGGGAGTAGTGGTGTCGCCATGCTAGCCATCAACGACGAGACACGACTCAATAATACTAGCATAGAGGCAAGTAACTCAAAAATGTGGTTTAAGAATCCCGCTGTATTCTACGAACAAAATTATGATGGGTCTAACGTGATATTTTTTTGTTTTACTATACAATGTTTCAAATCGTCTAAAGTGTCATAACTACAATATCTCTGTAATATTGAGTCATTACAATGATACTAGCATACAGGTAAGTAGCTTGATAATATGGTATGAGAACCCCGTTGTGTTCTGGGATCATAATTGAGACGGGTTTAACGCGTTATTATTTTGTGTAGTTTAATATTTAATATCATCCAATGTGCCATAACTAGAATACGTTTGTTATAACTATTGAGTTGTGTCAATAATACCTACCAGTATAGAAATAACTTGAAAATGTTGTTTGTGAACCCCGCTGTATTCCCGGAACATAATTATGGCAGTTCTAACGTGATATTTTTTTGTGCTACCATCCAATGTTTCATATCGTCTAATTTGTTATAACTAAAATACGTCTTTTATATTGAGTCGTGTCAATAATACTAACAAAGAGGTAAGTAACTTGATAATATACTTTGAGAATCCCGTAATATTCTCGGATCATAATTATGACGGGTAAAAGGTGCTTTTCCACTGGCAAGATTAATTGATAAAAAGAATCTGATCCACAAAAGGCGCTCTAAAGAGATGGAAGAAGATTATACGGAATAACGAAGTAAAATTTTCAGAAATAATCGATCCTACACCAAAAATATGCAAAAGAATACAAAGTAAAGCTTAATAAATACTTTCAACAAAAATTATTTTCAACGTGATCGGATATAACGTTTTTTGAGTTACTGGCAAAAAATTGCGCTTCTCAGCGAAAGGACGTAAGTGCTACGAAGATGCACTCTTTTGTTGGTGCATTTTTCACATCGTATTTTTTTCATCTGTGGCTACCGAACCCAACACTGAGCATGGTCTGACATGCTCTTGGCCGGTTGGTTGTAATCGTCTATTAAAAGTAGTTTTGATATACCTAAACTCGATATTATTTGAGATCGCCACTTAATACTTACGTTACGCGCTCCCATCACCGGCCACGTCCAATTTAATGTCTCATCCCAAATCACTTTACGGCCCTATTACAATTATACTCACATAACTATTAAAAACAGAAAAAAGAATATTTTTTGATGTGATAACGTCTTATAAATCGATGAACGCCGGCTGCACGCATGAAAAAGTGTCACATTCCGCTCATATTGTCACGAGCCGAGCGTTCGGCTTGTGACGCATCTATCTCTCTCCTACTTTATCACGTAAAATTATCGTCCGTAAACCGACTTTACAGACTACCAATTTTACTGTGATAAAACAAGCCTTTTTTAAGCTTTATATTAGATTCACCTGAAACTAACAGATTGTTTTATGGTTTGAGATATTTATTTACGAAAAGATTTACCGAATCACTTACTGAGAAAACAATAATTTGCTTAAATCTAAATAGGAAAATAGTATAATAACGGTTGCCGACTTAAGTGCAAAGGCGCTTGGTAAACACACCTAGAAGTATTCCGCGCCCTGTCCAGTCACCTTATCTCTCATGGACACTCATCTTGCTGCTATCCTTATCTACCAGTATATATCAGGCTGTAAAACACAATTTTCTTCTTTAGGATATATATTATCTACTCTTTCCTGTATGTTGGCATGCCTTACTTACTGTCAATCCTTTCCCGCGTTTTCTATAAATATTGTAAAAACAACGTGTGTTTGTGCCGTCCATAACATAAATGTTATTTATTTTAGGCTACCTGACAAATCTTCTCGTCACTCAAAATCTTAATACCGATCATTTCTCCTCTCGTCTGGTATGTCTTTACGTTCACATTGGCGAAATACATCTATATACAAAAAAAAAAAAACTAAAAGTGAAATTAAAATCGGCCAACAAAAACGCATGATATAAGCATTTTAAACTACTAATTAAACAGCCATTCATTCTCCGGGCTACATGGCCCGCCCATTGCCACTTCAACAATGCAATCCTGTGAGCTATGTCGTTTACTTTCGTTCTTCTGCGAATATCCTCATTTCTGATTCTATCACGAAGAGAAACACCGAGCATAGCCCTTTCCATTGCACGTTGTGTTGCGTTAAAGACGGTCGGATCATGAAAAAGAATTAAAAACATGGTCCAAGTTCTCTTAAAATACTGTCCTTTTGTTAATATTGTCCGGTCCTTTGGTAAGTAAAGTCCTTAGGCATGATCACGTCCATAACAATATATCTTACTTTACCACCGTTTGTCTGATTTGTTGCCAACTTTTATAGTTTTATGTGGATGGTGTAATTTCGGGCAAGTTTCGGCATTTAATAGCTATTACATGCACATAATATATTTTGTATTTATTGTTTATATGTAATATATATATTGTATATCATGTATAGTATGGGTATAAGTAATTATGTATGCATTATTTGCTTGTGTATCCTAACGCTCTCAGTACTGCATGTTTTTCCCCACTGCACCATTTTCATGCTTCTCTGTTTGGCCCTATGGTTGACTGGTAGCGAAAGCCTTTTGGCATTAAGTTCGCCATTTGTACTTACTTTTGTTTTGTGCAATAAAGTTTAAATAAATAAATAAATAATAGAGTCAGTGAAATTATTTGTCGTAGCGGGTAAACATTAACAAAATCTCATAACTAGAAAATTATAAGTGCGTGCATCATTTTACGGAATGGTAAAAATCCTGATACTCATGTTTTGAATATGATTGCTTCGTAGGGTTCCATAGTCAAAGTGGCAAAAATGGAACACTTATAATTTCGTCATGTCCGTCCGTCCGTCCGCCTGTCCATCCATCCGTCTGTCCATCCGTCCGTCTGTCCGTCCGTATGTCAGACATTTTACTCAAAAACGAAGATAGATATTGATGAAATTTGGAGTATAGGTGTCTTGTGCGAGCCGCAACTTAATTTAATAGTTAAATAATTTTCAAAAAATCTATGGGGAGGGGGGGGGGGGGGGGGCATTCCATAAATGTAACCGAAACTGAAAAAAAAATTCAGCAGATGTCATTGATCCTCTGGCACATATATATCGACAGATCTTCTCAAAACATTTCTACTTTTTTTTTCTTTAGTGGACTTTTTCGGATATAGGTAATCGTTCCTAAAGTTGCATAAATTGTGTCCGCTCCCCTTTATGTCCTAAACCTTATGTCCAAAAAATTTAAAAAAAAATACAAAGATGAAGCCTAAATGAATATTTTCAACGAAAATTCTTTTCAACATAAACGGATATACCGTTTTTGAGTTTTTTGGCGAAAACACGGCACTTCTCAACAAAAGGATGTAAGTTTGCTAGAGCACTTTTTCATATAGGTAGCATTTTTTTACCTGTAGTAGGCATTTTTTTCGTATGAACTGCTGCGGAACCCTACACTGAGCATGGTCCGACATGCTGTTGGCCGGTTTTGTTTACAAACTGTTATTAATATCTCTCTATTTTCAAAAAATCCATTGCAACGATTCTTAAACCAGAATCGATGAATGGATGTTAAAGTAACTAAATTAAAAACGATATATAAATTATTTTTCCATGCAGATTGCAGTATGATTGTTAGGAAGTCGTTGCAAGCTCAAGGCTAGTCTTCAGTTCAACAATACCTACTATATACTGTGTACCTCATAAAACAGAGTACAATAGGAAATAATACATAAAAGTAGTGATGAACAACATCGTTAAACAACGATCTCTTCCACACCTGTGTGCGGTCTTTAATGAGATACTTTGGTGCAATGAATATTTTTTGAAACGTTCAACAAAAGAGCGTATTCTCACCTAAAACGCCGGCAACATACTTGTGACTCCTCTGGTGTATATGGGCGATGGTGATCGCTTACAATCAGTTGATCCGTCTGCTTGTTTGCCCCCTATAGCATTAAAAAAAATACCATTTCTAACTTTCAGATTCATACTTGGGACCGAAGAACGCAAGCCACAACGTTCTCTTCCTTCCTAATTGGCTACGCGCTGATGCTGCTGCCTGCAGAACTCTGCATCAGTCAGTATGGCAGCAAGCTAATGGTCACTGCCTTGCTTGCCATTAATGGTGGATTTAGCGTAGCCATGCCCAATATTGTTAACAAGGTAATTAATTCTTATAAATACAAAGATCCAAACAATAATAAAACCAAGCCTCCGTCTAGATTTGAATCAGTGCCTTGAGGAGCCTGCTCTGCAAACTAAGCTACAGAATCCCTTTATTATTTGGATCTTGTATTGATAAGAACATTGTATTTATTGAAGAAGCTGTATATATTATGGCCTTTAATATTTATAGGTTTTCCTTGAAATTCTAAATTCAAATCTTTATTCTGCAAGTAGTCCTCAAGGGCACTTTGTCTGATTCAACAATAAACGGAAACACATTCACAATCTAGATAATGGCCATTATAGTTCATAGCAATATTAATGCAACGGACAAATACCTGGGCACACTTTACAGGGAGATGTATATTGTCTCCGGATACATTAGATCATAACTTAACCTACACCTTGATTTCCTTGGGATCGTATCTTCAGATCCTAACTTGATGACCATCTCAGGCGTATTCTCTTTGGAATTACACTAATTTTGAAATCGATCCACAACTGACAGAGAAATCGGTGAACATACACAACATACAGGTACAGTGAAGCATAGAACCTTCTCCTTTTTTGAAGGTGGTTAAAAATAGATAATGCCCAACTTTTCTCTGCTCACTTTTAAACCTAAACAATGTCATCCTCATCAATGTCAATGGAAATAATTTCAGGGAGGCTGGATAGCAGTATGCAACACCCAGTTCCTGTTGGGCATGTCTCAGGCATGTCTAGCTCCAGCTAACAGGGTCATGCTGGAAAATTGGATGCCTCCAAATGAGAAGAGCTTCTTCAGCAGTATCGTTTATGGAGGTATGGTAGTTTAGTTCGAAGAGGATATAAAAGACCGAAGTTAGTAATAGGTATTGGCCATCGTGTTATATACAACTTACTATAGTCTAAAATTTTCAACATTTTACACATTCCTTGATAGCGCCGAAGCCAAAATAAGATGCATTGTACATATTGAGTAGAAAAACGGTTACTTGTATTTCAATTAAAGAAATGTTATTATGAAGCAATGTTTTTACTTTTTTGGAAATTTAGCAACGACGAACGACAGTTTGCTAAGTGCCTTACTTCAATAGGCATAAAGATACGTGACGATATATTTGGCATCATGGATGCTACAGACTATTTGATACTGACTGTACTTAAAAGGCATAGATAGAAACGTATTCTGGTAACTGTACACAACTTTTTTTTAAAGTTGGATTTGTGTATTTTCTATCTGTGAGTCTGTCTGTAGCATCGTAGTGTTAGATGGACCGATTTCAATTTAATTGTTGAAAATGAAAGTTCCCCAGTGCTCCTAGCTGTGCTTAAAGGAAATCGGCGCGAGTGTTTGTAAATTATCTGTTTTTTATTAATGAACTCATTACTTGTAACATTATAATATTTAAAACCTAGCCTAACTTGCCATAGGAGAAAAACATAGAAACTATCTTACCTTATTGTCTCTTCCAGGCACGCATCTAGGAATGATTCTCGCCCTACCTTGCGCAGGAGCTATTTCCACTCACCGATTGGGCTGGGAGCTCATATTCTACGCACAAGCTATGGCCGCCTTGTCAGCGTGCACAATTTGGGCAATTCTGACAGCTGCTGCTCCAGAACACCATCCAGCTATTAGCGATACTGAGAAGAATTTTATCGAGGAGGCTAAAGGTTTCTTTAAAAAGGTCAGTTTTTATTAATATACTTTAAAGAGCATCTAACATATTTATTTGTAAGATAGGCAAGCATATGACTACAATCCCCTGTTGGTAAGCGATGATGAAGCCCACGATGGAGCATGCTCACCTAGGTAGTGTCTATTCACTCTCGTCTTGCAGAGATCCAAGTTATATTGTTCCAGGAAAAGATATGCTAGAAGAGATATAACTTCGTTCATGGGGGAGGAAAAAAGCAGAACGCTCTTGTTTGCTTCAGCGTAGTTGGATAAAAAGTATCTTGTAAGTTTCTTCAGGTGTGCTTCTACCCCGATGTCGCACATTGTTGAAATCTATCCAGCCGTTTTGGTATAGCATCTAGGCATGATCGTCGCCCTACCTGGTGCCATCTCCACTAGGCTAGGAGCTCATATTCTCCACACAAGCTATGCGCCTTGTCAGCTTACACAATTTGGGCAATTCTGACTACCTCTGCTCCTGAACACCATCAAGCAGTTATAGAGAGAAGAATTATATCGAGGATGCTAATGGTTATGTGGTGTGGCTTCTGTCATCTGTCAATTCTGACTTGTGCTTCATCGCGCTAACGAAAATTAGTAAGTCCGTTGCAAAAACATGATTTCCAAGCAACTCTCCATTGGACTTCGGTCCCCAAGCATAACACTCACCTATGGAGATCTATCTATTGCCCTTCTCCCTTCCGTTTTTTTCGAAACGTGGGTTTTAATGGATACAAGAGTATCTCTGGCAGCATATTAAGATTGTTTGGGTCTTTTGGAAGTATTCATAAGTCTACAAAGAGGCATTTTCAGTCTTCATTACCAGCTGAAAAACCTTCTCAGCTGAAAAAAGGCCTTTACGTTCTTTGAGAATCTTAGCCAGTCTTGCGCCGCCTGTATTCAAGAGGCTTCAACTTTCACCAGATTATCACTGTTAACATTAACACTTTCGCAACCACGAGTTCGTAGCGCTACGCGTGAAGCCGATAATTTGAGAAAAAGCGGAGTGCCCACCTAGCGAGTTCCCGGTTGTGAAAGCGTATACCTTAAGGTTACTTAAATCACTTAAAAAACCAACTTCACTTAAGGAATTTGTCAAGCATGAGAAATGAAAAATACTATGAATTTGAATTACAGAAACAGCTCCCAATCCCGTGGCGTGAGATCCTCCGCTCGCCATCATTCTGGGCGCTGGCTGGCGCACACGCGGCCTTCAACGTGTTTTTCGTGTTCTTTCTCTTTGATATACCGTACTATTTCGTCACATTTGGGAAGCCTTTGAAAGATGTAAGTACAGACTTCGAATTTGACCACCAAAACATTACGTCGAGTTGCATACACTTGTAGCGGTTCATTTAAAGACAGATCGTTGCAAAATAATGTATATATTGCTTTGCCGTAAAACGTCAACACTTGCACGCCAATGGTTCCGAAAATGAAGTGGGCTGCAGGTGCATTTATATTTGGAATGATTTTTGATGCAGTGTATTTTCAAAAATGACTTCCTTTTTTATTTTATTTTTTATTATAAATAGATGGGCATTTGACCGCAATCTCACCTGTTGTTAAGTGACGATGCGGTCAAGGATGTATCATGCCCGTCTAGAAACAGCCTATTCACTCTTGTCTTGAACACGCCCAAATTATAATGGTCGGTTTTTACCACAATATCACAAGGCTCTGCAATTTCACAAGTGTCCAACAATTGAGTAGTAGATGGCTAAGTATTTCAAGTATTGATGTGTCTTCTGGTATGATGAATTATACATATTATTTTACTCAAAACTTCCCCAATGCACCATGCAAGCTTTTTCAAGGTTCGGATACTTGTTGTCACTTTTTTGGTTAACAAACAAAAAAACTTTAAGAGTAATGTCTTTATAAATGAAAATTCGAATCAGTGAGGGTTTTCTAAAATGGAAATATCACCAATTGGCGCCACCATGACGTAAGGTTTAACTGACAAGAAGTGTCAACATCCAACACAGCACAAGATTTTGACACTGCTTGTCAATTAGACCTTACGTCACGGTGACGCCAACTGGTGATATTACCATTTTAGAAAACCCTCATTGTTAATATGATCTCAACGAGCGGCTAGATTGTATGGTGTTCTTCCCATCTACGAGTACTTAGCAACAGTGGCGTGCGGTCCATATAGGCAACAAGGCATTGTCATTGCACAAGGCACTGTAAGGCACTAAGGTAGGCATCATTCATGGATATATGAACTACGTGTGATCAAAATATTGAAAATGCCTACCCTGGCCAAAAACTCTCTCCACGCCACTGCTTAGCATGACCCTTTACCTTTTTGTCTTATTTTTTTTTCCTATATTGGATTTCAGGCATCCTTGCTAGCGGCGTTCCCATTCGTGGCTATGTGGCTAATCTACGTGATGACATCTCCAACCATCGAGTGGATATACAATTCGGGATTCATGAGCTATATACTCAACACGACGTACTATAGAAAATTAATTAATGCTGTAGGTGAGTATCGTTCTGGGGACCATCATGTGCTTAAGATCACAGCCATTAATTTTAGTTAGCCTCCAATAAAGACCATATGGGTGAGGTTAGGGTTTTTAGTCCATATCCATTTTGTGTTAGAGATCCAAATCCAGACCCACATATGAGTAACCCTCATCTTTTATACAAATTAAGTACATCATGATTAAACATGTTAGGTGAGCTAGTAAGCCATAGGGTCACACACAAGTTCCGGGAGTGGGTAATTTGCGTGCCTGCTGTTCTTTTTAGATGTGGTATTTTGTTGTGGTAGTCATTTCCCAGGCTCCCACTCCGCAATTGAACCCTGGTTCCCTGTTACCCGTGACAACCATGGTATTCGCAGAAACTACCATCGACAGTTTATGCCAGACATTTGAAATAATTGCTAAATTCAGGCGTTACTTTGCGAAATTCCATATTAGATGAATGGATTATAGATCCTACGTTTTTCTGCGAAATAGGGTCTTGGTTAGAAATTACAATAAATTGTGCTCATGCGCATATTTTCATGCAGTTTTCACAAAGAAATTACGCATTGAAATACAAAAAACAACCACAAGACTGTAATAATCCTTAAAACTCGTTTCGCCTTTTTACGAGCTATCATCAGGAGATGTGCAGGTGATGTTGACGTTCCAGGGTCCAGTCGAGAAATCAACCAATGGACCGTGCAATCAATAGTTATCAATACTCATCAAAATATTTAGGTTTTGATTTAATAAAAGCACTTATCCTATCACTGGTCAGAGTACAATACAATACAATACAAATACTCTTTATTGCACACCTCAGATACACAGAAATACAGAACATGACACTAACATTCGAATTAGCAGAGGTAAACAACTGGCGGTCTTATCGCTAAATTGCGATCTCTTCCAGACAACTTTTGGGTAGCGGAGTGTTTAAAAGACAACAATTTTAGTTGAGCAGGTGGCGAGAAACAGTTATGAAGCAAAACACAAACTCATATAGACACATGTAAACGCAATAAATATACACACATAAGATTGCGTAAATAAACATCCATAAATACTTATATAACATATGCAAAGTAAATAAATAAATAACCATATCAGTGTCAGCCGCAAAGTTGAGAAAGTGATTTCAATAGCAGTATGTTAAGGAGAGACAGGTAATGTTTTTTAAGGTGTGACTTAAATGTTGCAAGGGACTGGGCACGCTTTAAGTCATGGGGTAGAGAGTTCCACAGTAGAATTGCATGATTAGCTCTAGAATTATCCAAGTAATCGAGGTAGGATCTAAGGAACCAATAATGATATAACGAGCCGTTCACGGTATCGCCTTAATACGGCCCGTACTGAGACATGCATGGCTTAATCTTTCAGACAAGCATATAACTACTGGCAAGAACAACTAGGGAGCTGCAGTTTCGTTGCATTATATCAATGCTATTATAAAGTTATAAAAATTAAATGTATTGAAGATATTTTCAATAAAATAAGTGACCTTTTGAATGTCACAATTTTTTTAATTGTTTTTATGTGTCATTGTAGCTTCATCTTCATCACTTAAAACGGCTTAACAAATTTCAACTATTTTTGGTACACGGGTAAGATGGGTATCCACAGATGGTAAAAAATACACCCGGCTACGCTAAAAAAAAGGTAATGCTTTGTCCCCTCTGCGAAAGAAGTTGCTGGCCAATTTTAGTAGGTAATATCTGTTTAATGCGGTGAAAACAGCTTGCAGCATTTACTGTTTATTTTCAGGAGCTTTTGGCGCAATAATCGGGCTAACTGTCCTCTCAAACCTGAGCCCAGATTCCGACGTGGCTGTCATTATGTTGACAATAGCTTTGAGCTTAACTGGATTCCAATATTCGGGATTTCTGGTATGGTTGGCAATCAATTATAATTAGCTTATGAGTGTCATTATGATCCCATGTCATAGTTAAAACAGAAACGTTTGTCATTCACCTCCCTTTCATAAAACTACCGAGATCTTGAGACATATCCACGGCAAAAGCGGAAACGTAGTAACCGCCACTAGATTTAGTTGGCGCTTATTACGTTTCCGCTTTTTGCCGTCAATATTTAGATTACATTAGTAATTACACCAGTGGCGAGCTCAGGATTTTTGGCCAAAGTAAGCAGTTTTTCTGCGCCTATATGGAGCCATGGTCATTCAGGGCTTCAGGGTAGGTAGTTTCTTTGCGCCTATATGAAGTCATGGCCGTTCAGGGCTTCAGACTAGGCAGTTTTTCTGCGCTTTTATGGAACCATGGTCATTCAGGGCTTCAGGATAGGCAGTTTCTCTGTGCCTATATGGAACCATCGTCATTCAGGGTTTCAGGATAGGCAGTTTCTCTGCGCCTATATGGAGCCATCGTCGTTCAGGGTTTCAGGGTAAGCAGTTTCTCTGCTCATATATAGACTTGACACCACAGGGTTACAAGCTGAGTACTAAGAGTGAAAAGCGAGTAGCGTTGGAGTCTACTTGTCTCTCATGACTAAGATCCTTGGAATGGACTGACCTGTCGCCATACGATTAAATATTAACACACAAAAACAGAACAGTGGTAGTTTTAAAGCATTGCATTTTTATAATATCATCATCATCACACGCTTTTTCTCACATACAAGCAAGTACCATAGTTTACCTTGCAAATAGTCACTAATGAAGTATTTATAATATACTTTTTTCTCTAGATGGGCGAGTACTGTTCTATTTTTGTAAATTAGTATTTAATCGTAAGGCGACAGGTCAGTACATTCCGTGGATTTTAGTTATGAGAGACAAGTAGATTCCGACGCTGCGCGCTTTTCACTCTTAGTACTCGGCTTGTAGCCCAGTGGCGTCCGGTCTATAGAGGCAAAAAGTCACTGCCTACCCTGAATGACTATGGCTTCATATAGGTGCAGATAAACAGCCTATCCTGAAGCACTGAAGGACCTAGGCTACATATAGGCGTAGAAAAACTGCCTACTCTGAAGTCCTTGAAAATTGGAGCTATATTGGCTAGAAAAAATATATTTCTTGCATGATGAGCTTTTTTAACGGTCAAAGCACTTTAACATAAATAGGAAAAAAAATATTAATTTATAAATCATTGCTTTATAACAGCCTATTTTTATTTTTAGTCTCCATATACGAAAGCTACTGAATCACTGTCTCGAACTGGATTTACACCACTGCACCCATGAAATCAGGGATTGCCTACGCTTTTCATTTCACCGTATCATCGTCAATTTTAGATTATTTGTCGAAACTGGCTTAAATTGATTAAAGCTTTATGATAGTTGTGATACCTAATGGCTATCCATTCAGGCAACTATAATAAAAATAATAAGTTGTTCCACCCATTTTTTTATTAAATCAGAACACTCTAAAACTATTTTTTTGAGCGTTAAATCAACGACTTTGGGAATCTGTAAGGTGCTACTCTACTGGCGAATCATTTTATTGACCGACTCCCAAAAAGGAAAAGATTCTCAATTAATTTTTATTGCACAATACAAGAAAGTATAAATGGCGAACTTAATACCATAAAGCCATTCTCTACCGGTCAACTAGTAGGCGAAAAAGAGATATTATTGGTGCGGGATATCACTATCCAACTTTTACAAATGTGTGAAACAGAGCTGTGACGTAATTTTGCTGATAATTAGACATTTGTTACATACGCCGTTTTTCATCAAACTAATAATATTCATGGATTTTTGCATTAAAGATATATATAATACGCGTATCTTAAAATTTTGCCTTCTTTCGAGTTCGGCAATAAAAAGTATCATTCAAAAATAAAAAATATTTTCAATTATTTACAAGGGTGGGCAACCAAATTATATGGTATACAAACTATGCATAATATATATACAATACATACAGGAACCTGCTTCTAAAGTAATATAAAGACTCTTAATCTTGAAGATTTCCCAAAAGATGCTTGCGCAACTTACACTTGAAGGAGAATTTACTCCGAGCTTGTCGTATACTGAGGGGCAGACGTTCCAGAGACATATTACCTGTACGGTGAAGGAGTTGGAAAAAACACCTGAGTTGTAGGCAGGAATGGAGAGTTTGAGTGTAAGGGAAGAAAGGAGCTCACAGCATATGCATTTTTTTCAACCCTTTGTGTTTCACCCACAGGATAACCATCGGAACCTATCGCAGAACTTTCCTGGAACCCTGGTGATCTTAACGAGCGCAGGAGCCGCTGTCATTGGTGCGGGGGTACCTCTTGTAACCGCTCTCATCATAAGCCCTGATCCAGTAAGTACCTTGGAACTAAGTGTTAACATTAAACGGACGTAAGGACATGTGCGTATAGGACGACGCAGTGTGGGAAGGCCATCAACAAGATGGACCGATGATCTGGTGCAGATCGCGGGAAACCGTTAAATGAGGGCGACGCTTGACTGGTCGTTGTAGATATCCTTAGGAGAGGCCTTTGTCCAGCAGTTAACGTCCTTGGACTGACATGATGACGATGAAGGACATGTTGTACTTTTAAACCCCCGATCAATAGAGGGTTTGTGTGTATTTTTGTGTCTCTGTCTGTCGCATCGTAGCGCTTCAACGGAGTCAGACATGGATCAATTTTGATTTAGTTTTTTGTGTTAGAAAGGTGATTCATCGAGAGAGCAATGAATAGAGTTTTAGTTTCTTCGATTTTGTTACCAACATTTTCAATGATAATAATAATGATAATTTAATGACTATTTTATCATCAAAAAAATAAAGGCACTCGATAGAATTTCAATTATGATAAATATTCAATGATAAGTAGAAAACTTTTCAGAGATTGATAAATCAATTTTAAAAAGATAGCTGAATACGATACTTAATGGCGTTTGTGAAAGTTAAGGTGGTTTATATCCATCCTTCCTCCTCATGACGAGTATGAGGAGGAAGGATGGATATAAATACTAATATTGTAAATGCAATAGTGTGTCTGTCAATCTATCTGTTACCTCTGCACGCTGCTTATTCGGTTTGGATAAAATTTGTTATGGAATCCCGAAGGATATTGGCTATTTTTTATCTCGGAAAAATACCCGTTTCCGCGATAAACGAATTTAAGTCGCTCGAAGTCGCAGGCAGCAGCTAGTAATAAGTATTGATAATATTTTCTTCTGTTTCCGCGATTATTACTCATTGAAATAAAACAATTTAACGGATTATATCGCGTATATTATCTCATTTTAGTTCCCGACGTTTCGGAAGCTTTCCAGCTTTCCATGGTCACGGGAGGACTGGGAAAAGATGTATTTTCCTCTGTCAAAGTTACAATTTGTGCAAACTATCCATTTTTTGAAAAAACACAAATAAAGGTGTACATACATGCCAGATGGGCCTAAGCTGTAAAGACAGTTACAAATGTGCCAGAAGGGCTTAATTATTTTATTCTAATAATTTACCAAGCAGCATTTCACAAATGAGGCGTACTGAGGAGAAAAGAAACGCTGCAAAGAAAAACTCCCAGGCTACCTCATTACTAATTATAATATAAAAAAAAAAAACAGAGACTATTAAACTACTTTTAAACAGATAAGATATTTTACACCGTTCGGAAATTAAGGTTTTGCAGTCCTGTGTCTCGCTTGTTCCTTGATAAGATGTATTACAGGATCCCAAGCTGGTGGTAGTGACAATCCATCTTCTCTATTGAAATTAGGATGCTTTTTAATCTCAATAGCCTCGCGTAGCATCCTGGGAAAATATCTTTTTTCTTTGGCAAGGATAGAAGGTTTATCAAACTTAATTGAGTGGTTTGGTTTGTCAATGACATGTTCACAAACTGCAGACCTATTACACCGACGGTGCTTGACATCTGCTATGTGCTCCTTCATTGATTTTGATGGATTGTCACTACCACCAGCTTGGGATCCTGTAATACATCTCATCAAGGAACAAGCGAGACACAGGACTGCAAAACCTTAATTTCCGAACGGTGTAAAATATCTTATCTGTTTAAAAGTAGTTTAATAGTCTCTGTTTTTTTTTTTTTTTTTTTTAAATATTATAAGTAGTAATGAGGTAGCCTGGGAGTTTTTCTTTGCAGCGTTTCTTTTCCCCTCAGTACGCCTCATTTGTGAAATGCTGCTTGGTAAATTATTAGAATAAAATAATTAAGCCCTTCTGGCACATGTGTAACTGTCTTTACAGCTTAGGCCCATCTGGCATGTATGTACACCTTTATTTATGTTTTTTCAAAAAATGGGTAGTTTGCACAAATTGTAACTTTGACAGAGGAAAATACATCTTTTCTCAGTCCTCCCGTGACCATGGAAAACTGGAAAGCTTCCGAAACGTCGGGAACTAAAATGAGATAATATACGCGATATAATCCGTTAAATTGTTTTATTTCAATGAATAAGTATTGATGTGAAAAAAAACTCTGTCTGGCTATACCGATTTAGATAAAATTTTGTATGAAGATAGTATGAGACCCTGAAAAGTACATAGTATGAGACTTCTACATACGGGGAAACGCATGGTATCGACTACGCGTCTACAAGCAGAGCCCAAACAGAGCGCTAGACAAATTCCTGGCGGCGATTTCTTACGGGAATGAAAAGGGGGTTGAAAGTTTGTATGGAAAATCTATCTCTTAACTTATCTTTTCTACTTAGTTACGAGGGTAAGACCGCGGATAAATACTTATTTAACACTTTCGCAACCGACATTTTCGTAGGGCTACGGTCGTAGCTAATAACAGGAAAAATCGTATGTAGCAAAAACTTGCTACGAGCAGTCCGCCCGCCTAGCGGGCTCACGATTGTGAATGTGTTAATAGTTTTTTAAACACTATCTTACACCTTGTACGGGCGAACAATTTGAAGAAAATTGAACAACGTAAACCACTTTTCAGACGGACTTTCGACGCTGGCGCGCAGTGTTCCTGACCTTAGCCAGTTTCTCAGTTCTAGGAAATGTGATATACACAATACTGGGGAGTGGGGAACGAGCCGAATGGGACCGAGTTGAACGCACCAAATTTGGATACCATAATGGTAAATATTTATTTAAATATGTAAGAACACAATGTATCGATATATATAAGCATCGCAAATATGTATGGTCAAACATATGGAACCCTGGGCCATTGTAGACGTAGAGTTCTACGGGCAATATACCCCGCCCACTGCCACTTAAGTGTAGCTCCTTCTTGAACTATGTCGATAACCTTGGTTCCTGTGCGGATCTCCTCATATCTGATTGGATGACGCAAGTAAACTCCGATCGAAGCTCGCTCCATTGCCGCTGGATAATTTTATTTAGGCACATTAAAACATTTTGAAACATAAATACCTAATGTGTTTTACTAAATTACGAGTACCTTTCAGACCATTAATATTCGCAGTTAGAACGGATCGTATCCGACGCTATTTAAATACAATGAACGCCGAGATTTATTCCACATCGTCGAAAAGGCCTTTACGGGTGTTTATTTCTTTTTCAGATGCAAATCAACTGGAGTTGGAGGAGCTGAGCCTACCGAAGACTTCGCAAAAGGACGACCGGCCTATCTTACAACAATAAATGCATTTATATCACCAAGATTATAGAATTTAATTTTATTCCTTTATTTAACTTGTGAAAGTATTAAATTCTTTGTGGTAAGAGTTCCAACAGATTAGCTAGCAACCTACACGAATAAATATTTTTGGCGAAAGGTGTTATGCTCCGGCATTTTCGCGGCCTTGAACTTGTGCAACGCATCGCCGTAAAAATGTGACGTACTTGTTTCTTCATTTTCTTGGTCGTATTCATCATGACTGATGATCGTGGTTCGTGGTTGTCATTTGGGCCGTCATCGGTTTTATTGCTAAGAGGCGATCTTTTCCACACGATGATGAATGACTTCCAAAGAATGAAAAGACAGACAAAATTGTTGTATAATTAGTAGTTTAAAAAGCCTATATCATGCGTATTTCTTGGCTGATTTTAATTTTAAATTCACTTTTTGGAATAGTTTTTTATGGTAGGTACGTATTTTGATATTTAGTTAAGAAAAGCGATGAAAAAATTTCATGCATGTTCCCTATTATAAATCAATGCTATTAAGACAAAAAAAAGGGATCAAGATATACACAAAGATACTAATAAATAAATAAATATAAAGAATAAAAATGTATGCATATACCCAAATACACACAAATAACCAAAAATTGACTGAACTACATCGACATCTCAGCTTAAGGGAGCAATAAATAATGCTGCTTATGATAGCTCTTAAAAACAGAAATAGATTTAGCATACCTTACGTCAAATGGCAAAGTATTCTACATCTGGATCGCTTGATAATTGAAAGGAGTGTTAATTTGGAAGATGAAGCAACTGGTGCAAGTAGATGCTTTTGTAAATTAAAATTTGAACATTGTCAATTCGAAAGTTTGTGAAGGTGTTTTTATGTTTGTTACTCACTAACTCATGACTGGCTATCGGATTAAGATGAATCTTGGCACACAAATGACGGATGCGGAGTCTGTCTGTTATACCATCGTAGTAGTTATTGTACAAAAAATTTGCATTTGTCCTTCTAGACCGCATTCAACGGGAAACTACTAGTATCGTCGGTTACCAGCGCATTTCAGATCGGCTTGACTCCTTGGCACTGCGTAGAGATGTAGGCTTGCTCTGCATTATCTATCGCTTATATAACGGGGAGTGCTGCGAGGGATTGTTCGGATTAATCCCTGCCGTATCTTTTCGCCATCGTCCTACGTGACAATCATTCCATCCTCACTACTTAGATGGTTGGTAGTCCAAAACTGTCCGTTTTGCTAAAAATTTCCTGCCTTGCGACTGAACTGTGGAACAATTCTCTCCGGCAGTATTTAAGGACCGATGTGACCTTCAAGCCTTAAAGAAAAGTGCGTACTCCAACCTGAAACGCCGGTGCTGCAGGTGTCTATGGGCGACAGTGATCGATTACCATCAGGCGATCCGTCTGCTCGTTTGCCCCGTATTACATAAGACAAAATGACAATGTATACAAAACCCAGACACTACGATGTAATTAGAAACCGCAGCACCTCACGTCGTTGCGGCGTCCGGTGCAGTGAGATAACCGCCTCAAGCAAAGAGCTATTGAGAGTGTTTTGGTTTTTCTTCAGCTCTTGTCGTTCCCTCATGACTGAGGATCGTGGTCATCATCGGATATTTTACCCTCGGAGTGGATGATTAGGTTTTTCTATCAGATCAAAGAAAAGTGATTCAGATCGGCTAAAATATGAAAGTAAATGATGTAGCTCAATTTTCATAGCAGTAGCCGAAGCAGTTCGATTGTAAAATTGATGATAGAGGTAATGAGTTGTTGGATGGTAACCATGTTTTAGAAGTTTAATACTTAAATTCTAATTTGAGGTTCATTTGTGCTGAAAGCCTAGGCATGCCACGTTTTTTAAACGCACCGACAAAGCGCGTTTATATCGATACAAAGGGGATAGACACGCTAGTCAGTATGCAGCTACATTAAATAAAAAACGGACTGTCAATGCGCGTTCTTAAAGGCTCTTAGTAGTACAAGAGAGCGCATTTTTAGAGAAGTATAATAATCTGGACTGAAAAAAACCTCCATAACGAAGACGACAACATTAAAATCCATCGAGACGTTTAGACTGCAAAGCGTGCCAAAAAAATAGACAGGTCGAAAGAAAGTAATGCAGAAGGAAGATGACGTTATTCACTCCTGTGATACCCCAATCTCTTCCTCCTCTTCCTGGGTGTCCAGGGTCGTGACCTCCCTTCTGCATCATTTTCTCGCGAATGACCTTTTTCCGTCTGTTTCTGTCTCTGGCGGTGAGAAGGACATTGTGAATTGTAGAGTCAAGAGCGGTGCGGATCTGGTCAGACCAACGAATTGGGCTGCGCCCACGAGGCCTTTTTCCCCTCTACTTTGCCGGTTACGATAAACCACTCGAAGTTGCCACCGTCTTCCCTTTAGGTGTGACCAAAGTAACTATTGAGAACTTGTTGTAGACACTCCGAAGACAGTCGCGGGGAGATTTTGAGTTCTCGCAATAACGAGACGTTAGTCCGAAATGCTGGGGATATGGAGCATCTAGCACCACATCTCAAAGGCGACAATGCGTAATATACTAACACACCCACATACAAACCTTGATAAACACACACTTTTTCTTACGCAATCAAGTAATAAACTAAACAACTAAGTAAATTAAATACCTTTACATCGTCACCTAGTTTACTTGCATTTGCTGATTATTTAACTAATTAAATAACTTTGTGAGATAATTATGATTTATGGTACAGTGATAATGATAATGATAAATAGTTCTGCCTCCGTGATACGCATCTCAAAATAATTTGAAACATTTAACAAGCCTTTAGAAGTCTTACTAACAGTAGAATAGAGTTGAAATTAATGGATGAACGAGATTAATAAGTGTTAAAAAAATATAATGTACTAAACACAAAATTCATTGATTAAACATTTTATCTACGCCCGTGTACAGTAACATCTCCATAAATAACTCAGAACTACATGTAATGGCTTTTATTTCTATTATCAGATACGTAATGGCATTACAGCATTGACATTGGTGCGGGAATGATTTTACGACGCCGCTGGTCCTGAATACATTAGACATAAATAATAATTGTATTTCCTTAATATTCAAAAAATTACACAGCATTACAGTAAAAAACCAAGGCACCGTGATGTACAGAAAACAAAAACATATAGATAAACTTAAAACTAGTTCAATTTAGGCGACGTAACTCCTTGGCTCCGTTGCGTCGTCTGATCTGGTGTAGGATGATTGGATGATAAATAAGTGTGTAGTGTAACTGACTATAATTTAGTATTAAAATACGTATGTGACGTTATGTAACGACCCGCCGGCTACGCTAGCATTATATAGCAGTTGCATGAACTGCTAAAGCTACGTTTCATGGGCTTGCTATTGATTTTAGTCTAACTTGTTATGTCACGAGGTCTGCCGCATCTCCATTTTGAATTAAAATGTGGCTTCCACTCTGTCGTCTTCTTAGCCCACAAATCATTTGGCAGACGGCAGACGTGACCAGCCCAGTCCCGCTTCAACTTTCAAAGGGTTTGTGAGTGTTCTGGATACGATCTATTAGATACGATACTTTTCAGATACGTTAAAAAAAATAAGATGCACAAGGTGGGCACCTTGTGCAACTTTGTTTGCGAAGGAGAAAAGAACATGACCCCTTTTTCTTCTCAGCGTAGACGGGTGAAAAGTATCCTATAAACATCTGTGCATACATCACACGTGTACCAAGAATAGTTGACATCCTTTAAGTCGTTTTAGCGTGATGAAGCCGCAACGACACATACAAAAAAAAAATCGAGTCAGTGATCTAAAAATAGTCCATATCACTTTTTTTTCAATATCTTCAATGAACAGCCATTTCATATTTACAACTTTATAATAGTTTACATTATAACGTCGACAGTAGACTGCTATAGCATTCACAATGTACAAATCAGCGTCGAACCCAGCGCTGGCCACTGACACTGACAGTGGCCCCCAAATAGTCTGTATCAAAATATTTTTTAAATATCTTCAATGTACAGACATTTCATTTTTTAAACTTTATAATATATACAACAAACATCGTATACTAATGAAGGTTACTGAGTCGAAAAATATTTTAAATATTTGGTTTTTTACATACATACAATCACGCCTTTTTCCCTTTACGGGGTAGGCAGAGACTACCTACTTCCACTTGCTACGGTCCTGGCATACAACTGCCGCTTCATCAACATTCATTAATCTCTTCATTTTGTGCTGTCACAACATTTTCGCTTCGTCTCATTCACACACAGAATATCAATATTTCTCGCATCCATCATCGTGACATACTTCATCTATTTTAGCATTCATTCATCCCCTTATATTTAACGTAGCAATGCGGCTCTCCATAGCCCACTCTTCGCTCTTGCTGGGACCAAGACGTGATGGGTATTGGATTTTTTGTATGTTTGTATGTGTCGTTGTGGCTTCATAACGCTAAATCGGCAGAACAGATTTCAACAATTTAAGGCACACGGGTAACTGAGCATCCCCAAATGGTTATAGAATACTTTTTACTCGACTACGCTGAAGAAGAAAAGAGGGTTATGATTTTTTTTCTCTTTCGCTGACGTCTGTTGCAGGCATCTTTCTTTACAAACAATCTTCACAAACTACAATATTAGTAAGATAAGTAATATTAGTAAGATATCTATATTATTATTAGGTTGTAAAAATGAAATGTCTGTATATATAAATGTGTGACGGTCACTGTTTTTTTTTTTTGTGTGAGAGTATGTGTTGTTGTGGCTACAACACGTCAATACGGCTAAATGAATTTCAACCGTTTTTGGTACGCGAGCTGAGCAAGGTCATCCAGAGATGGCTAAAGGATACTTTTTACCCGAATACACTGAAAAACGAAGAGTTATGTTTTTTTTCTCCTCTGCTGACGAAGTTCCGGGCGCCTTCTAGTTATGTATATAAATAAAATTGTGTGTACATCCTCTTATTTATATATTTGTTTTCTGATATCGTATTTTATAAAGGAGCCGAGAGGCGGGTTTCGTTTATTGTATTGTCTTGTGTGTTGTGAAAATTGTGACCATGGAGAAACTCAAGATGCAGATAGAGGAGAGAAAACAAGGTCAGTTAGGACATTTTTTTTAACATCGTTTTTAAACACATCGTAGAATTGATAACTTCATGATGTGGCCAACCTTTTTATGAAATAGTTGCATTTTTTTATGCACTTGAAGGTACCCGCAGAGGAGTAAAAGTCATAACAACCCTCTTTTAACTTCGGCGTAGTCAGATAAAAAGTATCGTATAACCATCTGTGGATGTCTAGTTACCCGTGTACCAAAAATAGTTAAAATCTGTCAAGCTGTTTTTTTTATTTAGCGTGATGAAGCTACAACGACTCATGAAAAAGATACAAAAATAGTTTTTTTTTTCTATTCAGCGACCATTACATTTTTTTTTCGAAAATATCTTCAATGTACAGACATTTCGTTTTTACAACTTACTATAATAGTATAGGTTAAGAGCTTAGGGCCCGAAAGGTCGACAGAACCAAGCTTCGTGGAGCTCCTATTTCCGCTGAGACGGACACAATTTAAGGTAATAAACGAACCTACCTCGGTGAAAGGTGGCGATCTTTTACTTAAGGAACTATGGGACTACCATTAAATCGACGAACCAAAGACGGACATTGTCTGTTTTGGCCACCTCATAAAATGATCAATTCGAATAATCTGGACACAACATATACATACATACACGTACCCAACCAACAACAAAATGTTTGCCGATATGTATAAAATCATTTGGCCAAATTCGCCGGTAATGTTTTATCGTTGAAAAATCATATTTCATGTAAAGATACATACCCCAAAATCTTAACGGTAAAAAAAGAAGATGCTAGTGTTTATTTTTCATTATCGTATTTAACAAACGACAAATTAATATTTTCTTCTGTTTCCGCGATTATTACTCATTGAAATAAAACAATTTAACCATGGAAAGCTTCCCGAAACGTCGGGAACTAAAATGATATAATATACGCGATATAATCCGTTAAATTGATTTATTTCAAACGATAAATTATCAAATTAAACCTAAAAAAAATAATTTAAAAAATAAGTTTTTCCTTTTCTGGATGCAAAATTACAGTATTTCTAAGATTCTGTACCCAAAGGGTAAAACGGGACCCTATTACTAAGACTCCGCTGGCCGTGCGTCCGTCCGTCTCTCTGACTGTCTGTCCGTCTGTCAACAGGCTGTATCGCATGAACCGTGATAGCTAGACACTTGAAATCTTCACAAATGATGCATTTCTGTTGCTGCTACAACAACAAATACTAAAAATAGTATTATTCTATGTCTGTCTGTCAATGTAAATAACCAATATAAAATGATCGAACACCGCATACATTTTGCTTAGGAGTAGGGATCTGCTAGCACTGTATTTTCATAGACACGGCCGTTTGTAGCGTATATTTTGTACAGAACCCTCAATGCGCGAGTAAGACTCTTGTCTAAAAGAAAATGAAACGTTACTTTGTGATTATTCACTTTTTAGCAGCCAAATTAGAAAATATTCGTAGACTCCTCACTTCTTCATACACGTACCGCTGACGTCACACGTGTCGCTTGTTTTGTATGATGCGTTTTAACACCCAGCCGTTATGCCTGACTTTAAAACTAGAAATTATCGTTTCAAGTGTTTAATCTGTAATGGGAATCATATATACATTTCGTAGTCATACAAATCGGATTGATTGGTATAATAAAAAAAATGCATCTTCTCGATCACATCTAAAAAGTTAAAATATTTACACTGCAACCAGAGATGAGTAAATATGTGGGTGATTAGGTATTTACCCAACTCACGATATCTATTTTTAACTGCAATCATTTTACAAATGTAAATCGTATGATGATGATGATGAGCGCATTCTTGAACAATTTGACCACGATCCATCATAAAGAACAATTTCCAGAGTGAGGGCCAGGACATTCACAATACAGGTATTTATCCTAAATCGTCCTAAAGTAAATAGTTAACAATATTTTTACCTAAAAGTACACCGTTTTTGTCTTAAACTCCCATTTTCTCGTAAATAAAGTAACAGCAATTAATATGTTTCATGCCACATTGCCAATTTCATACATTAAATTTATTTCTTTGCAAGAAAACAGCTGGTATTGGCATTAAATGCATATTTTTAGGTTAGTTGTTTGTAATGGCGGCGATGTGGTTCGCAACCCATCAAGTCTTGGTCCCAGCAAGAACGAATGGTGGGCTATGGAGAGTTGCTTCGCTACGTTAAATGTAAGGGGAGGAATGCATGATAAAATAGATGAAGTATGGCAGATGATGGATGCGAGAAATATTGAAAAGGGAGACAGAACATGTCTGGATGGGTAAAGAGGTACAAGATCTACAAGGCGAATGTTAGTGGAAATGTTGGAAGAGGAAGGCCTAGACGAATGTTTCGCGATCAGATTGGAGAGATTCTGTAAAAAAGGCCAAGATGCTCGTCGGCTAAGAGTACTTTTCCTCTTAGCCGACGAGCATGCATGAAGAGATTAATAAATGTTGATAAAGCGACGGGTGTAGGGCATGACCGTAGCAAGTGGAATGAGGTAGTATCTGCCACGTAATGGGAAAAAGGCATGATTGTATGTATGTATGGTTTAGGTTAGAATATTGTTTACTAATTAGGTCAAGTAAGGATAAACAGCCTATCCCTAGGAACGAATCCTGTCTTTCACAAAGGTTATGTACTGTTTGTACAACATGACTTTAAAAAAAATATTGTCCTTTCTTAAAAAAAAAAAAAATACATTTTACTATCATCTCACAATTTGTCAATGAAACCTAAGATGAATCATCCTTCTCTGAAAAATTCCGGTTCAATCTTCATTTAAAGATCTAAGTTATAATTCTTTACATCATTATATAATAGAATGAGCTGACATTAAATAAACTCCTTTGAAGTAAGTCCGAAACGATCTCCTTCAGTACCAGATTAATTAGACTTAACCTAATTACGACCAGTTCATGAAAAGATTTAACCGACAGAAAACCATAGATTTAATCTTGAAAATACGGAACAAGAGTGCGATTAAATTCAGGCTGGGTTCCGTGTTATAGTCAAATGAAATGGGCACTGGTCTCTATTATTCCACTAGATAGCCTGTCCAATACATTTGACAGCCAATTTTGTGTACGAATTTGAAGCGCCCCCCGCCGACAGCGATTGTCCCATTGAACTAATTTTGACGAAACCAAGGAGGTCACATCGATTTTTCGATATGGATATTCAAATAAATAGTTTACTAATTGAGAGATTCAGATGTTAATTTGTGGAATTCCATATTAGATTATTTTCCGCGAAAAAGTGTCTTGATTCGATGTGAATGTGACAATAAATTGTGCTCACTCACATGCGCATATTTTCACGCAGTTCCCACGCTAAGTTTGTAAAGAGCGCGCCAAAATACCAAATTTAGTAGGGTTGGCGTAATTGGAAAAAAATAAATAAACACTGGCATGTATGTACGCCTTTATTTGTGTTTTTTCAAAAAATGGGTAGTTTGCACAAATTGTAACTTTGACAGAGGACAATACATCTTTTCTCAGTCCTCCCGTGACCATGAAAAGCTGGAAAGCTTCCGAAACGTCGGGAACTAAAATGAGATAATATACGCGATATAATCCGTTAAATTGTTTGATTAACATTACTTACTCTAAATAATTTGATTTTAAAATAATTTGTTACATATTTTGTTAGATGATAAATCCTGATACATTAATGGTAAATTCTAAAAAGTTTGCGTTTGTTGCATCACCTTGTTTTGAGAACACTTTCTGACTGCCACAGCCACTATTGCAATCCTTGGCGTTGACATATCAAGTAAAGTCCAGTTCCACGGCCATTTAGAGGGCTAATTAGTAATAAATATGGCCAAATTAGCGTCTAAGAAGCTCGGCGCGCTCAATAGATCGAGACGGTGTTTTACTCCAGCCCACCGTCTACAGAGTTACAAGGCGCAAGTCCGCCCACATATGGAACACTGTTCTCATCTGAGCGTGGGGGCTCCTTAGTACCAGCTTCTCCCTCTAGACCGTATTCAGAGAGCGACTCGTATCTTCAGTTGCTAGTGAATTTCAGATCGGCTTGACTCCTTGGCACCCGTAGAGATGTAGCCTCGTTCTTCATAATTCTATCGTTTATATAACGGGGAGTGCTCCTAGGTATTGTTCGTAATGCTCCCTGCCACATTTTTCCGTAACCGTCCTACGTGATAAAATTTCCATCGTCACTACTTTGATGGTTGGCAGTCGACAATTGTGCGTTTTGCTAGACATCTCCTGCCTTGCACGACAAAGTGGAATAAACTGTCACCTGCAGTATTTCCGGACCAATGCAATGCGATCTCCAACCTTCAACAAAAGAACGTACTCCCACCTGAAAGGTAAGTAAGGCATTTATGACTCTTCTGGTGTTGCAGGTGCTTATGAGCGACGGTGATCGCTTACCATCTGGCGATCAGTCTCCTAGTTTGCCCCCTATAACATAAAACAATCTAATAAAAAGGTTTTTTTTTTATATTCTTATGGATTAATTTATTTTTCTATTTTTGTTCATTTATACAGGTCTGTAAACCATTTTTTTATAACCACTCAAAACGTAAGACGAAACCCAGGACGGGCGACACGTATACCCTGCGCTTAAGCTCTCTCAGCGAGTCTAAACCGGTTTCTCTGCATACGTATACGTGACGAAGAGTTTATGCTCACGCACACACGCGCATGTCATTTTTAGTACTTTAACTATCGTATTGCAGTTGTATGAAGCTTAGTCTCTTTGCTGTTAATTTCCTCGTGTGTTGCTTGCTGCACGGGACCCTAAAATTCTATCCCAGTGACAAGCGATCAGCTGCAGCGATTGCATCTCCGGTTCAATTGGCTCCACCGCAAAAGTGTATTCAGCGAACTTCATTCACTTCGAAGTTCCTTAGTGATTGGAAGTTTAAAACCACTTTAAGTTTTTTAATCGCTAAGTCATGAACTACTTAGGGTGCTAATACGGACGTGGTGAATTAGTTTGTTGGGACTACAAATAGAAGTATTTCTTTGGAAAGCTTATCGAGATTTCTTTTAGGATTCCGTACGAAGCACTTTTAAAACTTTATTGCACACTAGAAGGCACCCGCAACTTCGTTCGCGGAGGAGAAAAAGTCATAACTTCTCTTTTATTCTATAGAATAATCGGATAAAAAGTATCCTATAACCATCTGGAGATATCCCGCTACCCATGTAACAAAAAAGTTGAAATCCGTTTAGCCGATTTAGCGTCGTCAAGGCACAACAAAAGATAAAAGCATTTTATTTACAACTTTATAATACTTTATAATTTTACGACTTTGTCCGCGTAGAGATGCAATTTATAGTTTACAAAGTTTCACCCCCTTTTCGTCCCTAAAAGGGATTAAATTTGACATAAATTTATAGCCTACTAGCTTCTGCCCGCGACTTCGTCCGCCTTAAATTCGTTTATCGTGGATAAGGGTATTTTTCCGGGATAAAAAGTAGCCTATATCCTTCCCCGGAAGTCAAACTATCTCCATACCAAATTTCATTCAAATCGGTTCAGCGGTTTAAGCGTGAAGAGGTAACAGACAGACAGACAGACGGACAGACAGACAGACACACTTTCGCATTTATAATATTAGTAAGTATGTAAGTATACTAAGTATAAGTATATAGTAAGTGTATTAGTAAGTATGGATTTTTTTTTTCTGATATATAAGGTACATCAATAATTGAAGTTTCATAAAAAATCGTCCAGTAGTTGTTGGATTAAGTGGAACGTACATACATAATTTCACGTTTATAATATATTAATAGTATAGATGACAATTATAATGAGCCTTTTTATTTGTATTTTGAATTCTGTTAGTAATTGTATGTTTAAAGATTATTCTTGTCAACACATTGACATTTTTGTCGGTTAAGTAGCGGAAAGTTTTATTTGAAATAAAATCACTAGCATATTTTTATCTTTGTTTGTAAAAAGTCGCACGAGTGTTTATTTTGGTCTTAAATTTCACGATTGACATTGCTGTCCGTAAGATTGTTGTAATTTTTATCATTAGACGTATAGTTTACTTTTATTTATTTTGACGCAGTGCTTAGTTCTCAAAGAATTTCGACTCAAGCTCAATTCAGTTCAATCCGTGTATTAAAATGTCTCCTTTGCAAGGAGGCCATTCTGAGAGACAGACGCCGTAGAACGTCTGCTAATTGTTTTAATGCTAATTCCTATTACGTCCACTTTCAAAAAATGGCTAAATAAATACTTCCTAAATTTTCCGATTATTATGATGTCTAAATCATGTCATTAGAACTGAACCAAATAAAAAATGGGTACAATCCGAAGGTACTAAGAATAAAATCGGTTCACACTTACATGTATGGATTGCCTTCCTAGAAATATATATGTTTGTTATATAACTACCAAGGCAAGTTTATTCTAAATTTTATCAATATACATCTTGTAAGTTTTGATTAAAATGCCTGTGACATATGGACGGACGGACGCCCGTTCGGTTTTTGCCATTTTGGCTATGGAACCTTAAAAATGTTCTTGTGACTTGTACCGAAGTGGACTTGTAACCTCTATATTTCTTAATTCTAGGGAGTGGGAGTTTTCGCTACATACAAGCGCTGCTAACGGCAGTATGCGCTACAGTCCTCTTCGTGGTTAGGAGCAGTATGGGAGTTGCGGTACTAGCCATGACTGATATTAGCAATAATAGTACAACAGTCGAAGTAAGTAACTGCGAAGAGATGTAGCTTCGCTCTGCATTTCCTATCGCTTGTATAACGGGAAATAGGCATAATGACTAGTTATGAAAATCATAATTCTAATTAGTCCGTCGGTTAGATATTACAAAAATATTGGACACGTATTTTTTGCTTTTTCGAAATAATAAAAAAATACTCAAATAAATCGCATGAAAGTTAAGGAGTGGGGGCTTGTGGCGTCACTTCTAAGTAAAATTTGTATTTAGAAGTGACGTCACGCGACATTTTGAGTCAATGTATCGCCTTTATTTTTTGATTGAATTTAGTAATCTCTATTGTTCGGATTGATTCCTGCCGCATCTTTCTGCTATCGTCCTGCTTGAAAATATTTCCATCCTCAACACTATGGTTGGCAATAAATAACTGTGCGTTTTGCTAGAAATTTCCTTCCTCGTACGACCGAACTGTAGAATAAATTTCACCGGCAGTATTTCCGGACTGATGCGACATTCAAGCCTTCAATAAAAAGGTGTACTCCCACCTGAAAGGCAGACAACGCACTCGTGACTCCTCTGGTGTTGCAGGTATCTAGGGGCGACGGTGATCGCTTGCCATCAGACGATCCGTCTGCTCGTTTGAACATAAAAAAGTACAATATTTTATCGAACATTAGTATCAGTCATTAGGACTATATAAATCATAAATAGAAAACGAAAGGAAACCCCTTTCTATATGTAGTAGTTTCATGCCCGTATAGCAATTTGACGAATGAATCACATCCGGGCAGGATGTATTTAAAATATGCATAGCTGACGATAAGAAATCAAGTAGGCTCAAGCAGGACAGTGACATAGTGAATAATACGGACGTATTACGTACAGTCAAGGGCAAAGATAACTACACAGCAAAAGTTTCAAAAATATGTACACACCGACTTATGAGAAAATTGCGCCGTAGAACCAGTAACAAACATTTTAAGTCCAGCGGGCCTATGAGGGTTGCGTTTATCCCGCGATAAACGATATGTTAACGCGCCTGTTACTCTCGCACTCACATACGTGTTAGTAGGTGACGGCAGCTATGTCACTTATTTATCGCGTGACAAACGCAACCATCATAGGCCCGCAGGGCATGTTTCATAACCAAGGACATGTTAAGTAGAACACACATACACACTTGTTGTGCATAATATTCTGGTTACAGTGGAATTATTCCTGTTTTTTTTTGTTTTATACCTGCAACCTATCCTTACTTGACTAATAAAGTCTTCTTTCAGACATACGATTGGAACGTTGAGATCCAAAGCACGATTTTGTCTTCATTCTTCTGGGGTTACACCATCATGCAGATCCCTGCTGGCATCTTAGCGAAGAGGTTTGGTGGCAAACCCTTGCTTCTATCAGCTCTAGTCATCAACGGGGCTCTTTGTTTTGCCACTCCGATGCTTGCTAAATTTGTAAGTATCTATCACATTTTTGCTACATATAATAACTTCTCTATAGATGTTGCTGTTCTGTGTAAGTTAACCTTTGCTAGTTTTTTTTGTCATAAAGGTGCTAAGTCAATTTAACTCAACACAGAAAAGCAAGAACTTTTTCTGTTCTGATAAGTGCTTCAATAGTGCTAATCTAGGCTTCATATGAGCTGCATTTATAAATATAAAAAAAAAACTGTATTCGATCGCCATGTTTAAAAAAAAACGTCCCATCTTGGTGTCATTCTTATAAAACTTATAAATGTGTGGGTTTGCGCTTATTTAATATCGTTTTATTTGGCTAATATTTAGAAAAGGCTTATCAGCTTTATTGAAAGTGTTCATTTAATTATCTACTTATACACTGTCGTAAGTTTTGACGTCATTGTTTGTTAAAACAATAGCCGTTACGAACTGCCTTACACTGGTTTTAAATATTGAAATCAACGTTTATCTTAAGAAAAATAAAATTTCCCAGTGTCAAAAGGTAATATCTCACTTTTCATGCTCAAAAAGCGCCTCAATTCAGCTTCACGTAGCGGGGCTGAAGTGATCTCAGCTCAGTTTCTTGGGTTTAAATAATTCTTTATAAAGGACTTTAAAAAGAAAACCTGTATGTGGCCAGCAGACCTGTTCCATTTTTTTACAGCTTTTTGTTTCTGTTACAAGCAGTATCTCCTCAAGAGTTGCTTGATAGTAGATATTATTATTATAATTTGTTTTTATTAACTAACAAGTTCTAACACATTCACGACTACGAACCCGCTAGGTGAGCGCTCTGCTCGTAGTAAGTTTGCGTTAAGTACTGACGCATCTTCCTATGTTAAAGGCTACGAATTTTGTGGTCTTGAAAGTGTTAAAGTTTGTCTGTTTGGTTGTAAACATTTTATTGTACATAAAAACAATAAAACAAAGAAAGTAAAAAGTTAGGAGTTTTTAAAATTAACAACCTAACTTCAAGCTTAGCCAACTTAAACCGGGTATTTCGTTTCAGGGATCTTGGATAGCTGTATGCCTAGTCCGCATGGCCATGGGTCTGACGCAAGCGTGCTTCATGCCCAGCGTCCACACGCTTCTGGGTCGATGGGCACCGCCACAAGAGAGGACTAGGATCAGCAGCATTTCTTACGCAGGTTACTTTAATACTCATTCTTACCCCGAGTACTCACTCCAGTATTATATTTTTTAAGAGTACCTTACAGTAACCAACAACCTTGGAAGGTGGCCTAAAATTAGGACATATATAAATTTAACCCCAAACAGTGTAAATAGCTGGGTAGAATTTTAGACAAAAGAAACTAACCTATATCTATATACTTCGTGGATACAGGAGCCGAATGTATGAATTTTCAATAAACTCTTTGAACATTCTCAGGTATACAGCTAGGAACAATATTAACAATGCCATTGTGTGGAGTACTCTCACAGACGTCTCTGGGTTGGACACTCATCTTCTACTCAATGGGAACGCTGGCCATCAGCACTGCTATCTTCTGGTGGGGTTTCGCTGGCAGTAGTCCTCGGGAACACCGCTGGGTAAAAGCGGCAGAACGCGATTTTATTGAGAACTCACTGAATTCTAGTGGAAAGGTGAGCCATACGATTCGCTTTTTGATACTTGATTGACAAATATCTTTATTTCTCGTACTTTTCTTAAAATACATTTTCTTACTGTATCCGTTTTATAAGCTTTTTATTTATACGGCATATTAGGAGGCTTTTAAAGTTTGCATATTTTTACGGGGGTAGTCAAGAAACCAACCCAACCCCACTTCAGCTTACCTTGACACATCTATGATAGCAATTCTATTTTGTACATCCTTACTTTAAATTATTTCATCAAATTCGTAGTTTGCAATATTGTTTAGCATTGTTTCCTGGCAAGTTTTAAGGATTTTTGTTTTTTCCTTTCTTGGTCCTTTCTTGGCCTTTATTATACTATTGTTATCACGTCATGTCACTATTATTATAGGTCTTCATTTTGTATCGCGTGTGTTTTTGATTTTGAGATCTTGATGTCCTTATCTATTTTGAGTCTTGAATTTTGGTCGTGTAGATGGCAACTTCCGAGGAGTTTTTAGTGGTTCGATCCTCTTTTTTGCAAAGATTCTTTGAAGATTATATTAATTCTCTTTTATTGTTTGTAGGTCTGTCCACCCATACCCTGGAGGAGTATCCTGACCTCAAGGCCACTTTATGCAACGGCAGTCGTACACATCGGTATGAACTGGAGCTTCATCATGTTCCTTGTTCAGATGCCCACTTATTTGAAACAGGCGTTGGGCATAGATTTAAGTAATGTAAGTATATTATATAATATGATCATTTTAATTCAATGACACTGAAATATTAAAGAGCCATAAAAAAGTTGCCAACAGGGTTATTCTTAGTCGTAAAATATTAAGAACTTATTTATATCATAAAGTTAAAAGGGCCGAAAGACCCATTTATTGGCATCCAAGTATCAATGCAATGAAATGTTTGGAGCATTTGGTACTCGTATTACTAGTCACGCTAACATACTCCATGCTTACGAGTATACCAATATGGATGCGAATTTAAGTGGATACGGGTAGTTGATATATCTATACTATTATAAAGTTGTAAGAATGATATATCGGTGCATTGAAGACATAAGTGATACGGATTATTTGAAGGTTACTATTTATTTGTATGTCTGTATACATCCTACTATCTACATCTCGCCAAAAAGGCTAAAAGGATTTCAACTATTTCTGGAACACGCGTAGTTGAACATCCGCAGATGGTTATAGAATACTTTTAACTTCACGCCGAAAAAAAAGAGGGTTATGATTTTTTCTTCGAACGAAGTTGCGGGCACCTTCTTGTTGGTTTATAAATGTATTAATTGAATGTGCCGTGTATTAGAGATTGAAGTGGCGCTGACCATAAATATAGTTTTATCATCTTTAACACTTTTGCAACCGACATTTTCGTAGCGCTACGCTTTTAGCCAATAACATTGGAAATGTAGTGAAAACATGCTACAAGCAGAGCGCCCGCCAAGCGGGTTCGCGGTCGTTAATGTGTTAAGTTATTCGAATGACATCCACAGCTGGACAAAAGCCTCCCCCAACGGCCTCCACGAAAACTGTATATCGTACCTCATATCTTCAATTTCAGAGCTCAACGTTGTCAGCTCTCCCGTTTGTGGGGCAGGCCATAGTCCAAACGGTTGCCGGCGTCCTGAGTGACTACTTATACAACAAGAAAATACTTACTTTAGATGCATGCAGAAAACTCTTCAATTCAATAGGTAGGTTTACGAGTATTCTTTCTATTTCAGTATTTTGTAAATATTCTTTTTTGCTCTTGACTACATACAACCATGCCTGATCGTGAGAACTGATGAAACCCTGAGATGAATCCAGTGTAATCAAACGATGCCTCATCGTTATGTCAGCCTAAAAACTTACTCGTGTAGGTACTGCTAGACAGGCGAGAAGATGCGTCAATGAACAATCAACATCAAATAGTTTGTAGCATTCAGTGTCGTATTTAATATCGTCACGTGTCTTTGCAATATATTTGGCACTTTGGCTTTGGGTGCTTCACACTATTTGATGCTGACTTGACTGTATTAAAAATATCGAAATTCAACTTAGTAGCACTTCAAGTGCAGCTAAACATCTTCAAACACTTTTCAATTAACCCTATGTCTGTGTCTAAAGTCCAGAAGAGAATAGCTAGTGCCTATCTACCTAAATTTCGTGGGAGGACGTCATTAAGAGTGGTTATAACAATGTAACCATCAAAAATAATTGATATTTTCCATTGAATGCGGGATTTTTCGGATAAGTTACAATTCTTAAATACACATAAACACAACATAAATTCATTCAAGGGGTCAGTCCTGTTAAGGAACACTTTCAGTTACATACGCTTCCAGCTACTCTAGAACGGTTATGTTTTATATCTGTATTACGTTGCTATGCTTTTATTTATTATCGTGTTGACTGCTGTCATTTACACCTAAATAAAATATATCTTTTCTTCAACTGATTTTCGTATACTTTAATACGTCCTACGAGTAAGACCGAGGAAGCTAATTGGGATATACCAGTTTTTGCAAAGGTATGGCAATTCAAAAACTATTTAGAGGAATAGGTTTAATAAACCGCTTGTAATTGTCGGACTAAACGGACGAAATTAGTATCTTAAATTAACCTATATTTTACGATTTTGATGTAAAATCGAGGTCAATTTTTTTTTGGGACATCAATTGTATGTCCAATTTTGGTTTCTTAAAGTATTTGAATTTTCAACATTATACAATAAAATTGTTATTCATTAATAATCCGACCCTGAGAGTGATTTATTACTAATAATTGACTATCCGGGAAATCCTGCATTCAATAAAAATCAACCATTATTTTCGTGGTTATAACCACTCTTAATTAAGTCCTTAATAAAACCGCCTTTCTCTTTGAATATAAGTAAAGAATACGCTTCGGTTTCTCTTGTAAGATGCCACGTCTCTGATAGGCACTACCTGTTTCGACCTCTGCTGATGTCGAACGTTTTGAAAATAATTTGCATTGGTGTCTTCTGTAAATCTAATTTTGGTGAAAGCATATTTTGTATTATACTGTACCGATCGTTTGTCTATTACAGGGTGTTTGGGTGCCGGTACGGGTCTGATCGTAATGTCGTTCCTCACGAGCGAGCACCAGAACCTGGCCGTGGTGGTGATGGCGGTCACTGGTGGGCTTCTGAGCAGCTGCAGTTCTGGATATGTGGTAAGTTGAAAAACTGATCTATAGACAACTAGATGTATTTTCAACGCAGTTTTAAATCAAAGCAGATTAGAAAATTGCTTTCGTAAACGAACTGCTTTGCTGATCGAAGAGATTTAGATGTTGGACCAGTGAGCGCAACTAAATTTGTCTTTGTGTGTATATCTACATAACCTACACTTACAAGATTTTTTTTCGTAAATAGAGAGTGACAATTCTCGCATTGGATTTCTTATAGTCATACTGATAGAATTTTCAATAAAATACAGTACATTTTAAAGATCTAAGTATTTAATGAAAAATAAGCAAACTAAAAATAATATTCCTAAAAGAGAAAATTCTCAACTGCAACGAAATCTCAGGATTTTGATATGAAAAATAGGCCTTTTCTCCCGGATTTTGAATTTTTCATCTGGTAACCCTAGTCCGACCACATCTAAACAACTGCAAGAAGCAGCAGCGCAAATATTCACACGTAACCACTGCGTCACTTTGCCGCTGTGTTGTGGTGTGTGTATATATACAGTAAGTGATGCGACTGATAATACACGTAATATTCGTGATGCCATATCACGCATCACTCGGAAGAAACAAGCATCACACCAAACATCACTCGATAGGATATTGCTCCGGCGACCGATCGCAGCTGTATTAGAACTTCGTTCGTGGAGGAGAAAAAATCATAACCCCTCTTTTTTGTTCAGCATAGTATCCTATAACTATCTGTGAATACCCAGCTAACCGTGTACCAAACATTTTTGAAATCCGTTCAGCCGATTTGGTGTGATGAAGCCACAACGACACATACAAATATATTAAAACAAAAAAAAAACATTTTGATTCAGTTGACCTCCAAATAGTCCGTTTCAATATATTTTTTTGAAAGTATCTTCAATGTACAGACTTTTCCTTTTTACAATTTTATAATAGTGTAAATGTTTTGTCTCGCTCGCACTCAGCGCGTGACATACCGGCCGGCGTCAGCCATTCGTATTGTAATATCACAGTGAGATAGCACATCACTCGAAACATTACCTATCAGTGCATATAACCACCATTTTCTTTAAATATCAGTAAATGAATACGCTTCGGCTTCCCCTGTAATTTTCCTGACGCCACGCCTCTGTTCACTATCCTTGCAAGTCCCCTCATACTTATACAGTAGTACCACAATTATAAGTTACAACGATGTACCTTCTTTTCTTCGTACTATTCATAAAATATCGTTTGTCGCAAACAAAAATAGAAAATTAAAAATTTTAAAAACCCCTCTTGTTCCACTAAAAGCTAAATATCTGAGAGACGCGTGCTTCGATTTTCATCAAACATAGCTAAGAACATTCGGGATAAAATTATCTATGACACAAAAAAAACTGCACTCACATCGGTCCATCGGTATGGGCGCTACGATGCCACAGACAAATACACAGATACACAGAGTCACAGTCACAGACACGGTAAACTTATAACACCCCTCTTTTTTGTCGGGGGTTAAAAATGCCAAGGATCAAATATATTTTTCAGGGTTCTTTACCTTAAGGGTCGAAACAGAATGTCTTTTGGTAGTTTGACTGGCACAACTCGCACTTAGCAGTTTTTTTTATCTATCAGTCACGTCCACTGCTGAACATAGACTACGCCTATCTCGCCACGGAGTGTGATCCTGCGCAGAATGTATCCACTGGCTCCCCGGGACCCCCAGACGGCCATCCGTCTATCTAGTCGGTGGCCCTCTCACGCTGCGCTTTCCTATGCATGGTCGGCACTCCAGGACTTTGCTGCCCCAACGGCCATCCGTTCTCCGGGTTACATGGCTCGCCCATTGCCTCTTCAACCGTTCAAGCCTGCGAGCTTTGTTGTTTTTTTTTATACGCATTGAACTATGCCTGAAGATAAATATGATTACAATAACGTGAAGTTATCTGTAAACAAAAGTGGTATTCCTGTCAGAAATGTGTGTATTTATTCCGTAATTTGTTTTTGTTGTATTTAACATTTTCATTTAACCATGCGATAAAATTAGCCTTTAATACAATTCAGAATTGGCATACAAATTCAGATAGTTTTATTCAAGTTTTTATTTAGATTAGATTTTCCAACACTTGTGGTTACGAAGGCAATGTTTACTCAGTTTTATTCAATTTGTGAAAACGATCCATTTTAAAATTTAAATTTAGAATAAAGGTCTTCTCATATCCCGGGTGGCCTAAATGGGCAAAGAAGGTTAATACATATACAGGGTGCCCGCTAAGAATCCGATTTTTTTAACCACGCATTCCTGAGGGTTCATTGTCAAAAAAATTAAGCACCAATTTAAATAAAGCAAAACAAAAACTAGTTTTGTCGATTTTTGCACATAACAATTGAATAACTTTCGCTTATCTATGAAGATTATTTCTTTTAGTAAAATTGTATTTTTTCCAAAAAAGAATGGCTTTAGGTAATGTTATTTTGAAGTCCGCTAATAGCCACGCAAAACCTGGCAACATACGTGGCATCGTCGCGATCTAAAGAGCTTATTGCAGCTTAGTGATCATAGTAAATTGTTTACATGAAAAGTGATAATATCCTCCTAAACTTGATGTGATTTGCGTTAATTTTTTGCTCCTAATGACCTAAGGAATACGTAGTTAAAATCTTTGGATTTCTAACGGGCACATTTTATACTTGAAAACTATGGACTGATGTTACTATTATTCATTAACAAATACTATTATAAATATATCTATCTATACTATAATGAAGTTGTAAAAATTAAATGTCTGTACATTAAAGATATTTTCAAAAAATAATACGGCCTATTTGGAAATCACTGAATCGTATATTTTTGATTTTTTGTATCTTTGTATATTATATACTAGCTTCTGCCCGCGACTTCGTCTGCCTTAAATTCGTTTATCGCGGATATGGGTATTTTTCCGGGATAAGAAGTAGCCTATGTCCTTTCCCGGGACTTAAACTATCTCCATACCAAATTTCATCCAAATCGGTTCAGCGGTTTAAGCGTGAAGAGGTAACTGACAGACAGACAGACAGACACACTTTCGCATTTATAATATTAAGTATGGATGTGTCCTTGCGGCTTCATCGCGCCAAATGGGCTAAACGGACTTCAACTAGTTTTGGTACACAGGTAGCTAGGTATCTCCAGATGTTTATAGGATACTTTTTACCCGACTACGCTAAAGAAAAAAAAATGGGTTATAATTTTATTTTCTCCTCCGCGAACGAAGTTTGCCTGCTAGTCTATATCCATACTAATATTATAAATGCGAAAGTGTGTCTGTCTGTCTGTCTGTCTGTCTGTTACCTCTTCACGCTTAAACCGCTGAACCGATTTCGATGAAATTTGGTATGGAGATAGTTTGAGTCCCGAAGAAGGACATAGGCTACTTTTTATCCCGGAAAAATACCCTTATCCCCGATAAACGAATTTACGGCGGACGAAGTCACGGGCAGAAGCTAGTTACTATTATAAAGTTGTAAAAATGAGATGTGTGTATGTGTCGTTGTAGCTTCATCACGCTAAATCGGCTTATCGGATTTCAACTTTTTTTGGCACACGGGTAGCTGGGTATCTTCAAATGGTTATAGGATACTATTTACCCGACTATGCTAAAGAATCAAAGAAGGGTTATGACTTTTTCTCCTCCGGGAACGAAGCTGCAGGCATCTTCTAGTACCATTATATAATTGTAAACATGAAATGTGTGTACATATAAGATTATCAAAAAAACAAGTGATACGTCCGTATATCCTATTTGAAGGTCATTTAATTAATAAATAAAAAATTGTATTTCTTTTGTTTGTATGTGTCGTTGTGGCTTCATCAAGGTAGCTAGGGTTCGTCTACCAAATGGTTGATATTGACATCTAATAACAGAGCGTGATGGAATTAGGTTTTAATAATTTTGTCGACCGGTTTAGGTCAGAGGCAGTGACACTGCCTGCGAATTTGATGGTCCTGCGGGCCTATGATGGTCGTGTTTATCACGCGATAAATGATATGATAACGCGCCTGTCAATCTCGCACTCACTCACGTGTCAGAAGGTGACGGCAGCTATGTCATTTATTTATCGCGTGACAAACGCAACCATCATAGGCCCGCTGGTCCCGGTGAGTGCAAATATTTGTGAGATGAGCATAAATATTTGTTCCCGAGTCTTGAATAATAATAATAATAATAATAAGTCTTTATTTTCAGATAACTATGATCCATACATTATTTTTTTAGTAAAATACTTATACCTATGTTAGTTTAAAAATAATAATAAATACGTAAATACATTAAAAACAAATTTCCAATAAAATTCCTTCAAAATTCCAATTAAAATAAAATGTCACATTACAAACATAAGAACAAAATAAGTAATTAATTTTAAATCTAATAAAATGAAATGAAGGAAATAAAATAAAATTGTCAAATTAAAATTGTATAAACAGATTAAAATAGTAAAATTAAAATTGTATAATTAAATTAAATTGGGAATCAATAGATAGTGCGAGCCACCGGTTTGACTTGCCCTATCCAGTATATTAATATTGGGCAATCATATTTGTCAGCAATTGCATTCAGAATACTGTTGGAGCTCTGCCTTACCCGTCCTAGGAGAGACACAATCTTCTTGCGCTTGATGGCCTGGAAGCCGTCAGTGCGCATCTCGCAGAACATGCCGGACGCACTACACCTGCGTGGCAGGCCCAGCAACATTCTGAATGCATTGTTGTACTGAACTCTGAGGGCGCTGTAGGCTCGCTTCGTGTACCTGGTCCATAGGCTACTCGAGTAAAAGGATTGGCAGTATGCCTTAAATAGAGTGACTTTCACTTCCGTAGAGCAACGAGCAAACCTCCGGGCCAGCATGTTACTACGAACCGACAGCGCTCTTCGTTCTCGTTCAATATCCAGGTCATCATTTAAGTCACTCGTAATAATGTGACCTAGATACTTAAATTTTTCTACTCGCGTCAACGGCTCACCATCCAGCGAAATAGGTATGCTTTCTATGTATTATTAAATAGTATTCATGATACAAAGGGATAGGGACTTCACACGGTTAGTAGGTTAGTACCTTGTACGGGGTAATTAAGAACTTTGTTCTGCAGGTATGTTAAAACTTGCGTCTATCAAAACAGTTTCATAACAAAAATACCATACATTTTATGATTCATTCAATTATATTATTAGTTATTAATATTTTCATACTTTAATAATTGATTTTTCCACCTAATATTAAGGGCTCTTAAAAAAGCTATACGTTACAATTTTAACGTAGTTTGTCTATCAGGATCTTATAAAGTTTTTACAAATTTTGAGATCAGGAAACATCCCTATTGTTACAGTTGAATCACATAGACCTGTCACCCAACTTCGGCGGCATCATGTTTGGTATGACCAACTGCATTGCGAACCTGGTCGGCATCTTGGCGCCACTCAGCACTGGCTTCATCCTTGGGGATCAGTCTGTGAGTATAACAGGCTGTCAGAAGTTCAACGATCTATCTCTGCAGACTTTGTGCCTTGGGCATTACGTGCTCAGCCTACTCCTAGTGGCCGAAGATGCATGGTGATGATGAGTTTAATTTTTAGAGTTCCGTACCTCAAAAGGAATAAACGGAAACCTTACAAAATCACCATGCTAACCATCTGTCTGTCCGTCCGTCTGTCTGTCAGTTTGTATGTCTGTCAAGACCTTTTTTTCTCAGGAATAGGAAAAGGTATCAAATTTAAGCGAACACAAAATACTTTTGTCTGTGATCCTTTGGAGCTGTAAAAAAATCAAGCTTCTTTATCAACACCATCCAATGATGCAGTCATACCTGATAAAATATGTTTCCATACAGATTGCCGTCCATGGAAAACTAATAGGGTACTTCCAGATATCCTAGAAACTTGAAAATATGAAGGTAGCTCTTTTCAACCACACGAATAAATCTGAAAATCTTATTTTTTTATGTCTATCTGTCTATGTCAGTAACGTATATAAAATGATCCCACGCCAAGTACAGTTTGCTAAGAAGTAAACTCTCTGCTATCAGCTGGATTCCATAGTTACGGCTGTTTTTAGCGTACATTTTGTACGCAGCTCAAGTGCGAGTCTCGACTCGCACGTGGCTGGTTTTATTATTTGACGACACAATAATATATAGTATTTTGCCTAAGTTTGTTTATAATTTTGGCTACTATGATAAGTTGTGACATAGATACAAGTCAAAGCGCACGCACTGTGCTTGCTTGTGGAGAGGATGACACGTGCGACGCGTAATCGAGAGGTACCGGGTTCGAGTACTGATATGACCACGTGCGAGAGTAATCGTATTTTTCTTTGCGCTTTGACTTGTATCTATGTTACAATAGATTGTAATGTGGTGTTAATTTCACCCACATTAAAAACAGAAACACAAAATTTGTGTTTCAGAGAAATACTATAATAAGTTATTATTATAAACAAAGATCAGAAACAAATGAATTTTTTTTTTCGACGATACTGGACTTGAACCAGTGCCTTGAGCCAGACCGGGGCAGCACGCACTCGCAACTGAGCTAATCGTCCATACCAGTAGTCGACGAATTTTGTCATCTGTTCTTGCTTATGGATCTCTGTATGGTGCATCCGACTCTTTAGCCGTTTAGTCACCTCTCGCCAAGTCATGGTAGCTGTAAAGGTATCTGCTCGGGGTGAAAGTAACTTCACAGTTCGCTTTTACTTAGATACGTCTTTTCATTTTAGTATAAATCAGAAACGACTTTTCAATCTCGTATCATATGCGCTCTCTCGCAGATACGTCCTTTTTGATTGTCAGTTTTATAGGGTTCTGTTAATTTGTAATCAAATTTAAGAATAGTAGTAGATGCATCTTTTTTCGCTGATTCCGAATATGTATATGACTTATTTTTGTCAAAAATGTTAACTGCGACCTTTTTCCTTACAACGGCAGTAGTGGAGTGATACACTAATAAATTGCAAAAATTGTGATTATTATCATGATATTTGTAAAACAAAAAGTACCATAATAAGTGTTTACATAATTCACTTCATCATCAATAAGTGTTTATTCTGATAATTCCAGACGGACACCGGTAGATGGCGAATCGTGTTCTTCTTAGCAGCAGGCTTGATCGTCACAGGTGACCTCGTTTTCCGTTTCTTCGGCACCAGCCAGCTGCAACCGTGGAACGAGGGTGTTGTGTCTGAAGAGTATGAATTAGGTGAGAATGATGCAACTTTGATTGACTACAACTTGACTGATGTTCTAGGAGAAGTAAATGCAGCTGACCTCTCGACTTCTCACAACTTGACTCATAATCTAGGAAAAGTTCGTGGAAATATGGTAGAAATCTCTAGATCCAAAAAACTTATGCCAGGTCATTGTCAAAGTCCTATAGTGGGACACACACACATACAACACCTGTGAAATGAGAAAAATATCTTTTTATAGGCATTTAGACTTATATTCCTTATGTGTGAGTTATGCTACGGTTTTTAGACTACGAGAAAACCCACGTTAATTTTAGATTGATCTTGGAAAAAGCGCTGGCATTCTCCTCAGTCGTACGCACCCTTGTTAGAGTGGTCGTGGTTATGGATTGTCTTCTACTATATGGATTGCAGCTTTAGCAATAATTCTCCATCTCTCTCGGTCTGTGGCACACCGAACACACTCTGTTTGCGAACATTACTCAGTTTATTTCAATATGTCCGTTCTATACACAAGTCCGCCCATTGTATCCGCGACGTCTGTCTGTTGAGACACGATTTTCAATATGCTGTATTTTGTCATTAGATTATGAATATGAAAATAGTTGCATCATTTTTCGATCCCTTTTCCATATTGCCATTGTTTTGTCATTCTTGACTTCCTCGAATCAAATGAAATCATCGAAATCAACTTTTTTTATGCACATATATGAAACTTGAAAAAACATGATTATTTCTAGACAGTGAATAGACTATTATTTAATATAATAATAAAAATAAATAACAATTTATAATTTTGAAAGAGAGGTGCTTCATTGTTTTCCAAGCACATTCAACATTTTTTCATTTCTGTTTCAGCCAAAGAAAAAGACATAATGAATAAAACGGATTCGGAGAAATTGGTGCAAGAAGTTGTGTACAGTTTTCAAAAACAAACAAAGACTAATTAGTTAAATAAGTTAGAGTAAGAAATTAGGTTTAAGAAATAAATATATTCTTTCTTATATTATTGGTTTTATTTAATTCCAAACATACCCCAAATTTCCAAAAAGAGAAAATCCAGGCGTAACTTTCAACTGCTTTCAACTGGAACTAAAATGAGATAATATACGCGATATAATCCATTAAATTATTTTATTTCAATGCTTTCACTTTCCTGTCGCGTATATTGAAGAAGTGTGCTACAATGATTGTAGCAAAGTTAATGAAATAATGATCTTTATTCTGTAAGTAGGACACAAGGGCACTTTTACAAGTCTGACTCTGCGGCGTTTCCCAAGAGGAGACCACTGAAGAGAAGAAAGCCGAAACAAACTCAACAGTCAGTCATTTTTTCGAAATAACTCTTATGTCTATTACAATATTCGTGCTTAGCCTAACCTAATATATGTTTTGAGTATAAACTCAATGCGTAGTTCTTCAAGGGAACACATCAAAACTTATAAAAGTAAAAAAAATCTAGAATATAAAAAAGCAAAATAGTGATTTTTATTTAAAACAACTTACATACGTTTGATATGCCACCTTATAAGAACCGTGTCCCGGTAAAAGTAAATTATTTGGTTTCTGTTTTGGGCCATGCATTTTTGTCTGTTAAATAGTCCTCTACCCTATAATAAGCCTTTGCCATTAGGGACCTTTTAAGTACTTTTTGAGAGCTGGAAACGATAATTTCAAAGCATCATCTGGTAGCTTATTATAAAAATGTATACATTGGCCTACGAATGATTTGGCTACTTTACGAACGCGGAACTTTCTTTTATTTCTAGTACTAAAATTGTGGATATCTGAATTCTTAGTAAAAGACTCTAGGTTCTTAATAACATAAATAATATTCTCATAAATATATAGGGACGCTACGGTTAATATGTTGATGTCTTTAAAAAGTTAGGTTTAAATTATTGCGTATTACCAAGTGGTCTTTAATTATTGGGCCTCTTAAGGAAGCTTAGAGCTATGGAAAGGGCTATGCTCGGGATCTCTCCATGAGATTGAATCAGAAATGAGGAGACTTGTAGATGAACCACGGTCATCGACATAGCAAACAGGGTAAGCAAATTGAAATGGCAACGGACAGCAAAAGCCGAGGGCCGTTGGGGCAGAAAGGTTCTCGAGTGGAGACCACGTACCGGCAAGCGCAGCGTTTGAACGGGTTAGGGTTGCGGGGACTCGCTGCATGAGGGTCACCTCTATCCGGTCCATATGGAAATCTATTGAGGATGTTTGTGTCCAGCAGTGAACATCCTATGGCTGAAATGATGATGATGATATTCAACCGACTTCCAAAAAAGGAGGAGGTTATATGTTTGATAGTTTTGTTTTTTTTTGTGTATGTTCACCGATTACTATGCCAATTGTGGACCGATTCTAAAAATTCTTTTTTTATTTGAAAGGATATACTCCCAAGGTGGTCCCGTTGCCACCAAGTTGGGATCTGATGATGGTATCCAAGGGAAATCAAGAGCAATCCTCAAATTTTATAGTAGTATATAGTAGTTTTTCATATATTCTCTTAAGCTATTTAAGTATTTGCATATGGTAGGTTTGCATCATGCTGAGCTGTTGACGGAAAGTACAACTCCTTAATAGTTAAGAGTTAGAGGATAATTCTTAAAAAAATCATCTAATATATGTAGATACGTTAAAACTGTTAGTCATATTCTTTTTAGTGTGTCCCTGAAGTAGTCTCCTTATCACCAAGCCAGGATTAGATGATGGAATACCAGACAAATCGAGAGAAACTCTGAAATATTATAGGCACTAACAATGTTTTGTATATATTTTTCTAAAGTTATCACTTGTTTTCCTCTGGTTGTCATCATTTCATGCTGAGCTGATGATGGAAGGTACAATTAACTAGCCAACTTTGACATTTCTTACTTCCAAAGACACGAGATGCGTGCAAAGTGCCTCCTCAATCTCCCATTCTGGGCTCTAAAAAATACTTTTATATCACTATTAAAATCCATCACTAAAAAGCAAAAAATAAAAATTTATAAATAAAAAAAGAACCGACTTCAAAATAAACTAAAAAGCAATTAATAATATTTTATGTACGGTACGGATCACATTTGATTCACTTTTTGAAGTAGGTGCCAAACCTGAAGTAAATAAAGTTCTTTATTCAACAAAAATACGAATTACTATTACTTAATATATATGTAGGTAGATAATAACTAAAGGCTCGCCGCCGCGGTTCTTAATAGTAATAAATGAATGGTTTGGCACCGACTTCAAAAGGTGATTCAAATGTGATCCGTACCGTAGAAAAAAGATTATTTATGGCTTTTTAATTTATTTTGAAGTCGGTTTTTTTTTTATTTATATTTTTTTTTTATAATTTAAGGTTCTACCGCAATCACAGTATCTTTTGACCAGATTTTACTTATTTACGCGGTCTCCACTAGAAAACCTTTCTGCCCCAACGGTCATTGGTTCTTTGAACTATGTGATCTGCGCATTGCAACTTCAGTTTGCTTGAATGCATCAATGAACATGCACGAATGTAATTGTATTCTGAAAAATATGTACTGCATGTTCAAGCAACTAAATAAATTTGAATTTGAATGATGAAGACAGATAGACTCATATTAATTATGTTCGTCACAAAAGGGTTCCTCCCCGATGAACACGTCACAACTACGAGTCTTCGTCGTCGAGATCTTCAAATTGTATCAATTTAAATTACCGACGTTACGTTAACCACTTACGAAACAGAATAAAGCGGATAAGTTTCGTGTTACAGAGTTCTGTAATTACAACTTTGTTGAAAATTAATATAATTCATATCAGAATTCTCAAGTTGAGAGTCGTATTGAGAGATCTCCAATAAATTTAATTGGTATTGGATAGTTCTAGAGAAAGGAAGAGATCCGTTGTACTCAGGTAGGGAAGAGCGGGGCTCAACGTGCCCATTTTTATAAAATATAAAATAGTGTGTACATACAGTGTGGGTTACGCACATATTTGCTTGCGACTGGGGGTCCCTATTTGTGCACCACACAGGTACCCCTATGGCTGCTAGGTCATTGCGCTGGGGCACTACGGACTTTCGTGCGAAAAAAACGCGGGCTGCTTCTCTTGACACACTGCTCTTTAATGACATCATCCGCCGCTCTCTTGCCAGAGTTCCCTTTATCTTGCATAATATAGATTGTCCGAAATACATTCCGCATAACAGTTATAGCAAAAACATTTTTAGCCAAATGATATTTTAGCATAATCGTATACTTAGCATTACTGTCATGTCGCTAATAACACTCATTTAGCAGAATTTTGAATAGCAAAATCAAAATAGTCGACTTTAATTTCGCAACATTTTATGTAGCAGAAATGCTACACCTAATTTATTTTCTTGAAGCATAATACTAATATCCCCGACTTTATTCCTGCATAATTTAATGTGACAGAATATAAGTTTAGTCGAATTAGTTATAGTATTATACTAGGATAGTCATAAATAACTCTTAACGCATAAAGTTGTTTCTCATACCGTTAGGATAAACTGAGACGGAATGGAAAATGGGTCAAAAACCGAAAACTGTAGTTTAGGTTAGGTTTGCATTGTAACCATGTATAGCGGAATGAGCGAAGCAAGCGGAGCGTTAAAATGGGTCAAAAACTAAAAACTTATTATTATTTTGATAACTTTATGAAACTATAATTTTATGCCAAATAAAATAGAATCCGATACAAATTGCGGCGATATAATGATGCAATCATAGGACTATAATTCTAAAGAATATTATGCCAATGTACGAATCTGCCAAGAAACGTTTTGCCAAATGACAATATGCCAAGTAAATATTATGCGATACAAATTTCGGTGACAGGCTTCATCGATCATAGAACTAATTATTATTCTAATCATCATAATGCCAATGTACTATTCTGCGTAAGAAAATTGTGCGAAATGACAGTAAGCTAAAAAATATGCAAAAAAGTAATTATGCGAAATGATGGTTTTTCGAAGGGTGTTATGACAATCAAATTTATGCAACACATTAGTGAACCCCTTGCCATCGTCAATGTGTTGGCGGTACTTGAGTCTCCGGGCATCACTAGAGACGATGGTAAGAGACCGGACGGATTTTTTAAATGTTTTGTAAGTTTGTATGTGTCGTTATGGTTTCATCACGCCAATTTTTAGCACACAAGTAGCAGGGCACAGATAGTTAAAGAATACTTCTAGCTTGACTACGCTGAAGAACAAACAGGGTTATGATTTTTTCACCTCCGCTAACGAAGAAACCGCTTCTAATTTCATCAAAGTTTGCTTATTGTCGCAAATTTGAGACTCATGACGTTTCCAGCAGAGGTGTGGCGTCAGGAAAATTACAAGGGAGCCGAAACGTTTTCATTTAATCTACCGTTTCGCTGGAAAATGCTTTACCTTACCTATCTCATCCTACTTTATGCTACCTTAATTGTTAGCGAGTTTGCACGTTTGTTAGCTAAAAAAATAATAACACCCATTTTTCATCATCCATCGATCCAATGTACTTTTGCAGCCTGATAAGAGAAGAAACCAACTAAAACATAAATTTATATTAGGAATGAAGTGATTCTAATTCAAGTAAAATATATTTCATTTCTTATCTTATCATAATTTCTATGAAGCAGATAAAATTGTTTTTATAAAAGATTATCGGGACTTAACGAAATAGAAGCCATGCGCGTGTGTGTTTATTGTATATCGATTATACAAGGTGACTCCCCCATGTGGTGAACAGAAATATTATTTTTCGATGTATTTTAGTATGCTGATGTAGAATATCTGGTTTTAGTAGCAATTATATAACATCTGGGGTCACGGCAATGCCCCGCCTAGGCCACCGGAGCACTACCTACCTTTTCCCTAACCATTTCGTCTCATTTTCAAACCCTCATAGCTTCGTCCCAGTTAACACCTGAGAGCCCAAATTCACAGGTTAAGATGTAGTCGGGGAACATATGAAATGTATTAACTGTCATTGATCTAACTTTTATACTGTAGGTTTTATTGATATCTAAAATACGCCGATTTTGTCACTGACTCACTCAGTCACTCACACTCACTCACTCACGTATCAAAATTCTAGGGTACTTCCCGAAGACCTAGAAAGCTGAAATTTAACATGAAGCCTAGACTAGAAGAATAGTTAAATCAAAAATTCTGTAACTTCCTACCCCTAAAAAGGAGGTGCAGGTCTCGGTACGGAACTAGTAAAAATGTAATACTTCCCGAAGCCCTAGAAAGCTGAAATTTGGAATGGAGCCTAGAATTTACATACAAAGAACGGAAAAAATCTGGGGCACGGCAGTAGGGGAGGACGGGGCTGCAAGTTCCCGGGGTAAGTTGTTCCGATGGCAATAACTTTGTAAAGAAAAGAGATAGTAATACGTGTAAAGTGTGCCGTTTGAGCATCAGGTGACGCGCCGCGCTGGCGGCCATCTGAGTTACTCCAGCGCCGGCGGCTGAGTGGTGGTGTGCACAGAGCTCGTAAAACACCACGTTAGTAAATATTTTCGTGTTTAAACTTTTTGGTCTCTTTTTGTCAATTATGGCCCGATTTACATGTAACTTTCCTATTTTGTAGTGACATTAGTAAGGTGTCTTGTAGTTCAAGTGTTTTTTTAATTCATTCTATTGAATTGGTGGTTTGGCAGTATTTGTAAAAAAATAAATTTGGGGTTGGTTGTTCCCTCCCGGAGGGCCTGTTTGTTCCACGGAACAACTTACCCCAAAGAACCTTCAATGTTACAAACGAAAGTCAGATAAAGGGGAAACCTCCGGAACATTACTGCGTCGAGCTACAAATACTGTCATTAATGAGGGAAAAAAAGTAAAAACATTTGCCAGAGAACTGGATATTTGCCACATGATGCTACGTCGATTTGTTGATAAATTGAAAGCCGGTAAAGATCCTACTACAGGATATAAATGCAGGACAGTATTTACTGTGGAACAGGAGAAACACAGTGGACTACATTTTAAGGTGTTCCTCAATATACTTCGGCTTGTTGCCAGGAGAGGTGCGAAAACTCGCATATGAATGTGCTATAATATTTAATTTGAACAATATTCCCCCTTCGTGGCACAACAATTGTGAAGCTGGTGCTGACTGGTTCACTGGATTTATAAAGGGGAACCCATTATTATCGATAAGAACCGCAGAAGCGACCAGTCTTGGACGTGCATCGCATTCAATAAACATATCGTGAATGAATTTTTCACTAAGCTGGGTGATATTCTACTTAAACATATGTTGACTCCGTCCAGAATCTGGAACCTGGACGAGACTGGAGTCACGACGGTACTGAAGCCAAAGAAGATATAGGAGCTCAAAAAGGCGGTTTTGTTTGTTGTCTTTAAAGTTCAGTTATAAGTCTGACAGTAATTATAATACATAACATATCATATATCTGTCCCTGTAAGTTGATAGATCTCAATTGTTAGTTAATTTGATAAAAAGTTTATCTGAAAATTATCAGTTATATTATTTATTAAAAGTTAGTTACGTATCTTACTAGATTTATAACCTGACGAATGTCAAATATGACTTAAAATTTAAAAGACATAGTTATTTGGAGGTTTCAGATTTTTTTTGTTATTTTTAAAGTTCAGTTATGCGTCTGAGAGAAATTATAATATAAAACATATTATAAATCTATTTAATGATAGTTTTATTTACACAAACCCGTTTTATTCTCACATTATATATTCATAATCTAAGCGGAACAATTTGCCTCACGGGTGGAACAACTCACACCAAAGCGGGGCTAAAAGTTCCACTCCGAAATTTGTCAAAAAAAATTGTAAAAAAATAACTACTGAGATTTTAGCCAAAATCACTATAATATTACAAAATCCGATAAACAACTCTTTGATATTTCCATATATCAAAAATTCATCCTATCATATTCATAATGAAATTCTATATTATTGGAAAATCGGCACTTGCAGCCCCCACCTCCCCTACCCACCGCCAAGACAAACAAAACATATTAAGAAATTCATTTCATGAGAATTCCTAAATAGACGCAAAAGCAAAAAAAAAAAAACTAGGGCACCTTATTAATAGAAGTGAGATCCCACCAAAAACATTTCATGTAAAATTGGCAGCCAAGACTCACAAGCTCATAACGCTTTCGCTGTAAGAAAGTTATCAGATCCCAGAAAAAACCAAGCTTTCAAGCTTTTCTTTTTATCTTAAAAAAAATAGCTTCAACTGGCTTGAATACTTGGGATTTAATATTATTTTTAACCGTTAAAAGCCTTACCGTCTCTCTCTCTCACGTTTGCTTTCGGTTACCCTTTAGCTTGTAGTAACTTGTCATTCATGTGTCAAATGCCTAAAAAATTTTCGTGCAACTATGGAGTTGTGATGAATTAAGCAGGAAATACATATTTCACCGCAAAAAGATTTTTTATTTCTTTGTCTTGATCATCACTATAAGCAGCATTCGGGCTCGGCACCATAGGAAACAATATATCTATTCACAAGTTAGGAGTCACCCTGTATAGTTAACTATGGCTCATACAATGTACACTCAATTAAATAGTCATAAAGAGATGAATTATGTATTGTCAAACCCTTTCTCGGCCAAAGTTCCATTTCATAAATAAATTGAATAACTACATTCACAGTCTTTTGTGATTAGCTTATTAAACCGGAAACAAACTCTGTCAATGCAGTTAGCTATTCATGTTAAGAAAATTAAAATAATGTTTCCTTTAAGTAATATGAGCTATTTTAAGGATTTAAGGTTTCCCTCCATGGCCCATTTTTTTTCCATCCTGTATGTCGCTACGTGTCTTTATATCCCCAAAAAAAACGGCCAAAAGCGAGTATGACTCGCGCACCGAGGGTTCCGTACAGAATAAACGTTACAAATGGTATTAAAATCCAATGTTAGCAAAGCCCTACTTCTAAGCATAATGTACGCGGTGTTCGATCATTTTATATTAGTTATTGACATAGACAGACAGACATAGAATTATGCTGTTGTTAGTATTCGTTGTCATAGTGGCAACAGAAATACATTGTCTGCGAAAATTTCAATTGTCTAGATATCACGGTCCATGAGATACATCTTAGTGACAGACGGACAGACGGATGGACAGTGAAGTCTTAGTAATAGTGTCCCATTTTACCCTTTGGGTACGGGTCTCTAAAGAAACATGTTACGGGACAATTTTATGCAAAACGAAATAGTCCCACGGTAAGCTCAAAAAGTCTTGTGTTATGGGTACTAGACGACGATATATTTAATAAATACTTATACACATAGAAAACATCCAAGACTAAAGAACAAATAGTTATGCTGATCACACAAATATTTGCTCTTACCAAGATTTGAACCCAGGACCTTCAGCTTCGCAGGCAACGTTACTCGCGCTGAGCCAAACCGGTTGTCAAACGTTCGTCGTGTTGCAATATTTTTGGCACTTTAAAATGCTGCAAAAAATTATCTGTAATTCCAACCATTTCCTATTTTTCCACTGCAAATTAAATATTTTACTAAACGATTGTGGCTCGTGATAGTGTCAAACTATTTATGTTTGAATGATTTACGCTTTATATGTTCAGTGACACCGCTACAAATTTATCTCTGTATGTGACGCTTTATTATCATAAAATACACACACGTAAATTTATTCTTATTTGCCGCATTATTGTAGAAAATGTCCACCGGTAAGGGAGAATACACTCATGTCCCTGAAAAGGAGAAAAATGACGGTATGTATGATACTTTCCGTTTTCTTAAAATAATGTAAACCTAAAATATCGTCGTCTAGTACTCATAACATAACACAACATGTTATGCGGAGGGATGAGAGTCATGTGACTAGAAGGGTATTAGATATGCATGTGGAAGGATGTAAGAGGAGGGGTAGGCCGAGGAAAAGCTGGATGGATTGCGTGAGAGATCACATGAACAGGAAGGATGTGAGTGATGAGATGACGAGTGATAGAGAGGTATGGAAGAAAAATACATCCTGCGCCGACCCCAAGTAAATGAGATAAGGACAAGCGAATGATGAATGCAAACTTAAAATTACCTGTTACGTTTTATCAGGTTCTAATATAATTTTCTGGAATATCATCTTTTCAGAACCACCTTTGTACGAAGCCCCTCGCGGCTTCGGAGCCCGCCACATGCAGGTCCTTATACTCTTCATCAGCCTGTCAGTCGGTTTCACCATCAAGGCGCATCTCAGTGTTGCCATGGTAGCCATGACTATGAAGGACAGCTGTGCAAGAAACATTGGCAGTGGAAACGAGAGTTTTGTTGTGCCTGTTGAATGTGATGCTGAGAAAAAGTTGGGTGTTTTCCAGGTAAGCTTAAATACTGTACCCGGGATCCATCCTTTTCATTATCATCATCATAGCAGTCAAAGGACGTCCACTGCTGCACACAGGCCTCCTTAATAGACTTCAATAAGGGGCGGATAGAAGCGACCCACATCCAGCGCGTCCCTGCAACCCTAACCAGGTAGCCCGACCACCTTGCAGGTGGCCCTCCCACGCTGCACTTGCTGGTACTACGCCTCCACTCAAGAACCTTTCTGCCGTTGGGCCATCAGTTCTTTAAACTATGCGCCTTGCCCATTGCAACTTCAGTTTGCCGACCCTGTTTGCTATATCGGTGACCTTGGTTCGTCTACACAAAACAAATAACAAAACTTCCATAACGACCGGTCGTGCGCCACCCTTATCAAACGGTTTCCCGTGATCTTCACCAGATCATCGCTTCATCTTGTTGGGGGCCTTCCTACGCTGCATCGTCCTGTACACATTCGCCACTCGAGAACCTTTCTGCTACAGCGGCCATCCTTTTCACCAAGGAATTTCCCCAAACTGCCTCAGTTCCCGTATTTCAAATCCTAAATTGTGATTCTCTTCTAAACCGAAAAAATACTAGAAACGTTTTTTAAGCTTTTGTTTAGAAGTTCTAAATAAAAGTTATTTTAATAGTAATTCTGAAAATTTTACGGTTTCCGAAAAAAGCAACGTTGGGAATTGAAATATTTGAAAAATGAAACAGATCTAACTGAAGAAATGAAAGTAGAGCCGGCGTAAGGCTGAAATAATGATGATGATTACACAATAAGTACTGGTTAAAATTATGCAATTCAAATTAATTACGTTTATCATTACACTCAATTCTTAAAGAAATATTTATTTGCATCTAACAGCATGTTTTGCTTTTCAGACCTATAATTGGAGCAAAAAGCAACAGGAAATCATTCTATTCGCGTTCTTTCTCGGGTACACGACAATGATGTTGCCAATGGGAATTATCGCGCAGAAGTTTGGAGGAAAGATACCTATCATGGTCGCTCTTGCTGTGAACGGAGTGACATCTATAATCACACCCTGGGTCCCTAAGTTTGTAAGTAAAGGCATTTATACATGTTTACATTTAAACATGTTTCGGTCCAAGGTTCGAAAGCCCTGCTACTCGAAACAGGCGCAGGCGCGGGCGATGAAGCTACCGAACTATCCTCTTCTTATCCACTCATCAGTCATGACTAATGCCGGTAGCACACCTCCACCGCGAAACGTCAAACCCAAGGAAGTTCCGCTTTAGTTTCGCGCGCTCTGTATGGCGTTTCGTGGTTTCGCGGCGGAGGTGTGCTACCGGCATGAGAAACTCTGAATGACACGAAAAATTTCGAGCAGGACTCGAATTTCGCGACGTGATATATGATCAAAATATTATCGCTCCTGTTTAAATTCGTCATTAAAATCCAACATGGCGTACCTCAATCATCATCACATCAGCTGAAATACGTCTTCACTGCACAGAAGATCTTCTCAATAACACATCGTGGACTACCCTTATTCGACATTACATGATTTGAACCTGGTAGTTCCTTGTTGGGGGCCGGCCTTCCAGCACTTAGTCTTGCGAAACGTGTTTGTCTGTCAAATGCATTAATTGCCCAATATCGTATTAAGCCAATTTGGTGAGTGGTGATACAAACACCTGCCCAATGTGTTGGTAAGATAAAGTACCTAATCCAAGGTCTTGTCTACAGGGGGGCTGGATAGGAGTGTGTATTTGTCGGCTGCTCCAAGGCGCGACTCAGGCAGCGTTTTATCCCAGCATCCACACGATCCTGGGAAAATGGGCGCCGATCAGCGAGAGGGGACGACTTAGCACTTACGTGTATACTGGTACGTTATAAAGTTACCCACATTATCCCAGCGCAATGACACCCAGGGATGGCCTAAGGGCTGCCCCAAGGATGATCACGACTACTCACCCACTAGCCGCAACTAAAAGCTACTGACAAGATGATCGACAAATGAAACAAACAACTGAAGTTTATACAAATACCAACTAGTAGTTTGGGGCCATCCATATTTTATATCACAACAATAGGGGAAGGGCGGTTTATGCCAAACCTGATGTAATGTAAACATAAACGACATGCGTACCTGACAAACGTAAGGGTTACAAACAAATATTTAAAGTAAGAACCTCATAAAAAATGCATGTTAAAAATCGGCCAAGAGCATATCCGACCATGCTCAATGGGTTCCGCAACCTTTCTTTTCTTTTGAATAATCGCGGATACAAAAGAAAATATTGAAAGTATTTATCAAGGTATATTTTTGTATTATTTCATATTTTTTTAACATACCGTTTAGTAATTAGAGGGGGAGGGATATGACACATTTATGCTACTTTCAGAGCAATTATATCTGAAAATAAAATTTTCATAAGTCAAAAATATTTTTTAAAACCTTAAGTTATTTTTAAAAGAACTGTCGAAATATATCCTACACATTGATATATGCTGATTCATTTCTTTTAGTTTCGGTTACATATGTATAGAGTGCGCCCCCTTGAAATATTTTTTTTTGTTATTTAATTATTAAACTAAGTAGCGGCTCATACAAGACACTCTTAATTTCACCAATATACATCATGTACTTTTTGAATCAAATGCCTGTGACATACGGACGGATGGACGTAATGAAACTATAAGGGATCCGTTTTTGCCATTTTGGCTACAGAACCCTAAAAATGAGCGATAGCGTCTCGTTGAAACTTGAAAAGGATCGCCAAAAACAAGCCAATTCAGAAACATTTACCATAAAGGTCCTGCAAACACTCAACGGTGCTAAATTCCAGTGAAAACGATTCGCTTTAAACTGAAGGGTGCTTACAACTCTCTGAATTAAAATATCAACCGAAAATAATAAAACTACATTTACAAAATCAATTTTAAATTTAATTAACTCTATGATAGGGTTTTTAAGACTTAAGTTACCATGACTCGAAACTGGCACTTGGAACCTTTATAATTCTTGATCACGAAATTTGGTTCTCTTGATATTCGCATGACTGGCGATTTTAAATACGTTAAAATTTTATTCAATTGGCTTAACTTACTTATTATAATACTTTTATTCACGTTTCACTAAGTACCAAGTCAACCAACTTACAACTAAAGTACCAACTTCGGAAAAGAGATCAATCGATGGATTGAACTTGGATGGGCAGCGTTTGGGAAACTGCGAAGTGTCTTCTCGTCCAGGATACCTCAGTGCTTGAAGAGGAAAGTCTTCAATCAGTGCGTATTACTAGTAATGACCTACGGAGCCGAGACGTGGTCTAGACTATTGGCCTGTTAAGGAAGCTCAGAGTAAATTAGCGAGATATGGAAAGCGCTATGCTCGGGACGTATCTACGAGATTGAATCAGAAATGAGGAGATTCATGGACTCACAAAGGTCACCGACATAGCAAACAAGGTAAGCAAACTGAAGTGACAACGGGAAGAGCACATAGTTCTAAAAATCAATGGCCGTTGGGGCAGAAAGTTTTTCGAGTAGAGACCGCATATCGGCAAGCAGACAACCTGGTTGCAGGGTTTCGCTGGTTACGGGTCACCTCTAACCGGCCCATTTGGAAGTCTATTGAAGAGGTCTGTGTCCAGCAGTGGACGTCCCATGGTTCAAATGATGAATAACGAAGTCACGTATGGTTGAACAGCTTCGTGGAGTACTCAAATAATTAGTATTCTGTCACCGTCCTCGGATATCCAGTTATACTTGTACTGGAAAATGATTGAAATCTGTCCATTATTTTGACGTGAGTCCGGGGTCTATATTCTATTGTAACAAAAGATACAAGAATCACTTGGCGTGCACAGGGCTTTTGGCAAAGGAAGGCAGTTCAAATAATTTGACTTCATGGGTAGGCAGTCCCTCTGTAGCTATTTGGAGCCATGGTCGTTCAGGGTAGGCAGTGCCTTGGTGCCTATGGACTGCACGCCACTGCAATCAATTGAAATCGCATTATCTTACGTTTAAAATAGGTTGAAACCTGTTTTCTACATTTTTAGGGTTCCGTACCTCAAAAAGAAAGGACGAAAACCTTATAGGATCACATTGTCGTCGGTCTGTCTCTCAAGACCCCTTTTCGCTGGAACGGGTGGGGAGGTATCAAGTTGAAATTAACATCAAATACTAATGTCTGCGGCCCCTTGAAGCTATTATTGCTTCTTTAATAAGTATTTTCCATGGGAAGGACTAAAGTACGAACTCAAGTCATAAACTCACCAAAATAATGTCGAAACAAACTCGTAACGGAGTTTTGCAATTGCATCTTCCTTCTCTGAAACAGTAGTAAAATCGCACGTGACGACCGATACCGGAAAGTTACCTTAGATCTCAAAAACATACGGTTTTGAAAACCAACATTCTACGCATGCAAAGTGACAAGCAGATATATCTTTAAAAAACTGGCCAAGTTTTTGAGTAAAATGCCTGTGACATACGGACGGACGGACGGACTAAAAATATGAAAGGACTCGTCGCTACTATAATATGACCCCTAGACTAATAAAAACTACATCTTTTCATAGGTCTCGCCCTTGGCTCCGTTTTTAGGCTTCCGTAGTCTAAATAGCTCCCGTCCGTCCGTATGTCAGATGGATTTTACTCAAAAACTACGTGATACATATTAATGAAATCTTGAATATAGGTGTCTTGTATAAGCCACTACTTAGTTTGATAGTTACGAAATAATTATCAAATATTTTTAGGGGGGCATTCCATACATGTCTGATGTCTGATTCTGATGTCAAACTGAAAAAAAATCAACAAAAATCGATATGTGGTACATATTTCGACAGTTCTTTTAATAATACTTTGAGGTTTCTTAACAAATTTTTGATTGAGTAAATATTTTAGGAAATAATAGCTTCGAAAGTAGCATAAATTGTAGATTTGTATGGGGCAGTTTAATGCCCAGCTATTATGCCTGACTTTGACTTTCCATTTCACGTTTCTAATGTTGAATTTTTAATGAGTATCATTATTTCTTAGTTATAAGGAACCGGATTAATTAGTACCTATAATTAAAAAGAATCTCTATTAAATAAGCGCTTGTAAAGAGTGTTATATGTTTCCGTGTGTACACCGTCAGATAAACACGTTGTGCGCATATTGTCAAAAACTTTCAACCTGGTGAATACGATACAGTTCCAAAGTGTCGACGATCCACTGAAATAATACAGTTTCTACTACGTTTTAGATCTGTAAGACGTGGCAACTGACTTATTTTGTTTTTTAACACCTTTTGTAACAATCATTTTTTAGGGTTCCGTAGCCATATCGTTCGTCATGTCCGTCCGTCCGTATGTGACAGGCATTTTACCTACTGAAATACTACTAGATGTATATTTATGAAATTTTGAGTATAGGTGCCTTGTTTAACCGCTATTTAGTTTGATACCTAAATAACAAAAGAAGATATTATTATTATTATTAATATTTCCAGGGGGGCATTCCATACATGTTACCGAAACTGATTAATTATTTCATCATTATATTTTCTTATGTTTCCGCGATTATTACTCATTGAAATAAAACAATTTAACGGAAGATGGATTGTCACTACCACCAGCTTGGGATCCTGTAATACATCTCATCAAGGAACAAGCGAGACACAGGACTGCAAAACCTTAATTTCCGAACGGTGTAAAATATCTTATCTTCTTAATAGTAGTTTAATAGTCTCTGTTGTTTAAATATTATAATTAGTAATGAGATAGCCTGGGAGTTTATCTTTGCAGCGTTTCTTTTCCCCTCAGTACGCCTCATTTGTGAAATGCTGCTTGGTAAATTATTAGAATAAAATAATTAAGCCCTTCTGGCACATGTGTAACTGTCTTTACAGCTTAGGCCCATCTGGCATGTATGTACACCTTTATTTGTGTTTTTTCAAAAAATGGGTAGTTTGCACAAATTGTAACTTTGACAGAGGAAAATACATCTTTTCTCAGTCCTCCCGTGACCATGGAAAGCTGGAAAGCTTCCGAAACGTCGGGAACTAAAATGAGATACACGATATAATCCGTTAAATTGTTTTATTTCAATATTTCATCATTATATCTTTTTGGCACATATTTCGACAGTTCTTTTAAAAACATTTTGAGTATTCCAAAATAAAATAAATATCGTGTTTGGAAATACCATTTTTGAGTTACTGTTGGAAAACTGCGCGCCTCAGCAAAAGGACGTAAGTGCCTTGGAGCTCTTTTGCTAGCGCACTTTTTATATCATATTTATCGTCAAGTGCCGCGAGTGAAGGTCTACTTTTCAACTTCGTCAAAAATGCTTTCGTAAGTCTGGCGGATGTCTTTGCTGGCGGTAATCCTCTACAGATGTGATTTCTTAACGGAACTTCGTGAAATTTTGTGGGTTCGATAATAATGGTTTTTTTTGCAGATTCAGTTTTTGAACTGTTTTCTAAATGGCATATCTCCATATGGGCGTTGAAAGGCTTGCGAGGTCTACAGCTATTAGCATTCACAAAATTTGCATCAGCGTCGAACGCAGCGCTGACGGACTCGTCACTATTTTATATGACCCCTCATCATCATCAAACTGTTGCAGTACACTGCTGGACATAGGTCTCTCCAAGGGTGCGTCACTGAGCACGATCCTCAGCCACTCTCTTCCAGCCGCCGCCAGCCACCCTGCTAATATCATCGCTCCACCTTGCCTGAGGACGTCCTACGCTTCTTTTGTCAAGACGCGGTCTCCACTCGAGAACACGTCTACTCCAACGATTGTCGGATCTTCGGCAAATATGACCAGCCCACTGCCATTTCAGTTTGCTCATTCTTTGGGCTATGTCTGTCACTTTGGTTCTGTGACGGATCATCTCATTTCTGATACGATCCCTCAGAGAGGCGCCGAGCATTGCCCTCTCCATAGCTCGCTGAGCAACTTTGAGTTTGTGAACCAGTCGTACCGTCAGTGTCCACGTCTCGTATCTCAATATGACCCCTAGTCACGTGTAAACTATTCGTTTTCATAGGTCTCGGCCTTTGCTTCGTTTTCTTAAGTCAGTTTTGACCACCGGCTTGACGGGCCAATATATTTTGACCTGTGATCTGGAACTTGTACCGCTACTTCACGTGTCTAGTTATGTTAAATATGACCTGAAAGGTGGACGAGTGGGAAATTATAGAGTGATAACCCAGCTTACAGTTAGAACTAGTTATTAAGTCTAGAAAGTGCATAAAAAAATATCTTCATTATAATACATAATTATATGACGTATAAAAAACTAAGCAATGTAAGTCTTTTGGAGCTAAAGTTTGTTTGCCGTCTTACGGTAGACATAAAAGACTGTATTTCATATAAGAAAACTAAAAAAAAAGAACGGGTTGCACTCCGGGAGTGCCGGCAGAAGTGAAAACTTGGATATTAACGCGACAGGTCACGTGTCCGTCTTACGAATTTTCAATCTGTCGGTCACGTGACCCGTCTGATTTTTTCCCCATCACAAAAAGTGCACAGCGCCGTTAAAGAAGTTTTTACTTTTTCCAGGATCACAATTCGGCACGATATTGTCCTTCCAAATCTCCGGTTTCTTTTGTGGCAGTCCAGCTATCGGTTGGCCGTCATCCTTCTGGCTTTGGGGCTGCCTGGCCCTGGCTTGCTTCGGTCTCCTGGCTCATTTCGGCTCCGCCAGTCCTCATCAGCACAAGACCATCACCACTGAGGAACTGGCCTTCATCATGGGGGATAGTGCTGCTGATATTGCTCCGAAGGTAGAAGATTATTGTTTAATAAATAGTAGTGTGTATACCTGAAACATAATGAAAGGTCTTCAAACATGAGTGTGGTTCTATAACACGAGCCGAGGGCGAGGTTCATAGTCAAATCACATGAGTGTTTTAAGACCTATACAGCTGCATTACGCTAGTTTATCTATATGCATCCGTTGGAAACTCAAATGCGATAACATACGGGATATAATCCGTTTAAACGGTTATATTAAAATGAGTGATAATCGCGGAAACAGAAGAAAATATAATGTTAAATATTTAGTTAAAATTTACATAGTGACCAGAGTCGTTCAGAATAAACCTCTTATCGTCCCGGCTTCATTTTTTGTTTTGTCTTGACTTATTTATAAACGATGTGTCTTTTGCTAATTAAGGGGCTTCGGTACGTGAATGACCTTCGATCCGTAGCTCTTCACTTTTATGTGTTGTATATGTCTCATCGTGTTAACAACTACCGTTGTTACCAATTTACTGTTTCAGTTTATCTTCACGAGTCACCGAAACCGAGATTAACGCCATTCAAATTTGTTAATTTAGCGATAAAAAAGCAGTTTTTGCTACTTTTCTTAAAAAACTACAGAACTAATAGAAAAACCAGTTGGCAATTTTAAAGTAAACATCATTACTCGTTTATTGGTTTTAGTCCCATGTCTAAGCGTCGCTTGACGAGGGAGACTATACCAATTAAAGATAGAAACAGGACTTTACGAATCTTTTTTTTCTTTTGATTTATTCAGTATTATATCATTGCAGTTGACATAAGTACAGTCCAAATAACAAACTGCAATATATATATATATATTACGTGGATTGCACTAAGTGAAATAATTTTATATCACTTAAAAAACAGTGAAATTTACCGAAATTTTCCGAGTAGCCCCTTAATGATGGTGTAGACGCTGTTGTAGAGCGAGTTGATTAAGTTAACATTAGTGATAATTATCAAATTGGATTCTTCTAGCGATGGCTGCGGTGACACCCCTGTTTCTTTCTGTTTTTCATATGTTTCTCATCACAATTGTTGCTGTCCATGTGTATAGATGTTTGACCTAAGTCAGCACTGGATTAGATCCTTTTAGTTAACATCTATTAATCAAACTCTATACATATACACATAATTACGTCATCATCGCACCGTTTCAACCCCCACACACAACGTCATACTACAATGTTACAATTGCGGGTTCTTAGCTACTCTTGTGATGTTACGTTTATTTATGTGTTTTGTTTTTTTTTTTACATTGAGAATAATAATGTAATCGGAATTAATGTGTGAAAATAAAAAAAACGATTTTAAGAGGTTATCTGAAAAGAGAAGGAATATTTTTATTATACAACTAAGAGGCGCCCGCAACTTCGTTCGCGGAGGAAAATAAGTCATAACCCCTTGTTTTTACTTTAGCGTAGTGGGGTAAAAAGTATCCTATAACGATCTGAAGATACCTAGCTATCCGTATACCAAAAAAATGTTGAAATCTGTTAAGTCCATAAAAAAAATCGTTTTAGTGACCTCCAAATAGTCTGAAACAATCAATTTAAAAAAAAACTTCAATGTACAGACATTTCATTTTTACAACTTTATAATAGTATAGATAATATTACATACATACCTACGAAGTGACTCGATAACTTTCTTTTTTAAAGTCGCTTAAAAATTTAAATCGTGAATGTAGAAAATTGTTATTTTTGCAGAAGCGACTAACACCGTGGAAGCACATCCTCAGGACCCGCGCAGTCTGGGGTCTCGTGGCAGCCCACGCTGGATCCGCCGTGGGCTACCTGTTCATCCTTACACAACTGCCTCTCTACATGAACAAAGTCCTCGGTGTTAATATCAAAAACGTGAGTTGTGCCTATTCAATTAAAGACGAGTTCTTTCGTGGGCTGGGAGAGGGGAAGAGAGTGGGGATGTGAGAATGAAGTGTGCACGCAGCGGAGCACGATGACCCTACCACGCGAAAACTTCTTACACGCCCCCGCTGTCTTTGGCGTGCACAGGGTTTGTGGGCAAGGCAGTTTTTCTGTGCCTATATGGAGCCATAGTCGTTCGCACGCCACTGTAGACATTCCATATCAGAAAATAACTTATGTTATTTATTCATAGCTGATGGCACGAGCCCTTTTCATAAAACACAAAATCCTAACGTTACCATGTATTTACATTTTAAATGCATGTATGTACGTCAGGCGAAACCTCCATATGTACACAAGGACCTTGCAGGCCTGCTCGCACCCGACTCGCCAGCGGCCCGTCCTGGTCGCGCCGCGATCTCGGCTTGCCAAGTCCCGAAAGTCATCATGGGAGTTTCCCTGTACAACTCAGTACCGACGGACATAATCGACTCGACAAGTGACACAATATTTAAAAATAAACTTAAACTGCTATTTACTGAACACGCGTACTATACCTACTCTAGATGAGTTTAAAAAACTTTTTATTTTGTTTATGTAAATATAACCAAATTAAAAGAATTTTTTAATTTAATAATCAATAAATTAATAATATATTGAATTCAACATGACGTGTAAAATGTATATTTTACTAATAAAGATCTGAATCTGAATCTGATGTCTTTCTAAATTACATTTTTCAATACACTATCAAAAGTTATGACTACATAACTTATGTTATTTATTCATAACTTTTGTTAGTTTCATAACAATTCAGTATACAGGGTGTAAGGGACGGTGTTCCAAAAATTTAAACCCTGTTGCATAAAACATACAAATATCTACACACAAATAACTAGGGCTATCTCATCTCATATCTTTCCCTGCAAGATATTCTGCTACGTCTAAGCTATCTTGATTTTACCTCTAAGAAATAAAATGGATAAATGTCTTTCTAAATTATGTTTTTCAATGATTGCAGAATGGACTTCTATCATCCTTACCCTACATTTCCATGTACTTCATGGCCTTAGCTTTTGGAAACCTAGCAGATTTCTTAAGGAACCGCAACTTCATGAGTCTCATTAACATCAGAAGATTTTCAAATACAGTCGGTAAGTCGGTTATTTGCTGTACAAACGGTTATATCCTTTTTTGTAATCCATACTAATATTATAAACTAGAAGACGCCCTCACTTCGTTCGCGGAGGAGAAAAAGTCATATCCCGTCGTTTTTTCTTCAGCGTAGTCGGGTAAAAAGTATCCTTTAACCATCTGCAGATACCCAGCTACCCGTGTACTAAAAATTATGGAAATCTGTTTAGCCGATTTAGCGTCATGAAGCCACAACGACACATACAAACATACATAAAATCAAAAAAAATATTTTTCGTTTTAGTGACCTCCAAATAGTCCGTAACAATTAATCGTATAGATGCGAAAGTGTCTCTGTCTGTAACCTGTTCACGCTTAAACCGCTGAACCGATTTGGATGAAATTTGGTATGGAGATAGTTTGAGTCCAGATGACATATGCTACATTTTATTTCAGAAAAATACCCTTATCCGCTATAAACGAATTAAGGGCGGACGAAATCGCGGGCAGAAGCTAGTAACATAATAAGCAAAATGTGTTGAGACGTCTAATTGGCAAATACATGTCTTACTCTAATTTCTTACGCTATTATAACTTGTCCTCTATGGAAGAAAGGCGCAAGACGCGTGACTTGGAGCATCGCTAATGCGATTAGCATTTAAAAATAGAATAAAATACAGAGGACGCTACTACTGCTAACTAGATTGTGTTCGAAAATTTCAAGCCACGTACGTAAAGTTGCGATAGCTCAGTTGTTCAGAGCACTTCTGCGCTCAAATCCTGCTTGCAATTTGGTAGGTTGCTTTGTTTTTTTCCCTTTCTAATCGAAAGCAATAGACTTCAGAGGCTACCCGGAAAATTTCGATACATTTTAGTTTATTTAAAGTTTTATAAAATTATTTCTCTTGCTGCAAGGCATGTATAAAGAAAATTGTAGCTTGGTATTTGGCCTATATTTTTAACTGACTTCCAAAAAATTTTAAACAAAAAAATAAAACCGACTCCAAAAAAAACTAAAAAGTAAAAAATAACGCCATAATTCAGTTTCTTCAAATTACTTACAAGTAACCGTTTGTATACTCAATCTATACAGTATATACAATTAATCTTATTTTGGCGTCGGTGCCATATAAAGAATGTGTAAAATATTAAAAATTGACGATTTTAGTAAGTTGTGACACGATGGCACCGACTCCAAAATAACATTAATTGTATATACTGTATAGATTGAGTATACAAACGGTTACTTGTAAGTAATTTGAAGAAACTGAATTATGGCGTTATTTTTTACTTTTTAGTTTTTTTTGGAGTCGGTTTTATTTTTTTGTTTAAAATTTTATTTATTTTACACTTTTTAGTTAATCGGTACTTAAAAGTGTATCTCGTGACGATTCGAACAAGCCCAAACACGGCTAGGATACATTATTTTATTACATAGATCCGGTGCCTACCTTTCGGCTCCATCATCAAATCAATTTGATGGTACCATCCTCATCAGGAACATTTAAATTTGTGACTATGAAGTTGCTTAGCTAAATTAATAAAGATATTTTGTCGCCAACCGTAAATCATTTATCATTGAGGAGTTCCGATGGCATTCTGTGGTCTTCTGCATCAGTTCCACTTCACCAATTTACACTTTCTAAATGCAAATGCTTATTATTATGATTAATTGTATATACTGTATAGATTGAGTATACAAACGGTTACTTGTAAGTAATTTGAAGAAACTGATTTATGGCGTTATTTTTTACTTTTTAGTTTTTTTTGGAGTCGGTTTAATTTTTTGTTTAAAAGTTTATTGTCAAATAAAATGTAAATTAATAAATAAATAAAAATAAATTAAGAGAAAAAAAAATACTTTAAGTACTTTTTAGGGTTCCGAAGCCAAAATGGCAAAAACGGAACTCTTATAGATTCATCAGGTCTGTCTGTCTGTCTGTCTGTCGGTCCGTCCGTATGTCACAAGCATTTTACTCAAAAACTATAAGATGTACTTTGATGAAATTTGGAGCATAGGTGTCGTGAGTAAACTGCTACTTAGTTTGATAGTTGTGCCTGACGCACCTATGACTGGTTTGTTTACGTTGGACTGACGGGTACAGTACAACGTTGGATTGACGAACAACGCTGTACTGAGGGGCAGGGATTTTGGTAAAAAAATACTTCTTGATTTTCAAAGCCGGGGAGAGAGATGGGCAGGGATTTCTTCTTGTTTCTTGTAGCTTGCTGGATCGAATGAATGACAATTCGGCGCAATGTATCGCCTTATATTTCGATCCGTGCCCACCCCACTCCTACCGCATCACTTTATTATTATTAATTTTGTTTACATTACACAATTAGGACTTAAACATTAAAAAACACTAATAAATCTTATACAGTAACAATCGTACCTTATACCTAACTATAATCTAACAAGATTCCAATTGGTAACTATCAAGTAAACACTAGATTAGACCCTAATTTCGACTAGGAAACTACCTGCGCAGGCGTCAGCGGGGCGCGGGTGGGAGCGGGGCGTGGCTTCCTCGCCTCCCGACCCTTTTTCGCGCTACCTCCCCTCTGACGCCCGTCAGTCTACGGAATGTCGTCGCGCTGTTAGGATCTAATCGTTATAACTTAGTACTTATCCAAGTACTAAGCTATACTATTGGGAAATGAAATGTAATCAAGATAATTATTTATTTCCTTAGCCTATCCTACTTAATCTACACGTTTATTTACTTATTACACAACAACAAAAGCGTTCTATTTCTTATAGCTAATAAACAACAACAAAACGTAATATTTATAAGGATAACAAAACATAACTTCTTAATTAAATTGGCGTCGTTGGGGTAGCCGGGCTGCACATCTCTCCCGCCGCGCATCACTCTCCGGAGTGTTGCGTATCTTCTTGGTGCAGGTCGGCTGAGCTCGTGGGCAGGATCACCAACTTCTTCGTCGCTCGTCGCATCACCTTCCCTTTGGTCAGCACGTCGACTACTCTCGTGACGCCGTCGGGGCCCGGGTACGCAGCGGTGACTCGGCCGAGTGGCCAAGTGTTGCGCGGCAGGTTGCCGTCCGCCACCAAGACGATGTCGCCAACCTCGATGGGCCGACCGTGTCCGTAGGGCTCCCGCCGGTTTTGAAGGCTGGGCAGATACTCCCGGATCCATCTCGTCCAGAAGTGGTCGGCAAGGCGTTGGCTGGTACGCCATGTGGCGCGCCCGGCGACGTCGGCGTCGGTGTAGGTCCCGGGTAGGGGCGTGCGCCCGGCTCCTCCTATGAGGAAGTGGTTTGGGGTCAGGGCTTCAGGTTCTTCTGGGTCGACTGATACGTGTGTCAGCGGCCTGTTATTCACCGTGAACTCCACCTCGGCGAGCAGCGTGGTCAGCACTTCCTCACTGGGAGCTTTGTCCTTGAGCACGACGTAGAGACTGTCCTTGGCGGCGCGTACCATGCGTTCCCACCCCCCGCCCATGAACGGGGCGCCCGGGGGAATGTAGTGCCAGCGTATTTGTCGTTGCGACGCCTCCTCTTCACATGCTGCAGCTGCGTCGGCGGCGGCTCGTCGTATCTCGTTGTCCGCGGCGTGAAAGTTCGTCCCGTGGTCCGACCATATCTCTGTAGGGCAGCCTCGTCGCGCGATGAAGCGTCGCAGGGCCATCACCGCAGAGTCTCCACTTAGGCTCGGTACGACTTCCAGGTGTATGGCGCGTACAGTTAGACACGTGAACAGCGCCACGTATCTCTTCTGCGTGCCGCGTCCGACGGTGACGGTAAGCGGGCCGAACAAATCGAGGCCGGTGTACTTGTACGGCCGCTCGTGATGCGCGAGGCGTGTGCGCGGATGGTTCCCCGTTGGTGGTACAGTCGGCCGCGCTCTTCTTCTTTGACAGGGCAGACATCGATGTAGTACTCCGCGTGCGACGGTGCGTAAACGCAGTATGCAGTATTGTTGCTTGCACTCGTTTACAACTGCATCTACGCCGCTGTGATGCAATTTTCTGTGTACGTAGTCGATGTACAGCTTCGTCGCCGGGTGGTCGCCGTCGAGTACCGCCGGCTTCTTTGTTCGTTCCGTTATTCCCGCTGCTTCGTCGATGCGTGTCTTCACGATGATGACGTCATTGACGAGTTCAACGGCCAGTGTGCGGAGTCGGCTGTGCGGGGTAGGGGGGCGACCTCGTCGTAGGGCGACGACCTCCTCGGCGAATGCAGCGCGTTGCACCTCTCGTACTATTAGATTTTCGGCTTCTAATAGGTACGTTGCGTCGAGCGTTAGGTATTTTGTATGACGGGGTTCTGCCGGGCGCGTCGTTGGGCGAGTTGTGGGCCGTTTCGCCGTCGTGCGCCAATCTTCGTCCGCCTGCTTGTTTTTCCTCGTTCTTTTATATAGCGTCTTGGCTCGATGGGGGCGGCATAGTGCTATGAATTGCAGCACTCTGCCTATTGTGCGCAGTAGACGCTCCCATTTGGAAAATCTGTCAGCCGGTGGGAACCACGTTGACGTTGTCACGACGTTGCATTTTTCGACGCGTACGGCTCGCTCTTCTTCCGTGTTGACGTCGTGTGGTTGCACTTGTTCGACTGGCCATGTTGACGGGTCGTCGAGTAAGAAGGCGGGCCCGGTGAACCATCTGTGCGTCGCGTTGAAGTCGGCGGGCGCTTGGCGGGTGGCTTCGTCGGCGACGTTGAGTTTGGTAGGTACCCAACGCCATTCGCTTACTGCTGTCGTGTCCTCTATGGCCGCTATTCTATGTGCGACGAACGGCTTGTAGGCGCGCGAACCGGTGCGCAGCCAGGCGAGCACGGTGCGGCTGTCCGTCCAGAACACCCGTTTGTTCGGCTTGTAGTCGTGTTCGTCGATGACGGCGGCCGCCATGCGGCTGCCCATTGCTGCAGCTTGTAGTTCGAGCCGCGGTATCGACGTCAGCTTGAGCGGTGCGACTTTCGCCTTCACCGTGATGAGTGTGACGTGTACACGGCCGTCGTCGGTTATCATCCGCCAATATAGTGCGCAGGTGTATGCAGTGCTACTCGCGTCCACGAATGTGTGCAGCTCGCGTGTGTGTGCCGAGCTGTATTGCGGGTAGCATCTCGGGATCGCGACGTCTCGTAGAGCCTTCAGTTGCGTCGTCCATTGCGCCCATTGTTCGCCGAGATCGGCGTCGATGTTTTCGTCCCATCCTGTCCCGCGGCGCCATACTTCTTGCAGTATCTTCTTGGCTTGAATGCTGACGGGCGAGGCGAGACCGAGCGGGTCGAAGACGGACATCATTATTTTCAACAGTTGACGCTTCGTAGGGCAGCACACGTCGAGGCTGTTTGGCGGCAATCGGCTGAGATCGAGGTTGAAGGCGATTTCGTCGGTCGTCGGTTTCCAGACTTGGCCTAATACTCGTTCATTCTTCATTTCTGTTTTGCTCAGCTCGACTTGTGTGTTGTCGCCTTGTTCGCACGCGAGAGCCCGTAGTACGGCGGGCGCATTCGATGTCCATTGACGCAAGTTGTAGTGTGCACGTGTATGTATGTCACGTACATCGCTGGCTATTCGAATGGCGTCCTCCTCGCTCTTGAAGCTTTGCAGGTAATCGTCAACGTAGTGATTCTTGATTATCGCATCGGCGGCTTCAGGGTGCGTGCTTCTATGTGATTCTGCATTAATGTTCTTGACGTATATGGCGATCGACGGCGAACACGTAGCTCCGAAAATTAATGACGTCATACGGTACTCTTGTGGCGGCGTGTCGTCGCGACGGTCGCCGCGCCAGAGATAGCGAAGCGCGTCTCGGTCCTCTTCTCTCACTTTTACTTGCATGAACATCTCGGCGATGTCGGCTCCAACGGCAACGGGATGTTGGCGAAAGCGCATCAATACCCCGGGGAGAGCTTGCAGCAGATCGGGACCGGTGAGTAGGCAGTCGTTGAGGCATAGGCCTCCCGTCTTGGCGGCGGCGTCGTGTACGATGCGTACTTTATTCGGCTTCATGGGGTTAAGTACGGCGAAGTGAGGTAAGTACCATATCTTCTTATTTTTCGTAGGCGGCGCAGGCTCGGCGTAGCCTTTGTTGACGAATGCTTCCATTTCTTCATTATATCTTTTTTTGAAGGCTTCATTCTTGTCCAGCTTGTGTTCAATGTTGTGAAGACGCTTGAGTGTATTTTCGTAGTTGTCTGGCATTTTCATGTCTTCTTTTTTCCACAGGAACGGGACTTCGTAGTTGCCCATTGGAGTATGCCGCGTTGACTGGACTAACTGGGTAAGTGCTTGTTGTTCGAGATCGTTTTGCGGGCGTTTCGGCTCAATGAGTAGATTTTCTATGGCGAAGTACTCGGCGAGTTGTTTGTCGATGTCGTCTTCGTGTTGCACGATGTGGTTCGACGTTTCGCGAGTTAGTGCCGTGTAGTACCCAACCGAGCGGAGTGAGTGAGGCGACCGGCTGGCCGGGGTTGCCTCGGCGCATCTCCCTTGTTACAAGCAGGTCCCAGTTGTCTTGGCCGATGAGTACACGGGGTTCTTGGGCTTCATATTTCAGGTGCTCTCGTATGTCGCGTAGGTGCTCGCAGGCGTCGATGTCGTCGTCGGATATGGCTTGCGACGACAACTGCAGACTGTTCATAGTGCGTGCACGTATTTTCACCTCTTCTTTATTGCCCCGTATGTGTAGCGTGACTCGGCGTGACTTGGCGGCATTCACCTTTTGATTGGCGATAGCTTCAATATGTAGGGGTTCGTTCGGCCCGTCGAGGCCCACTCTTCGAGCGATGTCTTCGTCGACGAGTGTGACTGTCGATCCGTCGTCCAGCAGGGCGAGTGTGGATTCAGCTCCCGCCGGTCCGCGCACTGTTATTGGTACTAACTTGAGGTAGGCGCGGGGGCTGCGGGGTGTCCACGTTGACGTGACGGCTTCGATGGCGGTCCCCTTCGGCTTGGTATAATGAAGTAAACGATGATGGAAGTATTCGCAGCCGTCTTGTTCGCACTTCTCGCGTTTGCAGAAATGCATCTTGTTCTTGAAGCGTAGACATCGGAAACATAGCCGCTGTTTCTTAGCTATTTTCCAACGTTCGTCGACCGACTCGGCGTTGTACTTAGGACATTTTTCTATTCGGTGACTATCGGCGTTGCAACAGGAACATTTCGCAGGCGGCTTCTCTATGGCGGCGAACGTCTTGTGTACTCTTCTTGCTTGCTGCGGTTGCCCCGTGACGTCATAGTTCTCAGGCGGGGCGTACGGCGCGCAGTATTCGGCTTCGCGTTGAAGAAATGATGAAATCTTGATTAATTCGGGTTCATTGTTCGGATGAGAGGCGGCGTAGTCGTACCAGCGGTACCGTTGTGCAGGCGTGAGCTTGTCTGTGACCGCCTTCATCGTTTCGGGGCTGTAGAGGTACTGACTCCGGTCGAGGGCCCGCAGTGTGGCTATCGTGTTGGCCACGCGACAGGCGAATGAGCAGATGTCGCGCGGTCCGTCGGTCAGCCGCGGCAGTGCTCGTAGGCGTGCGAGTTCGTTGAGGGCGATGGAGTCAGGACGTCCGAATCTTGATTCTAGTGTCTTGATTATTTCTTCGCAGCGGCCGTGGTAGATGAGTAGGTTCTCGACGGCTTCTTTGGCTTTCCCTTTCAGGCATCTTCGTAGTCTTGATACGTTTTCTGCCTCGGTGTAAGTTGTCTTCGTTTCTTCATAGGCGGCTTTGAACGACAGCCATTCTTCATGTGAACCGCTAAACGGCGGCAGTTCGGCGTGGTAGCGAGAGGTGTGGCCGGCACGCGCAGCGACGGCTATGGCGGACGCCAACTCGGACAGGTTGACTTGATTCGCTGCGACGATGGCCTTTTCTGTGTTGATGTTCTCGCTGTTGTAGCACGGCGGTGCATTTCTTGCTTCATAGGGCTGCGCGTAGGACTGCGCGTAGGGCTGCGCGTAGGGCTGCGCTGTTTCGAACGGCGGAGCGGCGGCGGAGACTGGTGCGTTTCCCCTCCCGGCCCACCCGGCGGCGGCAGCGGCGGGGGCGGGGGGGGGCGACGGCGGGTGGCAAGGGCTCCGCGGGGAGCGGGGGGCCCTGCCCGGCGTCGACTGTGGTGTTGCGCGGTGCGTCTTGATGAACCGTGGCTGGCGGTGGTTCTCGCTCTTCTTCGTTGTGTGGCACTTCTGTTAATGCCAGTATGTGCTGCTGACTGGAGTCGAGCCATTCATCCACCCGCCTGTTGGATTGGGCGGATAGAACTGTGGCTCCGTCGTCGTTGTCGCTATTTTCTGCTTCGATGACGGCGATGCGTGCTTGGGCGAGTTCCAGCTTGATGCGTAGGATCTCTTCTTTGGCTTGGGCGATGCGTAGCACGCGGCGGCTTGACGTCGTCTTCGTAGTTTTCATCGACGGCGGAGCGGCGGGACAAGCTTGCTTCGACGGCGTATTAGTGGCGGCGGTGGTCGTGGTCGTGGTGGACGTGGCGGTTGTGTGGTCCGCCGTGTCCCCCGTGGCCGACGTCCGTGTGTTTGCCGTCGTGGAGTCCCCCTGTCCAGATCTCTCTTCCGGCGAGGTAGTTTCCGATCCTGCTAGTAGCGAGATCAGAGACCGACCCTTGCCTTGCGATCTTGTAACGGGCATGTTGAATTTTCTCTCTTGAATTTTCTTTCTTGAATATTCTTCTTATTGGAATCTTCTTTCTTGATTCGGCTTCCGAAGGACCATGATGTGCCTGACGCACCTATGACTGGTTTGTTTACGTTGGACTGACGGGTACAGTACAACGTTGGATTGACGAACAACGCTGTACTGAGGGGCAGGGATTTTGGTAAAAAAATACTTCTTGATTTTCAAAGCCGGGGAGAGAGATGGGCAGGGATTTCTTCTTGTTTCTTGTAGCTTGCTGGATCGAATGAATGACAATTCGGCACAATGTATCGCCTTATATTTCGATCCGTGCCCACCCCACTCCTACCGCATCACTTTATTATTATTAATTTTGTTTACATTACACAATTAGGACTTAAACATTAAAAAACACTAATAAATCTTATACAGTAACAATCGTACCTTATACCTAACTATAATCTAACAAGATTCCAATTGGTAACTATCAAGTAAACACTAGATTAGACCCTAATTTCGACTAGGAAACTACCTGCGCAGGCGTCAGCGGGGCGCGGGTGGGAGCGGGGCGTGGCTTCCTCGCCTCCCGACCCTTTTTCGCGCTACCTCCCCTCTGACGCCCGTCAGTCTGCGGAATGTCGTCGCGCTGTTAGGATCTAATCGTTATAACTTAGTACTTATCCAAGTACTAAGCTATACTATTGGGAAATGAAATGTAATCAAGATAATTATTTATTTCCTTAGCCTATCCTACTTAATCTACACGTTTATTTACTTATTACACAACAACAAAAGCGTTCTATTTCTTATAGCTAATAAACAACAACAAAACGTAATATTTATAAGGATAACAAAACATAACTTCTTAATTAAATTGCCGTCGTTGGGGTAGCCGGGCTGCACAATAGTTAAATAAAAGATATGTATATTTCTAGGGGGGAGGGGGCACTCCATACATGTTACCAAAACTGAATAATATTTTTACAGCAAATATCAATGTGTGGCACATATTTCGACAGTTCTTCTAAAAAAACTGAGGTTTCTAAAAAAAAAATTTGATTTCCCCTCTATTTTCTAAGCGGTATGTTAAAAAAAAACTGAAAAAGTTTATAAATATAAAGCTTAAGAAATACCTTCAACGAAAATTGTTTTCAACATGATCGGACATGCCGTTTTTAAGTTATTGCCAAAAAACTGCGCTTCTCAGCAAAAGGACGTAAGTGCCGTGGAGATACGCTCTTTTGTTAGTGTTTTTTTTTCATATCGTATGTTTTTTCAACTGTAATGCATTTTATTGTATATACGGCTGCGGAACCCTTCATGGGCGAGTCCAACTCGCCCTTGGCCGCTTTTTCTATCTATTGGGATAGGTTCTATAAATTGGTATAGGTTGGAGTAATGATTCACTTTAAAATTGTCTACTGATTTTTCAATAAGTTCTACAGTTTTTATGAAAATTAGCAAAATAAAAGTTTTTTTGTCGTAAGAATAAAAAAATTTGATGGTGTTCATCTTGGTTTCGGTGACTCGTGAAGATAAACTGACACACAACATTGGTAACAACGGTGGTTGTCAACACGATGAGATACAACACAGAAAAGCGAAGAGCTACGGATCGAAGGTCATTCGCGTATGGTAGCCCCTTAAGTGACTTATAAGGTTTACCAATGGTCCAGTGTTGCCAGAGCACTCTCATCTAAAAGCACGTTCGTATGTCAAAAAGGCACGATTTTTGAAGAAAAAGCACGTTTTTGACTTATTAAAACAAAAACGTGCTTTTTGCAAAATGCACGTAATAATAATTATCGAAATTAGTCCATAAGTTATATCCAAGTAAAAACCCATCAGTAAATTTATATATTTATCTCAAAAGCTTTTATCCAAGTGTTTATAGGTGACTGTCAGTGATAGTCTGCCCAGCCAGTCTGGTCTGGCAGTAGTATTGTCTATCTATTGTCTTTTATTCAACCTTTCATGACCATAGGCAAAAAATAACAAGAACATTAAGGATAACGTACAGTATGCAAGATTCTAATTTTTGATTGGCATCGGCCAATACACATTCAATATACTCTATGGCATCGGCCATCGGCACATTTGTCAGGACAGGTAAGAAAAAATTGTATTGTGTACCAACATTACCAATTTTCTTTAGAACTTAATCGTGCATAATAAAGCACGGTTTTAGCACGTTTTCTCGCTACGCACGTTAATAGCACGCATGCGTTCAAAAAGCACGTAAAACCGTGCTAAAGGACACGTTTTGGCAACACTGCAATGGTCAGTTAAGTGTATGGCTATTCTAAATGTTACTTTTTCCTAAATTTTTTACTTTGTTTCGATTCCAGGTATGGTCATAGCTTCCATATTTCTGCTATGGATGTGCTACGTGAGGACGACGTGGTTAGCCGTTACACTATTAGTCATAAGTCTGGGCCTACACTCAGGCGTCCATACTGGTTTTCATGTAAGTGTAAAATTAGAACCAGAGAACATTCTAACAACACATTACCTATATTGTCAAATAAGAAAATGTATCTCGTGATTCATATAACTCATGATTCATAGAGCGTATGTTTCTGGCAATCGTCCTTTTTCTGAGAAGGGCAATTTTTCGCCAATAATAATAATATAATAACTTTCGGATAGATTATACAACTTTCGGATAAATTATTATTTTTAGAAACCCTAAAGTGTTTTTAGAAGAACTGTCGAAATATGTGCCACACGTTGTTCTTTGCTGATAAAACTTTGTTTTAGCTTCGGTTAAACATACATATAACCGGCTCCTTAGGGACTGCCTCACTTAGAAATATTTATTATTGTTATTTATGAAACGGCTTATACAAGAATCTCATACTCCAAATGTCATACATATTGTAGTTTTTGAGTAAAAGGCGTATGATATACGGACGGACAGACGGCCATGACGAAACTATAAGGGTTCCATTTTTGCCATTTTGGCTATGGTACCCTAAATAGGTACTTTAGGAATTACATAATTATGCTGATTTTACTCTTAAAAGTGAACTAAAATACACCCCAACGATATAATGTTCTTGTAGTCTTTGAGATGCTTATATTTACAGATTTGGAACATATAGAAGCAGAGGTCATAATTGGTATATTCTGATAGTACCTTACCGACTAGCAGAGAATGCCATGTAGCATTAAGTCCGCCATTTGTACTTGCCTTTGTTTTGTGAAGTAGAGTGTAAATAAATGAATAAACGTAGGCCTGAAGTATTATTTTATTTTGATTTCAGATAAACCAGATAGACCTAGCGCCAAACTTCGCAGGCCCAATGATGGGGTTAGGCAACATGGTGGCTAACTTATCAGGCTTGTCCATTCCCTTCCTCGTCTCCACCATCGTCGGAGATGACACGGTGAGAAACATTACTAAATTTTTACTATCTATACTAATACAAAGTTGTACAAATGAAATGTCTGTACATTGAAGATATTTAAAAAAAAAGATTGTTAAGTACGGACTATTTGGAGGTCACTTAAACGTAAATTATTTTTTTTTGGATTTTATTTATGTTTGTATGTGTCGTTGTGGCTTCATCACGCAAAATCGGCTAAACAGATTTCAACATTTTTTGGTACACGGTTAGACGTATCTCCAGATGGTTATAGGACACTTTTAACCCGACTACGCTGAAGAAAAAATGGGTTATGACTTTTTCTCCTCCGCGAATGAAGTTGCGGGTATCTTCTAGTAAGTAATACATATTACAGGACAATTTTACAAAAAAATTACTAGTCCCTTGGTAAGCTCAGGCTTGAGATACTAAATGACGATGACAGAAACCAAATAATTTACTCTTACCGGCAGGGTTATTGCCTAACGAAATTTTGACACTTGGTATCGGAATCAACTGTCATAGCCCATACAAAATCATGACACTTGATTCCGATTGCGAGCGTCAAGCGCGTTAGGCAATACGGGGGCGGGACACGGTTCTTATGTGGTGGCATATCAAACGTACTTAAGTTGTTTTAAAATCATAATGTTGATTTTTTATCTTCTATTATTATTGTTCTTTTACGTTTATAAGTTTTGATATGTTTTTTTGGAGGACTACGCAAATCAAAGTGACAGCTACTATTCATTAAAATCGTCATTTTTTCGAAAAATAATCGTTACTGTTTAATCAAAAGGGATAATTTTCATTGAGAAGCGAAATTTATTTAATTTCTATTTACAAAAATCAACTAAACTTGTTTTTTTCTTGCTGAATTTGACTTGTTTCATGTAAATGGAATAAATAAAAAATTAATAAAAAATTATAAATAACAGATTATACTCCTAATGGCCTCAGGAATGCGAGGTTAAAATCTTTCCCATTCCTCGTGGGCGCCGTGTATAATCCAAGCTATGGAAAATATACCCGACTGCAAAATATGCCTACGGCTTGCAAATTCGTTTATGAAGGAGAGAATAATTATAAGTTCCTAACCCTTCAGGAAAAGAGCGTACTGCGACTTAAAAGGCCGGCAACGCGCTTGCGACTTCTCTGGTGTTGCAGGTGTCTATGGGCGACGGTGATCGCTTACCTTTGCCACCTATAACATAAAACAAACCCTTTTTTTGTTTAAGCATAATCTGGTAAAAAGTATTATATAACCATACTCAGAAGACCAGCTTATTCTTGTACCAAAAATGGTCTAAAAAAAAACCATGACTCAGAGACAAATAGCCAATTTTTACAAGTCTTTATTTAACTTGCAATGCTCGTAGCATGTCTAATGTTCTTGTATTAGGTTTCTCTTTCTTTGATGTGCGCGAGCAATAAATGCGTCCCTTATGTATATTACAAATTCCGCTCATTGGCCGGCTAGGCATTTGAGGCGTGGTATACGAATAGGCATTACTTGACGATGACCCTTAATAACAAAATTGGTTATTACCAATGAATTATTTTTTTTTTTTCAGGCCAATCAACAGAAATGGCAGATAACATTTATTATCATGGCAGTACTTCAGATCGTCACCAACATGATCTTTGTGGTTTTCGTGAGGGTAGATCTCCAGCAGTGGAACTTTTATGGAGATGAGAAAGGTATGAATATCGGTACTAATATGGTATGGAAGATACCAAGGTACAAAGATAGTTTTAGTGGAAACTGTATGAAAATATGCGTATGTGAGCACAATTTACTGTCACATCTAACCAAGACACAAGTTCGCGGAAGAACAAAGGAACTATATTCCATTAATCTGGTATGTTAGAGATCGCTGTTTAGCGATAAGACCGCCTGTTGTTTACTTCTCCTTGAATGTATTGTTTTCTGTAATCTGTTTTTTGAGGTGTGCAATAAACAGTTATTATATTGTAAAAAACACTTTACGGAGAAACTGGAATACAGTATTCTACAATGTTCGTGTTTCTATTGAACAGAACTGACAAATATATTGCCAGGTGCAAGTGAGACAGGGACAGCAATAAACAGCAGCGTACTAGTAATAATAATACTTTGGTTTTAATGTAAGTTTTTTTAAATGTAGGGTAAATCGTCAATGATTCCGCCACATTTTAATAAATGGCCACCTTATACTAAAATTATTCTATTTATAGGTAAAGAGAATTCATTTTAGTATGAGGTGGCCAGTTATTGAAGGGTTGCCAGGAATAGGGAATATGCATGAATTTTAAATTTTGCTTTATTAAAAGCTTATTCATGTAACAAACAGTAGACAAAAATATTTTTTCGAATAAGTGGAAAAATACCCAAGATATAAGCCATCAAACATTTCATTCTATCTCCTTCTAGCAAAACAGAATTTAATATGGAGTTTATATGACCGTAGTGGACTGTGATGTTACAGTCTATGTCGGACCTCTCTGTCAAATCGCTGTCTAATTAGTAGTTTAAAATGCTTATATCATACGTATTTCTTGGCCGATTTTAATTTAAATTTCACTTTTTACAATATTTTTTACGGTATTTTGATTTTTCATTAGGAAAAGCGATGAAAAAATTTCATGCATGTTCCCTATTGATATCGAACGTCAAGTGGTGATTGGGTGTATTTACATGCGTACTTTTTGTGGAAACTGCATGAAAATATGCGCATGTGAGCACAATTTATTGTCACATCTAACCAAGACACTGTTTTGCGGTAAAGCGAAGGAAGTATAATCCACTAATCTATGTATGTATTTATGACACCTCTGATAATGTGTTTTTTTCTTTCAGAAGAGAACCCAACAGAAGAGATGTGCGTCACTAAAGAAAACAACATAGTCATAAAAATCTAGGTACTAATTTGGTATATTACATGTAAAGAGAAAATACTCAAAAACACAACCGACTTGAAAAGAGCAAGTGTACTGTTTTGTGCCTTAAGTGTAAAGTTATAGTCATCATGCCATTGCTAGACAGCCCATAATTTGGTATATTACATGTAAAGAGAAAATACTCAAAAACACTTAACCGACTTGAAAAGAGCAAGTGTACTGTTTTGTGCCTTAAGTGTAAAGTTATAGTCATCAGCCCATCTCAGTCGACTGCTAGACATAGGCCTCGCTTACGGCACGCCACTGAACTCAGCTCTGCCAAGTACCCTTACAGGTGCCAAATAATGAGATATAGAAAACAACTTGTGTACAATTTGTCATATTAAATTTATGGTGGGGAAATCTCGACTATCTGTCAATAGAAAATGTACTAGATAAAATATCGAGGTCTATTAATGACAGGCATGATGACGTATCGAATGTTTTACAATGTATCTACTAAAGTTACATGATTTAAAATATACGAATGCATCTTGTAATAAAGCAATGAAATCGAAAAAAAAAAGAAATGACTTTGAAATACAAAACTTCTAAGTTGCGTAAATTTTGTAATTTTCTTACTTAAATAAAAAAAAAAGTTCTTTTTCATAAACCTCTTTATTGAGAACATTAAGTTTCCAAGAGGTGTTATATTTTTTTCTGTATAGATACATACAACCACGCCTTTTTTCCATTACGGGGATTTTTCCCATTCTGTATAGTACGCTTATGTGGATTTAGAATCTACATATGGTTTATTTTTACGTCATATTGTTTTTAAAATATTTTTTTTAAATACTGGATTTGTTCACGACAATCGACTGTATAACTTTTTACTTTAGTGTGAACAGATTAGCAAGAAAAAAAAGTCAGTTGTCAATGTCACGCACGACTTTTTTTTTAACTTCATTTTATTTCTAAACTCTGTTGATTGTCGTGAACAAATGTCACGTCTGTGTTTAAATAAAAAAATGTATCCAAAAAACGATACAAAATAAAAAAAATACTATTTCTGTGTGAAGACCGCCATGATTAAGTGGGATTGGGCTGGACACGTCTGCCGAATGCACCAAGTTATCTACTGAGTGGACGCCTCGAGATGGCTACCAAAGCAGAGGTAGACCGAAGAAGCGATGGGGGGATTACCTGAACGCATTTCAGGAAGCGTGGCAGGAACATGCAGTCCACCGGGACGAGGCGAAAAAGAGGGAAAGCCTTTGCCCAGCAGTGGGACATACATACAGGCTTATATAAAAAAAAAAAAACTAGATTGTGATCTATGAAGGTGTCCATGTAAAGTATACAATGGCTTAAAAATGTACCACTGGGAAACTCAATTCAATAAAATAATCATTGTATGGTTCACGACCAACCGTAGCGTGCCTAGGGTTTTTTTCCGAGGTAGACAATCTTTCTGTGCCTATATGGGGCCACGGTCGTTCATAGCTCCAGGGTCAATAGGCAGTTTCTCTGTATTTGTATTGAACCATGATCGTTCAGAGTAGGAAGTGCCTTTGTGCCTATATGGACTGGCCCCATTTTCACAATCGTGACAATAGGCTATTTGACATTTTTTTTTCATGGTATGTTATAAAACGATGTTTCAATAATAGAGATATAAGTGAAAACACTACTCCAATATCATACAAACTCCCCGAGGTACAACGACGTTAAAAGCACAATTTAGACTTTTCCAAAATACGGTCCATACTAAAGCCTACAAGCATGTAACGTCACACGCTAGTATCCTGTAAAGGGCAAATAATAACTTTGTACTGCCTCTATGTTAAAGCTTGCGTTTATCGAAACGGTTTTGTAACAAAAATTACAAATATTATTTTGTGCGTTATTAAATGGACTTTCCCACCCAACTTTAAAGTCTCATATAACAAGCTACACGTAAGGTATCGAACTCAAAGTATTAACGTAGGCTTTTTTATGTTGCTTGTTTTATCAGGATCTTATATAATTTTTACATGTTTTTAACACGCTTTTATATATTAGGTCGCCCTGTATGTAACTAGCTATGTAATGGAATCTAGGGTAATTTAACCATCTTCCAAGGATCGTAGCGTCATGATAATTGGCAGCTATATGTAGTTCTGGTGACAATACAATAATATATATATATATATTTTTTAATTAATATAACTTAATGCTAGCAGTAACAATAACGTCTTATGTTTCCATAGAACTTACACTATTTCACGTGCCTGAACTAGGAAAGTCCTGTATCTCAGGCGGTGTGACTTCGTTTAAATACATAGTTAATAACACACATAGTAAAATAAGAGATAAAATAAAATTCATAGACAAAAAGTGTTAAACATTTTAACTACTATTGACTAATATTGTTTGAAATCGCATTTTGAAGATTCTTAATGAGGTACGATATTGCAGTGTCAGCGTCAGCACAAATGGAAACTCGGTCGTAGTCGATATTGCATTAATCATCTTTGCGTGCGTTGCGGCTTCTCAGATTAAATAAACAACAAAGAGCGGCACTCTTAGACGCTTCCATAGTCTTTTGAGTTTATATACCTCTGTTCGGCTATTTTCCGGGCCGGACATTCTATGTCACCCGTTTGATGGTTCAATGGCTTCTTGGAGAGTCTGCAGGTTGCACATTTTGGCGACTTTGATTTTTTTTCGCACTTTTTAATAGAGTGATCTACATCACCGCAATGGCCGCACTTGTAGTCTGGCTGCTTGCAGGATTTAGCAGCATCCGCATACTGCTGGCATTTATAGCACCTGGTGACGATCGTAAAATTTCTCACTGGGCACGAGGACCAATTGATGTACACACGATTTTGGCCAATTAGCGCCTTTCTAATAATTGCTGGCTCTTCTAGGACATAATTACAAGTCTCGGCATCTTTCTTGTCCGATTTATGGCTGAGTTTAATAGAGGACAAGAATTTTTCCCTCGGTGAGTCCTGGAGTTTATCGGCTAGATTTTGTTCATAAATGCATTTATAAACATCATGTTCTAGCATGGATGACGGCACTCCGACTATGACAATTCTTTGCTGCCATTTATGGGGTTCGTCGAAGGTGAGGTCTGAGGAGGTCTTTTGAAATGTTTGTTTAACTTTTTCGATGTCATCCTTGGAGTCTGTGCTAATGATAACACCCCCATGTTTGACCTTTCGTAGAGGTCTTATATGCAGCTTCATTAGTTCCGGATTTCTTATTTTTTGGACTAATATTTTCGTATCCACGCTAGATTTCAATTTATTATTAGGATAGATTGCTACAGAACTTAGATTGTTAGGGCGAATACAATTTTTACTGCTATTTTTAACCATATCAGCGAATGAAAGCGCATTTGTGGTTGGTTTAGCTGAATTGTTACAAATAATATCCTTTAGGTCTCGGAGGCAATCGGCCAGGTCATGCCTTTCCTGGAGGGCTTGGTTTCGTTCTTGGGCGAGTAGAGCCGTTTTTTGTAAGCCTTGGTAGTGGAATGCCATCTGAGAAGTTCCGTTGGCGACTTTTCGGCAAAGGTTTTGAATACGTAGCTTTTGGTCCGAGTTTAGTTTACCCTCAGATGAGATATTACAGATCTCATTGAGGTACATTTCGATGGCGGACATCCAATTTTGAATATCCGTAGTCGTAATCGCCTCCGGAACATATTCCTTCTGTTTAGCGGCTGGCTGCACGTCGGGCTCTTCCCTAGAGCAGGGCGGGGGTTGGGGCGTCGAGGGAGGACTGCGGTGAATTTTGGCACTCCGACTAAATGGACTGCTATTACTCGTTTTTGATGTATTTTACACAGCACTAGAAGACATAGTTAGTATAACCACTACACAACAAAAACAAATGCGTCATACAGTTTGTAAATTCAGGTCAGTAATTTTGCGCACGATTTTACAACAGTTGCAACACGCCCTATTGTGTTGGCTATCGGAAGCGAATAATATGGTACGGTCGAACTGATCTGATGATCGAGCCGGAAGATATGAACTGGAATTTCATGATGGAACATCGTATCATAGCTGTGATTGATGTTGGATTTGTTAGAAAAGTCTTGTAAAGCGTGTTTTTCTAGTGTTTTTTAAACTATAAATTTATTATTGTCAGGTGACAACGACAATTTTATGTTCACGACAATCCCCGCAAGCTCGACATCTCCTTACTGTATACTGGGCACGCAATGTACGTGAAATTTTCGCTGTCTCCCGACATTTGTCACAATTGTGAAATAGGGGCCACGTCACTGACGACCAATATGATAAAATCTTTCAACATGCCAATTCAGGCCAGACGTTACTTGAGTAGCAATTAGTATGGAGCTTTTTAGCTCATATATATATTTAGTCCCATATAGACATTGGATACTTACGAAACACAAAATTGATTGTAACTAAAAAAAAACATCCCAAGTACATAAACACAGTGCGCGAGCTTTGAGAAAAAACTATGGGGTTTTAGAAGTTCAGTAAAAAAAAAGCTTAAAAGAAAAAAACAAGTCCAGTACCCTAGAAGTTATAGTGGAAATGTTTCATGATTCATGATCGATACTGACATAAAACAAATAATAAATTCCAATGTGGAACATAGCGACTTTAAACAGTCGGGACTTATAAGAAATCTCGATCGACGCAAATCTTTTCAACAATGGTCCCATGCGTTTGGTCTGTAGAGTGCCAGATAGGAACAAACATACATATGTATGTATGTTTGTGCCTATCTGGCACTGTATGTATGTATGTACATACACCATACATAGACTGATAAACACATAACCCTCCTTTATGTTTCTCAGTCGGGTAAAAAAGCATTACAACGGTATAACATTAGCGCATAGCAGTCGATAGTCGAAACCAGGGATGTTGCAGATGCGGATATTGAATGCTTCACATCCGTGGATGCGGATACGAATATCGTTTTAAGTGTTTTATTTAGTAATCATTTAGGAAAATTAGTTGTTATTGCTTGTCCAGTTTGTTATAAATAGATAGAAATTGGGGCAGTAAAGTCCTGGAGTGGTAAATACGTGTAGGAAAACGCAGCATACGACGGCCCCGGACTAGGTGGGCGGATAACCTCGTAAGAGTCGCGGGAAGTCGGTGGATGCGGTCTGCGCAGGATCGCACCCTGTGGCGAAGTATAGGAGGCGCCTATGTTCAGCAGTGAACGTCCGTGGCTAATAGATATATGAAATTTAGTAACAACACTTGAAAATACAGTGATATTTATCTCTAAAATCCGCATTGATTTTTGGGCAGGCAGATGTTAAAATTTATACGAAATTACTTCTTAAACCCGAGGTTTTTTCTTAAAACTCACGGGCTGTAACTCAAATTTCGAGTAAATACCAATTACTTTAAAAAGTCTTCTAGCCATCAAATAAAATGCATAGTAATAGGTAAATAATCAGCTTGCTTGTAAAATTTTACGAAGAGACTCCGACTGCTTGGAATTGGTAAATAGAGTAGTACGCCTGCAAACCCACTTGATACAAAGGATCTGTTTCCGCCCACGCCATAGGCATTTACTCGCTGAACCAGAGGCGCGCACCGTCTCTCGCAGAAGCTCACCATTAGTTCGAGCTCTGCACTATCTCAACGTATGTCTTGCATCAGCACCTGACTGGGATATTTTTGCAAGTAGCTGGAGTGATATATATTAGGAATGCTTTGAGTTTTGTGAGGCAATGGACGAACGTCGTAGGTCTATTTTATAGATGCATATATTGTTACTTTTATGATTTACCGACAAACTGTTTATTTAAAAATCTTTATGTTACATTCACAGTGATTTAGTTTTTACTGTTAGCTATGTAATTATTTGTAAATAAATAAATGTTATTAAACTTTACGTACGATTAAAGTAATTAATATTGTAATTGAGTGTTTGTCACTGTTTGTCATTATAATAATGTGCATGAGTGATTTTTAAAATTAACAAAATTAAAACTATTCTGTCAGTTTATTTTTTCTAAGCTTTTCACTTTTTCATTTGATAATGTTGTCCATTTCATTTCTTCAAACGCACATAGATGACAGTCTTGTTATATTCAATCAATTCCTTTTCTACATCCATTGTCACATTCCTAAACAAAGGTTTGGTTATAATTTATAATTTTAAAAGTTGATTTAAACTTATACGATCTTCACTCATTATCAAAACACAACAAAACGGGGCTTAATCGCGTATAAATATGATGAACGTAGCTTGCATTTTCTGGACGTAAAAGTGACAGGTCAAGAAGATGGCTCCATGACGCACACTGTTTACAGGAAACCGACACACAACGACAGGTATTTGAATGCGTTGTCTCATCACCATCATCGTCACCTCCAAGCTGTTGTGAGTTCCCTCTATAACAGGGCACGTGACTTTTGCGACCCGGAATTCTTAGATAGTGAGGTCTCACGCATTTAAAAGGTCCTTAGATGGAATGAGGTGAACAGACAGCAGCACAGACGATAACCAAAACGTAAACATCCTGACGTTTGGAGGCAACCAGCATTCATGCCGTACGTAAGGGGAATAATGGACAAAATTGGCACAGTACTACAAAAGTACTCGATAAAAACTGTGTACAAGCCGTTATCTAGGGTGATAGGGCATGTAAGATCACCTAAGGATGTTATTCGGTTCCAATCACCTGGCGTTTACAAGATCGATTGCAGTTGCGGGAGTTCTTATATTGGACTCACAAAGCGCACTATTGCTGAAAAAGTCAAGGAATATATCGCAGCAAGAACCGCCAGGTGAACCCGCTATTGCCGAACATTTATTAGAAGCGGGACCAAAACACTGGATTGAGCTTCATAATCCCAAGATCCTTTTTACGGAACGTAATTACTATTGTAGAATCGTGCGTGAGGCAATTGAAATCAAGAAACACAGAAATTTCAACCGGGAAGATGGTTTCAAGCTTTTATCTTCGTGGAATCCAGTAATAAGTAAATGTAAGCAACATCATATAACATCTGATAAATCGCCTGACGTCGTGAGTGTAGTGTGTCTGTCTAGTGACGGCCGTAGTGGTCAACCTAATAATAAACATCAAGCGCGAGTAGATCGAAAAACTCGCGTGGCTAGAAGACGTTGATTTCGCCACTCCAGTTTCCTTCGAGATCATGGACGTAACGCGACGTCCGAAACGTCGAAAAATTACCATCGAAAGGTAATTAAATAAATCATATATGTATACGCGATTAGTTGTGTTGTGATAATTTTAAAAGTGTTGGTAAATTACAAATAAGAATATGACCAGAGCTCTGAAAAAACACTCGACTGAAAAATATTTTCCTCAAACATCCAAGAAAATGCTTTATATATACGGTTTATACTTAAAACGAGTGGTTTTTTAATAAAAATACTTGGTATTTCCAATTTTCCTTTTTGCGGCGGAGACGTGGACAGTGAAGGAAAGATAACGACAGCAGATAGATGCTTTATTTATTTATTTATTTATTTATTTATTTACAATAATGTTTACACGGCATTACAGTAGAACCAATGCACCGAGAAACTTATTTAACTTAATATAATATGTATAAAACAGGTAAATTAATTACTTATTACATATTTATAATCTAGTTAGCCTACCGATCATCCATCATCTCGCAGAATTTTAGACATTCACGGCAAACAGCTGCCCAACTCCATGCAAACAAATCACAGTCAGGTGCTGATGCCAGAAGAGCATTAAGCATCGCCAGCGCACGGAGTAGCGGGGAGTTTCTGCGCGACACCGTCCTAGCCGCCGGCACGGCCAGCAGAGGGCGCACCCGCGGTCTCAGGTTTATTTTCAGAACGTCCGCAACAAACAGTCTTACGACCTGCTGCACAAGTTCAGGGCAGTCAGAATCACCTCGTAAAATACGACACGCAGTGATCAGCAAAAAGTTATTCCGTCTCACCTCTAGTGAATTGAACCCTAAACAGCCAAGCAAGAACTTAGTTGGGTATAGAAAAGGATAGTAGCCATATCTTTTTTTATATAAAAACCTAAGAAAAGCCTTCTGGATTTTTTCTAAAAGCAATGTGTATGTCGACTCGTGAGGGTTCCATATGATCGCTGAAGATTCCAGTTTACTTCTCACAAACGCACAGAAGACCAACTTAATGGCCCCGAGATCATAGAAGTTCCTCATGTTGCGAATGACAAAGCCCAGCCTACGGAAGCAACTGGCAGCGAGGCTTCGAATATGCTCATGAAATGTGAGATGTGAATCGAAGACCACACCAAGATCTTTCACGGAGGAAACACGCCTAATGAGGTCTACTCCAAGTGTGTATTTGGGAATGTGGTGTTGGAGGAGAATGCTCTGAATATCCTGGACCCAACACCGCATCAATGTCTCTATCCTTGATGAACTCCAGATCAAAGAAAGTCGATTTGCTGTCGTACAAAGAAAAAACCTCACCTACTTCGCATGTGGCCCTGGTTATGCACAGACTGGTTGTGCAAGTCAGAGCCAACGGCCCTAGATCTCGAGGTCGTTCACCTATGCGATGGACTGACCAGATAAAGATGCTGACGAGTGTTTCCCTTAACGAATGTACTCATAGAGCTCAGTCCAGAGGGAATTGACAATATTTCATATTTTCGAATGATTATTTTTAGTGTCGAACTCGAAAGAAGGCAAAATTTTAACATCTATTTTTTTATATATGCGGAACTGTTATTTTTTATTGCGAAAATCCATGAATATTATTAGTTTGATGAAAAAAGGCGTATGTAACAAATGTCTAACTTGCAGCAAAATGACGTCACAGCTCTGTTTCACATACTAAAAAAAACGTTTGAAATAACAACAAAATGTAATGCGAACTTTGTCATTTTAGTGCACTCAAACAGTTTTACAATGACGGCAGTTGTTACGGCGTCAAGATAAAAACGTCAAAACTTGAAAACGATACACAGAGGTGTGATTAATTCAATAATTATGTAGAAAATGCCACGCATAAGATATTGTTTTAAGAAAACTTGTATGAACAACACTCGTATATCGCCTATTCTTTTCTATCTATTTGTGAAGATAGGTACTTGGTACATTTTGATGGGCACCATGTGCTCCGGCGTTATGCGGCATTTAACAAAAAATATATCATTAGGACGCTTTATTTCTACGTAGCCCTATTAAATGCTATATTTGCAACATAAGACGTCCGGTAAGACTGTAAAGTTCTGGCACCTCTGATGAGAGAAGAAATTAGACCTATGCGGGCTTTGCATAAACTCCATTATCAATATACGCAGTCTCTTTTCGAGGCATATTATTAGTGTTGTCAGCTCGCACAAATCCCTCTGCGTTTCTCTTGTCCGGTCTTAATGGCCGAGTCATAGAAAATTAAAGGAACCGAGCAGTATATGAGTTAAATCAAAGTTGTGAAGTGAATCGTTGTTAAAGAAATCGCCCAACGGGCTTGCGAGTCATTATTATAGAGAGAGCAGGTGTCTGTCAGACCCGTGGCAATGCCGAGTCGTTGAAAAGCTTGAAATTAAAGGCAGGAAACATACGAAAAGTACACGACGATATTCGAGTGAAATTAACTGTCAATAGTGTCATGCCATGCGTCCAAAGATATCAAACAGATAACCGGAAGAAGACTATTTTTACAGTGGCAATATTGGATCAGCTGCGTGACGTCAGTTTCCGTTTTAGCTAATTTGGTACTTTTTGGCAAAAGTATTGTAGAAAAAATCTACAAAAATATTTTTTGTTATATTTTCTTCTGTTTCCGCGATTATTACTCATTGAAATAAAACAATTTAACGGATTATATCGCGTATATTATCTCATTTTAGTTCCCGACGTTTCGGAAGCTTTCCAGCTTTCCATGGTCACGGGAGGACAACTAAAATGAGATAATATACGCGATATAATCCGTTAAATTGTTTTATTTCAATATTTTTTGTGTTCTACGGGCGTTTTTCTCCAAATGGTTTTCGATATAGGGAAATCGAAAAAAATGAAATGTTGTCAATTGGAGGGAGATTGTGCAACGCGCTACCACAACCGCACAGGTGACCACAACTGCTCTGTCAAGATGTTCTTATGCGTATGCACGCATAAGACGAGAAGAGAGACATGGTATTGTCACTGATATGAGTTCATCATCAAGTTACATGGATATTGATTGCACACCGCCAGATCTAAGAGTGTGTGAATGTGATTTGAATTAAATATTGAAAAAAATTGTTGAAATTTTGTGTTATTTCCTTGAATTTATTTGAGAAAAGCACTATAATATAAATGAAACGAAAACGACGTGAAAAGGGATTGTCGGCCTCATATATCTAGATGTCTTCGTTGACACTCGACCCTATAATAACTCGGTAGACATTCCTCTATTTCACTGCCTCTGCAGTAATGTACTATTATAGCCTATGTCACTCCCACAACCAAGGGTTGGGTTACTAATATTTAAGCGATTTGTTTCCCAAACTACTAAACTAAACTTCACTTCTCAATCTTTTTATTCTCAATCTTGGTTTTTTTCGGAAGTCGTATTTTTTTATAATTTCTATAAAACTAATCTAACCTTTTGGATTCTACAAAATAGCTTAAAAAAATCAGGTTGTTTTTTAGCTTCGGAGGGAAGTGGGAAGCTGGGAAACTAAACAGATGAGAACTGGAGTAATCTGGGATAAAAAGTTTGATAAAATGAAAAGGACACATCACATTTTGTGTAATTCTAGGTTTGTACCTAGTCTCAAATATGTTCAAGGCACTTGTAAGAGCACTATAAACCTACTACTCTTATTGCCGAGAATGTTTTGCTGGTTGGGCGGAGCGTTAGTAATAGTCCGGTTGATGGGTACGGAACACTAATAGTACGGGCATGTAAACCAAATGATTGGTTGGTTAATCCTTTTAACAAAGAAGCAACGGAACAACAGATCAAAGTGAATTTAGTATGGTGATGTTGTGATTTTCCTTAAAAAGGTTAGTAATTTACACAAGCTACTAACTATATCTGCCAGACAAGGAATATTGTGCAAAATATAGGAATAGTGTAGTTTCCTGGGTAAAAAAACATATTACTCTAATTCGTCTGTCAGTTAAGTTATCAAATGTCAATCAAACAAAAAAAGACAAAGATAAATCGCGTCAAAGTTTGGGGTGACGTCACGCCATGCGTAAAACGGTCGCACGGCGTGACGTCACGGGGAATTTTTATAGGCCATATATCTTCATCATTTTTTGTTTATTTGACAAAAGTAAAAATAGCTGAAAACAAATTGCCTACGGTGGTATGGACATATTATGCGGAGGGATGAGAGCCATGTGACAAGAAGGGTATTAGATATGCATGTGGAAGGATGTGGAAGGATGTACCCCTCCGGTAGGCCGAGGAAACGGTGGATGGATTGCGTGAGAGATAACATGAAGAGGAAGGATGTAAGTGACGAGATGACGAGTGATAGAGATGTATGGAAGAAAAAAACATCCTGCGCCGACCGCAAATAAATGGGACAAGGACAAGCGAATGATGATGACAAAAGTAAAAATACGTGTCCAATATTTTCTTACAATCTGACGGACTAATCTTTTTTTTTTGGACACAAGCCTATTTTCTAGATCGATAAACTTACTTATCTATGTTTTTTCCCTGTAATAGTGTTAGTGTTGGCTCCCAGCTTTGTACTTTGTACCCTTACAGATATATTTTCTGTAAGAATTATTTTACAGACCATGATAAAGTAGGTAACCAAAGCGTAGAACACTGACTGTTGATTTAATACAATACACTGCGGAAAATGAAGATGATAGCTATAATTTAAGAAAAATCCAGTAAAATAAAGAATAACCGGACCATTGCGAGTTAGACTCGTGCACCGAGGATTCTGTATAAAATATATCTGTAGAAATTTTAAAGTATTCTTTAGTGGACTAAAATATATTTTCCTTAGGACATTTCAATAATGTTTTCTTGAATTGTTTAAATGGAAGATCTTTTGAGTCTTTTGGTAACTTATTGTACAATCGTATCGACATGAGGTAACACATCACATGACAATACACTGTTGATGTGCTTTTCATACACTGTTACTGATGAAGTGGTTCTACGATATACATACGTGTTGATTCTCTGGTAAAGAAATTTGTTACGGTAGCGCGTATTGAAGCAGCACTTTGCCATTTGTTATTTGCAATAAAATTTTAAGGTTTTTTCTCAAACATGCAATGAAATATTGATGTTATGTTCCTTATAATAGGCTGCGAAGTATTACGTTTCAGGTGCGGCTAGAACAAAAGGTCGTTAATGGAATTTCATACAAATCATGCAGGCCTAGGCCAGCAAACTCCTCTTTTCTAATTTTCATTCCACATAAATTAGTGGCACATGCGTCATGACATTCTGCCGCTATTCGTAGTAAAAAATAAAACTTTGTTTTTTTGCTGTTTATTTCATTGCGTGTTTGAAAAAAGCAATATACATACCTCAGCGGGAAATAAGGGGTTGCCCGCCTTAAAACTATCCGGCCTCGCTTTGTTGGGCGTCTATATGTATTCGGCGGGCAACCCCTTTTTTTCCGGCCTCTGTAGTAATGTACTATTATTGTAGTGATAATAAAAGGATATTATACTTTCCCCTGAAAGATTAGGTGGATGTAACGCGAAAGGTTGCTCAAAGGTGAAAAGAATTGCTGAATCATCACACGTCTCCAATGTCGACAGACAGTATAAATACATACCTACCAAGTAAATATGTAAGCTGTTATATAATTTGCAAAAATAGGTGTGTTGTATGTACATAGTCCATTGACCACTACTAAATCTTTTCTCTATTTATCTTCAATACGAGTATGTTCTTTTTGCTCAACCCTGACGCGCACTCTTTTTGAACTCATACTTCTATGAGCTGGAAGACCTCGCGGGTATTTCAACCCTCAATATTTGAATCAATTTGAAAAAAAAACCAGAAAACTGAATCAATAAAAACATCGTTTTAGTGACCTCCAAATAGTCCATAAATATCTTTTTTTTAATATCTTCAATGTACAGACATTTCATTTTTACAACTTTATAATTGTATAGACTAGAAGTCGCCCGCAACTTCATTCGAGGAGGAAAACACGTCACAACCTCTCCTTTTTTCGACAGCTTAGTCGGGTAAAAGAATCTTATAACCATATGTAGTTTCCCAGCTACTTTTTTGCCAAAAATAGTTGAAATCTGTTCAGCCTATTTGGCGTGATGAAGTAACAACGGCAAATACAAAAGAACCAAAAAATATATTTTTGTATTCAGTGACCTCCGAATAATCTGTTACATTTATTTTTGTATCTTCAATGTACAGACATTTCATTTTTAAAACTTTATAATAGTATAAATAAAATAAATATGAAGTATAATCTTACACAAATCGACCTAGTCCTAAACTTAGCAAAGCTTGTACTATGGATACTATATACAAATAGGTCTGTCAGACATACTAGATGAACCGCCCCATGAGTCAATTTATCTGTATTAAGTATCTACTCAAGTAGTATATACTCATCCGGGGAATCCCGCATTCAATAAAAATAATTCATTATTTTGGTGGTTATCGTCATTATCATCATTTCAGCAATAGGACGTCCACTGCTGGACACAGGCCTCCTCAATAGATTTCCACATGGGCCGGATAGAGGCGACCCGCATCCAGCGAGTCCCCGCAACCCTAACCAGGTCGTCCGACTACCTTGCGGGTGGCTGTCCCACGCTGCGCTTGTCGGTACGCGGTCTTCACTCAAGAACCTTTCTGCTCCAACGGCCATCGGTTCTTAGAACTATGTGCCCTGCCCATTGCCAATTTAGTTTGCTGACCCTGTTTGCTATGTCGTTTATTCTGTTTGTTGTTTTGTTATAACCATTCTTAACTACGTCCTCCCGCGAAGTTAATTTGTAAGGTCATTATTTTTAATATTAATTGACATGTTTATCACAATAATAACATTCTTTACTTAATAGTTTTTTAACTGTTTATCACAATACATCTTTAGTTCATAGTAATTGACATGTTAATGGACCATTTATTTATGGTTTTATATTAATTGACATGTTTATACAAAATATATATTAAGTGTTAGTGATTGGTATGTTAATTGTAAGTACATTTATTTTTAATTTAATATAATTTTGACATGTTTTGTTAGCAATATATAATATAATATAACATTACTACGCCTATACTGGCCGAATATATCGCACTAAGACACATCATACTAACCAAATGTACCATATTTTTGGCAATAAAATGATTTGATTTGAAGATTAGGTAAAAAGGCACTGCCTATTCCGACCTCTGATTACCCATTACTTCTTCTTCTCTCTCCTAGATATTGTCCCACTTTATTTGGGGTAATTATCCATTACTTAAAAAAAATTAAACAGTTTTTTTTAATATTAGCTTCTGAAGTGCACTTTGAAATTTAGTGTAGTTCTTATTTTAATAACTATACTCTTTCCTTTTGTTGACAGACATGCTTCTTGTATTTTATCTCAATCCCAGGTAGTATTTTGCGCTGTTACAGCAAACATAATTATGATAGTAAGATTTAGTTTAGATAACACAATATAAAGAATAAATGCAGTTAAAAACAGAATGGTCACTCGACGCCATTATAACATTAAAATTTCCTTTTTCCAAAATTTTTGAAATATAATAGTTGAAAAACGTTGACCTTTGGTGTCAATATAATGTCAATTTTTTTTCAGTGCCTAGTGACTATGGATTATGTTTGAAAATTTTGAAAATATAGAGGGAGCTGAAAAAAAAACTTTTAATAACTTTTTTCATCTTCATTCACCCAGTGTGCTCATACTATGTATATAGTAAGTGGATCAAGAAGAAGATCAATTCAAACGCTATAAAAATGTATACACTGTTAAATATCCGTTTAAGGTACAGAATTTTCGCTATTCACACTTTCGCAACCGACATTTTTGTAACGCTATGCTCGTAGCTAATAACATGGGACAAACAGTATGTAGTGAAAACTTGCTACGAGCAGAGTGCCCGCCAAGCGGGCTTGCGGTCGTGAATGTGTACAGCATTAAAAATAATACTTTTAATTTTTTCCATACAAGAGTGGTCTACATTACCCTACCCTAACCTAGATAAGTCGTATCAACTATTTGTATCCATTCGTCTCACTTAAGACTTTGTTTTCTTAAGAAAATAAAGAAGATTCATTATTTCTTCAATAATACCGATCGATTCAGTTTTTTGTGACTAAGAAATGCATATTGCCCATTGAAAATTTATTCCTAAATATTTTTTTGTCAAAAATGACATGTTTATGACAAGCTTTTATTGCCGACTGTACTTTTCTTTAAATATCCATCAACTACTCACCAAAACGATTCTAAAGAGCCCAAACTCGGTAGGATTCAAATCAGCTTGATGGTATCATACATTGCATTGTTACTGAACTTACATAAGTATTCCAAATTTTAATTCAATTGGAAATATGTCAAATTTAACTTGCAAGACTCCACCCGAACATACGTAGTTACATTGCAAGTTAAATAAAAGCTTGTAAAAACGTTAAAATCCAGATTCAAAGTCAGGCATTACGGCTCTGCGTTACAAAGCCCCATACGAATCAAGCGACAAGTGTGATGTCATTTATGTCACAAATGCATAAAAGGATTAAGGAGTGAACAAGCATTTTCTTATGTTGGCAGTAAGAAGTGTGATTAAAAAACCGTAAAGCTGTCCATTTTTTTGAAATATATATATTAATGAAAAATAAAATTATACCTTACTTAATATATACTCGTATATTAAGTAAGGTATAATTTTATATTAGACAAAAAATATCTGTAATTTTGCATTCCAAAATCAAAAGAAAAAGTTGACATACTTTTTCCTTAGTTGAACCGCAAAGAATCGCAAAGTAATGCATAATTTTATTTTAGACAAAAAAAACTGAAGTCTTACGTTCCAAAATGTGAAAAAGATAAAACTGTTATTCTCTTTATTACACCTTCTTAGGCTCATTTTGATAGGTGAACATTTCTTCGTTTGTTTATGGGGGATCAATATTGTCTTGTTGTTATTTTGAGGACAAGTTTAGCTTTGTGGGAGTAACGTTGCCTGCGAAGCTGAAGGTCCTGGGTTCAAATGCCAGTAAGGGCAAATATTTGTGTGATGAGCATGAATAGATGATTTCTATTTAAATTACTTAAATTATCTTTTAAATATATCGTCGTCTAGGACTCGTAACACAAGCCTTATTGAGCTCACTATAAGGGCTAGTTTGATTTGTGTAAAAAATTTCCCGCAATATTTATTAATTTACTAGCTTCTGCCCGCGACTTCGTCCGCCTTAGATTCATTTATCACGGATAAGGGTATTTTATATATTTAGCCTATGTCCTTCCTCGGGACTCAAACTATCTCCATACCAAATTTCATCCAAATCGGTTCAGGGGTTTAAGCGTGAAGAGGTAACAGACAGACAGACAGACAGATAGACAGACACACTTTCGCATTTGTAATATTAGTATGGATATGGATAGTATGGATTCTTTCCCCTGGGCCAGGAGAGGAGACAGTAGTGTAGGAGTTAACTAACTAACTAAAACTAACTGCGCTGCCTCAGCGACTCAAAATGAGTCTTGGCCTCCGACACAAGAGCATGCCACTTTACCCGATCCTGCGCAATCTCTCGCCAGTTAATGGCTCCAAGCTCACGCAGATCCGCCTCTACCAGATCTATCCAGCGGTACTTAGGTCGACCGACTGGGCGTCGTCCAGTCGGTCAGTATAGGAGTTACTTAGGAGAAAAATTTAATAATCTAGAATATTAACATACTAATGAGACGGAACCTTGAAATTGACCTATATTGGCTAGAAAATGATATTAGTGTTGGCCTTATATCGAATAAATTAAAGTTTTATAGAGTAGCTAACACGTAACGTAATCATAGCAATGAGGTACAGTCACCATCAACAATATCTGCCATAACAAAGGGGGCGAAAATATCTGACACGTCCTAACAGCCCTAGAAAAAAGAGTCGTCGAGATATTTTTGTGCGCTTTCTTGTGGCAGATATTAACTCAGATAGCCCGACCAGGTGTTATAACACCGCTCATTTTTTTTAATAATTTACTCTATCGCTTTTTGCGATCTCAGATATCGCGAAATTTACCCATGTTCCAAAAAGAGCATTAAGTAGAAAGTGGTTTAATACACAGACAGAGAAAAATGCTAATAATCTATATTATTATCAACGTACTGATGAGACGAGCCCTTAAAAATGAACCTATATTGGCTAGAAAAAATCGTGGCCTTTATGAGTCCCCGGCAAGCTTGACCGAATTTCACCTTCCCATACAAACGGAGTTTCGTTCTCATTTTAAAACCACATGTTGCATTGTAAAGAAACTTTGCATGTACAATGACATGAGGTATATCTAGGCCTGTTATTAGTTTATATGGTTCCAGTTTATAAAACAAACGAAATACAGCAAAAAAGAACTTAAATTCACTTTATTTTTTTTACTATGGTATCTGAAGCTACATAAACTAATTACAGATCTGCATACACCTTAGCTTATTCTAAGTACCAAGTTTCAGACCAAACTAGCTAGTCGTTTTAAAATGAGACCGTTACTACTTTTTTATGGAGAACCGAGTTAACTGAGGACTTTTAAAGAGTAACTCAGGGTTACCCCTGGTAAAGAAAAAAGTTTACTGAACTCATCCTACTACATAGACAGTGCAGTGCATTCATACCTAATGTCTAGTCATTGAGTACCTAGTGATTAAACATTTATCCGCAGCCTTTTTAACTGATGTGTATGGTGCGTCGATAATCTAATACAAAGTAAAGCTTTTAGTGACATAGATTACAGCGCTATGAAACGAATCAGTTTATGTGATCTTTTACTGGGGTGCCATCCATTTCGCAATTTTTTTGTGTCCGAAACATTGAACAGGTTTTGCATAATTGATTTGTACCGAATGTTATTTTCTTTAATATCATTTTGTTTGAATATTGTATTCGCATAATACTGACTGGGAAGAGTTTCACTACGAATAAACTAGTTTCGCATACTCCTTCCGTCCATCTTCATTTTTAACTCTCAGGGAATTGGACGCGAAATGAAAAACTACCACTAAAGTAGAACCCATTGAAAAACTAGAAATACTACCTTTAGCTTGGTTAGGTTTGTTAGTTAACTTGTTCTTCGACACTCTCACATCTTCCAGCACTAAAAAAAACCTTCGTTTGTTACCTTGCCTCCCTCAGAGAAGAAATAGAAGCCCCGCGAATGAATTTAGCCTAGTCGGAATGTATGAATCTTATTTCTATAAACGATCAATCAATACACCGTAAACTCGAGTAACTCAACAGACCTTAACCATTGAATTTTTTGCTTGATTGGAGCACATACAATTATATAACATGGAATCCTAAAATTTATATTTTATGAGATATTTATTATTTTTATAAATGCGCAAGTTTTAAAATATTATGAATGCGAATAACGAATTATAAAGTATAACACCAACACGGAAGCATTAACTGCATGCTCTTTGGCCAGTTTGTATGAAGTTTTGTGATGAGTTTGGTATCTACTTACAAAACTATTTATTTACTGAGGGTAATTCTTGTCGAACAGGACATTCGCTTAGCTTTAAGCCACATCTTAATAAGAAGCGAATTTATAGTAATAAAAATGTCACACAAAGTATTTTATTTTTGAACTACATGTTATACAAATGTACTCCAATTAGGCAATAAACTCTATGGTCGAAGTCTGGTATGTTACTCGGGCCCATGGTGTACGTAGTTACAACAATGGAATTCTACAATTAATAAATTTCTTAAACAGTTCGAACGATTTGGATGACATTTGGTGCGTGGTGAGCGTATTACATGTTAAATCATTGAAAAAAAGATGTGCATCCACCAAGCAAAGCTTGGTCATCCAGATTTTTTAATTTGAACTAAAAGGTGCGCAAGAAGAATTTCATAACCCTCTTTTCTGCTTCAGCGTAGTCGGATAAAAAATATCTTTTTACCATGTGTGGACATACGAAAAATCCAAAATAAATATTATTCCTGTGACCTTTAAATACTCCGTTTTATAATGTTTTTATTTTCAATGTACGAACATAGAATTTTTACAATTTTATAATAGTAATAGATGTCACGTTGGCTATTATAGGGCCTAAGTTTGCCGGAAATCCTGTTTTCCAACATTTTATATATAGTGCTATCCGAAAGAAAGTTACTTGAGTTTTTCGTTACGAAGCACAGTGAAATTAGTTTTTTTTTTGTTTTATTCAAACGTTTGTGTCATACCATAATATGCATGTAAATTGGATACAGCGAATTGTGTAAAATAAACTAATAAATTATGCCTTGGAATATTAGACTTTATAAAATTAGATAAGATATTATGACATAATATTGAACATTGTTTAATTTAAAATCCCGCGTCTGTATATTATAGTCTTTGGTCTAAATTGATTTTCATTGCCATCATATATATAATGTTGTGCTTAGTGAAATAAAGTTTATTGCGACGCTATTCTTGTTCAAAATGGCGATTCTGGAAAAGGAAAAGGTTTACGAAAAAGTGCCTGTGAAGGAAGTGATTTACGAAAATGGTGAGTCTTATTATGGTGGTGTTTGGAAATTAGCTATTTTTTTTCTGTTAACAATTTAATACTAAAAAAAGATTATACTAAAAACTTGTTAAATAAAACATTATTTTTATTTAAATGAGTGGTAATCGCGGAAACAGAAGACAACATTAAACTTGTGAAATTTATGGCTTCTAAAAAGCTCGGGGTGCTCAGAGCGAGGCAGTACTTCATACCGAGTCACCGGCTTTTACTTTACAAAGCTCAGGTTTGACCCCTAATGGAGTACTCTCATCTCTGGGCTTTAGCACCCCAATATTAACTTCTCCCATTGGACTCCATCTAACATCGAGCAGTTCGTATTGTTGACGATCTCGAACTCACAGACGGCCTAAAACCACTTAGCTTCAGGAGAGATGTTGGCTCTCTGTGTTTGTTTTACCGTTTGTGCAATGGAAAATGTTCTGAAGAACTTTTTGAGTTGGTGCCACCGTCACGTTTTTATCATTGCACTATCCGCCTCAGAAACAACACAGAAACAACAGAAACATCCCCACTATCTGGATGCTTGTACATCACGCTCATTTTTACAAAGTACTTGCAAGTTGTGGAATGAGGTGTTTCCAGAGCGCTATAACTTGGGATTCTTCAAGAAGCGAGTTAACAGGGCACTTCAAGGTGTGCAATCTACACTTTACAGGCGATTCCTTCGGTGTTGCAGATATCCATGGGCGACAATGACCACTTTCCATCACGTGGCTCGTCTGCCCGTTTGCCACTACATAAAAAGGAAATTTATACAAATTCTCCATTTTAATGATTTACAATTACTCAAATGGTATAATAACTGATAAGAAGTCTGATGTAAAGTAAATACTTGCAAACGTCGACTCAATAAACTCAGAGCAAAGATCCAAAGCTCACAGACTCCGTTGGCTTAGTGACGTTGTGAGAAAGAGGATCGAAACTTAAAGAGAACCTGCCTGGGCCACCCAAAAGACTGACGCCCTGCTGAAAGTCCCGGAAGCTGGAGTGATAAGGTGGAGGCAAATAAGCGTGAACAACAAATTAACAACGGGTGAGATGTAGGTACTGCACAACCGAGAACAAGGCGTGATCTCAGTGGCCAAGATGCACTTTATGTCGCTGAGCCAATGGAGTAAGTAAGTAAAGAACCAATGGTCGCTCGAATACGAAAAGTCTTCGTTCGTTTTTTCTGTACTGTTTTCTGAAGTGGGATTCTCAGGAACAAATTTCTGAATTTCCCCATAAAACGCAGTAACGTGTGACGTCACACGTTCCTAGGCTTTCATATGCGTTAGTGATTTTTATTGTATTTCAAGAAGTTTTTATGAGATTGAAGTAGTTTTTTCACCAGTATTTCTATTATTGCAAGGTCATACTATAATATGCCACATAAATCAGTTTTCAGCGTCCCTATTGGCAAAGATCACCATTTTCAGCTAACCTTCAATCAAAAAATTATCATCATCAAATTGGCGATGTGGTTTTTACTGCAAGAATTTACCGTAAATTCTGTATAAATAATACTTCCATTGAAATTTTAACATGCTTTTGTTTCAGAAAAAGCTGATATACCTTCATACGGCTATGGAATACGTCACGTTCAAATATTTCTAGTCTTTATATGCATGATTATTGGGTACATAGCTAGAGCTCACTTAGGAGTGTCAATTGTCGCAATGACTAGTACCCTAGCTCCCAATACAGTTAATGTGACGATTCCTAATGAAATACATTATAATGGAAGTAATGTAACTGATCTAAATGCTACTGGTTCTAGATGCGAAATAAACGGTAGTAACGTTGATATTAAAGGCGATAATATTGAATACAGCATTTGGAATGTATATCGGGTAAGTTTGTTTAATAGTTTCAGAGTTCACGCAAATTAACTAGGCATGGTGGCGAGGTATGAAAGTTAGGACATTGGATTGTATTTTTTGCTTTTTCAAAATAATAAAAAAATACACAGATAAAGCGCATTAAAGTTAAGCAGTGACGTCACGCGACATTTTAAAACAAATATCGCTTATTTTATTTTTGATAAAGCAAAAAAGAAAACTAACGTCTCCAATTATTAAAATTTAGTCTTCATCCCTATTGTTCATTGTTGCATAGTTTTTAATTGTTTTAAAGAATATTTACAAATAATTATTGTATTTTGTGGTGGCATTTACTACCATCTTCGAAATTCCTTACCAGGGCCCGGAATTCTTCTGGCATATTTGAACAGTTATAATGAGTTCTCACTTATCGGCTTTTAATGTACTAATCGATACATTAAACGTCAAAATAGATTAGTAGTACCCTATACGTATATAAGCCAGAAAAAATATAACTCGGGAGCAGGGATCGTAAATTTGGTAGCATTTTTGGTGCAGCATAAACATAAAAAAACGTCCCATAAGCTAAAAATGGACCAAACCGCTGTCACAAATAATAAGCTGACTGAAAACGAAAATCTAAATTTCTATCATCCGAGCAGTCTCTATGAGAATGCGAGGGACAAGAAAACAAATTACACGATACTCTAGAGAAGACGGCTCTGGAATACCAAAAGTATAGTTCGGCTCTTCCCAGGTGAATTTTTCGCCTCGTTCCCTAATCTTTCAAACAAAGGCCATTGTCTCTATTATCGCATAGCCGCTAGCTACCGAGTTAGCACCTGCCACTACAACATTCATATTGAAAAACAAACGGTTTTACAAAGATTAGGGCTCGAAGCGAAAAATTCACCCGGGAAGAACCAAACTATATCATTCTATAGAACTTACTAACTATGTAAACAAACCGCCATATTGAAATTATCTCTGGACTTTTGAAATTTGGACGATTGAAATTTACTAGTGATGGGCAAGACTCTGACTTACTTATGTAGATTGCTTATTATGTAAAGACAAATTAGAACAAACTTTCTTTTCACGATAACATAGTTAATATTATCGACAGTAACCCTAATCCATCATTTCGGTTAAATTTTGCCACACCTATGGCACTCTTCCATGATCGCTGCACCAAACATGCTACCAACTGATGACTGCTCAGTAGACATAACCATGGCAACAAGCTACAGAAGCTGACAAGTTTGTGACTTAATTTACTTGTGCCGTTCCGTCTTTATTAAAGGTCATCAGAAAACTAATATCACATATTTTCTAGACATATGAGTGGCCGAAACCAATTCAGGAAATGATTCTGGGTGCGTTCTTCCTTGGATACTGCATCGCCATGTTTCCCACTGGTATGGCATGCCAGCGTTTTGGTGGGAAACTGCCTCTTCAGATATGTCTGCTGATCAATGGGATCGTCTCCTTTGTGACTCCGTCAGTTGCTGTTTGGGTGAGACTCTTTGAATTCCACTCTTGATCACCCAATTAACAATGAACCTATAACTAATTTAAAGCAAATGTTTATGTTAAACAGGGTGGTTGGAAAGCAGTCTGCTGCTGCCGCGTCCTCCAGGGTGCTAGCCAAGCCGGATTGTATCCAAGTGCTCACACGCTTCTGGCCAAATGGGTACCCATCAGTGAACGGGCAAGTCTCGCAAGCTTTGTGTACACTGGTAAGATAATCTGCGTAGTCGAGAAATACAGGAGCCTTTTTTCAGGACACCTTCGAAACGTCGGGAATTGAAATAAGATATACTCAATAAAATCCGTTTCAATGGTTTTAAATAAGTTAATGAAGAATATGCGTATCCTGTGATAGATACCAAATTCTTTGAATAAATAATAATCAGACCCAGTTATCAATGGAGAGCAAGCAAACTCATTGAAGCCATGGCATAGGGTTGACACAATAGCCCTTTAATTTTTTTGTGGACTTGTAGAGTAATATGATATACTTTATTCACATTTTACTACAAAAGAGCAACAGATCTTCTTCTTTGGCCTCGCCTTTACGCTACATGGGGTCGGCTTTTCTAATCATGCAACGCCACATGGTCCGTCACTGTGCACTCTCTTCCCTTAGATCCGGTTCCTTCATGTCTCTCTGGACATTCGTCAGCCAGGGGGTCTGATATCTTTCTCTTCCCCACTTTATAGTAGCAAAAGAAAGGCACTTCCTTAGGACATGATCATGATCATGATCCCTGATTATACTTATTACGTGACCATACCATCTCAGCCTGGACTCGCTCAGTTTGTTGGCGAATTTAATACCAAAAGGCATTCTCACCAGTCAACCGTTCGGTAATGACAATGTAAAATTTCATAACTTTTCGTAAATCTCTTTGGGTTCTCGTGAATTTTACAGGTGTATAATATGTTATTTTGTATGTAGAATTAGATTATTTTTAATAGTGTATGGCATCTCCAGTGGTAAAATGCTCTATGTTAAAATCTTACTGTTCACCTTTTCAGGAACATTATTGGGGACAGTCGTAGCATTCCAACTGGCAGGCTTATTGTCAGATAGTCCAGCCGGTTGGCCAGGAACCTTTTGGCTGGCTGGTGCCCTGTGCATAGCGGCGTTTTTAATGCTAACCGTGTTCGGTGCTGCCAGTCCAGCTGTTCACAAGATGATTAGCGAAGAAGAGAAAAACTACATCTTGGGAAAAATTGATGATGGTGGTAAAAAGAAGGTGACTATTAGCAATATAACAAAAACATTAAAATAAGGGGATAATTTTATACAAATCGAACTAGGCACATGGTAAGCTCTATAAAGCTTGTGTTATGAGTGTATTAGACGACGATAATTATATTTTATAGATACTAAACGGCGCCCACATCTTCGTTCGCGAAGGAGAAAAAGTCATAACCCGCCTTTTCTTCTTAAACATAATCGAATAAAAAGTATCATAAAACCATCAGGGGATGCACAGCTACCCGTGTACCAAAAATAGTTGAATTATGTTTAGCCGATTTGGCGTGATGAACACACACAACGAGACATACAAACAAGCAAAAAATGTCTATGGTACTTATTACAAAGTTGTCAAAACTCAATGTTTGTACATTGAAGATATTTAAAAGAAAAAACATTGTAACGAACTATTTGGAAGTAATTTTTTTTCTGTGTCGTTGTGGCTTTATCAAGCCAAATCGGCTGAACAGATTTCAACTATTTTGGGACACGGGTAGCTGAGTATACAGACGGTTATATGATACTTTTTACTTGACTCGAAAAGGGGACAAAAGTCATACTTTTACTCTTCCGCGAACGAAGCTGCAGGCGTCTTCTAGTAATATATAATTTAGTAACATCCAAATAGTTTCAGTCAGTTTTTTGAAAATGTCTTCATTGTACAGACATTCCAGTTTTTACAACTTTATAAAAGTATATATCCCACCAAAAACATTCTGTAAAAAACTAGCCAAGTCTCGATGGAGCTGCTTGTTTATCTCTAAAAAGTAATGAAATCTAGACAAAGTCGTGCCAAGTCTAAGCTTCCTTACTGCGTTTTTTTTATTATTATAGTTAATGTAGTGACTTGGCCGTTACATTTTGGATTTAAAGTATTTGATTACAGCTTACTGGATGACAAAAATTTCTGCGTTCTGGTCTTATCCAGAGGTTCTCAAATAGGGGCCTGAAAATGCGGCGAAATGGTTCCAGTAAAGGATGGTACGGCATTGTTTGCTTCGCGCTCTACTAGGCGAGGGCACTGCCGTGCCTCCCGATAGATGACAGTATTTAACTGACCCGAAATTTTTGCTCTCAGGTGTATTATAGTGAATAATCCATAATCATCTAAACTTTAATGCAATTTATCTGGGTATTTTATTATTATTTATCAAAAAGCAAAACATACATGTCCAATATTTTTTTATTATCTAGCTCACGGATTTATTAGAATTTTGTTTTTCATATCCAGTCATCATGTCTCTTGTTATGTTCCAGGCAAATAAAGCACCGTGGAAGCATATTTTCAGCTCTAAACACGTCTGGTCAGCGTTTGCAACCCACACCGCGTCTGGAGTCTGTTTCGTCTTCCTTTTCACGCAAATACCTACTTATATGCACTATATTCTTGGTTTCGATGTCAAAAATGTAAGTAATATTAAAACTTCATCCCGTTGATTTTCACACTCAAACAAAGATTTAAACTTACACGATCTTCATTTATTTTCACAGCACAACAAGATGGGGCTTAATTGCGTATAATATGATTTATTTAATACCCTTTCGTTGGTAATTCTTCGACGTTTAGGACATCGCGTTACGGCCGTAGTATCAAAGGAACGACTATGGACGTAACGCGTGAATCGTCAAAGAATTAACACCGAAAAGTTATTAAATAATTCATATTTACTCGCGATTGAGACCCGTTTTATTATCTAGTCACACTTAAATATTATGGTGAAATTTTTAGTCGTGATAAGTACTGAAATTAGTTTTTACGGAAAAAAACGTGAATTTTAATAAAAAATATTATATTTTTATTTAAGTCGACAGTTTACTACATTTTTATGTTTAATATAAGTATCATTTCCCGATCGTGTATGTAACTAGATTTGTGCGATATTAAACGATGTTTCTACGCAACTGCTTCTGAATGAGTTTTATGTTTTTGTATTTAAGGCTAAAACAGCCATCAAACTGTAAAGAGCTACAAAGAAAAATACATATCTACATACATACATTACATATTTATTGAAATCAAATCAAATCAAAATATCCTTTATTCAAGTAGGCTTAGATACAAGCACTTTCGAATTGTCAGTTACAATGAGATAAGTCTTTGCTGGGAAACATACAATATGATCCAACATTTGTTGCAAGGATTAGGGAAACTCAGAAAAACCTCAACAACATTTAACTTAAGTATTCTTACTTATTATTGATAAATAATCATTTTAAAAATTAATTAAAAAAAAAATATCTAGAATGTGTCTAGAATAAAATTCTAAATGTCAGAGTATATAAAACAATTAATATGCGTGTACCAATTAACTATTACAATATTGTCTTAATTATACTTAAAACTTTTACAATTGTGTTATAACTAATTTATATTTGATACACGCAGAGGAGATGTACAAATTCTCCAGATCAATGTTAATATAAAATATAAACTATTTTTTTTTCAGAGATGTGTAAGGTCTCTAGGCGTCACGACATGCGATAAAATTAAATATAATAATTTGACTGAATTCTACTGAGATGTTTAAGGTCTCTTAGGGGTCAAAGTGAATAATACATTAAAAATAATAATTATTAAATCTAAATTTCTTAGAGATGTATATGGTCTCTAGGCGTCATAACATGCAAAAAGATAAAATTAGTTAATCAAATTCCTCAGAATTGTTTAAGGATATACCTCTGTAAATAAAACAAAACTCCTAGAGATGTATACAGTCTCTAAAACAATTTATTATTCTCAAGGCACGTACGTAAAGTTGCGATAGCTCAGTTGGTCAGAGCACTTCTGCGTTATAAAAAGCTAGCTAGCAATTTTGTAGATCACATTGATTTTTTCCTTTACAATCGAACTCTGTGTTACAATATAAATTTGAATAACAATTATAGTGATATCATACATCTATACTATTATAAAGTAGTTAAATGAAATGTCTGTACATTGAAGATATTTTCAAAATCTTAATTGTTACGGACTATTTGGAGGTCACTAAGACGAAAAATATTTTTTTGGATTTTATGTATGTTTTTATGTGTCGTTGTGGCTTCATCACGCAAAATCGGCTAAACAGATTTCCATAATTATTGGTACACAGATAGCTAGATATCTTTTTACCCGACTACGTTCAAGAAAAAACGACGGGTTATGACTTTTTCTCCGCCTCGAACGAAGTTGCGGGGCATCTTCTAGTTTATAAAAAAATATCAATATCATATTGATTCCGTTTTTTTTATTTTTAACCCTCGACAAAAAAGAGATATGTTATAAGTTTAACGTGTCAGTGACTCTGTGTATCTGTCTGTGGTATCATAGCACCCATACGGACAAACCGATTTGATGCGAGTTTTTTTTTGTGATAGATAATTTTATCCCAAGTGTTTTAAGCTTTGTTTGATAAAAATCGGAGCACTCGTCTCGAAGATATTCAACTTTTAGTGGAACATGTGATCTCAGTCAAGATTGAAGCTAGGAACTCCAAATTTTGTTGGTTATGTTGATTTGTGTCCGGGAGTTCTTAAATTTTTAATTTTCTATATTTATAGTTTAATTTGTTAAATTTTTTATTTAAGTTTGACTTTAAAGTTTAATTATGCTTTTTGTATCAGAGTGGTCTTCTGTCATCATTGCCTTACGTCGTAAGTGCCGTCACCATCATGGGTTTTGGAGTCGCTTCGGACATCTGCATCAACAGAGGTTTCCTCACCACGAGAAATGCCCGGATCTTGTGCAACAGTTTGGGTAAGTTGTAAAAATATAATAAATCAATAAAAAAAATCGCTTCATATTTTGAGGTTCGCGCGTTATATGCAGTGGGATAACTGTACTCTGAAATTCGAAGTTCAAAATTCTAATGTTTCAAATTTGAAGTTCAAAGCCCTACTTACGCGAATACATGAGAACGAGACTGACGGGATGATACGAGTTTTAAATTTCGGACATCGGAGTAGCAATTCTGATTTGCTTATTAAACTTCTAGTAAGAATACATAGTGGCTTCTATAAAGTATTAAAAATAAAATGTCTTTACATTGAAAATCCTCATCCTTGTCCTTACTATATTATAAACGTGAAAGTATGTATGTACGTTCCACTTAATCTTAAAAACTACTAGACATTTTTTTATGAAACTTTCGAGTTATGTACCTTATCTATCAGAATAGGACATAGGCTATAATGTTTGTCAAACTTCATCCCTTATATGGACGAAGAAAGGGATGAAAATTTGTATGGACATTAAATATTTTTTTACGCTCGGAACATGAAATCTTGGTAATATGCTTCACATTTAAATTAGTAAAATATCGATTTATCCGCGATAAACGAATCTAAGGCGGACGAAGTCACGGACGGTCGCTAGTATTTAATAAACATAAGTAAAACTTCATAAGGCTCAGAGTCACTCAACGTGCATTGGAAGGAAGTCTATGCTCGGAGTTTCTCAGCGTGATACAATTAGAAATGAGGAAATAGTAGAATTGCGAGGTTATGACATTTTTTTTCAAGCAATAACTTAGACAACAGTGATAATATTGAAGGCACAAGGCACTGGTTCAAATCTAGTCGGATTCTTGATTCTTTTTAATATTTAGATTTTGTATTTTATAAGGAAACAGTGACAATATTTGAGGTAGTTTCTTTTGGTCTAGAATTCATACTGTTATATTACATTATTACACAATAGGTTCAACAAATACTAAAAACAGTTTAATTTTAAGTCTGTCTGTCTTTGTTAGTAAACAATATAATGATCGAACACCGCGTACATTTTGTTTAGGAGTAGGGCTCTGCTAACACTGGATTTTCATAGATACGGCCGCTTGTAGCGTATATTTTGTAGGGAACCCTCGGTGCGCGAGTCCGACTCACAGATGGACGCTTTTTTTTTTTAAATTTTGCGAGAGACTTATTGGTGTGTTTTTTCTCCTTAGCATGTGTGGGTACATCAGCGAGTCTAGTGATTGTGTCATACACTCACAACAGCGGTATAGCAGTGTTTCTGCTATGTCTGGCCCTGGGGCTGTTCGCAGGCATTCACTCAGGATGGATGGTAATTTTGTAAAACAGAAATTGTTGTGTCAATTTTGGTTCCATGTATGGCGTACCCCCATTGTATGCTTTCTGTTAGTTAACTATAAAACTAAGTAACGGCTTACACAAGACACCTATACTCCAAACTTCATAAATATACATCATGTAGTTTTAGAGTAAAATGGCTGTGACATACGGATGGACCCGGACGGACGGACGGACGGACGGACGGACGGACGAACATTACAAAACTATAATCTGGATCCGGGTTCCGTTTTAAAAATCAATGTCAAGAGTTTCCATACACTGTTAATACGACCAATATTTTTGTTGACTATTTATTCTACATAAATATTTTGTTGGTTAATTTGGATAATTAAGGAAATATATTCAACAGAATCTTAATTATAACAATAAACAATAGTAGAATTTCTTATCATTAAAAGAATTGATAATAAAATAGTTATCGATTTTTGTGACGATTTTTTTAGTAGCATAATTTACCGTGCCCATTCAAATTTTTGTACAACGTTTTTTGAAATGCTCTCCTACGTTGTTTTCAGGTAAACTACATAGACCTGTCACCTAACTTCAGCGGGTCTCTCATGGCCACAGGCAATACGTGTTCAACTATTGGCATCATCTTTCTGCCTGTCCTGGTCTCCAACGTTGTAATCGACGTGGTATGTTAGCTATAAATTATTACATACTTAACTCTTAAGGGCTCTTAAGGGTCCATCGTCAAGTAAAACCATAGCCGACATAGCCCAAACAGCTGCCAAGCTGAAGGACTAGACCTGATATGTCGGTCGCATGCCGGGCGACTTGTGGACCTAAATGGTTACCAAGTAGGTCCCACAAAATAAAGTCCGGCGTCGCGGTAGGCCTCGACGAAGATGGCGGGACGACATTTATTTATGTCAAACATTAGTATGTGCACAGCACTGAGCCAAAACACATACACATTAAACAAAAACTAATAATAGCATCTAAAATATAATTAACAGATTCAGTATGAAATAGGGAGATCATTCATGGGTAACTGTGTGAAGTTTTATAATAAACTTCCTAGCAGCATAAGTGAGTTGTGTATTGGTAAATTCAAAAATATTGTGAAACGAAAATTATTTTCTAAAGCTTATTATAGCACACAAGACTACATGAATGATAAAGCCGCGTGGGATTAATATAAATTATAGCGTCATGTAGGTATATGTATAATTATTTTAACGAATACCTAAGGTATTATTATTATTTTATTCTTAATTGTTTTATATACTTTGACATTTATAATTTTATTCTAGAAATATTCTAATTTTCTTTTTCTCTTTTATTGACAATCCTTTTGGGTTTTAATTCTTAAAATGATGATTTTATCAATAATTTTATATTTAAGTTAAATGATCTGATTAATTTTTTCTGGGTTTTCCCTAATCCTTGCAGCAAATGTTGGATCATATTGTATGTCTCCCAGCAAACATTTACTCTCATGTAACTGACATTTCAAAAGTGCTTGTAACTAGGCCTACTTCAATAAATAATATTTTGATTGATTGATTGATTGAATAACCATTGAAATAAAATGAAAAATACATGTCAAAATTAAATAATAAAGGATAGCGTTAAATAATAATTGAATTAATATAAAAAATATATGTCATAGACAAAGTCAAATAAGAGTAACGAATATATACTACGGTGTCTAATTGTTAAGAAACTGCACCACCCGTCTTAGCCTGCCGTCTTGCCTAGAGGGAGGCCTTTGCGCAGCAGTGGCACACCGCTCTTAATAATCGGGTGATCAATCTAAATGGGTCAGTATGGAGAAGTCAGAAACTGTGAGAGATAGCAAAATCTGTTCTTAGGAACCATGGCGTAGATTTTAGATTTAATAATAACGGAATTAATTTTTTTTTAACTCATAACCGGGAATCGAACCTGGTCAAAATCTCTGTAAACAATGTTATAAATTCTGCAAGTTTTTTCTTTGTTACTGTTGATGGTGCGAATCGTAAGTCACAGGGAACACATCTTTAATGAAACCTTGTTTAAACAATTGAAAGAAAAGCTCAAAAATAAGATAATTATTTAATTTTAGTAAATGTTCAAAATGTAGCCATTTTACTGGATGCGATGATTAATTATCTCTAGAGTAAAAAAAATTGAAAGCCATTATTATTAAATTTAAAATCAACGCCATGGTTCCTAAGAATAGATTTCGCTATCTCTCATAGTTTCTGAGTTCTCCCTACTAACCCATTTGGATTGATCAACCTGTATATAGGTATATAAATACAATAATGTTTACGTATATTTTCCAGTTTGATCGGCACCAGTGGCGTATAGTGATGTTCATCATGGCCACGATACTGTTCGTCAGTAACGCGATCTTCGTTTTATTCATGTCCGCTGACCCTCAGCCCTGGGACCATATTGATGGTGAGTTTACCAACCAACTATTTTTTGGATAAGTCATGGTCACATTCTTATAAAACCAACTCCAAAATAAACCAATAAGTAACAAAATAACTATAGCATAATTATAGTTTCTTTACTTTTCTAACGTTTTTTCAACCTGTACATTATATACAATAACTGCTATTTTATTGTGGTAGCCATTGAAAAAACTGCATTTTTTTTTTAATTGACGATTGTACGTATATCAGGACTATTTAAGTTTGTAACAATGAAGTTGCTTAAGTAACTTACTCGAAATATCTATTTGGCGTCCGTACATCCCTTATCATTGAAGAGTACCAATGGTACTCTGGCGTCTTCTTCATCAGTCCCCCTTCACCAATTTATATTTTATGAATGCAGATGCTAACTTGAGGAATTCCTTCGATTGTGATTCCAGAATCACATCATCACCAAAATTATATCCGACTAATTTGAAGAAACTTCATTTCAAACAAAAAAGAATTTTGAAATCGGTCGAATACACTCCGAGGGGTGAATATACCTCCTCCTCCTTCTTATTTTGAAGTCGGTTAAAAATACAAAGATCTAAATAATTAAGAATATCCGATACTCCGCTGGACTTGAACCAGTGCCTAGTGCCGGGTTGCACGTTTTGCCAACTGAGCTACAGAGGCCAGTCAGCTTGTCTTCAAATTTTGTCACTACTTGTTATGAGCTCCTTACATTTTGCATTATCAGCTGGCTTTTGTTTGCCGTCAGTGGCATGGTGAGCATTTATGGAATTAAATGTTCCTCTAATATAGCAAACTTTACAGTTGCCACTTGTTAGCTAGAGATGTCGCTGTATTGATTCATGATTCTCGATTTTCAATAATTTACAATAAATCAAGTGTATGAAGAAGCAAAAGGTAAGGTTTAATTATTTTTTACCGCGACGTACGCAATACAGTAATTTTGCGTCACAATATGTTAAAAAGACAAAACTTTTTTTGGCTCAATTTGATGTATTTTTACGTTTAATTTTTGAATCTCCTCTATTTTCTCTCTGTGCCGCTAATGACGTGGTCGGGTCGTATATTTATGTTGCACCATTTTAGTGGTTGATATATAATCTCTTATATTACCAGTAACTACTCTTACCATTAGGTGCGTCCGAGTACTTCTAAAATGTAAAACAAGTTTTGTTTTCAGAATCTGATGACGCAGAAACGGAAATGACGCCAATGGACACGAAACCAGTGCAAGAGAAATTAAAATAAATTTCTATTAAGTTTGAATATGTTTACTGCTTTACTCAGCTTTAAAAATTATTTACGTAAGCTTAATAATGTAAATATTAGATAGGTCAAATAAAGGTTAATTATTAAAGACAACTAGTATGTGTTGTAATGTGATAATAATAAGAAAGGGTTTTCGGTCATTTTCATTTACTATACCTGTTACCTAAGGGGCAACAACAAAATTTGAAGTTCGTATCCGTCCCACTCACACAAATATAAGTTATCATGAGAGGGAGAAGGGCGGTGCTATACGAACTTCTGATTTCAAACTTGGGAATCTTCCACCTTGCTTTTTGCTAAATTCCATCTTTTCCTCTTCTTCTTCTTATCCATGTTCTTTATTATTGAGCCCGTCCTGAAATGCTATGATAGAGTCGGTGAAGAGCTGTTACCGTGGCACTCTATCGTCGGCTTTTCTCAGAGCCATAATGATAGCAAGGCCAGCTACTTTCTGTATTTGATCAGACTAACTGCTTACTTATCTGCTTTTTTCCCGATTAGCTATCCTGCCAAAATCAAAAATTACAGTTAAAGTCTGTAAATTTCTAAAATGTCTTTTTCCCCTGGTAAATTCGTATGGTTACCTGTGGGGGGCACAGATCCTAACATCTAGCCTTAGACTTTCTGCTAGCCTACGTTTTTCCGGGTCTAAGTATGTGCCAATGGGACGCGTACCCACGCGACTACACGAGCAGCCACTGGCCAGATTTCTGTTCGGCGGCCGCCAAAAGTTATGCACGCGAGTAACTTGAAGTTCATGAGGTCTGAAAATTCAAATTTTGATATCTCGTCTTCGCAACTCCATGGGATGCGTGGTTTTGCGGGAATATTTTGCACTGGACACTATCAGTTAAGCATGTCGTACTGCCTCGTAGTCTCAAGGGAAAGGCAAGTTATCAAAGCAAAAACGTCTGTTAACTATACATATATGTTAACTAACGAAATATTCTACGCTTCGAGTGGAATTGGATCTCACATATTTTCCAATAGCTCTCCGGGTGAACACGGGTGATCTACCAATTGGTTTATCGATACTCCGAGCTCGTGTGTCCAATTTTCCAACTAGTTGTTTTTTTCTAATACGCCGTATAGGCTAGTAGCGCCATCTACCGTAAAGTTCTGTGACTTTTTAATGTAGCACCATCGTCTCAAATTGTATTGAGAAACGATAGTAATGTATATGTTAGACCTATACTTATGTTTTATAAGGACATAAATGAAATTCTAAATTCTATATTCTTAAAAAATTAAATTTTTCAACTTTTTACTTTATTATTTACATTTAATCGTTTTTAGGGTTCCGTAGCCAAATTGGCAAAAACAAAGGCCTTATAGTTTCTTGATGTCCGTCCGTCCGTATGTCGCAGGTATTTTACCCAAAAACTACAAAATGTATATTAATGAAATTTGGAGTATAGCTAGGTGTCTTGTATATACAAACTGCTACTTAGTTTGACAGTTAAATAACAAAACAATATATTTTTTAGGGGTGAAAGGGGTAAAGGGTTTCTTTTTGTAAATATCAATGTGTGGCACATATATGGAGAGTTGTTTTAAAAACACTGAGGATTTAAAAAAAAAGAAAAAAAAATCGGAAATAATTGCACCAAAATTAGCTAAAACTGTGTCCCCCCATCCCCACTATTTTCTAGACGGTGCGATCATAAAATTACCAAACTTGTCATTTATGACTACATAATTTCAAGTAAAATTGATATCAATATAAACAGGATATACTATTTTTGAGTTATTGCCAAAAAAACCTTGGCTTCTCAGCAAAAGTAGGTAAGTGCCGTGCGTATCCCACGCACGACAGAAAAATCCTAGTTTTTAATGAAATCTCTTGTTCATTATAATACACAAACTTCCCTTCTTCCTACCTAACCTACATTCACACAATAAAAATAATAAAATACCCGTAACTACGAATATCAGACTAAGTAAATACTTCATTATCATAATGCTAACACTGGGAGCCATTGTATAAATTGTACATAATACATTAACATACAAGCCTAATGAGGTGATCCAGTCCAGAGATATCACTATCAGCGCCATACTTGTAAAGTAAATAATTTTTTGAATCGTATCTAATTTTACTTTATTCTGACGACAGTGATGCTAGTTAGAGCATGTTAGTTGGTAATAAAATGGCGGAAAATGAGAAGGAAAATCAATATCAAAAAGTGCCAACCAAGGAACTTATTAATGATGGTAAGCATGGAATTGTGATTGTTAAGTGAGGACGGTTACACAGATTAGACGGTCAAAAACATCAAAGTCATGGCTAAGCTTGAAAGGCCATCTGTAGTATTATGTAAAGTTGTAAAAATAAAATATCTGCTCAAAATATATCCAAAAAAATAAGTGATATAGGATATTTTAATTATTCCCTTTTTGCGACATCATCACATCAAAGCGGCGGGACAGTTTCTAACTTTTGGTACAAAGATACACAGCTAAGGTCGTTATAGGATACGTTTTAACCAACAAAGTTCAAGCGGAAAAGAGGATTGTAACTTTTTGTCCTTTGCGAACGAAAGGAACTACCATAAAAAAGCGAAGTCGCTTTTAGTAAGATGAAGATAATTGCTTTTAATCAAGTTATCATAAAGCAATGAAGATTTGTTCCAGAAATCCCAGAAATTCCAGCCTCATTCGGCTATGGAATACGTCACGTGCAAGCTGCTCTGTTATTATTATGTATGACAGTAACATACGCTACAAGGGCACATCTCGGAGTAACCGTCGTTGCTATGACCAGGCATACAAACAAAGTTAATATAACCATAAATAATACAAGTGGTTTATTTAGTGGAAACAGTGCTACAATCAATGAATTATTAAGTGCGAATGTAACAAATGCAATGAAGTTTGAAATTAATGATACAATTATGACATTTCGAAAGTAAAACGAGACATCAGACAGTATCTGGGATGTTTATAGGGTAAAGTATGAACTTGTAAATGTACCTTCGATAATATAATATCTAAAAATCAAAACAAACATTTTTTTTTGTAAATACTATACCTATGGGAGACCGGGTAAAGTTGTCTCCCGGGTTGATTTTGACACGACGGCCATAACAGAAAACTGAACGAACGAATAAGTTCATAGGCCGTTGTCGAAAGATCACGAGAACTTTATCTAGTAGGGGATATAGCTCTAGTGATCTTTTGAAATTGGTTCATAGTACATTATGGCCGCTATGACAATCGATCCGTGAGACAACCTTACCCGGTCTTCTCTACTTAATAAGAACAAAGACTTGAAAGAGGGAACAAGTTTATGCAAATTAAATCTTTTATAAACCACATTACAGACTTATGAATGGACTAAGCCAATTCAAGAGATGATACTGGATGCGTTTTTCTTGGGATATTTCCTGATGATGTTTCCAATGGGCATGATTGCTCAGCGTTATGGAGGCAAAATCCCATTGCAAATATGTTTGCTTGTTAATGGACTGGTCTGTCTCGTGACACCAACAGTGGCTGTTTGGGTAAGATTTGGATTCATTTAAAATTTGATTTAAGGTTATGTACACGACGGCCAATATACACGACGGCCAATTTGGTTTCAGAGCGGGGCTGTCTACGGATAGTGCAATTCTATGCCTTAAGCACACGGTCAGGTATTACACAGATAGGAAAACCCCCGTGTATGCCTGTTTCCTCGATTTGTCCAAGGCATTTGATCGAGTCAATTATGATCTGCTTTGGCAAAAATTAAGTGAAACAGGTATACCGACGGAGTGTGTGGGCTTGTTTAGGCACTGGTACAGCAATCAGTTAAACCAGGTTAGATGGGCGAGCAGTTTATCCAGTGAGTATAGGCTTGAATGCGGGGTAAGACAGGGTGGTATCACTTCACCGAAGCTTTTCAACCTATACATTAACCAGCTGATAGAGGGGCTTAGTGGCATGCATGCGGGATGCTATGTGGGTAGCACCTGTGTCAATAGCCTAAGTTATGCCGATGACATGGTGCTGCTGAGCCCGTCTGTCAGCGCGCTGGAGCAGCTGCTTGCCCATTGCGAGTCCTACGCGTTGACCCATGGACTGGAGTACAACACTAAAAAGAGTGAGGTGTTGGTGTTCAAGGCAGGTAAAATTAAGCCGTATTACGTACCACCTATTTTGTTGAACTCTAGCCCATTAAAGGTTATGGATAGGGTCAAATACCTGGGACACGTCCTCACGAGTGACCTAAAAGATGATTTGGATATAGAAAGGGAGCGCAGGGCGTTGGCGGTTCGGAGTAACATGATTACCCGCAGGTTTGCTCGTTGCTCACGTGATGTAAAAATCACGTTATTTAAATCCTACTGTCAATCTTTGTACACGAGCTGCCTGTGGGTCCGGTATACGAAACGAGCCTACAACGCCTTGCGCGTACAATACAACAATGCTTTTAGAATGCTGATGGGACTGCCTAGTAGGTGCTCTGCATCGGGCATGTTTGCGGAAGCTCGCACGGATGGTTTTCAGGCTATAATACGCAAAAATATAGTATCACTACTAAGTCGTGTGAGATGTAGTCCCAACAGCATTCTAAAGGAAATTGCTGTCAGGTTTGATTGTCCGATCCTAAAGCATTGGACCGAGCAAATTAAAAGTGTAGCACAGTTTATAATATAGATACCGAGCTGCACTGGTGTTTGTATTTGTATTGTAAATTGTGCACACAAAACACAGAATACAAAGCACATTAAGTAATTTGTAAGTACTAACACTAGATTAAGATCTTGCTTGTTACTAATACTCTATGGATACTCTGTTTGTCCGAAATAAATGATTTGATTTGATATGTTCCGAAATAATCAAAATTTATATTCATTTCAATTGCCTTAACATTTGTTTATCTCTTAGGGTGGATGGAAAGCAGTGTGCGGTTGCAGATTGCTTCAAGGACTTGGCCAAGCAGGGTTGTATCCAAGCACCCAAACTGTACTATCTAAATGGGTACCTATCGTTGAACGAAGCACTTTTCTTGGCTATGTTTACACAGGTAATGGGTGATAAAAAAATATGTTTTGTGAAGATAAGTGAAATAGGAGATAGTCAACATTCTAAAAAAGTCGATGTACATTTTATAAAGACCCTTAATTACTGCTTTACTGCTTCAGAAGTTAGAAGTTCAGATTTTTTTTTATTTAGTTGAACATGGAAAGCAAAATTGACATCAAAAATTAGTAACTACCCAAAGAGCTACTAATCAAGAATTTCCTTGTTTTAAGCATCACTGAACTCTACTTTGAATAGTTTGTGAAAAATATCACTCGTTGACAAATCATAATAACCAAATTAGTTAAGGGGATCGCTGGATGTAAAACCATAATTTATTTTATTTCACCATTATCATCATATGAACCCAAGGACGTCGACTATTAGACAAAGGCCTCCCCCAAGGATCTCTACAACGGCCGCTCGGGCCGCCCTCATCCAACAGTTTCCCATGATCTTCACCAGATCATCGGTCGATCTCGTTGAGTGCCTTTTCCACGCTTCGTCATCGTGTACGCGGTTGCCACTCGATTATTTACTAAAATTTAATTGCAATTGAGATATTTACAAATGGCAGACTTTATGCCAAAAGTCGTTCTTTACCGGTCAAACACTGCTTTAATCAGAAACAGTTATATAGTACAGGACCTGTAATTTCAGAAAATTGAAGAGAAATAGAATTCCCAGATAAAAGAATTCCCAGATAAACTGTCATCGTCGTCATCGATTCAATCCACAAAATGTCCACTGCAGAACTTAAGTCTTCTCCGAAAATTCTAAAATATGCTTGCACTCATGGTCAACACGAAGGTCTAACATAATGGACAGGAAAATATAAAATTTATGTTACAATAGGTGCTTAAATTTTACAAAATATCTTTATTTCAGGTTCCACTTTAGGCACTGTTATTGCTTTTCAAAGTGGTGGAGCATTAGCTTCTAGCGCAGCAGGGTGGCCAGCAACTTTCTGGCTATTTGGGTGCATTTGTATCGGGACCTTTATTTTAATGACTGTATATATGGCTGCATCTCCAACAGAGCACAAAACAATAAGTGAAGAAGAGAAAACTTTCATTTTAGGACGCATTGATGATGGAATCAAGAAGGTAAACTCGCTAAAAGTTACAAAATAAGGATAATTGACTATATTAAGTTAATTTCAATCTTAAGAAAGAAGTTTAATGTAATGTATTAAATCAAAGCAAGTTTTCTAAGTCATTTAGAAAACTTGTTTGATACTTATTGAAATAAACAGAAGTTCAGTAGTTATAATCTGAAAATAAAATGTCTGTTAAAGTTTAAAACATTTAAACTATATAAATTAAACTGATTCTTTAAAGGTCGCTGAAAAATATTTACGTATATTTGTATGTGCTATTGTGTCTTTATCACGCTAAAACGGCTGATTTCAACAATTTGTAGTACACTGGCAGCTTGACATCCACACATGGTTAAAAGATACTTTTAATGCAACTACGCTAGAGTAAAAACGAGGGTTATGACTTTCTTAGCTTAAGCGAACAAACAAGGGCACCTACTAGTAATTAATAAGAAAACCTGTATTACTCAAAATATAGGGCAGGTTATGGGTGATTTCTTGTGCCATTTCGAGCTATTTGATAAAAAAAAACTGATCTTCAGGTAATTGTTTGAAATCGCATTAAAATCTACAGGCATTGAGACAAAAAGTTATTCACAAAATCCACAAAAACCCTGATACGTTATTTTATTTTTCAGAAAATGCCAGCTCCTTGGAAAGAGATTTTGAGGTCTAAACATGTTTGGGGCACATTTATAACTCATGTTGCTTCTGGAGTTTGCTTCGTTTTTCTCTTCACCCAAACTCCTACCTATATGCACTATATTCTCGGATTTAATATCAGAAATGTAAGTAACTCAATGACTATCCCACGGAATGGAAATAAATATGAATCAAATTCAGTTTGACATCAAAACTTTGATCAAAAATAGCAAGTGATAAATTTTTAGTAGGCCCTTACGTATTGACGTTGGTGTCAAAGATTATGTACACTAGAACAATACTAATAACTTATTTCAATTTCAAAAAGAAAATAATATTTTTATTTATAAGTTTTGTTTTATTTGTTTATTGGTTAGTTAGGGTACGCCTACGCTTCTTGACGTTTCGTCAATTCCTATTCCAAAAGTTTCAGGTTGAGAATAAATTATTATGTTTTCCCCATTTACTACCTATTGCATCTTTGGTCATCGATTCCAGTTTAACAAAAAATATTTCTTCATCTCTAATTTTACAATGTACAGCAACTTTGTTTTTCAGAGCGGGCTCCTTTCGTCTTTGCCCTACATCGCAAGCATCTTCTTTTCCATCAGCTACGGGTTGCTATCTGACTTTTGCACAAACAGAGGCTTCATCACCGTGAAGGTTGCAAGGATTTTTTGTAATAGCCTCGGTATGAATTGAAAATTTTAATTTACTTTTTATGTAAGAGATTTGCTAGGTCTTAGGCAGTTTTGGTCGCTTTCTCACATTTCATCTCAAATGTCTAACTTTAGCTATACTGAGCGACGCCAAGCTGGCCAAGAGCACAGCAAATAGATAAAGATAATTCGAGCCGTACGCCCAACAGAGAGTATAAAATAAAGAAGAAGAAGAGAAGAATTAAGACATTTCTTAGGATAATATCTTTAGTATCAGTCACATTAATTTTAAAATTTTACTTCCAACGTTGTTATCTTTTGGAATGCCAAGATAGGTACGATTTAATATTCGCATAAAGTGTATCGGTTTGTTCCCAAAGATCATGAGTCGAGAAAAGCTCAATCACTGCTCTACTCATTTAATTTACTAAAATTAATTGCATTTCAAGTATATGTTTATCTTCTGTCTAGCACAAGTTGGTCCAGCATTGTGCCTTGTAGCAGTGACGTTCACAGACAACAGAGCGTTGGCCGTTGCTTTGCTGGTTTTTGCTGTTGGCATGTACGCTGGTGTTCACACTGGCTGGATGGTAAGTATCACCGTCTTTAGCATAAATTGGTACCGACTGCTTCTTTTTAAAAGCCCAGCATCGACAATGCACGACTGGCGGCTAAGGTAGCAACTTACTAATCTACATTGCTTATGATTTCAATTGTTTGCTGTGTGAATGAGAGATAACGCTGGTCTCGCTTTGTCGTAGCCCGGCTGTAACACGATCACTGTCCCCATGAAAAACGATTTGACAATGTCACAAGTTCATCTGATAACTACATATTATGGGGACGTAATTTACAGTGGAAGCACGAACTTCTATACTATGGCCAAGATATTCCCTAATTCCTTAATTTATTGCGATGCTTCGTCGAGTGTGAGCCTAGTAAGTAGTTGTCTTTTATATTTTTTCTTAAACGCCTAATTTTCTGTTTTCAGGTGAACTACATAGACCTGTCTCCAAATTTTAGTGGGACTTTGATGGCGGTTGGCAACACCATGACATCGCTTGCTACACTCTCACAGCCATTTTTAATATCTAACATTGTCACTGAAGTGGTAAGAGTGTTTGTGAAACTGCACATACTAATGACACTTAATTTGACATTCATAGATTTTGACCCTCGAAGAAAAAGGGGTGTTATAAGTTAGGTATATGTGTCACTGACCACTGTGGCATCTTAGCTACTAAACGATAATGAACCAATGAAAGGTTACTTGATCGAGAGCTCGTGGTATGTTCAGTGGTTTTAATATCATCAGCTTTTATATATACAATAGTATCGTATCTGGGATTTTATATCGTTCCATTGATTACCTTTTAACATATTTAGATTATATTAGCGGTTACTCACATGGTAAAAACCGAGTATTTCTCGACATATCTCGGTCTATTCCGAGGACTTTAGTACACGAGTGGGCCGCGATGCTACCCTTCTCGCACTGATTTTTGTAGTCAAAAACCAGTTACCAAACGAATACAACCGTAAAACAGAGAAAAAAATGGAGATGATCGAGAAGTATTGACTAAGAAAGATAAGAAAAACTGAACTTCTAGGTATAAGTTTTACGAATACTCTTTTTTATGTGGTCTTAGTTGTGGACACTAAGATTTAGGTTTATCATCATCATCATCAGCCAAAAGACGTCCACTGCTGGACATAGGCCTCCCCTATAGAGCGCCATCATGTCCAGCCTGCATCCATCTGACTCCAGCGATCTAAATCAAGACCATCAGTCCATCTTGTAGGCGGCCTACGCACGCTGCGGATATTTTACCAGATTTAAATTTGACTTTTGTGCGATTTGTATGTAGATCTGTCTGTATGTGTACAGGGTAACCGCTCGCAGTGGCGCATCATGATGTTCCTCATGGCTGTCTTCATTCTTATCTGCAACATGGTATTTGTTTGGTTCATGTCTGCAGACATCCAGCCTTGGAACCAAATAGCAACAAAAGGTAACACCATTAGAATACTACCAGATGATATTCATAAAAACTTACTCGAATGTCACAACATAACGGGACTTAACTGCGTATTAATCCATACTATATACTATATATACTATGTACTATATACTATATACTATAATATACTATATACTTATACTATAATATTATAAATGCGCAAGTGTGTCTGTCTGTCTGTCTGTTACCTCTTTACAATTAAACCGCTGAACCGATTTGGATGAAATTTGGTATGGAGATAGTTTGAGTCTCGGGGAAGGATATAGGCTACTTTTTATCTCCGAAAAATACCCTTATCCGCGAATTTAAGACGGACGCGCAGAAGCTAGCAATAAATATTACAGGACAATTAGAAACAAATGGCATTATGTTGTAATGGCGCTCGCTTGTTATAGTTATGTGTAAACTTGCAATTTTTAAACAATTTATTCAGAAATTACCTTTTTACAACAAAAATACACTAAAATGCCGATACCTTGAAATATGTAAGTAATGTGTTTATGTCAGTTTAGCTCGAACATTAATAATTTCACTTGATTTGTCATTTATTACTATATTTGATTTAGCTATAGACGTCATACCATATCGGTATTAGCATCAATTTTATCTGGTGTGTGAAGTGCAATGCTGAAAAATTTGTCGGGTATTGCACGGATGAATACTAAGTCCAAATGAATACAAAACTATTTTTTTATTAGTAAGATGCGTTGGGGTAAGACTGGAGGAGAGAAAAGTTCAAAAGGTGAACTTTATTTTAACGCCTTTAAGAGCACTTTCGGTGAAGTTTTAGTATTTTCCATACATCCATCTTCCCCCAACGGACCCTAATTGAAAATTTTCTTGTAGGCTATGACGGTTAGAGACCGTAGTTAATTGTTTTTTTATGACATAAGAGGCAAACGAGCAGACGGGTCGCCTAATGGTAAGCGATCACCTTTGCCCTTAGACACTTGCATCACCAGGGGAGTCACAATATAAAGATTACTGTATAATATAGATGTTACACCAATATACATTTATTTTTCAGAATCCACCGACTCCGAAGAGAAAAAACAATGTGTGATTACTACATATAACTGTACTGAAAAATGAATTGCTCTTTTTTTTACTTTCTTAGTTTAGATAAGGATACAAAAAATCTGTGAATACTTATAGGTTGCTTGGCCGCTCAAAGAGAAAGGACGTATGAGGACATTGATTTCCTTTCTGAGGTCCTGGAAATCTGTAATACAGGGTGATACCTAGTTTGGACTCCAGTCTTTCACAAAGTCTCAGTCTTTTACTATTTGTAAAACTTTACTTTTTAAGAAATTCTCCTGTGTGAGGTAAAAATAAACAATTATTATTTATTATTTCTGACTATGCCATCACTTTTGACCTTTTGAGCGCAACAGTCTGCAAATCCCGCCATCAAAAATCCATGCCACTGACGCCAGCGTCCACATAGGCTGACCAAATTTCATGTTTCAAAACCTCGGAATATAATATCAATACCTTGTCCTGCAATCCCTATTTTACTTTTGAAAGTCCTTTTTATTTATTGTTGTGTCGTCTGGGTCACGTCGTATTACTTAGCTGCTTGGCGGTCGAAAGGTTAAGAAAGATATAGTTTCACCTACAAAACTTTCGAAAGTATTGCGGGCGACGGGGGGAGATAGAAGTGTGCGCATGGCAGGGACATCGTCACACGCACACTTCATATCCATCCCCGCTGTCTTTCCCCTCCCGTCGCCCGCAGACCACGGGAGTATCATGAAAGAACTTGTTAACCTATAGTCTGTTAAAATAAGGTTGAGGGTAGTCTAATAGAGTCCGGGCAATGGGAAATTTACCTTATATTGTTTACATTCCCCCGGTATGCCTTGAAGGCATACCCTTTGTTGAAAACTGTAGGCGATCGAAGTAATTTCCATTTTAAATGCAAACAAACCTTCTTTAAAAAACGACGGAGAGCGATTGGCAGAAAACAAAGGAATCGTTGAAAGCCGGCCCAATGGGAACCCGGTGCAGGTAAAGCTTTCATGGAAATAAAAGATAACCTAGGATTTATTGCAGTCAGTCTCCCGATAGAGTGTAACACTTTAGGGTGTACAATTTGCTTAGAATACGCCTGGTAGTTAGAACGATTAGTGAACTCCTTGGAGGTCAGGCGGAATTATCAACTCATGATCACGGCATGTCGAGCCTTGCGTGGTGAGTCAGACTGTCCCGAACTTGTAGAGCGTCTCGTGCGGCTGTTTGTCCCGGATGTCCCAAGGATAGCCCTGAGACCACGACGACGCGACCTGTTGGCCGTGCCGCCGGCGCGCACCGTGTCGTGCAGGAACTCGCCACTGCCCCGCGCCCTATCGCTGCTCAATGCGCTCCTGGCATCGACACCTGAATGCGACTTGTTTGCGTGGCGATGGGCGGCTGTGTGTAGTGAATGCTTGAGATTCTGTGAGGTGATGGACGCTAGGTGCTCAACCGTTCCAATATGATTTGTTTCTTTCATCTTATTTTGATATATAATTTTAATTGTTAAGTAGTCTAAGTTTCGTGACGCATTGGTCATACTGTAATGTGATGTAAACGTTTTTATCAATAAAATAAAAAAATAAAATAAAACTCTTACCAAGAACCAAGTCATTTTGACATAACCTGTCACGTTAAGCTGTATTTTCTTTCGCTTAAAAATACCTTTCACATTTCTATTTCACATTCATTGTTGTTTCTTGTTTTCTTTTAACTCATTTTACTCTCACATGCTGCTATACTTGAATTCTAAAAACTTAAACAAAAACAAAAAAATAAAAGCGACTCCAAAAAAAACTAAAAAGAAAAAAATAACGCCATAATTCAGTTTCTTCAAATTACTTACAAGTAACCGTTTGTATACTCAATCTATACAGTATATACAATTAATCTTATTTTGGCGTCGGTGCCATATAAAGAATGTGTAAAATATTGAAAATTGTCGATTTTAGTAAGTTGTGACACGATGGCACCGACTCCAAAATAACATTTATTGTATATACTGTATAGATTGAGTATACAAACGGTTACTTGTAAGTAATTTGAAGAAACTGAGTTATGGCGTTATTTCTTACTTTTTAGTTTTTTTTGGAGTCGGTTTTTTTTTTTTTTAAAGTTTATTTATTTCACACTTTTTAGTTAATCGTTACTTAAAAGTACGGGTACGCTCGTGACGATTCGAACAAGCCCAAACACGGCTAGGATACATTATTTTATTACATAGATCTGGTGCCTACCTTCCGGCTCCATCATCAAATCAATTCGATGGTACCATTCTCATCAGGAACATTTAAATTTGTGACTATGAAGTTGCTTAGCTAAATTAATCAAGATATTTTGTCGCCACCCGTAAATCGTTTATCATTGAGGAGTTCCGATGGCATTCTGTGGTCTTCTGCATCAGTTCCACTTCACCAATGTACACTTTCTGAATGCAAACGCTTATTATGTTTCTTATAATACCAAAATCGCTATATGTATGCCTACAATATTTGAGGAGTTCCTTCAATTTCTCATGGATTCTATCATCAAATCTTCACCAAAATTAAATTAAATGGGACCAACTAGAAAGTACCTTCTATAAAACTAAAAAAAAATTTTGAAATCGGTCAAATAGTCTTTGAGTAATCGGTGAACATCCATAAAAAAAAAACATTCCGTCGAATCTCCTTTTTTGGAAGTCAGTTAAAAATATTAAAGCACTTAAATACCTCAAAAGTTTTGTAAACCAAGCATTATCAAAACGCCGTAGCGAGAGCCTTCCGATAACTTTCACTTTCAAATCTCCATTAAACTTTTTTTGGCAGAAGTATTTATTTATTCTTTTTAACCGACTTCCTACAGTTTACTGTACAGTCAACTAGTTCCAATTCCTCACCTTTAACCATAACGCTTGCTTGCTCGTGTTTTACGTTACTCGTGACAAACTTAACACATTTAGTATTTTTCTCATTCAACAATAAATTATTTACATTAAAATAATTTACTACTTCACAGATAGCATTGTTTACGTCACTGTAGGATCGTTGATTTCGTACGACTTTGAAAATTAGAGACGTATCATCTGCAAACAAAACTATCTCATGGTGGGTCTATACGTATGACAACTCCCTGCCTAATGTTTTGAACTAGGAATATAAAATACATAAGACTGCTAAAATGATATACCTTCTTTTTTTGTAGTGCTATTGTTGGGTAAGAAGAGAGCAGGCACGGTCTTTAGAGTGCTGCCGTTATCATGAAAGTTATTTCTTCTCATATACGTTATTATCATAATTCATAGGGAATATAAATAATAAATAAATAAATATTACGGGACAATTTTACACAAATCAAACTAGCCCCATGCTAAGCTCAATAAGGCTTGTGTTATGGGTTATAGCCGACGATATATTTAATAGATATATTACTTATATACATAGAGAACATCCAAGACTCAGGAACAAATATTTATGCTCATCACAAAAATATTTGCCCTTACCGGGACTTGAAACCAGGACCTTAGCTTCGCAGGCAACCCTACTGCCACTGAGCCAAACCGGTCGTCAATATGCATGAATTTTAATTGTAGTTTTATTAAAAGCTCATTCTTTTAACAAGCAGTAGACAAGAATATTTTTTCGAATAACTAAAAATAACCAAGATATAAGCCATCAAACGTTTTATTCTATCTCTTTCTAGCAAAACAGAATTTAATATGGAGTTTATATGGCCGGAGTGCACTATGACGTAACAGTGCATGTCGGACCTCTCTGTCTAAATAGTAGTTTAAAATGCCTATATCTTGCGTATCTCTTGGCTGATTTAAGGTTTAATTTCACATTTTGAAATAGTTTTAACGTTGTTTTGATATTTTCTTCAGAAATGCAAAAAAAAAAACCTGCATGTACTCTTTTATGTCTGTATCTTTCTATCTATCAGCCACGGACATTCACTGCTGAACATAGGCCTCGCCTACAGTTTGCCATAGCGTGCGATCCTGCACAGACCGCATTCACCGACTCCCCGCAACCCTCACGAGGTCATCTGTCCACCTAGTCGGGGGCCGTTCCACGCTGAGCTTTCCTATGCGTGGTCACCACTCCAAGACTTTACTGCCCCAACGGCCATCCGGGTGTATGTATGTACTGTGAAGGTGTCAATCCTTCGCAATGAATTCGAGATAGGCCGTATATAAAAAAGTTAAATGGTCCCATGATAATGGCATAATATTAAACTCAGAAAAAACAAGACTACTTATTATACAATCTCCTTATTTACGTATCACAGATGTATCTTTGCCCATGTACACTCACAGTTTCACATGTATTCACAATACTTTCAAAAATTGCCAATGTAAACGGATTGAACAGTTGATTGTGTAACATATCTTGGAGTCAAATGTAATATAGACCCCCCACATATTGGTGGAGGTGCGTGGGGCTCCGCACGCCACGCTCGGTGGAGGTGGCATTGAGTTACTAAATTAAGAGGGCCCATTAAAATAAGAGGACGGCCAATCGCCCTACAAAAGTAAGGGCTTGGTAAACAAACAGGGCAACCCCAGCTACTCGGAGCGACGACCAATGCCAAAAGGAAGATTTTTCGTCGACAAGTTTACTTAAACTGGTGAGTTGCGCTAACAACAGCGATATTAAAACTTTTCATCGATTTATAAAGTGAAGTCAAAACACCTCTAGACTCTAGACCAAATCAATATTTGGTTTATTTTAACACCCTAGAGCATAAAGACTTGTTAGTCGTATTATAAATAGTTGCGCTGTAACTAAAAACGAGCGTAAAGTTTGGGTTACTATTTTATTACTTCAAAACTAGTAAATACTTGTTGAAATCGCAAATACTAGTGCACAGTACCGAGATTTAGTTCGGAGCAATCACGCGGAAAGGGTTAGACGTTTCAATTGTAAGGTCAAACTACTGAGCCTAAATTAAATTCCTCACGCACTTGTCTTCGGTTTATGTCCTACCAGCTAACCGAAAACGATAAAATCAAACACTTAGGTAATAATCGTTACAACACTTACATCGATTGAAAATCCCCGACCTACAAAAAACTGATAAGTCTTCAAACAGCCCAATAGATACAATACAATACAATAAAATAACAGATCTTTATTGCACACCACACAAAATAGAGTACAGAAAATAATACATTTAAGGAGAGGTAAACAACAGGCGGTCTTATTGCTAAACAGCGATCTCTTCTAGACAACCTTTGGGTAGTAGGAGACGTTGAGAAAAGAAACTGTACGTATAAGAAGGTGGCGCAAAGCAGATAGATTTTCATGAATCATAGCTAAGAACACTTCTGAACAAATTTTTATTTACAGTAGCATATTATGATTTAAAAACCGCTAACATTGATACAGCCTAGCGAAGACAAGATGTTCGTGGAATTATCACAGTGTAATTAATTTTGATAAGGGTATTGGTATATGAATTACTAGATTCTCATATTTACGGCAGACGTTACAACGGAATGACTTCAATGACAAATAATAATCTGGTTTTGATACAAGTTTAATAAGTGAAATGGCAATAATTGAACAGAAAGACAATAATGAAGGAATTGCCGACAAAAAAGAAATTGAAAAAAGTGATGAAGTCGTGATTGGAGGAACGAGCAGTCAAATTATTGGTAAGAAATAATAATACTTTTAGTTTTACTCTAACATCATAATTCAACTAGGTCTTAACAATATTTTACAGTTTATTCTCATGGAACATACATAAAACATACTGAAAATTTAGATTATTAAAAACGTTCCTCTCTGCTGAGGATCTAGACTCTGCTGACTAATGTATTTGATGATGATCTTTTTTTGTTCTTAGCTCTCTTGCAAGCATTGTTTACAGACATTCAGTTGGCTTTTAGAGCATTATTATGGGATTAAAAGTAGTCTATGTCCTTTCCCGGGACTCAAACTATCTCCATACCAAATTTCATCCAAATACGTTTATCGGTTTAAGCGTGAAGACGTAACAGACAGAAAGACAGACAGACAGAACACACTTTCGCATTTATAATATTAGTAAGGATATAGATAGTCTGGATCTATCATGTCAGTTTACATGATAAATCATTCGTGTGTCTGTGAGGTTTTTACTGTATGGCTTTGTAGGAATAGTAATATTTCCGTAATGTCCCGGGGTGTAATTCACTTATTTAATAAAAAAATATTGCACATAACAAAAGTAAGTACAAATGGTGGACTTAATGCCAAATGGCACTGTTTACCAGTCAACCAGAGGGCTAAACAGAGATGCATGAAATTAGTGCTGAGGGAAAAAACCATTAGTACTGAGAGCATTAGGAAACAAGCAAATTACTTATACCTACATAAGTACTATATATGATTTCGAATTTGAAGGCCTTCAGTTGGTCCCAAATATAACTAGACACGTAAAGTAGTTGTTCATGTTCCAGATCACAGTTCAAAATATATTGGTTAGTCAAGCAGGATGTCAAAACTTTAAGTGACTGAAAACGAAGACAAGGGCGAGATCTATAGTCTTGGTGTCATATTAAATAAGTGACAAGTGCGTCAGCGATGCGTACGACGCTGACGTACACTTTATGAATGCTATAGCAGATCGTGTTTACTTCGCCCTCCGCTAAAAGAGTATGAAAAATTTGTTAGGTAATAATCTGGCAAGCCAGAAGCTCCATTGGTTAAGCGCTCTGAGTTAGCTCAATATTTAAAGGATCTTGAGACACATAAAACATGTTTTACATCGAAAACATTGGTTTTTCAGGTTGGGGCTATAGACACCAACAATGCGCGATTCTCTTCTGCTGCCTTACAGTAGCATACAGTATGAGAGCATGTATGGCAGTATCACTAGTGGCTATGACTGATCACACAGAAGCAAAACTTCATCTCAATACAACTGATCTTAATGTAACAGACGAAACAGATGGTGGAATTTTAAATGCACTACTGTTTATACCACCTGTAAGTATTTCCGTTTGATTAGAAGCAATTTATCTTAAACGTGACGTAAATGTACGTGATCTTAAATGTACGTGATGTAATAAATTTATTTATTTACTTAACAATGGTTCATTGCGTCATATTATGTAATGAAAATTCAAAACTAGTAAAATCAAGGTAATTATTCTCATAATTAAAACTTTATCGTCATAGGTTATCTTTTTAGAGTTCATTATAAAAATAAATCTATCTATCTATAAAAACAGGGAAAGTTGGATAGTATCACAAATAAAGAAAACGTACCAAGAAATGTCTTGTAAATCAGCCTCTTACAATAAAAACAGAAAGTAAGCGATCAATTTGATCGTTATGAAAGTTTATTGTCAGCACATTTCAACATTTTACTTCTTCGGCTTAGATTTATGATGATAAAGATTACTGTTAGCTGGCTAAGTGTAAGAAGGCAGTAAAGTTGACTCTTTTTTTTCCTTTGAGCATAAATACATTACACATTTTTTACCTTTTCGACGGTTGCTTTAGCTCAGCGATAACGACCCTGCCTGACAAGCACGTTATTGGATTCTAATCCTGGTAAGGATAAATATTTATGTGATGAGCATAAAATATGAGCACCTGAGGATTGAAAATTAACTATGTATATATATATATATATATAGACATATCTATTTCATATTGTCTTCGTCTATTTCTCAAAATATAAGCCCTATTAAGCTAGGACTACTAATCAGATTTGTGTAAAATTTCTCCCCTAATATTTATTGAACCCACTTTCAGTATCCGAAATTCCATTGGAACAAAAAAGTCCAAGATGCGATTCTGGCTTCATTCTTCTGGGGCTACATGGTGCTCCAGATCCCTTCAGGTCTCTTGGCCCACAGATTCGGTACAAGGTATCTCCTGACTGGGGCTTTGATGGTCAACTGCGTGGTGTCATTCTGTTTGCCGTGGGCCGCTTGTTATGTAAGTTATACAGAGAGTTATATTTATGTTATTTGAATTTGTGTTACCTTAACAGCCAGATATCGTTTTTTCATTATTATTAAGAAGAATTTTTTTCCCAATCCACCCACTTCCATTATTACAATGAGCAAACAGTCACTTTAAATGAAAGTACACCATTTAATTTTTCTTCGCTATCTCTGTTCCACTAATTTAATGACATGAGAATGTATTAAGGATCACCAATAATTTTCAAATGATTATAATTATGGTCTCTTTCAAATAATGTCTAAGGCATTTGATTTCGTTTGCCACAAAAAACATAGTTTCAAACTCGAACGTTACGGTGTTAGGGGCAAAGTTCTGGATTGGATCAGGTGTTTTTTGACTGAGGGGTTGCAGTGTATAGAAATAAGTAGGTTTATCGAAACAGGCTGCACTATTTCAAAGATAACATTTCGATCCCAATTAAAAGTAAACGATACAGGTGTCCCACAAGGTAGTATCTTGGGACCACTGCTATTTCTCCTGTACATCAATGACTTACCAAGTGCAACACCTCACAAGTGCATTATGTTTGCAGACGACACGACGTTATTTATAAAATGTAATAATGAATCGACTTTTGAACATGACATTAATAATTCTATAATTAATATTATAAACTAGATGAAAATGAACGATCAGCACATAAATATTAGCAAAACCAATTTTATGCAATTCACCGCTTATAATTCGAATGGTTTAACAATTGTAATAAAATATAATATTACTAATATACATGAAGTAGTTTTTTTTTTTATTTCTTGGCATCTCGCTCGACAGATACCTAAACTGGAAAGACCACATTAAAAAAATCTGCACCAGATTAAATAGATCTGTTTTTCCACTGCGAAGGTTGAGAGACATCGTGTCGGTGGAGGCTGTACTAACAGCTTACCATGGGTATGTGTCTTCAGTTCTTCGTTACGGACTAATACTGTCGGGTAATTCAGTCGAGGTGGATAGAGGTTTTAGGATTCAGAAGAAGTCTGTCAGAGTCATTTGTAACAAGCACGATGTTAGCTGCGTACCACTTTTCCAAAAACTAAGCATAGGAGATTAATCTTGTTTATACATAAAAGAAGTATGCATGTTTGTCAAAACCCACCCGATATACTTTAAGACGCGTGGTGAAGTGATGCACAAGCCGACCAGACAAAGGATTATGGATCTATTGTATAAACTGCGGGTCAATAAGGCAATTTATGATAGGAATGTTTATAAAATGTTCGTTAAATTATTTTTCTCAAACATGCAATGAAATGTCGTCATTACATGCGTTAAAACAGGCTTCAAAGTATCCCGTTTCGGGCGGAACAACCTGAGAGAACTGTAAAGGTATTTCAAACAACATTGAAGGCCTAGGCCGGGAAGTATTTTTATTTCATTTTAATGTAAACATAGCGTATGAACACAGGTTCATGAACAGGCTAAACAGAATGAAATATATTTTATTTTTATTTTTTTCTAGTGGCTGAATGGTTATCGGACCAGAAATATCCACTATAATGACTATTACACACGAACTGCTATTAAGAACACAAATCTGTACGGTTCATATATTGATGAATAAATTTAAAATATTGTGTATACGAAAGTCACCAGAGCAGAGACCATAGACAATACCTAATATCCTCTGCATTAATTTTATTTATTATAAAAATCAAGATTCTTTATAAGGTTGTGTATTACGGCTCTATTAGGGTCTACTCGAACACTACACACGTGAAATACGGACCTCCGTAAAAAAGGAATGATTATGGAGGGATTGAAGAAAAACTTTCAAAAACTTTTGTCGTGCAGTTTTTTGAGTGATTTATTTTTTTATTTCATTGCATATGTTTGAGAAAAGCACTATACATGCCTCTGGCCGTGAAAAGTGCTTGCCGGCATCGTATCATTATACACCTGATGACATTAAAGTGCTCCTCGGAAACCAGTTTAAGCACAAATTGAACACCTGGCTCCTGGACAGGTGTTTCTATAGCGTTAAGAATTATTTGGAACGTAACTGAAATTTAGGTTTTTATTATTTTGATTTATGACAGACTTATTTTTTATTTTAATTCTATTATGTTTTTTCTTATAAATTTGTATTGACTTTATGTAATATTATTAATATGGAATTAATAATTGAGTGTGGTTGACTCTAATTAATGATTAACTCTTATTAATTAAATTGAGCGCGCACCTCAAATATTTGCACGCCTGCTTGCAGGCTGAGCACACTGGAAATAAACAATTACATACATAAGATCTAATAAAACTGTGTTCTAGCAAATATAGGATTTAATTGTGAATTTGAATTTGAAATAAAATGAATTTGGTAAAAGTGAATAGGCTTACTAAATAAGTGACGAAATTTAAGGTCAATCGCTGATCATTTTCAAAATATTGCAGTATCATAAACCTAAATTAATCTGTTAAAAAATTTACTGTTCAAGGGTGGCTGGGTACTCACAGTGATATTCAGGATAATGCAAGGACTGAGCCAGTCTTGTATCATGCCTGGTATGCACACGGCGTTTGGAAAGTGGACTCCGTTGGAGGAACGCGGCCGTCTCACCGCATTTGCTTATGGAGGTAATATACATAAAGATATTTTTTGCCGATATATCAGGTTATCGATATATAAGAATTTCCTTATATGAATGATGAAGCCGAAAATTAACGAAGAGCAGGCCTCAATCTGGTTGCCATCGTCAAAGGCTAAATTAAAACCTCGTTGGTCTGATGACATATCGTAACAATTAAAATAAAGAAAATAAAGAAAAGAGAAATTTAGGAAATAATGGAGGACATAAGGGTATGTATCCAAAACTAGACGCAAAGATGCATAAGATATTGCCAACGATAACTACCTACGATAAAAGAAAATGCTGTCGTCATTCTTTATCCGTATAGGTGTAATAGTAAATGTACTTTAACCCCAAATGTATAATCGCTATTTACTAACTGGACTCAGCCAAAAGGAGCTGCCTGGTTCCTTTTCTCTGAATGTACGACGAAAATTTTGCCCTAAAAATCCAAAATATTTTTATTAGTGTGTAACTCTTTCAGGTCAAGCACTAGGGACAGTCCTCGGAATGCCCATAACAGGTTTCATAGCAGCCTCACCGCTGGGGTGGCCAGGTATTTTCCGCTTCTTTGGAATACTCTCAGGATTGGCTGGGGGCCTGCTTTGGTGGCTCGGAGCTGACTCACCAGCGGAGCACAAGAAGATATCAAACAGGGAGCGCCGGTATATCGAAGAGGCACTGGGTCAGAGTGGATCACATAAGGTATGCAAAATGCACGATGGATTCAGGTGGGTAAACGTGACGTTTCGTTTAAAAATTTGTAAGCTTCAGCTCACTTCAAGTGGCTAGAAAATGTTATATACGAACCTCAACAACACAACGGTAAAATTGTCTATGTCTAATGCATGAGCAGGTCTATATGACCTATGGCAGTGCATTTGACATACTCGTATCGTATGTACGTATGTATGTATTTAAAATGTATCTAAGAAGAAAGACAAAGAAGGTCTACTACTAGTAAAATACTGTTGTTACTAGACAACATTACAGTTCTGGCTTCTTCTTGCGTTATCTTTACCGTAGTTGTTTGTTTTTTTGAAATTATATTCTATCTTAATTAGATCTTCATCAACTAGGTTGATAAAAATCTTAGTTTCAAAGAATATATTTTTTACTGATTTACCTTGTCATCATCATCATCATTTAAACCCAAGGACGTCTACTGCTGTACAAAGGTCTTACTCAAAGTTTTCCATAACGACCGGTGGTGCGCCATTCCCATCCAACGGTTTCCCGCGACTTTCACCAGATCATTGGTCCATTTTAATAAGGGCCCCTTCCACGCTGCGTTATCCCGTACGCGGTTGCGCATCGATAACTTTTCTACCACTTAAATCTAACACTTTTTGAACTATGTTGACGACCATGGTTCTTCTGGGGATCTCCTAATTTCTGATTACCTTATACTTCTTCCAGAAACTTCCAGTTCCGTGGAAGCAACTGCTACGCTCCCGTGGTTTGCTTGCCATAGTGATAGCACATATTGGTTACACTTGGGGCCACCTGACTTTGTACTCAGAGGTTCCGGCATTCATGGACAAGATAATGAAAGTCAACATTAAAGCGGTAAGACTGCTTTGACTTATTAGTTTTACCAGCCTGGCGATACTCTCATAAAGATAACCTATCCAAGAAATTACCCGAATGTAATTGACATTTGTTTTGCCAGCCAGCCTAGACGTGTTTGCTATATAATTTCCAAACTCTTAATACGTAGAAATTATTCTCAAACGTTTTGTAGCTTCTGTAGTCACATTACATTTATTCGCTTTTGCGCTTTGACTTACTGTTTATCTCAAAGATCATGTCGGTTCAATTTCAAATATTATTATTCTGTTTGAATGTTGAGGAAAATGTCTTCATCTGAAACCCAAGAAGTGGAAACTTATAAATAATTGGATGCTCTTTGTTAATTATCTGATAACTTTATTTGGCTTAATATATTGTAAGACACTTCCTGCAGTTTAATTAAGGAGACGACAAATGTGATCTTATTACTGGACGTGGATTTAAAATCGCTTAATAATTTATAAGTTTCTTTATACATTAATTTCATTATTAATTATTCTAGAACGGCCTATTAACAGCATTGCCGTTCTTCGTGATGTTTCTGGCTAACTTCGCCTTTAGCTTCATCACCGATATGCTTATTGTCAGAAAAATCCTAAGCGTCACTAACACCAGAAAATTGGCAAACACAATCGGTAAGTATCTAATAATCGGTTAGTACCTATAGGTAAAATACTTAATACTACACCTCGTGTATGTTTCTTAAGAGTGAAATAAGGTCCATTTATCAATCTGTATACAATTATATATAATACATGCCAGAGGGCCTTTCGTTAAGTTTTTTAGCTATATCTATCTTATAACCAATCTAACAAATACTTTTCGCAACTAATGCGCTTGAGAGGAAACAGCTAAGGTGCATACACATGGCGTAAAATTGTTCCGCATGCTACAAAACTACAACTACTCTGGCACGACAAAGAAGAAGATCTTGTACGCAATGCTTAAACAATACAATAGAACATTGTGCACCGTGGGCGGTAACGAAGGAATTACAAACGAGAGCACATTGAAGCCCGAAGGCGTAAGCTTTAATGACTCGAGTTTATAATTCCGGTACCGCCAGAGTAACACACAATGTTTTCCATCACCCTTGTGAGGAAACTATTAAATTCTTCAGTAAAAAAGCTTGATACTAAGTAAGCTTGCTAGCAAACAGTATTCAAGAATCAATGGAATCTGTGTCATTGTGTAATTTCGTGATTGGTAGAATCTAATTCCATAGATAACATAAAAAAAGGTTTCGTTCCGAAACTATTTTTCAGTTTTGTTGCATACAATCTTTTACGTAAATTAATAATTGTAAAATAGTATAAATACGCTTAAAATTGCGTTTTAAACTATAGAGTCAACGGGTATATACTGATATTACATTATGTGAAAGTCATATTTCAATAATATTGTTGATTTTTACTAATTTCATTCGGTTCCGTTTTAAAACTGGCATATTAGAGTAGTGAATGAAGTATTTTTTTTAAGTCATTTCGCCCATGGCGTTAATAGAATTAATAAAAAGCCCACGGTTTTAATTCAGACCTAGTCACACGGTTTTCCTGCGTGTAATGACACCGTTTACGAACAAATGTGATGTAAATATAATTAAGTTTGCCCTTTCACTTGGCCCTGTCATTTCTTCACTCACTCCTTACTGTGACACAATTTAGCAATATTTTCTAGAATTCTGCATTTAAAAATTTTACCTATAAAAAATAAATTGCTTTAAATTTATCTATAGCAAAGTCTCATCCGATAATTCAAGTTTATCTTGCTTGTTTTGGACTAGATCTACTTATGTAGCATATATTTAAATAAATTTGAGCCATTTCTTGGTTTCCGATTGCACTCAAAAATACTAATTGGATCAAAAAAGATACTTGTTTACACCAGAGCATATGGGCCAGCAAAAAAATATTTTGATTACTGCATACTTATCAAAGATATCGCAAAAGTTAAATATTGCTGACAAGTTTATAATTGATTGTTTCATATTAGATGTTTTCATGCGATGGGCACAGTAAATGTATGTATGTATGTATGTAATCACTTTATTGCACATAAATTAATACAAAAAAAATGTATTTACAATCACAGATATGTACAAAGGCGAACTTATCCCTGTGAGGGATCTCTTCCAGTTAACCTTTAAGTAAATGAAAGAAAAAAAGTTTGCATTAAAGAAGATAGACAAACCAACTAATTAGGTACTTAATATTAAAAATTAAAAAATAATAAATACTTACCTATAATATATACAAATATATATAATACGAATACTTTATATATATTTCATATATACCTATATATATTATAGTTATATATAAGTTATAATTAAATATATATATACATATATATATATGTATATTTATATAAATGTATTGCGCTAAACAATTAATTATAAGTTTAATCAAGTTCGAATTAACTTGCGGTTGAAACAAAATATCAGTTTTAGTAGAACTCAACGTTTTCTTGGTTTGATTGCTGTTACAATGCGACCCGCGTGGTTATTGCCTAACGAAATTTTGACACTTGGTATCCGAATCAACTGTCATAGCCCATGCATAGCCCATACAAAATCATGGCACTTGATTCTGATTCCAAGCGCCAAACGTAGGGGGATCCCAATATCCCAATATTGCCTAACGCGTTTGGCGCTTGGAATCAGAATCAAATATCAGTTGATTCAGATACCAAGTGTCAAAATGTCGTTAGGCAATAACCCCAGTTAAGGTCAACTGAGTAAAATGTTGAAATGTTTGATAATTTTAAGTCGAACTACTGCAATCATGTGTTAAGTAATGAGTTTGTTCAGATTGTGATCTAATCTATTAAGAAATTTCCAATCACCCTAAAAAGCCACTTAAGGCTCATATTCTTTTCAGTGTGAGCTATGGCATACTTACTTACTCGTATGTAAGTTTCCTGACAATGCAATACTATCATACTATTGAGCTGGTCTGATGATGAAACCAGAAGGTGGTCATAACAACTCTGTAATTAAATAACAACTACCGAGTCTAATCAAAAGACGTGAAAGAAAAGTTCACTGAATGAAAGTGGCGAAAATGTAATTGTGACAGAAATTTATTGTCTGTTTCAGCTTGTGTCCCTACTGCGGCGGGATTCATAATCCTCGCATATGTTAAAAAAGACATTTACATCGTGGAACCTATATTAGTTATAATTTGTGCATGTACTGTGGCCGCAAATTTGGGTTTTCACGTAAGTTTGACGAAATAACAATTTTTTACTACGTTACTTTCTCACTGTTTAAAACAATCGATCGTGTGAATTTTAGTGAAGCATTTATATTTTTAACGATTTTAAGTTACCTATTTTTAACGATTAGTCAAGAGAATAGACAACGCAAAAATTACCAACGGAAACCTTTTTTGCTTTCACTATTTGTCCGTCCGTTTGTCTGTCAAAGGGCTCTATAACTCTTTAAATTATCACAGTGCATATTATGTTTATTTAATTTTAACCGGACAATAAAAAGTGAGGATAAAATAAAGTGTTTATTTATTTATTGTAACGGTACATTTTATCTGTATTATATATTATAATATAAATACTATTATAAAGTTCAAGTAGATTAATATAAAATTTTGGAGACGTATTTTTTTTACGTAATCAAAAAGTAAAGGCAGAGTTGACTGAAAGTTTTTCTATTAACAGGTCAACCACATCGACATTGCCCCCAATTTCGCTGGCACATTGATGAGTATCAGCAACTTTGCATCCAATACCGTCGGCTCTTTAGCACCCATCGTTGCTGGATTAATTCTCACCGACGTTGTAAGTGTTTTATTTTCTACCTTGTGCTTTTTCCTAGCATTGATATCGTCAAAATTACTAATATAACAACACTAGAAGGTGGAGAAAAAGTTATAACCCCCCTTTTTTTCTTCAGCGTAGTCGAATAAGAAATATCCTGTAACCACCAGGAGATACCCTTAGCCCTTATACAGCTTGTGTGCTTACTGGATTATAAAGTTGTAAAATTGAAATGGATGTAAATTGAAGATATTAAAAAAAAATGATTGTAACGGACTAAATTAAATTAAAAAGATTTTATATTTTATTTTGTGTATGTTTATATGTGTCGTTGTGGCTTGATCACGCCAAATCGGCTAATCGGATTTCAACAATTTTTTTGGTACACAGGTAGTTGGATATCTCCAGATGGTTATAGGATACTTTTTACTCAACTACGCTGAAAAAAATAGGGGTTATGACTTTTTCTCCTCCGCGAACGAAGTTGCGGGCGCCTTCTAGTATTATTATGTAAGTAAATAAAACTCATTTTATGTTTTTTTTAACTACGCTTTTTTCAGAACAGTGAAGTTCTATGGAGAAAAGTATTTTTCGTATCAGCAGGATTATTCTTTTTCACAAATTTGGTCTACGTCATATTTGGTACAGCCGAACTGGCTGATTGGAATGAGCCAGAAAATAAAAAGGAAGATGAAGAAGATCCCATGTTGAAGAAAGAAAATAAGAAATGACTCGATCTTTTTTCTCACTGTGTCCTTATGTTTCGTGTCTATCATTCTCAAACAGTATCTGCCCTAAAATTGATATATTTGCTCATTTTAGTCGTGACATCTCTACTTAATATCAGTTTGTTTGTACACACTTTAAAATCTTCGTCTTCAAGCTCTGGGGTATTTTTGACCCTGTGGCGAGCTATAGGGGAGACCTATATTCGGCGAGACTTATGTTCAGCAGTAGAGATCTTTGGCTGATAGATGAATAGATAGATAGTATAACATGGATTTTTGTTAAAATGGAGTTTTAGGGTGGAATATGACAAATAATAATCGGTTATAATTATAAATGATGTGTAACTCCGACATTTATAAATTTTAGTGATGCACTACTTTTTGTGATTAATACGCAATTGCTTTAATTTCAAATTTGTGTGTGTAAATTGGATTAAATAAATAGTTCTTTGGGGTACTCAGGGAAAAAGTCAAAATGAGAAATTCTTATTAATCCTTATTCCCCAGAGAAGAAAATTCATATGTTTAAAATTCCATTTAGCCGCAATTTCGTCGTGACTAATAGGTTCTGTATATCCAGAGAACTTATTACGTTTCATTTAGAAGTGACAGACTTGGACCACTAGTTTTTCTATACAGTAACATAATATACATATACACATTACTTAATAAACAAGCACGTAACAGTATATTATAAATATACTTTAATTATAAATAAATAAATAAATTCAAATCAATGTTTTACAGTCATCAAATCTCTACTTATAATAAAACTGCAGAGGGTCAAAAATTTGTACATAGAAGATATTCGTCAAAAAGTTGCCTGGGAATAATACTTTTAGAATCGATAACAGAACACGTTCCAACAGTTTTTAGATTTTTTGTCTGTTTATCTGTTTATTTGAATGCGCATCACGTGAAAACGGCTGAACAGATATAGATGAGAACTTTAACAATCTGTCGAAAATATCTCCAGGCAGGTTATAGGCTATAAAAATTCAACCTCTAAAAGGGGGGGTAGACACTACACTCGATTGAGTTAAGTTTGCACCTGAATCTGATGGCGCTGGCGCTTCTTCAATACTCAATACTTCATTGCACATAATGGTTTTACAGGTGTTACATTATGTACATCAATGCGATCACATTATGTATCTAGTTGATTGGGTGCAGCAATTGTAGGTAGCTTAAATATTACAATTTGATATTAAAAAAAAACAACTTAATTTAAGACACATGTCATACAAAAATGAGCAATATTGATATAAAAAAACGGATGAGTGTAGCTTGAGTCGTGATGATGGCAATAATAATTTATTCTTATAACGCAACGTTTTACATATTTCCCCTCTTTTGGTGTAGAGGTCGGGAAATTTTCGGACAAATTTACATAGTTCTAAAATATATATACATGGAATAGTAAAAATCTTGAGTTCCGTGAAATAGGGTTTACAGCTGTCAGTCTGTTTAATATTTACTAATATTCTGATAAGTTCTTTTTGTAGAGTAAGAAGACTTGGTGCATCTGTACTGTTTCCCCAGAATATGACCCCATAGTTAAAACAGTTGAAGGCGTATGCGTAATAGGTTGTTAATGCAGTTTTTAAATCAGTCGTTTTTTTTATTTCACGAAGTGCATAGACAAATTTTGAAATTTTGCTTTTAACATGTATGATATGTGATTTCCAACAAATATGCTTGTCTATTACTATGCCGAGTAGTTTGAATGTATCAACAACTTCTAATGGTATGTCATTATAGCTACAGGAGATATTTAATGAGTCTTTCTGGTATGGACGGAAGGACATGAGTTTTGTTTTCACAAACATTTTCTCAAGGTTGTGGTCGTTTAACCAGTCAGTTACAATATTTAATATGTCATGGATTTTCATATTTAGGTTGGTATTATTGTGGCATGATGTGAGTATGTAGATGTCGTCGGCAAACAACACACATGGCTCTTTGACTACTTTAGGTAAGTCGTTGACGTAAATGAGAAACAGGAGGCAGCCGATAACACTCCCTTGTGGGATTGATGCATTTGTATTTTTTACATCGGACTGTATATATTTTATTTCACCTGTCTCGTAGTTAAAATACTCCAATTCTACATATTGTGGCCTCTCTTCTTAGGAAGGAGGTGCAAACTTTTTTTCAAATATGTGCTACGACTATCGAATATCCTGCTAAACTAACAGATGGCGCGGAAATTAATACATTTTAACATGAATAAGCCACTGAGGAACGATTTAGCCAAATTAAATCTAAGTTTAGCAGGGGGGTACGAATATCAACAAATTGAATTGAATTATTGATTTAATAATTCAAGAAAATTATAAGACAATAAATTAACTGGCGTAAATGTATCGTTAATGACGCGTGGTACTCAAGCCAACGAGGTAAATGCCTGCCTGAAGAGGTCGGTATTGTGGCCGAGCGTGCAGAAGCTGTGTCTGACTGAGAATATGCGAGTTAAACAAAGAGGAGGCCCACATGTCCAAGAATTTGCCCGGGCACTCCTTTACATTGGAGAAGGACTTCTGGACGAAATCAACGGCCTGGTTCGAATACCAAAGATGTTATGCAGGATCGTTTTGTCCGTTAATGACCTCATTTAGAGCGTATACGGCGACCTGTACCAAGTGACGTAACGTGAGAACTCTTGGGTTTGTGAGAGAGCCATACTCACGCCGAAATTAAGTCAATTTCACGCTATGTGAAATGTAAACCACAACTGCGAAATTGATCTAACCACTGGTCTGTTTCTCGCCACCTACTCAACTAAAATTGTTGTCTTTTAAACACTCCGCTACCCAAAGGTTGTCTGGAAGAGATCGCTATTTAGCGATAAGACCGCCTGTTGTTTACCTCTGATAATTTGAATGTTACTGTCATGTTCTGTATTTCTGTGTATCTGAGGTGTGCACTAAAGAGTATTTGTATTGTATTGTATTGTATTATATTTTAAGAGAAACAGATCTAAAACTATTCTTTATTATTACAAAGTTCTCAAACGGAATGTCTGTAAGTATGTACGTTGAATATACTTTCTAAAAAACAAGCGGAACTATTCAATTGTCACTTAATGTTTTTGTATATTAAGATAATTGTGGCTTTAAACAAATTTCAACTAATTTTGGTACACATTAACTAGGCATCCGCAGATGGTTATAGGATACTTTTTACCCGTCTACGCTGAAGAAACAAAGTGGTGCTTACTTTTTTCTCCTCCGCTAACAAAATTGCGGGCGTTAGTTTTATAGTCTACGTATATTTATTTAATCTTTATTGCACAAAAGAAAACTTATTGTACAAAAGGCGAACTTAATGCCATAAGGCATTCTCTACCAGTCAACCTTAGGGCAAAGCAGAAAAATTGTAGGCGGTGCTGAGGCTTGCGTAATTACAAAAACACATATTTATATACTTTGAATACATGAATAACAAAATATATATAATACATACACAAATGTACATAAGGTTAATAAATATATAACATATATATATATATATATATATATATATATATATATATAGCGATGAAACGAATTAAGCAGATAAACTAAGAGTCTTCGGTTCTAGCAGCAAAGAAGTTGCTCACGGACTTTTTGAATGCAAATACTTATTCGGGGCCTGTTTGATTTTAAGAGGAAGACCGTTCCAGAGGCGGGCAACCTGAATGAAGAAAGAATTGGATATGAAGCCAGTTCGGTGGAGTGGGATAGAAAGGGCGAGATTGCCGGAAGAGCGAAAATGACGGTTACGAGTGGATTCAATGTAACTGAAGAAAGTTTTGAGATATTCTGGAGATTGTGGATCGTTAAGAATTGAAAAGAGAGAGCAAAGCATTCGAATGTTACGTCGCTGACGAATATACCTACTAATAAAAATTAAATGTCTGTACATTGAAGATATTTTCAAAAAAGTTATTGTAACGGACTATTTGGAGGTCACTGAATGAAAAAATATTTTTTTTTTGTTTGTTCGGATGTGCAGTTGTTTCTTGATCACGTCAAAATGGATTATAGGATTTCAACTATTCGGCTTCCACAAATAGTTATAGGATAGTTTTTACCCGTCTACGCTGAAGAAAAAAGCTGTTATACTATTTTCCTGATTCGTTCCCGTAGAGAAATCCCGAGCATAGCCCTTTCCATAGCTCGCTGAGTGACTCTGAGCTTCCTTAAGAGGCACATAGTCAGAGACCACGTCTCGGCTCCGTAAGTCATCATCATGAATGAGGAGACCCGTAGACGGACCAAGGTCACCGACATAGCAAACAGGGTAAGCAAACTGAAGTGGCAATGGGCAGGGCACATAGTTCGAAAAACCGATGGCCGTTGGGGCAGAAGCTTTTCGAGTGGAGACCGCGTACCGGCAAGCGAAGCGTGGGAATGCCACCCGCAAGGTGGTCCGACGACCTGGTTAGGGTTGCGGGGGCTCGCTGGATGCGGGTCACCTCTATCCGGCCCATGTGGAAATCTGTCCAGCAGTGGACGTTCTATGGCTGAAATGATGATGATGATACTTTTTTCTCCGCCGCTAAAGAAATTGCAGGCACCTTCTAGTTATTATAAAAAAATTATCAGATTTGATCCCCGCACATAAATTCATCCCAACTATCCAAAACGGTCGCGGTCTGTGTGACAGCCAATAATAAAGTACGGGGCTTGAAGCCAAAACAGGCCATCGAAATAGAAAATGAACGTGCATTGTTGGTAGTCAATAAATCTTTATTAACACGACACGGTACGCTTAAATTTGATTTCACGGTGTGTGAAATGTAAACCACAAATGCGAAATTGGTCGCGTTTAGTTAAATCGCTTAATTTGATATCAACATTGCTATACCTTTGAGGACAACAGATATAAAACTAATCTGTATTATTAGAGTTGTGAAACTGAATGTCTGTAAGTACATTGAAGATATTTTCAAAAAATCAAGCGAAATTATTTAATTATCTAATTTTTTTGTATGTTTGTAATAGGGAATATGCATGAATTTAAATTTTTGCTTTGTACAAAGCTCATTCATGTAACAAACAGTAGACAAATATAATTTATAAGCCATCAAACATTTCATTCTATCTCTTTCTAGCTAAACAGAATTTAATATGGAGTTTATATGGCAGGAGTGCACCATGACGTAACAGTGCATATCGGACCTCTCTGTCTAATTAGTAGTTTAAAATGCCTATATCTGGCGTATTTGATGGCCGATTTAAATTATAATTTCAAATTTTTAAATAGTGTTTCGGTATTTTGATATTTAGTTACGAAAAGCGATAAAAAAGGTGGATTCATCACGTTAAAATAGCTTAATGAATCATCCGCAGATGCTTATAGGTTATTTTTTACTGGACTATGCTGAAGTAAAAGAAGGTTATGAGTTTTTCTCTTCAGCAAACGAAGTTGGGGGCACATTGGGTGTCCAAATTTTTTTTTGGCACATTCTAATCTATTGCTAGTGTTATATAAAGTTGTAAAAACTAATGTGCGAGTACAACTCAGCCTATTTCTTTGACTTTAAATTATTGCGATGATTTGAACATAACTTGTGCCATTCTTACATCAGAAGGACAGGAAGACAGGTTTAAATATTTTATTTACGGTATCAAATTTTCGAAACATTATGATGATAACACAAAAATTATAAATGACAATATTTACATATCATCTTCATATCAAGTGTAAATACTAGGTACCAGACTAAAACAAATAGGTAGATAATGATAAAGATGAAGTTATAGCATATATACGTAAAAAAGCATGTCTTTTGAATGAAAAAAATAAAATTTTAAACAAAAAAAATAATACCGACTCCAAAAAAAACTAAAACGTAAAAAATAACGCCATAATTCAGTTTCTTCAAATTACTTACAAGTAACCGTTTGTATACTCAATCTATACAGTATATACAATTAATCTTATTTTGGCGTCGGTGCCATATAAAGAATGTGTAAAATATTGAAAATTGTCGATTTTAGTAAGTTGTGACACGATGGCACCGACTCCAAAATAATATTAATTGTATATACTGTATACATTGAGTATACAAACGGTTACTTATAAGTAATTTGAAGAAACTGAATTATGGCGTTATTTTTTACTTTTTAGTTTTTTTTGGAGTCGGTTTTATTTTTTTGTTTAAAATTTTATTCATTTTACACTTTTTAGTTAATCGTTACTTAAAAGTGTATCTCGAGACGATTCGAACAAGCCCAAACACGGCTAGGATACATTATTTTATTACATAGATCTGGTGCCTACCTTCCGGCTCCATCATCAAATCAATTCGATGGTACCATTCTCATCAGGAACATTTAAATTTGTGACTATGAAGTTGCTTAGCTAAATTAATCAAGATATTTTGTCACCACCCGTAAATCATTTATCATTGAGGAGTTCCGATGGCATTCTGTGGTCTTCTGCATCAATTCCACTTTGCCAATTTTCACTTTCTGAATGCAAATGCTTATTATGTTTCTTATAATACCAAAATCGCTATATGTATGCCTACAATATTTAAGGAGTTTCTTCAATTCCTCATGGATTCCATCATCAGATCTTCACCAAAATTTTAATGGGACCAACTAGAAAGTACCTTCTATAAAACAAAAAAAAAATGAAATCGGTCAAATAGTCTTTGAGTAATCGGTGAACATCCATAAAAAAAAAAAAACATTCCGTTGAATTGAGAACCTCCTCTTTTTTTTGGAAGTCGGTTAAAAATGATTGCACATGCTCGTAAGCAGGCTAGTAAGTAATTTTATTTTAAAAATCTTGAATGTTTAACTGCATTACGTTCTAATGTTGTTATTTAGTAATTATTATGCTTATAAATAAATTGTGTCTGACAAATACAATGGTATCAATATATGTAATGAAAATTTTCACCGCATTTTTTTTAACAAACTTTTGTAAAAACGATTGTATTATCATATCGTGTACACGAAATACTAATTAATAGAAAGAAAATAAGATATTTCAAGGCTACAAAATCCAAATAATAATTATAATATTGAAGTAATTACATTATTTATAAGACCTGTAAATCATTCTAATCATTGAACTCAGACGTAAGGTTAATTAAATAAAAATATGACAAAACATAAATGAACGTCATAGTAAGTATTTGCATATGATAAGACGACGAGTATATCATTATGTAGATCTGTAGAAACAAAGACATTCAGACAAACGACGTTTTAATAAGCCCTAAGACATCGTCCGGAACTAATTTTATTAATAAAAAAATGGTTAAACTAGAAGATGACAAAAATGATGAACAGAAACCACCTAAAGAACATATCAAAGATAATAATAAGATGGAGCAGAATCTTGCTCAAATGACGGTATACGAGGAAACAATAAGGATGGGTGAGTTGAAGAAAATAACGATTATATGTTGCATAAAATTTTAGGAGCTGCAGAACTGACAATGTTTCAAACAGACATACAATGTGATGGAAAACTTTAATACACATATATTGTATTATAACTAGAAAACTAAAGTGAGACTCAGACACATGCAGATTGCAGAAAATGTGGCTTACGATTTAATAGCTGCTCGTGTTTGCATATTTTTGAATCAAAGTCGAATCTGTTTATTTTGAGTTATGACCAAACTGTTAAAATATTCAAAATGTTTCATTCACCTTAGTTTTTTTAAACGACTAAAAAGAACAAATGTTTTAAACCTAACGTAATCTATTATGTTCTACTTACAGCATTATAAAGAGTCAAACTCTTGTCTGTATAGCTGGTGAAGCGTATAGCTGTTTTAACCTCGTCCTATCCAGGGCCACTTTAATTCAACTTATAGTTACATGCGATGAAAAAAAAAATAGTTTTGAATTCAAGTACTTGGGAAAAAATACTTTGTAGAAAAGAAAAAATCACAATTATTTCTATTTCAATGATTTTTAACCTTTCAGGATATGGATACCGACACCAGCAGACCGCTCTCTTGTTTGTTTGTTTAATGGTAGCTTACAGCATGAGGACGTGTATGGGCGTAGCATTAGTGGCTATGGTTTTTGGTTACCATAATGAAAATTCTACAATTAATTCCACTATTGGTGAAATGGAACATAAAACAGAGACAGGAAGCGTTGGATTGCTCAATGGAATCTTATTCACTGAACCGGTAAGAGGTACATTCAATTTGACAAAAGTACAAGTGGGATACTAATTTCACGATGCTGACAGGTTCGTCTCTCTCTCTTTCTCTCTCTCTCTCTCTCTCTCTCTCTCTCTACCTAGCCATTATCCCACATAGTGGTGGGGTCAGCATTCCTTGTTTTACTTTTCTACTGCGACAATTGTCAAAAAGTATGTTATTTATTTAATACTAACCGCCTGCCCCGGCTTTGCACGGGTGTAGTTGAGAAGAAGATGAGACCTAAACTTCCCTTTACTGTATGGACCTTTAATTAATAATTATTTTAAGATCTCCCTTATATTCTTTCTTACAATGTTATTTTCTCAAAAAACTTACAAATAAACAAAAAATATATTAGCCAAATAGCAGCTGTTCTGATGTAATACGCGAACATATATTTCATCCATCGGCTTTTTTATATAGAAGCTTATTTTATTTTAGATAGAAGACTGTCAGGAAACGCAAAATCAGTCAGTACCTATGATCAATAGAAGAATTGATTATTCTCAAAATCTTCTTCTAGATCACTGTTATATGAATAACTATCGTCACTACTACTCTCATAGAGAACCATTTTTAAAATACAACCATATTCTAGCCACAAAACACTATATAATTCGTAAAGCTAGCCTGACTGAGCACTTTTAAGGACCGACAAATCCACAAATATGTTGACTTGCAAAATAAAGTAATGTTCCTAAAATTATTCAAAATCGTCCTTAAATTAAGACAAGAACAAATTCAACAACTTACCTGACATAAATAAATTAAAATGTAGACAATTACGCACCATTCCATAGATTACAATATTTGAGAACCGGATTATTATCAACTTGACATAATTATATTTATAGGTAACTAGCTTCGTCCGCCTTAAATTCGTTTATCGCGGACAAGGGTATTTTTCCGGGATACAAAGTAGCCTATGTCCTTTCCCGGGACTCTAACTATCTCCATACTAAATTTCATCCAAATTGGTTAAGCGGTTTAAGCGTGAAGAGGTAACAGACAGCAGACAGAGAGACACACTTTCGCATTTATAATATTAGTATGGATAATTTGCAATATTGTCTAGGATGGTCACCTGTCGTTTATCTATTGCCTTCCAACATATTTTGTAGAATTATCAGCAGACATATAATTATCATGTCGCTGACAGATGTGAACTTGGTGAAATAGGGCTCAAGTTAAGTTATTTGAGGTCGATGTAAAAATTTAATCAAAACACATTTTTCCTTGAAAATGAATCTTTGGGACAAGAGTAGTAGCATCCATAAAGATAATTAATAATTATGTGTACTGTAAGTTATCTTATCACTTAAGTATAAAATAATTAAACAATGATTGATAAAATCACGATTGTCAATGTCATTTTACTATATTTCCGGTATAAATAGTAAGTTCCATTTTTCTCAAGTTAATATTGTGATTTGGTTTAATTCCGTTTCAATTGGAAAACATAAAGCTCCATTTATCAATAATTTAATGATTGACTAAAGTTATATCCACATCAAATTCATATTATTACAATCAGTTACCTAACTTATACAGTCAAGGCTAAAGATAAGTACAAACAACAAAATCTCATCCATATTAATATTATAAATGTGAAAGTGTGTCCGTCTGTCTGTCTGTTACCTCTTCACGCTTAAACCGCAGAACCGATTTGAAATCCACGATAAACGAATTTAAGGCGGACGAAGTCACCGGCAGAAGCTAGTTAATATTATAAATGCGAAAGTCTGTCTGTCTGTCTGTCTGTACGTCTGTCCGTCTGTCCATCTGTCCGTCCGTTCGTTCGTTCGTCCGTCCGTCCGTCTGTACGTCCGTCCGTCCTTTCGTTCGTCTGTCTGTCTGACTGTCTGTCTGTTACCTCTTCACGCTTAAACCGCTGAACCTATTTAGATGAAATTTGATACCAAGATAGTTTGAGTCCCGGGAAAGGACATAGACTACTTTTTATCCCGGAAAAATACTTTTATCCGCGATAAATGAATTTAAGGCGAACGAAGTCGCGGGCAGAAGCTAGTAAATATATATCCAAGATTAATGAATACCTTTAACTCGGTTTACTTTGACCCAATGGAGGGTAACTTTGACCCGCATGAAAACCTTATTTAAAAGGGTCTAATAAAAACACAGAAACGTTAAAGGCTAAAACCAACCTCATGGCGTATGTCCATAATTACAGTGCAATAATATAACCTGGATCGAGTAAATCTCAATGGCCAAAGTTACCCTCCAGGGCTAAAGTAACCTAAATTTACGGTAGTTCCTTTGCTCTTCCGCGAAATAGTGTCTGGGTTAGATGTGACAATAAATTGTGCTCAAAAAATCAACAATACAATTAATCAGAAGTTTCCTCGGGTAAAAGCCGGACCATCAACATCTGCATCTCCTGCCGGTGCCTCGTAGAGAGGCGAAACACGTATCGAAGATTATACTGTCTGGTGGTGGTTTGTTGTATTTGCCTGCATATTTTTTTGTGGAAACTGCATGAAAATATGCATATGTGATTAAAAAATATTATCACATCTATCCAGGACACTTCGCGGAAAGCCAAAGAAACTATGGATAATCCATTAATCTAATATGGAATTCCGCTTTCTAGTTCCCGACATTCCCATGGGACAAGAAGACTCAGGACTACATGCTGGCTGCTTTCTCGTGGGGCTACATGATCCTGCAGATCCCGGCCGGTCAGTTGGCTCACCGGTTTGGCACGAGGTACCTTCTCACTGCGGCTCTATTTATAAATGGAGTGGTGTCTTTCTGTACGCCGTGGGCAGCGTTTAATGTAAGTTTTTATATTCATTTTTAGCCCATGGTGAAAAAAGAGGGGTGCTATAAGTATGACTTATGTATTTATTTGTGTGTCTGTTTGTGGCATTGTTATTCCTTTATGAATGAACGGATTCTGATGAATTTTTTCCTTATTCTGATAAAATACAAAGATCTAAATAATGAGAAAAATCAAGACTCCGACCGGATTTAAACCACTGCCTTTTGCCTTGCCGAGGCGCAAGCTCTGCCAATTGAGCTACAGAGCCCAGTCAGCTTGTCTTCAAATTTTGGCACTACTTGTTACAAGATCTTTGCATTTTAACAGGCTTTTCTGACCGACAAGGCACAAGGCACTGGTTCAAATCCGGTCGGAGTATGAATCTTCTTTTCATTATAGTGAAGATCGTGATGGAAAGACATCAAGATTGTCCTAAAAATCATATTTCTTTGTTCGAAAGTTGCCTTCGTCGTGTGTGATGTTTGTAAATTATTAGCTTTTCTAAGCGAGTCTCTTCGATAAACATTATTTTTTGCTTCTTCTTCCGTCAACGTTTTGGGTAGATCTTGCTTTGCTTGGTGGGTATACGATTCTTCGTTTTTTAATGATGATAACTATTTTGATTCATAACGTTGGACGCACTAAGTTTCAGCTAGTCGTTTGTGCCGTTTCCGAAAAAGTTGCCAAGTTTGCTTATTTAAAGTAATAGAATGTACGTGTCAATGTTAACCCTTAAAAATAAAATTTTCATTGACGACTGATTCGGCTCAGCGGAAGAAACGTTACCTGCGAAGTTTGTCCTGGGTTCCCCGGTAAGAGCAAATATTTGTGTGATGAGCATTAATATTTGTTCCTGAGTCATGGACGTTTTCTATGTATATAAGTAAATATATCTATTAAATGTATCTTCGTCTAGTATCCATAACACAAGCCTTATTGAGTTTACCATGGGACTAGTTCGATTTGTGTAAAATTGACCCGTAATATTTATTTCTTTATTGGTGTGTTATCCTTTCTACTTTTAATGCGTTGTTACGATAAAAAAACTGACATCCTTACAATCTATAATAATTATCTTTATTTCAACTTCCATGTTCAGAGTAAGAGTTTTTATATTCAACAACTTGGGAATTCTTCATTAAGATCTGAAAATAAGTTTTCATAAAACTTGACCGGCCGCTTGTGTTTGTCTAGCGACTATTCGGAGGTCGCACTTTTGATTATTTTTCTTAGTCTTGTTTTTTTTTTGTTTAGATGTTCAGCAAACTTTAATCACAGATTGCCTGGTAGATTTATAAGACACGCAGTCACCTAAAGTAGTAAGAACTACCTTAAATATATCACGAGTCTTGGATTATTTAACTAATGGAGAATGAGAAGCCATGTCATTATCGAAAAAATAATCATGCATTTTTAGCGGGAGCTGAGGGAAAGACATTAAATTTTCAACACACTACGGAAATATTCTTATATTTCTAAAAACACACACAGATATAAGAAATCACCTACAAGCAAAAAAACACACACTGGCAGTTTACCATATAAACTTAGCGGAGATTTCGCGATTACTTTGGCAGAGGGGAATGTATTCGTTCGTTCATCTCCAGTGGTTACATGTCCTAACCTACCAGCATCCACAAACGAGAGGATGAATGGACGCCAATTTGGTGGTCTCTGTGACTTAGGATGTCGCTTTCATAGCTACAGCTTGCCTAGCGGGCTGGGCAAAAGTTACAAGTCCCCACTAGGCGGGTTAGGCCATGAATGTGTACATGATTGTTTCCCCATAAAAACTATCTCCCTCCCCTTTCATCTTTCTGAAATGATGATTTTCAGGATAAAAATTACCCCAGGGACTCAAACTATCTCTATACCAGATTACATCAAAAATCGGTTCAGCGATTTCAACGTAAAAAGGTAACAGACAGATAGATAGATAAAAGTAGTTTATGCAACTGATACATAATGAGAGGCCTTAAAACAGGAGTGTGTCATAATAGGATCACACGAGTGTTTTAAGACCTAATTATGTACAGATGCATATATTACTTTATCTACACACATATCATATGATGGGCTCAGAAATAGCCGTAGTGAAATGACCTGCATTGTTACTAGTGCTACTTGTAAAATATCAATAGACAATTAATATAAAAAGAATGCAAAAAAAATTAACACATTTGAACAGAAACAAATTATTTATTTATTCACATTGAAGTCGTTGGTTTGTTCATTCTCCAATCTAAAAAATCTTTGTAATTTTTTACGAGTACTAAATTTGGCTATCGATTTTTCTGAAAACAAGTTATTTGTTGCAATCGTAGCTGAATTTACAACATCCAGCGGAGTGTTCATATAGTTTTCGGAGTCACTACTACTCATATTTTCAACTTAAATGTAAATTACAAACAATTTTTTCGTAACAGCAAAAAACCAACAAACAAATGACAACATTAATGGCGGCAATTCGATCCTCTGTCAAAAAAATGTTTTTTTTTGTCATAGACAACCGAATGAAGTCAAATCAAATGAAAAAAACATACTGAATTGACGTTTCATATCGGTAACTGTTTTAATATCTATGGATACTAGAATAGAAATCCACTTAAATTTTGACAGCTGTTCCAAATTTAAACTCATAACCTTACAAAAATTGATACTGAAATAAAAGTAAAGTACAGATTTACAGATTTTACCTTCTACCAGAGACAAGAAAGTTCTCATAGTAAAATTGGTTGTAATAATGCTGGTCATTTCCCACGGTTTCTGAACGCATTTTAGAGCACTAATGATATGTGTGAAGATAAAGTTACTTTCGCAATTATAATATTAAGGCTAAGAGCATTTAACCAATGGATATGCCATGTAAATACATTCTCCTCTGCAAAAGTGCCGGTGTAATCGCGAGTCGGTTTATACCATGAATTGTCAGTGTGTGGGTGTTTATTTGTTTGTAGGTGATTTATTTTTATCGCGTGCGATAGTAGGAATAGAAATATTTCTGTTTGGTTATTTCTTCTAAGATACGGTTTGTTACCTACATTTATCAAATGTTCTAAGTATCAAGGCTGCCAATGAAGCGGAGCGGAGCGGTGCTGGGCAAAATTAACCAACCATATTTCTAACCTATATAATACTATATCGTCGTCTAGTAGCCATAGCACAAGCTTTATTGAGCTTACCATGGGGCTAGTTCGATTTGTGTAAAATTGTCACATAATATTTATTTATTTAATATTATTATTTATTAACCACAGATTCTAATTTGCCCGTGCTGTTTTTAACAGCAACGCACCCGGATTGGTCCATTTCGCAGAGTTCAGCTCCGCTCCGCTACACTTCAGATATAAGTAGTTCTTCCTACCCAAGTAAACAAGTGACGAGTGGAGGACTGAGTGTTACACAGCATAAGATGAATGAAACATACAAGTACTTTTGCTCACGCGCGGATTGGAACAAGTGCCATGGGACTGCTATATATATAGTTTTATTTTTATTTTAGGGAAGTTGGGTGTTTGTCGTGATTTGTCGGATGATGCAAGGCTTAAGCCAGTCTTGTTTCATACCGGGTATGCATACAGCGTTTGGAAAGTGGACGCCTTTGGAGGAACGAGGAAGATTAACGGCGTTTGCGTATGGAGGTAAATGCATTTACAATGCATGCTCTAAAGAGATTAAAGAAAAACACTTATTTCGATTTGCTTTTTAAATAAAATACAATAGCTAATAATTATTTAGAAAAAAAACACGACCGTTAAGTTTCTTTCAGCTTTTTTTTACGGTGGTAAGAGGATCTTGGGAAATGCCGGTATTCAGACTTGTAAAAGTGCCCTTGCGGCCTTCTTACTGGATAAAGGTCATTGTTTCATCTGACTGGTACTTATTTTCAGGCCAAGCCTTAGGGACTGTCCTAGGCCTACCAATAACAGGCTTCATAGCAGCCTCGCCGCTCGGTTGGCCAGGGATCTTCCGCTTCTACGGCCTCCTATCAATGTCTGTTGGGGCTGTCCTTTGGTTTTTGGGAGCTGATTCCCCTGCCCAACACCCGAGAATCTCCGCCGCTGAGAGACGGTACATAGAAGAGGCTTTAGGACAAACTGGGAGAAAAGGAAAGGTAAAAACTGAGGAGCTATTCTTAGACTTTCTAATTTCTTTTAAGTTTTTTTCTACGAAAGAAATCATATTCAAATAAACGTGACCAAAAAGTATTTCACCCACATATTGCCGCATAAAAGCTATAGAAAAGAAGAAAATTAAGAGGCACATATCACTCGTAAGTTCTCTGTTTTATCAACAGCGGTAGTCCTATCTACCGAATATATATTATTACTATACCGAGAATTTACCAAGGATAGTGCTTCAGATCAAGACAGCACTTTTTGCGTTGATATTTGTAATTTTCGTTTGTAATACCAACTCGTTGTTTAACTACGGATAGACATACTAAAAGGTGAAACATTTATACTCAAATAAGTACCTACATTTTAATGAATGAATGAATGAATGAATGAATGAATGAATGAATGAATGAATGTAGTTTATTCACTAGAATATATGGTACATATGCAGGTGTTACAATTATTATTATTCGCATTCCCATAATATATTTAGCAACTATATAGTGACATGTGAAAATTACAATGGCAACATAAGACTAGGTACATATTGCCTAAGAAAATATAAATATAAATACTCGCTCCAACAATAATTAAATGATACAATTAATGTCAAGACTGACAATGATCAATTAAAAATAGTACTTAATAACTTAAATATAATCAATAACTAATTAATATATTGTGTACAGTCAGGGTTTTACCATTATATGTCATTATTAATTAATATTATTGTAGATCGGTCACAATTTAAATAAAAAATATAAAAAAGTTAAGAATAAAAATTAAGGTCAGTTAAAACAAAATAATAATAACAATAACAGTAACAATATTAATATATTTAAATAAAAAATATATTTGCAGACGAACGTGTTACATTCCTTTCCTTATTCTTGTTCGAAATCAAAACTTATTTTTCTACTCCAGTCATCATCATCATCATGGTGACCTTTTATGGATCCAATCTTGGATGTAGGTCTTTTCCCTCTTCTTTCACTCCTGTCAGTCCTGTACCCGACTCATCCAATCTTGACCTCCGTGTCGTTGGATGTCATCCACCGAGCGCTATGGTCAACGCGCCCTCGGGTGTTCGCTCTGGGCCTCCATTTAAGGACTCGTCTTGTCCAGCAACTCGTATCCATTCTCTCTACTCGAGTACTACTTGTAAATTAGAACTCCACAAATCATACTACAGAGGCATAATTTTAAGGTTGGACCCCGCATTCCTTAGGTCATTAGGAGCAAAAACAGTTACGAGCTCCCAAGTCAAATCTGGCTTAGTTTTGCAGATATTATCATTTTTCATGATTTTTCACGTATGATGCGAAGTTTCGCGTCACTATTCACACTCACTAAAGTCATCCTTTTTTTTGGAAAAGGGAACTTAGTGAAGGGCAAGTTATTCAATTTTTATGTCTAAAAATCTACAAAACTGTATTTGCTGAATTTGACTTGGGTTGTCCGACGAATGGAATGCATGGTTTTTTTTTTGGATTGCGAACACCGTGTGTAACGATTGCATAAAATACTTTTATCTTCCAGAAATATCTTAAAGTTCCTTGGAGTAAGCTGCTGCGCTGCAAAGCGCTGTACGCCATCATGGTGGCCCACATTGGGCAGACTTGGGGCCAGCTGACCTTGTACACGGAAGTCCCAGCCTTCATGGACAAAGTCATGAAGGTCAACATTAAGGCTGTGAGTTAATTTGTGGCTTGACTTGTTTTGGCATTTATATGGTTATGGTTATTTATTTATTAAAAATTTATTGCATAATCGAAAAGTGTCCAAATAGCGGACTGAGGCTATGGTTACGGACTCCGTTTTTCACAATTAGCCTGTGATAGCCATTTTGCGTGGGGATTATGCTGCCTGCGGGATTTAGCCAGCCTAACTGTCCAGAAACGCAGGATCCTCATGATGTCGCTACCTTCCGAAGTGACCTCGGTGTTATGAGGTTGTTTTGACGGTGTCACTAGACTCTAAGGTCTAAATTTTATAAATTATCCTACACAAGGTTATTTTACACCCATTCCTACTCTTATTTAGAGGATACTCTTCATTCCCGCAAATCCCCGCTATGTACGCTCTTTGCGTTTAAGTTATTTTCACTGTGGTAATATTCATAAAATCTCCTTCCTACTACCTTCACCGAATTTTATAATCATTTATCTCAAAGATTTATTAAGATTGTCTGAAAGAGATTACCGCTTAGCGATTAGCCTGATGTTTAGTTTTTCTTGAATGTATTGTTTTCTTTTGTACTCATTTTTCAACGGCTGTTCTGATAAGCAAATTCATTCTCGTTTCATATTAGTGTCGTGAAGTGGAACAGAAAGTAATAAAATATATTTATTGTCAGACAATCATAAGTACTGGTTCATTAACACTTCTTATGTTATTCCGGTCTACGCCGTTCGAATCTAACACTGTGTTAATACTCCTTGTTAGGTTAGATTAACTTATGGCAAAATATACTTTACATGATACAGATTCTTAGTATTGATTTTACATTAGTGTGCCATGGTTTTTGTTGTCCATAGTTTCCTTTTATTTTATTTTATTTTTTTGTACATTTTATTAACAGAACGGCTTACTGACAGCGCTGCCATTCTTCGTGATGTGGTTTTCCAACTTCTTCTTCAGCTGGTTTACCGACATGCTCATCGTCAAGAAGTGGCTTAGTGTCACCAATACTAGGAAATTGGCACATACTTTAGGTAATAATTTCTACAAATATACATATACTGCACGATCAAAATAACCCTGATAAAATGTGCAACAGTATTTCCCTATGGTCTGTGATAATAAAAACGCGTTCTGTCTATCTATACTAATATAATAAATGCGAAAGTTACTGTATCCGTGTGTTTATCTGGAACCTTTTCACGGTTGAAGCGCGGAACACATTTAGAAAAAAATTGGTATATAGACAGTTTGAGAACCAGTTTTTATTCCGGAAATTATCCCTTAAGGGGTAGAAGTTTAAACGGAGAATCTCGGTAACGCGACCGAAGTAATAACTTTATCATTGCCAATTAAGTGAAACCCTTTGTTCGCCAAGTATATAATGTGGGATATAGGATTCACTTGTTCAACACTGTTTTTGTTGGCCTTTGAGTTGGGTCTTCTAAACACTCCGCTACCTACTTCACATTGTATATTAAAGTAGGTACAGTACAGTGCCGTAGCGTTAAACATATTGTTGGTAAAGCCAGAGTATATTTTATCTTATGTTTTCTTTAAGAGCAGTAGAATAACTCACATGACTCACTCAAATGGCTTAAGGTATTGTGGGTGACCTGACCACCTCTCAGTCTCGTAGGTTAAAGTGAATACTCCCTCCATTAATATTTTTAACCTCCGAAAAAAAAGAGGAGTGTTATAAGTTTAACGTGTCTGTGGCTCTGTGACACTGTATCTGTGTATATGTGTATCTGTCTGTGGCATCGTAGCGCCCAGGATACGGATGAACCGATTTGAGTGCGGTTTTTTTTGTGTTGCGGTTAGCTTTGTTTGATAAAAATCGGAGCACTCGTCTCCAATATTATTCTTTTAGTGGAATAAATCGGGGGGTTTGTAAAATGTTTAATTGTATATTTTGTATTACGCGTTTCTTTAACAAGTAAGTATTTAAAATAGTTCAACTTAGTGTCTTTCTTTTCAGGATGTGTACCACCTGCTATTGGACTGATCGCGCTGGCGTACGTCAAAAAAGACTTAGTCGTTGTGGAGACGATTTTAGTCCTCGTATGCACTTTTAAGATTGCAGCGCATTTAGGATGGCATGTAAGTATTTTAATTTAGGATTTGATTTACCTACTTACTTGTTCCGGTGACTCATCATATGAGCCCAAAGATATCTACTGCTGGACTTCCGCCTTTCCAATAGATTTTCATAACGACCTCATCCAACGCTTTCCTGCGATCTTCACAAGATCACGGGTCCATTTTGTTAGAAGCCTTCTCACGCTACGTCGTCCTGTACGTAGTTGCCACTCGAGAACCTTTCTGCCCGAGCAGCCTAGGTAGGTGTGTCATGTCAATTCTACAAGCAATATGCCCCGTCATATGCGACTTAAGTCAAGCACCTCTGAGGGGATCTCCTTATTTCAATTTTCTATTTCAAATGCTATAACAAAGTCATCATTCTCTTGCCCATATCTCTTTTGATGGGGGTTGGCACAGTATGTTTCCTTCCTTCACCTCTCTCTATAAAATAAATCCATACTATCCATACTAATATTAAAAATGCGAAAGTGTGTCTGTCAGTCTGTATATCTTAAAAGACAACTTTCGGTTCAGCAGTTTAAGCATTAAGAGGTAACCCTCTTCACGCTTAAACCGCTGAACCGATTTCGATGAAATTTGGTGTGGAGATAATATTTTCTTCTGTTTCCGCGATTATTACTCATTGAAATAAAACAATTTAACGGATTATATCGCGTATATTATCTCATTTTAGTTCCCGACGTTTCGGAAGCTTTCCAGCTTTCCATGGTCACGGGAGGACTGAGAAAAGATGTATTTTCCTCTGTCAAAGTTACAATTTGTGCAAACTACCCATTTTTTGAAAAAACACAAATAAAGGTGTACATACATGCCAGACGGGCCTAAGCTGTAAAGACAGTTACACATGTGCCAGAAGGGCTTAATTATTTTATTCTAATAATTTACCAAGCAGCATTTCACAAATGAGGCGTACTGAGGAGAAAAGAAACGCTGCAAAGAAAAACTCCCAGGCTATCTCATTACTAATTATAATATTTTAAAAACAGAGACTATTAAACTACTTTAAACAGATAAGATATTTTACACCGTTCGGAAATTAAGGTTTTGCAGTCTTGTGTCTCGCTTGTTCCTTGATGAGATGTATTACAGGATCCCAAGCTGGTGGTAGTGACAATCCATCTTCTCTATTGAAAGCACATAGCAAAGCACATAGCAGATGTCAAGCACCGTCGGTGTAATAGGTCTGCAGTCTGTGAACATGTCATTGACAAACCAAACCACTCAATTAAGTTTGATAAACCTTCTATCCTTGCCAAAGAAAAAAGATATTTTCCCAGGATGCTACGCGAGGCTATTGAGATTAAAAAGCATCCTAATTTCAATAGAGAAGATGGATTGTCACTACCACCAGCTTGGGATCCTGTAATACATCTCATCAAGGAACAAGCGAGACACAGGACTGCAAAACCTTAATTTCCGAACGGTGTAAAATATCTTATCTGTTTAAAGTAGTTTAATAGTCTCTGTTTTTAAAATATTATAATTAGTAATGAGGTAGCCTGGGAGTTTTTCTTTGCAGCGTTTCTTTTCTCGTCAGTACGCCTCATTTGTGAAATGCTGCTTGGTAAATTATTAGAATAAAATAATTAAGCCCTTCTGGCACATGTGTAACTGTCTTTACAGCTTAGGCCCATCTGGCATGTATGTACACCTTTATTTGTGTTTTTTCAAAAAATGGGTAGTTTGCACAAATTGTAACTTTGACAGAGGAAAATACATCTTTTCTCAGTCCTCCCGTGACCATGGAAAGCTGGAAAGCTTCCGAAACGTCGGGAACTAAAATGAGATAATATACGCGATATAATCCGTTAAATTTTTTTATTTCAATTGGTATGGAGATATTTTGAGTCCCGGAAAAGGACATAGGCTACTTTTTATCCCGGAAAAATACCCTTATCCGCGATAAACGAATTTAAGGCGGACTAAGTCGCGGGCAGGAGCTAGTGCTATAATAAAGTGCCACCAAAAAATCTTAATGTCTCCCTGTCTTTTGGTATTAAAAACAATATTTGAACAAATAGCTTTTAACTTAGTTTATTAGCCAAAAGCTTATTTAATTTTCGCTTATATTTGTTCCGTTTTAAGATATTTCTTGTCAATTCAAACCAATTTAACAATTATTCAATTCAGTATCCCACAAAAGACTACGGCCAACATGGATGTAACTTAATTAATTTATATTACCTATTTCCGGTTTTCTATGTAGGAAACAAAAGATTCCCACACAGAGGGACCAAACGAACCGTATTATTTACGGTTCCGTAGCCGAGGGGCTGATACAATCACAATTTGGAGGGTTTTTGTACGGAACCCCAATTAACGCAACTGAGTGTGAACTGATAGTGTTATCTTCAAATGTCAAGAACTTTAGACGAGGATAGGCTCTAGTTTAGTTGTAGGTCTCGGTGGAAAAAGGATTAACTCTTGAACATCATTAAGACACTTAAGTTGTTTTTAATTGGGCTTCTGTTGGGGAAGTGAAAAGTTACACATTTCAAGTCTGATAAATCTTTGTCATTTGAAACAAAACATTACTGTGCAGGCCGATAATTCTTGATACTATTATGAAATTATAATAATTTTCATATTTTTTTATGTTATTTATTTATTTTATTAAGAACCTAGAGTCTTTTACTAAGAATTCAGATATCCACAATTTTAGTACTAGAAATAAAAACAAAATCGCTATTAGAAAGTTCCGCGTTCGTAAAGTAGCCACATCATTCGTAGGCCAATGTATAAATTTTTATAATAACCTACCAAGATGATGCTTTAAAATTATCGTTTCCAGCTCTCAAAAAGTACTTAAAAGAGTCCCTAATTGCAAAGGCTTATTATAGGGTAGAGGACTATTTAACAGACAAAAATGCATGGACCAGAACAGAAACCAAATAATTAACTTTTACCGGGACACGGTTCTTATAAGGTGGCATATGAAACGTATGTATGTTGTTTTAAATAAAAAATCACTATTTTGGTTGTTTATATTCTATATTTTTTTTTACTTTTATAAGTTTTGATATGTTTTCTTGAAGAACTACGCATTGAGTTTATATACTCAAACCATATAATTAGGATAGGCTAAGTACAAATATTGTAATAGATATAAGAGTTATTTCGAAAAAATGACTGACTGTTGAGTTTCTCTTCAGTGGTCTCCTCTTGGGAAACGCCGTAGAGTCAGACTTGTAAAAGTGCCCTTGTGGCCTACTTACAGAATAAAGATCATTATTTCATTATTATTTCATATTTACTTAATGCTTAGATCGAACGACTAAGTAATAGGAACAATAATAGTAATGTTTAATATAGTTTATTTGCATTGTTTAATATAAATTATTTTAAGGCTTTTGCTGTAGAAAAAAAGCCACCTTAAAAACTAGTGACCAAGTCAAGTTGTGGCCTCCAACTTCACTTCTTGACTCGAAGCAGAACCATCAGCATCTATCTAGCTACATTTTTATATTCTATATATATATATATATATATATTATTTTACTTTTATAAGTTTTGATATGTTTCCTTGAAGAACTACGCATTGAGTTTATACTCAAAACATATATTTAGGATAGACTAAGTACAAATATTGTAATAGATATAAGAGTTATTTCGAAAAAATGACTGACTGTTGAGTTTGTTTTGGCTTTCTTCTCCTCACTGGTCTCCTCTTGGGAAACGCCGTAGAGTCAGACTTGTAAAAGTGCCCTTGTGGCCTACTTACAGAATAAAGATCATTATTTCATTATACCGTTTCGATTTCCCTAGTAATTTCCCTTTTTATTACCAATAATTTCTTCTGCTCATTAAAGTGGTATTTTTATATTTTAATTTTGTTAGTGTAGAACATTTCATATATAAATGAAACTATAACACTAGTATTAAACAATATGGAATTTTTATCTCAAACATTATTTCCTTACAATCGGGAGAACCTTTATAAATGCTATGATTATAGCTTGACAAGTTGTTTCGTGACACTGCCATGGTCTACGGGCGACGGAGGGAAAGACAGCGGGGGCGAGTAAGAAGTGTGCACGCGACAGGGTCGCGCAGATTGAACAGATATCTACTTATTTTGGGTACACGGGTAGCTAGGTATCCGTAAATGGCTATAAAATACTTTTCATCTAACTACGATGATGTTAAAAAAAGAGGGTTATGCCTTTTTTCTTACACGAACGAACGGGCGCCATCTAGTGCTAAATGAATTTCGAAGTATATCTGACTTAAATTTTTCTTTTAAAGGTAAACCACATCGATTTGGCGCCAAACTTTGCTGGCACCATGATGAGCATTAGCAACTTCGTGTCCAATGTGTTTGGCTCCCTGGCACCAGTGGTCGCTGGGTTCATCCTAGCCGAAGATGTTGTAAGTATTTTTTTTTACGCAATCGGGATATTGACATTTATTTTCTGTGGTACATACAATTGTGTTCAAAATAATAGCAGTATGTATGTGCCATGGTAAGTAATTTCTAAAACAAGACAGACGCAAAAAGCTGCCGCTAAGAATCTATGTGCGCAAGGACTGCTTGTACTCGCCACCGAATCTTGGGGTCACCGGGTTGACTCCAACCCGTGAGCATGGAAAGCTGAAAAGCTTCCGAAACGTTGGGAGATTCAATGAGATAATAGTATGTACGCGATATAATGCGTTAAATTGTTTTATTTTAATGTGTAATAATCGCGGAAACAGAAGAAAATATAATGTATTTATTTTTTAGCCGCCTGCCCATACAAAGAAATTTGCCTGTGGAATTTGAATCAAAGTGTAGGAAATAGGGTTGTATTGCCTTTGTGTTACATTCGAACGACAAAAAGCAAATGCAATTCAATTCTGACAGAAAATTACTCTAAGTTAATTGAATAGGCCTTTGGGCGGGTAAAGGTTACAACATTGCTGTCTTCGAACCTGAATGCACTTTATTGTTTACGCACGATTATAACTCAAATCTTAAGTCACATTAACACTTTGATTCTGCAAATCCGGCTTCACTGATATTATTTTGCACACAACTGTATGTTATAGAACGACCTTTGATTCTGCAAATCCGGCTTCACTGTTATTATTTTGCACACAACTGTATGTTATAGAACGACCTCTCATTAATAGAAACGGTGTTGAAAAAAGTACTTCAATCTCATAGAAACTCACCGAGATACCTACAACAATGTTAAAATCAAATTTTTGGACTTTCCGTTTGACGTCGCTCGTTCCTACCTCGTATGGGGAAATTGAGAACTTTCTTCTGCAGCTGTGTTAAAACTTGCGTTTATCGAAACTGTTTTGTAACAAAAGTTAAATAGTCGTACATTTCATAGGTTATTAAATGGTTTTATTTATTTATTTTTATATATTTATTTCAGGTCCCATAATTATTAGTTACTAGCGGCCGCCCGCGACTCCGGGATAAAAAGTAGCTTATGTCTTTACCCAAAACGCGAATCTCTACCAAATTTCATGTAGGTATATCAGTTGAGCAGGTTAAGAATGAAGAGGTAACAGACAGATAGATGGACACACTTTCGCATTTATAATATTTTACTAATTTAAATATGAAGTATATTACCAAGATTTCAAGTTCTTAGCGTAAAAAATATTTACTGTCCATACAAAATTTGATCCCCATTTCCGTCCCTGAAAGGGATGAAATTTGACATACATTATAGCCTATGTCCTATTCTGATATATAACTGGAAAGTTTCATAAAAATTCTAGTAGTTTTTGAGATTAAGTGGAATGTACATACATACTTTCACGTTTATAATATAGTAAGGATAAGGATTAATGTGTTCATACTTTAAAAATTGGATTTTTCCACCCACCTTTAAAAAAATATCGATCAATTTTTTTTTTCTGGATGTCTATCATAGAAACTACCATTACGCATCAAAATTTTATTTTTATACGAATTCAGTCAATATCCTACATCCCAATTGGGATGTACCAACTTTTTCGAGGTGTGGTCATTCAAAAACCATTTTGAGGAACAGGTTTACTAAATCGCACATACTTATCAGATTTCAAAAATATGATCTCTGGAATAAGTTATTCGTGCTTTCAATTCTAATTTTTATCTGTCCTTGGATAAACTTAGTTCAAACGTCAGTCAGTAGTGACGTCACTCAAAATTTCTCCTAGACAATAAATTATTTTAGAAGCAGGGTTAAGTTTTTCGAGTGATTATCTGTATCATGGTTGTGTGGGGAGGACTCATGTTCATGTATGGAGAAAAATTAAAAATCTATTTTCATTTTGGTAATAGCAAAAACATGTGTCTAATGAAGGCATTGGTAAAATTTTAAAATTGTGTTGTAAATAAAGTTTATATTCTGCCCCCACATATATATTTATGAATTAATTATATTAATAAGGATTGAGGCATTTAAGTAAAAATATTTTTTAATTGGTTGTTGATATCATACTACAGGCCATGGTGTGATGGTGATCGCTTACCATCAGGCGATCTGTCAGCTCTGTTAACCCCTATAACATAAAAATATTCTATGTTGCTACTCTAGTGCCCTTATCGAACACTTTTCATCTGCTTTCCTATTTTAGATTTCCGCCTTAAACCCTTTAAATTTATGTGTTTGATGGGATTATTATTTACTTTTACTGCGTTTGCTTGTTTCAGACGAGTGAACTTCTCTGGAGAAAGGTGTTTTTAGTAGCTGCAGGCTTCTATCTGGCCACCGATTTGGTATACGTTATCTTTGGTTCAGCTGAACTGCTGGAGTGGAATAACCCTAAAGAAGAGATGACAGAGAATATAGAAAACAGAGAACAAAAACCAATGATACAAAATGAAAAGGAAACTTAGTGGACTTGATTAATTTAGCTTGCGATATTGTTGCAACTAGACAGAATAAATGCCTTCGAAATGTGGTGCTGGCACTTTATGCTGCAGATACCATGGACTGCTTTCAATACAAAGGAGTCAATCCTAAAACAACTTCGCATCAAAGAACGTCTATCAACTATAGTTTTGAAATGACATTTACGATATTTTGGACTAATAGCGATTACGATTGGAGTCCCTGAGACAAAATAGGGATGATTGTAACAGGCAAGAGGCAGGGCGAGAAACCGCGTGGCTGCAGATTAACGCCATGAATGGACTTAATACTGGAGTCAGACAACATGCCTTTCCATGAAGCCTTTAGGTTGGCGTAGGACCCAATGCGTTGGTAACAGCTTATCGATGACGAGAAATAAATAGACGAGGTCACCATCCTCTACGCTTCAGGGGTCAAGTAACAGACTCACAGACTCCCAGCGTCGATACAGCGACTCCAACTCCCAGGAAAAGCCATGCCCTGACTTTACTAAACCTACATCTTGGTTTTATTATAAAGTTATAGCTTGGCTGTTTCATACATCTATTGCATAATTATGATATGCAGAGTTTTTAATAATTTCCTACTGTAAATAAGTCGAACTATCTGGCCCATATGGTAAGAAATTAAATTTAATATCATCAAAACGTAGAAGATATATATTTAATTTCTTCTAGATCTATGAAACGGCCAAGCCCCACTTTTTAAACCAAGGTGTAGTAGTGTTAGTAAAGTCAGGGCTTAGGGGTTTAACTTTTCCTGGTATCTGATAATTTTATAACAACGAAAGTGTTATGAGCTTGTCAGTCTTGGCTGCCAATTTTACATAATATGTTTTTGGTGAAATTAATATTACCTCTATCTTTATATCTCGGTGTAGCTATGTGTCTGTCTGTGGCACTTTAGCTCTTGAACGGATTGAGTATCATTAAGTTTTTTATGTTTGAAAGGCGAGTTAATCGGGGGTCTTCTTAGAAAATCGGTTCCGTCTTTTGAAAATTATCAGTAGGTACTTTTTTAAAAGTGTCTTTTTTGGTTGGTTCACCGATTATATAAAGACAAAACAAAAACAAAATAAAGGAATGAACAACTACTCCTAATTTTCTGACTTCCTGTTGCATTGGAGTGTAAATGGCATTTTGCTTCTAATCAATTTACTGTGATAAAAAAAAATGTATATTTTTGAATTTATTTGACCTCGTCCAATAGGGTTATTATTATTACGATGTCCAGTGAATATACGCAACAAAATACTATTGTGAATTTGATATAAAAATTGAATGTATTTTATAGTCGTAACTGCAGATACTTAGTGCTTTCTCAACAGTGGCTTTCTTTTTTAAGAACTGCTGGTAGACCTAGGCTTCTAATAGTGCCCTTGCGGCCTTTATTATTACACAAAGTAAAAAATACATATTATTCATTCAGAAATTATTTAATAAAAATAGAAATGTGTGAAATTAATAGTAGGTACATTACTGCAGACGCCGGGAAAGAAGGGCTTGCCGGGTGAGTAGGTATAGACCAGATAGTGATACGAAGCCGGCAACCGCTTTTCACGGCCAGAGGCATGTATAGTGCTTTTCTCAAACATATGCAATGAAATAAAAAAATACACCACTCAAAAAACTATATGACAAAAGTTTTTTTAAATTTTAGCTTCAATCCCTCCATAATGATTTTTTTTACGGAAGTCGTCTATATTTCGCGTGTGTAGTGTTTGAGTAGACCCTATTAGGGCCGTTATACACAACCTCATAATAAGAATCTTAATATCTATACTAAATAAAATAAATGCAGAGGATTTTAAATATTGTTTTCTCGAACATGCAATGAAATGTCGTCATTACGGGCGTTAAAACAGGCTTCAAAGTATCACGTTGCCGGCGGAACAAGTTGGAAGAACTGTAAAAGAATTTCATACAAAATTGAAGGCCTAGGCCGGGAAGTAATATATGTTTTTAATTTTAATGTAAACATGGCGCCTGTGTTCATGAACAGGCTAAACAGCTGAATTATATTTTTTTTTTCTAGTGGCTGAATGGTTATCGGGCCAAAAATATCCGCCTAATATTAATGCCTATTACACACGAATTGCTATTAAAAACACAAATCTGTATGGTTTATATGTTGATGAACAAATTTAAAATATTGTCGACACTTACAGTCACCAGAGACCATAGACAATATTTAAAATACGGACAACTTCAAAAAAAAAACATTATGGGATGGGAGGGATTGAAGGGAAAAAAACTTTTGTTGTGTAGTTTTTTGAGTGGTGTATTATTTTATTTCATTGCATTATGTTTGAGAACAGCACTATACATGTCTCTGGCCGTGAAAAGTGCTTGCCGGCTTCGTATTACTATCCGGCCTCCCTACGGTCGGCCGTCTATACCTACTCACCCGGCAAGCCCTCTTTCCCGGCGTCTGCAGTAATGTACTATTATGGTCTCTGGAAACGAACGTATAGACAATATTTTAAATTTTTTCACAACATATAAACCATACAGATTTGTGTTCTTAATGTCAGTTCGTGTGTAATAGGCATTAACGCGGATATTTTTGATCCGATAACCATTCAGCCACAAGAAAAAAAACAGCTGTTTAGTCTGTTCATGAACACAGGCGCCATGTTTACATGAAAATAAAAAAAAATACTTCCTGGCCTAGGCCTTCAATTTTGTATGAAATTCCTTTACATTTATCTCAAGTTGTCCCGCCCGAAACGTGATACTTTGGAGCCTGTTTTACCGCACGTAATGACGACATTTCATTGCATGTTTGAGAAAAATACATTACATTATTGTGATTATAGACAAAATGTGATTATGTACAAGTGTCATCAAACAATGTAGTCTCATTTGAACTTAAGACATAGACGATAAAAACATAGTAGGTAGCAGATATTGTAAGTGTATGCCAATAAGATAAGATTTAATAAAGCAATTCAACATTTTCCAATAAAGGTTGTTATTTCTGTCCTGCATCATAAAGTGTTAATTTGGAAAAATTTATAAAATTTCGGCGTTCAAAATGGACCTTTATTTTTTAAGGAAATGTCTGTAACATTGTACCGGAATATTGTCGCAGAATATAAAGTAGGAAGTAAATTGAATTGCCTTTATTGAAATTTCTGGTTAAAATTTACCTATTGTTTCGTTCTTTAGAAGTTGATTATTTTTTAGAAATATGTTTTTAAATATTCAGATAATTTAACTCTTCCAATACTTACAAATTAATTGACAGAACTTTACAATTCGTGCAAACTACCCGCTGTTTGTAACTTCGACATAGAAAAGTACATTTTTTTCTCAGTCTACGGCATATGTAAGAATACTAGCTTCTGCCCGCGACTTCGTCCGCCTGAAATTCGTTTATCGCGGATAAGGGTATTTTTCCGTGTTTAAAAGTAGCCTATATATATATCCTTCCCCGGGACTCAAACTATCTCCATACCAAATTTCATCTAAATCAGTGCAGCGGTTTACGCGTGAAGAGGTAACAGACAGACAGACAGACCGACACACTTTCACATTTATAATATTAATATGGATGTATGTCTCCACTGACGGTGCGATTGGTACACCAATTTAAGGTTGCTTAGCGAGCTATGGACAGGGCTATGCTCGGAATTTCTCTAAAGGATCAGATCCGACATAGAACCAAAGTTTTCGAGACATAACCCAAAGGATTAGCAGACTGAAGTGGCAGTGGTTCAGTCACATCTGTCGTAGAACTGACAACCGTCGGGGCAAAAAAGTGTTCTGGAGAGTGCGTCTTGGCAAACGTTGCGTAGGACGCCCTCCAACTAGGTGAAGCGACGACATAAGAAAAGTGTCTGGCAGCGGTTGGAAACAAAAAACGCAGAACCGAGCTCAGTAGCATGCCATGGGAGAAACCTATGTCCAGTAGTATATAGAAATGGGCTGACGATGACGATGATGATGTCTACGCCGTTAACGTGAGAGCTGCAAAGCTTCCAAAACGTCAAGAACTCAAATGACATACATGATGTCGGCGATATAATCAGTTTATTTTTATTCATTTAAGTAAGTGATAATTGCGGAACCTGAAGAGAATAATCATAAAAAATATATTATCATATTTTTTATATGTTATTTTATATATTTACACTATTTTAAATTAAACGTTGTTTGAGTTAATGACTCAAATAGTTTATAAAACTATTGGCTTCACTATTAGTAACGGTACATTTCCGCAATATGAAATGCTTAAAATGTCCTTTGTCTTTACTTAAATTTGATTTTTTTATGCATAGATGCGATTATTGTTACTTTTTAGGGTTCCGTAACCAAAATGTCCGTCCGTCCGTATGTCACAGGCATTTTACTCAAAAACTACAACATGTATATTAATTTAATTTGTAGTAGAGGTGTCTGGTATAAACCGCTACTTAGTTATATAGTTAAACAACAAAAAAATATATATTTATAGGAAAACCAAAACTGAAATCATACATGTACCCAAAACTGAAGAAAAAATGTTTTCAGCAACTATCAATGTGTGGCCCATATTTCGACAATGCTTTTAAAAATATTTTTAGGTTTCTGAAAAAAGTTTTGAATGTAGAATATTTTGCGGAAATAATCGCTCCCCTTTTTTCTAAACCTTCTGTTCAAAAAATATTACAAGGATAAAACTGAATAATTACTTTCAACCAAAACTATTTTCAATATGATCAAACCTCCCGTTTTTGAGTTATTGCCGAAAAACTGCGCTGCTAAGTAAAAGGACGTAAGTGGCGTGGAGATACGCTTTTCTGCTAGTGCACTTTTTGTTATCGTATTTTTTTCATATCTAGTGCTTTTTTTGTATAAACGGCTGCGGAACCCTACATTGAGCATGGTCCGACATGAAGTTTCCTATATTCCAGTAAAGGTTTAAAAAAGATAAATGGTGTTCGGGGTGCGAAAGTCAGTAAAATATAGAAAACAATAAATTTTCCCAGACACCATTATTTCATTAAAAAATTCCCAGAAAGGTTTTTTGTTGTACATTTTTCAAGAATTCTTAGCTTATAGGATTAACCTGTTTAAAGGATTAATTGAAAAGTTATTATATTTATCAGGGTATTAAATTCCCAAATTTTTAAGGTTCCGTAGCCAAAATGGCAAAAACGGAACCAATACAGTTTCGTTGTGTCCGTCCGTCCGTATCTCACCGGTGTTTCACTCAAAAACTACAAGAAGTAATGATGCTATTTTAAATGTAGGTGTGTTGTATAAACCGCTACTTATAGTTTGACTGACAACCGTCCGCGACTTCGTCTGCCTTAGATTCGTTTATCGCGGATAAAATATATTTTTCTAGGATAAAAAGTAGCTTATATCTTTCCCAAAGACTCGATATTTTACTTATTTAAATGTGAAGCATATTACCATGATTTCAAGTTCCTAGCGTAAAAAAATATTTACTTTTCATACAAATTTTCATCCCCTTTTTCGTCCCTGAAAGGGATGAAATGTGACGTACATTATTGTTATGTCCTATTCTAATATATAAGGTACATAACTGGAAAGTTTCATAAACATTCATCCAGTAAAACAATTTAACGGATTATATCGCGTATATTATCTCATTTTAGTTCCCGACGTTTCAGAAGCTTTCCATAATAATCGCGGAAACAGAAGAAAATATTATTCATCCAGTAGTTATTGAGATTAAGTGGAACGTACATGCATACTTTTAGTATTGCACCCAGTTAATATTATTATTTTATAACTGAAACACTTAAATTACAAGATAAAAATATATAAAGACTCCGGGTACAAGAAACAATGGATTATCCCGGACGGAAAATAAATGTTAGTAATACAAAATGTACCTGATCTTGGTCATTATTCTCTCGTCACACTTTTTATGCTCTAGGGTATTAAATGACAATCTAGGCGTACTTGGATAGAGGCAAAAAACACGAGACAGGTTTTAACGGAAAAGATGAGAAAATATTTTTACGTTCTTATTCGCTTTTACCAAGAGATATCAGGCACGATGATGGGGTACGAAAATGGAAAATTCTAATTCGTCTGTCAGTCAGGTACGAAAAAAGTTATTAGACATCTATTTTGAACTTATTCAATTACTAAATACTAAGATTAATCACATTAAAGTGTAGGAGGGGGGGCTCGTGACGTCATATAACGAGATACAATCTGTAGGTGTAGGTGACGTCAGGCGACATTTTGACTCAACGTATAACCCTTAATTTTTTATTTTTGAATACGTAAAAAAAGAAAAAAATATGTGTCCAATACGAGTATTATTTATTAATGTATTTTTTTTCATTTATTTAAAACCAAAAAAAACCTACAACTATATTTTTAGTGAACAAAAATCGCGCGCGGTTGATCTGTTACATAGAGAATTACAAGACAGACTAATTATTGAATTAGCCATCATCCCTAGTGTGGTACAACCACAACGCCTTTGTCTTAAGTAATTTTAATAAAAAAATAGGTAAAATACTTGTACTAGTAGTGCTTACTACGCAGGGTTTCCCGATTATTTTTAATTACGTCTTTGTGGGTGCAAAATGCAAAAAATCCCGAACAAAATATATGATAAAAGCTGTTCGTTCAGGACATGCTGATCGATTTTGTAAAGTTCCAACGTTAATTAATAACTAGTTTCAAAAATATAGAGTTATTTCACTTTTGAAATCAAGAAAATGTTTTCAGGGCAGGCTAATTGGTTCTAATGAGCAAAATTACCTCTCCGTCGATAAGTTATCGTACCTCGTACGCTGTGACTGACCTTTTCATCATACAAATTCAGTGTCTTCAGTGAAACAGGTGATAGCTCAAAAACGCAACTTTCCGGGAGTGACAAAATACTTTTTTCATTTTTCAAGTCAGCAAGCAAAACTTCCCTATTTGTTCTAGTAGCAACTAAGATAAAATAAATGTTCATTCAATTGCTGTTAAGAAACACAATTGTGGAGAGACACATAGTGATTCGCGTAAGCTTAATTGAATTCCCCTTATTTCATATCGTACTGGCACAGAATAGAGAATAGCATGAGAACAGAAGGCTAAATCTTCTGACTCTTTTTATTTAAGTCTTAAAGTCCGTCTGCATCGTCATTCGTAATCCACGCCCCAAACGCCGAGCGGGCCAATGAGCAGAATTTGTAATAATGGGCGCATTTATTGCTCGCGCGCATCAAAGAAAGAGAAAGCTAGTTCACTACATGCTTGGGGTTTTTTGGCGAAATTGCCAGATGTAAAAGTGCAATGAAATCGAAAATATTATTATGTTTTGTTAAAATTTAAGTTAACCACGTAAAAAAAAGGCAAGAATGACATTTTTAAATAATTAAGCCGTTTATTAATTTGTTGTTTGTACAAACTCGACAAAAACGGAAAATGATGTTTTCGGATACCTTTTCTATCGAGGAAATTTTCAACAAAAATGTTTCCGCATTAATCTTTGAATAGTTTATATAGTCAAAAAAACACTAGTAGAGTCTTATACTAGATTCGACAAAAATCACAATAAAAAACAGCTTAAATTTTCGATACATCTTAAGCGAAAGTCGCGCGAAACAGCGTGACTGAGCGAGCGTGCGAGTAAAAAAATATTGCGAACATTGTAATGCTCTTAAGTAAACATGTGCTAATCATCACGATGCGAGTCTATATACAATGGCCTCATTCATCAGGTGGTGAGTACCAGATACCTACTAACAGAATGTGCGACTAGCGAATTCTCTTTTCATTGCGCAGTCGAGGAGCCGGCAGTACAGCAGTTAGTTGGTATCAAACGCAATGAATTAGGAATTTGCTTGCCGCGCCGCTGGTCACGCGTAGCCGAAGCAGAGGAATTGCTTAGTACTCAACTCTGAGAGGTAAATTGAAAGTTCGAAATTCAAGTGAGCTTATTATTAGTAGTTTTGGGTGGCTTTGTTCCAGCAGTGAACGTCCAAAGGCTGATATGATAATGATGATGTGATGAACTACTATTAGCGTCATGTTAGAGGTTATTAATTGTCAAAGGGGTTCGTCGGACGAATCAAGGCTACCAAGAAGCACACTTACATGAAGGGAATCTAATCAATTTAAACTTCTATCATCTCTTCTCGTCTTAGTCGTTTGCTCTTGACAGAGTGGTCATGGTCATGGTGAGTGGTCTACTTTTTTAGATGCTGCTTTCGCGATTCTTCTCCACCAGTCGCTGTTGATTGCATGGCAAACACAATCTGTCACAGAAATCTTGGTGACAGAATTGATTGTGTCTGTCCATCGGGTTGGTGATCGAAGCTAAAGCTCTATAATATACTAACACATTACTGAACAAATATAAAAATCTCCTTTTCTGTCACATTTTTTTTATTTTATTTATCTGGTGAACCAACAGGTAAAAATAATACATTAGTCACATATAAAGGTATCAGAAAGCCAATTACAGGTTCCCACCGGAAGTGACATGATACTAATAGAGACGATCACATACTGCACAACATCGCACATCCTTCTAATATTTAGGTACTAAGTAAACTACAGCAAATTAAACTCGACAAACAATGTGCCGGTGAAGTCACGCTCATTAAAAAAAACCGTTCGTTATCCTACGCAGATGGGATATTTTTGTTGAAAATATGAATATCAAACTTATTAGTTAGCGTCATCCTATGCCACACGGTTAATATTCCAACTGTTGAGAATATGAATATCCAACTCATTAGTAAGCGTCATGCTACGCCACACAGTTAGGATATTTCTGGTGAAAATATGAATATCCAACTCACTAATTAGATTATTCAAATTATTGTATAAAGTTATTCTATGGAGAAAGGAATTGAGAGAGGAGAGAAATGTCTTTTTAGTTTATAAAGAAATTAAAACAGAGATGTGACACGTCTACTCAGTATATATTCTGCCTTCACTTCGTTAAGGAATGCTATTATATCAGAACTAGAGAAAACTTCAATTAGTTAGTATTAGTACTTCTAGTGTCTAATCGGATCTCATCGGTTTTGACAACGGCTGAAGAAACAATGTTCTGGAAAGTAATGCCATTTCTGATTGAATTGTTACAAAATACAAAGGACAGTGTACCGATACTTAAAACCGTAATTCTGATTAAATTCGAGTATTATCTTTTTCGGAAACTTAAAGCCAAGTTTTATAATGTATGTTAAATGTAATACCGGTTACGTAATTAAAAAAAAACAAAATAGTTTATTTGCGTTAACAATATCCATGATTACATATATGATATACCTGGTGGACCTGTATCTTGGGGCCCTGGAGTGCAATATGTGAAAATTAAACAATGTTAAGGATTCATTGAAATAAAACAATTTAACGGATTATATCGCGTATATTATCTCATTTTAGTTCCCGACGTTTCGGAAGCTTTCCAGCTTTCCATGGTCACGGGAGGACATGGTAATATACGCGATATAATCCGTTAAATTGTTTTATTTCAATGAGTAATAATCGCGGAAACAGAAGAAAATATAATGTTAAGGATTATCTAGTTATCTTACAATACAATTGAAAAAAATGTATTATACAAAAACAAAACAAACGCTTATGTATTGTCCATACTATTATAAAGTTGTACAAATGAAATGTCTGTACGTTGAAGATATTTAAAAAATAATAATTGTTATAGACTATTTCGAGGTCATTAAAACGAAAAATATTTTTTTGGATTTTATGTATGTTTGTATGATTGTATGTGTCGTTGTGGCTTCATCACGCATATTTTTGGCACACGGATAGCTGGGTATCTCCAGATGGTTATAGGTTACTTTTTACCCGACTACGCTGAAGAAAAAACGAAGGGTTATGACTTTTTCTCCTCCGCGAACGAAGTTTCGGATGCCTTCTAGTATTTAATAAATATCGTTTTTTTTTATGTTATAGGGTGCAAACGAACAGACAGATCGCCTGAAAGTAAGCGATCATCGTCGCCCACAATGCAACACCGTAGGGACGTCACAAGTGCGTTGCCGGCCTTTCAGGTGGGAGTACGCTCTTTTCTTGAAAGTTTGTATATCGCATCAGTCCAGAAATATTGCCGGCGACAATTTATTCCCCAGTTCAGTTGTGCGACGCAGAAAATTTGTAGCAAAACGCACAGTTATGGACTGCAAATATTAAATGCGTTTAAATGTAGTGTCGGGTCAGTGACCGCTACCATCCCCACGCGTTGATGCCGTGTTCTGAAGGAACCTCGCGAGAAGAGTAAGTAGGTGTTTGTAATGTTATACATTTGCTGGTTTCCTGTTTAATTTTATTTTCAGTTTTTTTGTTCATGAAAATGTAATCGTTTAAATATATAAAAGGTTACCTCATTACCAATTATAGTATCTTAAAAAACAGAGAATTAATTAGTAATGAGGTAGCCTGGGAGTTTTTCTTTGCAGCGTTTCTTTTCTCCTCAGTACGCCTCATTTGTCAAATGCTGCTTGGTAAATCATTAAAATAAAAATATTGGCACATGTGTAACTGTCTTTACGGCTTAGACCCATCTGGCATGTCTGTAAACCTTTATTTGTTATTTTCAAAAATGGGTAATTTGCACAAATTGTAACTTTGACAGAGAAAATATATCTTTTCTCACTCCACCCGTGACCATGGAAAGCTAAAAAGCTTCCGAAACGTCGGGAACTAAAATGAAATAATACACGCAATATAATCCGTTAAATTGTTTTATTTCAATAAATAATAATCGGGGAAACAGAAGAAAATAAAATGTAATCGGAAAAGATACTTATTTACTTGTGAAACATTCAGATAAAATTATAATAATTAAGAAAATGCGTAAGGATTTTTCATTTTTATTTTATTTACCCTCAGTTACAAGCAACAATTTTAATTAGTTGCAAAATTAGATCAACCAATATGTGTATCTGTCGTTGTGCCTTCTTTTTTTTTTTGTTGATTGTTTCTTATGATCTCTCTTGGCCCTTGAAGGGCCATTTTATAGTTTCTGTAGTGGGCGCGTCACTCCTTTGGAGGATGTGCCGGAATGTTGTGCCTTCATCATGCCAAACTGGCTTAGCGAATTTCAACAAATTTTGGTACACGGGTACCAGCTATACCCATTTGTGACCCATCCACAAATGCTCCAATTATACTTTTTACTCGACAACGCTGACAAAAAGAGGGATATGATTTGTCTCCTCCGCTGACGAAGTTGTTCACCTTCTAATATTAAATATTACACAAACAAAGTGTTCACATTATATCTCCTCAACTATAATAATCCAGCAAAATAAATACCTTAACTAAAAGAAGGTATGATAAGTAATGGATGAAGATATAATGAATTACGAGTCTAGTCCAGCGATCGATCACGATTTAGGCTCGTTAAGCAATCGTCATTACTAAGTCATCAATCTGCTTAATGATGGAGATATCAGTCATCCATCATGGCCGCTACTCGAAACAGGCCGTGTCTGTTACAGATGTTACTACAAATCTGGAGCTTGCTTTGATTTTAGGCGGTTATCGTACCTCGACTGCATTCTGTTGCGATTTATGCAGCGACGAGATTTGCATGCGGCTGCCACCGCACGGTGTCTTCGTCCGGAGCTGCGGTGCACACCGCATTGCGTTCATTTCCGTCCTGTCATATCTAACAGTCGTTTCTACACTGTTAAACAGTATGTAATTTTATTATCATACTAGGAAGGTGCCCGCAAATTCGTTCGCGGAGAAGAAAAAGTCATAAACCCTCTTTTTGTTCTGCGTAGTCGGGTAAAAAGTATCCTTTAACCATCTACAGATACCCAGGTACTCGTGTACCAAAAATTGTTGAATTTTGTGTAGCCGATTTTGCGTTATAAAGCCACAACGACACATACAAACATACAAAAAATTCAAAAATAAAAAAAAACATTTTAGTGAACTCCAAATTGTCCGTTATAATATATTTTTTTAAATACCTTCAATGTACAGACATTTCATTTTTACAACTTTATAATAGTTTAGATAAATTACCGAAAACGTAGGGAAACTGACAAACAATTACGAAACTAGATAATTTTCATTAATTTAAAATTGAAAAAAAGATAACTTAATAAAAATTACGTAAAATTTCATAACTTTTCGTAAAGGACAAGGACCATTAAAACAAGAGGACCGACCATCTCTCTCTCTCATCTCTATCTCTCATTAAAAAGCCGTTCCCCGATATGTACAACGCCATCTATATATAAGAATTATTTTTTAGAATTATTTAATATTGCAAGCGTAAGACAGTATTTAAATAATGCTACGATTTATTTATAAATTGTTTAGGTAGGTAATACATCAATTATTATGAAATAAGTATAGAGTTCACTTGACAGTGGCAATGATAATCCTAACCCACGTCTAACAGTTTACTCAGCCGAAATGGGCGGTGTAAGATATTTCTCTAGTTTAGAGATTTTTTCCTTAGGTTAATTATTGGTGAAACGTAATAGTAGATTGTTAAGGGGCTAAAATAAGCCATTATGAAACGAAGTGATTATCTGGACGAGCTCACGAAGTGAGCGAGGACAGATATGTCTGAGTGTCATAGTGGCTTTTAGCCACGTGTTAAAGATTCTGCTTTTCACTTTGACTGCGAGAAAATAAAAAAATACTTGGCATTAAAATTGTATATTTCATGAAAAATTAAAAGTACAGTTTGAGCATTTCGATCAGAAATTTAGGCCAATCTGATCAGGTTGGTTTGTTTATTTTATTTTTATTTATTTATTTTTATTTTATTCATTAACAATATGAGTTGCGTATGAAATTTACAGAGAGTGTACAATTAATCAAAAACATAATCGAAATTAATAATCAAATTATCAAAACATAAAATAAAATATACAATTGAAAAATCTAAAAATCTAAAAATGTTTGTTTTTAAGTATTCGTAAGTAGTATGTAGCTGGCCGCAGGTTTTTTTTTCAGTTTCATTAGAAATTTGTTTCTTAAACCCTAGGGGCTAGATGTACTATTTTAGTCTCGCTTAGCGAAGCTAATATGACGTTCTTTTTGAGCAGAAGTGAAAAATGAGTTTATATATACCCACGTGTAATGAATGATTTATTAATGGCATAAGACTTATACTACGTTGGTGAAATCGATCCTCAATGTGTAGCATGCGATTTTTATAAAATCAATATTCTTCAGTCAAAATTAAAAACAGTATCATTTCATATTGCAGCGACTCATACAAAAAATCCAAATAAATATTTTTCAATTCAGTCACTTCCAAATAGTCCGTAACAATCGTTTTATGAAAATATCTTCAATGTACCGACACTTTTCTTCAAAATCTAAAAATAACACGCTCTTTGGTAGTGCACTTTTTCATATTTTTTTCATCTGTATTAGTGCATTTTCTGTATGAACGGCTGCGGAGCCCTACGCTGAGTATGGTCCGACATGCTCTTGGCCGGTTTTTATAATTCCTACCAAAAAAGAGGTTAACTGCTTTACTTTATGATAAAACGTATTACCTTTTAACCTCTCTTGCTGGGACTTCTGTCAAAAAATCGTTAAGCAAACATAAGCCAGGAATCAAAGGATTGTGCGACGTAACTGCCATGCGATGCGATTATATCCCATCTTTAAGATTACTGTCAAGTCTAAGGAAGCTAGCGTATATTAAAAAACCTTTATCATCATCATCATCATGAGCCAAAAGACATCAACTGCTGGATTTAGACCTGGAATCGAATAATGATATAATAAACTTTATTCTATAAGTAGGCCGCAATAGCACATTTACAAGTCTGCGTCTACCGACATTTCCTAAGAAGAACAGATCACTGTTTTAAATGAAAGCCGAAAGACATTCAGCATTCAGCGAGTCTCATCCAAAGAACGCTACCATGACCACATTATCCGCTAAAAGACGTGAACTGCTGGACATAGGCGCGGAATCAAATAATGAATGATATAATAAACTTTATTCCGCCATAGCACATTTACACGTCTGAGTCTACCGGCTGACCACTGTTTTAAAAGAAAGCCGAAAGAAACTCAACAGTCAGCCAGCCTCACCCAATAAACGCTTCTACGACCGGTTCTGCGCCGCCCGCCAGCGGACTCCAGTGACCTTCACCCGGTCACCAGTCAACTTTAAAAAAAAAACATTCATTGCCAAGAATGAGTTACAGAATAATTTTGCCTTTGACTTCTCTACCTACTACCTCCACACTAGAATATAGTGCCGCAACTTCGTTTGTGACACTCCTCTCACTCAGAAGTGTGCGCGCGGCAGAATACGATCGTACCCTGCCGCGTGCACTCTTCTTACCCGCCCCCGCTATCTTTCCCTTTCCCACCGTCGCCCGTTGACCATGGGAGTGTCAAAAACGAAGTTACAGAGCTATAAGGAGGTCGGAGGCAGAAGGTGTGTCTCGTGGGGTCGATGTCTAGAGTTACCAAATGGAAGTAAACCAACGCTGTTTCAAACTTTTACAAATAAATGGGAATCCCATGAGCGATACCCGATTGTGCACCGCGCAAACTGATTTCCTATATATATGTGGTTGTATGTGTGGCGTTTGTAAGTGTGAATGTGTGTGTATGCGAGAGATTTTTCAGAAGGAGGTGTTCAGCTTCGGCATAGCTAAGGGGTTGAAACGCCGATTTTGATCTAACTAGATATCGTAAACACCTCAATCTGTATGAAAACCAACCGTGTCACTTTTTTGTACCTACTATGACGTCACAAGAACGAATTAGTAATGTATATTCCCCATTGTCTGCGCGAAATTGCCCGCGCCGTGCGGCTCGTATCAGGACGCGTACGCGGCCCGTCTTTGGCAGTGTGTGTTGCGCCTTGTCGCCGTGTTTGCTTGGCTCGTAGTCCTGACACCAATTTGAAATTGTTTTTAATATGGCATGACTTCTTTTAATATCGAATCTTCTGTTCTAATAATATCGGTTCTAACAAACGTTTATAACGTCTAATGTTTACTGTCAGAAATTGTAATTTTTCGGTTTCAGAGAACAATGTAAGAAACTTTGTGGGGGTTTATTTGCACTGCGTCTTCTGGTGCGTGTTCAACACTCAAGAATTCATCGGCTGCACGAATAATGTGCTCTGCTCATTGACACTTAATTTTCGCAATAGATAGAGAGCTATGCCGATTACTCTGGTCCTTCTACACTACTAAATTCCTGATTCAATATCGCAGTTATCTATTATCTCCCATCGCTGTCTCCTATGTCTCAAGGCATTTTGAGCACCGAGCCTCTGAACCCTCAAGGTCTCGATAAAGCGAGCTTAGACAAATCCCCAATGCGACGAGACGTGACACTCATGAAGAGTGTCCAAAATTATATTTTTTACAAGTTTCACACTTAAGTGAAACGAACGACGGGTCGTAACTTGTTTAAAGATGGCCGACAATGTGACTCGTGAATATTTTCTTTTGAAGGCGCAGGCGAAGAATTTAATACGTGCTTGTATTTTAAAATGAAGGAAGATTGGATTTATGTTGATTTGTTAATGCAAAAGTGTTAGCAAGAACGTCATTAACTTTACAATAATTTTAACTATTCTTTGACTGGTGAGCACCAGATCTCAATCCCAAAAATGTGTTGACATTTTCACTAGCAAGTTTTTCGTAGCGCTGGGAATCGTGCAGGATATAGCGTCCAATAATATCACCTGTGTGATCTCAGAAAAAATATTCGTCCAATACGATCACCTGGGTTATCAGGTCAGGTGATCTTAGTGGATGCCGCGGAAAATAGATCGATCTTTCCGAAAATATCTACTAAACCTTTTTCTACACCCTTAAATAATTTTAAAAGAACACGAAGTATATTCGAGTTTATAAAACCCTTATAACGCTGAAACTTACTGTATAATGGCCGTACAAGCTCTTATACAGTTTGTGTGCTACCTGGGAATCCTAATATACTGGGTTATACAAGTAAAACCCGTAGGAAGATATATAAAATGAGTGGTGTATTTAAAGTTATGCTAGTTAACTAACGAACTATATGGGTTTAATTGTCCTCAAATAAAAATGATTCTATTCTATTCTCTTGTATTTTAGGTATTGGTACCTTCTCCTCGCGGGGATTTCCTCATTACTGAGGGTCGTGATTCCCCCATTGCTGGGTCATTATGTTCCGGACCGTGTTTCGCCACCTAAATCTGTCCTTGGCTTCATGGAGTGCGTTGTGTAGCTTGGTGGCCGATGATGAGCGGATTTGGTCAGACCACCACATCGGTGACCGGCCCCTTGGACGCTTCCCATCGACCTTTCCAGTCACCATGAGTTGTTCCCAATTATTTCTTTCTTTCCTGGCACTATGGCCGAAAAATTCCATTACTCTTCTCAAGCACATAGTGGATAGACGAGTTTCAACAGGTGTTGTAAGGTGTTAATTATTACTCCCAACACTATTAAAAACGATTTTTTAGTTGATATTACGACGAATATTATAGCTTGACAAGTTCTTTTGTGACACTCCCATAGTCTGCGGGCGACGGGGGGAAAGACAGACAGCGGGGGCTGGTGATGCTTACTCGTTGTCACCTTGCAGATCATGGGAGTGTCACAAAAGAACTTGTCAAGTTATAATGAAACTTACAGCCATTTTAAACGTGTACCTACAAAATAAGAAGAAAATAATTCTTACTAAAGTCTTACATAATACAATTAGCGGGAAACGAACCAATTTTAATTATACCTAGTGTCGTTAAAGCAATATAGAAGCCAAGATAGGTCTAATTGTCAGCAATATCACACAGAAAGGCATTATAAATTAGCACTAATTGGCCATTAGATTCGTATTTCTAGTACTATTTTCAGCTATAGGCTTTGAAGCACATTTATTACTGCAGTCAAATTCTCAGGTCCTCTACCATTAAGGCATTTATGGTATTAAAATGCAGCTCTAGCACTGAAAATTAATCTTCTCGTAAATTTACGTTTTACGAGTCCCAACGAGTATTTTGATACTTATATTTACACTTTCATCTTCGTGGAATCCAGTAATTAGTAAATGTAAACAACATCAAATATCATTCGATAAATCGCCTGACGTCGTGAGTGTAGTGTGTCGGTCTAGTGACGACCTTAGTGTTCAACCTAATAATCAACACCAAGCGCGGGTAGATCAAAAAACTTGCGCCGATAGAAGACGTTGATTCGCCTCTTCAGTTTCTTCAAGACCATGGAGGTAACTCGACGTCCGAAATGTCGAAGGATTACCAACGAAAGGGAATTAAATAAATCATATTTATACGCGATAAGCCCCGTTTTGTTGTGTCATGATAAAGAGTGAAGATCGTGTAAGTTTTAATAAATAACAAAACTTAAAACAAGTTATTGAAATTATACATTAGGTAATAACAAATATTTAAACACATATCTCGTAAAAAAAATGTTATATAGACTATTAAATATTGTGAGATCTTTGCTAATGACTAATGACGTCGTGGATTAGAAACCAGAGTCATCATGAAATACCTAGGTGTATTTTTTTTTAATAAATTAGCATTTCTAACCCATATTAAGAACATGTTTAACATCGTTAAAGCTGAGTACTCGACATTTATCGGTCTATTTCGAGGACCTTCGCCATGAGACACGTCTAGACCCGGTTGCTGACCTCCCGCACTGCGCGTCAAGGCTCTGACAGCCCGGCTACTTGAAGCAGCCTAAGGCACCTAACCACTCTCGTTTTCATTATCATTTATATTATTTAGACTTTCACAACCGACATTTTCGCTCGTGGCTTATAACATTAGAAAAACACTATATAGCGAAAACTTGCTACGAGAAGAGCGCCCGCTGATCGGGCACGCGGTCGTGAAAGTGTTAATAGTAGGGTTAGATATTACATTAAAAATAAGTTCTCTTCAGGACAATGTCGTTCAGGTTACGGAAGCATTCTTTCTAGATTAAAACGTATATAAATATAATTTTTGAGACAAGCTTTTGGATCATACAATTTATTTAGTATGAGTTAGCGTTATATATGTCCATATGTCCTGTGGACACCCGTAAGTTAAGGGCTGTAAATACTATTTTTTCTTTGGACCCTTTATAGGTGATGTACAAATCGATTAATAGTCTAGATCTATGCGATACAAATATCCGTTATATGTACCCAAGCCCTTAACAATCGCGTTGTCCACAGGAAAGACGGCTAAATTCTAGAATCTGTATGACCCTTTTACTGCTGACTGTACTTTATTTTGAAGACCTGGAAACTACTCATTGAGACGTTTCTAAAGAGCCCAAACTTGATAGGATTTTGAAATAAAACAATTTAACGGATTATATCGCGTATATTATCTCATTTTATGGTCCTCCCGTGACCATGGAAAGCTGGAAAGCTTCCGAAACGTCGGGAACTAAAATGAGGTAATATACGCGATATAATCCGTTAAATTGTTTTATTTCAATGAGTAATAATCGCGGAAACAGAAGAAAATATTGATAGGATTTTGTTATTATTAATAATAATTCCTATGATGACCTTCCGGCTCCATTATCAGATCAGCTCGATGGTATCATAATTTTGCATTGTCTACTAAGTAACAAACTAAACTGTACCTCCATCAAAAACCGGGAAGTGGGTCACATTTTCATTTCGTCTTCCAAAAATGCAATATTAGCTGGATTTTTTTCACGGGCGTGAAAAGTGTGGGAAGCAGTATCTTGTGAAGTGTTTTAAAATGAATTAGAACTTGACATCGTTAGGTTTGCAGTTTGTTACTCTGCGTCATATACAATTTATGGGCATGGGGACATTTTTTGGCATTTTATAGGTCTTTAACTGTCAAAATTTGTTGTGATATATATATAAGTCAAAATGCAAACTTAAATACGATTGCTAACGCACGTCGTCACACCAGGGATCGAATCCGGTACATTAAAAACACACCACTTACATGATTGGCAGTCCACAACTGTGCGTTTTTCTAGAAATTTCCTGCCTCGCACGACTGAACTGTGGATTAAATTGCCGCCTGCAGCATTTCCGGACCGATGCAACCTTCAAGCCTTCAAGAAAAGAGCGTATTCCCACCTGAATGGCCGGCAACGTATTTGTTACTCCTCTGGTGATGTAAGTGTCTATGGGCGACGGTGATCGCTTACCATCAGGCGACCCGTCTGCACATGTGCCAGCTATGTCATAAAAACATCAGAAAGAGAAACACTAGAACTTGTGTTTCATATTAAGAAATGCCAAAATTTGAATTTGATCCAACAGGGCAAGTTTAATAAAAGCCTATAAAAATTCTCATCTTATCTACACTTAGCGGTTTGTGTAGAAAATCTCATCTGACGATATGTTGCCTGTACGAAGCCCGCCATTTCAGCCGGTAACGTCTTAAGCCCATTAAAACCCAGAGTCTGCTTTACGAGAGCCCTCTGTGAATGGACACATACGGGGCTTAAGGATGGAAAATATTTTTCTCAAACATGCAATGAAATATTGATATTATGTTTCTTATAATAGGCTGCGAAGTATGTGAGAGACGTTTCAGGTGTGGCTAGGACAAGAGGTCGTTAATGGAATTTCATACAAATCATGCAGGCCTAGTCCGGCAAAAACCCGTTCTAGACCTTCCGATCCTATCCGATCCGATCCTAATTATCGGATAAAATCGGATAATGTATTGTGCAACAGATCACAATTTTTAGGGCCTGTAGCACAATACACTATCCGATTTTATCCGATAATTACGATCGGATCGGAAGTTATAGAACGTTTGTCTACCGCGCTATAAACGCAATCTAAATTCTTTCTTTTCTCGAACTGCGCCTCAGTTTCCAACTGTTTCATTTCACACGTCACACTTTTCTCCGGAACCTAAAAAAACAAATGTTTTTTAAGCCATTGTGTAGAACCCAATAGGTTAAAAACTTACTTACTTACTTCCTACTCTGGCTCAGTAACGAGAATCTTGGCCTCTGACACAAGAGAAAGCCATTTCCCGCCAGTTGGGGTGTATTTAGTGCGCACAGATCCCTTTTCACCCCGTCTTTCCAGCGGTGTCTTTTTAAAAACTAAGGTTGGAAAATGAAATATTTGAAAAATGACACAGCTTGGAAAAAATATTTGCTCTTTTATTAGTAAAACGCATATCCATCATAAACCCGCAGGTAAAACTGTAGATATCATATTCACAAATATACAAGGTGACTTCTTAGATGACAAAATGTTACATTCCGAGGCTACTTGCAATAACGATCAAATTTTAGGTTTGTTCTCATAACCGAAAAATCGAAATCATTGAAAAATAAATTATCTCGCATACTAACCGATTAGCTTCAAGTTTTGTGTAGAGAATTCGATTTTTTTAACGATTTCGAAATTGGTCTCATACTAAAAGTTGACAGTCATTATGAGTAGCCTAGGATTTTCTTTTTATTTTATCCCTATTTCTCTTTTTGTCTAAGAGACCATTTATGGGTTCTGAAATAGGCGCCTCGCCACGAAGGAGCGAGGTGCCGATGATTAGCGTCGGAAAGTAACATTTTGTGTCACGTCTTAAAAGTCACCTTGAATTTTATTTTTTATTTTATAATGCTCGCCATCCTTTTCACCCTTGCTTCTACTTCCTCCAGAAAAACAAAAAAGATACAAAAACAAACCCACACCAATAAAATGGATGGAATGCTCATCGCAGACGCCTCAATTCCGTCTTCACCAACATATTTACAAAGTCTTATTTGGCTTGCTCTTGCCAAGGACACATAATTAGAACTTTCATTTGTGGGTGCTCAAGAGATCTACGGCTAACCTAGATAATAAGATTCGTAAATGTGATGTAAGAACTTTATTTCCCAGATTGATTGCATAGCAAATTTCTGTGAACCTTAAGACGGTCTGTCGTAAATTTCTTATTATAAGAAAATTACTTTCTGTAAAGATGAGAGTTATAAAAATGAGACGTCAATTTGATGCGTATTTTGTACTGATGGAAACAAGATTCGAGAGGTTACGTCAAAGTAAAATTTTAAAGATCCCATACTGGTGCGTTCACACTTGTATCATTTGCTCGTATCCGATCACCGGCAAGACTGCGTATCGCGCTGCTTGGACGCTCACTGTCGGCGCGGCGATCACGCCGCGTGTCCGATCCCAGTATGTGATACGCGTAGCAACATGGATTTCAAGCGATTGGATCGGCGCATCGTCCAAACGCGTGATCGAGACACGTGATCATGCCACGCGACGAAGATCTGATCAGGCAAATGATACAACTGTGGACGCACCTTAAGGAACACGGCTCAATGTTTAACACGGTAATTTCAATTTCTGCTCGACAATTCTATTGCAATAAATTAAAAATGAAGGTGCGATTGGGACAGTATTGCATGCTGGTAACTTACATTAGATTATGCTTACACATTTGGATCGGCAGATCAAAAGGATTTTCCTGTGCTATTAATGAGAAATTTATGTTAAAAAAAAATCAGTGACACTACGACCGTCTATCCTAAATTTCTTATTAAAAGAAAATTACGTTGTGTTAACATTGGTTATAAAAGTGAGACATCAATTTTGATGCGTCTTTCTTACTAAAGGAGACAAAATTCAAGATATTACGTCGTAGTAAAATTTTAAAGTTTCGATAATGTCTTTTTTAAACCGCGTATTCCGTGGGTGCGAAGTACTAGGTGGGGGGTAATAATAATCGATCGCAGCGCTCATAGTGGCCAAAAGTAAAACTAAATTTGGCACTGTTATCTGTCATATCTCAAAGTCTGTTTAGACTCGGTTAGCTAATTTGAATAAACCCACGGGGTTATTGCCTAACGAAATTTTGACACTTGGTATAGGAATCAACTGTCATAGCCCATACGAAATCATGACACTTGATTCCGATTGCGAGCGTCAAACGCGTTAGGCAATACGGGGGCCGGTCCTTAAAATATTACACATTTCGATCTGAAAACGATATTTAATTTATCACTCGCGATACAGGAACAATTATATAATATGTTTATTATTATTGAATGAAACCATTAAAGTAGCTTTAGTTTCTTGTTTTACAGTAAAACTACAACTAAAATTAAGTTAACATCCCTGACATATTTAAAATAAAATTTTGTATCAATTTTACTTACCCTATTTGATTTGAATGACGAAAATTGATTTCACAACCCTTTTCTCCACCCAAATTAAGATATCACAGTTATTTTAGAAAAAAAATTATAGATAGTTTTGGATTATAATAATATTTTGTCACAACGTCGCGATTAAACGTCAAAACGTCAGAGCTAACAAAGTTGTGGACACTAGGTGGAGCTGAACTCGTGCACGGAGCCAATTACACTTTGCTGAATTTAGCATCCTAAATGAGGGAAGGGAGTTAAAGCGTCTCACTTCGACGTATAGCCAATGATATTAGCTACTTACCTGTCATTAGCATCGTATTTAGGACAAGTTTAATCCATCCTTAAAGTCTCACTGCTTAAAACTGTAATTTCAATACCCCTTGCTTGGTAATTCTATTGCAAGGTGCTATTGGATTAGTATTTCACTCTGGGACATGTGTTATCACAATAGAACAAACAGGGCTTAATCGCGTATAAATATGATTTATTTTATTACCTTTCGTTGGTTTTTTCTTTGACGTTTCAGACGCCGCGTTACGTCCATGGTCTTGAAGGAACTGGAAAGGTGAGTCATCTTCTAACCGCGCGAGTTTTCCGATCTACCCGCGCTTGGTCTTGATTATTCATTTGAACACTAAGGTGGTCACTACACGGACACACTACACTCACGACATTACTGTAGACATCTGACATTTACATTGAGTATTTGAATTATTTCTTGATCATGTCGAGTCTGTTTCGTTTGTTGGTGCTCGGGACTTTAACGGCTATCCTTGATAATATGATTCGTAAATGAGATGAGAATTTTATATGCCGGGTTGATTGCATAGCAAATTCTGCAGATGATATAAACCTTGATGTCATAAATATGTTATTACAAGAAAATTACATTTGCCAAAGGGCCATGGAGCACATAGTCAAGGTATAAAGCGAATGGATCGAATTCGAACACCACGCTACGCTCCATGCCATGAAATCGGCCATGTTGAATAGGTGGCACGATGACGATATATGAAACTCAAAATTGTAATTGATTCGACACTAATATAATATTATATTTGAAATAAACCTTGAATAATGTAGTATCTGACTCATTTCAGACCTACTGCCCGATTTTGCCCGTTCTCTGATAATATGGCCTCTACGCTTTTCGTAGAGGGAGCTACGAAAAATATCGAATTATCAAAACATTTGTTTGTTTTCTTCCAGGTTCTTTTTTGCAGGTGCAGTTTACAAGAATGCATATATTCGAATTATGGAGTAATTTTAAAGGATCATACAAGGAAAACACTCAACAAGTATTAGAGGAAATTTTTAAAAATGTGCCGGAAAATAAAAGTTTTAATACTGAGACATTAATTAATCGTATTACATACTTAACCACAACGCTGATCGCTTTCTGGAAAAAATCAAACAGGACTCGAGAGAATTTAATTAGAATCAACGCAAAATGGCTGGCTTTCCTAGAAACAATTGAACTAGTGCAGATTTCGGAGGCGTTGCCCGACGAGAAAATTGTACTTCAAAGAAGCTGAAATTACCGGAATTAGGCAAGATCTTATTGATAGTTGCACTACAATTCTCAACTGTATTAATTCTGGGTATAAAATGAAGGTTGATAGATTTAAGGAATTTTGTTTAGACACGGCTCGGCAGCTTGTTCAGGAATTTCCATGGTACAATTTGCCAGCTTCCGTACATAAAGTGCTTATTCACGATACTGAAGTGATAGACAACATGTTGGTTTCCATAGGAGAGCTCTCAGAAGAAGCTGCCGAGTCGACAAAAAAAAAATACAGGCATTGAGGCTTAGAAATACTAGAAAAATGTCACGCAACTTAACCAACCAGAATCTTTTGAATCGCCTTTTATTAAATTCAGATCCATTGATCTCAAGCCTCAGAAATTTACCTCTGAAAAAAAAACTGTTTTGTCTCAATCTGTAATTATTTTATTACATATATAAAGTAGATAAGCTTATAATTTTATAATCAATGTTAGTTTTAATAAGTTTTAGATACCTGTACATATGTAAAAGATTTTATTTTTTATAATGACTTAAGTATAGTAAGTACCTGCTCGTAACAAGCAGATATTTGTATAGAAATATGACTTTATTGTTATTGATAAAATACTTTATTTGTGTAAATTTATGCATGTTTGATTAAACAGTGTTACTTATTAATTATAAGCAAAATGAAGTAATTTCGACATAAATTTAATTAATTTGTTTTATGTTGTTAATGCATTAAAAATATATTTTTTATTATTTCTTATCTTTTATTTTATAAATCTTTTAATAACAAACACGAACATATTTTTGGTTTTTCAATATCTTTCATACTTTCGGAGATATCGACTTTTGTCACTGTCTCCATAGAAGAAAAACCACAGTGCGTCTGTCGTGCGCGTTTCACACATTTTAGAGATCCTATTCCAGAATAACATTGATATGTTTCCTTTGACCATATGAGGTCGTAAAAATAATGAATTTCCCATGACAACAATACTGAGTATTATAAATCGAAGCACAATACAAATGTGCATATATTTGCACGTTCTACACAAAAGCTTGCAAATTTGGCCGGCATCAGCCTTACATGCCCGACGATCTATTGTCTGCATGTGGCTTCCGGCAAGGCATTATTTCATCTCAGAAGTGAACTACGCTATTGTTAGATTAGGAATTAAATTTATCAGTACGGGTTACCGCAAATAGATTGTCCTGTAATAAAATGTATTGATCATCATCATCATAATTTCAGCCGTAGGACGTCCACTGCTGGACACAGGCCTCCTCAATAGATTTCCACATGGGCCGTATCCGGCGACCCGCATCCAGCGAGCCCCCGCAACCCTAATCAGGTCGTCAGACCACCTTGCGGGTGGCCTTACCACGCGCTTGCCGGTACGTGGTCTCCACTCTAGAAGCTTTCTGCCCCAACGGCCGTCGGTACTTCGAACTATGTGCCCTGCCCATTGCCACTTCAGTTTGCTTACCCTGTATGCTATGTCGGTGGCCTTGGTTCGTCGGAATGTATTGAATACTACATACTTAAATGTGCCAGCGACTACGTTCGCTAAGGAGAAAAAAGTTATAACCCCGTCTTTTGCTTCAGCGTAGTCAAGTCGGGGATTACTCATACGAAGTTGCCCTTCCGGCATTTTTTTTATGGTTTACGGGTATGCGACCCCGGCTCCCCGAGCTGCTACTGGCTCATACATAGTCTTCCGGGGCAGTAGTATACTTTAACCCTTTCTCCTGTCTAAATTCGTACAATTCCTTTCTTTACCCTGTTATCCTTCCTCCTATTCCGCCAATGCAAGTATGCCGTGCCGATGGATGCGTGACTAGAGGCGAGTCTAGTCGTTAGCGTGCCGAATTGCCCTGGGACTGGTGACCTCAGAATAAGGCTAAACCCTTACGATATGCGGGGCTCTGCTGGGTTCGAATATTTTATCCCTAGCTGCTCGTGGGAACGTAATTGAAGTATGTCAGATGATGGACGTGAGAAATATTGATATTTTGTGTGTGAATGAGACAAAGCGAAAGAGTTGTGACAGCACAAAACGAAGAGATTAATGAATTTTGATGAAGCGGCAATTGTATGCCAGGACCGTAGCAAGTGGAAGGAGGTGAGGTAGTCTCTGCCTACCCCGTAATGGGAAAAAGGCGTGATTGTATGTATGTATGCAGTCATGTCAAAAGTTAAACAGTATCCGACAACCGTCTGTGGATGCTTAGTTACCCCCAAATAAAAAAAATATTGAAATTTGTCGTTAAGTAGTAAGGACGAAGGCGAATTAATTTTCCTATTTTGTTGCCAGTTTTAATTATGAAATTGTTGATTATGCATTACGAAAATATACCAACTTAGTTATGAAAATTAATCAACAACACGTCAATCTAGTAACCAATGTAACCAAATTATTGTTAATTGACAAACTTTTTAACAAATGCTCAAAGACGTTGAATTTTTGCTTTATGAAACTGTTTGTTATGTGATTTACCTACGACAACCTGCATTTATCTGCAAGTTTGTACAACCAGACTAACAAAAGCCATTTCAAACCAAAAACTCCATGTATCATTTTCCTCTATGCAATTTTAATTTTTAATTTCATTATTCTGTTTGAAAAACGGCCAAAGTTGCGGTAATTAAAAACAAACGTGTGATTTATTAATCTGCAAACAACAACAGTGAATGTTTAACGCTCCGTTACTCGGTACGAAAAGAGCTTAAGTGTATTAATGTTCCCGTTGCACATAAGTCATTTCTTGTTACCTCAAAATTGCGGTTTTATAAATCAGTAACCAAATATTGTTGTATGGCATCATGACAGGCGGAAAATGTGGGATTTTATATCGTGAAGCGAAAATGACGCAGCATCAGATATTTCACAAGTAAAACTACAACCAACTTTCCCAACTTATAATTCCAAACTCAAACAACATCATAAAAATAACCATAATACGCAGTTTTATAAAGGAGTAAACTGTTTTGTGTTATTTTTTGTAGCCGTAAATGCACGTTTTAATGCTTTTACTTGCACGTACAGTTGGGAAACCCTGCCAGGGAAAAATGTTACAGAATACAAACGTAACTGGCAACACTTTTATTGCAGTGCACTGCACATAATGAAGACAGACGCTGGGGATCGGATAAATGAAACTTTCTAAACGATTTGTGGCTAACAAAGTTTTGTGGTTATATCTGCTAGAAAAAGTTTTACGTTCCTTTTATTTACCATTTATTGTAACAAAGTTAAGATTACTGTTGTTACGATTATTATAGATAGAAGTTGTTACGATTAGTCATTTGGACTAGCTACTAACTTTTGAGCCTGGCTGTTTCGATCAATTATCGGTGGGTTTTAGGGTTCCGTACACTAAGCGTAAAACGGGACCCTATTACTAAGATTTCGCTATCCGTCTGTCTGTCTGTCACCAGGCTGTATCCCATAAACCGTGATAGCTAGACAGTTTAAATTTTCACAGATGATGTATTCCTGTTGCATATAACAACAAATACTTAAAACAGTATTATTATATGCCTGTCTGTCTATATCAGTAACCATTGTAAAATGATCGAGCACTGCGTACATTTTGCTTAAGAGCCCTACTTCGGCTCTGCTAACACTGGATTTTCATAGATACGGCCATTTGTAGCGTATGTTTTAAACGGAACTCTCGGTGCGCGAGTTTGACACGCACCTGGCTGGTTTTTGTAAACCACTGTAAATTTTATGTGGTATTTATTAATATATTTAAGCAATCTTGTTTATCGTTCGCAAATGTCCAAATCAAGTCTGACATTGACAGGCACTATACATGCGCCATTGAGCACACTCCGGACAACAAATACAAACCAATAATCCAGTGTTATTACAACCCAAACAGCAGAGAAAAAAAACCGAACAACCTTTCTGATGAGATTCTTGTCGTCCATCTTGAACGGGTGACACGAATTGGTGTTGAATAAATCATTACTTTAATAATTTCACTATAAAACCATACCTTGGTTTAGGACCTTGGTGCACTAAAATTTCAGATTAAACCTAAACGTTTCTCATTTATCCGTCTGCTTGAATGTCCATTATATTTTAACCTCTGATCTCGTCCACGTACTACTACGTAACGTGTCTAATTATATCAGGAATCAACCGCTGAATGACGCGGCATTTCAGGATGAGACCCCTGTACAAAGATAACTTTGGTAGACAAGTAATCTATGAATGGAAAGAAGAACCTACGACACTTTTTCTCGAAGAAAGCTATTGGAATTGAATCGTTTATTGATATATTGTGAGTTACAGAGATCTTATCATAGACGACACGTTTGGCCTACGAAGCTGGCGGTCCCGGGTTTGAATTCCGGCCAAGGCAAGTGCTTGTATGATGGGCACGAACGTTTGTTCGTGGGTCTTGGATGTGTTCTATGTATTAAAGTTTTAGAATTTACCTATTATATTATGTATATCGTCGCCTACTACCCAAAGTACAAGCTTTGCTTAGATATAGAAGATTATCCCTGTGGTATTATAAAGTTGTAAAAAATGAAATGTCTGTACATTGAAGATATTTAAAAAAAAATGATTGTTATGGACTATTTGGAAGTCATTAAAACGAAAAATTTTTTTTTTGGATTTTATGTATGTTTGTATGTGTCGTTTTGGCTTCATCACGCAAAATTGGCTAAACGGATTTCAATTATTTTTTGTACACGGGTAGCTGGGTATCTCCAGTTGGTTATAGGATACTTTTTACCCAACTACGCTGAAGAAAAAACGAAGGGGTTATGACTTTTTCTCCTCCGCGAACGAAGTTGCGGGCGCCTTCTAGTTTATTTATAACACTACTACTAAGAAGGTACCCGTAGTCGGGTAAAAAGTATATTATAACCATCTGGAGATACCCAGCTACCCGTATACCAAAAATAGTTGAAATCTCTTCAGCCGATTTGGCGTGATGAAGCCACAACAACGCATACGAAAATACAAACATACAAATAATCCAAAAAATATTATATTTTTCAGTTTTGTGACCTCCAGTAGTTTGTTACAATGATTTTTTGTAAATATCTTCAATGTACAGACATTCATTTTTTACAAATATTATAATAGATGGTATAGATGTTAGATTAGATTCATCACAATCAACCGTAATGCGGCGTACAATTTATATCAGCAATGTATAGGAACCAATTTAAATATGTAAACATATTTTGCTTTCTCTCTATTATATTTTTACTTTTATAAGTTAATACTTAAAAACATATATTGAAGATAGACTAAGTACAAATATTGTAATACATGAGAGTTATTTAGAAAAAAGTAACTGTGGTGTTTGTTTCGGCTTTTTTCTCAACAGTGGTCTCCTTTTGTGAAATGCCGTAGGCTACTTTTAAAAGTGCCCTCGCGGTCTGTATACAGAATAAAGATTATTACTTCTTATTTCAAATCATTGGATATTACAGAAAGGCTTGAAAATTTTAGTGACGATACATTTTTTTAATACAATATTATTATAAGTTGTGACTAATATTAAATTAATTGATAGCGAGGTCGCATATAGCGTGCGCTTGTTAGTTTAAGTTCCATGCTAACAAACACACACTTTTGTGAGCTCGCTAACAGTTAAGTCAGTTAAATTTCATCACTGAAAACACTTATTTGACTAAATATGCCCATTTATAATGTATAAGGCATCCGGTAAAAAGTACGAAAAACATGAACCAAGGCTGTATAAAAGCATCAAAGTTATATTTTCGATATGAAATTTATTTCTTACACCGGTCCATTTTGTAGGTTGAGAACTTTCAAAAGTTCCCAACAACTTCCCAAGTACACTCTATACAAAGTTTAAAATTCAGACTCGATTTGTGTTGAACAAGACGATTTATGCTAAACGGCAAATTTACATTTAAATCATTTGAAAGATTTGCGTTGTGAAAATTTGAATTCAGCTTAAAGACGTTTCGGGAAATTGACTGTAACGATGTTTATCGACAAGTTATAGATAATTCTACTTTATAAAATGTAAAAGATACACATTACGTAGTTATGTTGAAGGACTAGAGTAACTGACATGGCTCGAAAGAATTGAAAAACTTAAATAGTAATGTGTAGTATTGTTGGGGCTGACGAGTTCTTGTCAGCGTGGGTAGGCACCTCCACAAGAAACTGGGTACCTACTCTTTACTACTCGTAATAGACGTATAAATGTTGCATATTGGATATAATTAACGCCGTAGATTGACAACCGCTATATTTTATTCCAAAAAACGGTTCCCAAACGAATAAACTAAATAATAAGGCAAATACAATAAACCTCAAATTGCACATGTGCAATATCATCCTGTAATGCCACGAAACAAAAGAATCTTTCATGTTGCCAGTTCACAAAAGTATCGAAATGCATGGAGCAGCACGGCACTTATTTATGTGCACTTAATATTGAACATACCCCCGCATACTGTGAGCAATTTTGTATCACAGTTTAGCCTCATCGGTGATTCCACCGTCGATGCCCGACTCTACTCCGCTCCCAGTTGCACTTTTGATCTATATTGTATACCCTCTTTCGTCATAGCTTTATTTTTGAAAGTGAGTTCACTCAAGGCTTTAAGCAATCGTCTCCTTATTATCACAAACTTACCTTTGCTTATCGCTAGTGGGGTAAATAAGGGGACTTATTCCTGCGGACCACGAAATCACAGCAACCGTCAAAAGAATGTTAGTGCTAACTCTTCGTATAATGTCTTCGGATGATGTGTCCTATTCATCTCCATTTACGAGTCGCAATGTCTGCGCTAATGGATAACTGTCGACATATGTTCCAAAAGATCATCGTTTCGTGTGGTTTTTTGACCAGCATACGCGTACTCAAGTGTAATTCATTCATGTATGTCAAGGTTTCAGACGTTTAATGAATTATATCTGTGATCTTGAACGGGCTCCCTTTTTTTCTCAAGTCAATTTGCTTTAGGCTCATTACGCACTGTCGACTGGTTGCTGGCAACTCGGTCGACCGCGACTGTGACTTTCTTTCTTTTTGTTTAAATAAGTGTTTACGCACTTGATCGCCGGTTACCCAGGCGACTCGGCGACTCGCCGCGTAGTAACGACGCACAAGCGACTACTGAGTCGCCAGCGACCAGTCGACAGTGTGTAATGAGCCTTACTTATGTCTATGGTTTAAGTGTAGGTAATAAAGATATATGTAGGTATTAGAAAGTTACATTGTTAGTGACTTATCTGCTTATTTTGATCTGTATTCTAACACCCGGAACCCATATGGCGTCTGAGTCTGCGGATAAATAAAAATCGACTTTGGAAGTAAACGAAAAGTAATATAATACACCATTGCAGTACATACGGCGGTGCGAGGTAAATACGAAACTCGTACAACAGCAGAGTCGAGTTTATTTTAAAACAAATTGCTAGATTTACATATCCGAGTCATGTCGGTTACTTTGGTTCTTCTACTGATCTTCTTACATGATTAAATCTCGCAAAGAAACTTTAAGAATAGCCCTTCGACCTTTTTTAATAACTTTAAGCCTTTTTGAGCAATGTAAGATATCTCTAGGAAGAACCAGAGTTACTAACATAGCTTGTAGAATTGCAAAAATTAAGTGGCAATGGGTAAGGCACATTGCCCGTAGAACTGACGGTTACAGTGGCTGACTTATGGAGGCTTATATCAATTAGTGCACGTCTTTTAGCTGAAGATGATGTCTGGATCCAGCGGATTTCAGCAACCTACACCAGCTCATTTGCTCACCTGGTAAGGGGGACCCCATTCTGCGTCTTTCATTGCATGGTTGCTATGAACTAGAACTTCAGTTTGGCTATTATTCGGGTTTGTTGGTTACCCTGGTTCATCATCATCATCCCCCTGCCCTTATCCCACTTATGTAGGGTCGGCACAATAATAATAATAATAATAATAATAATATCTTTATTTGCTTGAAATGTGGTACAACAGATGATACATTGCAAATATATAGTAATAAACACGCACATTTCACCAGCAGCTGGCACGCAAAACATGAAATACAGTAAGATGGTTACTGGAACCGCCAATTGCAATATCGGTTGCAGTAAAAATAAGTAGGTAATTATAACAATGTCAACACCATTATTCTAAATAACTTAAATGTCTACGGTATACATTTATAATCGAGATTTAAAGTTTCAATATCAATACTTTCAATTAACTAAAATACAAGAAATGCAGTTAGAGCTTCCACATAATCAATATAAATTCAATGTCATGCTTATAAATATAAATAGCCAGGTCTATATTCTACCAATATCTAATCTAAATTTCCAGGTCAATATATATGTATTTAATGTCAAGATATAAATATTAGATGTCAGATCTATCGCGACTAATAATTAATTGGAACTAACTCAAATGTAATAAATAATCAGTCAGTCTTTAAAATAATTGAAGTATTCGTCAATACAATAAAAACATTGTTCTATTAACCACTTTTTCAGCTTGCTTTTAAATATTTTTAGTGGCAATTCTTTAATGTCATCGTGCAAGCGATTAAAAATACTGATTGACATGCAATAGGTACTTTTTCCATATAGTTTCGTTTTTATAGCAGGAATAACGAGACGATTTGGGTATCTAGTATTAAATTTACATATGTCCTTATTCCTTTTATATAGCTCTGGATGCAATTTCACAAATAAACAAACCTCATATATGTACATGCAGGGCACAGTTAAAAGCTTCAGCTGTTTAAATAAGGGTTTACATGATGTGAAGACATCTACGTTACATATCGCTCTGACGCACTGTTTTTGTGCTATTAAGGCTCGCTTTGCGTGACAAGAATTGCCCCAAAGAAGGATACCGTACCTTAGTTTAGAGCAAACATAACCATGATAGGCCTGTATAGCTGACTCTTTGGTGCTAATCTTTGTTAGTCTCCATAGAGCGTAGACAAAGGAATTTACTTTGCTACATAGTTGATTTATGTGCTCACTCCAACTAAACTTATCATCTAAGTATATTCCTAAGAATTTAGTCTGACAGGATTCTGTCACAGCCTGATCTGAAAAGGTTACTGCAAGAGGTTGTTTGTTAGCATTCCTATTCACAAATTGTATAAATGTCGTTTTATTTATATTAATATTTAGATTATTGCTCTGTAACCATGTTATAATATTGTCTATTGTACCATTAATGTCGTTGTTATAAGTTTTAGCGTCATAGCACGGTATGACAATAGATAGGTCATCTGCAAAAAGAGTGCAGTCAAATTTTGTTATATTCGGTAAGTCATTAATGTAGAGTAAAAATAAAAGGGGACCCAGGATACTCCCCTGTGGCACTCCTACCTTATTAAGTTTGGTTACAGATTTATGAGACGACATCGTGTTGGCAGAGTCAATTTGGGTTATTTCCACAAACTGAGTCCTTCCATTCAAATAATCCCTAAGCCACCCATTGACTACTCCTCTTATGCCGTACAACTCACATTTAGCTAGGAGTGTTTCATGGCAAACAAAATCAAAGGCTCGACTCATGTCGAAAAATATTGCTGATACCGGCAAACTCATGTTCATGTAACCCAAAATATTATTTGACAAGTTCAAAGCAGCTAATGACGTTGATTTGCCTTTATGAAAACCAAACTGTTCAGGCGTAATTATTTTCACAACATGTTTTTTTCCTCCATTCATTCCTATTATTCGTAATTTCAGCGCTTACTCCTTTCTTTCTCATGTCCTCTCTCACACAATTGGTTACCCTGGTTCTTCTACACATTTCCACGGTTCTGTAGCCAAAATGGCTGTTGCCAACGCAACCCTTATTTTCTATATTTTATCCGTTGCGAAACAGTGTCGAAACGTTCATACGAGGCGCAGTTAGTATGCGGGGGACTTCTTAAAATGGGTCAATATCATTGGTCCACATACGACTTTCATCCCTACTACTAACCTAGCCGTTTAGTTAAATCATGCAAATCATGACACTTTACTTTTTCTACCATCTTAACCTAACCACGTCTGTTTGCGACCGCGGCACTACTCTTTGTAAACCAGTCAACCTAGAATAAATGTATAATACAGTCCACAATATCGAAGTTTTCATCAAATAGTCGTCGAGTACCTCTTCTCGTCATATCATCTGGCACCGGCGGCTACATATTGATCTTCAGATATCGTGACACTAGACCAGCTGGGCCGAGCTTGAAGGGTACATCGTTCCACGTCTGTCCGCGAGTGCTGTCTTGGATCTTACTCACATGGTTACGAACGAATCTTTTATGACGGTTAGATGACCCTGCCAGCCAGCCCAACATTATCAAGGAATACGACCACAGGTAATTACGATCAACCTTCACTTTTGACGATATTGTGATCTTTGTCCAGAGTCTTGCACCCAGCAAGTCTCCACAAAGTTTAAGCTGAAGAGAAGCTGCAAGTACTTTATTCTTTGCAGCTATAAGACGAAGACAAAAACGTAAACTGCTTCGTTCCCGTTTACGCGTCAAATGTACGTGTTTAAAATTACTTTTACGCGCCAACCTATTTTCTGAAGGTAAATGTAGGTCTGATGAATTGGAAGGTAATTTAAGAATATGGTCATCTTGCTCATGACCAGTATTGTTCATAAAGCATTTTGAGTCTTGTTCCCAGGACTGAGTTAGGTTTGATTCCTCTTTGTGAGTGACAAATGAACAAAATGAATTGCCAGTATGTATGGGTATGGACCCGGTTACAAGCCAGCCTAATTTTGACTCCTGTAATTGAGGTTTACATTTACCTAAATTAATGAAAAAGGGATCCAGGACATCCCAGAACACTTCCGCCCCAACAAGAATGTCAATAGCAGAAGGCTCATAAAATGATGGGTCTGCCAAAATGATGCCGGCAGGAATAGGTATATGCGTTACATCTATATGACAAGACGGCAACGATTTACTAATCTCCGGCAAAACAAAGCAGCTTACGGTTGTCATATAGTCAGCATGGGGTGACTGGATCGTGACGTCACAGGACTCTGAACTACGTGAAACTTGTTTACTAATACCTGTGATCGTGGTTCCCGCGCTCCGTGTTGTCAGCCCCAGCTGTCCACACAGGTCTCGCGTTACGAAGTTTGAAGTACTCCCGTTGTCCAACAAAAGACGGGCGTGACGAAGTGATCCGTTCACGTTGCGCACTTGCACCACTGCTGAGGACAGTAATACGGACGACTTAGTAGGGGTAAGCTCGTTTGCCAGAATGTTGCCTCTAAAATGAACTTCTGGAATCGGAACATCAGTATTGCTAGATGCCTTATCCACATGCTTGTGTAAAAGAGTATTATGTTTTTGTGTACAGTATTTACAATGAGAAAGTTTACACTGTGTTTCGTTGTGTCCAGGACGTAAACAATTTTTGCACACAGTATAACCATTCATGTTATTTATTCGGGAATCCACATCTAAATCACGAAATGCTTGACAATTAAATAAGAAATGGTTTTGTTTACAAAATGGACAAATGACAGGTTTACGGTGATTATTATTCGTAGTTGTAAGAAAAATATTCGATTTGGGCGTTTCTGAATGTGTATGTGATGCATGTTTTTGTTTTGTTGATTTGTTATTCATATTATTGTTATGTATGGATTTCAATAAGTCTGCCCTGCAATTAAGGAATTTAATGTATTGTTCTAATGTAGGCGAACCTGTTAAAAGGTTTTTATGTTCCTCCCACTGTCTGTAAGTTTACATGTCTAACTTTTTGGACATAATATGAATGATTAAAGTGTCCCAGTGGTCAGTCGGTTCACCTAGCGTAGACAGTGCATGCAAGTTTTTATTAGTTACATCCACCATGTTTCGAAACAAAGAGCTTGATTATGTTGCATAGGTTCAAGGCTAAACAATGCTTAGATGTGGATTGTAACCAACATTCTTTGATTGTCAAAGCGCTCGGAAACCAACTGCCATGCTTTATGATAATTATCCAAGCTAAAGTCAAGACTTTGAATGACAAGAGCGGCGCTGCCTTTTAATGAAGCACGAAGATAATGGAATTTACTGATGTCATTAATTGAAGTGTTATTATATGTATGAGTGAAAGATACGTATCTCTAAATTCGAGCCAGTCCTGATAGTCCCCGTGATAGTATCCCAGGTCGATTTTGGGAAGACGAACGAAGTCATGTCGACCTCCTGCACACGAGTCATGCCCGGTGCCGGAGCCCGACCCACTCCGAGCACCGCTGGACTGCAAAGTTGGACTCAGCAGGTTCCGAGCAGTCGAAACCAAGGCATAGTACAGGCTTTCAAACTGCTCCCGCTCCGCGTACGCATCGTCGGGTCTCTCGGATGACATTTCGATGTCCACCTGCAAAGCATCATACTCCGGGTAAACTGACTCGATTTTTTCCAAACGACACTGCATCTCCGTAAGTTGCAAATCACTTAATTTTTCACATGTTTTTATAACACTTACGTAATTGAAATAAAACAATTTAGTTGTTTTATTTCAATGAGTAATAATCGCGGAAATAGAAGAAAATATTACTTAAGTAATTATTAAATTGAGTTAGTTTTGCCTTTATGCTACCACGCTTTTTAACTAATTCTTTTAACTGTGCATCGGCCATCTTGAGTAAATATAACTGAAGTTAACTATGACCGGTAGCCGATACTTAATGAAATGCGAGCGATAACAAGCTAATGGGCGTCTAAGAAATGCAATAAAAACTAGTATAGGTAGCCAGATGTGCGAGACGCGCTCCTCTAAGATAATTTAATATAATCGATGTGCGATGGAGACGGCTTCGTGTAAGAAAGCAGTTAATAATGTTAATGGTTACGTTTATGTATAATGTAGGTATAAGGAATTGTTTTAAATTAATTGCAATTAATGATTTTGATGAAATTTATGTAGCATTAAGGTAATGATTAATGCCTGATACGTATAGCACTCTATTCTTAATTCCGAGGATAAGTGGAAATTAAGAGGAAAGAAAGGAATTGGAACGGACTCACTCTGTTTAGTGCTTTTTCTTCAAGCAATGCGTCGCTGGTGGATATCCAACGAACGTCCTCCTGATGTCGGTGAACGCTGGGAATCCTTGTTTCGACGTCTGCTGATTGTTCTTCCTATGTCGAAGAAATTGAAGACAGCAACGACGACGGTTGCTTGGATAGATCAAGAGCCACTTCTGCGACGATCTCGAAGACAGCCAAGTCTACTCTCTGTCTTGATGGTGATGAAGGACCAATATGTAGCCGCCGGTGCCAGATGATATGACGAGAAGAGGTACTCGACAACTATTTGATGAAAACTTCGATATTGTGGACTGTATTATATATTTACTATAGGTTGACTGGTTTATAAAGAGTAGTGCCGCGGTCGCAAACAGAGGTGGTTAGGTTAAGATGGTAGAAAAAGTAATGTGTCATGATTTGCATGATTTAACTAAACGGCTAAGTGGTTAGTAGTAGGGATGAAAGTCGTATGTGGACCAATGTTATTGGCCCATTTTAAGAAGCCCCCCGCATACTAACTGCGCCTCGTATGAACGTTTCGACACTGCTTCGCAACGGATAAAATATAGAAAATAAGGGTTGTGTTCGCAACAATGGCAATAACGGAACCCTTATAGTATCGTCGGGTCCGTTCGTCTGATCCAATATTACAGGCATTTTACACAAATAGATATTTGGGGGGGCACTCCATACATGTAACCGCAACTCAATTCTTTTTTTTTCAGATAATATCAATGTGTGGCACATATTTCGACAGTCCTTTTAAAAACATTTTGAGATTTCTACAACTTGTTTTTGATTTAGTGAATGTTTTCGGAAATAATCGCTTCGAAAGAAACACAGATTGTATCCCCCCCCCCTCTATTTTCTAAACCTTGTCTGAAATAATTACAAAAAAAAATGTATCAACGAAAATTAACTTTAACAAAATTGGATATACCGTTTTGAGTTACTGCAAAAAAACTGCGCTTTTCAACAAAAGAACATTAGTGCCGTGCAGATACGCTCTTTTTCTAATGCACTTTTTCATATCGTCTATTTTTCATCTGTAGTGCATCTTTTTGTATGAACGGCTTCGTAACTACACTGAGCATGGTCCGATATGCTTTTGACCGGTTTTCAATTATTCCGTTATCCGTTTTAGTTTCCATTAAGAAATATAGTAAGAATCAAGCTATTAATAGTGCTTACAACTACATCACCAGCAAATAGTACTCAATCAATCCGCGACTGAACAAATGTTAGGACAAACGTTGGTGTGTTGGACACGTCCGCTGTCCCGCCCATCGCTCAGCGGCTGTCAGTGACTAGCGATCCTTATTATTTTTTGTTAGGGCCTAGGCGTTTGGCCTAATTAACTAGAGATAGCGAACATATTTCTCACCCACCCTTTGGAATGAGTTTGGTTCGTGTAGTGTGCCTGCTCAACGCGTGTGAAACTTATGCGCTAAATCACGGTCTTAAATATAATGAAAAAAAGAGCGAGCAGAGAGCGAGTTGAGAGCGATCGCAAAAACACATTGGAGTTTCCTGCAATGTACCTTAATAACAGTCCTGTGGATAGAGTTGACAATTTTAACCGTTTGAGCGCCAAGAAGCGAAGTAATACGACGTGACCCAAACGCCACAGTAATAAAAGAGAATTAACCTTCAAAAATAAAATAGTGGTTGCAGAACGAGGTATTGATATATTCGAAGTTTTTGAACCATGGGATTGGGTCAGCATATAATGCTAATGTTAGCGCTAGATGGCACGAATTTTCGATGACGTAATTTGCCATCTGTGGCGGTCAAAAGGTTATATATCTGGGTCATGTTGTTGCGGCAGATCTCAAGGACGACTCCAGCGAGAGTTATTCTCACTCAATCTCAATGATGAAAATGATGGTCTTTATTATATATGTAAGCCACAAGGGCACTTTAACAAGTGTAAGTCTACTCATACCAGCATTCACCAAGAAGAGATCACTGTTGAGAAAGCAGCCGAAAGAAACTGAAGAACTGAAGGGAGAAGAAAAAATAAAGCAAAATGTAATTTTCTTAAACAAGTTTTATGTACGTTTGGTATGCCTTCTTATGAAAACGGTGTCCTGGTAGAAGTAAGGTACATGGTTCTTGGTTTCAATAATGCTGTGACTTAGAGCACCAACCTAACGAAATGAGCTTACAGCGGTCCTGCCTGCGATATATCCCCGTCCGGCCCAGACTGCCCGACGATTATCTGACTACATCAGCTGCCTACATTTGTCACCCACTTTATTATAATTTCACTAATTATATAAGTTACTAGTAGATACCCGCAACTTCGTCCGTGGAGGAGAAAAAGTCATAACCCTTCATTTTTTCTTAAAAAGTATCCTATAACCATCTGGAGATACCCAGCTACCCGTGTACCAAAAATAGTTTAAATCCGTTTATCCGATTTTGCGTGATGGAGCCACAACGACACATACAAACATACATAAAATCCAAAAAAATATTTTTCATTTTAATGACCTCCAAATAGTCCATAATAATCATTTTTTTAAAATATCTTCAATGTACAGACATTTAATTTATACAACTTTATAATAGTTTAGATAACTACACAGAATTTTTAAATTAACAACTTATGTACCTGTCTCTCTCTTAACACACTGCTATTGAAATCACTTTCTCAACTTTGCGGCTGACACTGTTATGGTTATTTATTTACTTACTTTGCATATGTTATATTTAGTATGTATAAGTATTTATGTATGTTTATTTACGCAATCTTATGTGTGTATGTTTATTGCGTTTACATGTGTCTATATGAAATTTTTGTTTTGCTTCATAACTGTTTCTCGCCACCTACTCAACTAAAATTGTTGTCTTTTAATCACTCCGCTACCCAAAGGTTGTCTGGAAGAGATCGCTATTTAGCGATAAGACCGCCTGTTGTTTACCTTTGCTAATTCGAATGTTTCTGTTATGTTCTGTATTTTTGTGTATCTGAGGTGTGCAATAAAGAGTATTTGTATTGTATTGTATTGTATGTTTGATCTCTTTAACACGCCCTCAAATAAAAGAAGTGGGCATAAAAATAAAAAAGTCCTTTATTTCTTGCAGAAAAACATTACAAATTGTTGGTTAGTAGTAACTTAAAAACTCAATTGATGAAACTTAACCGAAGGATTAGTAACAAGCTGGTCTGCAAGAAGCCCTGGAAGGCCTCCTCCAAAGATGACTATTGTGACCCTGTCCTGTGACACAGAGTGAACCGGCTGGGGGCATAAAAGGGCATAAATAAAAACAAAATTTATTTTCTATAGGTATCGCGACCAGACTAGATAGAATCCGAAATAATAACATGAGAGGCAGCTTTAAAGTATCACCCATCCCGGACAAACACCACGTATCTCAGGTCCAATGGTATGCGCCGTGAAGTGGAACACCCGATTAAAATTGCTCTAAAAATTAACACAGGCAAACAACCCCGCAAATGACTCAAACTAACTTGTTCGAGAAACCTGGAAAAGCCATCAACAACCATTCGAGCGATGATGACTATTGATGACAGAGTCGAATAGCAAAATCATATTTAGAGGGCCTACGGCCTACACCAAGTGAAATGGGAAAAGGCACGGAGAACGAAGAAAACATTAGGTAACTACTTACTAGCAATATTAGTGTAATTGTTAAATAAGTAATCTAAAGAAACTGATCAAATCACAGCTCAAGCATTAACATTTAACGTTCAACATCAAAATAGTTGTTGGTTCAGTAACAGCTTGACAGTTCAATCAAGAATGCCTGTCGTACTAGTAATCGGATTCAGTGGGGGTGCGCAAACTCACCATAATGTCAACCTACCAAATGTATAGCAAAAAACCGGTTAAGAGCATGTCGGACCATGCTCAGTGTAGGGTTCCACAGCCGTTCATACGAAAAATTGCACACTTCAGATGAAAAAAATGCGATAGGAAGTAGTGCACTAGCAAAAGAGGGTCGGCACTTAAGTCCTTTTGCTGAGAAGCGCAGTTTTTTGGCCATTACTTAAGAAACAGTATGTCCGATCATGTTGAAAACAATTTCCGTTGGAAGTATTTATTAAGCTTCATATGTATAAATTTTTTCATATGTTTTGAACATACCGTTTAGAAAATAGACGGGGGAGGGACACAATTTTTACTACTTTCGGAGCGAATATTTCCGAAAATATTCAACAAATCAAAAATTTTTTTTAAGAACCTCAACGTTTTTAAAAGATCTATCGAATGATGTGCCACACATTGATATTTGCTGAAAAAAAATTTTTCAGTTTCGGTTACATGTATGGAGTGCTAGAAATATTTATTTTTAATATTTAACTACTAAACTTAGTAGCGGCTTATACAAGACACCAACACTCCTGATTAATATAGGTACATCATGTAGTTTAAGAGTCAAATGCCTGTGACATACGGACGGACGGACAGGACGAAACTATAAGAGTTTTTGGCAACAGCACCCTAAAAATGACACCACTTTCCATGTTGGGAAAAATATCGTCATAATCATCCGATGTTTAAGAGAAATAATTTGACCTTGTATTTTAATATTATAATCGTTATAAGAACTAAATATTTACATGCTGATTTTTTTACATTAGTAAACCGTTATTTTAACCATGCAATGATAAGTTTAGAAGAAAAGTACACAAAGTTGATACCTACTGACATTTTTAGTAACAAGGAAGTCAAAACTGTAGGTTGTAGATATTATATTTTCTCTCAGACCGTATTTTCAAGGCACATCATTAGTCGTTGATTTCTCCTTTCAAAATCGACTTGGAGATTATCTTTGTTATTTCATAATTTACAATCGCCTTACAAATTCCCTTTGTACGATTGACGGATTGAAGGTAAGAAGGAATTCTGACTTTACTTTGGAATATATAATTTCTTGTTGATGGAAACGATATTTAATATTTTAAGTCTCAAACAGTATCTTCGTAAATTTTATAATGGCTTCATTCGAGAAGTTGTTTTGTCGACGCGAGGTAATAAATAATAACTGAGTTTATTTTTCATAAAATATTTGTAGGCATTAAATAAATGTGGAAAATCTATATATCCTACGTGTCCCAATTAGTTATGACTCCATTATAAAAGTTTTAAGTTTAATTAAGATAGGTTAAGTACTACTGTTGCAGTAGATAAGAATTATTCTGAAAAAAATATTGACTGTTGAGTTAGTTTTAGCTTTCTTCTCTTCAGTGGTCTCGTCTTGGGAAATGCCGTAGAGTCAGACTTGTAAAGGTGCCCTTGTGGCCTACTTGCAAAATAGACTATTCGAAATTTGAATTTGAATTTTGTGAATTTGCAGCCGTTCCGGCATAATTCCATATTTCGTAGCTTCACATTATCGCATGGCTGAGCGTAAACCAAATTTCGAAAGCTGGAGCATACTTTCCTGTAGTTTATATAAATTATAATAATACGTTCATTTATTCCGACACAATCGGATCCACAGTTACTAACTACTTAGAACTATTTTAGTACCTATACATACTTAACTTAGGATATAGTATTTTTAATTAAGTGTATAGTGCACTCACTTCTCACGGCTACTGCCATCCTTCGTCCTTGTAACAATTTAGATAAATCATTTAGACCTGCTTAAACTTCGAATATCATGATTTCTATTATTTTGTACCTTAAATATCGCGATTTTAGTTATTTTACGCTGGCAATATTTAAAATTCGGCAAATTTGAATGAGCCAATGAGACTTCAGAACTCGTGAACCGATCCGATTCGTGCTCCAAGTAGGGTTTTTAGGCTCCAAATTTGATGACAGGACGATTTAGGCGAGGAATAACGTTGATTCTGGTAATGACTCTGAGAGCAGACGGTTGTATAAAATAGTGATTAAAGTGATTAATTCACAGTGTGATTTATTATAATTGTATGAAGCCCAAGATGGCCCAGTTTTTAAGAGTTACTTACGTACTATACCACTATTTTAAATTTCGCGCTCATGTTCGGTTAGTACCATAGATAAAACTGCAACTTTTTATCGAAGCCAAGTAAGTGGAACTAAATCACAAGATGAAAATAAGCTATCTTAAAAACCGGGCCATCTTGGGCGCAAGTACCTTAGTTGGTGTTTTAAAGTTATAATAAAATTATATACCAGTGATTGAGTTTGATAAAAGATAAGTACTTACCACAATAAATAACACTAAGTTGCCAGTCAAAACTGAGCTGCATGGTAACCCCAACTGGACAGAAATTTCTAAAATATCTTTGTAGGTTTCCCAGGCTTTAGCGTGTAAGTCTTCGTTAGTAACGTTTGAGAAGTTAGTCAAATTTGAGCAGTTCTGTGGAAGTTTCCAGTTGGCTAGTTTATTTGATTAGCTTTGTCGAGAGGTAATTTACTTAGCATTACTCTGAAATTAAACATAGTAAGATTGAACGTGCGATATTCAACATCTGTGATGTAAGTCGGGTAGAATATAATCCCATTACATATTGTCATATCGTTGCGCTTTCCTTAACATGCATACTATGTCTTGGTATGACTTTTCAGTATACGAAAAAAACTGTTTCTATGTGCGACCAAAAATAATAATGGTAAGTACCGAACTTTGTCGAACATAATGTTTTCTTCTGTTTCCGCGATTATTACTCATTGAAATAAAACAATTTAACGGATTATATCGCGTATATTATTTCATTTTTCTACTCAGTACGCCTCATTTGTGAAATGCTGCTTGTTAATTATTAAAATAAAATAATTAAGCCCTTCTGGCACATCTGTAACTGTCTTTACAGCTTAGGCCCATCTGGCATGTATGTACACCTTTAATTGTTTTTTCAAAAATGGGTAGATTGCACCAATTGTAACTTTTGACAGAGGAAAATACATCTTTTCTCAGTCTACCCGTGACCATGGAAAGCTGGAAAGCTTCCGAAACGTCGGGAACTAAAATGAGATAATATACGCGATATAATCCGTTAAATTGTTTTATTTCAATTTGTCAAACATATTTAGAAAAACAAGCTTTTTATATTGATTGAGGAATAAACTCTGAAATCATAAAAGTCTCGTAGTTATGTACATTTTTACATTTTTTGTGCACTCGTATGGTTCGGGTTAAAATTGAACATCCACATATGCACGTATAAGATTATGTTAACATAATTTTCAAAATTTTTGGAGATATATGTGCTAAAATAACTTTAAAATCAGTACGATAAGGCGAAATAAAACATAGTTCAATCAATATTTAAGTTTATTATTGAAAATTTGCACCTGATTTGCACCTGACCAGATGGCCAGGTGCAAATCTAAGTCAAACTTTTACGTATTTGTTATTTCAGTCAACACGAAGTGACAATTTTTTTTATTATAAATAAGTTGCAAGTCTCGAAACCTCTTTTATTGCAAAAAGTTGTGAAATAAAATAAAACATTAACATAAAATAGTTTTCCCATGGATAGGTATAAATAAATTCGTTTATACCTATCCCTGGGAGCGTCTATCCGACAAGTAAGTCATAATTTTTTACCGAATTATAGTCAAGTGACTACCTTCTACGGTGACCGTTATAGTAACCTATAGTGACCGTATCAATATTACGTGTCGTAGGTACTTCTCTAAATGGTAAAGTTTCTGTAATTGATTATTCTTTAAAATAGGTAACAGTGAAGTAAAAAATTGATTTTATAAGAATGCGAAGGATGATGTTTTTAATGTTTTCAAGAGTATGTGATATAAAAATAAAATTGCTTTGTTACTTCTATTAAAATTTGACTTTTATAAGCAGTAATCGTGGTAGCATTTTTCGTGTAACGATCATGGAAGAGTGCCATAGGTGTAGCAAAATTCAACCGAAATGATGGATTAGGGGGTTACTGTAAACAATATTAACCATTGAAATAAAACAATTTAACGGATTATATCGCGTATATTATCTCATTTCTCAGTCCTCCCGTGAACATGGAAAGCTGGAAAGCTTCCGAAACGTCGGGAACTAAAATGAGATAATATACGCGATATAATCCGTTAAATTGTTTTATTTCAATGAGTAATAATCGCGGAAACAGAAGAAAAGAATATTAACCATGTTTAATCGCTTAAATTGGTATTTTCCACATGTATAATGCAATATCCCTGCACCAAAAATGCTACCAAATTAACAATCATAAGATCAATCTTAAGAGCCAGGCTCTTGTCAGTGGAACAGCTTCCATATTTTTCTATCTTCAGCTTTCGTTTTGATGTCCTGATACGACACGCCGTCTACTCTCTCCATTATTTGATCTATATAACAACTCCTAGGTCTCCTTATCTTCTTCCTTCCCTCAATCTTTCCTTCTATAATGGTTTTATGTAATCGTCGTGTCGTAGCAAGTGTCCAAACATCTGTCCCCTTCTGTTTTCAATGGTTTCTAACAACGACCTTTTCTCTTCTGCTCTTTTAAGCATTTCCTCATTCGTATTTTTTTCCATCCAGCTTATTCTTTCCATTCGTCTCCAGCACCTTATTTCTAATGCTTCCAACCATTCCGTATCACGTTGTATCATTGTCCACGAAAAACGACGAACATCTGACTATGTGAAAACCTGACACTACAACTTTCAATCGCCGGTCGAAGATCCAGTGGCAGACCCAAAACAAAGTGGAAAGATGTAGTGCAAAAGGATATGAGTGAGAGTCCGAAAACGATGTCGAGGGTAGGGTGCAGTGGAGAAGAGTAAGGAAAGCTGACCACACCACCATGTGGGATAATGGCTAGGAAGAGAGAGAGGTGGGCAGCCCAAAAAGTTGAACCATCATTAGCCGTAGTTAACTATACAAACCCGACGAAGCTGCAAAGTTCCGTTGTACCACGAAAATGTTCAATCATCATCATCAGTCATGGGACGTCCAATGCTAGACACAGGTCCCCTCAATAGATTTCCACATGGGCCGGATAGACGCAACCCGCATCCAGTGAGTCCCCGCAACCCTAACCAGGTTGTCCGACCACCTTCGCGCGCTGCGCTTGCCGATACGCGATCTCCACTCGATAACCTTTCTGCCCCAACGGCCATTGGTTCTTCGAACTATGTGCCCTGCCTATTGCTACTTTAGTTTGCTTGCCCTGTTTGCTATATATTAATATTCAATGCAGTTGTATGATTCACTGTTGCTCGCACAACGGAAACTTTCATTGAAAATTTAATACATGCGTTACGTGTCCAGGTTTTTGAACTCTACTCTGATATAATATTTTCTTCTGTTTCCGCGATTATTACTCATTGAAATAAAACAATTTAACGGATTATATCGCGTATATTATCTCATTTTAGTGAGTAATTCACAGTATTTTCCTCTGTCAAACTAACTTTGACAGAGGAAAATACATCTTTTCTCAGTCCTCCCGTGACCATGGAAAGCTGGAAAGCTTCCGAAACGTCGGGAACTAAAATGAGATAATATACGCGATATAATCCGTTAAATTGTTTTATTTCTACTCTGATATGTTTTCTTGTAAGACTGCGCATAGAATTTATACTCAAAGATATATTTAACACGGGTCTAAGGTATTGAGACACCTTCTTCAACGGCTTGAAATATCTTTTAATGGAAGAACGCTTCAAGATGTTCCCGATCTTGTCTGTGACCCATTCCACATATGGTAATACAGCATCCTAATTTCAATAGAGAAGATGGGTTGTCACTATCAAGATATATTTAAGACAAGCTCAGTACTAATATTGTTATAGTTAAGAATTATATTTTAAAAACAAACTAACTGTTGATTTTCTTTCGGCTTTCTTCTCAACAATCTACTTAGACTTGTAAAAGTGTGATTCATAGTGTTTATTTGTTTATAGTAAGCGATTTACATACATAAATAATTATTTTCTACATATTACATATCGACAACCAAAAGCGGAAATGTTGTAACTGCCAGCTGAATCCACTGGTGGTTACTACGTTTCTGATTATTTCCATCTATATGGTGTTGTTAATATTCGTTATTAATGGGTATTAATTACCTTTCCTCCTCCGCGCGTGTTCAACCCTTTTTATTCCTTTACGGTGTTATTTTACCATTAACAACGTGGAATTCGACGTCGATTCTGTTAATGATTCGAATACAAACGTGTGAGGGTATGTTAAAAGTAACAATTAGAAGCAAAACACATATGACCTGATTAAAAAGTACTTAATAGAAAATATGCATAAAAATGTTTGCTTGAATATATCTCATTCATCTAAGCAGTAGCGTGCGATCTATAGAGGCACAAAGGCACTGCCTATAGCTACATACAGGGGTCAATATCGGTTGGTCTAAAATGTTCTGCCCGATATTTTTTTCCACACATAATTTTTGGCCTAAAAATTTTTGGTCGATAGTTTTTATGTCGAAAATTGTTTGGCCTAAATTGTTTTGGATATATTTTTTGGCCGAAAATTGTTAAGTCAAACAGTTGTGTTGAATAACATTGTTTGGTCGAATTTTGTTATGAATCACAGTTCTAACCTAACCTAACCTTCCATTCTGGTAGCAATTCGTTTCTGTTAGGGGTCACAGTTCTAACTTAACCTAACGTACTATTCTGGTAGCGGTTCGTTTTTGTTACGGGTCACAGTTCTAACCTAACCTAACCTACTATTCTGGTAGCAGTTCGTTTTTTGTTAGGGGTCACAGTTCTAACCTAACCTAACCTACTATTCTGGTAGCGGTTCGGTTTTGTTAAGGGTCACAGTTCTAGCCTAACCAACTATTCTGGTAGCAGTTAGTTTTTGTTAGGGGTCACATTTCTAACCTAACCTAACCTACTATTCCATATTATTAACTACTATTCTAGCTAAAGAAACTTAGGCTAAAAAATAATTATGCCTAACAATATTATACTTTTAGTCTTGTAGTCATAAAAAAATATACTAAACAATTTTAGGTCAAATATGTTTTATGCCAAAAAATATGTATGCAAAAAAATGTTTATGTTCTTCCTTCGTAGGCCGTTGTGCAACCTACTGAGCCAAACGTGTCGTGTATTTAAACGTTACGATTTATTTATATCTAGCTATTTGCCAAGAAATTATTTCTGTACTATGTTTCTGTATTTAATTATAACATCGTTAAATGTTAAGTTTTAAAGCGCCATCTAGTTTTTGCCTGAACATTTCCTTGCAATCGGAGCACGATGTTAAGTATGGCAACTGGCAGTCCCCTTGTTTTAATGGTCCTTGGTAATATTATTCGAATAACTATAAAAATAACCAAGATACATAAGCCGCTGGATCGCGTTATGCAGAAAACAGCCATTTAATTAAATTTGCCGGCTCCAGAAATCTGTAGGCACTCTTCTAACGATGAGCCTTATAAGACGGTCAAAGTCACTCAGAGAGATAAAGAGAGGTCTATTTATTTATTTATATATTTATTATTAAAGTACAGCCACATTGTATATATTATAACATTCACATTAATTATATTATTATAGGTATCTACATCTGATATACACAACAATAACGGTGTACATAACGCTTTTTAAACATTTTTAAACAGGTCTACGCTCGGATTTGTTTTTTTTTGCCAAGATTGAATCAAAACTTAAATTTAACTTTGCTTGTTGAGAGAGAACTGACAGCCACTGGGCCGACGAGTTTTGGAGTGGCAACCATGCACCGGAAGACGCAGTGTGGGTAGGCTCCGTACAAGGTGAACTGATGACCTGATGAATGAATTTCTTTAGGGGAGGCCTATTACTAGCAGTGGAGGTTTTTTGACTGATGATGATGATGATCTTCAGATTGTCGGATGTCTTACCATTACAACGAATGGTTTGCTTTTATACAATTATTCGTAGCCATTCGCTCCATGATATCACGGGGCGGGATCAGAAGGGCTCGCGGGCCGAACTTGGCCCGCAGGCTGTAGTTTGGCGACCCCTGGAGGTAACTTAAGCATTATTTAATGAAAAGACAATAATAATATTTATTTTAATTTATTATTAAATCTATTCCTTCACAAATAAATATCACACTATTTACATACATTATTTATTTACATTATCTTTGCTTAGTCAAGTTTATCAAGCACTTTTATATTTATAAAAACGAAAACAACCTAACATAAGTATTATAAATAAATCCTAAGCTCGAAGGAATGTCAAAGGAATTTGATCAAAGAAGAGTCTTTGGTGTGGTTAGTTGGCAGTAGCCACACGTTTGTGAGTTTTAAGGTCGGTCCTCAAATAGTTTAGAGTGGCCATTTTAAACGTTATATTTTGTAGGTAAAATTCATTGAAATTCCGAGCCAAAAATGCGTTATCTTCACTATGAAATTTCGGAATTTGAAAAATCCGTTTTATTTTTGTGCCTTTTGTGTGCCCCGATGTACAGTCTGATCCAGAGAAACGTGACCTCTCAGCTATACACTGTATCGATGGCAGAGGCGTCACTTTACTGTGCAGCTGACCAAAACATATTGTAAGGTACATTGGGATATTTTTCAAGCTCCAAAAATAAAATTTTCTCAAAAAAATAATAGAAAAACCCTGCAATGCTACTAAGCGTCTCACAGTTGAGCAGTAATTAGATCGCTAGAAGATAGTGAATAAAAAAATACCTCAACGCAACTTTGGTTTTACCAACCGGTTAAGTGTGGGTAGGTGGCTAGGATGTAAAATTATTACCATATGGCATTTCATACAAAAACAATAAAAATGAACAGTCTATTTTGATATATTGTCGCTATTACTTTCTGCAACAGTTTAAAGTCATTGATGGCTTATATAGTTATACAAGTGTCTAACATCGCCTTTGGATATTTCAACTATGACTACTGTCAAATTGGGGAACTGGGGACACGCAGAGTAACTATAGACATCTGTTATTACTAAAGACGAATGATAGTTAAAACAATGGCCCTGAGACAGGTAGTCCAAGCGATGATTTTAATTATATTGTCTGCAGCACTCTGACAAGAAAGTCTCAGCACTGTCCACAATTTTCTCCTTTGCCCTAAGGTTGGCTGATAGAGAATAATTAATTAAATGAAAAAATAAAAATAGGTACCATTTTCCATGTTACCCCCATAATGTCCCTAGTTCCCTCATTTAAAGGTACCTATTTAACTGTGACAATCGTGGATTATTTAAGATGAAAAAATTATAATAGGTATAGTCTTGTCTGCAGTACCTTCTCTTGAAATTGGGCACAAAATGTTAAGTGTTTAATTTAACCATACCTTCTTAACTGTGACACCTGCGGGTTATTTCAAATGCAAAGATTATAAAAGGTACAGTAACGTCTACACCACTCATAAAAACAGGTACAATTTTCCTTATCACATAATTGGTACAGTCTTGTCTGCAGCACTCTTGAAGGTAGGCACAATTTTCCTTGTCTAATGTTAACCCCAGTGTCTGTGCCTAAGTTCCCTGATTTGACCATACCATGACCTACTTAGCTTTGACACCCGCGAGTTGTCAAGGATGCAGATTACAAAAGGTATTGCCTCCAGCACATTTGACATTAGGCACAATTTTCCTTGTCTAATGCTAACTCCATTGCCCTAGGTTCCTTCATTTTACCACACCTACTTAACTGTGACAACAGCGGGTTATCAAGGATTATAAAAAATACAGTCTTGCCTGGAGCACTCTTTGTTGACTTAAATTTACCTTGTCTAATGTTAGCCCCAATGTGCCAAGTGTCCCCATATGACTATACCTAGTTAACTATAACAGTGAAACCTATAAAAGATCAACGATATGGCAATGTTTATAGCGTGATAGATAATTTAATGCCAAGCACCCGTCAGTTTGTGACAAATATGTGAGTACGAGGATGACAGATACCTTGTCATACAAGCATGGTGCGTCAATCGCAACGATCATAGGCCCACTAAAGTGGTGATGCGAATAAGCAGTGATTTTATCCGGTCACCGAAATAATCTTTTCACCATTTTGATCAATTTTACCCATCGTGTTTGATATTGTAATAAATTACTTAAGTACGTTATTTGAGCTATTGACTGTCTCATTAAATTAAATTACATGACTAGTTACATTAACCTTCTCACTGTGCTTAGAATTTTTCTTCTCCGTAGTTTTTACTGCTGTTCTTTTTAACGGGTTTTTCTTGGCTTTTTACTCCATCTTCTGAAAAATCGAGAAAATACGGTTATTAATAAATAAATAATTTATTCAAGAGAACCTACTAAAATTAGAGATCTGAACAATCACTAAGGAACACCCTTTAATTATAGGTTACAAATCTCAATAAGAAGTTTACAAACAGCTTACCCAAGGGCTTTTCAGTAATAACAGGTTCGTTCCAAGGCTGCACGTTGCCAGACATGAAGAGGATGTAAAACAGGTTGCTGAGGAAGTAGAAGGAAATGGAGATAAAGAAGACTTTCCGCCACTCTGTTGCGCTGGTCTGAAAGCAAAAGAAATAATTATTTCTATGGGATATGTATTAGGGTAATCGTTTTCCTTTTTTCTTGATTTTTGGAATGTAATAGTTAAAATAAGGTTCCCTTTGGTCTCAATAGTATGGGAGCACTTTTTTTTATTTAATACCCTCGAAATTCGATAAAACAAATACAAAATAAATGAAGTCAATACGCAAAAAAAAAACTTTTTAATATCTTCTTTTTCATCATATTTCGTTTTTACTTTATTTATTACCGAATAAACATGTATTTATTGATCCAGATTTGAAATAATAAAATAAAACGTTACAATCCCGATTAAGTATAGATGTTTTCATATTATATACCCCATAACTTACAAATGCAAATGCGCAAATAGAAGATAAATCTTAATTGCAAGAGAAATGAAAATGGATTTTAATTCTCGCGTTTCCAGGAATTAAGTATCCATCTATGGTCCATCATTCATATAAATCCGCATTTCAAATTGATGGCTTACAGGCACTCGCTTTTATGATATTAGCGAGATATGAAAAACAAATATTCGTCAACTTTCAAACTGTACTCTGATTTTTAATTTAAGGCCAAAATTTTACGTCAACAGGCGCACTTTCGCTGTGATCAGTGCATGCATACTGATTGAAGTGTCAATCTTTTTTATCAATAAAACTTACCCGAATATTACTGGATGCATTTTTCATTCATGTTATTATGAAATAATGTTTATTTGTTTAAATTATCAAGATGACAACTGTCTGATTCTGGTCTTGAATTAAAAATCAGAGTTTAGAGAGCTAATATATTGCATAGGTGCTTAGTACACATTATAAGACAACTTATCTAACGAAAAGGTTGGTGCAGATGCGCAAAGGAAAAAGCTAAAGATAAAGTGATGGATTTAGTTTTACTTACACGTTGAACATTGATAAATTGAATCATCTAATTCTATAGTTAAAAAACCTAACCTAACCTGAAAAACCTTACCTGTTTCTCAAAAGCTTGTTACTTGGACTACAAGTAGAAGTTTCTTTCTGATACATATTATTGGAAAGAGATTTTTGATTATAAAATGGGCCACAGATCATCCATTATATTGAGATGAACTGCTACGTTATTTGTTTTAAAGTGTAGTTAAAGTAATACAATTACCTCATCTCTGACCACGGCAGAGACGCTGAGGGGTGCCATGATGGAGAAAATGTTGCCGACACCGTTTGTGATACCCATCAGGGTGCTGGCGAAATTTGGAGAAATATCAATGTGCGTGATCTGAAACACAAACAGAGAAACTAGCTCTAAATACGTAAAAAAACCAAATAGTCTTTAAGTGGCTTAAAATACTGCAAACTATAAATTGCATTTCAAAACCATGTGAGTACATGGTTAAGGCAAGAAATTTGGTTCAACACATCTGTATTCACGTTTATGGGTTATTTAAGTTCAACGAAATTCTTTCTGCTTCTGGATGGAGTTATACGATTTTGGTCTTGAAAAATATGCACTTGAAGTGCTAAGACTACATATGTATATGTATATAACTATATCTGATACAAAAAAAACTGGTCAAAGAAGTGTCGAACAAGCTGATCTGCATTTCTACTGGGCATTAGTACTGGGTAATATACTTCGCTCAACTCAGACTATTCTGAGAGGCAACGCGGCCAGCGTTCTAGGAACGATGTCCCGGGCATATTTGACACAAGGGGACCCATCGGATATTATTTAGGTTCCATTTAATATAATGTCTGTATAAAATCAAACATATGACTATATGACTGTCCTTATAAAATCTAAAGCAGAAGCTACAGCCCAGGTAGCATACAAGCTGCACTTTACACGGCCATTATACAGCATGTTTGAGCGTTATAAGAGCTGTATAAGCTCTTATACAGCTTATGTACTACTTGGGAGGGCTTCTAATTATTTTTCAGGATGTAATTCTTCTCAATTCCATTTATAAGATGCACTTCTACTCCTATTTAAAATTTGGATGGGAACTCACCAGAAAACCGGTGTAGTGAGCACCGTTTAGGCCAACGGTGAAGGTCAGGATCACAACAGCCAGCGTCAAATGTCCCGGAGGAAGATAAGAGAGAATCAGCAAGGCCGCCGCTGGGCCCCAGAAAGCTAGAAACAAAATCTGACTGTATTCTACAAACAGCAGACATTGTGTGCGTTTGACAATCACTGTCTGAAGGGGCAAGGTTTTTTGCCTTTATGTCGTCAATCAATTCGAAAGGCATTAATAGACAAAATTTGTATATAATATTTTCTTCTGTTTCCGCGATTATTACTCATTGAAATAAAACAATTTAACGGATTATATCGCGTATATTATCTATTATTGACAGATGATGACTTCAAAAGTATTGTTGAACAAGGCGACAGACGTTACGCATCAAAATTTAAAAGCTGTACACGTAAGAAAAATGCTAAGTTTGACACGTTGAAATCAAAACGCACTAGGAATGAAACGCTACGTGGAGGTAATCAAATGTCAACGTCAGATGCTGTCGGAGTCGCAAACCTCGCTTCTTAAAAATGGGCTTAATTATGTTGTTACTCCACGGAATATCCCTTTTGAACAGATTATAGTCGGTATGGAAGATTGTTTGGTCCAAAATCATATGCGTAAGGAGGATTTGGAGGCCGTACGCCAGGATGTGTCTTCAATTTTAAGACGAGCGAAGTCTCCTAAAGTTAACTTACCCAGAACTGAATTCAACGCTTTGAAGAGCTTGCGTAAAGACCCAGATCACCATTTTTCGAGCTGACAAGGGAAATGCGACGGTTGTTATGGATACTAGTGATTACAACCAGAAAGTGGAAGTACTTTTGTCAGACACTACATCATACAAGCTTGTTAAGCGAGATCCAACGGCAAAAGTAGTAAAAACGACACCCGAGCTGATAAGTAAGCACTCTGAAAATCTTAATCTGGATGTGAAAAGTTTAGTGCCTTCTTGCCCGGTGCCACCAAAGTTGTACGGGTTACCAAAGATGCATAAACCTGGTGCTCCGTTACGCCCTATAGTGAGTCAAATCGATGCTCCTACGTATCGATTAGCTCGGCACTTAGCAGGTGTGCTTTCTTTACTGCGAGGGAAGACGGAAGCATACACAAGGGACTCATACCATTTTGTCAGTGAGATTAAGGATTTGAGACTAACTGATGATGAAGTTATGGTCAGTTTTGATGTCCAGTCTCTCTTCACATGCCTACCAGTTCAAGAATGTATCGAAATTGTGAAAAGAAGATTGTGTGAACAACAGATGGCAATAGAATATGCAGAGTTATTACAACACTGCCTTACATCTGGCTATATGCTATGGAATGGTGAATTCTACGGGCAAGTTGATGGTGTGGCAATGGGGTCTCCGGTGTCTCCTGTCGTCGCCGATATTTTCATGGAAGACTTCGAGGAGAGAGCGCTTTCACTGGCACCTGTCAAGCCGAGGATCTTTAAAAGATACGTAGATGATACCTTTACTATTTTACCTAGATCTAGTGTTTCAGCTTTCTTAGACCATCTGAACTCCATGCATAGTAAAATTAAATTCACTATGGAGTTGGAAAATCAAAATTCACTTGCATTCTTAGATGTGCTAGTAATTAGAGGTCCTAAAAATGACATAGGTCATACTGTATATAGGAAACCTACGCATACAGATAGGTATTTGAATGGCAAATCTCACCACCATCCCTGTCAACTTGCTACAGTGGGTAAATCTTTGTTTCAGAGAGCCAGGGGTTTCTGCGACAATCAACATCTGACTGCTGAGTTACAGAATGTCAAACGTGCGCTTCGAGCCAACGACCTCCAGATACCACGTTCCAAGCAGAATCCCAGTATGAAGAAACCAACAGTCGAGCGTAAACCTGCCGTATTACCATATGTGAAAGGGGTCATAGACAAGATCGGAGACATCTTGAAGCGTGCTTCTATAAAAACATATTCAAGCCGTTGAAGAAGGTGTCTCAATACCTTAGACCCGTGAAGAGTAGCACCCCTTCGCAGAGTGCAGGCATTTATAAGCTGGACTGCGAGTGTGGTCTTTCATACATTGGTCAAACGAAACGCAGTGTATCAACCCGGGTGAAGGAGCACATAGCAGATGTCAAGCACCGTCGGTGTAATAGGTCTGCAGTCTGTGAACATGTCATTGACAAACCAAACCACTCAATTAAGTTTGATAAACCTTCTATCCTTGCCAAAGAAAAAAGATAATTTCCCAGGATGCTACGCGAGGCTATTGAGATTAAAAAGCATCCTAATTTCAATAGAGAAGATGGATTGTCAATACCACCAGCTTGGGATCCTGTATTACATCTCATTAAAGAACAAGCGAGACACAGGACTGCAAAACCTTAATTTCCGAACGGTGTAAAATATCTTATCTATTTAAAAGTAGTTTAATAGTCTCTGTTTTTTAAATATTATAATTAGTAATGAGGTAGCCTGGGAGTTTTTATTTGCAGCGTTTCTTTTCTCCTCAGTACGCCTCATTTGTGAAATGCTGCTTGGTATATTATTAGAATAAAATAATTCAGCCCTTCTGGCACATGTGTAACTGTCTTTACAGCTTAGGCCCATCTGGCATGTATGTACACCTTTATTTGTGTTTTAAAAAAAAAATGGGTAGTTTGCACAAATTGTAACTTTGACAGAGGAAAATACATCTTTTCTCAGTCCTCCCGTGACCATGGAAAGCTGGAAAGCTTCCGAAACGTTGGGAACTAAAATGAGATAATATACGCGATATAATCAGTTAAATTGTTTTATTTCAATTTTTGTATTTTTAGTACCTATACAAGTAAGTTTTATTAGTCGTGTCATTAAAACCATAATAATAAGCAAAGAGTATATCGTAAAACTGTCTTAGAAATAAACATATATGTACGAATTATCACCCGTTATTTTCAATGTAACGAATGTGCGGAGCAAAGCTACTTGTACTTTTCCAAAAAACGCCAGTTACTACTTTTCTTAGTAGGTATGTTTATATATATATAAAATTACTTAACAGATTTCAACAAGGTACTGGTACATGCGTAGCTGTCAAATCTTCACTGGATTCACAGATGGTTATTAGCAATTTAGCAGTGATCGTGGTAGCATGTTTGGTTCAGCAATCATGGGATTGCGCTATAGATGTGGAAAATACAAATTCAAACTATTAAACATAGTTAATATTGTAGACATTAACCCCCTAATCCATCATTTTGGTTAAAATTTTCCACACCCATGGCACACTACTATGATAGCTGTACCAAAAAACATAGTTTTGACTCATTTACGCTGAAGCAAAAATGTCGGTTATGACTATTATTTCTTATCGTGTTTTAATATTATCGAGTAGACATACCAATAGTGTTGAAGATTTTGCGCGTATTGGCGATGGAGCAAATCTTTCTGTTGATGAGAAAGTCTCCAGACCAGCTGAAGATGAAACTCAGAACGTACATCGCGACGTACGGGAGAGCAGACAAGAGGCCGTTCTGAAAGTAAAATATTGTTTGTATAGTTTTGTACTACAGTGCGTCGGGCATGTTCGCCAACAGCAGCACGGACGGCTTTACCGCTGTGCTGCGCAAGCGCGTGGCGTACTTGTGGGCGCGCGTGCGGGGCAGCCCTAACATTCTCTTGAAGGTGGTCGCCGAGAGGTCGGATAGTCTTATAATCACACACTGGATATCTATGCTTGTACAGCCAAATAGTAATTAAAATTAAAATCAATGGATTATAGTTCCCTTGCTGTTCCGCGAAATTGTGTCTTGGTTAGATGTGACAAGGGAGGATCCTTTGAGGATTATACTGTGTGGTGTTGGTTTATTGTGTTTGCATGCGTATTATTTTTGTGGAATCTGCTTGAATTATCGCATGGGAATACAATTTATTGTCACGTCTAACCAAGACACAATTTCGCGGAACAGCAAAGGAACTATAATCCATTAATCTAATATGGAATCCCGCAAAATAACGCCTGAATCTATCAATAATTTTAATTTAATGTCAATTGTATTTAAATTAAATTGTTGAATTGTATTAAATTACTAATAAATTTCTATTAATTGTAAGTTTTAACCTAGTTATTAAGACGAGTTAGTACGAGGTAGACCTAGTTATTATCTCTAACCAAATATGGATGGAAAATGTCCGAAATAAATAATTTCATTTCAATTCATTTTATTTGTTTTTCTGTAGTAGCAATATTCTGAACAAGGTCTTCCGGAATAATTTAACTAATTTGCGCCAAAGTACTCCTTTCACATATTTTTTACATTAAAGATTCTGATACAATCAGGCCTATTTTTAAACTTTAAAGTATCGATATCAAAAGATTATAAGGAAACTATTGTTTAAAAACATGTCGTTGATAAAAACTAGTAGTGACTGGTATTGACCAGTATTTAGTAACGATGTAATGGTTAGGGAAAGGTTCCGTGAGTATAGTCCAAAAATTCAATGTCGAATAAAATTTTACAAATTGCTGTGATTATTTTTACATATTTTTAGGGTTCCATACCAAAAAGGTAGAAAAGGAACCTTTATGGTGCGACTCTGTGTGTCTGTCTGTCTGTCTGACCGACTATTAAAGCGCCATATCTCAAAAACGACTTATGCTAAGTATTTGAAATTTGGAATATTTATAACATGGTCAGCCCACATAAGCACAGGAAAAAATTTAAATTTAAATTTGGTTTTCTAAAAAAAACGACAAATATGAGGAGGGGTAAAAATTTAAACTCTAGCTAATGTGTCGAATGGGGTATCATATGAAAGGTTTTGCCCTGCTCATTTTCAAATATATTTTTTTAATTTTTTTAATGTGATTAGATTTTGTTTTATTAAGGAAAATGTGAAAAAAACACCATCCCCCCCCCCCCCCCCCTTTATCTCCGAAGTTTACCAATCGAAAATTTTGAAATTTTCACAATTTGTATTAATAAACATAAATATGACTCGAAAATTATAGCCATGTCTCTAACTAGCTCATTTTTTTTAATTTGCAAAAAACCTATTTGAACAACTCGGTTGCGTTAAGTTTGCACCTGATTTGTATCCAATGCTATAGATATCAGGTGCAAACTTAACTCAACTGGTACCGGGTAATAAAGTTAGGGTAAGTAAAAATTTGTACGGAACCCTCGGTGCGCGAGTCCGACTCGCACTTGGCCGGTTATCTTGTTGTGTTATCTTCATAAGCTAGTTATGCTACTTTATTTTATAAGTACACATATACAGTTTTTCTTAAGTATATTTAAAATACATCATGCATTTTATTTCTGAAACGAGGAAGGTTGAGACTCTGTGACGATTTTTTTACAGTGAGTCTCAGATTAGCGTTGATTAAGGCCGTATTCAGACGTACCACAATCACAACCACATCACAACGACAACCAAGTTATCGGGCGATAGTTTATGAAATAAATGCTTTAAAGTAAATGGTAAACGGACCACATTTCACCGTCAAACGTAACCGCGTGATCGGTCCGACCACATCAAAACAACTGCAAGACGCTTCAGCGCAACTATTCACACGTAACCACTGCTTCACTTTTTGCCACTGCGTTGTGGTGTGGCTGTGGTCCGTGTGAATAGGCATGCCGACAGGGTACGAAAATCTAAATTCTAATAAGTCCGTATTGTAGATAACGACACGTATTTTTTTTCAAAATAACCAAAAAATACTGAGATAAATCGCTAAAATATCAAAATTTAGGAGTGAGGGCTCGTGACGTTAGTACTAGGTATAATCTGAACCATAACGGTTATGTCACGTGACATTTTGACTGTATCGCGCAGTTATTTTTTGATTACGTAAAAGAAGAAAAAAATAACTTGTCCAATATTTTGTAATTATCTACAATACGTACTAATTATTAACATACTTGTATCATTATAGTCGTACCGTTTTTGATACTGTATGCATCTTAGGGTTAAGTTTGTTAGTGCAGTTCTTATTTTTTACCTACAATGGATATATTCTAGAAATCTGTGACGGAGGTATCGATGTCGATGACGCTTCTACAATGCTTATATAAAAACAACGAATAAAATTTTAAATTATGGGCTAACATATTTATTATAATATTGTAATGATAATTTAATATTTAAAAGAAATTAAGAACTTTGTTATGTGTAACGTAATAGGGAGTATGCATGATTTTTTATTTTTGCTTTATTAAAAGCTCATTCATGTAACGAAAAGTAGACATTTTTTTTTCGTGTAATTATAAAAATAACCGAGATATAAGCCATCAAACATTTAATTCTATCTCTTTCTAGCAAAACGGAATTTAATATGGAGTTTATATGCCCGGAGTGGACTATGACGTAACAGTACATGTCGGACCTCTGTCAAATCGCCGTCTAATTAGCAGTTTAAAATGCCTATATCATGCTTATTTCTTAGCCGATTTTAATATGATTTTCACTTTTTGAAATCGTTTTACGGTATTATCATATTTTGTTAAGAAAAGCGATAAAAATATTTCATGCATGTACATGAATTAAGATGATTATAGTGGGGACGGATATTGTCGGTATAAAAAAAAACGACCGTATGTATTTTTTCTTCTATACTATCATAAACTTGTAAAAATGAAATGTTTATAAATTGAAGATATTTTCAAATAAACAAAAAAATAAAACCGACTCCAAAAAAACTAAAAAGTAAAAAATAACGCCATAATTCAGTTTCTTCAAATTACTTACAAGTAACCGTTTGTATAATCAATCTATACAGTATATACAATTAATCTTATTTTGGAGTCGGTGCCATCGTGTCACAACTTACTAAAATCGTCAATTTTCAATATTTAACACATTCTTTATATGGCACCGACGCCAAAATTGATGAGATTGAGTATACAAACGGTTACTTGTAAGTAATTTGAAGAAACTGAATTATGGCGTTATTTTTTACTTTTTAGTTTTTTTGGAGTCTGTTTTATTTTTTTGTTTAAAAGTTTATTTATTTTATACTTTTTAGTTAATCGTTACTTAAAAGTGTATCTCGTGACGATTCGAACAAGCCCAAACATTATTTTATTACATAGATCTGGTGCCTACCTTCCGGCTCCATCATCAAATCAATTCGATGGTACCATTCTCATCAGGAATATTTAAATTTGTGACTATGAAGTTGCTTAGTTAAATTAATCAAGATATTTTGTCGCCACCCGTAAATCATTTATCATTGAGGAGTTCCGACGGCATTCTGTGGTCTTCTGCATCAGTTCCACTTCACCAATTTACATTTTCTGAATGCAAATGCTTATTATGTGTCTTATAATACCAAATTCGCTATATGTATGCCTACAATATTTGAGGAGTTCCTTCAATTCCTCATGGATTCCATCATCAAATCTTCACCAAAATGAAATGGGACCAACTAGAAAGTACCTTCTATAAAACCAAAAAAAAAAATTTTGAAATCGGTCAAATAGTCTGTGATTAATCGGTGAACATCCATAAAAAAAAAAAAAAAACATTCCGTCGAATTGAGAACCTCCTCCTTTTTTTGGAAGTCGGTTAAAAAATGATTGTTATGGACTATTTGGAGGTCACTAAAACAAACAATTTTTTTTTGGATTTTTTGTATCATTGTATGTGTCGTTGTGGCTTCATCACGCAAAATCGGCTAAACGGATTTCAACTATTTTTGGTACACGGGTAGCTGGGTATCTCCAAATGATTATAGGATACTTTTTACCCGACTATACTAAAGAAAAAACGAAGGGTTATGACGTTTTCTCCTCCACGAATGAAGTTGCGGGCGCATTCTCGTATTTTTATAAAAAAAATGTATATACTTACGCTCTTAATGTCGACGCCCAGAACTTTGGCCATGTAGGATGGCATTTCAGTGAGAAGGGTCCAAAAACCAAGACTTTGGCCGCTGTGGGCCAACAAAATAGCCCAGAAGGGTAGAGAGGTCCAGATGCCTTTCCAAGGAGTTGCCATTTTCTGGAATAAATTATTAACTTTATGAATAGCATTTAGTTGGGGCCTTAAAATACCATCATTTTTTGTAATTTTATTCGCTGGTATAAAAAAATACAAAGAATTTTAGATGCCCCAAATAAAAAAAAAAGAAATTTTGGCTTAAATTTTAGCTAGCATTTTAAATAGCATACCTACTTAAATTCATTAATAGAGAGTGATTATTGATATATTACTAGATATTTTCTCAATTCATACGTTCAGACTACTTTTCAATTATTTAATTAAACCGACAACGAAAACAAAATATGAAATCGAAGACAGTTTAAGAAAAACGCGTCTTTGTAGATTTTCTATTTTTTTTGTTTTTTTTTATTGTAGCTAGTTTAGAAAATATTCGGGAAAATATGAAGGAAACACACGATCCCCTAAATGAGGTCACTAAACCAAATTGTGACAATGAAACGGGCAATACGACACAATTTCTGTAAGGAAATCCGACGTAGTAATAACATTTTTGAATTATTTTCTATGCACATTCGCACAACACAATTAACGGGGGCTTATCGCGTATAAATAAGATTACTTTAACTGTCTTTCCTTGGTAATTGTTCGAAGTTTTGACGTTTCTGAGTTCCTTCGAGACCATGGACCTAACGCGACGTCCGAAACGTCGAACAATTATCAACGAAAGGTAATTAAATAAATCATATGTATACGCGATTAAGCTCCGTTTGCTGTGATAATGAGTGAATCTCGTATTATTTAAAATTAATGATTTTGTATGTAGCTACTGTCACGTTTTATAATGAGAAAATTTTAAAATGGATTTATTTAACGTGAAGTCGCAATATTTCCGAAAAATAAAAATTTGGTCATATTTAAGTTTTTATGCATAATTTGATTTCATTCCCAAAAAACCTGGTGAAAAAAATAATTTAAATAATTTTTACGCGTATATTATCTCATTTGTGTTCCCGGCGTTTCGGTTGTTTACGGGTTTACTACCAGTTAACCCGTGAACATGGAAAGCTGAAAAGCTTTCGAAACGTCACGAACTCAAATGGGATACGCGATATAATCCGTTAAATTGTTTAACATAAATGAATAATAATCGCGAAAACAGAAGAATATATCATGAAAAAAAAGGATGTTATTAATTTGTCTCACCTTCGCCTCGCTAATATCAGCAGATCCAGCATTCGTCTCAATATATTTTCTTTCCTCCTTCGAGATCCAGCGGCTCATGCCGGGCGAGGAAGCGCCTAAGATGACCCACAGGACGGACCAGATCAAGCAGGCGATCCCAGTGGCATAGAAGACCGAAGGCCAGCCCCATCTACTCGCTGAGAGGATCCCAGAGGTCATCATCTCAATTATGGTGCCTAGTTGGGCTCCTGAAGTTAGAGGGTAAATGTTAGGTCTTCTTCTTAAATAAATATAAATAAATATTACAAGACAATTTTACACAAATCGAACTAGACCCATGGTAAGCTAGGCAGTTTGGGCTTAAGGGCCATGGTCGTTTAGAGTAGGCAGTTCCTTTGTACCTGAACGGCGCACTGTAAAGGTGCGTCCACATTTGTATCATTTGCCCGTATCAGATCATCGTCGCGTGGCATGATCGTGTGTCACGATGCGCCGATCGGATCGCTCGAAATCCATTTTGCTACGCGTATCACACAGTTATATCGGACGAGTACGGCATGATCGGCGCGCCGACAGTAAGCGTCCAAGCAGCGCGATACGCAGTCATGCCACGGCGCGGTGATCGGATAGGAGCAAATGATACACGTGTGGATGGATGGACCTTAGGATGTTGTTGCAGGTTGGAGCAGGTGCTTGTCGTGGAAATTAATCTAAAAACTTGGAGATACAAGACACAGCGTGTATTTCGGTCAAAGCACACGGGGGGAGAGAGAGAGAGTTACCATAACAAAAACCTGCTTTCTGGACCTGTCTAGGGCTTTTGACCTGGTTTCCTACGATATATTATGGAAAACTCTTGAGAAAACCAGTATACCGCCAGAAATGGTTCGTATATTTAGGTACTGGTATGGAAACCAGGTCAACAGTGTTATATGGGCTAACACGCTGTCTGATGATTATAGGTTGGAGTGTGGGGTGAGACAGGGCGGGTTGAGTTCACCCACACTCTTCAACCTGTATATGAACGAACTAATTGAGGTGCTCAGTAGCATCCATGTCGGCTGTCATGTAGACGGTGTTTGCGTCAACAACATAAGCTATGCTGACGACATGGTGCTACAGAGCGCGTCGGTCTGTGGTATGCGTAAGTTGCTCAACGTGTGTGAGACATATGCGCTAAATCACGGGCTTAAATATAATGAAAAGAAGAGCCAGCATGTGGTCTTTGAGAGCGATCGCAACAAACTATCGGAGTTTCCTGCAATTTACCTTAATGGCAGTCCCATGGATAGAGTAGACCATTTTAAATATCTGGGGCATGTCGTTGCGGCCGATCTCAAGGATGACCTGGACATCGCACGGGAGCGGAGGGCCCTGTCGGTGCGGGCGAATATGGGCGGGAGGTCAAGATTACCCTGTTTAGAGCCTTTTGTACATCCCTGTATACCTGCAGTCTCTGGGTGAAGTATTCGCAACGGGCCTATAGGGCCCTCCGAATCCAGTATAACAACGCGTTCCGGGTGATAGTGGGACTGACTCGTTTCTGTAGTGCATCAGGGATGTTTGCGGAGGCGCGTGACGACTGTTTCTATGCAAGCATGCGCGGGCGGGCCGCATCCCTGTGGAGTCCCCGAGTGCGGGACAGTCCCAATACCATTCTGAGAATGATAGCTGATAAGCCTGATTGTGCTATTATGTCACACTGTGCGGGACTGCATGCTCCTACTAATGTAATTTTATGGTAGAGCTATAAAAATAATAGTAATGTAATGTAATATGTATATGTGTCGTGTAACACGAAATAAATAAATGATTTGATTTGATTTTGAAAAAAATATGCTTAATTCTTATATTGTGTTGCTACTATAAATATATGTACGCGACAGTACCTATATGGACCGCGCGCGACTGTTTAGATGTAGTGTATTGGTATAATGTTCTACCATTGTATTTTGTCGCTAAATTTCGTATTTATCTATCTGTCTCAATACGGTACATGCATGAACTTTTTTTATCGCTTTTCTTAACTAAATATCAATACCGTAGAAACTATTTCAAAATGTGAAATTAAAATTAAAATCGGCCAAGAAATACTCATGATATAGGCTCTTGAAATCACTAATTAGACAGAGAGGTCTGATATGCACTGTTACGTCGTAGTGCACTCCGGTCATACAAACTCCAAATTAAATTCTGTTTTGCAAGAAAGAAATCGAATGAAATTCTTGATGGCTTATATCTAGGTTATTTTTTTAGTTACTCGAAAAAATATTTTTGTCCACTGTTTGTTATATAACTGCGCTTTTAAAATAAATAAATAGACGATAGTGTTTTGCAACTAACTTGAAAATATGGAACCTGTATATATATATTTGCCACAATGTGATAACGAAAAATTTGTTTCTTTAAATAAACATTATTGGTTGTTTCGTTTTGAACTATCTAAATAGGTTCTCTAAAGGTTGGTAGTGGTAAACACAAGCAGTAGCATGAAATAATTCTGCAAAGTTTCTATTTGCCCAAGTGATATTTGACGATTTGTTATTTGCCTAAGTAAATCATTGGCTTTATAATAATTTGCCATATAAAAGTTTGTTGAAGTAAAATTTTGCGATTTAAAAAAGTTGCCAAATAAGAAAAGAGCTTAGTAAAGTTTTGCCAACGGTTGGTTTGCCAAATGAAACTTCTGCGAAAAGTTGGTTGGGAAGTGAAATTTAGCGAAACATTTTTCGCCGAAAAAGCAGTATACCCAAATAATGACATATAAACATTGTTAGTTTTTTCTTGCAAATATAAATTTAACCAAAGATTAAAATAGTATTGTTGGCGTATTTTAAATGAAATTTATTCAATTGTATAACTGTGAGACAGATATAATCATAAAAACCGGGTTTGAAAGTATTAATCACAATATTAGTTTCCAACTACAAACCGTGATAAAGAGCAATAAATTAGTATTAGCCCAGCATGTAAGAAATTTGAAAGAACTGCAATATAACGGCTAGAGTGACTTAATACAAGCCCATGTAATTCTTCAAACATCTGTGACACTAACACCCTCCAAAACCAGTTTAAACATAGGTAATTTTTAAGCGATGACACAACGGTATATCGCGCAAGTCATTTCTCATTTACTACTTGTAGGCTTCTAATATCATGAGCCGTAAATAACACTTTCTTCCTTCTTTCCACAGCAGCTATCCATTTTATTAATTATTTTAATTTATGTTTGCAGTTTACAACGCAACAACAGTCATGACCCTTTTCTTTGCTTTGATTTGTGCTGAAATACTTTAATTTTAACAGCTAGTCATCCGAAGTTACTTCAAATTTTTGCCATGTTGTGCGTTACGATCATCGACTGTACCCCCACCACCCGCTTCGCACATAGCCAATAGAACATTGTCCATCGCGTGTTGATGGAGTGCAGGCGGAACTTAAATATATCGTCGTCTAGAACTCATGACGCAAGCCTCAGTGAGTTTACCATGGAACTAGTCGATTTGTGTAAAAATTGACCTGTAATATTGATTTATTATTTATTTAAAACAATAAAAATAAAGTAATTGACAACATTTCAAGCAATATTAAATCAACACCTATTTCGTTAATTCATTATCAAGGAACACAAACATATTTTTTTATTGCCACTATTTTTGAAGATATTCGTTAAAATTGATAGAAATCAGTGACGTCAATAGGTGGATATTGCACAGTCATAATGCACAAGAAAAACAGCAGTACAATTTCTATACTAAATCCGCAATAGAAATATGATTTTTGGTGGAGCATGAGAACTTGGCATTTCACATTTATGTTTTGGTGGGATTTATTAACCTGCGTATACTATGGTTCCCATTCGGCTTCTTTCCGACACCGGCGCCCATTGGCCCAGCAGGCCATGAAGACTGGGGTACAGCAGACCCTGGGTCAGACCCATGAGGATACGGCAGACGCACAGCGCTATCCAGTCACCCTGAAACAAAATGCATATTGTGATATTGTGTAATCTTGGAAACTATAAAAACACACACACCAAGAAAAAAGTTGATGATGATGGTACCTCTTATTTACGAATTTAGTATTGATTTTAGAGCGAAAATTAACAGTAAAATTGTTTTTCACTTCTCCCGCTCAAAAAGTAGGTACGTCACATTAGCTTCGTGAAGCGAGACTAAAATAGTACATCTAGCCCCTAGGGTTTAAAAGTAAGCCATATAATCCCATACAAATTCCAATGAAACTGAAAAAAAAATATTGCGGCCAGCTACACACTACTTACGAATAATTTAAAACAAACAAACCAACTTGACCAGATTGGCCAAAATTTCTAATTGAATTGCTCAAACTGTAGTTTGAATTTTTCATGAAATATACAATTATAATGTTGTCTTTTTTATTTTCTCGCAGTCGAAGTGAAAAACGGAGTGTTTAACACATGGCTAAAAACCATTATGACACTCAGACATACATTCCGTGCTCACTTCGTGAGCTCGTCCAAATAATCACTTCGTGTCATAATGGCTTATTGTAGCCCCTTGTCAAACAATCTACTATTTGTTTCGTTTAAATACTGTGGCTTGGAAATTACTATCAATTACCGAGTCAGAAGAAGTAGTTTTATATTAGTTTCTGATTACGTCTACGATTTTATCCTGTATACTCATTTTAAACAATTAGGTTTACATCTATACTATTACTCTTCTATACTAAAAAAATTAAAAATACTATTTGATAGTCAATGAATACAGCGTTTATTTTTTTGTATGTTTGTATATGTCGTTGTGGCTTCATATCGTCAAAATGGCTAGAAGGATTTCGACTACTTTAAGTACACGGGTAGCTGGATATATGTTTCCCATCTACGCTTAAGAAAAAAAGAGGGTTATGATTTTTTCTCCCCTACGAACGAAGTCGAGGACACCTTCTAGTACTTATAAAATTATAAAATCCAGATGCCTATAGGTCATGAATCCAAGAAAAATCTTAATAGCGTGATCTACGGAAGAGTCACAAAAAATAATCATTGATAAGAGCACCATTTCTCGGTTGGAATATATTTGCGGCGTTATCACGTCCAAATGATTGAACGAATCTTAGCCAATTTTGGTCTAAGGACAGATAGACACCCAAAAAAAGTGGGTTATGACCTTTTCCTCCACCGCGTACGAATTTGCGGATACCTGCTGGTATTATTTATACAATTAAAGTCAACAACGCTAATCTTCCAGCAATGTCCTCTCCTTAGAAACTCTGATAGACCTCTTCCAATTCATCTCGGAAATGTTCAACAGAACCATCATCTTTTTGCGTCCCTTGAAACATTCCTAAACTCTAATTGAAAGTTATTACCTAAGTATAAGAGCCAGTTTCGAATACATTTGGGTCGTCTTAAATTTTGCTAGGAGTAGAGGGATGTTGTTTCATTTCTTTTGGAGGGTTTTCTTTTAACAAATTGCTGCCATTTGTTTTCGCCCGCAAGTTTAGTCAAGATGGATTCTGCGATTACTCCCGTATCCAATGTTTGTTCTAGATAATTAATAAGAAATTCGCATTCTTTGAATTAATTGTTCGCATTAATCATGTGTTCTGTTACTGGTTGTTCTAGAAGTTATTCGTCACTAATTTCCCTAGTGATTGATTCAAAGCTGAGGTTGTGTGTTGTGATCCTTGTTACATGAGACTGAATAAAATGCACTGTTAAAAATCATGTCATTTTACATGAAAAAAAAAAACATATAAACCTGTAAATATCCAGAAAAGTCAAGGAAATTTACGCATTTTTTTTATTAACATTTTATTATTTTTAGAATAGCGTAGGACATATTCCCGAATGATAAAAAAAAATAAACCACGCGGGTGAAGCAGTGAAGAAAGTTCAATTAAAATTCAACAATGGTGCATAATAACCATAACGCCTTTAATTGTTTTAATAGCAAAAACATCTCTAGTGGTGAAAACTAAGGTACGGTGAGCAAGTTACACAATCTAATTGTAAAGGTCTCTGCCCACTACACCGTATCATACCATGACCGGATTATGAACGTGTCAGACGAAATAAATATGCTTTGTATTGATAAGTATGAGACTATGCCCACTAGCACGTTTCGTTACCGTTGCGTGACGTGCAAAGTCCGTATCGCGTTACAGCCCGAGCCTGATACGCTCATAGTACGGTCATGGTATGATGCGGTGTAGTGGGCAGAGACCTTAATAAGCACTAAGAGGTACCCGCAACTACGTTCGCAGAGGAGAGAAACTCATAACCCCTATTTTTTCTTAAGCGTAGTCAGGTAAAAAGTATTATATAACCATCTGTGGATACCCAGCTATCGGTATACAAAAAAAGTTGAAATGAAATGCGTTTTGCCGATTTTGCGTGATAAGGCCGCAACAGCACAAGCAAACATACAAAATATAAAAAAAAAAATTTTCGCTTCAGTTACCACTTAAAATCCCTTATAATAGTTTCTTTAAATATCTTCAATGTACAGTATAGACATTTCATTTTTACATCTTTATAATAGTAAGTAATAGATAGCGACGTCAAAAAGCGGAAACGTAATAACCCCCAAATGAATCTATTGGCACTAACTACTTTTCTGCTTTTTGCCGTCGATATACAAAGTGACTGACTATGGAGTGTTTGCGGCTTTGTCAGTGGTCTCTTCTTACGAACGTTTGCTGGTTCATTGTTCTTAGTAAACTAGAAGGTGGGTTGAGAGAGAAATTCATAACCCCTCTATTTTTCTTAACAGTAGTCGGCTAAAAGTATCCCATAACATAACCATCTGTGGATACCCAGCTACTCGTGTACCAAAAATAGTTGAAATCCGTTTAGCCGACTTGCCATGATGAAGCCACAACGACATAAACAAACATATCTATACTATTATAAAGTTGTAAAAATGAAATGTCTGTACACTGAAGAAATTAAAAACAAATTATTGTTACGGACTTTTTGGAGTTCACTAAAATGTTTTTTTTTTTATTATTTTTTATATGTATGTGTCGTTGTGGCTTCATTACGCAAAATCGGCTTAACAGATTTCAATAATTTTTGGCACCCGGGTAGCCGGGTATCTCCAGATGGTTATATGATACTTTTTAGTCTGCTGTGAAGAAAAAAGAGGGTAATGACATTTTTCCCTCCACGTACGAAGTTGCGAAAAATTTAATAAAAAATATTCAGTTATCAGACGGTGCCTACAATTTTGATCGCGGAGGATATAAAATCATAACACTTCTATTTTTCTTAAGTATAGTTGATCCCTTAACCATGTGCGAATACTCAGCTACCCGTGTACTAAAAATAGTTGAAATCCGTATAGCCGATTTAACATTATGAAGCTAAAACGCCGCATAAAAATATCTGCAATGTAAAATTTATTTTTCACTTCTTCTGCTCAAAAAGTAGGTCATATTAGCTTCGCGAAGCGAGACTAAAATAGTACATTTAGCCCCTAGGGTTTAAAAGAAAGCCATATAATCCCATACAAATTTCTATGAAACTGAAAAAAAAAACTTGCGGCCAGCTACATACTACTTTACGAAAAAACCAACCTCATCAGATTGGCCAAAATTTCTGATCGTATTGCAGCCCTTCACATTAAAAAGTAAAAATTGTCTATGGCCATTATTAGTTTAAAAAAATATATAAGCTGTCAATTTAATTATAAAGAATTTATCAAACTATACTTTTTATTTTTCATGACTTATACAATTTTAGTTTTAAGTCTTTTTTATTTTATCACAGTCGAAGTGAAAAGCAGAGTGTAACACGTGGCTAAAAGCCATTATGACACTCAGACATGTTCGTCCTCGCTCACTTCGTGAGCTCGTCCAAATAATCACTTCGTGTCATAATGGCTTATTTTAGCCCCTTGTCAAACAATCTACTATTGTACAACTTCATAATAGTCATTTATTTTATTTTATTTATTATTTCATTAGATGGTACTCGTAATGAAAGTTTTTGTCTTTATAATAAATGTTTTGTAATTGGTTGTGCATTTCATACTATCTTGTTACTTTAACGCCATTCTAGAAAGATTTGGAATTATTATCTACTCTTTTTAAACTGAGATGTCGATGTCGTGTAGTTCAGTAATTTTTTGGTTATATGTATATATTTTTGTATTTATATGTATATTTTTATATATGTTTATTTGTATTTTATATATTTATTTATTAGTATCTAATATCTTTGTATGTATTCGTATTGTTCCTTTCTCTTTTTTCCTTATGGTTTTAATTTATGATTTGTCTCATCTTCTTGTGCACCACTTACTTACTCATGGGTTGTTTACATTGCGCCATCTCTACTACCTTAAGGTTGTCTGGAAGAGATCGCTTTTTAGCGATAAGACCGCCTGTTGTTTACCATTTCTGATACTGTTCTAGATTTAAGTTTCTGATGTTATTTTCTTTTGGTGTGCAATAAAGAGTACTTATTATTATTTTTTTATCTGTTTTCCCATAATAAATTGTCCTCCTTTACCGAACAATGACATTCATAGTTTGGATGTTGCTCCTTAGAAACATCCTAAACATGAATGATAGATGCAAGTTTTGGCAACGAGATTCGATGCATTATTTTATTATATAAATATTTATTCCGTAATAAATACATTATTAGTTTTGAAAAACATTTAAAATTTAATAAAACTGCTAAACTATTGATGTGTACCGGATTTTTTTATGTCAATATACTAGTGAAACTGTAGTATCTTTACATTCGTGTGCAAACTGACTGATTTGATAACCGATTTGGCTCAGTGGGAGTAACGTTGCTTGGGAAGCAGAGGGTCCTGGGTTCAAATCCCGGTTAGGGCAAATATTTGTGTGTTGATTATAAATATTTGTTTCTGAAACTTGGATGTTTTCTATGTATTTAGGTAGATGTATCTATTAAATATATCGTTCTAGTACCCATAACACAAGCCTTATTGTGCTTACCATGGGACTGCACGGTGATTCCGCTCCCGTACAAGGGCGGCCATAAATACCTCAACTCCAAAAAAAGCCATTTTTTCGATTTTAAACTATAAAGGGTTATTATACAAGCATGAAATATATCATTAATAACATTTTTAGACATTTATAATAAACTTGTGTGACTATTTTTATTAAAAAAATATCTGTAGTCAAAACCATTTTATAAAACGTTATTATTTTAAACATAAAGCCATTAGATAAAAAAAAATTGTAATTAATGAAAACATAAATGAAACAGCATACTACATAAATAATAAAAATATTTATTTCAAGACTATTTACATATATACAAATAAGGTTATATTAAAACAAAGCGATTACTTACTATTTATACATTCAATATTACCTACTTACTATTTACACACAACAAGTCCAATACAGATTTAGACAAAGAACTTTTTTTTTAACAGGTAACCTTCTCAAACTTGATATTAGGGGATCTGAGTGAAGAAGAAGTCGATTAATCAAATCAGTATTAGTCAAAACGCGGTTCATTTTTCGTGTGTGATCTAGTCGAAATGCTTTATAGTATTTGTTACTCGCTTCAGCTGCTTCTTCAGACAGTTCTCCTATAGACAGTAGGCCGTGATTGATAATGTCAGCACCATGAATCAAAATTTTGTGGACAGAAGCAGGCAAATAGTACCATGGATATTCGGCAACTAATTGCCGTGCAGTTTCTAAAGCGAAATCTCTGAATTTTGTCGCATCAATGTTATATCCCGAATTGATACACTGAAGTACAGTCCAACAACGATCTAGGAGATCCTTCTTAATACCCGTAATTTCAGCTGAAATATCTGAGCTTGAGAAGAACCGCCTAGCAGTGTTGCCATCGTTCGATGTCCCGCTTCCGCCACTTTTGGGTTTATCGATAATAAGACCTAACTTTTCCCTAAATTGCGATTGTATAAGTTTTTTTTTTTCAGCTACAAGTCGTTTATCGCTATCAGACCTAGCTTGCCATTTCTTAACCTCTAACTTGTAAGCAAGATGAATGAAATATTCAAAAAATCGGATCAATGCGTGAAGTGGAGACATGCCATATTCATATTTACTTTCGTCAGTTGCTTTGCACAAAGATACATCAATTTGATTCATCTCACTTGGTAAAGCTTTACATATATAACATCTAGTTGAAGAAACATCACTAAGTGCATTACACACCTTACCATCGACCATAGTAAGTTGTAAGCTATGATTAATTGTGTATTCGCATGCATTTGTCTTGAAGATAGTCGGTTGCAAGTTACTTATTTTCTGTTTGAAATAAGTCTCCTCTTCAACTGATACTGCAGTTGTTTCCTTAAAAAACTGAAAGCGAATAGGTCTGCAGTATCGAGTTGAAGAAGGACGAGGATTTTTCCACAAAATGATTGAGTTTTCCTTATTATCCGGGTTTAAAATAAGTTGAAGCGGTACATATGAAGTAACAAACAAGCTACTATCCACAAGAGAAGAATCTGAGAAAGTTTGTTTGTATTCGCTATGTCCTGTACTACCATCAAATCCCCATTTCCCAACCAAAGATATTTTATTTAAAGACTGGTCAGGTATTTTATCTAAAATATCTTTTTGAGACTCAAGAATCCGAGTGGCAGTGTGATCTAACAAACTCTGAAGTTCGACTTCGGCTGATGATTCAGTAACGGCTACAGTTGTAGGGTAACATCTCTTTTTAGCCTTTACAATGCGTTGATAGGAAGGCATACAATCTTTCAGTATATTATTATGTATAAAATTCTTAATTAATAGATATTGCTTTCTAGAAATCTTACCTTCTGCAATAAGTGACAAAACTTTGTTTTCGTCGACTTTTGTAGAAGTTAAGCTGGAATCAGCAGAAGCATTGAGCAGTGTATTTACAGCAGACTCGTCAAAATTAGATAGTTCCGCCAGTCTCCTTCTTTTAGTGCGTTTACTACTTTCATTAAAGTTTTTCCTCGGACGGCCACGAGAAGTGGAAGGGGAGGGGTCGACGTTATCATTCTGCTGAGAAATACGCTGCTCGATACTTTGGATCACATCAATGTATTCTACATCATTAAGCCACTCTGCATATTTATGTAGAAATATAGACTTTGTACATCTTGTTTTTTTCCAATAACATGCAATTCGTTTACATAAATTCCTTATTTTAACCCTTAAATTCTCTATGCCAATATTTTCGATGTTATCCGAAATAATTGATGTTTCCGTCAGTGTAGTAAAAACATGTTGAAATTTTTCTGTATCAGTTCCTTGTCCAGAGTGCCAAATATCAAAAACACTACGTTTCGAAATAGAACACCTTAAAAATGTACCTAAAACAAAGATAAAAACATTTTTTAAAAATCGGATTTTTTTTCGGCTACCCTACTCTTGTTCTTTGAAACCCCTTTTACCTAAGAAGAGGTCAAAAAAGGTCGATGAAAGTTACAGCCCTTATTAAGGACACTTCCATCTATAACATAATATATGTGTCAAGTGCGGCAAACCTCGGCATCAGAGTATAACTCTCAATGAAATCATACTTCTTAAAAATTAATCGTAAACGACAGACCTCTACTAGAAAATTATTTTAAAATATAAGCACGCATATTTATATATAAAACATAATTGAAAAATAAAGTACATACCCTCTTCTTGGATTTCCATAATAATACCACGTGGACACACGCAAATAATAATAATAGTACACAATAACAAAGTGATTAAGTTGCGGCGACAAAAACACACTACTAATTAGGGTCGAGATGCGTTCACTTTCGTTGCACAAAAGTAAATGATAATAGTACTTTATTGCTGTGCTATATATAGTATTTAGAAGATTGTCTATCGGTGAATCATTTTACTTACTTTTTAGTCCAGGATACGCTCATGACTTTTTTCGATTTATGGCCTACGGCGGAATCACTGTGGACTGGTTCGATTTGTGTTAAATCGTCCTGTAAAATTTATTTCAACTGTCAAGTTGGTTTGCCTTACCATTGAGTTTACTCTTGCGAAAATGTATGCAGACATTTCTTTTTCTCGCCAAAGGCATTTGTTCTATATTAGGAACCTTTAAAAGATATATTTTCCGATATCTGAATTTGTGATCACACGAAAGGTTAGGATATAAAAGGAAACGTAATATTATCAAAGATAACTGCGGAAATAAAATAAAACGGGCTTGATATCGGATTGAAGATATACTCGCTTATATAACACGTAAGCCGGATGACGGATTGGTGACATACTACACAGATTGTGTGCAGTAACTAAAAGGATATTCAAATAAAATGTACCTACATTGTTAAGGGCTTTAATTTAGACGATTAAGAAATGTCTGTCGCAGGGAAATAGCCAAAACAGAGATTTGATCAAATCTCTGAGAAATATGACGAAATCACGCAGGATGTTAAAATAGCGAATATTTTTTTTCTTTTGCCTAGAAAGTCAGTCATATGATTAAATCCCTGAATCAGTTTAGTGAAATGACAAAATCAGCCAAAAAAGGCAACTTGTTTTGTCATTTCACTAGAATTGTTTTAGTGATTTGATAAAATCCCTGACACACGTCAGTGAGTTGACGAAACGAACTTGCAAAGTCAACTCGTTTTATCATTTCACTAGAAAAATTCAGTAATATCATAAAGTCTCTTATGACTCACGTCTAATGACATGATAAAGATTTTATTACGCTTAATTTTAAGCGTTTTTTAATATTGTCTGCGATGGGATCAGTGTCGAACGCTGAGGAGTTTGCCTGTCTAGTAAAATAATATATATATAATAAAATAAATCAATCAATATTACGGCACAATTTTTACACAAATCGTACTAGTCCATTGTTAAGCTCAATAAAGTTTGTGCTATGAGTACTAGACGACGATATATTTAATAAATATATTAAGTTACATAGATAAAAAACATCCAAGACTGAGGAACAAATATTTATGCTTATCTCTCAAATATTTGCCCTTACTGGTATTTGAACCCAGGGCCTTTAGCTTCGCAAGCAACGTTACTCCCACCGATCTAAACCAGACGTCGAAATAAAACAGTAGCGCATTAAACTTAAAATATGTGAATCTAAAAATTAATCATTAATGTTTTGATTTTCTTCGACTTACTGTATCTGTTCTCCCTACTATACCATCCGGGTAATATCCGGATGATATATACGCTATAATACGTAAGTATAATACCCGGTTCAGCCATCTCCGGCAAGATATCAATCTGCCCAGTTATTGGATCAATGGTATCAAGTAATAGCGTATTGTTTTTGACTAGCGTTTTGTCAATTGCTTGTAATTTGCAACTTAATGATGCGATTAAAGGAAATTCGGATATCGTTTTTCATTGTTTATTTTTTTATAATGAAAACATCTTCGAGATTGATCTCAATTTGTTTATGGTCGTGGTTTTATGATATTACTGTATTTAATGGCTATGATGCTTTGTTAATTAAAAACAGATATTTTGAATGTTTCACAAATCCTTTTTCTTATATTCTTCGTGAGCCTCCCAAATAAGTAAAATTACTAAATTACTTACTCTAACATCATTACTTTTTTATGTTCATGCTGTCTATATACCACGATGCCAAAAATAAGTCTACGTCTCCTTGATAGTAAGCAGTTTTTATTATCTATATGTTTTATTTATTTATCTCAAAAATATATACATACGTTTAGGAATTGGTGATTATACCACTCACTTACTCGTACGAGTTATGTCTTAATAAAATCATTAACCATGCCATTAACCGTTACTCAATTACTTCTTTTGTGTCCTTTGAACCAAAATCATCATGCGCGTGTAGACAATTCTTTGAGAACTGATTGTTTATTCATATATTATCTGTCTATCTATTTAATTCTTTGCGCTTCCAATGCTCTGACATGCTCTTGTCTTTCTATTTGTCTGTTAAAAGAAAGTCTAGAAAGATCCAAGGAACCTTAACTGAACTAGCCCACGATTGAGAGGCGTGGCGTAAACTGGTGTTGTCGCAAGCCGGAATACAATTTAGGTCGTTACGCTATTAAAGTTAGTTTTTCTCATAACACCGAGGTCACTCCGGGAAGTCTGTGGAGATATCAGGAGGATCCTGCGCTTCTGGACGGAGTCAGGCTGGATTTCAAGGTGGCATAATCCCCAAGCAAGTGGACCGGCTTCTATATGCTTACCCCAACTACGGAAAAAGACGCCCATAACCATACTTAGTTTTAAGTAAAAACTATTATACCTTTTGAGAAGCAAACGGCACGAATAAGTTCACAATGCCATTGGATAGGATAGCCACCAGGATGAGGTTCTTGCCTCCGAACTTGCCCGCCAGCATGCCAGCCGGGATCTGCAGGACGATGTAGCCCCAGAAGAATGATGAAAGGATCAGATCCTGGATGCTACGGTCCCAGTCGAATACCTGAAACAGAAATTTGTGTAAGTTCGGAAAATAGAGGGTCATAAGGGGAATTCGCTGTCTTTCTGTATCACGATTTTTCTCAGGAATGGGTTAAGTTACCAAGTTAAAATGGATACTGAACCCGATAAAAACTTTAACAGTTACATGAAAAGTTGAAATGGTTACTACCGTTGACATAAAATTATGAATTTTGGGTGAAAAAAAGGTAACAAATAAACGGAAAAGATCCATAAACTCAAAATGTATTGCTACATTATGGTTAAAGTATTGTATAAGTTATTCTTGAAAAATCAACGGGCTCCACTAATAGTTTAAATCTTCATGAATCATAACCATTTCACTCTTAATGTGGTTGGCTAAACTCTGGGTGTGCTCAAGCTTTTTACAGTTTATAAGACAAACTTACAAATTTCTTCCTTAAGAAATGTCTTAAGGCGACAATCCCTTTCGATTTGGGACTTAACTCTACGTGTTGTACCCATTTACACATTGGGGTAAGAGAATGGTGTTAGTATAAGATCTCGTCTTTTTTTGTCCACACTTCTTGACAAGTGACAAGTATTGGGACTTGTCGCGTAAACATGTTCGGCTTTTAATTACTTGCACTTGCACCAAAGACTAAAAACTGGCCATGCCTGATCTAGCATATTTTAGCAGATGGAGTTTGACTCCATCGAGATAAGACGCGTCCACGCAGTGTGTAGTGTAAAACCAGTGTACCAAGACCTCTGCCTTACGGCGTTTAAGCAAGCTGCCAGTGTCTAGCTCCGTTGGACGCCCCCGGCAACTCGACCAACTAACAAGACCCGTCGCTTACGGCTTAAGTACGCGCGGCCAGTGTCTCGCACGATTGGACATCTACAAGTCAGTATACCCACACCTGTTTACTATTTTTCGGAATATAATAACGCGTGCAAATAGTTTGCACGGACGTTAACCCGTCGCTAAATACATTGGTGAGGGCGTTGCTTAACATGTCTGTGGAGATTCGGAAATGCGCGGGTTGTGCAAAGCAAATAAATGACAAGAAACATATTCGATGCTACGACAGTAAGTGTGGAAAACTGTATCAGCTCCCATGTGTCAACCTTAAAAGCCCAAACTCCGACACAACAAAGTCCTGGTTATGTCCAGTGCTTGCACCTGTGCTAGGAAAAAGGGCGGCGACAATTCCACTACCCCCGCTCGTTCTTCGCAGAACGTTACAGTACGGAAGCCAAGGGCCCCCAGCCCTGAACAGGCAGTTACAGACCCCATACCAGGAAATTGTTCAGTTCTCATTAATCTGACCGAGCAGATAAAGTTACTGAGGCAAGAGATTTTAACTATGAGGGTGGATTTTGAGTCGGCGATTTTTGCAGTAAACCGCTGCGAGAGCAGGATAGATGAAATGAGCGCCAAACTGGTTTCCTTTGATGCTCTACAGCTGAAATTGCCGAGCTAAAGCAGCTGAACGGCAGGTTGCAGACACTTATTGCCGAGCAATCTAAAGCACTCTCCGCCTGCGAGTCCCGTCTGCAATCAACCGAGGACTCAACTAGCCATGCAGCGGAGCTGGTCAAGACCCTAGAGCCCCTACAAAAGCAGCTGAAATACCAAGCACAAGCAAGGCTGAGGAACGACATTGAGATCTCGGGTATAACTGAAAAGCAAGGAGAAAACCCCCTTCATCTATTTCTAACTTTAGCAGTTGTGGTAGGGATGAAACTATCAGAATCTGGTCTAGACCACGTAACCCACGCCGGTCCTCCACGGACTAATCCCAATGATTCCCCGCGGCCCCTGGTGGTAAGATTCTGTCGCCGCAGCGTTCGTGATCGCTTCTACAACTCGGCAAGAGCAAGACGGCTAACAACAGAAAGTATTGACATTGAAGGTCCTGCTAGAAGATTTACTTCAACGACCGGCTTACTCAAGAGAACAGGCAGTTATTTCGTGAATGCAGAACACAATTCAAGGAGGCCGGTTGTTGTTACTGCTGGACAAAATGGGGTCAAATTTATGTCAAAAAGGGCGAGGGTAGAGGTGAAAATGCGCAAGCGATTATCATCAGATCCCGTAGTGACATCATCAACATCCTTAAGAAGCCGGAGCCGGTCGCAACGTCTAACGACTACTTGTCACCTTCGGGGGACGTTTAAACTGTGCATGTTTTCGTCTCTCCTATGTAAACTTTTATCGACTCTGTCATTTGTAATACACCACACGCACACTTTACTCACTGCACACTTTCATACTATCATAAACAATGACGTGTACAACCAATACATTCCACTCCTATCTATGTCCGTTACATCCTTTTTATACCACCACTGGCAGGGTCTCACTCACAATAAACTCGCTTGTGAAGTCACACTTTATGAAAATGGTTAGCCCGGATATCTTACTGGTTCTCGACTCTGATGACTCACCCTGTTTTATTGTTGAACGGCCCGAGTCTTGTAACTTGATTATTAACAATAGCTTTAAGATTAAAATATTAACATTTAACATAAGAAGTCTGCAAAGGATTTTGATGGTTTTCTACTCACGCTGACGAGATTGAATTTAGAAATAGATGTAATTGTTTTAACTGAATGCTGGCTCCAAGAGGGCTCTATTGTACCTCCTATTGATGGCTATCACTCCTTCCGAACTCAAAAATGCAACAATAAAGCGGGCGGTGTAGTGATTTATGTGAACACCTCGTTGTTGCCGGAAGTTACTGAGCCTACATTCGAGGAGGCTGACTGTCTATTAGTAGAAATAAAGAACCATCTTAGTGTCATAGGCATCTACCGCTCACCCTATTTTAACAATACCTCTGCATTTATGAACTCGCTTTCAACCGTGACTAGGCTTGTCAAGAACTCATCATGTGTAATTGTTGCTGGTGATATATACATTAACACTTTGTCAGAAAACGGCACAGACATAGGAAGTTCTGTTGACTACCTTTGCCTTCTGGCGGAGCTAGGTCTTAAACCGACAGTTAACAAACCCACGCGTGGAAATGCTTGTCTAGACCATGTTCATGTTTCATCCAGACGTCAAGCTACATCTGCTATCTGTAGGACAGATGTAACGGATCACGACATGGTTATCACTGGCATAAAAACAATTACTCGACCACTACAGAGAAAACGTTACGTGACTAAATATGACTATAAAGCAGTAGCGGAAGATTTACGTGTAATGGACTGGAGTGGAGTCGCAAGTTTGGTCACAGTAAACGATTCTGTTCGAGCCTTCAATCGTTTGTTCACGGATACTTTGCATAAGCACTCCACCCAGGCTCCAGTTAGCAGTTCCAAGTATACAATAAAGCCTTGGATGACGCCTGGCCTTGTTCGTTGCTCCAAACACAGAGATCAATTACACGCTAAACATCGCAAAAACCCAAATGACGAAGTATTAAAGCTTATTTATACTCGATACAAAAATTTCCACAATAACGTACTTAGGAAATTAAAACATAATAACGAGTCTAGTGAATTACAGGAGAACAAACACGTCCCAAAGAAGCTCTGGAAGACTATAAAAAGTATTACATACTCTAAGAAAAAGTCCCTTAAGCCGTTAGAGCTAACTAAAATCAAGAATTCAGTGGCTGACTCTAGATTACTGTAACGAGTATTTCTCTAGTGTCGGCAAATCTCTAGCAAATAAAATCCGCGATGATGTAAATAAAACACAGGAAGAATTAGCATTGCGAGCTTCAGTGAATATTACACCTTCACAATCTCTGTTTTTGGAGCCTACCGACGAGACCGAGGTCTACTCCTTGATTTAAAGTTTAAATTCAGATAGTGCTCCTGGTCTTGATGGACTCACTATCCGCCTTCAAAAAATTGTTAAAGAATCTATCGTTGTTCCTCTCACACATATATTTAACCTTAGTCTAGCAGAAGGAAGTTTTCCGAATGATTGGAAGCTGCTGTCACACCAATACATAAGGCTGGGGACAAGTCATCCCCCTGTAACTACAGGCCAATCTCTTTGCTTGGAGCCTTCTCAAAAGTACTGGAAAAATTAGTAAGCAAGCGCTTGGTTCGCTTCTTAGAAAAAAATAAGATTCTTTCAGATCGACAGTATGGCTTCCGAGCGGGGAGGTCGACTGGAGATGCAGTTGAGCAGATGACGGGGCTAATCTCGAGTCACTTAGACGGAAACAGGGCATGCCTAGGTGTATTCCTTGATTTAGCCAGAGCTTTTGACACTGTCTCCATTCCTAATCTCTTGAAGAAGCTAGAACTTGTCGGAGTCAGGGGGATCGCCTTGGACTGGTTTCGTAGTTATCTGGTAAATCGAACACAGTGCGTAAAAATTGACCACAATATCAGCGACCGCAAAGAAATGGCCTTCGGTGTTCCCCAGGGAAGTATTTTAGGGCCTACGTTATTCATTGTATACATAAATGATATTGCAAGTATTAATATCCCAAACGCCGATATTATATGCTACGCAGACGACACCGCCATAATTTTCTATGGTGATTCTTGGGGTAATGTAGTAGAGTCAACCGAGCGTGGGCTGAGTGCGGTAGCTGAATGGCTGCAATCCAGCTTGCGAACTCTAAATGTCCTGAAAAAAAAATTCGTTTGTTTTCACAAAACTAAAGCCTCAGCACCGCCCTGTCTTAGTGACATTACGCTTCACACATGCGACCCGCAAGGTCGACTGCCACCAACGTGTGCCTGTGCACACATTGAGCGGAGTGCTGTTGTAAAATATCTCGGCGTGGTCATTGACGAAAAACTCGATTTTAAACAGCATATCCTGGTCACGGGTAGTCGCATTCGCAAACTGATTTATGTTTTTAAAAATTTAAGGAACTCAACAGACATGCAACTGTTAAGAATAGTATATACCTCAATCTGTGAGTCAGTTATATCATATTGTATAACGGCTTGGGGTGGTGCTTCGAAGTCACACATGATATATTTAGAGAGAGCACAGCGTGCAGTCCTAAAAGTTATACTCAAAGAACGTATTAGGTTCCCGACTGCACTTGTTTATAAAAATATGGACGTTCTGTGTTCGTGGGATTTACATAAAGCGGGTTATATCAAAGTTACACCGAGAGGTAATAAGATCTCCCAACTATGCCGCCCAAACACAAAAGAGAGTTTTTAGAATTCCGGTCCTTCTTCCAAAACAGCTTTTGCTAAGAAACATGGCTTTTTTCTCCATCCCTTTATATATAATAAAATAAGTCTTAAAATTCCTCTGAAAGAACTCTTAATTAAAGATCTTGAATCTAAAGTACAAACTTGGCTGAAATCACTCTCCTATGAGGATGTGGAAAAAATAATTTTAAAAGTGGATAAGTAAACGCTCGTATTTGTGCACACCCACACGCACACACACAAACACACATACACACTCACACACGCGTAAAAAATTGCTTCTTCTCTTCTGATTTGGTTACCTACGAGACAGGCTTTGCCTAGTGTAGGGACCACTGTAACTTTGTATGAACATACGCCTTAAGTACATGCTTCTAAAGGTAAACCTTGCTCGAAAATACATTATACTTTTTGTAATACTATCTGAACCTGGAGTGAATTTCAAATGTATAATTGTAATTTTATGTACAAATGAATAAATTTGATTTGATTTGATTTGATATTTTTCTATCAACTGCTTGGTTAGAAACAGCACTTTTTTTATCATCCATGGATAAATATCAGTGACATGGCGTCTATATAAGCCGATTCCCACCAGTTTGCCAAGGGAAGGCTTTGAACCACTTTTTTCTTTAAATATGAATAAACGAATACGCTTCATCTTCCATTGTAATTTTTCTGACGCCACGCCTCTGATAGATAAAAGATAACACTATAAAATAAAAGTACAATCATATCAAAATATATAAGCATCTATGAGAGATTTCATACTTGAAAAGAAAGAACCGGTACTCTTATATCTGTCCGTCTATCTCTCACTCCCTTTTTCTAAAGAATGCGTGGAGGTATCAAGTTGAAATTAACATCAAATATTTTTGCCTGCGGTCCCTTGAAGCTGTAAAAAAAACAAGCTTCGAAAAGTCAACGCAAAAGGTGTTTTTATTAATATTGCCGTCCATGGAAAACCTACTATAGTGTTCTTCCAGTTGTCCTAGAACAATCCACAAAACAAATCTGAAAATCTTTTTGACGTGATAACGTCTTACGCCGGCTGTACGAAAAACCATGACTCATTGTCACGATCCGCCTGAGGCGAGTGTGCAAGCGAGAGCGCGGAACATGCGATACAAAGGCACGATCGACCTAAGAGTTCGGCTTGTGAATTCAAAAAAGTATGCAATTGTTCATCAATGTTTTCTTATGACGTTATCACGTAAAAATATCGTCCGTAATCAGACTTTACAGCCAACCAAATTTTATTTTATCTCTGTCTGTTTATATCAGTAACCAATATAACATACATTACACACACCCCACAACGCATACATTTTGCTTAGGAGTAGGGCTTTGCGACTGGCTTTTCAAGGATACGTTTTTAGCGTATATTTTGAACGGAATCTTCGGTGCGAGTACGACTCGCATTTGGCCGGTTTTTTTTTTATATTAAGCATGAACACAATATGTTTACACACATGTGACAAATGAAACACCAAACGCACCAAGAAATCAATCCTCTAGCAATTTAATAAATCAAAACCCGTCAATCCTCAATATGCCACAAAAGAATAATTTTATATTTCGGCCACATAGTGCGTAGAGGTGATGAAAGTCTGGAGATGTTGATTGTAGTTGGAAACTTGAATGGCAAACGAGTTTGAGGCCGATCTCCAAGATGGACTAATCAACAGTCCTCAGTTAAGTCCTAATTTTTCTCCATGTTTTGCTCAGTCGTAAGGGACGCAAGGGACCAGAAGGAGGTAAATCATCCCCTCCAAGGGTAGAATACCCGATGATGACCACGATCGATCCTCAGACGGACGGCCAGAGGAAGACAAACGAAGAGAAGAGTAAAGGTGAAAAGTACTAAGAACTTACAAAGTGAAGCTCGTTTAAACACGGCATTACGCAGGGTCGACGCCAGTCGGACAGTAGCACCCTTTTGTATGGCGATCACGTTTGGGGTGACGCAACAGACGGGATTAGATAGGGATAGAATGAGGACACTGAACTGCACTAATTATTTATTCAAACTTTATAGCAGAAAACGAAAGTTAGTACAATGGTGGATTTAATGCCAAATGGCATTCTCTACCTACAATCTGTTCGCGCTCTTCTGAATCCAATTCATTTGATATCTGCCAGCCGATTCACAATACTATAAGAGGAGCTTAATCGCGTATAAATAAGATTTACCCTTTTTACGTGATTACAAACGAGCAGATGGATCGCCTGTTGGTAAACAATCACTGTCACCAAAGGAGTTACAAAGTGCGTTGCCTTTCAGGTGGAAGTACGCTCTTTTCTTGGAGGTTTGAAGGTCGCATTGAACCAAAAATACTGCCGGCGACAATTTAACCTATTAAATAACCTTGCAATGGTAATTCCTTGACGTTTCGGACGTCGCGTTACATCCATATTGTCAAATGATCGGCTATTAGTCCGTTACTCCAGTCTACTTTCTTTACTCTTTGTTTCCGCATAATGTACCCACCATATAAGATTATATCTATGCGATAAGGGAAGATGAATTTGTCTATTTAAAGAAGAAAAATACAAGGGTACCCTAAGGGTATTCCTGATTTCTTTGCACCCTATATATTGAAACCCTTTACGGTTAGGGACTGGATTTATGTACGGCGTTTATATTAAGCCCTAGAATTAATGAAGGGTCGTAATTAATACGAGACTTGTTTCTAATATGACGTCATCTTGTGTGGTTTTGATGTCAGTTGGGTAACGCAGGGTTTTAGATATTGCCATTTTAAAATTGATTTTAGCAAAATTCGCATGGATAATATACATAATAATGAATTCAAAATATCTTGACAATCTTACTGAAATCCATCCGAATCGTAGGAATACTCCGTATTTTTATGAAAAAGTTGCTATAAGAACAGTTCACTTGTTATTTATTAAAATGTATTCTAAATCCTTTCTATTAGCATCTTATCCAGATTAAACTAAAAGGATTTCGGAATTTTATAAACTTACTATTATAAAATTATAAATTAAAGTATAATGAGAACACTGCATTAACGGGGCCATGATTCTAAGAGAATTCTAACAGCTCGATGGACCTGCGAGTTTCTTCAAATATCTGGACATTGACAGAAAGAAAACACATTTAAACAACGCCAGCATACACAAAAAAATACAAATAACAAAAACAATTGACTACGCTGAAAGAGGTCACCACTCATCTTTATACTACGGCAAGCCGTGACGCTGATTTTCGGTGGTGCCCTGTAACTTAAAACTAATTTATACCTACCTAGTTTATTATCTATACTCAAACCTAGTGGGTGACTTCACGAACGCCATTTTTACATGCATTGATTAATATAGCGTTCTTAGCACTAAGTCTCGGACAATGTAGTTATTTTTATAGTTCAAGTACTGTCCAACTACACGTTTAAAAGTCTCATCCAAACCAGATGCAGATATAACTAGGATTACTTTCAAAGGTTAGCAAATTTTTTAAATAGGCTTAAGAATATAAAACGATAGAGAGGTATGGAAGAAAAAAACATGCTGCGCCGACCCCAAGTAAATGGGATAAGGACATGCGAATGATGAAGTATATAAAATGTGTGTTTTGGAGAGAGTGGCAACCACGCATCGGAAACCTGGGATGGCCCCCGATTAGGTGGACAGATGACCCTATGAGGGTCTCGGGGAGTCGGTGGATGCGGTCTGCGCAGGATCCCACTCTGTGCGATTCCTTTGTTTAGCAGTGGACGTCTGTGGCTGATCATGATGATAGATTCAAGATGATGCGAGCAAAACGTTTAAATTCTAGTATAATGAGATTTCATTCCATCAGAATATCGGGTAAGTGATACCATTCTTTTGACACTTCTAACAATGCTTAGGGAGCCGATTTTCGGTATGATGATCCATACTATTCCATACTAATATTATAAATGCGAAAGTGTGTCTGTCTGTCTATTACTATCTTCACGCTTAAACCGCTGAACCGATTTAGATGAAATTTGATACGGACATAGTTTGAGTCCCGGGGTAGGACTTAGGCTATATTTTATCCCAGAAAATACTTTTACCCGTGATAAAGGAATTTAAGGCGGACGAAGTCGCGGGCAGTAGCCAGTCCATACTTCTATACTATTATACTATAATATTATAAATGCAAAAGTGTGTCTGTCTGTCTGTCTGTCTGTCGGTCTGTCTGTCTGTCTGTTACCTCTTCACGTTTAAACCACTGAACCGAATTGGACGAAATTTGGTATGGCGATAGTTTGAGTCCCGGGGATATGTCCTTCCCCGGGACTCAAACTACTTTATATCCCGCAAAATACCCTTATCCACGATAAACGAATTTAAAGTGGACGAAGTCGCGGGCAGAAGCTAGTATTTTAAAATTTCTGTTGTAGCATTATTTTTAGGGCTTTATAATGCATATTCTGATAAGAGCTGCCATTACCGTCACATGAGCTACAGTTTTTATTGTGGTGGAATGTGCCAAATATTAAACTCACCGGATATCCGTGATCGTTAGAGCTGGTCATGGCCACGATGCCCACGCTCATGCTAACTCTGCTGGCGTAGCTGACCGTGGTGGCCAACAGTAGCAGCATCACCACGAGATGACGCATTCCGATCATCGCATCTGAAAGAAACAAAAGTTTATTAAAGCTTAGGTTTTATTTTTCTTCAGTATCTTCTTCTTCTTTAATTTAAGAGCTACGCTCTTGTCGGTGTAGCAATCGCCAGCCGATTTGGGCTTTCTTCTTCATTTCTTGGTAAGACATGACTTTAACCTTTCCTTTTATTTGCTCAAATTAGTTTAGTCTTGACTGCTTCTACTTCGCTTTCCCTCGATTTTTCCTACTATGATATTTTGCTAGATATTTTTTTCATATAGAATTTTTTTTACCTGTAGTGTGCATTATTTCGTATGAACGGCTGCGGAACCGTACACTGAGCATGGTCCGACATTCCGGGTTTTTTTTATAAGTTGACCACCGGTGGTGAGGTGCTACTACTTCTGTTTCACTGTATCACCAGTTTTTATATGAGACAATTTTCACCACCGGTGGTGATATGGGAGTGCCGTCGTGTTATTTGGTCACTGGTAGTCAGTTGGGAAATTGCAGTGCCAAGTCACCACTGCTGGTGAACATTTAGTGGTGAGACGGTCCAGAGGGTATCATATTACCTCTTCTATCTATCTATCTCTTCTATCTTCTATCATATGTCTTCAGTATATAACAATCAAATTAAATTATAATATTTTTTTGTTTTTTTAAGAAAGTTTAAATATTTCAACGGAGCGAACTAAGTCTATAGTGAAACATAAGTTCCTTGCGTAATCGAATCAGACATGAGGACATATCCTCAGAAGGATTAAGGTCAATGAATAACTCAGAAATTTGCTAGTCATAGTGACAGTAGACAAGGTACATTGCTGATAGAACCGACCAGCTATTGGGTAGCATGGTACAGTGGTGACCAAACACTGACAATACAGAATAGGTTTGGATACACATATGTACTACAAAGTAGACCAACGGCCTTTAAACGAAAATAGCGTACGACTGGGCATTGTTGAGATCCTTGGGGAGGCTTTTGTGAAACTTTTCGGCAGATTTTGTTTATTAAAAGTTAGCGATCTCACATTGGTTTATTCGTTGAGCATCCAAAATGAAGGAGACAGACAAACACGGAATGAATTTCGAACTTTAACAAATGTAACATATTTTTTGGTTCGTAAGAAAGTTGAAAACTCTATTGCTACAAACATTGTGAAATAGATAGCACCCGCCAGGAAGTATGCTTCCTAGCGGTGACAGATATGGTTTTCCCGAAAGAGTAGTCCTTTTTTTTATTAGCATACAATTTCTTATATTTTTCGTAAATTTTTTTGATGCGAGTTTGAATTTCGTACGATACCATGTTAACGCTAAACAGTATGACACCTTGCAAGATTTGTAAGGTGATTGGAATTTAACGCTAAAAAAATCTTCTAAAATTATTACATTTTTAGACTTGTTTCATTGTTTAAAAATTCATACTGAAACATAATCTCAGTAAATGCACTTTTTATCGTGAGAAAAATAAGGAAAAAATGCAATACTAATAAGAACACCGGGCTGAACGGGTCGTGAAAATTTATAGCACGATACAACGTATGATGCGTCTTTCCACGGAATTTACGAGTGAAAATATCACATATTGCGAAACCGGTCAGGAAAAGGAAATATTAAATCAACTAAATTATTAATTTAAGGATAAAAACCAAGTACCTAGGGCACAGGCTGTATTAGAAATGATTTTACGATTATTTTAAGAAAGCAACGCTCCTAAAACTGCGCCCAAATCCGTGTGTGCAATAAACTACAAGTAGCTAATAAGTACACAAAAAAATAGACTTCGCAAACACTATAAGTACTGATTTTGTTTATCCTTTTATTTACTATACTATATAGTAAATATAAGGTTGAATAAACGTCTTCGCAAATATATTATGTGACGCTATATATTTGTGTACAGGTTGAAGAAACGTCTTCACGACTATATCGTACAACATTATATGACGGTGTCAGTATATAGTATTTTTTCGTCGGGAGTTAAAAACTGTGACAGGAAAAAGAAGTCTCACCCCAAACAAATGTTAGCTTATAAGGAAACTCATCAAAACCGTATCACAAGCGTAACAAACAACTTCGAGAGTCAGTTCTTCCTAACTGCATTATAATATATCTTCAAAAACTAGTTATTTTCCTGCCAGAACTTCGCCGAATGTTATTAGCAGCGAGTTTCGAATAGTGATGTTTAATTGTGTAGGAATATTACAATTGCAATAATCATCAACTGTGACATAAAATGTATATCAATCTGATATAATATCACTCGAAATGGGCCTGATATGAAGTCACTCAAAAAGCAATGGAGCAAGCCACACACGGATCTCCTTGCATGATTAAATCAGAAATGAAGAGATCCGCCAAAGAACCAAAGTCGACGACATAGCTCAGTGTTGCTAGACTTAAAGTGGCAGTAGGCGCGGCAATTCGCTCGTAAAACCGCTGCCGCTGTGACAGAAAGATCTACCTTCCTACCAACTTTCAAGTTTGTAGGACAACTGGAAGTATCCTATAGGTTTTTCATGGACGGCAATTTGTATAGAAATACCTTTTTTAACGACTGTATCTTTGGATTGCGTTGACTTACTTACTGCTACGTAAGCTTGATTTTCTTACTGCTGAAAGAACAGCGGACATAAGGTATTTAATGTAAATTTCAACTTGATAACTCTACGCATTCCTGTAGAAAAGGTCTTGACAGACAGATGGACAGACGGACTACAAAGTGATCCTATAAGGGTTCCGTTTTTTTCCTTTATTCTGTAAGTAGGCCGCAAAGGTACTTTTACAAGTCTGACTCTACGGCATTTCCCAAGAGGATACCAATGTTGAGAAGAAAGCCGAAATGAGTTCGTTTTATCACACAGCCAGTATTTTTTTCTAAAAAACTGATACTAATAATGCTATTTATTACTTTGTAATATCACATTCTATATTACAATAAGTGTTTCGTCCTTCACTAAACAAAAAGCGGAGTTGTTTATCATGGAGGAATAGTGCTATATAGTTTGGGGTAATCGCATAATGCCAGTCAGCATTAGGACATAAGTTAATTACAAGCATTTACTAACTACGTACAGGATTTTACAGATCCAATGGGGTTCCATTGGATACAAAGAATAGATTTTGGCATTGCCTTGATAGTTAGGTAAATATAGTAATAGTAATTTTTTAGGGTTCCGTACCAAAAAGGTAAAAAGGAAACCTTATGGTGGGACTCTGTCTATCTGTCTGTCTGTCCGTCCGTAAGTCACAGGCGTTTTACTCAAAAATTATAAGGATGTATATTGATGAAATTTGGAGAATAGGTGTCTTGTATAAGCCGCTACTTAGTTTGATAGTTAATTTAAAAATATATATAATTCTAGGGGGGCACTTTAAACATGTAACCGAACCTGAAATTTTTTTGATATAATGAATATTTTCGAAAATATTCGCCGAAACTTGCACAAATTGTGTGCCCCCCCCCCCCCCCCCCCCCCCCCCCCCCCCCCTCCATATTCTAAATCGTAAGTCCAAAAAATATGAAAAAGTTACAAATTTATAACCTAATAAATACTTTCAACGAAAATTGTTTCAAACGTGATCGAATTTACCGTTTTTCAGTTATTGCCGAAAAACTGCGCTTCTCAGCAATAGGGCGTAAGTGCCGTCTTTTGCTAGTGCTCTTTTTCATATCGTATTTGTTTCATTGGCAGTGTATTTTTTTGTATTAACGGCTGCGGAACCCTATACTGAGCATGGTCCAACATGCTCTTGGCTGGTTTTTTACTTTATTTTACTTTTTTATTGACATCGCGAAGTCTTTATTTTGTAGTTTTTATTGACACTAATTAAAATATATATGGTATGTTATACTGACATTGGAATAACGTTTTGGTATTTTTGTTTAATTTATTATTTTGTGCGAATAACTTTTTGTCATAAATGTCAATTGACTGAGATATTATGTAGATTTGTTAATGTTCCAATTCATAATGTTTAAGTATATTAATTTCAAACACGATGTACATTCTTTATGGATGAATAAATAAAAATCTTGTTCTATCCTTAACTGACCTAATTTGCTGTCGCAAGTACAGTCACCAATATCAATATCTGCCATAACAAAACTGGCGAAAAAATATCTGACTCGTACTAACGACCCTCGAAATAGATTCTTGTCCGATGTTTATGCGCGATTTGTGGTGTGCAGATATTAAATGCACTAAATTCTGTTGACAGTGGTGACTGTACTTTAACACGGTCTGCCACGTCGCATGACGTCCCCCCCGCCCATACCGCTGCGACGTAATATGTGTACCCTTAACACTTAGCCCACTTGTTTTATAACAATCACATTTTTATACATTAGTGAGAAACGTTTTAATTACATTGATGAAAACTATCCCATTATGTTTACTATCAACATTCATTCCATCTCACTCCCATGACTCCATTAGCGATATTAAAAAAAACGTGTTGTCCTATGAAGAATGATTTTCGCACATTGAAATATAGTTCGTATGTTTTACAAATCAGGGTGTGTAATGGCTTGTGACTCTTACAAGCATTCGAACGTAGGATATCTATTGTATGTTCACATGAGTAACTTTTTACTGGAGTATATCAGAAAAGGGTGTGGATTCAATACAGAATAGCTAGAGTGAATGGTTTAGTTTTTAGGGTTCCGTAGCCAAATGGCAAAAAACGGAGCCCCTATAGTTTCACGTTACCCGCAAAAGTGACTCAATGGAGCGGCTGGTGATTCAGGGCAGAGTGGAAGACCTCGTGGCCGATCACCAACTCGATGGACAGACACAATCAAATCTGTTACTGAGACTCCTGTGGCAGAATGCGCGCGCCATGCACCAACAGGAAGCTATGGAGAAGATTGGCGAAGGCAGCAGTGGAAAAAGCGGTGACTCCCAATGACCACGACCACTCTGTCAAGAGTGAACGACTCAGAAGAAGAAGAGAATAGTTTCATGTCCGTCCGTCCGTCCGTTCGTATGTCACAGGCATTTTACTCAAAAACTACAAGATGTACATTGATGTGATTTATATGTGTCTTGTTTTAACCGCTACTTAGTTTAATAACAAAAAAATGTGTTTGTAGGGGGGGTACTGCATATGTGTATTTGAAACTGAAAAAAAAACCCAGTAAGTATTAATGTGTGGCACATATTTGAACAGTTCTTTTACAAAAAAAACATTCCGAGGAATTGACCTCCTCATTTTTTGGAAGTCGGTTAAAAATATTTTTTCATCACAATTGTTCGTAAACGGTGTCATTACACGCAATAAAAACGAGCGACAAGGTCTTAATTAAAACCGTGGGCTTTTTAAGTTTTTATTAATTCCATGAACGCCATGGGCGTAATGTTTTTTTTTAAATTTGTTTTTCTGCATTCACTACTACAATATGCCAGGTTTAGAACGGAACCGAACGGAGTTAGTCAAAATCAACAAATTTGAATTATACATAATGTATTATCAATAAATACACGTCGACACTATAGTTAAATACGTTAAAATAGCTTGTCTATACGATTTTACAAATTATTAATTTACGTAAAAGATTGTATGCAACAAAATTAAAAAATAGTTTCGGAACGAAACCTTTATTGGACGAATGAAAAAAAAAACGAAACCTTTGTTTATGTTATCTATGTAATGAGATTCTACCAATCACGAAATTACACTTTATGACACAATGTTGCGACTTGTGACACTTAAAAGTAACAATCTTTTTCTGACTTAATAATTTATTCGTTTCCTCACAAGTGTGATGAAAAACATTGTGTGTTACTCGTGCGGTACCGGAATTACAAACTCGAGTCATTAAAACTCAGCCTGCGGCTTCGGGCTTCAATGTGATCTCGTTTGTAATTCCTTCTCTACCGCCCACGCGCACGGTGCACAATGTAAGGTAGTGTAATGTAGGTGTAGGTTTCTAAATAAACTTTTGATTTAGTGGATAATTTCGGAAATAATCGCTCCGAAAGTAGCATTCATTGTGTCCTCCCTCCCCTCTATTTTCTAAACCGTATGTGCAAAAAATATGAAAAAATTACAAAGATATCATATCTTTTATAAATACTTTCAACGAAAATTCGTTTCAACATAATCAGATATACCATTTTTGAGTTATTGCCGAAAAACTGCGTTTCTCAACTAAAGGACGTAAGTGTCGCGGACGTACACTTTTTCATATCGTATTGTCTTCATCTGTACTGCATTTTTTTGTACGGATAGCTGCAGAACCCTACACTGAGCATGGTCCGACATACTCTTGGCCGGTTTTTTTTTTTTATATTATAGGATGCAAAAGAGCAGACGGATCGCCTGATGGTAAGTGATCACCGTCGCCCGTAGACACTTGCAACACCAGAGGAGTCACAAGTGCGTTGCCTGCCTTTCAGGAGGGAGTACGCTCTTTTCTTGAAGTTTTGAAAGGTCGCATCGGCCCGGTAAAATACTGCCGGTGACCATTTATTCCACAATTTGGTCGTGCAAGGCAGGAATTTAAACGCATACTTTTGGACTGCCAACCATGTAAGCGGTGGGGATGGAAATTATTAAATAATTTCTGGGATTACACCCCGTTACCGCAAGCTACTTAATCATATAATATTAAAATAATACTTACAAGGTGCCCGCAAAGATTTTTTTTATACTACTTAGGCAATAAACAACCGTACGGCCTGCCTGATGTTAAACAGTATAGGGCTTAGTTATTTAGTAATATATAATGCACTTAATCACAATTAAAAGTTTTTACATACAAATTTATATATGTTGAAAACTAAGCCAGATTTGATTGGGGTTTATTTATTTCTCCTAATAGCTTTACGAATGCGTGGTTAAAATCTTTCCTATTTCTCGCGGCCGCCGTGTACTATTCGGATTTTATGATTTAATAAGGTAGTGGGTACTATACTGGGTTAAATAGTACATTTCGATGCTAGTGCGGAATGTATGTCATTACAACACGAGTACCGAGATATCTTGCCACGAGCCGTAGGCGAAAGGCAAGACTCGGGACGAGTGAAGAATGACATTTCCGCAAGTGTATCGAACGACGTTTTTTAATACAGTTGCGAAAAAATAAGAAAAACAACAAGTAAGCATCATCAACATCATCATCATCATCATCGTCATCATCATCATCATCATCGTCATCATCACCACCATCACTGTCACCATCATCAAAATCATCACCATCATCATCACCACCATCACCATCATCATGTCTATCACCACCAGCGTCACCATCAACATCATCATCATCATCATCAAGACCATCACCATCCTCACCATCACAATTAACATCATCATCATCATCAATATTATCATGATCATCACCATCATCGTCACAATCATGACCATCATCACCACCATCTCCATTATCATGACCATCACCATCACCATCGTCATCATCAGGTTGTCATGAATTGGTACAATGTAAATTTAAAAACATTGGAAAAGTAAAAAGCAGTAGTTCGCGAAAACCAACTTTGCGCACGCTAAACAGCAGCAAAGTAGCACTTTTTGAGCAACTGTATTAAAAAATATTGTTGTAATTAGTCCGTCAGTTATATTATCAAAAAATAGTGGCCACGATTTTATTTATTGTCAATCAAACAATAAAAGACAAAGATAAAGCGCGTCAAAGTTTGGGAGTGGGGGCGCATGACGTCACGCCATGCAAAAACGGTCGCACTTCATATTTTTTTGTTTAATTGACAAAAGAAAACATACGTGTCCAATATTTTCTGATAACCTAGGACTAATATATCTTTTTTAGGACACAAGCCTTTTGTCTTACCGAACTCAATCTTAAGAGCCTTACTTATTCTAAATGTTCACGTACCGTCATCGCGTCATGATCATGATTTAATTGAACATGGCGAACAGCGTTCTCGCGGGAAAAAAGAAGGTTTAAATTTTAATGTGTTTTTATGGCAAGAGAGCCGACTTTTTTTCTGAGGATTTAAATTAAAAAATCTACATTTTAAAAATATCTTTCAAACAGAGTAGAATAACCTACTCTTTTACTTTCCTAATAAATTGCGACCCGTCCTCCATTAAACCTTCATAGCCAGCATTTCGAAGCTATTATTTAATAATGTTATTTTTACAAGTATATTTGCGAGCCTGAAAGCTTCTTCAATATAAATAAAGGTCACTTCTCAACTGATATTTACTTAGGCTCTGGATATATACTGCTATTTCATTAATGAAGTTTCGGCGAAGTCGCTATAACTCGTCTTCCTTACAGTATTGGCAAATATAGATAAGAAGTTGTAGAAGTGTGTATATATCGTAGCACCGAGTAACCTAGCAGACTTTCACCATCGAGGTCAGTGCCTTTGGTGCCATTAGTATATAGGTTTAGTAAGCTTTTTTTTGGCGACTTTTTTTTTGTTATAAATTCGCGTGCAATGAAGAGGTGACTTAAAGCTGCGAGATATGAGTACTATTTGAGTCAAATTACCTTTAATAAAGAAAAAAACTACCCATGAGCATGTCGGACTATGCTCAGTGTAGGGTTCCGCAGCCATCCATACGAAAAAATGCACTACAGATGGAATAAAATACGATATGAAAAAGTGCACTAGCAAAAGAGCGTATCACGACGGCACTTCCATCTTTTTGTTGAGAATCGCCGTTTTTCGGAAATAACTCAAAAACGGTATATCCGATCATGTTCAAAACAATTTTCATTGAAAGTATTAATTAAGCTCTATTTTTGTTTTTGTTATAATTTTTTTTAGGGGGGGGGGGGGGGGGGGGGGGCGACGACGACGACACACAACACAATTTAGGCAACTATCGGAGCGTTTATTTCCGAAACTACCACTACATAAAAAAAAATAGCAACCTCAAAATGATTTGAGAAGTTCTGTCGAAATATCACATTGATATTTGCTAAAAAAACAATTTTCATTACGGTTACATGTAGCTACGTACAGATGTAGTCAATAGTCATTTCCCATCGTATGTTCTCGGAAATGATCGTCTTATTACTTGATTCACACTCAGTACCCATCAAGACAACGTAGGGGATGCGAGACAAAGTATCGATATAGAGTGGTTAATACCACAGGATTCATTTTAGTTAGTATTAAGTCCTTTTCAATTTTCATGTCAGCAACATAATATTTTTGTTATTTATTATGTCGCTAACATGAATATATTTGCTATTAATACTAATCTATGACTAAGATCTTGTTTAAATAAAGCAATTTAACGGATTATATCGCGTATATTGTCTCATTTAAGTTCCCGACGTTTCGGAAGCTTTTCAGCTTTCAATGGTTACGGGTTGACAAATGAGATAATATACGCGACATAATCCGTTATATTATTTTATTTAAATTAATAATAGTCGAGGAAACAGGAGAAAAGGTTTTTATATGTTTTACCTATGTATGGCGTTATAATCTCTATAAATCGATAGTAGTATTTTTATTTTATTATAATTAAGAACAGAACGAAAAAAGTGGCGGGCTCCTTCTAGTTTAAAATAATATAAAAAATCGCTGTGAGTTTTCGTATAAAGTTTCTTTCATATCAGATACCTCGGGTAATATTTCTTGTCACTCTACCTGTTCATGTCACAGTTACTTCGGAATACGTGCGAAATGTTAAAAGGCCCGGCGTATCTAAATCACGTCTCTTGTAGCCCTCGAGACAATTCTGACTCGCCGCGCGAGGATCATTCTGGATACACGTATTCACACACAGTATATAAAGTAAACAGTAACACAAAAAAATATTTTGATTCTTTAATAAACCGGGATTTGAACATTTTGAACCCAGGACCGTCAGCTTCGCAGGCAGGGTCACTCCCGCTGAACTAAACCGCTCGTCGAAACAGGAACCTTTTAAGAGTTACTAGGTTAGTCTGTCCGTCTGTTAGTCTGTCAGTCTTGCAGTCTGTCAGTCTGTCAGTATGTCAGTCTATCAGTGTGTCACTCTGTCAGTCTGTCAGTCTGTAAGACTGTCAGTATCTCAGTCTGTCAGTCTGTCAGTATGTCAGTCTGTTAGTCTGTCAGTATGTCAGTCTGTCTGTGTTTCAGTCTGTCAGTCTGTCAGTCTCTCATACAGGAAATCCTACTTTTTTTACCCCGAACGAAGTTGCGGGCATCCTCTAGTATGCATATATCTTTCTACTATAATATCTATCTATCAGCCACGGACGTCCACTGCTGAACATAGGCCTCCCCAATAGCTCGCCACAGGGTGCGATCCTACATGGCCCGCCCATTGCCACTTCAACGATGCAATCCAGTGAGCTATGTCGGTTACTTTGGTTCTTTTGCGGATATCCTCATTTCTGATTGTATCACGAAGAGAAACCCCGAGCATAGGCCTTTCCATTGCACGTTGCGTAACAACTTTGGTTTTTCTACTACGGAACGCTAAATTTTCTATCTATACGGCGACTACTTTTGGGCCTTACTTAAGTTTTTTCCCTTAAACGAGCTATTTAAAGGTAACATTTTTTTGTGTCAAAGAGGCTGTACAGATTCGCGAAAATTTTTGATAAATTAATAACTGAAAATGCCAGGTGGGTAATAGGATATTTACTGCCTACAGTACAGAAAAAGAAGATTATGACTTTCTTTCTTTGTCTCCTTGTGGATGATTACTGTTTTTTTCCTACTGTGTCAAACAGGAGAAGAGCGTGGTAATTTACATTACTTTAGAGAAATGCGAACGACATTTTGAAATACTAAGAAGAGGTCCTTAACAAGTTCGCTAAAGGTCCTTAAGAAGACTCTCGGAGCCAAATAAAATTAAATCCAACAGCGAGTTTATTAAAAATTATCTACGTTTAATACTTAAACAACATTATTAAATGAAATTCCGGCAACATTCGCGGGCCAATGAATACATTTTCAGGGTTTCGTACCCAAAGGGTAAAACGGGGACGGACTCCGCTGTCCGCCCGCCTGCCACCAGGCTGTATCTCATGAACCGTGATAGCTAAACAGTTGAAATATTCATAGATAATGTATTTCTGTTGCCGCTAATTTGTTGCGGAAATTTTATGTCTGTATGTCTATGTCAGTAATCAATATAAAATAATCGAACAACCCGTACATTTTACTTCGGCTCTGCTATCACTGGATTTTCGTAGATACGGCCGTTTGAAGCATAGATTGTTTACAGAATCCTCGGTGCGCGAGTTTGAGTTACACTTGGCCGGTTTTTATAATAATAAGTTACTAGATGATGTTTTAGCATTACCATTTTCAGCCCTTATAAAGTTCTTAAGAAGTCTGTAATGGCAGAGGCATATTAGGGTACAGGACTATTTGAGAGTCAATAAATCAAAAATATAAATTTTGTTTTTTTTGTCTGTTTGTATGTGTCGTTGTGGCTTCATCACGCGAAAACGGCTAAACGGAATTCGGATTTGCATGTATCGTTTATATATGTATCGTTTGTCCTAACGCATATTTTTCATAAACCGTAAATTCTTCAGGATTTTTTAAAAGATCATCGTATATATTAAGTTAGGTTAGGTTTGTTGTATAACAATCATAAGCGTACAGTTTCATAAAAAAATGCGTTAGGACAAACGATACATTAGAACAAACGACGTTAGAGATTCGGATGTAAATCGTTTTTACTCGACTGCGCTGAAAAAAAGAGGGTTATGATTTTCACTGTGACATAGTTGCACGATCAGTCGGGGTTCCATTGAATCTTACTACTAATTAGCAACACATAAGACGTCTGCCGATATCATGTAATTCGTTTTTTGTTTCAGTTTATCTTTGGTAATCCCATTTGTCTAATTAGCTGACTTTTCTTTTCAAATCCCATCTTTACTTTAGTAATTTAGACACAATTACTCAATAAAATAGATAGCGAAGTGGAATACTTATCTCACTTACAACTATTTCATTAAGGTTTTCGATTAACACAATATTGTGTAGGTTTCTGTATGTTTTTGGGCACGGTTTTGGCTATTTATGGCGTTATAATCTTTATAAATCGATGGAACTATTTTTATTTTATATTAATTCAAGACCAACAACAAGGCGTATGTCGATCGAAATACAAAATGCCATTTGATTTTTTTTTTATTAATTGTATTTGCAAGCGTGACACAGTATTTTAATTATATAATTATAATTTATTTCTTATAAGCAATTTATGAGTGCTAACTGATTGTCACTACACTATGTTTTTTGTTCAACTATACATCGTTAAATGTTTATTTAGTTCTAGTTTTTGCCTGAATATATGCTTGCGGTCAGGACATGATCCCAAGTATTCAGTCCTTGATTTTAGTAGTTTACAGTTGAAATAAGCTTACAAAATAAAGGGCTTTGCAATTATTTACATACCTTTATTTACATGATGAATTATTTACATACTTATATACTATTTATCCGTAATAAATCAAAATATTTAATATTCCTTAAAACACGTATGGCTAGTAAGTTGGTTACACAACGGCTTGCGAAGCCGGCAGTCTGTGTTCGAACTCCTCCAGGTCTATTTGTGTAATATTGTCGAAAGATCGCGAGAGATTTATCTAAGAGGATATAGCTCTCGCGATCTTTTGACACCGGCTCACAGTGCATTATGGCCGCTGTGATAACCGACCCGTAAGACAACCTTACCCGGTCTCCCCTACTATAAATACTAGCCATTTTAACAATGACTTTACAGGGTGTACAACAGCATGGTGTCTAATTTGCATCAAAGATACATCAGCATACTGATGTGCAAATTGCTAAAGCTTTCCAAAATTCTTTAAAATGGTCATAATTCTAGTGTTAACTTACCTGTTCAAATAAAACAATTTAACGAATTACTTTGCGTATATTATCTCATTTGAGTTCCCGACGTTTCGGAAGCTTTTCAGCTTTCCATAGTCACGGGTTGACTGAGAAAAGATATATTTTCCTCACTTTTTTTTAAATATGAGTAAAAATCTTGGAAACAGAAGAAAATATTATGTTAACTTACCTGTCTAAAAGATCTTTTTTACGCATTTTAGAAAGTTTCCGCAATAGGGAATTTGCATTTATTTTTAGTTTTGCTTTATTAAAAAAGCTCATTCATGTAACAAACAGTAGATTTTTTTTTAATACCTAGGTATTATAAACTAAGAGAAATAAGCCATAAAACATTTCATTCAATCTCTTTCTTGCAAAGCAGAATTTACTATGTAGTTTATATGGCCGGAGTGCACTGTGACGTAACAGTGCATATCGGACCTCACTGTCTTATTACTAGTTTAAAATGCCTATATTATGCGTTTTTATTGGCCGATTTTAATTTTAATTTCATATTTTGAAATAGTTTTTACATTGTTTTCAAACCTGAATGCACTTTATTGTTTACTTATAGCACGCTTATAACTGATATCTTAAGTCACATTTACATCTTGATTCTGCAAATCCGACTTCACTGCTAGTATTTTGCACACAACTGTACATATCGACGTCAAAAAGCGGAAACGCCAACTGAATCCATTGGCGGTTACTACGTGTCCGCTTTTTGCCGTCGATATGTAGGTAACTTTTAAGTTTATAAAATCGGTTAAAGTAATTTGATGTTGTCATCTTGCCTTGCTTATGCTGATCAACGTAAAACAACATTAAAATAATTTTAATGCCGTCAGAACGAAAAGGGCATGACTCCATACTTTGGTGTGAAATTGAGTTCGATACATAAACATATAGGTATACGCCTTTTTCCCTGTTTCCAAATATGTGTCTAATAAGTAAAAAAAAATCGTGTCCTTTTTCATTCTAACGGTAGTTTGATGTGTGTTTTTAGTCACGCTATACGGCAGCAACGGCAGCAACTACATATATAACAGGTGTCTTGTGAGGAATCAGTCAAGATTTTAACCTCACATTCCTGAAGTCATTTGGAGAAAAAAAAAATATGTGAACCCAAGTCAAAAAGTTAAATTACGGTATTTTGATATTTAGTCAAGAAAAGCGATAAAACAAATTCATGCATGTACTCTATTTGCACATTAGTACTTCAGCATCATCATATCAGCCCAAGGACGTCCACTGCTGAACAAAGGCCTCCCGCAAGGATTTTCATAACGACCGGTCGTGCGCCACCCTCATCCAACGGTTTCCCACTATTTTCACTAGATCATCTAGCCCACCTTGTTGGCCTGTCCACGCTGCGTTGTCTTTCATTTCTACCCCATTAGCCAACAGTTCTACGAGCAATATACCACATCCACTGCCACTTAAGTCTAAAAACTCTTTGAGCTATGTCGACGACCTTGGCTCTCGGCTGAACTCATATGTAATTCAAAGATCCTTACAAAACTTTATTTCATAACATTTCTATGCATCCACAAACTCTTTCTCTCTCTCTCTTTACGCATCGCTAGCTCTGACTCAAAACACCGTTATTATAATGCTTAATGTTTTCAAATTGCTAAAACTTTGTTTTAATGAATGAGATTTGTTCGATCGAGTTTCATCTGCGCATTTACTTATCTTTAGATAATAAAGGCTTAGTCATAAACGTGTTAGATGGTTGGCAGTAGGCAATAGTGGCAGAGTTGTGCGCTTTTCTACAAGTTTCCTGCGTCACACAACTGAACTGTGGAATAAATTGTCGCCTGGAGTATTTCTGGACCGATGCAATCTTCAAGCCTTCAAGAAAAAAGCGTATTCCCACCTGTGAGGCCGGAAACGCACTTGTGACGTATGGCTCTGGTATGGGGTGTCTATGGGCGATGGTTATCGCTTACCATCAGGCGATCCGTTTGCTCGTTTGCCCCATATAACATTTCAAAGAAAGCAAGTGTGTATATCTATGTATATATACACACATGTATAGGGCTATCATTGTATAGGGCTTTACCTATATGTATAATTGAAGCCCTATACACAAGTGAGATCGCAGAAGTGAATTACTGGATTGTCTTTAGGCGTCATATTGTCATCATCGTTTCTGTTGTCTGTGACGTCATCACCACTTCTCTTTGTCTTCAGCTAAAGAGTCTTCGACAAAAGACAAAGAAAAATGGCGATGACTTAAAGTCAACTTTGACGTACGACCTGACATTTACTTTGTCCTTTACTTGTGCAAAGTAGGGGCTATGTATGAGTTTTTTTTTTCATCATAGCTGTTTCTCGCCACCTACTCAACTAAAATTGTCTTTTAAACACTCCGTTACCCAAAGGTTGTCTGGAAGGGATAGCTATTTAGCGATAAGACCACCCGTTGTTTATCTCTGCTTATTCGAATGTTACTGTCATGTTCTATATTTTTGTGTATCTGAGGTGTGCAGTAAAGAGTTTTTGTATTGTATTGTTTTGTATTGTATTGTATTGTATTGTATTGTATTGTATTGTAGGTATGCCTGGATCTTCCTCTTTAACTTATCCCTGTATGATGGTTTTAAAGAACCCATTCGTATCGAGTGCCATATCATGTTCCCTCTTGTGAATTAAAAATAAAAATATATAGAATAATTTTCTACAAAATTATTTTCAAAACTGAGTGTTATCTTTTTTCCTTAATCTTTAGTTATTATTACAAAATTTTCAAACAAAACTTTAGTTAATAACTAACTAAACTTTAGTCTATATAAATTTTGAGTGGATGAAATCATGTAAGTTTAAATAACCAAATAAATACGTGTCGTGTGAACTTTCTAATTTATAAACAAGGCTTAATTTTCAGTGTTAGAAAGTAAGTCAAGGTTCACTCTACAGTTTAACATTACCCCGTCCTGGTTTAGTTCAAACAATCACCATGTATATCCTTATTTATGGTTTATTTGCTAAACTATCTGCAGAAATGAGATCGCCAGGGAACGTGCGACCGGATCACTTGAGGGGATGTTTGTTCAGGGTTAAGCCGATTGGAAGTTTTAAGCCAGTTCTTCCGTGCAAAGATAAATACGCTAAAGATATCCTGGATTACTAGTAGTAGGCCAATATATTTTCCAAAGTGTATAACATCCCAAATGCTTTATTTCTGAAGTTAGTTATTCCCAGAAACAGTGAAATTTTGGGGTCTCATTCGGAATCCCTAACGTCATTTGTCCTAATGTATCGTTTGTCCTAATGTATCATTTGCCATAACGCATTTTTTTCAGAAACCGTATTTTTTTCAGGATTTTTTACAAGATCATCGTGTAGATTAGGTTAGGTTAGGTTTGTTTTATAACAATCCTGAAAAGTTAACGGTTTCTGAAAAAAATGCGTTATGGCAAATGATACATTAGGACAAACGATACATTAGGACAAATGACATTAGGGATTCCGATATAGATCCGAAATTTTGAGAAGTTTTATAAATCAAACCTAACTTAAACTAGTGGGTCTTACACAAAAAATGTAATCTTCTTTCGGCTTTGAAGAAAAGCGGCAGTTGGGAAATCTTTGACTGCTTCCTGAAGCCATATACTGACCTTTGGTTAGCTACACCCCTTACAGTATCATGTAATTGAATAAAACAATCCAAGCATCTAAACATCAAAATATACAAAAATAATCACCAACTTTGATATTTATAATATTAGTAGAATACGAAAAGCAAAGCCGCCGAATTATATGTCCAAATCATGGATTAAAAATAAGCCCCAAACATCCGGGGCATGATCCGTAATCCGTACGCTGTAATCGGAATAACCGTTCCGTTCCGGATTAAACATTAGGATCGGTTTTCATCGATTTAAAGCACGTTTGGACTATTTATTGGAATACTGTTTGGCTGGTATTTATGTATTTTGCCCGCAGTTTTGTTTACCAGTGCGCCTACCATGAGTTCGGCACGAGCGAGTATCGAGCGCTCGATGACGGTCTATCTCTTTCGCACTATTTGCGCGTGCGAGAAAGAGGCACTGAATCTCGATATGACATACTCGCTAGCACCGATTGTAAACTCAGCTCATGGTAGGTACACTGGACAACGAAGGTATCAGATGGCATGCATTTATTAATAGAAAAGTTGCTTGTATCAATCTAATTTCGATATACTCTTCTATAAATGTGAAATAATCTATTTGTAATATGATACTTCACATTATTATGTTAGGATGGATTTTTGACAACATAAAGTTTAAAATATTTTCTTCTGTTTCCGCGATTATCACTCATTGAAATAAAACAATTTAACGGATTATGTCGCGTATATTATCTCATTTTAGTTCCCGACGTTTTGGAAGCTTTCCATGGTCACGGGAGGACTGAGAAAAGATGTATTTTCCTCTGTCAAAGTTACAATTTGTGACTTTGTAACTTTGACAAATTGTAACTTTGACAAATTGTATCTTTGACAGAGGAAAATACATCTTTTATCAGTCCTCCCGTGACCATGGAAAGCTGGAAAGCTTCCGAAACGTCGGGAACTAAAATGAGATAATATACGCGATATAATCCGTTAAATTGTTTTATTTCAATAAAGTTTAAAAACCCGCATGTGCATATAAGACGCTGTTGAACTTGCCCCATATTCGTAAATGTTACACTATGTAAACTGCTAAATAGCTTCATTTTATATTTTAAATCTGAATACTTATAGAAGGTCCACTACTAATACCATTATAAAGTTGTAAAAATAAAATGTATGTTGGTACATTAAGTAAAGATATTTAAAACAATATATTGTAACGGACTATTTGGAGGTCACTTAATAGAAACATATTTTATCCGGATTTTTTGTATGTTTGTATGTGCCTATGTGTCGTTGTGGTTGTGGCTTCCTCACGCAAAATCGCGTCAACGGATTTCAACTATTTTTGATACACAGATAGTTGGGTATCAATAGATGGTTAAAGAATACTTTTAACCCGAATACGCTGAACAAAAAAGAGAGGTTATGACTTCTCCTCCACCAACGAAGTAGCGGGCACCTTCTGGTAATAATTATAAAATAATAGCTAAGAACACGGAAAGAAAATATTATAATAATACTACCAGATCATATTGTAAATTTCATTCTAGTATAAAGAAACAGAATAAAGTTAAATTTACCGTATTGTCTTTCAACAACGAATAGTCGTATTTTAATAAATGCCAGAATATTATAGTAAACACATTTTAGTAGACAATACTTAAAGCTATTTATAAGTACATATTATTATTGTAGAGAGAAAATTACGATAATTGTACACTATACCTTCATAATTCATTTGTTGTTGATAACTGTCAATTAAACAATACAATATTTAGGTTGTCTCTAAAATAACGCAAGTATCAAAAAATATGTTTTCTGTTTAAATAGGCGAGATTCATATAATACTGTTTACCCCATAATTCGTTTGTTGTTGCTAGCAGTCAATTAAACAATACAATATTTAGGTTGTCTCTAAAATAACGCAAGTAACAAAAATTTATCTTGTTGTTTAAATAAGCTAGATTCATATAGTACTGTTTACCTCATGATTCATTCGTTGTTGCTAGCTGTCAATTAAACAATACAATATTTAATATTTTCTTCTGTTTCCGCGACTATTACTCATTGAAATAAAACAATTTAACGGATTATATCGCGTATATTTTTTCTCCTCAGTACGCGTCATTTGTGAAATGCTGCTTGGTAAATTATTACAATAAAATAATTAAGCCCTTCTTGCATATGTGTAACTGTCTTTACAGCTTAGGCCCATTTGGCATGTATGTACACTTTTATCTGTGTTTTTTCAAAAAAAAAAATGGGTAGTTTGCACAAATTGTAACTTTGACAGAGGATAATACATCTTTTGTCAGTCCTCCCGTGACGATGGAAAGCTGGAAAGCTTCCGAAACGTCAGGAACTAAAATGAGATAATAGACGCGATATAATCCGTTAAATTGTTTTATTTCAATACAATATTTACTTTGTCTCTAAAATAACGCAAGTAGAAAAAAAAATTAAATAACCAAATCAATATACTCGTAGTACTGTTTACCAGATTATGTTATCAGTACCATAATATAATGTTTTGTGCAACATTTGAATCTAATATCAAACGAAACGTTGCTTACGTTTGCAAATATATTGTATGGATTGCCTGAACTTTGGTTGGTAACACCGACTGGCTGCCGTTGGTTTGTTTACCATTTCATCTTTCGGAGCGAGCAGTGCGTTCGCGTGCATCTCTGCACGCGAACGCACTGCTCGCATTGACTGTGACAAATAGTGTGATTAGTGTAATTAATAGATATTATAGAAGTGTTCCAAATCAGGAAATGGACAAGGACATTGTAAAATTATTAGAATCCTGGCAGTTGGCCGAGTACATTTTAACATGTAAGACCTCCATGTTGATTTTCAAATAACATGAATATAAACACGTTTAATGTTTTGTTTTATTTTAAACTGTTGTTGACCATGTCTTGATTTTAATTATACACCAAAATGAGGGTTTCTTGAAATTGAAAAATCACCAAGTGGTGACACTGGCGTCAGATCTTTTTGACCAGAAGTGTCAATATCCACTAATCATACTATGATATACATCATACTTTGGTATGATGATAGTGTTGCCACCTGGATTTCAAGAAACCCTCATAGATGGTCCTTCTGATTTCAGAAAATCGCAGGTTTAACGCCCGAAGAGTAAAGTTCCTTCTACATCATGCAATCACTTTGTTTAGGTACTGTTTCTGATAGAAAAAGTTTTAAGCAAGCAATGAGCATTTATTCTAAAAATCCATACTAATATTATAAAAGCGAAAGTGTGTCAGTCTGTCTGTCTGTCTGTTACCTCTTCACGCTTAAACCGCTGAACCGATTTGGATGAAATTTGGTATGGAGATAGTTTGAGTCCCGGGGAAGGACATAGGCTACTTTTTATCCCAGAAAAATACCCTTATCCGCGATAAACGAATTTAAGGCGGACGAAGTCGCGGGCAAAAGCTAGTAGTAAATAACGTAGCTTGGCGCAGAGGGTATCTTTACTTTAGTACGACTGCTTATATTACAAGCTTGCTGCAATTGAGTCTTTAAAAAAGTTTTCATAGGTACCGTGTTATTAATTAAGAAAGAGTTAAAATCTGTCAGTTGAGTTTCGAAATTTATACTTATATGAAAATTTCGTGACAAAATAGACAGATTTCAACTTTTTTTAACAATACGGTAAGTATGTACATAGTTTTTTAAAGACCCATTCACCTACTGAATATTGGAGCAAAAAATAAAACATTGTTGTAATTACCAAAAAAATATAGTAAACTGAACAATATTAATTTCTTATTATAGTAAACTCAATCATTTGATGTGATAATGGCTAACCACAATGTTGGTAGTAACCACAAAATAAGTAGTATAGTGTAAACAAATATATAGTTTGCTAAAATCTCAACTTGGTAATATTTGCATTAAATTTGTTAATAGTCACTATAATAATCTATTAGTCGTTACTAAAAATATCGTTATCTCCAAAATAAAGAATGGTGTTACGAACGATACCAATTCCGTTATACTTGACAAATCCTATTTGTAATGGATACAGATAGGTTTTTGTGGACTATACACAAATTTTAATTATGTGTACCGGCATTATGTTTAACTGTAGTAGATATTCTTGTAAGCTATTACCAGATTTTTGTAGTAAAGTCGACAAAATAGTTAGCTGTCGTATATATTACACGACAATCTGGTTAAGTTAACTTTATTCTGGTTACCTAAACTAGAATTTTCTCTCCGTGAAGACCGAACCAGATACTTGTTCTTCTTGGCGTTATTTGCTTCTAGTGATAAGGAATGCTTTGTGCGCGACCCGACTCGCACTTGGCCAGATTTTTTAGTTACCTACCGCCGACATTGAACTCCATTACAAACGTTAAGTACCGAACGACACTTTAATATTCAAGCCGTGTTTTATGAAGGCGATACACAGCCCTCTCACGTATCAAATGAGCCATTACTTGTATTATTCGAGTAATAGTTAAATGTGCCCATTCATATGAAGAATGGACCGACTGAGTATTGTTTTTGAGACTACGTACATGTGAATGTAACAATAACATTACAGCATACGATTACTAAATATTTGGGTCAAACGAAAGTAAGATACCAGAATGTACCTACTTACTATTCCAATTCAAATTGTTTATTTTGTAAGTAGGCCATAAGGGCCCTTTTACAAGTCTGACTCTGCGGCATCTCCAAAGAGGAGACCACTGTTGAGAAGAAAGCCGAAACAAACTCAACAGTCATTTTTTCAAAATAATTCTTAACTATTACAATTTTGTCTTACTTACACTTAAAACTCTTACAATTGTGTTATAACTAATTTACAATCGGTAGATGCAGAGGAGATATACAGATTCTTCAGATCAATGTTAATATCTATACAATTATAAAGTTGTAAAAATGAAATGTATGTATGTTTACATGTGTCGTTGTGGCTTCATCACGCAAAATCGGCTAAACGGATTTCAACTCTCTTTGGTAGCTGGGTATCTCCAGATGGTTATAGGATACTTTTTACCCACCTACGCTGAAGAATACAGAGAGGAGAGGTTAGGAGAATTTTCTCAGAGATGTACAAGGTCTCTAAGAGGCGTCACGACATGCAATACAATTAAATATAATAATTGTATTGAATTCTACTGAGACGTCTGACCGTCTTAGGGGTCAAAGTTACAATTTGTGCAAACTACCTACTACCACTTTAAGAAAACAAATAAAGGTATTCATGCCAGATCCCTTATCTGTAAAGAGACCTTTATTTGTGTTCTCAAAGTGGGTAGTTTGCACAAATTGTAACTTTGACAGAGGAAAATATATATTTTCTCAGTCAACCTGTAGCCATGGAAAGCTGAAATGCTTCCGAAACGTCGGGAACTCCAATGAGATAATATTCGCGCGTAAAACTGTTGTTCTTAAATGAGTTATAATCGCGGAAACAGAAGAAAATATTAAGTAAGAGTTAATTGATAGCTAATTATCGGAAATTTATGGGACAGCCTGTTCTGTTTTTCTGACTTCATGGTTAGTAAAAGTTACTCAGTGTGACCCCTCAGACCCCTGTCACTCCTGCTCATAACCACAAAACCACATAACCATAAACCGCTTCTGCGCAACGTATTTAGATGCATTTCGTTTAGGGTTCTTTAGCCCAAATGGAGAAAACAGAACCCTAACAGTTTCGGTATATCCGTCTGTCCGTCCGTCCGTTTGTATGTTAAAAATTAAACGATGTATATTGATGAACTTTGGAGTACCTACATAGGTGTTTTGTATTAACGGCTACTTTGTTTAGTAGTAAAAGAACAAAATAAATATTTCTAGAGTACCCGAGTTCCCCCCTCCATACATGTAACCGAGGCTGATAAAATATATCATCGAGCATCAACGTGTGCCTCATAATTTCGACAGTCCTTAACAAAACCAACTTCAGGTATCTTAGCATTTTTTTTTATTCAGTATATATTTGTGTCATACTGATTCTAGAATTTAGCCGTCTTTCCTGAGGACTACACAATAGTTAAGGGCTTGGGTACATATGACAGATATTTTTATCGCTTAGATCTACAGTATTAATCAATTCGTACATCGCCTACAGGGCACTAAGACAAATTAGTATTTAAAGCCCTTAACTTCCGGGTGTCCACAGGAAAGACGCATAACGCTAACTCACACAAAAAAACAGTATGACCCATTTGCGAAAATTATCGCTCTGAAAATAGCATAAATTGTGATCCCACCCCTGTATCTTCTAAACCAAACCATATGTCCAATAAATATGAGAAAAATACAAACATAAATGCGTAGTAAATAATTTACGTAGATATATATTGTCTTTGAGTTTTTCCCAAAAAACTGCTCTTCTCATCAAAAGGTATGTATTACATTGAAATAATTGATTGATTTATCTACGTCACGACATGACGTTATTATCAAACCAAGTTGGTTTTTGTAGATTTTCGCTCGGTCATACTTCAAAATAAAAAAAAATAAAAAAAATTAAAACCCTCCGACTTGTTCCATTAAAAGCTGAATATCTTGGAGACGAGTGGTCCATTTTACATGAAACAAAGCTAAAAACACAAGGGATAAAATTATCTATGACACTTTAAAAACCGCACTCAAATCGATCCATCTGTATGGACGCTACGATGTCATAGACAGATTCACAGATACACAGAGTCACAGACAAGTTAAAATTAAAACACCCCTTTTTTTGTCGAGGTTTAAAAATAACTACGCCTTATTAATACAACTATTCATCCATCGTGTTGATAAAATATTCGTCGGTATAAAATTTACAAGCCGTATAAAATGTTACGAAAAAATATACGAAATATTTTCACAAATACCGATCTCTAGACGAGAAAAAAAATTCGGGACGTGAAATAAACATGGCAGGCGACGGAATGCCCTCGAGAATGTTGTATAGTGAAAGTAATAATTATTTGCAAAATAAGCTCGGCATGATAATTTTGAAAATGTTTTGGTCGTTTAGATTAGACGAAAAATAGTTCATTTTCGCGATGTTCAAAAACGATGATTGATTGCGTATATAATTAGGGTTCCGTTTCAAAAAGGTAAAAAAGGAACCCTGATGATTATCGGTCTGTCTCTCCATCCGAGTATAACAGCACTTTATCTCAGGAATGACTTATGCCACTCATTTGAAGTTTTATATTTAAATAATCCTATTGGATATCATTTATGAAAATAAACTTTTAAACAAAAAAATAAAACCGACTCCAAAAAAACTAAAAAGTAAAAAATAACGCCATAATTCAGTTTCTTCAAATTACTTACAAGTAACCGTTTGTATACTCAATCTATACAGTATATACAATTAATCTTATTTTGGCGTCGGTGCCATATAAAGAATGTGTAAAATATTGAAAATTGACGATTTTAGTAAGTTGTGACACGATGGCACCGACTCCAAAATAACTTTAATTGTATATACTGTATAGATTGACTATACAAACGGTTACTTGTGAATAATTTGAAGAAACTGAATTATGGAGTTATTTTTTACTTTTTAGTTATTTTGGAGTCGGTTTTATTTTTTTGTTTAAAAGTTTATTTATTTTACACTTTTTATCTCGTGACAATTCGAACAAGCCCAAACACGGCTAGGATACATTATTTTATTACATAGATCTGGTGCCTACCTTCCGGCTCCATCATCAAATCAATTCGATGGTACCATTTTCATAAGGAATATTTAAATTTGTGACTATGAAGTTGCTTAGCTAAATTAATCAAGATATTTTGTCGCCACCCGTAAATCATTTATCATTAAGGAGTTCCGATGGCATTCTGTGGTTTTCTGCATCAGTTCCACTTCACCAATTTACACTTTTTGAATGCAAATGCTTATTATATTTCTTATTATACTAAAATCGCTATATGTATGCCTACAATATTTGAGGAGTTCCTTCAATTCCTCATGGATTCCATCATCAGATCTTCACCAAAATTAAATGGGACCAACTAGAAAGTACCTTCAATGAAACTATAAAAAAAATTTTGAAATCAGTCAAATAGTCTTTGAGTATAATCGGTGAACATCCATAAAAAAATAAAAAAACAAAAAATAAACATTCTGTCGAATTGAGAACCTCCTCCTTTTTTTGGAAGTCGGTTAAAAAGGCTTGACTTCTACATTATCGTTATCAAACAATTTTTTTTTATTTCGTAAAATTCACTTAATATATATAATTAAATACGAATCCTACAGGACAATGATAACCAAAAATCTATTGGTCTTTTCTTACCACAAATCTATCTGTCTTTTTTTTTAATCTGCAAAAAATATTTTTCAATAACCCGGTTTGGTTAAATTGCCCCTTATTTGTATGGGACCCCATAGATACCAGAAGCAAACTGAACTGGCAAGTTAAGTAGGAATAATGGAAATGTTTGTACGGAACTCTCGGTCCGCGAGTCAGACTAGCACTTGGACGGTTTCTTTTTATTTTATTCACTATTAAAAAACCGGTGAAATGTGAGATGGACTCACGTCCGCGAAAAATGCAGATAAAAGATATGTTTTTGTACCATACACATAAATACATACCCTTTATTTAGTAACTATTTAAATATTTGTAAAAAATTGCATTTTATTCTGAATATTTTTTACAACCTAATAACATCTATCTATCTATCAGCCACGGACGTCCACTGCTGAACATGGGCCTCCCTATAGTTCGCCACAGGGTGCAATCCTGCGCAGTCCGTATCCACTGCCTCCCCGCGACCCTTATGAGGTCATCCGTCCACCTATTCGAGGACCGTTTTACGCAGTGCTTTCCAGGACTTTGCTGCCCCAATTTTGTTTCTACAGTAACTGTAAGAATATAAACTACAAGACGGTGCCCGCAACTTCGTTCGTGGAGGGCAAAAGTCATAACCCTTCGTGTTTTTGATAGCGTACGCCACAGCGTTCGGTAGCGTACCCTGGTACCAAAAATAATAGAAATCTGTTTAGGCGATTTGGCGTGATGATGCCACAACGACACATACAAACATACAAAAAATAATATTTTTCGATTCAGTGACCTCTAAATAAACCCATGCAGTATATACTTTTTTTTTTTTTTTTACAAATATCATGATAATAATCACAATTTTTGCAATTTATTAGTGGATCACTCCACTAGCGTTATTATTATAAACAAAGATCAGAAACAAATGAAAAATTTTTCGACGATACTGGACTTGAACCAGTGCCTTGAGCCAGACCGGGGCAGCACGCTCTACCATCTGAGCTAATCGTCCACACCAGCAGTCGACGAATTTTGTCATCTGTTCTTGCTTATGGATCTCTGTATGGTGCATCCGACTCTTTAGCCGTTTTTTCATTTGTTTCTGATCTTTGTTTATAATAACCATGCAGTATATTTTTTAAAAGATATTTCACTCTTCTTCACGTTTCATTTTTAAAACTTTATTATAAAGATGTAAAAATAGAGTATTTGACATAAGAAAAAAAAGTAAAAATTATATAAGATCCTGATAAAACAAGCTAAATAAGAAACTACGTTAAAATTTTGAGTTCGATACCTTACGTGTAGTTTGTTTTATAAGTCTTTAAACTTGGGTGGAAAAGTCCATTTTTAAAGTATAAAAATATTAATAACTAATAATTTAATTCAATAACCTATTAAATGTTTTGTAATTTTTGTGATAAAACCGTTTCGATAAACGCAAGTTTTCACATAACTGCAAAAAAAGTTCTTATTTTCCCTATACAAGATATTAGTGTGACGTCACATGCTTGTGGGCTTTAGTATAAAACGTTTTTTGGTAAAGTCCAAAAATGTGCTTTTAACGTCGTTGTGTCTCGGGGTGTTTCTATGATATTAGAGTAGTTTTTTCACCAATACATCTAATATTAAAACGTCGTTTTATAACATACCATAAAAAAAATCTCAAATAGCCTATTTGCATATAAAATATTACGGGACAATTTTACACAAATCAAACTAGCCCCATGGTAAGCTCAATAAGGCTTGTATTATGGGTACTAGACGGCGATATATTTAATAGATATATTACTTATATACATAGAAAACATCCAAGACTCAGGAACAAATATTTATGCTCATCACACAAATATTTGCCCTTACCGGGATTTGAACCCAGGACCTCAGCTTCGCAGGCAACGTTACTCCCACTGAGCCAATCCGGTCGTCGAATATTATTCAGACACTTCAGTTTTACAACCTTATATTAGTATGGATAAAACAAAATCATAAATATAAGTTGTAAGTACTAGCGTTTGTCGGAATACAATTCCCTTCAGCCAGAGCTTTCTTCATGAAGGCCTTTTTATTGGGCTCCTTAAAAAGTACCATATTTACTTGCGTTGCCGTCGGGATCCCTAATGTCGTCTGTCCTAATTTATCGTTTGTCCTAACACATTTTTTTCGGAAACCGTAATTTTTTCAGGGTTTTTTAAAAGATTATTGTATAGATTAGGTTAGGTTAGGTTAGGTTTGTTTCATAACAATCCTGAAAAGTTTACAGTTTCGTAAAAAAAAATGCGTTTTGACAATCGATACATTACGACAAATGACGGTAGGAATTCCAATATTGATCCCATTTACTTTCTACATAGATTTATTTTCGATGTACACAAACACTTCAACAGAGATATGATTTATCAACGAGTAAAGTACTGAGTGGTGGCTCATGGTACTTATGCGTTGACATGAATATCAAATGCAAATACTATTGTAGTTATGTAACTAATTTTTAGGGTTTCGTAGTCAACAAGAAGCCTTATATCGCCATGTCCATATTGTTCGTCCGCCTGTGTGTTCATCCGCAGCTTAGCTGAAAGTCTCTTAGTATTAAAAAACTTAGCATAGAAGGTGCAAACTTTGTTAGCGGAGGAGAATAAAAGGATAACCCTGTTTTTGCTTCAGATTAGTCGAGTAAGGAATGTTCTATAACAATCTGTGGGTACCCAGCTACCCGTGTGCGAAAAACAGTTGAAATCAGTTTAGCTGATTTGGCGTGATGAAGCCACAACGACACGTTAGGTACAAACATGCAAAAGAATTAAAAAGAAATATTTTTCGATTCATTAACCTCCAAATAGCACATAACTTTTTAATATATATTTAATGTGCAGACATTAAATTTTTACAACTTTATCTAAGTATACTTAGATGAAAGATCAAACAGCCCTTTTGTTAGTTCGCAACATTGTGATTGGAACTACAGAACCCTTCATCGTGCCCCGACACACACTTGGCCGGTTTTCGACTAAGTACGGGGACAAGTAGCCAAAAAACTTTTAAACAAAAAAATAAAACCGACTCCAAAAACAACTAAAAAGTAAAAAATAACGCCATAATTCAGTTTCTTCAAATTACATCGTGTCACAACTTACTAAAACCGTCAATTTTCAATATTTTACACATTCTTTATATGGCACCGACGCCAAAATAACATTAATTGTATATACTGTATAGATTGAGTACACAAACGGTTACTTGTAAGTAATTTGAAGAAACTGAATTATGGCGTTATTGTTTACATTTTAGTTTTTTTGGAGTCGGTTTTATTTTTTTGTTTAAAAGTTTATTTATTTTACACTTTTTAGTGTATCGTTACTTAAAATCAATTCGATGGTACCATTCTCATCAGGAACATTTAAATTTGTGACTATGAAGTTGCTTAGCTAAATTAATCAAGATATTTTGTCGCCACCCGTAAATCATTTATCATTGAGGAGTTCCGATGGCATTCTGTGGTTTTCTGCATCAGTTCCACTTCACCAATTTACACTTTCGGAATGCAAATGCTTATTATGTTTCTTATAATACCAAAATCGCTATATGTATGCCTACAATATTTGAGGAGTTCCTTCAATTCCTCATGGATTCCATCATCAGATCTTCACCAAAATTAAATGGGACCAACTAGAAAGTACCTTCTATAAAACAAAAAAAAAATGTTTAAAATCGGTCAAATAGTCTTTGAGTAATCGGTGAACATCCATAAAAAGAAAAAAAACATTCCGTCGAATTGAGAACCTCCTCCTTTTTTTGGAAGTCGGTTAAAAATTAAATTAGATACCAAACTCTATGACACTAAAGCTTATCAATATGAAGAGAAACTACTAATCCATACTAATATTATAAAGGCGAAAGTGTGTCTGTCTGTCTGTCTGTCTGTTACCTCTTCACGCTTACACAGCTGAACCGATTTGGATGAAATTTGGTATGGAGATAGTTTGAGTCCCGAAGAAGGACATAGGCTATTTTTTATCCCGGAAAAAATCCCTTGTCCGCGATAAACGAATTTAAGGCGGACGAAGTCACAGGCAGGAGCTAGTAATAAATAATTAAATTATATGTATTCTGACAACGAGATCCATATTTTGTTAACTATAAGTGTTTAAGGGAAAAATAAGTTTCTCTATAGTTTCCATAGCCTTAAAATATTTAAATAATTTTGTTTGTTTGGAAACACATCATTGTACATAAAAGACAAAAAGTAATAAATGCGTGCAAAGGCCAAAATATCATCCCTTTAAGGGATCTCTTCCAGTTAACTTTGTTAGAAGGTTAAGAGAAAAATAAACATCAGCGAAGATACAAACGAACACGTTAAATTTCAATCGACTCGACTATAGTTCCAGTCCAAAAAACCGGCCACGTGCGAGTCGGACTCGCGTACCGAGGGTTCCGTACTAAATATACGCTAGTCGTATCTTTGAAAATCCCATGTTAGCAGAGCCCTACTACTAAACAAAATGTACGTAGTGTTTGATCATTTTATATTGGTTACTGACGTAGGCAGACAGACAGAAAATTATACTGTTTTTAGTATTTGTTGTTATAGCGGCAACAGAAATATATAATCTGTAAGAAAATCAAATGTCTAGTCTATCACGGTTCATGAGATACAACCTGGTGACAGATGGAAATCGGAGTCTTAGTAATAGGGTCCCGGTTTACCCTTTGGGTACGGAACCCTAAAAATAGTTGAAATCCATTCAGCCGTACATACAAAAAAGTGACCTTCAAATAACTTTATTCTACATTTCATTTCTGCAACTTTATAAGGGTAGGGCCGCGAGCGTTTTAACCGCCGGTACTTTTATGTTACGAAGTATACACAAATACGACGACAAATGAATCAAATTTAAATGAGAACTTGAAGTTTAAGTATACGTTTTAATTGCATCCCTAAAATAACCGTACATTTGTCATCGTATTTGTGAATATTTCGTAACATAAAAGCATCGGCGGTTGAAACGCCCGCGGCCTTACTCATAATAAGATTATAATGCAATGGCTTCTAAGTCTCCACTCGATCGAACGGTGGCAGATTGTTCTTATCTAGCAAGTGCGGCAAACACTTGAGATAATGTCCTCGGGCTGCCCCAGATTGCCAAGGAGGATTAAATGTTCTTGCAATGTCACAACACTTCACCGACTCAAAATTCCTATCAATCAAAATATATATAAATCATATACTACAACTATAACACTAGATCAACTTTCCTGACACATTGAATCAACTCCATTTTATCAAGTTAATATTTATTATAATTATAAAAGTTGAAAAGAGGAAGAGGGAGTTTTTTTTTGGTGAACATCATTACAGTCGCCATCAGATATATCGCAGCAAACAAGGTGCTCCCAAAATAATCGAACACGATTCTCTTTTAAACGCGATAAAGTGCATTTTTGACCACCCTGATATATTTTGTTTTTTTTGTTTTTTTTTTATTTATGTTCAATAGAGTACAATGACAATGACGTGGCTAGACGTAGGCGAAGCGGGCCCTCGCCAACGGCCTCGCACTTAAAGGTGCGTCCACACTTGTATCATTTGCTCGTATCCGATCACCGTGGCGTGGCATGACTGCGTATCGCGCTGCTTGGACGCTCATTGTCGGCGAGGCGATCACGTCCCACTTGTCCGATCTAAGTGTGTGATACGCGTAGCAACATGGATTTCGAACGATCGGATCGGTGCAACGTCCAAACGCGTAATCGTGACACGCGATCATGCCACAGGACGAAGATCTGATCGGGCAAATGATACAATTGTGGACGCACCTTAATCGGGCCCCACGCGAAGCCCAGTTATGGATGATGAACATTCCGTTGAAAGAAAAAGGGCCCCGTTAATATGACTTAGCCCACGTCTAGATAAGTCCCCGCTTCGCCACTGTACAATGAACCTTATAATTAAGAGTCCTCGGCAAGCTCGCCCGAATTTCACCTTCCAATACAAACGGAGTTTCGTTCTCATTTCAAAACCATGTGTTGGATTTAACCAAACTTTGCATATACAATGACATGAGCTATATCTAGACCTGTAATTAGTTTATATGTCTCCAGTTTATAAAACAAACTAAATACAACAAAAAAAAGTTTTGTATGAAAAACATTTGTTTTTTTTTTACTATGGTATCTGAAGCGACATTAACTAATTACCGGCCTGCATATACCTTAATTTATTCTAAGTACAAAGTTTCAGAGCAAACTAGCTAATCGTTTTAAAATGAGAGCGTCACTACGTTTGTATGGAAAACCGAGCTTACCGGGGACTCTTAAGACGTGTTACAGAAACCTATTATATTATATTTACACAATTTGATGGCAACTGTACCTTGAATTTGAACTTTAATAAAACTTTGATATTTAAATGTTTAAATACTTAACATCGGCCTTTCTCGACCTTTGTTGGAATCTCAATTCTTGAACTTCCTCGCAATGCTGTATGAGAGTGGAAGCAATGCCGTTCACCCTGTATATTATTTTCATAATAAAAATAAGCAAGAGAATTGTTTTGCACAGAATTTTGCAAATTACTGTAAGATTTTAATTAAAACATCTGCACCTATACATCGATACATAATATAATAAAGTAGTAAAAATTAAATGTCTGGACATTGAAGGTATAAAAAAAATTGTAACGGACTGTTTTTTGTATGTTTGGCTGTGTATGTGTCGTTGCGGCTTCATCGTACAAAATTGGCTAGTTTTAAATAAAATCTAGGTAAATAGGACGTTACCTTTTGTGATATCGCTTACCTTATTATATTTTTTTAGGGATCCTTCCCAAAAGGGTAACACGGGATCTTATTACTAAAACTCTGGTATCCGTCCGTCTGTCTGTCTGTCTGTCTGTCACCAGGCTGTATCTCATGAATCGTAGCTAGACAGTTAAAATTTTCACAGATGATGTATTTCTGTTACCGCTATAACTATAAATACTAAAAACAGTATATATAATCTTAAGCCTGTCTGTCCAATATAAAATGATCGAACACCGCGAACGGCTCTCCTAACACTCGATTTTCATAGATACGGCCGTTTGTAGCGTATGTTTTGTACGGAACCTTCGGTGCGCGAGTCTGTCTCGCACTTGGCTGGTTTTATTTATTGTATTAACTGTTCGTTTTGGTTAATTTATAGCTCGAAAACGGTGGTTTCATTGACGAAGACATCTACATATTATATACATAAGTAGAATCTTTTTGTAACAAAAGTACGTATAGGCAGGATCCGAACCTGCGACCTTGCCATAGCGAGTGCGCACCTCTCTATTCCTTATTTTCGAATTAATATACAGTCAATGTCACTGACCTTCTCTAGTACAGTTGGCGTCACAATTAACCCGTTATTTTAATCAACTTGCAGTACATACAGCACTGTGACTAGAAATATCGGACCTTCAGTTTGCATCTCTTCTATACTATTATAAAGTTGTAAAAATTAAATGTTTGTTGTCTGCATGTGTCGTTGTGGTCTCATTACGCCAAAACGGCTAAACAGATTTCAAAGATTTTTATTACTACACAGGTAGGTATCTCCGGATGGTTATAGAATACTTTTTACCCAATTACGCTCAAGAAAAAGTCATGATTTTTTTTCATCTCGGCGGACGAAGTTTGTGGGCATCTTTTAGTAGATTAATATAAAAAGAAGGAATAATTGAAGTCAAAAACTTGTACTACTGCGTGAAAATAGAATAGATGTAGTCAACATTCAGAAAACACACAGCAAAGATGAGTATACAGGATGCCAAAGAGGAATCCGAAGGAATTTAACCACGCATTTCTTTGGCCCTTAGAATAAAAAAATGTTATACGACCTAAGTTGAATTCAGCAATAAAAATATAATAGATAATAATTTTGTTAAGTTTCGTACATAAAACTTGAATAACTTTCGCTCCTCTACGAAAATATTCCCGTTTACTAAAATGGTGTACAGGTTGGCTAAAGTTATCTAGTTTTTTTTTTTTATTAGGTAACACGAGCTTTCATATTTGGTTTCGTATAATTTCCATTTATTACATTTGTTTGTGACATGGTAAAGCATCTGGTAATGCATCTGTATAAAGGTCCTTAAAACAATAAATATAAAAATTGACGATTATTTTTTCCAAAATAGGAGGACTAGTGACTGGTAGCTGTCACTTTGATGTCTGACAATACGAAAAGAACTTGGCAACATAAGTGGCAACGTCGGGGTCAAAAAAGAGGTTAATGAACTTTAGTAATCACAATAAATAGTTTTCATGAAAAATTATAATATCTTCAATACTAAGCCGGATTTAAGAGTGGTTCACCCGGATTTTTTTTCCTAATGACCTAAGGAATGCGTAGTTAATTTTTTTTTATTATGTTACACAGCGTACTAACTAGTCCCATGGTAAGCTCAATAGGGCTTATGGTTACATTTAATATACAAATTACTTATATACATGGAAAACATCCAAGACTCAGGAAGACATATATATGTTCATCACACAAATATTTGCCCTTACCGGGATTTGATCCCAGGACCTCAGCTTCGCAGGCAACGTTACTCCCACTGAGCTAACCCGGTCCTCAAATTCTTTCGGGCTCATCGCGGTCACCTTGTATAATTGACTGACGCTATCTACATTTGTACTCGACCACTGGAAGACCAGCTGCACCTAACACCCGACGTCATAGGGATGTTGACTGATCTCAAAATTTGTAAAAAATATATAATTAAGATCCTGACAAAACAAGCAAATTTAAAAGTACGTTGAAAGTTTGAGTACGATATCTTACGTTTAGCTATTTTTATGCGCACTTGTAATTGGGTAGAAAACTTCATTTGTGAAGTATGAAAATATTAATAACTAATAATACAATTGAATAACCCATAAAATGTATAGCAACTTTTGTTATGAAACCGTTTCGATCAACGCAACTTTTAACATAGCTGCCGAACAAAGTTCTTAATTACCCCACTAACCGTGTGACTTCATTAGTGGCGATTAGTTAAGGTTAACGGATAAGCTCATGGCTAAGCGGTTTTTGGGAAGGTCCAAAAATGTGATTTTAACACTTGTATCTAGGGGAGTTTTTATGATATTCAAGTAGTTTTTTTTACCAATATTTTTAATATTGAGAGATCGTTCATACCAAAGAAAAAAGTTGTTTAATAGCATATTGTGTGACTGTGATGTTGACATCTTATTTTAATTTCTCTTTTTCAACATTGTTATTTCAGGCGACCCGTATGCTCGTTTGCCCCCTATGCCATAAAAAAAAATCTCTTATTTTTCTATTAACGGCATACGATTAAATAAAGTACGTATATGTACAGTAAGCCTAGGTATACCTACCACGTCCTCTTATGCTAACCTGGAAAATATTTCAAAAAATATAATAAGTGTAACGGGCTATTTGGAGGTCACTTTTTTGTGTATTTTGCATGTCAGCACGTTTGTGCCAACATCACACCGAAACGGTTGCACAGATAGGTATCTAGTTATTTTAGTACACGGAGCTGGGTCACCACAGATGGTTATAAATTGAAGCACAAAAGGGTTAGGATTTTTTCTTTGGTGAGGACTTTTAAGAGGATAGCAAATAAAATGCAAAGAAACGAAAAAAAAACGACATGACCTTATTGATATTTTTTTATGTACAGACATTTCATTTATACAACTTTATAATAGTACAGATATATAGAACTAAGAATGAAACAAAAAAAAAAGAAAGTAACAATAACTAGAAGGTGGCCTGCAACTTCGTTTGCGGAGGGGAAAAAGTCATAACCTGTCATTTTCTGTTCAGCGTAGTCGAGTAATAACCATCTGGAGATAGAAAACTGTTTAGCTGATTATGCGTGATGAGGCCACAATATAGAAAAAATATTTTACACTTTATTGACCTCCAAATAGTCCGATACAATCAATTTTATGAAAATATCTTTAATATGCAGACATTTAATTTTTACAATTTTATAATAGTATAGAATAGAGAACAATTTCATTGCTATAATTTTGGAACTCGCTTCGAGTATACTCGCTCGCGCACTTGAAAGCAACTATTTACGAGGTCAAGTACTAGGTTAGAACAAAATTCGAATCTTTTGTCTTTTCATTGGTATTTTGCCATTGAACTTGTTTGCATACGAGTATACCTATTTTTTATTCAATTATTTATCTTTTTAGGGGTCCGTACCTCAAAAAACTGAAAGAACTAAACCCATATAGGAACACTCTTTTATCCATCTGTTTATCAAAGCCCTTTTTCTCAGGAACGCGTGGAGGTATCAAATTGAAATAACATCAAATACTTATGTCTGCGGTCTCTTAAAGTTGTTGAAAAATCAAGCCTTGAGAACTATCAGCACAATCCAAAGATTCAGTAAGTAAAAAACCGGCCAAGAGCATGTCGGACCATGCTCAGTGCAAGGTTCCGCAGCCGTTCATATCAAAAAAAGCACTACTTAGTACAGATGAAAAAATATGACATAAAATAGTGTCATTTTGCTAAGAATCCCAGTTTTTTGGCAATAACTCAAAACCGACCGATCAAGTTGAAAAAAAAAATCTTTACTTGTAACTGATATTAAAAATATAGTATCTGTACATTGACGATATTAATATTTTCTTCTGTTTCGGCGATTACTGCCCATTTAAATACAACAATTTAACGGATTACGTCGCGTATATTATATTGTTTGAGTTCCCGACGTTTTGGAAGCTTTTCAGCTTTCCGTGTTCACGGGTTTACTGAGAAAAGTCACATTTTTCTCTGACAAAGTCAGCTACAATTTGACGAAACGTTGGGAACTTAAATGAGATAAATACGTGATATAATCCGGTAAACTGTTTTATTTAAATGGCAGATACTAAAAAAAAAATAAAAAAATTGTGGCTTCTTTACGCCAATAGGCTAAGCGGATATCAATTAATTTAGGTTAATTGGGCAGCATGGTATCCACAAATGATTAAAGGACACTTTTTACCCGACAACGCTAAAGAAAATAAACAGGGGCTGTGACTTTTTCTCCTCCGCGAACGAAGTTACGGGCACCTTCTAGAGTACAAAAGTGTTTACATAAATACATACCTGTAAACTATACTATACTATATATAGTATTTCAGTTTTACAACTTTATAATTGTATGGATAAATAGAACTAGGAACAAAACGAAAATAAAATCAAGAAAATAATCCATACTAATATTATAAATGCGAAAGTGTGTCTGTCTGTCTGTCTGTTACCTCTTCACGCTTAAACCGCCGAACCGATTTGGACGAAATTTGGTATGGAGATAGTTTGAGTCCCGGGAAAGGACATAGGCTACTTTTTATCCCGGAAAAATACTCTTATCCGCGATAAACGAATTTAAAGCGGACGAAGTCGCGGGCAGAAGCTAGTAATAACTAGATTTCGTTCGCAATTTCGTTCGCGGAGGAGAAAAGGTTAAGGTGTTTTCTTCAGTGTAATCGGGTAAAAGGTTCCTATAACCATTAATAAATACCCAGCTACCCGTGTACCAAAAATAGTTGAAATCCGTTTAAGGTGCGTCCACATTTGTATCATTTTCCCGATCAGAACTTCGTCCCGTGGCATGATCGCGTGTCACGATCATGCGTTTGGACTTTGCGCCGATCCGATCGCTCGAAATCCATTTTGCTACGCGTATCACGCACTTACATCGGACCAGCGTGGCATGATCGCCGTGCCAAAGTGAGCGTCCAAGCAGCGCGATATGCAGTCATTCCACGCCACGGTGATTGGATACGAGCGAATGATACAAGTGTAGACGCATCTTTAGTCGATTTTGCGTGATGAAGCCACAACGACACATACAAAAATACAAAAAATCAAAATAAAATATATATAGTATACTATACCATATACTATATATAATCCATACTAATATTACAAATGCGAAAGTGTGTCTGTGTGTGTGTCTGTTTGTCTGTCTGTCTGTTACCTCTTCACACTTAAACCGCTGAACCGATGTGGATGAAATTTGATATGGATATGGTTTTAGTCCAGGGGAAGGACGTAGGTTATTTTTATCCCGAAAAAGTGCCCTTATCCGCGATAAACGAATTTAAAGCGGACGAAGTTGCGCGCAGAAGCTAGTAAATTATAATTATTAAAACTGCTTTGAGTGTACTCTATCGCGAAAGGAACTAGTTTAGTACGAGGTCAAGCGCCGGACCGAATTCGCAATATGCTTTAAATTAATTATCAAACCATGTGGCGTAAGATCTCGCCAAATGATATTGAATGAGAAGTGACAATAGATAGGTACTTTATTTTATTTTATTTAAGTAATAAAGTAGGATTCTTAAGGGGCTCCAAGCAAAAATATACGATTTTACATGGTTTTTGTTTTGTATCTAGTCCCTGAAATGGCAAGAATAACTTTCGAAACATGGTATATAGGATAGTTTGGTTTCTTTTAAACATTTTTTTGCATTCGGTTTTTTTTTTTTTTTTATGTATTTAATTATGATTTTTTACAGACAGGTCTATAAAAATAAAGATTACGTATCTAGTCTCACAATAAACCTTTAATAGACTCAAAACCTAATTGTTCATTATGAAAAGACCTAGCTCGCTACGCAAGCTTTTTCCTCAAAAAGCGTGTATTTTTAAGAAAAGTAGAAAAAACTGTTTTTTCGTCCTAAAAATAGCAAAGTTTGATGGCGTTTATCTTGGTTTCAACGTAATGAGACATATGCAACACAGAAAAGCGAAAAGCTACGGATCGAAGAACATTCAGAGCTGCAAGCCCCTTAATTAGCCGGAGTAAACTGACAGATGTCAACGTGAATATTTCGTTGTCTAGAAAGAATTTCACAAAAGTGAAAATACGTGTAACCGGTGATATTATGGTAACTTTTATCCATAAGAAATACTGTACTTTTGCCATAATGAAGTAATCATGGTCGATGTGTGTCCGTAAACGTCAGTTTACTCCAGCGAAATTATATAATAAAAATCCGACTTTAGACGATGTCCACAAAAAAGGAGACTATTTTTTTCTTCAGCGTAGTCGGGTAAAAATATATGCTATAACCATCTGTGGATACTTAATTACTCGTGCACCAAAATAATTGAATTCCGTTTAGCCATTTTGACGTCATTGAGCTATGATTACTAAGTATAGAGAAGACGGCGCGAACAAAATTTGTGCTACAAGCGCGGCAGTGCGGGGCGCACGCGGGCGGGACACTGAGTGAACTGGAGCCGGCCGACTGCAGTTTACCGGAACACTTAGTTAGTAGTAGGTGGCGTCTTCTCTATACGCAGTAGTGATAGCTCAATGTTTCACATGATAAAGCTACAATGACTCATGCAAACATATAAACAGTATATTTTTATATTTAGTGACCTCAAAAATGGTCCGGTAGAATATATTTTTTAAATTATGTTCAAAGTACAAACATTTAATTTTTACAACTTTATAATAGTAAGGACAAAGACCATTAAAACAAGAAGACTGGCCATGACCATCTCCATACAAAAAGCCGTTCCCCGATATGTACAACGCCATCTACGTATAAGGATATTTTTTATACAATTATTCAACTTTGCAAGCGTAAGCCAGTAGGTATCTAGTTTCTGCCAGAAAATGTTGCGATTGGAATACGACCAAAAATATGGCTAGTCTACTGTCAGTCCTCTTGTTTCATGGTCCTTGGTATAGATAAGGTCTGCCAACAGCAGTTACAATCTTACATTATTACTTTATAGGCAATAATTGCTAAGGTATATGGGAGCGTGGACGTCCCAGAGGGCAGTCCACGCTCAGAGATATGTCTATCTATCTATCAGCCACGGACGTCTACTGCTAAACATAGGTCTCTCCTAGTTCGCCACAGGGTGCGATCCTGCGCAGACTGCATCCATCGACTCCCCGCAACCCTTACAAGGTCATCCGTCCACCTAGTCGGGGCCCGTCCTACGCTGCGCTTCCCAGATAGCAAAGCTATGTACTGATCTCTATTTTCTGTACATCCCGAATCCTCTTAAATGTTACTGTATTTCACTTACTCGCTATATAGACCTTTCTAATTCCTTATCTAACTATGACTAAATCATTTCAGGCACGCACCTTCTCTATACTCAGATATTTGCGCCCAAGATGGCCCGGTTCTTAAGATGGCTCACTATCAATTATTTGTATTTTTGAAAGTTTGAATGAGTTTAAATTTCGCGGCCATAGTTTGGTTAGTACCATAGATAAAACTTCAACTTTATATCGAAGCCAAGGAAGTTGAATTAAAGCACAAGATAAAACTAGGCCATCTTAAAAACCGGGCCATCTTGGGAATCAAATGAAATGGCTGTACATTGAAATAATTTTCCAAAAAATAAGTGAAACGGACTATTTCAAGGTCACTCAATCGAAAAAATATTTTTTGTTTTTTTTATTGTCTATATACCTACACAAAAGAGTGACGCAAAGGCTTAGTCGCCAAACAGTCAAATATTCAATCGTAATAATAATCTTCTATACGTATAAAAGGAAAAGCCTTGACTGATTATGTATCGTAAACGTTCCGAAGTTTAATAGCTTAATTCCAATATTTAACACCTCGTTTTTCACTTCTATTGCCATGAACTAAGGTTAGTCAAACATTAGGACATTTACCATAATTATAAATACTCGTAACTTTTACACCGTGTCTAATAAGCGCATCGGATGTTTTTTTATACGAATAAAAACATTTCCGGTCGGAAAATGGCCAGTGGCGTGACCAATGGTATCACACCGGCCAAGAGCGTGACTTTGAACTTGTATCGTTAACATTGATAGGAACCTGATCGATTGATGCATCTGGGAAAATAAGTATAAATAGCTCATAATTCATATTTAAATTGATCATTTCCCGCAGAACAAAGCAAAATCTTTTGTACATTGGATTAGCCACAACTATTCCTGATTTGAAATAAATAGCATTAATAGTTTTTGTGATTTAGCGCTGTGATAATTACGACGTACCGGCGTGACACACAGACGAACAGATTGACAAGCAAACAGAGAACTTCGTTCGCGGAGAAGAAAAAGTCATTACCTCCCTTTTTTCTTCAGCGTAGTCGGATAAAAAGTATCCTTTTACCATCTGTGGATACCCATCTACACGTGTAGCAAAAGCAGTTGAAATTAATTTAGCCGATTTGGCGTGATGAAACCGAAACGACACGTACAAACATACAAATAAACTTTTTTTTTTGAATTAGTGTGATTACTGATTAAATGAAGCCACATGTATGAAAAAAAAAATTAAGTCCCTTGTATACATTTATGACCTTTCATTTGAAACTTGTAATTAGTAGTTTAAGCTTAAATTTTTTATTTTATTTTGGATAGTAGAGATTATTATTAGGTGTATGGTTGTTGTTTTTTTTTTATATTAATTTTATGTGTGTTTTATTTATGTGTGTTTTATTTATGTAATATTCAAATGCAATGTATATTGAGAGACTGAATAAATGACTATGACTATGACTAGTGACCTCCAAATAGTACGTTATAATTATATTTTTAAAACCATTTCCAATGTACAGACATTTTATTTTTACAACTTTATAATAGTAAAGATTTAGTATGGAACCCTATAAATTGCCATTACTGCCACATTGATCTCCCGCTAGTCTCAATGCTTTCTAACAAACATTTTTACAAAGTTTTCCTTAAAACATTCCATACAAATTCCACGTCACGTCGGTAGGACAGATCATTATTTACAACACAATGTGTCCCATGCTGAAGAATAATGCATTGAGAGTAAAGTAAAAGTCTGACAAGAGTGAGAGTATGTATTCTACTACTGTGTGAGGAATACACCTCCAAAACGTTATTGTGATCATGGAGACTTTTAAGATCTCCTAATTTAACGTTTTGAACACGGAGACTCTCCATAAAAGAAAGGCATAAAGTAATAGTATATTTAAAAACAGATTATACTAATATTTTCTTCTGTTTCAGCAATTATTATTCACTAGCTTCTGCCCGCGACTTCGTCCGCCTCAAATTCGTTTATCGCGGATAAAGGTTTCCGGGATTAAAAGTAGCCTATGTCGTTCCCTGGGACTCAAACTATCTCCATACCAAGTTTCATCCAGATCGGTTCAGCGGTTTAAGCGTGAAGAGGTAACAGACAGACAGACAGACAGACACACTTTCGCATTTATAATATTAGTATGGATTTAAATAAAACAATTTAACGGATTACATCGCGTATAGGATAGGCGGAGTTTCGGAAGCTTTTCAGCTTTCCATGGTCACGGGTGGTCCACCCGTCGGGAACTTAAATGAGATAATATACGCGATATATAATCCATTCAATTGTTTTATTTAAATGATATTATACTAAGTTTAATGGAGATGTAACTATTAAACTTAGTATTATTTGTTTTTATATATGCTGTTGACAAAAAAAAAAAATAAAAAAAAATTCAGTTTCGGTTACATGTATGGAGTACCCCCCCTAGAAATATAAATATCTTTCATTTAACTATCAAACTAAGTAGCGGCTTACCCAAGACACCCATTTTTAAATTTCATCAATATACATTTTATAGTTTTTAAGTAAAATGCCTGTGCCATACGGACGGATGGACGGACAGACGGACGGACATGACGACACTATGGAATATCTGCTTTTTAAGATATCGCGTAAGAATATAAGAAATTACTTATTTGCGGCTATTTCAATGAAAAAATCTTTTGGAAATGTCAAAACTAAGTATTAGATTGTTGAATCTTTTCAAATCTTTTCATTTAAGCCGCGTATTTATGGAACCTACTAGGGTGACCGATACCAGCGCCACCTGTATTGATAACATTTTCACTGATATTTCTCCTTCTAAACAAAGTATAAATCAGTAAATTAGAATCAGATCATTTAGGCCAATTAATGATATTTGAGATATTAAGGGAAAATATAGTGAAAAAACAAATTACTTTTGTACCGGTAACCACAGACAGTGTGGAAAGATTGAAACAACATTTGTTTCAGGCGCTACCCTTTCTGTCTTCTTATATGAGTCCTAATAACATCTATAATTCATTCTTTACAACTTTTATGAAACATTACAATAAAATATTTACTTCCAAATCGGTTGTGGCTGGCGGAGCATCAGTATTTAGCGAACGGGGTACTGCGGACTTACACAAACGTAGACAAGCACTATATGCCTTGTATGAGGAACGGCGGTTTAATACGAGTGATGAATTTAAAAACATGTAAAAACATATTCGAATTAATTCAAAATTGATTGTCATATTGCCAAACGTAAATATTTATCCCAGAAAATCAAAAGTAGTTCTAATATTATCAAAACCACCAGGAAAGTGATTAATGTGGAGACTGGTAGATCGAGGCACGTAATTAGTGATCTAGAATTAAAAATTGGTGACAAAATTATAGATTCTAGTTTAGATGTAGCAACTGAATTCGAAAATATCTTCACCGATATATCAGTATCCACAAAAAAAAAAGTTTAAATTCATCACTTTTTCTGCCGTTATGTTGTTAAAAGAAAACGTCCCAGAATTTAGTAAGGACTTATATTTTGAACATGTCAGTCCTTCAGATGTAGTAAAGGCATTTAAATCAATTAATGTCAAAAAAACCAATGACCTATGGGGTCTCAGTCCATGCTGTCAAATCCCTAATAGAAGCCATAGCGCCTGACTTGGCAGATATATTCAATAACAGTGTTCACTGCGGTGAGTTTCCTGATCTGATGAAACATAGCAAAATAACTCCTTTATTCAAATCAGGTAGTACCTCTGACACCACTAACTTTAGACCAATATCTGTACTACCTACATTTAGTAAAATTTTTGAAAAGCTAATTTTATATCAATTGTTAAAACATTTCAATTCGAACAATTTGTTCAGTTTTACGCGGGTCCGCTCGACGTCCAACGCCGGAGTTGAGCTCGTAAAACACATTTTCGATGCCTGGGAGGAATCGCGAGATGCTTTAGGTATCTTTGTGATTTATCTAAGGCCTTCGATTGCGTTTATCATGAGACACTGATCAGGAAGCTACACCACTACGGAGTTAAAGGATCAGCACTAAATTTATTAGAGTCTTATTTAAATGGTAGAATACAAAGGGTTGACGTGAATGGAAAGCGGTCACCGGGGTCATTAGTCTCTATGGGTGTGCCGCAGGGATCAATATTGGGACCTTTCCTGTTCCTAATCTACATAAACGACTGGCCACACCTCGTAAAGACCTACTATGATATAGTTCTGTTTGCAGATGATACTTCTCTAATTTTCAAAGTTGTACAAAATCAACGATCCTGCAATGACGTAAACAATGCTATTAGTGAAGTAGTAAATTGGTTTAAAGTATATAATTTATTGTTAAATGAGAAAAAGACTAAATGTGTCAAGTTTGTCACGAATAACGTAAAACACGAGCAAGCAAGCCTTATTGTTAAAGGTGAGGAAGTGGAACTAGTTAATAGTACAGTCTTTGTCGGTATAACATTAGATTCTAAGCTCCAATGGGGTCCCCATATTGCTACTCTCTCGAATAATCTGAGTTCTGCAGCTTTTGCAGTAAGTAAGATTCGTCAATTAACAGACGTGATAACGGCTTAATTAGTGTATTTCAGTTATGTCCACAGTAATATGTCGTATTGCATTCTACTATGGGGCAGTGCTTCCGACATTAATACTTCATTCGTTTTGCAGAAACGGGCTGTTCGTGCGATATATAAAATGAACTATAGAAACTCGCTTAGAGATAAGTTTATGGACATTAATATAATGACAGTGCATTGTCATTACATTTATGAGAAATTTATGTACATAAAAATATTACCCATTTTAAGAGGAACTGTGATATACATAACATTAATACTAGAAATAAGCATAAGCTCGCAGTGCCTGCTACTAGGCTCCATAAAATAAGGCGATCATTCATAGATAACTGTGTGAGGTTTTTTAATAAACTTCGTAGCAGCATAAGTCTATTGGTTAATTCAAAAATATTGTAAAACGAAAATTAATTTCTAAAACTTATTATAGCACACAAGACTACATGAATGATAAAGCCGCGTGGGATTTTGTAGCGTCATGTAGGTAAATGAATAATTATTTTAACGAATATTTATTCAGGTATTATTATTATTTTAATCTTAATTGTTCTATGTACTCGGACATTTAGAATTTTATTCTAGACAAATTCTAGTTTTTTTTTTTTTTTAATGACAATCGTTTTGGAGTTTATCTTATATTAGGCCTACTTGAATAAAGCATTATTTGATTGATTGATTATAAGGGTTCCATTTTTGCCATTTTGGCAACGGAACCCTAAAAAGACGGTTGAATGAAACAAACACTTGTTTTCACCAGCGCATATCAAGTGCAACTGCTGCAGTATCAAAGATATCTCCAAAATTATAGTAATTTTTTTAATTGAATGCATCCAAAAAAATGTTTGCATGCAATAGGCGCAATAATTGCGCTACCCAAGTTCGTTATAAGTTCAATCGTAAGTTAGAATTAACATGGGATTGAAAAAAATATCAGTTTTCGTAACACAAATATTTTCTATGTTTGTTTGCTGTTACAATGCGACCTGATTAAGGTCAACGGAGTAAAATTTTCGAATGTTGGACCAGTCTTACTACTAGAATCATGTGTTAAGTAAAGAGATTGTTAATGCTGTGATCGAATCGATGAAGAAATTTCCAATCAAGTTAAAAAGCCACTTGATAGGTTTATATTTTTTCAGTGCAGATATTTGTCTGTTTCATTAATTTTGCTATGGACTGTTATATCATTATCTTGATTGTGATTTATTGTCTGTTTATTGTAAAATCAGACATGTAACCCTTTCCCTTGAGGCCTACTTGCAAAATAAAGTTTGTAATATATAATTTTGAATATCTCTTTATTGTACACCACGAAACAGTCAAAAATATGCAAGTACTACATAGTTGTAAAAATCAAATAGACATGGCGGGACTATCTGGACGCGTTCCTCAACAACTGAGCAAAGGAAGCATCTGATCGGGTGTAGTGGAGATCTAAGGGAGAGGCACATGTCCAGGATAAGGACACTCATCGCACCAGTTGATGGAAAAAAAATAGCTGTACCAGAGGCGTGGCTTCCGGAAAATTACAAGGAAAACCGAAGCGAATGCATTTACTCATATTTAAAGAAAATGATGGTTATATGCCGGCAAAATCGGCTTATATGGACGCTACGCCACTGGTCTGTACATTGCAGATATTTTCAGAATAATAAGTGAAAAGAGCTATTTGAAACAATATAATAATAGCTGAATGTCAATCAAGTTTTAATTCTAATCTTTTCTTTTATAAATTTGTACAAATGAAATGTCTGTACATTGAAGATATAAAAAAAAGTTATACGGACTATTTAAATGTCACTGAACCAAATTTTTTTTTTGTGTGTTTGAATGAGTCGTTGTGGCATAATAATAACCATGCCTAAACAGACTTAAACTAATTTTGTTATTCACAAAGGTAGCTGGGCATCCACAGATGGTTATAGGATACTTTTTACTCAACTACGCCGACAAAAAAGAGGGTTATGACTTTTTCTCTTCCGCGAGCGAAGTTGCTACTTAAAATATTTTTAGAAAAATAAGCAAAACGGGCTATCTGAAGCTCACTTAATTATTTATAAGTGTTTTTGCGGTATCATTGCGTAAAAAATACTATATGTCAACCATTTGTTTTATTCTAATAAATAATTTAAAAAAATCTCACCTTTTAAAGACTTGTCATACCTTGGACGTTTACAAAATTGAAGTAATTTTAAGTTCAACCGTGACGGTAACTGAAACTGGAATTACGTTCCTGATGGATCGTTTTATATCTAATTTGCTGACGTCACAGTCAAAGTGGTTCGGATTTGCTGACGTCATCGCTGAGCCAGATTGATGGGGGTTTCAGTTAAGTGGTTACTCTTGGATAAATGTATGATGGCCAGATTATGTTGAGACGCATTTCTTTGAGCCACCTTTAAGGTAATGACTTGCTTTGAGTAGAACCATTAATTATACTGATGTTGATGAATATTAATATTGAGTGGGTTTTCACTGTAGGCAGTTTATCTGCAAAGTTTCGTTACCAATTTGATCAAAAAAGAGTTTTCAGATGCCTATAAGAAAATTTACTTAAGACCTAGTATTGTCTGGTCGTCGTCATTATTACCCGACTGTGCAACGCAAAGGAGTGGTAATGTGTTTATCTGTCTATGTATGTATGTATGTATGTTTGTTCCTATCTGGCACTCTAGAGACCAAACGCGTGGACCAATTTTGATGATTCTTACGTCAGTCAATTTTTCTTAACTGTCCGAATGTCACTGAAGACATTAAAATAATGAAAACTCAAAATGGCGCTAATGAGAGGCCATATTGTGAAGAAGGAAAAAAATGAAAATCGACGTACTATATCAAGTGGGGTATCATTGAATAGGGATTAAAAATAATTATTAGATTTTATTTATCATTTTTAAATTGGAATTGTCAGTTAGGAACTATAACGATTTAATTGAAATAAAACAATTTAACGGATTATATCGCGTATATTATCTCATTTTAGTTCCCGACGTTTCGGAAGCTTTCCAGCTTTCCATGGTCACGGGAGGACTGAGAAAAGATGTATTTTCCTCTGTCAAAGTTACAATTTGTGCAAACTACCCATTTTTTGAAAAAACACAAATAAAGGTGTACATACATGCCAGATGGGCCTAAGCTGTAAAGACAGTTACACATGTGCCAGAAGGGCACACACGGGCAGGGTTATTAGAATAAAATAATTTACCAAGCAGCATTTCACAAATGAGGCGTACTGGGGAGAAAAGAAACGCTGCAAAGAAAAACTCCCAGGCTACCTCATTACTAATTATAATATTTAAAAACAGAGACTATTAAACTACTTTTAAACAGATAAGATATTTTACACCGTTCGTTTACTTCTATCCTTGCCAAAGAAAAAAGATATTTTCCCAGGATGCTACGCGAGGCTATTGAGATTAAAAAGCATCCTAATTTCAATAGAGAAGATGGATTGTCACTACCACCAGCTTGGGATCCTGTAATACATCTCATCAAGGAACAAGCGAGACACAGGACTGCAAAACCTTAATTTCCGAACACAGTCGGGACCCATTGTTAGGAAGATTTGCGTCGATCTAGGTTTCTTATGGGTCCCGACTGTTCAAAATCGCTATGTTCCATATTAGAATTTATTATTTGTTATATTGTGAGTATCGATCATGAATGATTTCCATTATAACTTAACAAATTTCTAGGGCACTGGACTTGTTTTTTTCTTTTTAGTTTTTTACGCAGTCGGGTTTTTTGTTTTTGTTTTTTAATTATTATTTTTTATATTTAAACTCATTTCTTGTTGACGACCAATGCCTTCATAGCTATTGACAGCCAAAATGTTCTTAATAAATTAGATAAATAATGTTTTTCAAAGTGTCTCAATTCTCAAACATTTCATTTTTCAACCTTATTTTTTTTAAAGTGTATAATTTTCAGAATTTGTATAATTCAAAATCCATACCCTAACAGGATATGTTAGGGTATGGATTTCTGTTTAAAATAATAGGTTTTTTTTTTAAGTTTCGGAGAGAATTCCAAACACATGTACACCGTGTGTGGGATAGGGAAATGAGGCAGTTTGAGGAAATAGCTTGGAAAAGCTTGGAAAAAGACAGGATTCGTAAAACAAGATAGAAACATACAAATCATACTTTTGGCGAAAGATTTTTTATCAAAATGGTAACAAAATATTTCAATACAGACTACGAGCTTCATAGGCTTCTCATTTTATCATGTACTTTTAATCATTCATGACTAATTACTGGAGTCTAGTATACTCAAACTCAAAGTTTAACAAGAAAAAAACAATTTTGGCTTTAAAAATATTTTGGCTTGATTACCAAATTTTGTATGGCTGTCATATTGAAATGACTAAATAGGTAGCCGTGATCCTGTCAATCTAGTATCCCTGCAGAGCTATATATAATTTGATATAGTCTACTAAGACAAGAATGGTCAAAAGATATATAGACAATCAAAAACGTAATTTGATAGTAATGAAAAATGTATGAAGAAATAGTATAAAATTAGGGAAAAAAATTTTTTCGAATTCAAAACTTATTGAGCTTACCATGGAGCTAGTTCGATTTGTGTAAAATTGTCCCGTAATATTTATTTATTTATTCTGCAAGTAGGCTTTAGGGGCGCTTTTGCGTGTCTGATTTTACAATAAACAGAGTAAACATTAACAATCTAGATAATAAAATTATAGTGCATAGCAATATTAATGCAACAGACACCTTTTACAGAGATATGTATATTGCCTCCGGGTTTATTAGATTATAACTTAACCTATACTTAAAGTGATAAGTAATAAACTATAATAATGCTATGCTATGCCTTATAGCATTAAGTCCGCCTTTTGTACGATAAGTTTTTTATTTTGTGCAATAAAGATTAAATTAAATTAAATAAATAAATGCTGCAAGAGTTACCCAGACAGCAATGTAGAGCGCTATGTTAGGTTTTTTTGCGAGATCGAATTAGGAATGAAAAGAACCGTTTAAGAACCAGAATAACAGTCATAGCTCGAAAAATGAAAATGCTTAAGTGGCAATGAGCAGGATACATTGGTTCTGTCTACTATCCCTTGTTTGAGTAAAACTTGTGACGTCGACTTGATCGCAGTTGAAAATACATATGGCAAACGAATTGAAGAAAAAAATTAAAAAATCTATTCGCCAAGTAAAGAATCACAGAACTTTACGGTAGATATGGCACAGCAGCTCCCTAAAGCGTATTCAAAATGAAGTAACCGGTTGAACATTCCATGAGTCGGGTCCGAGTGTTGATAGTTCAAAATGAAGGTAGGTCACCCGTCTTGGCCCGGAGAGCCGTTGGAGACATAGGTTCGATTCCCACTCGACGCATAGAATTTTTCAACTTTTCGCTTTAATATTGACATTTGGATTTTGTTAGCAGACTGCTTAATAAAATAAAATATGGTAGACGAGCTCGAGGCTGATCTCTGACTAGATACACTTTAAAGGACTCATCTTCCACCAAGTTTTGCAAAACAGGAAGTTTTGAAGAAAATATCTCTCTTGGTAGAAGCGCATTCAAGGACCCGCAAGGAAGTAACAAGATAAGACCCCAAAGGGTCGAATTTTATGCTAATCCTAGATGTGGATGCAAATGCGGCCCATTGCTAAGTAAACTGTCAGCTTGGGGGCCTTAAGAGGGTTCTGATTTGATCCCCATTCATTAGGCGCTTTGAGGTTTTATGAGATCAACCATTAGCGTGCGGTCCACATAAGCACAAAGGCACTGCCTTTCCTGAACCATTTTTTTTTAGGGACAATCTTACACGAATCGACCGACTATGCGACGATATACGTAATATAATAAATTATTATTCTTAAATACGTAGAAAATATCCGAAACCCAGGAACAAGCATTCGTGCTCATCTCAAAAACACTTGCCCTGGCTGTGATTGGACCGCTAGCTTCGTAGGCCGTTGCCAAACGGGTCATCAATGCTCCATATAGGCACACAGAGACACTGCTTACCCTGTACGATTGTGCTCCATATATAATAGTATACTATAATTATGTAGATGTAATAGTTTTATTTGAACCGTGGGCATTGTAGCAGTTCCATAAAATAAATTTAGTTACAACTGAACGACGTTACTGCACTAATCATATAATTTTCAATATTAGTAGTTACATTCCAAAGAAAATATTCATTCCTTCCTCCCCTTCATTCCTCCCCTTGCATTTAACGTAGCAAAGCGGCTCTCCATAGCCCACTCTTCGCTCTCGCTGGGACCGAGATGTGATGAACCACATCGCCGCCATTATGGTTTTTGAAACTGTTGAAACTCATTGCGTTCCCACGAGCTGCTAGTGATAAAATATTGGAACCCAGCACAGCCCTGCATACCAGGTAAGGGATTAGCCTTATTCTGGGGTCACCAGTCCCAGGACAATTCAGCACGCTAAACGACTAGACTCGCCTCAAGCCACGCATCCATCGGCACGGCATACCTTGGATTGGCAGAATAGGAGGAAGGATAACAGGGTAAAGAAAAGAATTGTACGAATTTAGCCAGGAGAAAAGGTTAAAGGATACTACTGTCCCGGAAGACTATGTATGAGCCAGTAGCAGCTCGGGGAGCCGGGGTCACATACCTGTATCCCATAATAAAAATGCCGGAAAGGCAACTTCGTATGAGTAATTCCTGACTGCCCTTCTAAGTATGAATTAAAGACTGCTGCTGTGTACTCTTTCTTGAAAACAAATAATATATCGTTATAAATAATATAAATATTTTACGTGACTAAGTTATACTGCCGTATCCGAAATAATAAAATACCACAAGTAGAGTAACCAATAAGGTTAATCTAAGTTAAATAACGAACCATTTAAAAATAACAATAAGATACTCCTTGTAAACAAATATAAATTCAAATTGTAATGGCGTTTTGTTTCACAACGTTTTATTATGCCATCGCTTAAGATTTGCTTCAGTGATAATCCTGTATGGGTTTACTCATGAATCTAATCGTATGATATTATTTAAAAAGCGAGTATATGGTATTTATTTAAACTCGATACCTCCTCCACGCGTTCTTCAGATTAAATGTCTTAACAGACAGACGGACAGACAGAAAACAAAGTGATCCTATAAGGGCTCCGTTTTTTCCAATTGAGGTATGGAACCCTAAAAACCGAATTGAGAACAACCTCCATTTTCGGGAGTCAGTAAAAAAAAGCTACTCGTTCGCTCAAATTAGTGATTGGCCACTTGAATTTAGTTTTTGGAGGAGTGACGGTTATTTAGTAAGGAATATATTTAATCGGGAATCAGTCGCTAACTCAAGATTTAAACAACAACAAAAAACTAAAAACAGATTTTTCATTACTTCATGTTATAAAGCGTCACTGTGTTAACTATTTTTTTTTTCGATTGATTCCTTCTGAGCGTATTAAAACTGTCTATTGATATTTAATTTTTTTTTGTTTCCTTTTCAGTTAACACTTTCGTTTGATACCCATATTATGAGATAAAATAAAAAATCTGGTCAGCCATTAGGGGCTCATTATATTGGATTTAGAATGACATCACTCAGTTAAGACAGATAAACAAAAATAAACCAGAAATCCTGGATCGTAAATTACATCACCAAATTAGACATCAACTCCATAACAGTCTCAGACTATTAACTACAAAAGACACTAGTTTTTTTTTACAACAAGACCTAATCCTTTAGTCTGATCGTCAACACGCTTTAGAAAACGCTACGTGTAAAAACGCTATTGTCACGAGAGCAAAAACATGTGAGCTCAGTTTAACAATAAGTAGCCTTGACATTGTACAATGAGTGGTACACGGGGTAAGAAGTGAGGAATGCAAACATGGAATACCTACTAGCCCTGATGCCTAAGTTTTCTCCTAGTAAGAGCAGTTTCTAGGTCTTCCCATTTGGTAACGAATCAATATTCATTACCGTTTTTAATAGTGTTTTCAACAGGCATAAAAATCGGCCAAGTGCGAGTCGGACTCGCCCACGAAGGGTTCCGCAGCCGTTTACACAAAAAATGCACTACAGATGAAAAAAATACGATATGAAAAAAACACTAACAAAAGAGCGTATCTCCCAGGCATTTACGTCCTTTTGCTGAGAAGCGCAGTTTTTTGGCAATAACTTAAAAACGGTACGTCCGATCATGTTGAAAATAATTTTCGTTGGAAGAATTTATAAATTTTTATATTTGTAAATTTTTTTATATTTTTAAACATATCGTTTAGAAAATAGAGGGAGACACAATTTTTGCTACTTTCGTAGCGAATATTTCTGAAAATATTCACTAAATCAAAAATATTTTTAGAAACCTCAAAGTGTTTTTAGAAGTCCTGTCGAAACATGTACCACACATTGATATTTGATGATTTTTTTTTTCAGTTTCGGTTACATGTATCGAGTGCCCCCCCCCCCCCCCCCTCCATAGAAAAATATTTTTTATATATTTAACTATTATTTCTATTATTGTCCCTATTACTTAGTCGTATGATCTACGCATGTAATTAATCTATACTATTATAAAGTTGTAAAAATGAAATGTCTGTAAGTACATTAAAGATATAAAACAAAAACCGATTGTAAGGGACTATTTGGAGGTCACTGAAGCGATTTTTGGTATGTTTATATGTGTAGTTGCGGCTTCCTCACGCAAAATCGGCTAAACGGATTTCAACTATTTTTGGTACACGGGTAGATATCTAGATATCTCCAAATGGTTATAGGGTACTTTTTACCCGTTACGCTTATGGTTATGATTTTTACTCTTCCGCTGACGGGCTGGACCTTAGTACGAAGATAAAATATGTGCACTCTCCAAGTGCATACCCCGATACAATAGCAGAATATGTCTTGCTTAGCCGGACGATGGAGCTAAGCCGCACCGATTTATAGCCTTAAGTGCACCGGAGCAGCCCAGTCGCTGAGAAGCGTACGAAGGATCAATTTAAGATTTACAATGTCTATACCTTACATTAATACGACTATTTTCTGTGAGTTGGGCTAGGTTATGTTAAGCGGGCATCACACTCATTTTCGCCACAGACTTGCAAGTTCTGTAACGAGCCCTGAGCCGTTTCCGGAGTGCTATAATATGGGATTCTTCAAGAAGCGATTAATCAGCTCACTCCTCCGGTGTTGCAGCCTTGACCTATGAGTCCATGGGCGATGATGACCACTTTCCATCTGGTGACTCATCTGGCCGTTTGCTACTTAGATTGATAAAATATATGCACTCTTCAAGCGCATGCCTAAACTAAACTAAGCGCATTGATCGTAGGTTTAGACATGTCTAACCTTACCATCCGTCCGTCCGATCAATTTAAGATTACAATGTCTTTATCTTACATCAATTCGACTATTTTCTGTGGATTGTGCTAGGTTAAGTTAAGCGGGCATCACACTCATTATTGACACAGACTTGCAAGTTATGGAACGAGCCCTGAGCTGAGTAACCGCTAATATGATGTAAATATCCTTACTAATATTATAAATGCGTAAGTGTGTCTGTCTGTCTGTCTGTTACCTCTTCACGCTTAAACCGCTGAACCGATTTGGATGAAATTTGGTATGGTGTTAGTTTGAGTCCCGGGGATGGACATAGGCTACTTTTTATCCCGGAAAAATACCCTCTTCCGCGATAAGCTAGTTATTTATAAAATTGTAGATCATGTAAAATGTCAAAACAGTTCAGGATGATATTAAGAAATAGTAAAAACTAGGTTCTTATTAGAAGGCGGCGCAACTTCGTTCGCGTAAAAAAACGAAATCACAACCCTCTTTTTTGGATCCTAAAAAGTATCCTATAACCTTGTGTGGATACCCATCTACCCGTGTGCAAGAAATAGTTGAAATATCTTTAGCCGTTTGGACGTGATGAAACTATGACACATACATACCTACACAAATAAAAAAAAATGAATTCGGTTACCTTGAAAAAAATCACATCACTTATAGCAAAAAAAATATTAATGTACCCACAGACATTTAATTTTAACAACTGTATAATAGTTTAGAAGTACCGTCAGAAAGAATGGAGGGTAAAATCTAGACATTTAAAATTTTCTGCTACTCGCATAACGATTGATAGTGAACTTACAGCCTTTTCAGCATTAATTGCTGAAGATAGGAATACTAAATTTGGAACACAAATAGTCCTTAGGTACCTACTTGAAGTAGATATGCATTTTTTTTAAAGAAAACGTTGAAAAACCCAGCACGGAAAAAATCGTAATAACTAGATGCTTATAGCGAAGGTTGACTGGCAAGTTGTTAGAGGAAAATATTTTCAAGTCTAATCCTCAAACATACTCGTATTGTCTTAGTTTAGATAGCATACTTTTCCTCCCGTATGACCTTGCTGAATGTCATTGTCACAATCATTCGTTCATTAACGATTGTCCAGTGATTGCAATTATACTAATCGTGAGATTTACACAATTAGTATAATTGCAATTTTATCTTCTATGGATACCTACTCATAAATAAAAATAAGCTATTGCTTATTACAGCGCCTGCATAATTTATTTTGCTTTTTTATCTGCTATAATATTTTTACTTTTGTAAGTTTCAATATGTGTTCTTGGAGAACTACGCATTGAGTTTGTAGTTAAAAACATAAGATAAGAGTTATATAGAAAAACTGACTGACTGTTGAGTTTGTTTCGGCTTTCTTTTCAACAGTGGTCTTGGGAAATGCCGTAGAGTCAGACTTGTAAGTGCGCTTGCGGCCTACTAGGCTGCATTTTCACCAGGAATGTGCGAGGATGCGTAACGAGGGATGCGTTTGAAAAGAACCAATAGAATCCCTTCATTTACCTTCGTGCAGCGCAGCTCAAAATCTAAATATTCTTTATTCGAGTGGGCCTCGGTATAAGCACTTTCGAATTGTCAGTTAAGAGAAGTCTTTGCTGGGAGACATACAATATGATCCAACATTTGTTGCAAGGATTAGGGAAAACCCAGAAAAACCTAATCAGATCAAAAACCTAATCAGATCAGCTCTTGTGGAAACAGCATACCGGAGCGAGGTTTTAATACATACAAAACAAGGGAAGGATGTGTGCAAGCGGTGTTGCAAGGGTTGTTTGCGAGCGATGTGTTGCGAGGGATTTGTGCGAGGACCGGATACGAATAAGCAGTCACTAGACGCATGGTGTCCTCACACCGTCTGTATACACTTCACAGCCTTGCTAGACATCCTAGCTCCGTTCAGCTGCCTCATACATGTCTGGTGGTAACGTTCACACCGTTTCACATCGACACTACGCATCCTCGCATCGCTCCGCTATCTCGCACATATTTTGTGGAAACGCAGCCATATATTTTTTGTACGACTTACGTTAATCAAGATTTTTGACCCCAAAATTTTCACTTTTTTGTCAATTTTTTAATATACATTTTTCCATACAAAAACGTTTTCCGCACAGTTACAAACACAAAAAAACATACACGATTAGCCAAATAGGTGCAAGCGATCTGAAGTGATGTGCGTACATATATTTCTTCACTTGATTTTTATTAATATAGATTTAACTGGATTAAATTCACTGTATAAATTGTAAATATTTTATCGTTTGTACAAAAGCCATTAGTATTATTTCCTTGGATTTATTTGAGAAAAGCACTATAAATAATTGGGCGCCGAACAATGATTGCCTGCTTTTTATCTCTAGCAGCTACTCGTCAGGCAATCCCCTCTTTCCAGTCCTCTATTGTAATGTACTATTGTGTTTGAACTGAGCACTTCAAACGTAGCTGAAGTATTATCTGTTTACAAACACAGGACAATCCTATCCTATTTAGCAAGCCTGCGTTCCCATACAATTATAGCTGAATCGTTTGAATGATTACGCTTGAATCAGAACGTAATCAAGGTCTCAGCTCATCCGACGTGAGGCGTTACGGTAGAACGATTGTATTGAATTGGTTTGGCGACCAGAAGGGATGTACCTAATTTTGTGTACAAGTATCATATTTTGTAACGAGGCGCATTACGACTCGTTGCTTACAAACTGTCTGGCTCTGTGCAGCTTTTAAAAATTACTCTTCTGACAGCAAATACTAAATTTTTAAAATTTCACACTCGTACACACGCTCGAGATGCATTTAATTCTGAACTTCGGACCTGATCTGATGTTGGTCTAAGTCTCTCACTCATAAACAATGTTTTATATCTTTAAGCCTAAGCATAAGGCCTTGATTCCTGATTCTAGTGCTTTGAGTGGCTCTTATTTGAATACATGTAAACTTTATTTTAATCCAAAACCATGCTGTTAGTCGGTCTTATTTAATAATACTAGGCACGGAAACGTAAGTTCATATATGTTTTGTAATTAATTACTGTTTAAAAATGTAAATAATGCTATATAGCTAAGGACTGTCTGTTTTGTCCTCAGGTGTCTTTCTTTTTCTTTACTAAAAACTACGATAAATATCCTGTCTCTGGTCTCGTGCTCCTTTCGTCCGGCTCCCGTGACAATTTATATACTAAATAATAATAAATAAGTAAGTATCAGGGATAATCTTACACGAATCGACCTAGTCCCAAAGTAAGCAAAGCTGTACAAACTATGGGTACTAGGCAACGATATATACATAATATAAAGATAAATTATAATACTAAATATATAGAAAATATCCAAGACTAAGAAACAAACATTCGCGCTCATCACACAAACACTTACCCTGCTCGGAATTCGAACCCGGGACCGCTAGCTTCGTAGGCCGTTGTACAACCCACTGAGCCAAACATTACGTCAAATTGTTTTGCGTATCATATTGTATCGCATTGGGAGATCGCAAAGTACCGCATTGGGAGAGCTTAGCACAAGACTGGTCAAAGTGGAGGCATACAGTGACGGTAAATGTGCAAGCCTTCGAGGAAAATAGAAGTAGTGAGCTAAAGCGAAGCGTGAAGAGCAAGGACCCGACCACCAGCGGCCATTAATTATAATTTTGTCGGTGGGGTGCTGACTTGCAGCGAGTGTGATCGCACATTTGTTGCAAAAATCTCGCTCTCGACAAACATACGCCAGCTAGTGTTCAGTCGCCGTGACCGAAATTGGACAGAATACGATGAGGATGATAATGACAAGTATTATGTGGGAAAATAAGGCTGTGTGCCTGTAGAACAGGTCACAAAGAGCTTTACGCAAGACAACAATAAAATACAGAATAAATAAAACAATTTAATGGATTACATCGCGTATATTATCTCATTTGAGTACCAGACGTTTCGGAAGCGTTTTTGAAAAGTTTCCGAAACGTCGGGAACTCAAATGAGATAATATACGCGATGTAATCCATTAAATTGTTTTATTTATAAATGAGTAATAATCGTGGGAATAGAAGAAAATATTAAATACAGTATTATTTTATGCCTGTCTATGTCAATAACCAATATAAAATGATCGAACACCGCGTACATTTTGCTTAGGAGTAGGGCTCTGCTAACACTGGATTTCGTATGTATGTAATCATTTTATTGCACATGAACTCATACAAAAAATAGGTATTACACAACAAGGATATGTACAAAGGTGAGCCTGTGAGGGATCTCTTCCAGTTAACCTTTAAGCAAATTAGAGAAAAGAAATTGTAGCGTATATTTTGACGGAACCCTCGGTGCGCGAGTACGACTCGCATTTGGCCGGTTTTTTTAATACTGCGGCTGTTGTCTCTTTTTTAATATCAAGAACAATGACAGCTAGTAACGTCAGAACGTTAAATCTGCCATTGATTTGGTTATCGTATCTAATCGGGTTATCTCGTCCTTATGTGTTTTATTGCATGCGGTTACCGGCCCATTGTCTGATTAGCTATTTCAAAATTAATAAAATAATTTTTTTTTTTGATTTTTTTTTATGTTTGTATGCGACGTTGTGGCTCCATCAGGCCAAAATGTCTAAACAGATTTCAACTATTTTTGGTACACCGGTAGATGGGAATTCAAAGGTGGTTATACACTATTTACTCAACTACGCTTACGAAACTGCGGCCATTTTTTAGTTTAATATTATTTTGTATCGTCATTATGTTTACAAGTGGAGTGCAAATATGCATTAAGATGAAAGTCAATAGGATTCAATAACAATAAAATGACGCGTACGCTTAACGGCAGCTGACTAAATAATATTATTTCTATATACTTTAATAAAGTTTTAACAATTTAATTTTTCTACATGGAAGATATTTGAAAAAATGAGCGAAACGGATTATTTGACGGTCACTGAAACAATTTTTATTTTGCATATTTTTTATGTGTTGTTGTGGCTTCATCACGTCAAAACGGCTAAACAGATTTCAAAATTTTTTGGTACACGGGTAGCTGGGCATCCATAGATGGTTATAGGATACTTTTTACTCAACTGCGCTGAAGCAAAAAAGAGAGTTACGACTTTCTCCTCTGCTTAAAAAATAAGTTGTCCATAGTTTTATTTAGTTTTAAAAACAAATTTTAAAAAAGTATATCAGGGTAAACAAAATAAAATACATTACCCGTAGAATATAAGCAATTTAATCCATACTATTAATATTATAAATGCGAAAGTGTGTGTGTCTGTCTGTCTGTCTGTTACCTCTTCACGCTTTAACCGCTGAACCGATTTGGATGAAATTTGGTATGGAGATAGTTGGAATTCCAGGGAAGGACATAGACTACATTTTATCCCGGAAAAATACCCTTATGCGCGATAAACAAATTTAAGGCGGACGAAGTCGCGGGCAGAAGCTAATTATATATATTTTTTATAATAATGATATTACTAACTTCGTCAGCGGAGAAAAAAAATACAATAACTCTTTTTTTATTCAGCGTAGTTAAATAAAAAATGTTCTAAAACCATTTGTGGATACCCATACCTATATTAAAAATAGCTTAGATCCGTTTAGCCATTTTGGCGTGATAAGGTCAGAATTACACATACTAATATACCAATAATAAAAATACTCATAGTTTTCGAAACAGTGATTTTGAAATAATTCGTTTCACTTTTTTAATATGTTGGTACAGATATTTCGTTTTTGCAACTTTATAAGGTGCCTGCAACTTCGTCACCGCAGTATCCCGTATTAAAAAATATCCTGGAACCATCTGTAGATGACTACCCGGGTATACACGATGAACTTTATTCACCTAGGACCCGACTTGCCAAGTCTAGAAAATGTATGCACACGGTAGGACTTAGGGTATATAACAAAATTCCGCTAGAGTTAAAACGAGCCACTAGCGACGGATCATTATCATTAAACAAAAAACTTAAAACGAAACTGGCGTCTGACGCCTTCTATTCAGTCGATACCTTTTTCGAAAACTAACACTGTACGAACAGTAAGTACTTACATTTCTAATCTGTTACCTATCTATCAATATATAACTGGTTCGCTGGGTCAGCCTTGCCTCCCAAACCTGTGTTTATCTAACATAATCATAAAAACTAATATTACCTAATTGACATGTAAAATTGTATTTTATTAATAAATGAATTGAATTGAATTGAATATACCAAAAACAGTCGAAATCCATTTACAAGAAAAATACTTTGAATAAGTGATCATGAAATAGTCCGTATCACTTATTATATTATAAATACGAGCTTTTGCCCGCGACTTCGTCCGCATTAAATTCGTTTATCGCGGATAAGGGTACTTTTCCGGGATAAAAAGTAGCCTATGTCTTTCCCCGGGACTCAAACTATATCCATACCAAATTTCATCCAAATCGGTTCAGCGGTTTAAGCGTGAAGAGGTAACAGACAGACAGACAGACAGACAGACAGACAGACACACTTTCGCATTTATAATATTAGTATGGATTTTTAATTTTTACAATTTTATAAAAGTAAAGCTATCTTTACTTTTATAAAACTAATAAAGTATGGAACATTTTAAATCTGTCGAATACAAATAAAATATCGATCCCCCTATAGTAAGGAATACCCGACAAACTTTATCGATTCCTAATTCCGAATTATGTTTATCAACTATCAGCCCTGTTATAAAGATTGCAGACATATCTCTAGAATTCTACTACGTATAACAGTAAATAATTATACAATATATGTAATTTTTGTCTACTTAGCGAAATAAAAAATGCTTTTTCTTTTGAAGAAACCAAGAGCAATATTTTTAATTGGTACTCCTCTATATTATTATAAAGTTATAAAAATTAAATGTCTGTTAATTGAAGAAAATAAAAATCAGTAAAAATATTTGAAGGTAACAAAAAAAAAAACCTATATTTTTGTACAAGTGACTTTGTAGGTTTATCACGCCAAATCCGCTGAACATTATTAAAGTATTTTTGATACACGGTTAGCTGGGTATTTACAGATGGTTAAAGGATACTTTTTACCAGCAACGCTCTAGAAAAAAATAGGGGTAATAACTTTTTCGGTTCTACTTCGGTTCTAACGTGATTTAATTTTTTTGCTTTATTTTTTATCACTTCATCACAAATTGAATAGTAGATAAATAAAATATTACGTTACCAGTCATATTAAAGTTTCATTCTAAAATGATATGACCTCCAAATCGATTAATTTCCGTATTTTATAAGGGTCATTACGGTACGATGCTCTTCGCAACAAAACACGAACCTCAAAAACATATTATAATGAAACCTTTACATTCGTAATGATTATGGTAATTTTCGTAATGAGTATGGTAATTAAATGAAGGGTTTAATGAAGTGTTGACTTTATTTTGCATTTACGAAGCAAAATTGTAAATTGCAAGGATTGTATACGGCGTGTGTTAAATAGTAATTAGGTTCATTAATCATGTTTTTATTACTTTATGCGTTATCCATACAACTTAATGTATTTTTCATATTATTTCAATAAAGTCGCGTAACTAACTACGATTGCTGTAGCTTAATAAATAATAGACTTCTAGGCTACTAAATGTTTGGTGTCGGCGGCCAAGATCCACTTCGGGTCGCTGAGTCAGCGTAGTAAGTAAGAAATTAAATCTACTAAATAACTTTTGAACACCAAGACATTGTCAACACGTTCAGAGTTAATACTTAAATTTTGCTCCGATAAGGATTTAAAAGGCCTATGAAGACCTGGGGATCGAACTGGTTAACTTGACCTTTGGTAACATGATTTCATTATTTTCAATTAAATCCTTAAGGCTTAAATAGTCCTTATTAATGTATAAAAAAATGTACGTATCCCTATTTTTTCAAGGTAATAAAATATTTAAAAAAATCGACTCACCAGGCTTCGGCGCACGATCCTGTTCCGCGCAGACCACCATTTTGAAAACTCACAAAACGCACAAAATATTCCAAATAATCGATTTCAGAATCAGAACACTGCTTTTGAAATTTTCGTTTTTATTTCAAAATTTTGAAATAAAAAAACTTTTTATTTAGTTCGACAAAAAAGTTAATTCGATTTTTTTTATTCAATTTGTAAACTGCACTGCGTCGCGTCCGGTACGGTTTTGCATTCGCTCAAGGCATTGCCGGTTGAACAGGAAGCGTGCGTTTGCGGCGTTTACTATTGAAACTGTTTTTTATATTGCGCTCGAGTTGACGCGTGCGTTCGGATACGCGCGAGGCGTGGTTTTATTTTTATACCGACTTAAAACAGGGAGTCCGATACGAAAGAGCATTGTTCACAACGAAACAAAAAAACATTCGTGACCAAAAAGATCTATTACTTTTACAAGAACATTAAATGTTTGTACATTTAAGATTAAAAATAATATATTTTTCGATTCAGTGAACTTCAAATAGTCTGTTTAATTTTTTTAATGTATAGTAGGTACAGAGATTTTGTCTGTATAGAACTTTATAATAGTATAGATAAGTTTCTGTTAAAAAATAAATTATTGATGAGTTTGTAGTGGCGACTGTACTTTTCTAAAGCGCCCAAACTCGGTAGGATAGCGTTATTTTATTACATACTTTCTATGACCAGTTGACTATGTTCCAGCTCCATCATTAGACCAGCTCGATGTAATATAAATCCTTGCCACCCATATCTATACTATTATAAAATTGTAAAAATGAAATATCTGTACATTGAAGATATTTAAAAAAAAAACGATTGTAACGGACTATTTAGAGGACAATAAATGGACACATATATATTTTTTTAATGTTTTTGTCGTTGTGGCTTCATCACGCAAAATCGGCGAAACGGATTTCAACTATTTTTGGTCCACGGGTAGCTGGCTATCTCCAGATGGTTATAGGATACTTTTTACCCGACTACGCTGAAGGAAAAAATACGGGTTATGAATTTTCCCCTCCGCGAACGGGCGCCTTCTAGTTAGTTTTAATTTTATAACTCAGATTTTGATTGTAAAGGAAAAAATCAATGCCACTTTCTAACACAATCTTGGTAGCATTATTAACACCTTTTGTATCTTTCATATTTTTAAATGCTAAGTGTATTAGCCATACTCAAAGACATGCTTATCACGCATTGATTTAAACTTACACGATCTACACATATTATCATAACACAACAAACCGCGGCTTAATCGCGTATAAATATGATTTATTTAATTACCTTTCATTGGTAATCATGGACGTAACGCGACGTCTGAAACGTCGAATTACCAACGAAAGGTAATTAAATAAATCATATTTATACGCGATTAAGCCCCGGTTTGTTGTGTTATGAGAATATTAATGCGTATCACGCTTCGTCTCTAACCCATTGCTTCTCATTCTCTTACTATACCAAATTACCGCATGTCAATCATTATAATAAGGTATATGCCAAATTTTAGCTCAATTGGAAACCTGAAAAGGATCATATTTAACTTACAAGATTTGACCCATAGAAGCATTTATACATACTGACACGGCAAGTTAAACAACAGCTTGCATAAAGTAGCGGATACGAATAATCATTTATGTGTATATTCTAAGCATCCTCAGATGTAAATAAAATAAAATTTAAATCACTATAAGAATAATCTAAAAAGCTATTTAATAAAAACGACATATTACACCGTTCAGGAATTCTTAAATGAAAAATAATACATTAACAAATTTAATTGTACTCGAATTATGCTCCCATGAAATTTATGAAATGTTTTGCATTATATTATATGAAAATAAATATACATCATTACTATCACCGTACTTGAAATTGAAATGTTGTTTGGTTTGTTTTGGACTTTACCTAGGATTTAAGACCCCATAGTACAACATGAAATGCAATAACATGATTAAATTTCATTAAGAGTGTCATGTATATGACTACAAAAATATATAACAAATTGCCAGTCGACTTAAAGAAACTAACATCTTTAGAATTTAGGAGGAAACTCCTTAACTAGCTTATCAACAAATGTGTATACAGTACATCTGAATTCCTAAGTTCTGACTAATTATTTATAATGAGTGACCGGAGAGTGCTACTTTTAATACAATCAACTCAAAAATTAATATTTCAATTTGAATAACTTAATTACCATTATTTATCATATTATATTACACGGTGACATACATTTGCAATTTTGATTACTAATTTCTATTTAAGGCATTATTCTATTTGACATATTGTGGTCAATTGTAATTTAATTATTTAATATTTAGAATTAAGATATAAATATTGTACGGCTCTCTGAGGCACGACATGATGACTCTGTATATTTTTTTTAAGATCTGTATAACTCATGAACATACAATAAATATTATATGAATTTTGAATTTGAATTTGAATTTTTACTTGCAAAACGGGGCTTAATCGCGTATAAGTATGATTTATTTTATTACGTTTCGTTGGTAATTCTTTGACGTTTCAAACTTTCGAAGTTTCTTTAAGACGACGACAACGTCCGAAACATCTAATAATTACTAACAAAAGGTACTTAAATAAATCATATTTATACGAAATCAAACCTCGTTTTGTTGTGTTGTAATAATGAGTGAAAATCATGTTAGTTTAAATCAAGGACAATTAATACAAGAGGACTGACAATCTCCATACAAAAAGCCGCTCCCCGATATGTACAACGCCGTCTATGTATACCTATATTTTTTTACAACTATTCAACATTGCAAGCGTGACACGGTTATTAAATGTTACGATTTATTTATTATTAGCTATTTGCGAACTAATTGTTATTATACTATGTTTCTTTATTCAATTATAACATAGTTAAATGATTAGTTTTAAAGCACCATCTAGTTATTGCCAGAATATCTCCTTGTAAACGGAACAGGATTCAAAGTATGGCAACTGACAGTCCTCTTGTTTTAATGCTCCTTGTTTTAAATCAATGGTTGAGATTGTTCAGTCGCTGTGACGTAATGAAACTGCAAAGTTCTTCCAACAAAAAAATGATGCTGTTATAAATGTCTATGCATTATAAGACATTTGTAGATCGTGAAGATTAGAATCCTGAATTATGAAGGTTTGTGATAATCTGTAGAAATTCAGAAGTTTTGATATTTATATTTTTGAACCTCAATAACATGACAGCCGTCACGAGTTTAGATAAAACTTGACATATATGACATAGACAGAAGATCACGTAATTGATTAGATTTGGGCCAGTCCATCCGTACTATGTTTTTATTCAAAAGCTACATACGTAATGTAAATTGATATAATTTGGAGTATAGGTGTCTAGTATAAACAACTACTTAGATTTGATAGTTAAATAACAAAAAAATAAATTTCTACGGGGGGCACTCCATACATGCATACGAAACTGAAAAAAAAATCAACTAATATCTATGTGTCCGATATTTGGACAGTTCCTTTAAAAAAACCTTGAGGTTTCCTAAAATTGTTTTTATTTAGTGAATATTTCGGAAATAATCGCTCCGAAAGTATCATAAAATTGTGCTCCCCCATCCCTCTATAGTCGGAAACTATGAAAAAAATCACATTTGTTTTTTAATTTTATCTGGTCCCTCTTCTTCTGGCTCTTGGCGTTTTTTTTTTTTATGTTATAGGAAGCAAACAAGTAGACGGATCGTCTGATGGTAAACGATCACCGTCGACACACCGTGCAACACCAGAGGAGTCATAAACTTTCAAGTGAAAGTACGCTATTTTCTTGAAGGATTGGTCGCATCGGTCTAAAAATACTGCAGGTGACAATTTATTCCACACTTCAACAACACTAGGCAGGAAATTTCAATCAAAACCCACAGTGGACCACCAAATGCTCATTCCTGATTTTATCACGCAGAGAAACTCCGAGAATAGCCCTTTCCATTGCACATTGCGTGACTCTGAGCCTCCGAAGTACTAGATAAAGATAAAGTCTAGAAATCTGGTTGCGTTATTGATTTATCGGCAATTCAGATACCAGCTATCGGATCATTTGGTCAAGAGCGATTTCAGAGACTTGCATAGCATACGCTCATCTAATTGCCGGATTATCTTCAGTAAAGAGATTTAATTTATCAAAAATGTGGAGTATATGATCCTCTTGCCTGATCCTTACACTTGACTTTATGTGTTTATTACTTACTAGATACTTACCGTCTCAATTAGATAAAGTACGGAAGGACGGGAACAGTATCAACCGGACAAAAATTAAAATTGTTCAGACTCGGACCCTTAAGGCAGCTTTCCGAAAGAAAATCGATGCTTTAGAGATTTGAGTATCGTGACAAATGCTCCGTTTACCCTTGACTTGTAATGTCTCCATAATAGCTCAACTCAAGCTGGAAAGTCAGCCAAGGCTATCAACCATCTGCCACGAACTCGAACCATGTGCTACAATACTTTGGTACTTAGACACTAGTGGTGATGAGGAATATGGACGGCACCAGACCACGGGGAAGAAGCCCAATACGATGGCACGATCAGATATCTGACCCACTGGATACGACACTTGTGTGAAGCAGCGCGCTCCATAAAGCAACCGACAGGGAGAAGTGGAGAGCTGCCATCAAAAATATTAAAAGGCAGAGTCACAATCCTCAGCAGTGAGGGATAAACTTAGAAGAAGAAGAAGACTAGAAGGTGACTTCGTCCTTGAAGGAGAAACAGTCTTAAGATTTTTTTCGACTTTGGTAAAAAATAAGAGAATAATCAAGCATTCTTAATTTATTTTTAGGTTTAACTTATTTTTTATTGACTGAAAGTAGAATTATGTAATTTAAATCCATCCTATCCATATTTATAATATTATTAATGAGAAACTGGCGCTCCTCCTGCTACCTATGCATGGTTGAACCGCTAAACCGATTATCAAAAAATCGCCCCTTTTCATGTCATAAAAACCGCCTAAGTGCGAGTCGGGCTCGCGCAATGAGAATACCGTACAAAATATACGCTAAAAACGGCCTTATATACAATTCCAGTGTTAGCAGAGCCCTATTCCTACTCAATATGTACGCGGTGTGATCATTTTGTATTGGTTACTGACATAGACATAAAAAAAGGATTTTTAGATTAATTTCGTGGGTTGTACTATAAGAGTTACCTACACACCAAATTTCGAGTTTCTGGCACAACTGGGAGTACCTTTAGGGTTCCCATGTACGGCATTTTGTATTGAATTGAAACATATTTTTTAACGAATGTATTATTGGACCGCGTTGACTTAGAAGCTTGATTTTTGTACAGCTTAAAAAGACCGCAAACTTAAGTATTTGATGTTAATTCCAACTTGACACCTGTACGAGTTCCTGAGGAATAGGGTGTTGACAGACAGATGGACAACAAAGTGATCGTATAAGAGTCCCATGTTTTCCATTTGAGGTACGGAACCCTAAATAATAATAATAATGAAATTAGGTATAGAGAGTGCTTGATACCATAAGAAGTACATTACACAGTTTTTATCCCAGTAATCATCCCTTAAGGAAGTGAAAACGGGAGTGAAATTTTGTACAGGGAATCAATCATTAATGGCCTATCAAACTTGCGATTTGCGAGCGAGTTGAAAACGAGGCCAGTGCGCAGCGAGTTTGCCGCGAGCGCGCAACTATTTTGCCGCCAGCGCGCAACGATATCATCGCGAGCGCGCAACGAATTCGCGCTTAGCTACTTGACCTACACAGCATGGCGTCCCAGCCCTATGCGCAGCGAATTCACTGCGCACTGGCTTCGCTTTCAACTCGCCTGCAAATCACCTTGGTGATAACGCCCTTAAAATAAAGACTACTCTGCTCTGTGAAATTCAGTCAGTTGCCTAATTAAAGCAAGACTTATAATATTTCTCACTTAAATCCAAAAGCGGCATTACAAAGAGTTAATAAAAGTTTGCACGAGCTAAGTACTTAAGCGGTCCGAAGCGAAGTAATGTCGTTTGTCAACGGATTTTGTTTCAGCGTTGTTAATTGCTCTAATTATTTTGACGGCCATTTTGAAAGGGCTTATGTAAAGGGCTTAAAGAGATTTGATTTATTCACAGACTAACTTTTTTGAACCCGTTGCCACGGCTACGTATCGTATGCTAAATCACTTCTTAACAATACGATTTTAAATCGATATAAAGACAAGTTTTTTTTACATTTACTTTTCATGTTTTTTTTCAAGGGCCCTTTTTTGGATTTTTGGTATAAAACGGCTAAACGGATTTTAACAATTTTTGGTACACGGGTAGGGCTGCTATCTTGATTATTACAGGACAACACAGGGTTCTTCTGAAATAAGAAGTGTCCAAATTTACGCGGACATCCTGACTCTCTGGACGATCCACCGACTCCCTCCATACCAGGACAAATCCAAGGAAACTCGGATGAATGGCAACCCTATACACGGATAGCTGGTCATCCACACTTTGTTATATCATTCTTTTTACCCGACTACGCTGTAGGATAAAAGAGGAGTAGGTAATGGCTTTTTCTACTCCGCGGACGAAGTTCACCTTCTAGTTTATATATACGAGTAATATGTTATGTATAAATGTTTAGATACCTACCATTTCTTTATCACGATAGCTAAGCAAGGATGACACAGAGGAAGTGATACAATGTCATTCCTAATATTTTCCAGTCACTGTTATCCTGTGACCTACTAATGTCTATGTATGGCTATTGAAGGATGGCGAGAGGAAATTGACAGTTACCTGCCGTGAGTATTAATTAGGCTATGAATGTTAAGGAGTTTTACCTCACTTTATGCAAATAAATTTTGTGTAGCATTCAAATTCAAATTTATTTACGAACGCATTTGTGGCCCAAAAAAACAGACATACATCTATACTATTATAAAGTTGTATAAATGAAATATCTGAACATTAAAAAAATAAATAAAAAAAATTGTATGGCCAAAAAATCGAAAAATTTTTTTTTTGAATTTTTCGTATGTCAGTATGTCGTTGTGGCTTCATCCTGCCAAATCGGATAAACGGATTTCAAGTACCTTTGGTACACAGGTGGCTGGGTATTGGGTATCCACAGATGGTTATAGGATAACTTTTACTCGACTTTGCTGAAGAAAATAGGGGTAATGACTTTTTTCTCCTCCGCGAACGAAGTTTTCTTTAATACCTTCTAGTATTAATGAAATAATGATCTTTATTCTGTAAGTAGGCCGCAAGGGCACTTTTACAAGTCTGACTCTACGGCGTTTCCCAAGAGGAGACCACAGAGGAGAAGAAAGCCGAAACAAACTCAACAGTCAGTCATTTTTTCGAAATAAGTCTTATATCTATTACAATATTTGTACTTAGCCTATTCTAAATATATGTTTTGAGTATAAACTCAATGCGTAGTTCTTCAAGAAAACATATCAAAACTTATAAAAGTAATATATATATATATATAGAATATAAAAAAGCAAAATATTGTTTTTTTATTTAAAACAACTTACATACATGCCACCATATAAGAACTGTGTCCCGGTAAAAGTAAATTATTTGGTTTCTGTTTTGGGCCAAGCATTTTTGTCTGTTTAATAGTCCTCTACCCTATAATATGCCTTTGCCATTAGAGACTTATTAAATATACAATAAAAACAAAAATACACTAGGGTGCAAAAAAAATCGGTCCCACCCCGCATGTTTAAAATTTTATTCGATTTGTGTCAAAACTGTAAGCGTGACCATGACAAAAATAAATAAACCGTATGAAAGGTAAGCTTTTTCTTTATACATTTATGTACTCCTTAAAAGTTGGCAACTATTTAATACATTCCGATTTTCAGGGCTTAGAACGTTACCGCCCTAGAATTCTGACTGTGTAGTTTGAAGAAAATTGAGGAAAATTCATTCTCAGCATTTTAATATCGTGTATTGCCACCTCTAGTCTTGTCTTAAGGCTAGAGGTGGCAGTCATGCGGTTTTTCATCGACCTTGACATTTTTTTTACTGTATTTTGAGGGATGCCCGTCTATTTTTCTTCGATCGCATATCAAAGCAGATTAATGGATTAAGTTCCTACGCTTTTCCGCGAAATAGTGTCTTGGTTAGATGTGACAGTAAATTGAGCTCATATATTTTTATGCTGTATCCACAGAAAAATACGCATGCAAATGCAACAAACCACTATCAGACAGTATTACCCTCAACACGTGTTTTGCTTCTCTACGAGGCATCATCACGAGATGCAGGGATGTTGACAGTCCGGCGTACACCAGAGAAAAGATATGTCCAAAATGGTCGGCCCTATTTTATACCCTGAATATCAAAGCTCCAGTAAGGTTTCAGGGGTGGGATTTCCGGCCCAGATTCTTCTTTTCAGCTCGTCCTTAATGTACTCGATCGGGTTCAGGTCAGGGCTTTGTGCTGGCCACTCCATAACGCTGATGCCGACTTGTTCCAGGTACTCCATAGGGTTCTGGGCTGTATGCGGCCGAGCGTTATCTTCCATGAGGATGAACTCATCGCCAACATAACTCGCAAACCACATTAACCAGGACTTCCTCTACGTAACAACGAGCTGTGAAACAGCCCAAATTTGACCACCAGGCCGGGTACTAACCTGGCCCACATGATGAACACAATATCCGTCTTTGCTTCTAACGTCTATGAAATGTTACCCCTTGGATACCCAAAAACATTAAGATAAATAAAATATTTTCTTCTGTTTCCGCGATTATTACTCCTTTAAATAAAACAATTTTAACGGATTATATTGAAATTGTAGTTTTGACAGAGAAAAATATTTATTTATTTATTTATATATCTTTTCTCAGTAAACCTGTGAACATGGAAAGCTGAAAAGCTCCCGAAACGTCGAACTCAAATAAGATAGTATACATGATATAATCCGTTAAAATGGTTTTATTTAAATGAGTACTTTAATAATTATTTATCTTACTGTATTTGGGCATTTTATAATTAAAATGCGTAGAAAAATGTTGTCGCCTCCTGACTGGAGGAAAATCGTCATAGACGAAACCTGCAGTCGACCGGTCTCGGCCATAATCCTTGTAATTTTATATCATTTTATTTGTTTTCTAATGGTTGTATTTACAGAATAAAAACCGGCCAAGAGCACGTAGGACCATGCTAAGTGTAGGGTTCCGCAGCCGTTCATAACAAAAAATTCACTATCTAGATGAAAAAAAATACGAAATAAAAAAATACATTAGCAAAAGAGCGTATCTCCACTGCACTTACGTCTTTTTGCTGAGAAGCGCAGTTTTTCGGCAATAACTTAAAAACGGTATGTTGATTAATGGAATATACTTCCAATGCTCTTCCGGGAAATAGTGTCTTGGTTAGATGTGACAATAACTTGTGCTTCATATCTAACCAAGGCACTACTTAGTGGACTTGCAAAGGAACTAAAATCCATTAATCTAATGTGGTATTCCGCAAGGTAACGACTGAATCTATAAGTTAATTTGATTATTAAGAACATTAAAAAAACGTCAGATGGCATTGGTCACGAAGGATTCCATTCTACCGTTAAAACATAGAAAAATATGTGCCTTTTAGGTCCTTTTTACTGTTTGAATTCATGTTATTTTTAGTATATTTATTGTTATCGTGATGATAGTATTAAATATAGTTTAAATGTTTATTTTATGGTATACGGGTACCTATGCGACCCCGGCTCCCCGAGCTGCTACTGGCTCATACATAGTCTTCCGGGACAGTAGAATCCTTTAACCCTTTCTCCTGTCTAAATTCGCACAATTTTTTTATTTCCCTTGTTATCCTTCCTCCTATTCCGCCAATCCAAGGTATACCATGGCGAGTCTAGTCGTAAGCGTGCCGAATTGCCCTGGGACTGGTGACCTCAGAATAAGGCTAAACCCTTACCTGGTATGCGGGGCTCTGCTGGGTTCGAATATTTTATTCCTAGCTGCTCGTGGGAACGCAAATGGCGGCGATGTGGTTCGCAACCCATCAAGTCTCGGTCCCAGCGAGAGCGAAGAGTGGGCTATGGAGAGCCGCTTTGCTACGTTAAATGTAAGGGGAGGAATGAATGATAAAATAGAGGAAGTATGTCAGATGATGGATGCGAGAAATATTGATATTCTATGTGTGAATGAGACAAAGCGAAAGGGTTCTGACAGCACAAAATGAAGAGATTATTGAATGTTGATGAAGCGGCAGTTCTATTCCAGGACCGTAGCAAGTGGCAGGAGGTAGTCTCTGCTTACCTCATAATGGGAAAAAGGCGTGATTTTATGTTTTTATGTATATATGTAAAAAATTAAAAGTTTTACTGTTATGGTTCACAAAACATTACCATTCAGAATATTACGCAGAAAACCCTCCCTCTTATTTTGATTAAATAATTTAAAATGTTTTTTAATATTGTATTCTCATATAGGCTGCTTGAAGGCGCCTGTAACTTCGTTCGCGGAGGAGAAAAATCAATACCCCTATTTTTTCTTTAGCGTAGTCGGGTAAAAAGTATTTTTTAACCATCTGTGGCTACCCAGCTGCTTGTGTACCAAAAATAGTTGAAATCCGTTTAGCCGATTTGGCGTGTTGAAGCCACAACCGCACATACCAACATACAAAAAATAAAATAAAATATTTTTCAATTTAGTGACCTCCAAATAGTCCGTTACAATCATTGTTTTGAAAATATCTTCAATGAACAGACATTTCATTTTTGCAACTTTTTAATAGTATAGATTATAAATAATACTTAGTACCTAGGTTCTTTCTTAATTAATTTCAAGTGTAAGTAGTTTAAGAATTAGAACCCTGTGCCAGAGGATCAGCGAAGGATGTGTAATAAGTTTGCGTTGTTACTTTTTTGGTAGAAAACCCTGAAAACAGTAGGATATCATATCATAAAATGTTGTCACCTCTCATTGACTCAAGGAAAACAATAATAGACGAAAACTGCCGTCGCCTGGACGGCTATTATCTTTATCTTCTTGGTATCATTTTATTTCTAATGCCTCTGTTCACATAATAAAGGACAACATTTTCCCGCTTCTGGTGCAATCTGTTAGCGATTTTATTACACCTGTTAAAGTGCTTGTGGCACAAGGAGTATAATGTACATATTTTAACCTGGAAATCTAAATTTTTAAAGTATTTTTGAGGCTTCGCCCGAGTTACCAATATTCTTTATACAAACTTCCATCACGCTTTTCACTCCTTTAACGGATGTCTTCCAGGATAAAATATATTTTATGTCCTTTTCAGGGTCTCCAACAATTTTCATACCAAATTGCATATAAATCGGCTCTGAGGTTTAAGCGTGAAACAGTAAGAGGCAGGAAGACATAGAGTTACTTTTGCATTTATAAGTAGTAGTATGAATATTATGATAAAAAACCGGCCAAGTGCGAGTTGGAATCGAGCACCGAGGGCTCCGTACAAAATTTACGCTACAAATGGTCGTATCTATGAAAATCTAGTGTTAACAGAGCCCTACTTTTAAGCAGAATGTATGCGGTGTTCGATAATTTTATATAAGTTACTGAAAGAGACAGACAGAAATAAAATTATATTGTTTTTAGTATTTGTTATTATAGCGGCAACATCATCTGAAAATCAATGGATGCCAAGGGCTGTTGTAAAACAATCGAACTTCAAAATGGTTGGAAGATAGACTCGTCAAAGACATTGAGTTGCGGAAAACCAGCCGGCTTGTAGGTATACCTACCTATATCTATACATTATATTTATCGTATGACTGTGCAATAAAGTATAAATGAATAAATAGACATTGCAAATATCCAACAACATATCGGCGCAATTCGGTGCGTTTCGCTTTTAACCCAACGAGCGAACGCGGGAGGCCATTTTTCTTTATTTATCGTCAAATCCTGGAATCATTTGGACTCAGCTGGCGCGTATGCTTGAATATATGATTCTATGCGACGTCGTTATCGGCTAACGTTCATGGCTCGCTGGCACGCAAAATACATCGGGGTTCGGCACAAATAAAACGTATTTTTCATTTCCCATCTCGTCTCCAAGTACCTTGCCAATATTAGATAAATACCGTTCCACAGCCTCCTGACGCCGAGAGTGATTTATGCATTTTTGAATTTTAAACCTTCTTGAATTTCATGAGAGTTCAAAACTCAATTTTATTTTATCCTTTTAAAAGGATACGAGGACTCAGGAGGATAAAGTTATAAAAGTATTGAAAAATTAGAAAAATATTTCAATTCCAATTAATACTAGTAGCCGTCCCAGATCACCCCAGCGTTATAAAACCTAACGTGGAGCGGTGTAACGGGCCGATATCTAACAAAACGGCGAGAGGGTCTTTAGATTCATGTTGGCTACATTACATACATGGAGCGCTTTAGTAAAGCAGATGAAAACTAGAAGTAGACAGAGACAACAGAAAACATAAAGTTCACCAGGGAACCCTGAACCCGGCCGGAATCACGCCAGCCTTATAAAACCTAATGCGAGGACGTTGTAATGGGCCGATATCTATCACACTTCATGTTTACGACGTGGCTACAGACGCGCTTCTCGATGTCCGTGACGTAAGTGTCTCAAAACAAACTATTTTAATAGCTATACATTTAATATTTTATAACATGTATGAGACGCTTTGCAAAGCACGATCAAAACTCCCAGTAGACACATATAATGAAACAATACAACTAGTGACATAAACTTTACCAGGGAACCCTGACCCCGGCCGGAATCACGCCAGCGTTATAAAACCTAACGAGGGGGCGATTGTAACGGGCCGATATCTAACACGAGTACAATGCGAGATGGGGCACCCGGAAAAATTGCTCGCTCCGCCAATGAGGGTCTTTAGAGTCCTTCTCACGATGTGCCCTCAGACATGTTTCTTGATGTACACGATTTAAATGTCTCAATTACTTACTGTTTTAAGTGTAAAAGCGGGGCGTTGTAACTGGCCAATATCCAACACATTTCATGATTACGACGCCATACGTACAGACACGCTTCTCGATGTCCCTCTCAAAAAATACTATTTTAAAAACTTTACTTTTTTTCTGTTGTTACGTACATAAAGTGCTTTAGTAAAGTTCGATTAACAGTATTAGAAGACACATTATATATAATGGAACAACATAACAAAGAACATACACTTTACCAGGGAACCCTGAACGTGGCTGAAATCACGCCAGCGTTATAAAACCTAACGAGGGGGCGATTGTAACGGGCCGATATCTAACACGAATGCAATGCGAGATGGGGCACCCGGAAATATTGCTCGCTCCGCCACTGAGGGTCTTTAGAGTCCTTCTCACGATGTGCCCTCAGACATGCTTCTCGATGTCCGCGATTTTAATGTCTCAATTACATACTCTTTTACAAAAGAGGGGCGTTTTAACTGGCCGATATCCAACCACTTCATGTTTACTACGACGTGGATACAGACACATTTTTCGATGTCTGTCACAAAAGATAAAATTTTAAGCTATACATTATTTCTGTTGTTACGCGCATAAAGTGTTTTAGTATAGTATTGCTTACACAAATAGTAGACACATATAATGGAACAACACAACACACAACAAAGAACATAAACTTTATCAGGGAACCCTGAACCGCGCCGAAATCACGCCAGCGTTATAAAACCTGACGAGGGGGTGATTGTAACATGACTGCAATGCGAGATGGGGCACCCGGAAATATTGCTCGCTCCGCCAATGAGGATCTTTGATCGAGATTTGATCTCAAGATGTGGCTTCAGACATGCTCGTTGGTGACAGAAGTTAAGTCTCATTCACAAATAAAAGTCTGACCAATGGATTCTGACACTGGAAAACTTTTTATTCCGTCAATAATCGCAACGAAGTAATCAAACAGTTGTTTTTGCTGCTAGGACTTTTTTCTGCCTGGTTATAGGTACACCAATCGCTACTAAACTTTATTCTTCATATGAGCAAAATAACGTCAATTTCCCAAATTCGCAGTCTGTATTTATGATTACTTTGGAAACTTACTAATAATTATTATCAGTTCATACAAATTCAATGTTACATAACAAGCTAAAATTATCAAGGGCTTGATTTGATACAGAAACTGGAAACAGTAAACAAACATGAACCACGCACTATTCCGGAAAAAAATTGGTTATCTGTAAAATCGGTTTACGAACAATAATTTTACGTGCCTCTCTATCGCTTGTTCCGCGCTCTCGCTTGCACGCTTGGCTCAGGCGGAACGTGACAAGTAGCACAACGTGAAGACCCGAGAATGAGTCATGCTTTTTCGTGCGTGCAGCCGGCGTTCATCGATTTATAAGACGTCACGTCAAAATACCATTTACCAATTCAATTATTCAATGTTAAATAGCCATTACTGTGTTTACAATATAAAGATTAAACAGACCCCGTCAATGTCAAAGAAATAAACATAACATTTCAACTTAGGGTACCGTTTCACTCCCAACTTTTGATCTTTTTGCCAAACGGACTTTGTGAATCAGTCAAGCGGGCAAACGCCAGTAATAGATTCCAGCGAGCCTTTACAATAGCTTTGTGCCTACAGTGAGAGGGTCTTACCGGCAAATGGGTCGCGGTATAGTGGGTGAACCGGAGAGGAGAGGCGGGGACAGATGACTCACTAACGACTTATATTAGTCAATTGTTTCTTGTCAATCTAGATTTAAGATAATTTTAATTTAATTATTTCTTTAAGCTTTGTTCATGTAATGGTGTTATCTTTTCGCTGCAATAAATGTGTTTTCTTTCTTTCTTTCTTTCTTAACGCCAAAAAGCCACGAAGAAATTAATTTAACGTGATTTGTGACCAAAAAGTACTTCACATTTTTTTCCTACATAATTTATTTATTAATAAAAACGTTTACATGACATTACAGTATAACCAATGCGTCACGAAACTTAGCCTTACAGTTAAAAGTTATATTTCACAACAACAAGTAACGAACAAATTATATTGAAACAGTTGAACACCACACACACACAGACATACATCCATCGCCTCACAGAATCTCAAGCATTCACTACACACTGCCGCCCATCGCCACGCAAATAGTTGCACTCAGGTGTCAATGCCAGGAGCACATTGAGCAGTGAAAGGGCGCGGGGCACATTGAAAAGTAGCCAATGCTAATAGGTCTAATTTAAAGTCTTTCATACAAGCACAGGATCCACAGTTACAACAAATGTATAAATGCAGTTTCTAGCAGGTTCCAGGCATAAAGTCAAAATATGTACCCATTTTTATATGAATTTAAACTAGATTCTGTATGAAACCTGGCAACATCCTGAGAAAAACAAAACCTCACGAGTAAAATAATCGTACCTTTTGTTAGGTACCCTATTAAATTACCAGCGACTGTTACCGTAAGAGGGTTACTGCAGAAATCCATGAAATATCCTGCGTACTCGATACTAATTGCAAATCTAATTTAAAAAAAAAGCACGATCTAGGTACGAAAGCTAAGCAAAAATATCCCTCCCAGCTAAGGTAGTATATTAGCGTAACTAATATCATAAAATAAATAAGACTATGAAAGTATCCCAGTGGGACGACCCAGAAATGTCGCATTTAAAAAAAAAAATGTTTTAATGTAACAGGCGTCCATTTATTACGTGAGATAAAATGGCACCTCATAGTAAAACAGCGTGCGTGTAAAGTTCGCGTGTCTGTTCGTTTATCACGATCTAACGCGGACGAAGCAATATTTCAGTGATAACGTTGTCCACTACAATATAAAATCTGAATAATGTTTTGTTTTTATGTTTGGTTTCATTTTAGGGTTCCATACCACAAAAGGAAAAAATCTAAATATGTTGGATCACTGTATTCTCCGTCTGTCTGTCCGTCCGTCTCATTGTCTGTCAAGACCCCTTTTCTCAGTAACGCGTAAAAGTATTAAGTTGAAATTGACAAACCATCTCGCCTATCGTTCAAAAATGGCTTTAGGTTACATAATCGGCTGGTTGTGGTCGACATATTGCGGTTAATCGGCCCTCTTATCCCATCCGAGAGCATGTCACTCTTTAGAAATTTGTACCCCCTGCTGTATAGCTTGTGCGGCTGGCAGGATGTTTATATTCATGTTCATGATAAAATAACATACTAAATTGACTTATCCATGTCTCTCGATCTGTGGATGTCCCGTTGGGGACAAATAGGGTTATCCTTTTCATATATAATATGATAATGTCCACGAAATAAGGTGCACGCACTTTCTTACGGGGACCGACGTATATAGTAGCCACTTTGTGTTTAAGGGTCGAGGGACGCTTGAAGTATTGCATAAATATAGTAGCTCTGGAACTAGGTATTGCCTCATGTAATAATAAAAGTCAGACAAGCGTTTTATGCCACAGAATAATACACAAAAACGATATTTTCTTGTAGTCACTTTTTTGTGTGCATCTTTGTGGCATTTCGTTTTATTTTGACGAGTAATCCTGTAAACAATGGATGGTTTGCTCAGGGTAGGACGCTTATGAGATGGTCTTGTTAAAACCAAACCACCGCATGACCTTCGAGCCATGGAAGATGGGACGGCCGCTGGTTTGGGACGCGAAGTGTTCCGATACTGCGGCGCCCATCTTCGTGTCATTGCAGTGAAGGCTAGCTCTATTCGGCCAAGATCTTCAAGCGGTGCAAATACGCAGTTATAATTAGTAGCTATTTGAGCCGTCCGTTTAGGGTCAAGGCCCTGGGGAAAAAGCACCCATAGAGTCTTCAAGGAGTGCTCGAAAAGACTCGTGCATTCGACGCGTGACCTGGGCTGTATCATATCTGGCAGAACGGAGCAGCGTTAACATACAACGTGGTACTACTTCCAGACGTCTGGGCACACTACCAACAGAAAACAATTAGGAGCAGATTTAGTCGCTATTTATTCACGACCGGCTTAGCTCAGTGGGAGTAACGTTGCCTGCAAAGCTGAGGTCCTGGGTTCAAATCCCGGTAAGGGAAATATTTGTGTGATAAGCATAAATATTTGTTAATGAGTCTTGGATGTTTTATATGTATATAAGTAATATATCTATTAAATATATCGTCGTCTAGTACCCATAACACAAACCTTATTGCAGACTCAGTCATCAACTATGGCATTTCTAGCTACGGTAGAACGTTTAAAACATATCTGCATCGTATATATAAATTACAAATCAGACTGTTAAAAGGCATAGTACCACTCAAAATTAAATATGAACACAGACACAACTATGATAACTTATTTAAATATTGTAGAATTATGAATGTCTATGACAAATTCAAGCTGGCTATAATATTAGAATATAAAGACAGAGTGGGGGATCTAATGGACCTTCTAAAGGACCTTCCAGACTGCGTAGCCTCGTAAATAGTAAATACTTTATTGTCCCAAAAAGCAAAAACTCATACTCGTATGGTCAAAGAATATGGAGCAACCTTTTACCTCAAACGCTAAATGGATTTCCCACTAATGTTATAAACAATATGCTAAAAAAGCCTAAGAAAATTGAAACTATAATTAAGAATAGTATAATGTATAATAAATAGAATAATAATATAGCTTAGTAATATAATCTTAAAATGTAAAGATTAACACTAA